>JAIOJX010000005.1:89501000-91901000 GCA_022376925.1 Tragulus kanchil | reverse complement strand
ATCTTTCTATGCCTCAAATATGATCTCATTAACAAGAATAGAGTACTCCTGTTGCCATTGCTTTGTTTCAGAATCTTCACTACCACATTGCATTTTCCATGCTTCATTTTTCCAATCAACTTCATTTTCTATACTTCATCTTAAAATCTTTACAGAAAATTAAATCTTAAAAAACACATCTGCTGTGCCAAATTTCATTTTAACACCTCTGCTCTCTCTCTGCTGCTTACGAGATGAAGTTCAACCTTTTAGTTGGCACATGAAGACTTCATACTCTGGTTCCAACATACGTCTTGATACTGTCCAATGAAGCCGAGCTCAACATGGTGCCCAACACATTTCAGGTCCTTCATGAAGTTTGCCCAACCCCCTTCTGTATGCAACCCCTTTTGCATTGGAAATTTGTTTCTCATCAAGTCTTGAATTTCCAGAGACCATCCTCTGGCCAATATTATGTTGATGTCTGTGGGAGTGGGTCCAGTAAGACCTTTACAACCTTAAAATATTCTTTTGACTTATTGTTAATAACCAACTGGAAAAGTACAAAATGCCTCGCCTAAACTAGTTTCTGGGGGTATTCTTCTATCCCTCTTCCAGTGCCTTTGCTGGAAACTTTCTCTATCTCTTTTTTCTTTAATAAAAATTTTGCTGCACAAAGCTCTGAGTGACCAAAGCCAAGTCTTTTGATCCCAAAGTGAAATCTTCTCCTTTGGAGGTTACAAATCCAACACCGTTCACCATAGGCTATCTACCATCATCTGTCATAACTTAGGAAACTGTCCTAATAAACGTCTAAGAAGACTTTGAGAATCTATTTGACCTTGAAATATTTTTCTACCTATATTTAGTATTTTAAAGAACTCTATAGGGAGTCTTCCCTTAACTACCTTGAGCTACCTATGTCTAGGTACATAATAATGAAACACCTTAAGCATTATGGGAAAAACATGGAGAATAACCTTGACAGCCAGATAAAAGACTCATGCATTTGTGAAGTATCTTCAGGCTAATAAATAGCCTGAAATTCTACTTCCCTCTTTCCCACTACCTGATCCATCTGAACTCTGGCTTCTGATCTTTCTATGCCTCAAATATGATCTCATTAACAAGAATAGAGTACTCCTGTTGCCATTGCTTTGTTTCAGAATCTTCACTACCACATTGCATTTTCCATGCTTCATTTTTCCAATCAACTTCATTTTCTATACTTCATCTTAAAATCTTTACAGAAAATTAAATCTTAAAAAACACATCTGCTGTGCCAAATTTCATTTTAACACCTCTGCTCTCTCTCTGCTGCTTACGAGATGAAGTTCAACCTTTTAGTTGGCACATGAAGACTTCATACTCTGGTTCCAACATACGTCTTGATACTGTCCAATGAAGCCGAGCTCAACATGGTGCCCAACACATTTCAGGTCCTTCATGATTTCTCAGTGCATGGTGTTCTTTGGCCCAGAATGTTCTGTCCTCCCTTCTCTGTATGTCAAACCCCATTTCTCCTTCATACCCAATTTAATTATGACATCCTTATGAACACCTTTTTAGTTCTCTGAAGAAAAGTTTCTACTTTCTTTTTAATGATCTTATAGATTTTTGTTCCTTTCTGTACAGGTTTTCCAGGTAGTTTTTTAATTAATTGCTTTCTTGTTTCTTGATCCTCATTATTGGCTCTTTCAAAGTAAGAACTCTTATTTACTTTTTCACTTATTTAGTCTTGTTTTCCAAAGGTTTTCACTAAATGTAGGAAAAAATGAGAGGTTGCTATGAAGCACCTCAGATAGAAAGATTTACCTGCTGTTTTCTCTCTTATGCACTCTTATTTTGAAGTGAAGCTTCACCATACTCTAAATCTCTTAGCTGTTTGTGACTTACCAAGTTTCACAATTATTTCTTTAGGACTCATGCCTGAAATGTGACTGTCCATCATACTACTTTTTTGACCATCTAGAGCCTCTTGAACCAGGCTAATCACGTCATGTACAAGTGTTTATGATCTAAACCTTGTTTTCATGTAGAAGAGAAATTTTTATTTTGAGAGGCACTGAAGCTATTTCTTAAGAACCTGAAAGTCAGTGAACTGGGGACAGCTTTCCCCCAGGTGATGCATTTCTCTTTTGTTTATCTTAGAGACTCTTGGCAAGACAGCATAGTCTATGAATAAGACAGCACTTCTCAAAGTGTGGTCCCTGGAGCAGTGTTGGCAGCATTACCTGAGAACTGAGAAAAATGTAAATTCTCTGGTCCCACCTCAGACTTACTAGAAATGAAACTTCTAGAAGTAGAGCTCTGTAGACTGTACTTCAACAAGCCCTCCAGGTGGGTCTGATACTTTGTAGACATTTAAGAGCTACTTCTGTAAGAGCTTGGCTTTGGAGTCAGATTTACCTAGAGTCAGATCCTCATTCTGCCTCTTCACCTTGGCTGTTTCCTGGCACCTCTGTGCCCCACCACAGATCCTCTTGACCTCTGTTGTAACTCCTGCAATTCCGTGATAACTGTCTTAACCACACTTTGCCTCAGTTGCATTCCTGTCTCTGTTTCTGCTCTGTCATTGCCCCTCATGAGACAACTGTTAGAACTGTTCAACTTTCTAGTGTTTGTGAAAACCTGAAAGTGCAGGAGAATTAAATACCTGTGAAGTGATATTCAACCAATAGGAAGATGGGAGTCAGTTACTAAATAGTCCCTTCTTCTTCTGTATTTTGAGGACAATGGTGTGCCTTCTACTCCTTAGTTCCTCTTCCCACATTAATTTAGGCCTTGCTGCCCATGCGGTGACCACATCAGTTACACAGCTGGGATGGGCTTTCCTTGCATCTTTCTCTCATTTTTCTCAGTCCTCCATTTCTGTTTTGTGGGGCCACTTTCCAAAACAAACTGTGCTACGGAGTAGATCCTTGTTGCTGATCTATCTTATTTTATTCATTTTAAGTTGGAGGCTAATTGCTTTACAACGTTGTGTTAGTTTCTGCTATACAATAATGTAAATCAGCTATAAATATGCATATAGCTCCTCCCCCTTTCAATATTTATTAGTAATTTGGTACTTTTATATACTGTGAAATGATTGGTGCATGCTAAGTTGCTTCAGTCGTGTCCAACTCTTTGTGACCTTATGAACTGTAGCCTGCAAGGCATCTCCGTCCATTGAGTTTTTCAGGCAAGAGTATGGGAGTGGGTTGCCATGTCCACCTCCAGGAGATCTAACTGATCCAGGGATCAAACCCACATCTCCTGTAGCTCCTGCACTGCAGGCAGATTCTTTACCTCTGAGCATCTAGTTTCTTTCTAGTTTCTTTTTTCTAGTTTCTTTACCTCAGAATACATCTAGTTAACCTCCATCTCCATACATAGCTACAGAAAAGAAATTTCTGTGATAAGAGTTTTAAAAATCTACCCTCACATCCGCAAATCAATCAATGTGATACACTATATTAACAAACTGAGAGACAAAATCACATGATCATCTCAATAGATGCAGAAAAGCCATCGACAAAGTACAACACCCATTCATGATAAAAACTCTTCAGAAAATGGGCATAGAAGGAACCTATCTCAACATAGTGAAAGCCATATATGAGAAGCCCACAGCGAACATTGTCCTCAACGGAGAAAAACTGAAAGCATTCCCTCTAAGATCAGGAACAAGACAGGGCTGTCCACTTTCACCACCACTATTCAACATAGTCCTAGAAGTCCTAGCAACAGCAATAAGGAACTTTCCCTATGAACTGTATGTTTGGTTTGAAAACCTGAAAGTGCAGGAGAATTAAATACCTGTGAAGTGATATTCAACCAATAGGAAGATGGGAGTCAGTTACTAAATAGTCCCTTCTTCTTCTGTATTTTGAGGACAATGGTGTGCCTTCTACTCCTTAGTTCCTCTTCCCACATTAATTTAGGCCTTGCTGCCCATGCGGTGACCACATCAGTTACACAGCTGGGATGGGCTTTCCTTGCATCTTTCTCTCATTTTTCTCAGTCCTCCATTTCTGTTTTGTGGGGCCACTTTCCAAAACAAACTGTGCTACGGAGTAGATCCTTGTTGCTGATCTATCTTATTTTATTCATTTTAAGTTGGAGGCTAATTGCTTTACAACGTTGTGTTAGTTTCTGCTATACAATAATGTAAATCAGCTATAAATATGCATATAGCTCCTCCCCCTTTCAATATTTATTAGTAATTTGGTACTTTTATATACTGTGAAATGATTGGTGCATGCTAAGTTGCTTCAGTCGTGTCCAACTCTTTGTGACCTTATGAACTGTAGCCTGCAAGGCATCTCCGTCCATTGAGTTTTTCAGGCAAGAGTATGGGAGTGGGTTGCCATGTCCACCTCCAGGAGATCTAACTGATCCAGGGATCAAACCCACATCTCCTGTAGCTCCTGCACTGCAGGCAGATTCTTTACCTCTGAGCATCTAGTTTCTTTCTAGTTTCTTTTTTCTAGTTTCTTTACCTCAGAATACATCTAGTTAACCTCCATCTCCATACATAGCTACAGAAAAGAAATTTCTGTGATAAGAGTTTTAAAAATCTACCCTCACATCCGCAAATCAATCAATGTGATACACTATATTAACAAACTGAGAGACAAAATCACATGATCATCTCAATAGATGCAGAAAAGCCATCGACAAAGTACAACACCCATTCATGATAAAAACTCTTCAGAAAATGGGCATAGAAGGAACCTATCTCAACATAGTGAAAGCCATATATGAGAAGCCCACAGCGAACATTGTCCTCAACGGAGAAAAACTGAAAGCATTCCCTCTAAGATCAGGAACAAGACAGGGCTGTCCACTTTCACCACCACTATTCAACATAGTCCTAGAAGTCCTAGCAACAGCAATAAGAGAAGAGAAAGAAATCAAAGGAATCCAGATTGGAAAGGAAGAAGTCAAGCTCTCTCTTTTTGCAGATGACATGATATTATACATAGAAAATCCCAAAGACTCTATTACAAAGCTACTAGAGCTAATCAACGAATTCAGCAAAGTCGCAGGATACAAAGTCAACACACAGAAATCACTGGCATTCCTATACACAAACAATGAAAAATCAGAAAATGAAATCAAAGAGGCAGTCCCCTTCACCATTGCAACCAAAAGAATCAAATATCTGGGAATAAACCTACCCAAAGAAACAAAAGAACTGTACACAGAAAACTACAAGACACTCATGAAAGACATTAAAGAAGACTTAAACAGATGGCGAGATATTCCATGTTCCTGGGTCGGAAGAATCAATATTGTGAAAATGACCATACTACCAAATATCATCTACAGATTCAATGCAATACCTATTCAACTTCCATTGACATTTTTCACAGAACTAGACCAAAGAATCACACAGTTCATATGGAAACACAAAAGACCTCGAATAGCCAAAGCAATCCTGAGAAAGAAAAACGGAGCTGGAGGGATCAGCCTCCCTAACTTCAGACTCTACTACAAAGCAACAGTCATCAAGACAGTATGGTACTGGCATAAAAACAGAACTATAGACCAATGGAACAAGATGGAGAACCCAGAGATAAACCCACGCACCTATGGGTACCTTATTTTTGATAAAGGAGGAGAAACTACAAAATGGGACAAAGACAGCCTCTTCAACAAGTGCTGCTGGGAGAATTGGACAGCTACATGCAAAAAAAATTAAAATGGAACATTTCCTGACACCATACACTAAGATCAACTCAAAATGGATTAAAGACCTAAATGTAAGACCGGAAACCATCAAACTCTTAGAGGAGAATATAGGCAAAACCCTCAAGGACATCAATCAAAGCAAGATCTTCTCTGACCCACCAACTAAAATAGCAGAACTGAAAAGAAAAATGAACATATGGGACCTCATGAAACTTAAAAGCTTTTGTACAGCAAAAGAAATTACAAAAAAGCTGAACAGACACCCCACAGAGTGGGAGAAAATCATAGCAAATGAAACAACAGACAAAGAATTCATCTCCAAAATCTACAAGCAACTCAGACAACTCAGCACAGGGAAAACGAACAACCCAATCAAAAAATGGGAAAAAGATCTAAAGAGACGCCTCTCCAGAGAGGACATACAGATGGCCCAAAAGCACATGAAACGATGCTCAACCTCGCTTATTATTAGAGAAATGCAAATTAAAACTACAATGAGATATCACCTCACACCCGTCAGAATGGCCATCTTCAAAAAATCTGCAGACAATAAATGCTGGAGAGGGTGTGGAGAAAAGGGAACCCTCTTGCATTGCTGGGGGGAATGTAAATTGATACAGCCTCTATGGAAGACAGTCTGGAGATTTCTTAAAAAACTAAAAATACAAGCACCCTATGACCCAGCAATCCCACTATTAGGCTTATATCCTGATGAAATCAAAACTGAAAGAAGCACCTGTACCCCAATGTTCATTGCAGCTCTCTATACAATAGCCAAAACATGGAAGCAACCTAGATGTCCATCGATGAATGAATGGATCCAGAAGCTCTGGTACATATATACAATGGAATACTACTCAGCTGTTAAAAGAAATGCAGAAGACTCAGTCCTAATGAAGTGGCTGGCTCTAGAACCTATCATCAAAAGTGAAGTAAGTCAAAAAGAGAAAGACAAATACAGTATACTAACACACATATATGGAATCTAGTAGGACGGTCTTGATATCACACACAGGGAACTCATGAAAAAAAAGACAGAGCATAGACATAGGGACATCGTGGCGAATAAATAGGGAGGGGGAAGCATGGAGGAAGTAACAAGGAAACCTATAGTGTTATGTGTGGAAAAGATAACTAGTGTCACAGTGCTAAGGAAATAGGAGTGCTTACAATGGCTTGGGGCAAAGTTCTGGAGGGGTGGGATGGGGGGATCTGGGTGGGTGGGGACCATGGATATGCATATGACTGATCTGGGAACATACATGTATGTGAACAACAAAACTCTGTAAAACCTTTAAAATAAAGAATAAAAAAAAAAAGAAAAAAAAAATCTACCCTCAGCAATTTTCAAATATGCAATACAGTATTATTATCTATAGACACAATGAGGTACACAGCATCCCCTTGACATTTATTTTCTAACTAGAATCCATTATCTGTATTTATGAACTTATGAGTTTTTATTGTTTTTAGATTCCACATATAAGTGAGATCACATGGTATTTGTCTTTTTCTGTCTGACATTTTGTTTATTATAATGCCCTCAAGATCCATTCACAAATGGCAAGATTTCATTTTTTTCTTTATGGCTGAGTTATATATATATGTGTATACACATACACACATACCATATTTTCTATATCCATTGATCCACAGATAGACACAGCTTGTTTTTATATCTTTCTTTGATTTTTCATAACTATTTTGTCTCCACCTGTGACATTATTTTCTTTTCTCATAGGTGGTCTTTAGAAATTCTTTTCTTTTTTTTAAACAGGAGAAAAAACAATTTAATTCATGCACATGGAGGTCTCATATAAACGGGATTCATGAAGTGGCCAAAGCAGGCTGTTTATATATCATTTTTAGAAAAATAACAATTGTTTGTGAAGATTTAACAAAACAAAGGGGCTTGCGGTTGGGGCAGCAGGCTAATGGAAAAGTACTAAAGTCTTCTACACAGAAATCTTTTTTAATTTTGAGGGAGATACCAGCTTTGAGAGCAAATTTCACCTTTTCGTTTTCTGTCTCTCAGGACAGCTAAAGGTGAAATGGGAAGATCACAGTTTTTGGAATTAGATAGCAGTGAATTCCCTATCTTAGCTGTTCATAGTAGCTGAATGAATTTAATTTCTAAAAGTGTTGCCTCTTCTGCTTTATCTGTAGACTTGTGGTAATCTTACCTACCTTTCAGGGTTGTCAATGAGCAGTATATAAGATAGTGCATGTAAAGGGTCAGGCACATGAGAGATGTGCAATAAGTACTGGTTCTTTCTTCTACTTAAAAATATGCCTTTTCTCTCCATTTTTATTGGCATCACCCTGGTCCAAGACCTACTCACCTCCCCTCTTGTTGGTGTTTGTTTCATTCCTTGCTGTTATCTTTATGGCCTTTAATGGAGAATGTATAAGAAATAGAATTTGAAGTAGTGAAAAATAAAATCACATATGTAGGCTGAGACTAGATTGTCAAAGACTGAAAAAATGCAGTACTGTATATTCCATAGACCCTTCTAGAAACAGTACTGCATTTTTATAGTCTTTGACAATCTAGTCTCAACCTACATACGTGCTTTTGTTTTTATTGTATTTCTCACAGATTCTCTATTTCCAATCACACTAGATACCCACAATTTGTATGCTCACTCTTCCCCACCCATCCTCATGCTCCTCTCACTTCCTTTCTGACTATTCTTTCCTCAATCTTCCTCATCTGGAATGTTCTTTCTTTTCCCTATCAAACTATAGTGCTCTCACGTCTCAATTGCCACCATCTTCAGACACCACTCTGGTTTCCCCCTCCTGCCACTCCCCCTGCATGGGTATACATTAGACACCTCAGCATCCACAGCTAAGGCCCATTTTCCCCAGGGCTCAGTGTCAGGGTACAGTGTCAGGCACCAAGGAAATGACCTCTAATAAGAGATCACCTAAATGTGGGGAAGTTAAAGAAACAACTTCACTTTCATTTCAATTTCCCACAGTCATTCAGTCTAGTGGCGGGACTTGAACCAAGAAGTAATTGCTCACCAAACAAAAACATCCTAAAGAAAGCTGCCCAGGCGGAAGAATATTCTAGGTATTGTTCTCATTACACTGCTCATCATTTTAGAAGTAATTCTAAAATCCATGAAACTATTTGTATTTGCTTAATTTCAGAGACAAGAAAGCCACAGTTTTCTTATTCCCTTGGCAGAGGGAAAAAAGTTAAGACATACAATTTCATGGCTCTCTCTCCATGGGTCACTGAGTTTGAGTGTCACCCTAAGTACAAATGATGTGTTCATGAGGTAAGAGCCCCCAAAGCTTAGTGTTTTTTGGCGCTCCTCCATGGTCACTTCATTTTGGTGGTGGGCTAAACGCATGTCTCAGGGAGATAACTTATGATAGCTGAAGTACATTTATAATTCATGACCACCTATGTATAATTTACAATCTTTCTTTTTCCAAAAGTAACTTTTAGTGTCTTGAAATAAAAATGAATATATGCTCTTACATATAATTTAAAATAAATAAGAGAAGGACATCAAACATCACCAAGAGGAAAGTCCCATTTCTCCAAGGACTT
The DNA here is from genome assembly GCA_022376925.1 of Tragulus kanchil. NCBI lineage: Eukaryota > Metazoa > Chordata > Mammalia > Artiodactyla > Tragulidae > Tragulus > Tragulus kanchil. The sequence continues at coordinate 91,891,774 of JAIOJX010000005.1, read as the reverse complement.
CAACAAGAGAACAAAAACAGAGTCAGGGGCTTCCCTGGTGGTCCAGTGGGTAAGGACACCACCTTGCAGTGAAAGGGGCGCCAGTTCAATCCCTGGCCTGGGAAGATCCCACATGCCACGGAGCAGCTGGACCGATGCATCCAACTACCGAGCTGGAGTTTTGGGGTGCATGCACCCAGAGCCGGTGCTCTGCAACGAGAGAGGCTGCTGCGATGGGAGGCCCACACAGGCCAAAGAACAACAACAAAAAAAAGATAAGTGAATGAAATATCAATAGAAGTGGCCAAAAAAATAAAAAATAAAAACAGAGGCAGTCCAGATAGTTGTCCTAAAAACAAGTGCCACTTTTTGGGCATTGACTGACTCTCAGTCTCTGCTAGGATGTCACTATGTAGATGACCCCTTCTTCACTCCAGTCATTTGGGAGCTTATGGGAGCAAGAGTAAGAAGTAGAGAATTAAACCAAAGTTGAACTATAAACAGGTATTGACTATTAACAGGTACTGAGTTACTTGTTAACTCCAAGCTCTTGACAGCCAAACCAAGAAAGTAAAAAAAGCAGGGTGGGGATAAACAAAGTTAGATACAAGTCTTATTCTAATAAATGGGAAAGATGTCTGATTTCAGAAGAGATGAACTACTTGCTGAGACTGAGTTTTATAGAAATTAATCATAAGAATATCATAAGCCAAATCATATGATCTATCTTTAATAGCAGTTCTTAACAGGATGATTTCTTTGATAGCCATTTATCACATGAATCCACAACTTTTTAAAGTACAATATTAAATTGTGGTTTAATTTCAATTAAGACATTTCTGTAGGGGTATGACTAGTGCAGGCACATTTTGGTGGTACGCTCAGAGTTGTCTTTAGTATATAGAAAATCATGGCAATAGCCTTTGAACAGTTTGTGAGGGAAGTGCAGGTTTGTGGGGAAAATGAACCAAATTTACAATGTGATGGCCAGTGACTGAGGAAGGAATCTAAGAGCAGCAAGAGCTTTGTTGCCATGGGCTAGCAAAAAAACTGTTAAACACAACCAAGCCCAACTATTGCCCAGGATCAATAAGAGAACAAAAACAGAGTCAGGGGCTTCCCTGGTGGTCCAGTGGGTAAGGACACCACCTTGCAGTGAAAGGGGCGCCAGTTCAATCCCTGGCCTGGGAAGATCCCACATGCCACGGAGCAGCTGGACCGATGCATCCAACTACCGAGCTGGAGTTTTGGGGTGCATGCACCCAGAGCCGGTGCTCTGCAACGAGAGAGGCTGCTGCGATGGGAGGCCCACACAGGCCAAAGAACAACAACAAAAAAAAGATAAGTGAATGAAATATCAATAGAAGTGGCCAAAAAAATAAAAAATAAAAACAGAGGCAGTCCAGATAGTTGTCCTAAAAACAAGTGCCACTTTTTGGGCATTGACTGACTCTCAGTCTCTGCTAGGATGTCACTATGTAGATGACCCCTTCTTCACTCCAGTCATTTGGGAGCTTATGGGAGCAAGAGTAAGAAGTAGAGAATTAAACCAAAGTTGAACTATAAACAGGTATTGACTATTAACAGGTACTGAGTTACTTGTTAACTCCAAGCTCTTGACAGCCAAACCAAGAAAGTAAAAAAAGCAGGGTGGGGGATAAACAAAGTTAGATACAAGTCTTATTCTAATAAATGGGAAAGATGTCTGATTTCAGAAGAGATGAACTACTTGCTGAGACTGAGTTTTATAGAAATTAATCATAAGAATATCATAAGCCAAATCATATGATCTATCTTTAATAGCAGTTCTTAACAGGATGATTTCTTTGATAGCCATTTATCACATGAATCCACAACTTTTTAAAGTACAATATTAAATTGTGGTTTAATTTCAATTAAGACATTTCTGTAGGGGTATGACTAGTGCAGGCACATTTTGGTGGTACGCTCAGAGTTGTCTTTAGTATATAGAAAATCATGGCAATAGCCTTTGAACAGTTTGTGAGGGAAGTGCAGGTTTGTGGGGAAAATGAACCAAATTTACAATGTGATGGCCAGTGACTGAGGAAGGAATCTAAGAGCAGCAAGAGCTTTGTTGCCATGGGCTAGCAAAAAAACTGTTAAACACAACCAAGCCCAACTATTGCCCAGGATCAATACTAAGACAAATTCATTCCCCAGCAAGATTTTTTTCCTCCTGAAATCTGCAGGGTACTTCTTTGTGACAATTTCTCCTCTGGTCTTTATATTCATTTTGTACTTAATTTTATCTACGTAGGAATGGAGATTTTGCCCCAGATCTATATCCTTGTGGAGCTGATTCTAAGCCCTTAAAAACTTAAAACATTGAATTCCAAAGGATCCTCTGTCATACAGTTCTGTGAAACTTGAGCTTGTACTTTAGAGGCAATTTATCAGTGTCAGAATTTTCTATAGGTATCTACAGACATTTAGAGGAAAAACAGCTTAGTTGGGATAACCTCAATCTGAAAGTTTTTCCAGCTTGACCAACAACAGAGCAGTAACAATGGAAAAAGTGTTAATGTCAGTGGTGTTGCGTGAAGGAATAAAAGTGTGTGGATGCAAAAAACATGTAGTAACTAATTGTATTAGTCTTGTATGAAGTCATGTTACTGCTCCTTTGGATTCCATTTCCTCAACATTAAAATAAAAGGCTTTGAATTATATCATCTGTGAGCCCAAGCTATATTATGACATGATTATTTGTAAATTATGGACATAAATATGTGCATGGGATGTGTGGAGTGGGTGGTGGGGATGTTTGTGTGTGATTGGATTACTCCACTGTATAATATTCTTCAGTGGTTCTTGGGTAAAATGCATACTCTTCAAACTTGGCTTATTAAACTCTTCATGGTCAGATATGGTTTATGCCTCCATCACATCTCTTGTGATTTATCACATATACACACACACTATACATGCATGCAATATACTGTATCTATTTTATATATGCATTAAGAGTCCAGTTATCCCAAGTTCTGATGTCACTGCCTGTAGTCCCTCACACAAACTATTTCTCTGTCTGACATGATATTCGCCCTTCTTACTCATCCTTCAAGTCCCAAATAGTTGAAAGCAATAAAAAAATTGTAAGAGTATATTAGTAATAATAGTTTAATAGACTATTAATAGTTTAATAAAAAATAAATATTAGTTTAATAGTTTAATAATAGTTTAATTAATAGTTTACTAGTTTAATAAGTAGCTAAATAATAGTTTAATAAATAAAAGTTTAATAGTTTAATAATAATAATTTAACAAATATAATATGTTAATATCAACTATGTCTTGGCAGAACTTACTATGTCCAGCAACTATGTCGAGAACTTTACATAGAATATCTCAATGTAATCTTCACCTCAATTTTATACAGTAGTATTATTATTTCTATTTTAAAGATGAAGAAATAGAGGCCTCTAAAATGACTCACACAAAGTTGTTTCCTCCTGGAAGACTTTCTTGATATGACCTCTCAAATCTCCACAAGCTGCCCATCCTATGAACTCCCATAGCACCAACACCACCTAGTAACACACTCGATTTGGACACCCACGGTGCTTCACAAAGGAAGTTATTTATGACTATATTCTCCATGCCTTGGATAACACTTGGTTCACAGTATACAATAAGCGTCTACTAAATGGATGAATGAATAAACTCAAAGCTCTCTTTACACAAAATCACAAAATTTTAACTTAGGCCATATTAGGCATCACTGTATCTCATTCTCTCTTCTTCTGCCCATTTTCCCTTTGTTCTTATGTTCCTAGTCCTTAGTGGATACTCATCAGTTTTTGCTGTGGAACATCTGAACCCTCTTCAAACCCACGTGGAAAGCATGATCTTCTCTCTTATTACAGAGGCCAGAGATGAGTAAAAATGTTACTCTGGTCATGGCTAGACACGTGCTGCCACTGTAGATGCAGGATAGGGAACTGCTCCTGCCTCTGCTGCTCTCTGAGTAACCCTGCTCAATTTTTTTAAACGATATGGTTTATGCCTCCATCACATCTCTTGTGATTTATCACATATACACACACACTATACATGCATGCAATATACTGTATCTATTTTATATATGCATTAAGAGTCCAGTTATCCCAAGTTCTGATGTCACTGCCTGTAGTCCCTCACACAAACTATTTCTCTGTCTGACATGATATTCGCCCTTCTTACTCATCCTTCAAGTCCCAAATAGTTGAAAGCAATAAAAAAATTGTAAGAGTATATTAGTAATAATAGTTTAATAGACTATTAATAGTTTAATAAAAAATAAATATTAGTTTAATAGTTTAATAATAGTTTAATTAATAGTTTACTAGTTTAATAAGTAGCTAAATAATAGTTTAATAAATAAAAGTTTAATAGTTTAATAATAATAATTTAACAAATATAATATGTTAATATCAACTATGTCTTGGCAGAACTTACTATGTCCAGCAACTATGTCGAGAACTTTACATAGAATATCTCAATGTAATCTTCACCTCAATTTTATACAGTAGTATTATTATTTCTATTTTAAAGATGAAGAAATAGAGGCCTCTAAAATGACTCACACAAAGTTGTTTCCTCCTGGAAGACTTTCTTGATATGACCTCTCAAATCTCCACAAGCTGCCCATCCTATGAACTCCCATAGCACCAACACCACCTAGTAACACACTCGATTTGGACACCCACGGTGCTTCACAAAGGAAGTTATTTATGACTATATTCTCCATGCCTTGGATAACACTTGGTTCACAGTATACAATAAGCGTCTACTAAATGGATGAATGAATAAACTCAAAGCTCTCTTTACACAAAATCACAAAATTTTAACTTAGGCCATATTAGGCATCACTGTATCTCATTCTCTCTTCTTCTGCCCATTTTCCCTTTGTTCTTATGTTCCTAGTCCTTAGTGGATACTCATCAGTTTTTGCTGTGGAACATCTGAACCCTCTTCAAACCCACGTGGAAAGCATGATCTTCTCTCTTATTACAGAGGCCAGAGATGAGTAAAAATGTTACTCTGGTCATGGCTAGACACGTGCTGCCACTGTAGATGCAGGATAGGGAACTGCTCCTGCCTCTGCTGCTCTCTGAGTAAACCTACTTCCTGAGCTGTGGAAGACAGTTAGAGATTCAAATATAAGAGCTTCTGCATCTTCCAGATTGTTCCCATGTCTGCTCCCTAACAAGCAGGAAAACATGAGAACTTGAAGATTCTATTCCTCCTGCCTCAGGAGCGGTCCTGGGTGCTGGCTGCCTATCCCACTTGGCATTATATGCCACATAGATCAATATGAATTCGAAGAAGGATTAAAATCAATTTCTCTGCAAAGAAAAAAATAACATGCCAAGATTTGTCCTCATCTGAGATACTCTTTCTGGCTAATGTCCTTTTACTTATATTTAGATTGCAGCCAGATCCTTATGTTTTCAAAATCCAGAGACCCCATGATTTGATGGGACTGTCCTCCCCATTAGTCAGCAGAGGCCCCAATTAACTGTGGAGTCTACCACAGTCAAAAGGAAAGCTGGCAATCTCTGATGAATGCTAGAACTTCCCTTAAGCATTTTGTCTTTTGGAGATATAGGTGCAACACAGAATTGTGTTTTCAGTTGTATTTTCAGAATCCACTGTTTATAGGGCATCATTTTCTTGTGCATGTCGATTCATTTATTCAGGGTTCTACTACAGAAGCTGTAGTTGAGAGAAAAAGGAATTTCATCAATTAGAAAGTGTAGTGTAATTGGAGCTACTGGGTGAGATCTGAAGTTCCAGATGGTCTTGACTATGTTGTGGACTGCTGGTTCCTTAGGAATGTTCTGGCCCCCACCATTAGCATCTGTTTCCAGGTGAAGCTGGGCTACATTAAGGGTCTAGGGCAATCCCTGAAAGCCCAAAAAATATTTTTTTCTGAACATGTGGAAGGATGAAGGTCAGCTACATACCATATGTGGTCAGGTGGAGGGTTGTCTTTTTAGCTTCTGCAGCATGTGGGAATGGGCCTGATTTTCTATCTCCTAGGACAGCTCTAAGTACAATTCCACCTTACTGGGAAAGTATATATGCAAACTGCCTAAAGCGCGAAACACATGGACTCCATGACACCAAACTTCCCATTCAAATGAGAATAAAGAACCCTGAGTCCACGGCTTCCCTGGTGTTCCAGTGGGTGGGGAGTCTGCCTTGCAGTATGGGGGGCACCGGTTCAATTCCTGGCCTGGGAGGATCCTGCATGCCACAGAACAACTGGACCAGTGTGTCCAATTGGGAGCCAGTGCTCTGGAGCACATGTGTCAGGAGCCCAGTGCTCTGCCATGAGGGAGGCCACTGCAGTGGGAGGCCCACGCAGGCTGAAGAGTAGGGATGGATGAAAGTAAATGAATAGAAGGCCAATGAGAGGGCCAAAATTAAAAAAAAAAAAAAGAACCCTGAGTCCAGGTGTGTTGCCCACTGGGAGAGGCAAAGGAACAGCTTCTTCTTAGACTTATTTGTCTTTTCTATTTTTTTATCCAGATGTGTGGCAACACCAAGATCCAGCTGGAAAGCCTTTCAGCAACACTCCCTTTTCTCATAATTACTCTGCAAATGCTGGCAGCAAAGTATGGCAAGACATAGCACTAATTGTTTAAAATATCAATCAGTTTTCCACAGGACACCTTATAGGACAGAAAACACCTGGGATGCCTGACTTCTCTGAGCTTCCTCATTGTCAGTAGTTATTTGGGACATGTAATCTCAATTTCTAGACTTCTGAGACACAATCAGCTAGAAGTTCTTGTGAAAAACACATACTCCTAGTTCTTGCCCTTAATATATGGAATCAGAAATTCTGGGAAGAGAATCTGCTTTTTAAACAAGTTTCTGATAAGATTCTTGCATACACCAAAGCTTATGGACTTCTACATATTTTAGAGTCCAGGCACAGTGCCCCAAGTACTGTGATGATCCACTCAATGACTTAATCATCATAAACCAATGTTTATTCAAGTTAGAAAATAGACCTCAAATCACTATCCTTATAGGCTCTCCATTCTGCCAGGTATTATTCCTGAATTCCAGTTTGCTAAGGCCAGCTCTCTTTCTCATGTTATTCCTGGTTCCTCTCCACCCCCTAGCCTTTTACCTGGCTTTCTGGCTCTTTATAGTTTCAGGAACATAAAATTTTAGAATGTCTGAGCTAGAAGGGATTACCTCTTCTGACATATGTGTTCCATGAAGGTTTGGCCTTGGTGGGGGCCCACTGAATCTTTTTATTTTGAGAAAAACTGCTGCCTACTCAATCAAACCCACTATTTTCTAATTTGACAAGAAGTCAGAGCTGTATCAGTTCAGAGGCGACATCATCTAAAACAAGCCATACATGTATTGTTCTCTTGTTATTGTTTATGTTTTTGTTTTGTGATTAGCTCTCCTTGAGTGCAGTCTGTTTTTTTTTTTCCTTGTACTAGCAGCATTATATGTCTCGGTACTATTAGTACAGGCCTGGATATTAAGACTCCTGGAAAATATGTGTTTAATTGTGGAAAGAAAGTAGAGAGGAAGGAAAGGAAGAACTGAGGCAAAGATTCGGATCCAGTTCTGTGAGGGTCTCAAGGGTGAGCTCTTTCTACTTTCCCATGACATCATTACTGTGGTGCTGTGTCTCATCCAGTAGACTGTGGTCTACTTCAGTACAAGGCTTACAGTTCATTTATCTTGACATCACCAGTGCTTAGTGAAGTGGGTTCCCATATAGTAGATGATAGATACTTGTGAAATTGATTAGAAAAATCAACAGAATAATCTGATTGTTTAATTTATGTGAGTGGAGACAGGAATGGAAACATGCAAGGGATGTGAGTGAATTCTGTCTGGCACTGAGCCTCCTATTTGAAATTGTTCTTTATAAATAACTGCCCTCCTCTTAGCATCACAGGGGAAAAAAGCTTGTCTGGTCTTTTAGTCATAATGAAGTGTAACAAAAACTGGCAATAAGTGGGTTCTCTGTATGCAGGTCATCTTCTATCTTCCCCTGGCTTGGCTGAGAGCTGGGGTAACACACAATGGAGCTGGTTCTCCCTAGTCTTCCCTCTATGACTTTTCTGCTGAGCTGCCATGCCCCTTTCTAATGGTTCATTTCTCTTCCCTTTCACTTAACTCAGCTTTTATGTATCTGTCTATCACTGACTCTCTAACTACCAGCTAGGAACATAAAATTTGAATGTCTGAGCTAGAAGGGATTACCTCTTCTGACCTGGCTTTCTGGCTCTTTATAGTTTCAGGAACATAAAATTTTAGAATGTCTGAGCTAGAAGGGATTACCTCTTCTGACATATGTGTTCCATGAAGGTTTGGCCTTGGTGGGGGCCCACTGAATCTTTTTATTTTGAGAAAAACTGCTGCCTACTCAATCAAACCCACTATTTTCTAATTTGACAAGAAGTCAGAGCTGTATCAGTTCAGAGGCGACATCATCTAAAACAAGCCATACATGTATTGTTCTCTTGTTATTGTTTATGTTTTTGTTTTGTGATTAGCTCTCCTTGAGTGCAGTCTGTTTTTTTTTTTCCTTGTACTAGCAGCATTATATGTCTCGGTACTATTAGTACAGGCCTGGATATTAAGACTCCTGGAAAATATGTGTTTAATTGTGGAAAGAAAGTAGAGAGGAAGGAAAGGAAGAACTGAGGCAAAGATTCGGATCCAGTTCTGTGAGGGTCTCAAGGGTGAGCTCTTTCTACTTTCCCATGACATCATTACTGTGGTGCTGTGTCTCATCCAGTAGACTGTGGTCTACTTCAGTACAAGGCTTACAGTTCATTTATCTTGACATCACCAGTGCTTAGTGAAGTGGGTTCCCATATAGTAGATGATAGATACTTGTGAAATTGATTAGAAAAATCAACAGAATAATCTGATTGTTTAATTTATGTGAGTGGAGACAGGAATGGAAACATGCAAGGGGATGTTAGTGAATTCTGTCTGGCACTGAGCCTCCTATTTGAAATTGTTCTTTATAAATAACTGCCCTCCTCTTAGCATCACAGGGGAAAAAAGCTTGTCTGGTCTTTTAGTCATAATGAAGTGTAACAAAAACTGGCAATAAGTGGGTTCTCTGTATGCAGGTCATCTTCTATCTTCCCCTGGCTTGGCTGAGAGCTGGGGTAACACACAATGGAGCTGGTTCTCCCTAGTCTTCCCTCTATGACTTTTCTGCTGAGCTGCCATGCCCCTTTCTAATGGTTCATTTCTCTTTCCCTTTCACTTAACTCAGCTTTTATGTATCTGTCTATCACTGACTCTCTAACTACCAGCTAGGATGGCCTGGCTCCTTTCTAACTTTCAAAAGAAGCTACCTGCTCTGAATGTGTGATGCTAGACAATGGGTTTGGTAAGTCCTTAAGAACAGTTGTTTATACTCTTTCAAAGGTTGCCAGGTAATAAATAGTTATTTGAAAGTGAAGGGCAAAGTAGTATTTCATCAGCCTGTTCTCTGCTATTCCTGTGATGGCTCAAATTATAAAACATTGCATTTCAAGCTCTATAGAGAGATTTCATCAGTCCAGGGTTACTGAGTGGGCTGAGACACTTGCTTCCCTATTCAGTATCCAGGGCCCTACTCAGTTCCGGCCCAGTTGGAACTCCGCCGGTTGAATCTTTGAAACTCTGAGGCCAATTGAAGCTTCTAAGCCAACAGAAAGAGGCAAAGGGCCTTTGTACTTCAGCAAGAAAATGTTCCAGTTCTTTTGCACTTTCCTAATGAAGGCTGGCCCAGCAGCCCTGGTGTCCCTGGCACACAGAGGGGGTTGTATGGAATAAAGGGGATTTGACTCTTTGGGGTCACTTCTCTCTTCCCAGGGACTTTTATAGATGGCTGGACCATTGAGAGGTTCCCTACTCATTCAGATTTCACAGCTTTGAATCTTGGGAAGAAAAAATTGTGTGTATTGCTGAATTGCATCAAATGTTCGATGTATCTCACACATGCCATGTCTCATTTACATTAGTCCCCACCCAGAGGACTTGATTCATTTAGGTCATCTGACCAGGGAGGGGTTTCCCTCAACTTTGAAATGACATCAGGGAAAACTGAGCCTTTTGAAATTGTTCTTTATAAATAACTGCCCTCCTGTCAGCATCACAGGGAAAAGCTTGTCTGGTCTTTTAGTCATAATGAAGTGTAACAAAAACTGGCAATAAGTGGGTTCTCTGTATGCAGGTCATCTTCTATCTTCCCCTGGCTTGGCTGAGAGCTGGGGTAACACACAATGGAGCTGGTTCTCCCTAGTCTTCCCTCTATGACTTTTCTGCTGAGCTGCCATGCCCCTTTCTAATGGTTCATTTCTCTTTCCCTTTCACTTAACTCAGCTTTTATGTATCTGTCTATCACTGACTCTCTAACTACCAGCTAGGATGGCCTGGCTCCTTTCTAACTTTCAAAAGAAGCTACCTGCTCTGAATGTGTGATGCTAGACAATGGGTTTGGTAAGTCCTTAAGAACAGTTGTTTATACTCTTTCAAAGGTTGCCAGGTAATAAATAGTTATTTGAAAGTGAAGGGCAAAGTAGTATTTCATCAGCCTGTTCTCTGCTATTCCTGTGATGGCTCAAATTATAAAACATTGCATTTCAAGCTCTATAGAGAGATTTCATCAGTCCAGGGTTACTGAGTGGGCTGAGACACTTGCTTCCCTATTCAGTATCCAGGGCCCTACTCAGTTCCGGCCCAGTTGGAACTCCGCCGGTTGAATCTTTGAAACTCTGAGGCCAATTGAAGCTTCTAAGCCAACAGAAAGAGGCAAAGGGCCTTTGTACTTCAGCAAGAAAATGTTCCAGTTCTTTTGCACTTTCCTAATGAAGGCTGGCCCAGCAGCCCTGGTGTCCCTGGCACACAGAGGGGGTTGTATGGAATAAAGGGGATTTGACTCTTTGGGGTCACTTCTCTCTTCCCAGGGACTTTTATAGATGGCTGGACCATTGAGAGGTTCCCTACTCATTCAGATTTCACAGCTTTGAATCTTGGGAAGAAAAAATTGTGTGTATTGCTGAATTGCATCAAATGTTCCGATGTATCTCACACATGCCATGTCTCATTTACATTAGTCCCCACCCAGAGGGGACTTGATTCATTTAGGTCATCTGACCAAGCTTGTAGGGGTTTCAGTTTGCTATCTCAAACTTAATTTGTAAATTATAGGGCTAGGAAGATGTAAATTGTTCACCACTGTTATTGATGAATCAAGATAAAGTGCCTCCCAGTATGAATCCAGGTATTAATTCCAGAACAATGTAATGCCTCCCATAAGCCGAGTGGAGTTTTACCTTCCCTCCTGATACAATTTTACAAAATGTGATATTTTAAAAATCCCATGGCCCAAATTATAAATTCCATCATGACTAGTTATGCTAGATATCTGGATATGGAAGAGAAGGTATGCAGAATAGCAAACAGCAGCCCTGGAAGGAGCTTTGGGATTTGATCCTCAATCCTTGACTGTATAAATAAGCTATCTGAGATCCAGAGCAATTACTGGATATAACTCAGTGCATAAGATGACAACAGTGTCCTCCTGGTCATCAATTAGAAATCTCTAAATTTGCTGAATCCATTAGAATAATTATGCTATAGTATCTGAGCTGGCAATGAAAGAAAGCAATGTAAAAGACAGTTCTGATACTACTTAGAAGCATCTGGCCCTAATCAGACTTCAATTTTAGACATAGTTCTACCTCAGGTTTCCTATAATTTATTACATCTGAAGACTGAAAGAGTTATTTTTATGCAGAGAAAATTGGGCTCAAGTAAAAGTTATTTTCATCACTTCATCTAATTACAAAGCTGAGCATAGAACCATGACTACAGAAATATGTTACAGATATAGCAAAGAGCATGAACAGTAATGAAAGATAGTCTTGACTAGCTGCCAAGATAAGCAATGATGAGGGGAATGATTCTCATGATTAGAGGGGAAAGTAAGGAAGTAGTAATTTCTTTTTAGAATGCTTATACACTCTGTTTACTAACATATTTTAAGGATTCATGCTAACTATGATACTGATTATTCCTTAGTAGTATGTAACTCATCCAAGCAACAAAGTATGTTTTTATTGTGAGTTACTTCAAGGGATAGGATGTCCCACTGAGAAAGTAAAGAGCTGACTTACGGTTGGGCCAGGGAATGTGAATTTGAGCTAACAGACACCTGTAGATTTAGGCTACAGGTCCATATTCTTTTGGGTGATCTTTTCCTTCCCTGATAACACAAAATTACAGTAGCACTGAGGAGGGAAATATTAGCATTGATAAGAGAAGATCTATGCAAAAACAATATCTTCTGTTTAAAAGTGAAATGAAAGAAAATTCAGTGTGATGAAGGAGAGCTTATGAGTCAGTCAACTATTTTGAGTTTTTGAAAAACACAAAGAATTCTGGTTTAGAGAAAAACTTCAACTTACTCTCAACTCTCAATTACCTCTAGCAGGTTGAATAGATTTAATTTATTAGTTTCTAATACACTGCTGCTGAGAAGTCTGAGAAACCTGGAATTAAATCCAAACTGTGTAGTTTAGGGCCATGTGACCTAGAGCAAATCACAATCTTTCTAAACCTCAATTTCCTCATCCATTAAGTAGTATAAATGAAGACTATTTGGCATGAGAGGTAAGTGTAAAAAGCTAAACCTCAATAAATAGTAGTTTTCAATTCAAAAAATTGAAAACAGTCTGATGAACAGACTGTTCTCTGGCTCAGCACTGTCAGTATATTTCCATTGTCTCTGAAAGTGATGGGAAGAAGAGTTATTTTCTTATTTATTTAGTTACCCTTGCTGTCCAAGGAACAAATAACTTGGAAAAAAGATATCTCTACTCAAGACGAGGATTTGCACTAGCTCAGGATATATGACTCCGTAGAAAATGGAAGAAGGAGAAAGAGGTTAGAGCAAGTAATTTTCATGCTCCTGTGAACTAAAAACTTGCTGTGCTCGCAGTCTGACAAATCCTCAGAGTTTCAGACACAGCTGTATATAAAAACGTTATTATATAACCACAAATACCAGTGGTCAGTTGAGCAGACTGATAAAAGGCATAACTCCATAAGCATAGACGTTTTGTTTTAAATTCTTATTATTTAGTATCAACTATGTACTCAACATACACATATTCTTTAGGTGCTTTATATAACCCACTTTATTTAATTCTCACCACCATCCTATGGAAAAGGTACTATCCTCATTTTGCATGTGAGGGAACTAACACAGGGGCTAGCCTGGATTCTTGAACACTGTCTATGATGTAAAGCAGAGGTAGGGAGGACAGTTAGGACTCCTTTGTAATAATCTAGTTGAGAGGAATGATTGGTCTGTGAGAAGGGAAGTAAGATTTTTTGGAAAGACTCTACGATGCTGTTTTTTTCCCTAAATGGCTTTTAAATATATCAATTAATCCAATTAAATTGCAACAGAATGTGTAAACATGTTCTTATGACTCATCTGAACCATATCTTGTACTTTATCTTTAATAAACACGATTTATAAATACATTAAAAGCACTTGAGGGCTTCCCTGGTGGTCCAGTGGGAAAGAACACCACCTTGCAGTGCAAGGGGCGCCGGTTCAATCCCTGGCCTGGGAAGATCCCACGTGCCGCGGAGCAGCTGGACTGATGTGTCCAATCACCGAGCCGGAGCTCTGGAGCGCATGCGCCCAGAGTCGGTGCTATGCGACAACAGAGGCCACCGCGATGGGAGGCCCACCAGGCCAAAGAACAAAGATGGATGAAAATAGAGAAATGAAAGACCAATAGAAGTGGCCCGCCTTCTCCCCTCCCTCCCCACCCCACCCCCCCAAAATAAATAAATAAATAAATCTAAAAAAAGCACTTGAATTCAGAGATAATCTCCAGACCCCCATCTAGTCTCTATTTGAAACATAGATAGTGACATTGAGAAACCTGCCTTGCAAAAGTGTTCTGCATCCTGACTGCCAGGACTTGATTTAAAACTGAGCCTTAGGTTCTGAGGGGATCACTACCATCTCAACAATTTAGTCTTTTCATGAATCTACTAAGTGAAGGTAGCCAATATAATCTATTTAGCTGTTTCTATTATACCGCCACTGCTTTCTCTATAGTGAACCACGTGTACAAAACAGCTGTAAAATAAAGGAATATATTTAAAATATATATTTCTTTGAACTCTATTTTGAAAAAATGTAAGACTTATCTGTAAGTTACATGGTTGGCAACTAAAAACATTTCTTTCACTAACATGATGTTAAAGTCTTATATTCTGCCACCAAAGAGGCTTCCAGTATCAAGATGCTAATTAATCTACTATAAGGTTTCTCAGACTTGACACTCAAAATCTCATTTTGGACCAGATAATTCTTTGTTGAAGAAGGAAATGGCTATCCACTCCAAGACCTTTGCCTGGAGAATCCCATGAACAGAGGAACCTTGAGGGCTATAGTCCATGGGGTCTCCAAAGAGTCGGACATGATTTAGCGACTGAACAATTCTTTGTTGTAGGGAGTTAGTTGTCCTATGTATTGTAAGATGTTTAGCAACATTCCTGGCCTTTCCACAATAAATTCCAAGGGCACCTTCTCACTTCCCTTCATGTATCACAGCCTTGTGGTGGCAAGGGGCCTGAATAACTCAATGAAGCTATGAGTCATAGTGAAGGGTTCTGACAAAACATGGTCCATTGGAGGAGGAAATGGCAAAACATTCCAATATTCTTGCTGAAAGAACCCATAAATACTATGAAAAGGCAAAAAGATATGACACCAGAACATGAGACCCCTAGGCTGAAAAGTGTGCAATATGCTACTGGGAAAAAGCAGGGGGCAATTACTAAAGTTCCAGAAAGAATAAAGCAGCTGGGCCAAAGCTGAAATGACAGTCAGTTGTGGATGTGTCTGGTGGTGAAAGTAAAGTTCATTGCTGTAATGAACAATACTGCATAGAAACATGGAATGTTAGGTTCATGAATTAAGGTAAACTGGATGTGGTCAAGCAGGAGATGGCAAGAGTGAACATCAACTTCTTAGGAATCAGTGAACTAAATGGACAGAAAAGGGTGAATTGAATTTAGATGACCATTGTATCTACTATTGTGGGCAAGAATCCCTTAGAAGAAATTGAGTAGCCCTCATAGACACCAAAAGAGTCCAAAATGTAGTACTTGGGTACAATCTCAAAAATAACAAAATGATCTCAGTTTGTTTCTAAGATTCAGCATCACAGTAATCCAAGTCTATGCCCCAACCACTGATGTCAAAGAAGCTGAAGATGACCAGTTCTATGAAGACTTAGAAGACCTTCTAGAACTAACATCAAAAAAGATGTCCATTTCATAGTAGAGGATTGACATGCAAGAGTAGGAGGTCAAGAGATACTTGGAGCAACAGGTAAGTTTGACCTTGGAGTTCAAAATGAAGCAGGAGAAAAGGCCAACAGAATTTTGTCAAGAGAATACACTTATCACAGCAAGCACCCTCATCCAGCAACACAAGAGATGACTCAACACATGGACATCACCAGATGATCAATACCAAAATCAGACTGACTATATTCTTTGCAGCCAAAGAACACTACAGTTCTATGTAGTCAGTGAAAACAAGACCAGGAGCTGACTGTGGCTCAGATCATGAGGTCCTTACTGCAAAATTCAGGCTTAAATTGAAGAGTGTAGAGAGAAATATTAGGCCATTCAGGTGTGACCTAAATAGTGGAGCTGACAAATAGATTCAAGGGATTATATCTGGTAGACAGACTGAAAAAACTAAGAATGGAGGTTCATAACACTGCATAGGAGGCAGTGATCAAAACCAACCCAAAGGAAAAACATGCAAGAAGGTGAAGTGGGTGTCTGAGGAGGCTTTAAAAAGCATTAAGAAAAGAAAAGAAGAGAAAATTAAGGGAAAAAGGGAAAGATATGCCCAACTGAATGAGGAGTTTCAGAGAATAGCAAGGATAGATAAGAAGGGTTTCTTATATGAGCAGTGGAAAGAAATAGAGGAAAACAACAGAGTGGGAAACATCTCTTCAAGAAACTTGGAGATATTAAGGGAACATTTCATGCAAGAATGGGCACAATAAGGGACAGAAAAGGTAAGGACCCAACAAGCAGATGAGTTAAAGCAGAATTGGCAAGAATACACACAAGAGCTATGCAGAAAACATATTGACGTGGAATAGTGTGGTCACTCATCTAGAGCCAGACATCATGGGAGTGTGAAATCAAGTGGGCTTAGGAAGCATTATTATAAGCAAAGCTAGTAGAGGTGATGGAATTCCAGCTGAACTATTTCAAATCCTTGGAAGAAAAGTCAGGCAATAGGCAGTATAAGCAAGTGTATGCCCCAACCACCGGGGGCAAAGAACCTGAAGATGACCAGTTCTATGAAGACTTAGAAGACCTTCTAGAACTAACATCAAAAAAGATGTCCATTTCATAGTAGAGGATTGACATGCAAGAGTAGGAGGTCAAGAGATACTTGGAGCAACAGGTAAGTTTGACCTTGGAGTTCAAAATGAAGCAGGAGAAAAGGCCAACAGAATTTTGTCAAGAGAATACACTTATCACAGCAAGCACCCTCATCCAGCAACACAAGAGATGACTCAACACATGGACATCACCAGATGATCAATACCAAAATCAGACTGACTATATTCTTTGCAGCCAAAGAACACTACAGTTCTATGTAGTCAGTGAAAACAAGACCAGGAGCTGACTGTGGCTCAGATCATGAGGTCCTTACTGCAAAATTCAGGCTTAAATTGAAGAGTGTAGAGAGAAATATTAGGCCATTCAGGTGTGACCTAAATAGTGGAGCTGACAAATAGATTCAAGGGATTATATCTGGTAGACAGACTGAAAAAAAACTAAGAATGGAGGTTCATAACACTGCATAGGAGGCAGTGATCAAAACCAACCCAAAGGAAAAACATGCAAGAAGGTGAAGTGGTTGTCTGAGGAGGCTTTAAAAATCATTAAGAAAAGAAAAGAAGAGAAAATTAAGGGAAAAAGGGAAAGATATGCCCAACTGAATGAGGAGTTTCAGAGAATAGCAAGGATAGATAAGAAGGGTTTCTTATATGAGCAGTGGAAAGAAATAGAGGAAAACAACAGAGTGGGAAACATCTCTTCAAGAAACTTGGAGATATTAAGGGAACATTTCATGCAAGAATGGGCACAATAAGGGACAGAAAAGGTAAGGACCCAACAAGCAGATGAGTTAAAGCAGAATTGGCAAGAATACACACAAGAGCTATGCAGAAAACATATTGACGTGGAATAGTGTGGTCACTCATCTAGAGCCAGACATCATGGGAGTGTGAAATCAAGTGGGCTTAGGAAGCATTATTATAAGCAAAGCTAGTAGAGGTGATGGAATTCCAGCTGAACTATTTCAAATCCTTGGAAGAAAAGTCAGGCAATAGGCAGTATAAGCAGAATAAGACTATACTGCACATACTTCTTAGTAACTTGATTTTCAAATTAAAAATACATAAAATTTAGAACATAATTTTAAACAGAATAGTATCCTACTGTATAGCTTTACAACTAGTAAGCCATTCATTCATTTTATATATACAGTAAATTTCCATGTGTCAGGCATCTTGCTAGGTGCTAGGGTTAAAATATGAAGAAGAAAACTGGACAAGAAACTGCCTAAGTTGGACAGACCAAGAAAGAAAATAAAGTAAGAGAGACTAGGCAACAGCCTAACACCCTCTAGGAAAACTGGCCTTGGACACCAGGGCAGTTAGATTAAGACAAATAAGAATAACAAAGTGAGGAATAGCTAGTGCTGAATACATGTGGTTGTCTTACTGATCTATGCTTCTCTCTATTCACTTATCATTATATTGCCTAATAAATGATGGAAGAATTTAAATTTTTACATAAAATTGGACATCTCCAATCTTTCCTATTCTGAGTTTGGTAACCTTTCCGCTACTCTTCCTCCTTCCCAACTCTCCAAGATGCAGGCAAATGCTTGGTGTCTTGCAACTGTGTTCTTAACAGGTCTAGATATGCAGAGTGACCCACGGACCCTAATATGGAAACACTCAATAGGAGAAAATTATGATTAAAAAGGTATTTGCACTCAAATTGATATCATATTTTAAAGGTTTCCTTGCTTTTGTGTGTGTGTGTGTGTGTTTCTTCTAAGTATAATAACAACTCTGTCTCCTCTAAATTAATGTCGCTATTCTTGCCAGAATAGTGATTCCACTTTTTGTCAACTGATTCCTTGACAGAAGTAGCCTTGGAAGAAGCAGTTCTTGTTGTTCTCTCTATAAACTTGCAGAATCCAGAATTGTAGAAATGGTAAGCAAAACTCTAACTAGATTACTAGGAGCGATGGGAAATAGGTAATCAGGACAATTTCTATTTCTAGATTCCTGGACCCATGTATTTTGCTAATTGAAGGAACAGAACTTATGTAATAGTCATTGATTTAGGCTATGGGAAATGGCATTTTATCTTCACTGGGTATCATTTCTAAGTTCGCACTATAACAGGCAGTTACTCTTTTACTTTTACACTTTAACAGGTAGTATTCCGTTACTCTTTCAGGCCAGCAAATCTAAGGTGGTGCACTGTGATGGGACCAGTAGATCCCATTGTAATATGCTCATTGCTGCACTTCCTCTGCTTTAAAATAGGTCCCTTTAACTGTGTAATGTTTTGTGATGAGAGGATCAGTCTGCAAGCCTGCACACAGTGGTGCTCACTGAGGACTATAGGCAAGAAAAAGACAAACTCATACCAAGAATAGATGTTAGTTTCCATCAAAATGGAAACTTCTTCTTTTTTTTTAAAAAAAGGGAAACTTCTATTTAACACTGTACTGTGGTTCCTAACCAATGCAATATGAGAAAATAAAAAGAATTAAAGGCATTCAAATTAGGATGGAAGAAATAAAACTACTTTCAGAAGACATGCTTACCAATGTAGAAATTCCTAATGAATCCAGAAAAACTCCTAGGAGAACCGTATGTGTCTGTGTGTGTGTATATATGTATGTATGTATATATATATATATATATATATATAAGCTTATAGCTTTTGTTATTTATCTAACAATGGGATCAAAATACATTTACAAATGAAATGAAATATATAAAATTAACAACTAACAGCATCATTTTAATGTGACGGGTTTATTTTTCTTTGCTTTATCATGAATAGCAGACAACTGTATTATCCACCATTGTTTTGAGATGAGTATTCTGGTTATCTTATTCCATATGATAATTCTAGTTCTCCATATATTTATACTCTTTCTTTTTCAGCTATTTATACAGCTTTCTAGAACTTATTCTCATTTTAATTGGCTTGAATACTCATTTATTTGTTAAATTCTGATTAGTAAGCACCAAAAAAGTTATACAACTCTGACTCTATGCTATTACATAATCACAACTACAAATACAAACTTTAACACTGAAATGTACTTGGAGTATTCAATCATACTCAAAAGTATTATTGTATTAACAAATTTTAGAAGATTTTCATAAAAATATAAACAAATTACACAGGGATTTTCCATAATAATACAGTCGTAGACTGTATAGAGGTTTATGTATCCCACTTTTGACAAATACTGCTAAATATAAGTCATTTGGCAATAAAGTCTGATAGTACTTCCTATATTGTGTTCTATACATCAGAGCTAGAAACTTTTCAAGCTTTTATGGTACACTGAGAGTGTGCTCAGTGAGGGTTTACTTCTTATTTGTAACACAGAGAGGGCATTTATCTTACATATATGGGTTAAAATATACCGAAACTCCTTTTCAGTGGACAGGATGCCTTTGATCTATATAAAATTCTAAGCTTCAAATTTTGTTTTCCCTGATTGTTGAAATAAGGACATTTCATATGCATCATCTAGTTAAAGGAGATGGTCAAATTAATATTCCTTGAATACTAAGCATTAATGCTTTTATACATTACATGGGGATATGAACTTTATCTTATTTGAACCTACCACAGCCCTATGAAGAAGGTTATGTTGCTATCCCCACTGATAGTACTTAGGAAAAATAAAGCCCTGAGGCTTAGAGAGGGACAACAATTTCTCAAACATCACCTGGCTACTAAGCAGAAGACCCAGGGTTTGAACTCAGACAGATTGATTTTGAACCAGAGTACCAGACACCTATGTTCTAATGTTCAGTGAACCCTGGAAGCTTCTTGGGTATCCTTGATGACATTTGCTTCCTGAGCTCTACAGTTTGCTCTCCAGCTGATTAGGTTGTGGAATGCCTGCTACATAAACATAAGTAAGGAAAGCTCATCTTTAGTTCATGAAGATTTGTACAAAAACGATCTTATTTCTCAATGGGAGTTTAGTAAGCTTATTTGCACTCTGGAGAGTTTTGTGCATCTATTTTTTAACATTTTGATTTGAGTAGCTATGGGTTTGCTAGGAGCACTAATGTACTTATGCTAGGATACTGACTTTTTATAGCAAAGAAAGAAATGATTCTAAATTTCTTTGATAATCAAAACTTACCACTCCCCCTTTTAAATATCCAAGAAATGTAACTGCTTCTCCTCCATTTTCTGCATTAACCCAGATGGAACTGAAGGAAATTCACAAGCCATCTGGATTTAATTAGTGCACTGTGTAGATATGCTGGTAGCAGTTTGGCTGAGGGGAATTAGCTTTAATTGGAAAGAAATTTAGATTTGGAGTCAGAAATTCTGGTTTCTCTCTGGCCTCTTTCACTAACCTCTCACTCTATGTTTTTCTTTTATCAAAAGAAAAGAACATGTTCTCTGGTATCTCACTGAGTTTTACTTTTACTTTGGAGATCAGAAAATGTTTCAAAAAGCACAAATCACTGCAGAATGCAAAAAAATTCTTTTACTGTTATTCTAGTACTGCAGAATTTAAACCATGTTTGTTGTTATTGTTGCTTCTAACAACTTCTGTGAATATATGATAATTAAACCTTTCTGTCATTTATGACTACTTGGCTGGACCTAAGACGGAAGCAGGACATTTTTATTTTCTAATTGTGGAGTCCAGTATCTATGTATGGGGACTATCCTAGTGGCTCAGATGGTAAAGTACCTTCTGCAATGCAGGAGACCCAGGTTCAATCCTTGGGTCTATCTCCATGAGCCATCAAAGCCTTCAATCATGTAAGTAGAATTTGCCTTTATTTGCAGACTTCCTATCCCCTTCCTATTTCCCTCAGGTTTCAGAAGCTGAAATATTCAGGCATGGACACAGGAAGTCAAAGAGTTATTATTGATTCCATATTGGCCTGAGGATCCCAAAACAGTTCAAATGAGAGAAAAAATCTACATATAACATGTAATTAGCCAGCTGTGGCAGAGAGGAACCAGCTTCTATTAGAGGAATCTTGGATTAAATAATAGCAATGTGCAGCTAGTTGATTCTAGCTCTAGTTAGGAAACACAGTGACTCTGCAGAGAGTTTGCTCATATAAAGATATTTGTAATCATCCCCATTGCATGGCCAAATATTTGAATTTGGAACATGTAGTGTGTTTCTGAAAAATGACCTACTGTTCATCAGGCAACTTACAGTAGGAGGGGTGAAAGGATTCCACATTTCCATTTATGTTAGACTCTCGGCACCAATCATGCTCCTTTGGGAAGTCAGAGGAAGATAAACAGACAAAGAACAAGCAAACAAAAAACTAGCTCAAGTGCACTGAAAACCTAAAGACATCAAGATTTTTTTTTGTTGTTTTATTTTTTGTTTTTGCTAAAACCACTCTTCCAGGTGAATTAGTCTGATTTAGTAGCTGGAAAAACAGATTTTTATTAGTTTTCTTCTCCACCATCAAACAGAAATTCTGGTTTCTCTCTGGCCTCTTTCACTAACCTCTCACTCTATGTTTTTCTTTTATCAAAAGAAAAGAACATGTTCTCTGGTATCTCACTGAGTTTTACTTTTACTTTGGAGATCAGAAAATGTTTCAAAAAGCACAAATCACTGCAGAATGCAAAAAAATTCTTTTACTGTTATTCTAGTACTGCAGAATTTAAACCATGTTTGTTGTTATTGTTGCTTCTAACAACTTCTGTGAATATATGATAATTAAACCTTTCTGTCATTTATGACTACTTGGCTGGACCTAAGACGGAAGCAGGACATTTTTATTTTCTAATTGTGGAGTCCAGTATCTATGTATGGGGACTATCCTAGTGGCTCAGATGGTAAAGTACCTTCTGCAATGCAGGAGACCCAGGTTCAATCCTTGGGTCTATCTCCATGAGCCATCAAAGCCTTCAATCATGTAAGTAGAATTTGCCTTTATTTGCAGACTTCCTATCCCCTTCCTATTTCCCTCAGGTTTCAGAAGCTGAAATATTCAGGCATGGACACAGGAAGTCAAAGAGTTATTATTGATTCCATATTGGCCTGAGGATCCCAAAACAGTTCAAATGAGAGAAAAAAAATCTACATATAACATGTAATTAGCCAGCTGTGGCAGAGAGGAACCAGCTTCTATTAGAGGAATCTTGGATTAAATAATAGCAATGTGCAGCTAGTTGATTCTAGCTCTAGTTAGGAAACACAGTGACTCTGCAGAGAGTTTGCTCATATAAAGATATTTGTAATCATCCCCATTGCATGGCCAAATATTTGAATTTGGAACATGTAGTGTGTTTCTGAAAAATGACCTACTGTTCATCAGGCAACTTACAGTAGGAGGGGTGAAAGGATTCCACATTTCCATTTATGTTAGACTCTCGGCACCAATCATGCTCCTTTGGGAAGTCAGAGGAAGATAAACAGACAAAGAACAAGCAAACAAAAAACTAGCTCAAGTGCACTGAAAACCTAAAGACATCAAGATTTTTTTTTGTTGTTTTATTTTTTGTTTTTGCTAAAACCACTCTTCCAGGTGAATTAGTCTGATTTAGTAGCTGGAAAAACAGATTTTTATTAGTTTTCTTCTCCACCATCAAACTTTAATTTTGAATTTTTCTAATTTCTTTAAAAATATTTTAAGGTATTTTTGCAAAGATGGTATGCCATTTTGGTAGAAAACTTTATTGATAAATAAAAATGAAATAAGAGGAAAGAAAGCAATCAATATGGACTAACCATGGGGTTTATCATTATCCTTGCTGACCTTACCTTACTGATCAGTGAAGATGAAATCAGATAAGTGATGTGACAGTCCTTTAAAAGGGTCAAGTTGAATACACAATAATAAGAGCTAACCTTCACTGAGAGCTTACTGGATGCCATTTTTCTGACCCCTGTGCAAGGGTCCTTCTGACAACCCTAGATAGGCACGATTACCTCATCACAGAAATAACGAATGTCAAAGATATTTAGTAATTCATCCAGGGTCACAAAACACATGTGTTTATTAACCCCTGCTATGAAAACTAGAAAATAGATGCTAGAAAGACAACATATCTTTAAGAAGCATACAATCTTGCTATAATAAAGTTTATTCTCTTCACAAGCAAAGCTTCTTGCCAGTATACATTCATTATTTAAAGCACATATTTCCGATTATTCTAATCTATGGGGACTGTGAGTTTTCAATGCCTTTTAACTATTTTATAACACTGTAAGTTGTAGGTAACTTAAAGCACTACAAGAGAATTCTTGTTTATAGGTATGCAAATAAATTGTCTAGTGTAAGCTCAAAGATGCCCCTCATCCAACTGTGGAAATAGTGATTGCATGTCCATTTGCAAATTCATTTTAACATCCCTGATCTATAATAATGTCTATTCTTCAGATACTTTTTAAAACTGTTTATAACATCTTACCAGTTCTCTTCTTTAATAAGCTAATAAAAAATTTTTGACATGTGTTCACTGTAATTTGTTATAATATCCTTTAACATGAGTCAGTCATAGATTCTAATCCTAGTTTAGCTAATATCAGCTGGGTAACATTAGGCAGAAAATTACTACATCTTTTAATAATACCTGTCTCACTAAACAGGTGTGGGACTACGTGACATGTTACTTCTAAAACTTTGATATACCTGATGAAATAAAATGTGTATTTTAAGGTAAAATAAGTTTAAAAAATAAATATAGTTGATTTACAATGTTATGTTAATTTATGTTATACAGCAAAATAATGCAGTTATGTATGTATACATGTGTGTGTTCTTTTTAAAAAAAACTTGTATTTCTTTTTTATATAGTTTTTTTTTTTAATTTGGCCTCTTTTATTGGTATTTTTATTTATTTATTTTCATACATCCTTATTCTTTGGTCTGCATGGGCCTCCCATTGCAGTGGCCTCTCTTGTTGTAGAGCACCAGCTATGGGCACATATGCTCCAGAGCACTAGCTCATAATTGGATATACCAATCTAGCCACTCTGTGGCACGTGGGGTCTTCCTGGGCCAGGGATTCAATCAGTGACCTTTGCACTGCGAGGTGGACTCTTCACCCACTGGACCACCAGGGAGCCTTATATATTTTTTTTTCTTTATATTATTTTATATTATGGTCTATTACAGGATATTAAATAGTTTGCTACATAGTAAGATCTCATTGTTCACCCATTCTATACATAACATCAATAGTTTGCATCTCCTAATCCCAAACTTCCAACACATCTTCCCCTACCTGGCAACCACAAGTCTGTTCCCTCTGTGTGTCTGTTTTTAGATAAATTCATTTGTGTCACATTTTAGATTCCACATGTAAGTGATATATGGTATTTGTCTTTCTCTGACTTACTTCACTTAGTATGATAATCTCTAAGTCCGTCCATATTTCTGCAATGGCTTTATTTCATTGTTTTTATGATTGAATAGTATTCCACTATATATATGTGCCACATCTTTTTTATCCATTCATCTGTTGATGGATGTCTAGGTTATTTCTATGTCTTAGCTACCATGAACACAAAGGTGCATGTATCTTTCCAAACCATATATAACTTTGGATATGTGTTAAGGGGTCGGATTTCAGGATCATATGACAACTTTATTTTTATTTTTATGAGGAACTTCCATAATGTTTTCTAGAGTGGTTGCACTAATTTACCATTCTTCCAACAGTGTAGCAGGATTGCTTCTCCACAACCTCTCCAGCATTTGTTATTTGTAGACTTTTAAGGATGGCTATTCTGATCATTTCTGATACTTTGACCACCTGATGCAAAGATGCAATTCATTGGAATGGACCCTGATGCTGGAAAGATTAAGGGCAGGAGGAGAAGGCGGTGGCAGAAAATAAGATAGTTAGATAGCATCACCAACTCAATGGATATGAGTTTGAGCAAAGTCCAGGAGATGGTGAGGGACAGGGAAGCCTGGTGTGCTGCAGTCCATGGGGTCACAAAGAGTGACTGAACAACAACATTCTAACCAATATGAGCTAGTATTTCATTGTAGTTTTAATATGCATTTCTCTAATGTTAAACATTTTGTCATATGTATGGCAAGAGAAATTTGAACACACATATTTTTTCTCTGCCTGTTTGGGCCTCCTCTCTCCCCTTTAGTGTGCATTGTGAATCTGCAATATGCATTACCAGACCTCCCCAGTGTTCAGTCATAAAGATCTATTTTTCTTCTGGTGCCAACCATGTGACTCCTTAAAAAATAATACTCCTTTATCAATCCTTTAAGCGGTCGCAATGACTCACCACTTGCCTTGTACATTCAGATATCTTTGGTGAACTTTACACACAATGCCAATATATCATTTCCCTTAAATATAGCAATTGGTATAGAACAGACTGGGTCAGATGATTTGGGGATATTCTGGGCACCATATACTGGAAGTTCTTAGTTTATATACTTACTTATGACCTTATTAATGTCACTAGCTATGTTATTTGTATTGCCTGCTTTATAAGATTATTATTCCTTCTCTTACCAAATATGTGACTGAATCTTTGATAAAAATAATTATGACTAAGTAACTTGAAATGAATGACCAAATATATAGTCTTATAAGATCAACAATGTAAGTATAGATATGGGAAAAAACAACAAGAGGGAACATAACAGACTGGTAGATGGCCTAGTCCAGTAATAGAACACTGAGTGCCTATCAGTGAAACCCTTTCTTGGCCTTGGAATGAACATTCTGAGCACCACTGAACAAAAAGGTCCCAAAAGTCCTCCCAAACCTTGAACAAAATGAAAATCAAAAGGAAGGAATGGTAAAAACAAAGAATGTTGCCCAGCAATCAGTTCTCTAAGAATCAAGTCATTAGCCACTGTTGACCTACAATACAGCCTGACAGGAATTCAGCTTGTAGATCAGGATGAGTTACTTTGTGCTCTAGGAAAACTGGGACAACTAGTCCTCAGATAGTTAAATGTTTTCAGGAGAAAATTTTATGATCCCAGTTTCTTGCATCTTCTCAGACTTAGGAAAGCACTAAAACCATTAAAAGATATCTGTTCCTCATGAATAGTAGTAAGATTCTACCAAGATTTGGGCTTCATTGCATGTACCTTTTTATCAAAATTACATACGCTCCTACCTTTTCCCTTGCCTCTTAAGATTAGCCTTTCGAGATTTCCGAAAGACTGTCTCCCAGGTAATAATCCTCATGTTGGCTAGAATAGACTGATGTATTTCTCCTTAGATTTACCATTAATTAATTTTACATCAAAATACTCAACAACAATAAAAAATGTTTTCTAAGGAATCAGAAGAGCCAGAGTATAAACTGGCTGCAGTGGCACAGCAACAAAGTAGAAGACCCATTCTGTCAATATCCAGGAAATACAATGAATGTGACTTCTCTTTTTTTTAAACTTCGAAGCTTCCTACTTTAAGGCTTATGACACATCTACCTAAATTGTTCAAAATGTTTCCCAAAACCATATAAATGAAACAGGCTAATGCCTTTCAAATTCCAGTTAGGCATATTCAGTATGCAAAAGTTAATCAGTGAATAATCTTTGCAATCATGTTTGTACAGGAAGACACCAGTAATAGTCAATTACATGCATTTCCTCTCTCTCAATAAGTTTTCCTGAAGTTCTTCCTGTAAATTCTCATCTAGTACCCATTTACTATGAATTATTTTTCAGTGGATTAAGAACAGGCTGTCCTCAAAACATCAGTAATCCTTATCCTTAATTCTAACTCAAATCATTGCATATAATTAATTCCTTCGATAGTTATACTTTGCCTTTTTCATTTAGAAATATTCAAACAAACCTCTTTTTTTCTGAAATGGGAATAATTAATTCTTTAAGTAGTGAAGAACCAGTTGACAAAACAATATATTACTGTGTGGTATTACATGCCATTTATGTGAACAATCATTAATTCTAATTTGAGGCTCCTTTCAAAATCCTTCAAAGATTAAAATGGTCTCTGGACTTCAGAAGATTTATTAACAATCTTCTTAACTCCTGGAACTAAATATTCTACCTGCTCCTACTTCAATGTTCTGCACCCATCTAGTCCATGATATACACACATACATATAAGCAGTATTTCCTAAATGAGAAACAGGAGAGTCTCCATAAGCTGTGTAAAGTAACTTCAATTACTGTACACAGCATCCCTCTTGGAGCATCACTAAACACTGAATTACTGAAGATTACTGAGAAGGCCTATAGCAAACATACCTCTTTATGTTAAATTTACTACCTGAGACCTCTGAGAAAAGCAGAGATATCTGAATGTCTTGAGAGACCATGGGGGTGGCAGTAATAGAACTTTTAAGACTGCCAAATAATCAGCAATTGAGGCAAGCCTATTCTTCCAGGTCAACATGAAAAAATCCAGATTGCTCTCCTCTCACCATTCATCATGTTTCTTTTTCTACCCAATTTTACAGATGAACTTCTTTAAAAGAGGGCATGCAGTGGCAAACTAGAATCACCTGAGGAATATTTAGAAAATACAAATACCCAGATTTTTATCTAAGCCCAATTAAACCAGTATCTTTAGAGATAGGATTGGACACTGGCACTTAACATAGTGTCCCCAAGTGAATGGAATGTGTGGGTAGATTTGCGGCAATAACTAAGTAAAAGGAGATGCTCCTCTGAATAAGAATCAGCAGGCAGTGAACAAAACTTCAGAGCAAAGGCGCTGTTCTAAGCACTATAAAACACACAGAAAACAACCAAAATTTGTCTCTGTACTCAAAGAGCTTTCAATTACTTGTAGAAGAAAACTTCCACTGGGGGTGGGGGGTGGGGCGTGGGGAACAGTCAAAGGCTACAAGAGGTGAGTATATTTGTGCCTGTGTATGCTAAGTCATCTCAGTTGTGTCCAGCTTTCTGCAGTCCCATGGACTGTAGCCCAGCAGGGTTCTCAGCCCATGAGATTCTCCAGTCAAAAATACTGGAGTGGGTTGTCATGCCCTCCTCCTGAGGATCTTCCTGACCTAACGCGATCAAACCCATGTCTCTTGCATCTCCCATATTGGTAAGCAGGTTCTGTTACCACTAGTGCCACCTGTCAAGTATATGTGTGGTAAAAACTAAATGCTGCAGAAATATAGAGGTGAGAAGCCAGTGAAAGTTGAAACAGTCATAGGTGACATGGCAGAAGAAGGTGGTCACTGAAGATTTACAGGGATATGAAGTCAAGAAATATCAAGCTTGACTTTTTCGTATCAATGTTGGGAAATATTTTCAGTAGTGTTAGGGGGATGGCTGCTTGAAGTAACTCATATTTTGTGGCCCCAATTTTAAGACAGCACAAAACATTGGTAAATATGATTTGTTATTTCTATAAAATTTCAATTCTCAGAACAGCTCCTGAATGCAATGCTATTGTTATTTTCTGCTTAAGAAGCTGACACTCAGAAGAGCTAAAAGTAAGTGACAGCCTTATAAGGAAGTGTGGTATACAGGCTCGCGCATAATGGACTTGAGGGAGCAAGCACGCAACCTCTGAGGAATGCCTATCAGGCCACGTGTCAATGTTCTCAGAAAAGTCAGTGCTCCTTTTGCCTTTTTGGTCTCCTCCTAGGTCACACAGGAGGGACACACTTCCCCGTAAGCAGCTGGGCAAAGCTCTAATGGCCTGATCCCCCATTTAGCAGACAACAGGGATTCAATTCCCTTCTTTACACAGGGAATTAAAATTAGTCCTTGACTACTGTGCTACTCTTGGTTGGAAACAGTCATCTTATTTCTACTCATTTAAACACACTTTCTTTGCTATTGGACCTAAGGGTTTTATACAGCAAAAAGAGAAAGCTTTGAAATTAATGTAGATTTTGAGTCCTTTCAAGAGTATCTTTTTTTTACACATGGAGTCTAAGGTATCTAGACTTTCATTTCTGAAAACCACACCTTTGTAACACTTTTGTCAAAAGAAACTCATTAACTTTTCTTAATGGAAAAGTTAGAAGCATCACATGCTTATTTGAAGTTTTATTCTAACAGAGTTGGCTTAAGATCCTTTTGTGGGGGGGTCTGACTGAACATTGACCCAATTACTGGCATTTTTGTGCTTCAGTGATGCTGCTTCAGAATAAACCAGTAACTCAACCCTACAGAGATTGTACGCGATCAAACCCATGTCTCTTGCATCTCCCATATTGGTAAGCAGGTTCTGTTACCACTAGTGCCACCTGTCAAGTATATGTGTGGTAAAACTAAATGCTGCAGAAATATAGAGGTGAGAAGCCAGTGAAAGTTGAAACAGTCATAGGTGACATGGCAGAAGAAGGTGGTCACTGAAGATTTACAGGGATATGAAGTCAAGAAATATCAAGCTTGACTTTTTCGTATCAATGTTGGGAAATATTTTCAGTAGTGTTAGGGGGATGGCTGCTTGAAGTAACTCATATTTTGTGGCCCCAATTTTAAGACAGCACAAAACATTGGTAAATATGATTTGTTATTTCTATAAAATTTCAATTCTCAGAACAGCTCCTGAATGCAATGCTATTGTTATTTTCTGCTTAAGAAGCTGACACTCAGAAGAGCTAAAAGTAAGTGACAGCCTTATAAGGAAGTGTGGTATACAGGCTCGCGCATAATGGACTTGAGGGAGCAAGCACGCAACCTCTGAGGAATGCCTATCAGGCCACGTGTCAATGTTCTCAGAAAAGTCAGTGCTCCTTTTGCCTTTTTGGTCTCCTCCTAGGTCACACAGGAGGGACACACTTCCCCGTAAGCAGCTGGGCAAAGCTCTAATGGCCTGATCCCCCATTTAGCAGACAACAGGGATTCAATTCCCTTCTTTACACAGGGAATTAAAATTAGTCCTTGACTACTGTGCTACTCTTGGTTGGAAACAGTCATCTTATTTCTACTCATTTAAACACACTTTCTTTGCTATTGGACCTAAGGGTTTTATACAGAAAAGAGAAAGCTTTGAAATTAATGTACATTTTGAGTCCTTTCAAGAGTATCTTTTTTTTACACATGGAGTCTAAGGTATCTAGACTTTCATTTCTGAAAACCACACCTTTGTAACACTTTTGTCAAAAGAAACTCATTAACTTTTCTTAATGGAAAAGTTAGAAGCATCACATGCTTATTTGAAGTTTTATTCTAACAGAGTTGGCTTAAGATCCTTTTGTGGGGGGGTCTGACTGAACATTGACCCCCAATTACTGGCATTTTTTGTGCTTCAGTGATGCTGCTTCAGAATAAAAACCAGTAACTCAACCCTACAGAGAAGCTTTATAAACTTCCCTAGTGAGTCTGTAGCTCATTTCTCTTTTTTCATGGTCAGTGAATTGATTTTTCCTGTTGCTTGTACATGGCATTCAATTATAGTACATTGCCAGAATCAGATGACAATATGCTTTCAGAAAAATTGTAGAGCTTGAGGGGAAAATACAAATTTTGAAGCCTGCTCCATGGATAGCATCCCAGCTTTTGGCTCTATATTCTGGAGAGCTTATCACAGTTTTAGGCTACTCTATCAAGTAGTTTTAATCCCGCTTTTTTTTTTTTTGAGAACATATCAGTCGTCATCATTAAAAGTAATGTGCAAATTGGTTTAATTTTCTGTTTGGGAGTATCACTAAAATATAAATGGAGCAATTGTTTATTTAGGGGTCCTTTGGCTTTATTAAAATAAGGCTATTAAAAATGAGTTACCCTGCACCAAAAGAAAAAAGTAAACAAACAAAACAACTGGGTAGCCATGATGGAAAACAATATGGAGGTTCCTTAAAGAGCTGAAAACAGGATAACCATATGACCCACCAATTCCTCTCCCGAGTGTGTGTGTGTGTGTGTACTCAAAACACTAACTTGAAAAGATACACGAACCTCAATGTTCATAGTAGCATTATTTACAATTGTCAAGATATAGAAACAACCTGTCCATCAACAGATGAATGGATAAAGATGTGCGATATATATATAGATAGATAGATAGATATAGATATAGATATATAATGGAATAGTACAACAGTCATTAATAAGAATAAAATTCTGTCATTTGTAGCAACACGGATGGACTTCGAGGGTATTATGCTAAGTGAAATAAGTCAGACAGAGAAAGAAAAACACTGTATGATGTGACTAATATGTGGAATCTAAACAACACAACAAACTAATGATATAATAATTAAAAAAAAAAAACAGCAGACTCACAAAGAACAAATTTGTAGTTATTAGTGGAGAGGGTCAGGGAGAGAAATACAGGGGTGGGGGACTAGGAGGTACAAACTATTGAGTGTAAGATAGGTTCAAAGATGTACCATACAACACAGGGAATATAGTCAATATTTTAAAAGAAATAATTGCAAAGTAACTTTCAAAATTGTATAAAAATAATTTTAATTATTATTAATAATTTTTAATTAAAAACGAGTTACCATTTTCTCCTCTACCAAAAGCAAAACAATAAAATAAAAGCCATGTATCCTGGTTACAGGATTCAACCCAAGGGAATAAAAAAGGATGAGTTGTGAAGTTCCCCTTCCAGGAAACCAGTCCAAACTGAAACAAGGAGGCCTAAACTGACTCTAGGAGGAAAGTCTAGAAAAAATGGAAATAGGAAATTACCTCACAGGTTGTGTTTGTGAGTAATTCTATGGAAATGCTGGCTTCCAGAGGATGTAGAAAAACTTTAAGTGTCAACATAGAGAAAACCAAGGGAATTCTTTTAAAAGATACAATTAATAACTCTAGGAAAAACAATAATTATGTTCACAGAAAGAAAGTAATATCATGACTTAGCACAGTAATGAACTGTGTTTATATAATTACACTAACCTAAAAGTTAATTCTTTAAATGATGGACATAAATACCAGATGAAACAGATAAGATACTTGAAAGGAGTTGCCTTTGGAGGATAAGGTAAATGTTGCTAGGGATAAGGAAGCAGCTAATCTTTTCTGCCTTTTTGTCTGTTTTGTTTAAGTATAAGCCACTAGCACTATCTGACTTTTAGAACTTTGTATCTTTATGATTTTGATTTTAAAATCAAACATTTAAAACACAAGTTTGTATTTTAAGCCTTTTCAGCATAAGGACAAGCTTGACATACTTTCCTCAATACTTCCTGGAGCAGCACTGGGGGAGGGGATTGACCTTTTAAGCATATGGCCTAGGAAGACTTTGGTGGAATCTGTAGGATGGAGAAAGATCATTAGGACTGAAATTATGTCTGGAAGGAATCTGGTCAAATTTTGTTAATAACATCCATTAGTAGTGATCCAGCACTTATGAATAAAGAGAATTTCATCAACCTCAGAGGGCTGAGTCCTGTGTGTTCCTTTGGGCTGCTGAGCTCCACCCTGCCCTCACTGGCTGTTGGCTCAAACACTTCGAAGAATGTTTCTCATAATGAATAATTCTCATTTTGAAAAATGTTCCTCTGGGCTGCTAGGTGTGCACTGGGCTTGTTTTTAACTCTGGGCACCTTGTTGGATCTAAGGTCATTGAATGAATATGAATACAAGAGACGGAGGAACTAGAACACGTTTGAAAAACATGGACAAGCTACCAAAAGCAAAACAATAAAATAAAAGCCATGTATCCTGGTTACAGGATTCAACCCAAGGGAATAAAAAAGGATGAGTTGTGAAGTTCCCCTTCCAGGAAACCAGTCCAAACTGAAACAAGGAGGCCTAAACTGACTCTAGGAGGAAAGTCTAGAAAAAATGGAAATAGGAAATTACCTCACAGGTTGTGTTTGTGAGTAATTCTATGGAAATGCTGGCTTCCAGAGGATGTAGAAAAACTTTAAGTGTCAACATAGAGAAAACCAAGGGAATTCTTTTAAAAGATACAATTAATAACTCTAGGAAAAACAATAATTATGTTCACAGAAAGAAAGTAATATCATGACTTAGCACAGTAATGAACTGTGTTTATATAATTACACTAACCTAAAAGTTAATTCTTTAAATGATGGACATAAATACCAGATGAAACAGATAAGATACTTGAAAGGAGTTGCCTTTGGAGGATAAGGTAAATGTTGCTAGGGATAAGGAAGCAGCTAATCTTTTCTGCCTTTTTGTCTGTTTTGTTTAAGTATAAGCCACTAGCACTATCTGACTTTTAGAACTTTGTATCTTTATGATTTTGATTTTAAAATCAAACATTTAAAACACAAGTTTGTATTTTAAGCCTTTTCAGCATAAGGACAAGCTTGACATACTTTCCTCAATACTTCCTGGAGCAGCACTGGGGGAGGGGATTGACCTTTTAAGCATATGGCCTAGGAAGACTTTGGTGGAATCTGTAGGATGGAGAAAGATCATTAGGACTGAAATTATGTCTGGAAGGAATCTGGTCAAATTTTGTTAATAACATCCATTAGTAGTGATCCAGCACTTATGAATAAAGAGAATTTCATCAACCTCAGAGGGCTGAGTCCTGTGTGTTCCTTTGGGCTGCTGAGCTCCACCCTGCCCTCACTGGCTGTTGGCTCAAACACTTCGAAGAATGTTTCTCATAATGAATAATTCTCATTTTGAAAAATGTTCCTCTGGGCTGCTAGGTGTGCACTGGGCTTGTTTTTAACTCTGGGCACCTTGTTGGATCTAAGGTCATTGAATGAATATGAATACAAGAGACGGAGGAACTAGAACACGTTTTGAAAAAACATGGACAAGGATTTACCTTGAACATCTCTCTGTGAGCAGACATGCCATGTACCTTCTTAGTCATCAGTAAAGTAATTTTTCTATTTACAAAGTAGGAGCCAAGGCATGGTGGTAAGTTTGGTTGGTGGTAAATTTGACTTTTTTTCACTTGAATAAGGTTTAAAATTTGATATCAGTTGGCTTTTGTGACATGGCTGATTAGATGCATGTATTAATGCTCTGTCATGCCAAAGTCATTCAAACATAGCAAAAATGTTTCTGGGATTTGCAACTGGTCACTTGAGTTGAGGTATGTGATTTGTTTATGATCTGAGACAGTGGAGTTGTTTACACTCAGGTTATGAATTCAAGGACAAACACATTCCAGGTTAGGCTCAGATTAAGAAGGAACATGACATGAAAGAAATTAACATTATTTAAATATCTACCATGTACCAGGCAATTTATATATATGTTATTTCATTAATTCCTGCAAAAACCCTGAATTATTCTTAAAGTCAAGATACTGAAAGGTCATACTACTTTCCTAAGGACTTCAAGCTAGTAATCGTGTAACTGGAATTTTAACCAAAGTTTAGCTAGAAACCAGAAAAGCAAAGAGGTTGAACAATTTTTATCAACATAAAACCACGTGGAACAAAATGACCTGTAAAACTTGTTAGAAAGTGAGAATTGTGGGACACCATTTGACATTCTAAATCAGAATTTCTGGGAGAAAGATCAGGGAATGCCCAGTGACTCTATGTACCCCAGAGTTTGAGAACCAATATGTCATAACTGTAAACCATGCTTCAATTATTTCACATAACACATAGCATTTTCCTTCTATTAAAATTCCTTGAAGATCAGCTTTGTTCTGTCATCTACTATTTCTCAGTATCTATGGAGGCAGTCAGAATTCTGGGAAATTACATACAGAAAATATCAGAAGATAACATTTTGACTTAAACTGGGCCACAAAGAATTAGCATTTTCTTTAAGACTAAGTCAAATAGTATCATTCCTCTGGGCTGCTAGGTGTGCACTGGGCTTGTTTTTAACTCTGGGCACCTTGTTGGATCTAAGGTCATTGAATGAATATGAATACAAGAGACGGAGGAACTAGAACACGTTTTGAAAAAACATGGACAAGGATTTACCTTGAACATCTCTCTGTGAGCAGACATGCCATGTACCTTCTTAGTCATCAGTAAAGTAATTTTTCTATTTACAAAGTAGGAGCCAAGGCATGGTGGTAAGTTTGGTTGGTGGTAAATTTGACTTTTTTTCACTTGAATAAGGTTTAAAATTTGATATCAGTTGGCTTTTGTGACATGGCTGATTAGATGCATGTATTAATGCTCTGTCATGCCAAAGTCATTCAAACATAGCAAAAATGTTTCTGGGATTTGCAACTGGTCACTTGAGTTGAGGTATGTGATTTGTTTATGATCTGAGACAGTGGAGTTGTTTACACTCAGGTTATGAATTCAAGGACAAACACATTCCAGGTTAGGCTCAGATTAAGAAGGAACATGACATGAAAGAAATTAACATTATTTAAATATCTACCATGTACCAGGCAATTTATATATATGTTATTTCATTAATTCCTGCAAAAACCCTGAATTATTCTTAAAGTCAAGATACTGAAAGGTCATACTACTTTCCTAAGG
Organism: Tragulus kanchil; assembly: GCA_022376925.1. Classification (NCBI taxonomy): domain Eukaryota; kingdom Metazoa; phylum Chordata; class Mammalia; order Artiodactyla; family Tragulidae; genus Tragulus; species Tragulus kanchil. The sequence goes on along the minus strand of JAIOJX010000005.1, from coordinate 91,856,139 downwards.
ACTTCAAGCTAGTAATCGTGTAACTGGAATTTTAACCAAAGTTTAGCTAGAAACCAGAAAAGCAAAGAGGTTGAACAATTTTTATCAACATAAAACCACGTGGAACAAAATGACCTGTAAAACTTGTTAGAAAGTGAGAATTGTGGGACACCATTTGACATTCTAAATCAGAATTTCTGGGAGAAAGATCAGGGAATGCCCAGTGACTCTATGTACCCCAGAGTTTGAGAACCAATATGTCATAACTGTAAACCATGCTTCAATTATTTCACATAACACATAGCATTTTCCTTCTATTAAAATTCCTTGAAGATCAGCTTTGTTCTGTCATCTACTATTTCTCAGTATCTATGGAGGCAGTCAGAATTCTGGGAAATTACATACAGAAAATATCAGAAGATAACATTTTTGACTTAAACTGGGCCACAAAGAATTAGCATTTTCTCTTTAAGACTAAGTCAATGGGATAGTCATACAAAACAATGGAGTAGGAAGAATAAGAAATAAAAATTTTTGGTGTGTGTATTCATGGTAAGATGTGCTGCATCTGTTTATTGTGGCTTCTTCAAAACTGATGTTTGTTTTAACAAATACACACATACCTTTCTCCCCCTTCCTTCTGATGGATCAATGGCTGTGTGCTAATCCTTTTTTTATTCTCTCTCGTGCTTACACATAGTTTCTGCCTTGAATAGCTTAGAATTTGAGAAGACAGAATGAATGTTTCCAGAATCCCTGGGAAGGTTATTATTAAAATTTTAATAAAAAATATATAGACGAACATCAAGTGCAATGCAAAATTAAGAAAACATAGGAAAGAGGGTGAATAAAATGGAAGAGTGTGTACTCATCCATTTTCCCCATAAGCCCAAATAAAAGGGTTATACCTTAAATATTACAGCAGAAATGACTAAAAGAGGAAAGGGCCATGTATCCTCTTCCTACCGTGTCCCTTTCCAAAAAGGGAAGTGTGTTCACGTAGAAAGGTAGAAGGTTTAGATTTTGGCACCAGAGTTTGGTTTTCCTTTTCTATTAATTCAACGTATTTCAAAATAGGAGAGTATAAGGTCTCTAGTTCAATCTGCTATATTCACTCTGAGTTTAACGAATATTTATTAAATGGCTTCTACATTAAAGTGCTCTGAGTTTTGAAATACTCAACTCCTACTCAGGCAATCAGGACACACATGCTCTAATCTCAATTAACTGTGTGATTTGAAAATGGTCACTCATTTCTTCTGATCCCCAATCTCTTCTGTAAAAGCAATATGGATACTTCTGAGGTTCTTTAAAGCTCTGTTGGAATCTGTATTTACAATTGTGCCACTAAGAGTCTGAATATTTTCTTTGGTGGATTAGGAGATTTATAATGAGGATATAAGTTTTAAGTTGATGAAAAATTTATTGGAGATACTTAAAGATCTACTATTTCTCAGTATCTATGGAGGCAGTCAGAATTCTGGGAAATTACATACAGAAAATATCAGAAGATAACATTTTGACTTAAACTGGGCCACAAAGAATTAGCATTTTCTCTTTAAGACTAAGTCAATGGGATAGTCATACAAAACAATGGAGTAGGAAGAATAAGAAATAAAAATTTTTGGTGTGTGTATTCATGGTAAGATGTGCTGCATCTGTTTATTGTGGCTTCTTCAAAACTGATGTTTGTTTTAACAAATACACACATACCTTTCTCCCCCTTCCTTCTGATGGATCAATGGCTGTGTGCTAATCCTTTTTTTATTCTCTCTCGTGCTTACACATAGTTTCTGCCTTGAATAGCTTAGAATTTGAGAAGACAGAATGAATGTTTCCAGAATCCCTGGGAAGGTTATTATTAAAATTTTAATAAAAAATATATAGACGAACATCAAGTGCAATGCAAAATTAAGAAAACATAGGAAAGAGGGTGAATAAAATGGAAGAGTGTGTACTCATCCATTTTCCCCATAAGCCCAAATAAAAGGGTTATACCTTAAATATTACAGCAGAAATGACTAAAAGAGGAAAGGGCCATGTATCCTCTTCCTACCGTGTCCCTTTCCAAAAAGGGAAGTGTGTTCACGTAGAAAGGTAGAAGGTTTAGATTTTGGCACCAGAGTTTGGTTTTCCTTTTCTATTAATTCAACGTATTTCAAAATAGGAGAGTATAAGGTCTCTAGTTCAATCTGCTATATTCACTCTGAGTTTAACGAATATTTATTAAATGGCTTCTACATTAAAGTGCTCTGAGTTTTGAAATACTCAACTCCTACTCAGGCAATCAGGACACACATGCTCTAATCTCAATTAACTGTGTGATTTGAAAATGGTCACTCATTTCTTCTGATCCCCAATCTCTTCTGTAAAAGCAATATGGATACTTCTGAGGTTCTTTAAAGCTCTGTTGGAATCTGTATTTACAATTGTGCCACTAAGAGTCTGAATATTTTCTTTGGTGGATTAGGAGATTTATAATGAGGATATAAGTTTTTTTTAAGTTGATGAAAAATTAAAATTGTATTGGAAGATACTTAAAGCCAACATGATAGTGATTTTGGGGGGATAATATGTTCAGTTAATATGAGTCTAATCAAGGATCCTAGTCAACATCTGATAACTTGAGACAGTTATCAAGTTAGTTGCTCTACTGATAAACTAAAATGCTAATGTTTAAGGTGTAAAGGATAAAGTGGCAAAATATTTGCATCCTGATCACCCTGAGGTGAAATCTTCTGTGCATACTATTGTATCCCAATTGGTTTTGAACAACTTTATTGAGGCATTTTATTGATTTACAAAGGGTTTTTATTGATGTATAGTAAACTGCACATATGTAAAGTGTTCAGTCATAACTTTGATGTGTGACATATGTCAACATATTAAAAGATTTTTTCTCTATGTTTGATTTTGGATAGTATCTATTGCTATATCTTCAAGTTCACTGAACTTGTACAATGTTTAACTTACTATAATCCCATTAATGTTGTTTTATCATTTAGGTTGTATTTCTAGGATTTATTTTCTGGTTTTTGTCTCTAGAAGTTTGACATGGGTCTTTTTTAAAATATATCTTTACCTCTCAATTTACCATGTTCAGTTTTTACTCTAGCTTTCTGACCATGAAATACAGTATAATGATTTTTCCAATGTCCTTGTCATCTAATTTTAATATCTCTGTCAGTCCTGGATCATTTCTGGCTGATTGGTTTTCCTCCTTACTATAAGTTTTCCTATTTCTTTGCATACCTGGCCATTTTTGATTGAATGCAAGATACTGTGTTTTAGCTTGTTGGGTGCTGGATATTTTTGTACTCCTGTAACTACTCTTGGGTTTTGTCATGGGACACAGTTAAGTAATCTGAAAATAGTTTGATCCTTTCTGCCATCACGTACAAGATTTAGCACACCCTTTTTTTGATCTAATTATTCTCCATACTGAAGCAAGAAAATATCGGAATAGCCTGCTTTTTTGTAGTTCTTTAATTTTAAAAGCAATATGGATACTTCTGAGGTTCTTTAAAGCTCTGTTGGAATCTGTATTTACAATTGTGCCACTAAGAGTCTGAATATTTTCTTTGGTGGATTAGGAGATTTATAATGAGGATATAAGTTTTTTTTAAGTTGATGAAAAATTAAAATTGTATTGGAAGATACTTAAAGCCAACATGATAGTGATTTTGGGGGGATAATATGTTCAGTTAATATGAGTCTAATCAAGGATCCTAGTCAACATCTGATAACTTGAGACAGTTATCAAGTTAGTTGCTCTACTGATAAACTAAAATGCTAATGTTTAAGGTGTAAAGGATAAAGTGGCAAAATATTTGCATCCTGATCACCCTGAGGTGAAATCTTCTGTGCATACTATTGTATCCCAATTGGTTTTGAACAACTTTATTGAGGCATTTTATTGATTTACAAAGGGTTTTTATTGATGTATAGTAAACTGCACATATGTAAAGTGTTCAGTCATAACTTTGATGTGTGACATATGTCAACATATTAAAAGATTTTTTTTCTCTATGTTTGATTTTGGATAGTATCTATTGCTATATCTTCAAGTTCACTGAACTTGTACAATGTTTAACTTACTATAATCCCATTAATGTTGTTTTATCATTTAGGTTGTATTTCTAGGATTTATTTTCTGGTTTTTGTCTCTAGAAGTTTGACATGGGTCTTTTTTAAAATATATCTTTACCTCTCAATTTACCATGTTCAGTTTTTACTCTAGCTTTCTGACCATGAAATACAGTATAATGATTTTTCCAATGTCCTTGTCATCTAATTTTAATATCTCTGTCAGTCCTGGATCATTTCTGGCTGATTGGTTTTCCTCCTTACTATAAGTTTTCCTATTTCTTTGCATACCTGGCCATTTTTGATTGAATGCAAGATACTGTGTTTTAGCTTGTTGGGTGCTGGATATTTTTGTACTCCTGTAACTACTCTTGGGTTTTGTCATGGGACACAGTTAAGTAATCTGAAAATAGTTTGATCCTTTCTGCCATCACGTACAAGATTTAGCACACTAGACCTGGGCAGTGTTTTGTCTAGATCTAATTATTCTCCATACTGAAGCAAGACTGTTTTCAGTATTTTATCCAGTGGTTTATGAATTACAAGGTTTCCTCTCCAGCTGGGCATGGGCCTAGTCCTATCCCATAGCTTATCTGGCTCCATGTGGAATCTGAGTGAGGTTGTCTCTAGTCCTTTTGAGTATTTCTGTCCCTATAACAGTTTCTGCACATATGTGCCTTGACCATTATGTAGCTGAATACTTGAGGAAGATCCTCTGCCAATCTAGAGAGCTCGCTTTGCAGATCTCTCCTCTCCAGCATCCTGCCTATAAACTCTAAGTGCCTTGGTCTCTCCAGATTCTCAGTTCCAGCACAACTCCAGAGTTGTGCAGCCTCTGCCTCTTTCTCCTCAGTGTATAATGCTCCAGAAACTCTCAAAGCAACAGATTTTGGCAATCCTCAGGTTCCCTCATTTGCTGGCTATCTCTCTGAGATCACTGTCTTCCATTGCATAATATCCAATATCTTAAAAATTATTTTTCTTATGTTATTCTGATTTTTTTTTTGTTTCAGGCAAGAGAATATATCCAATTCTTATTACTGCTTCTTACCCAGAACCAGAAGTCTTCACAACATTTTTTTGTCTCTCTTAAAAAAGAGTAACCTGACAATACTAATAGAAATCACTTAGGAAAAAAATTGTATAGCATTTTGGAAGAAAAAATAACCCTAATTAATCTAAATAAGTACATGTTTATTTAAGTGTATAAATGAAATAGGAAAGACTTTGAAACTCCATCTTGCAGAAAGACTTAAGAGTAGCTTTAAGAAATATATCATTTACAAACATGGCAACATCACTATTTTTTATAGATTCTTAATGCAAAATAGAAGAGGGAAAATATCATCCTAGTCATAAAACTGTAGTTTTAAAACATGTGACTATTTCCCCTGTCCCAACTTGGCTGCGCTGATCCACTTACTATGCCCTGGGTAAGTGCAGCTAAGGGCACTGTAGAGAGCAATGAGGTTTGGAAAGCCTTCACATGAGACACAAGTCTCATCTTTGCAAAATGACGCAAGAGCTCATTACTGTTGATGAATTTTAAATAGAGCAATCATTTTGATTGCTTAAGTCTGACAGTAAGCCTGCAAAAGCATTTCTCCCATCATGCTGAATCCTCAACAAATCTCAGGATTCTACCAGACATTTCCATGAGAAAATCTGAAAAATGTCCAGAGTTTCCTATATTACCACCAGACCAATGTGATTCCTTTTTCTGCGCCATGGTCTACGGGCATTAAATAGAAAGAAGAGAGTACTAGAGAAAAAAGTTAGGGAAATTAAAATTAAACCTTGAATTTCACACTTTAGTTCCTATACTTCCTATTTTTCATATATTTATTCTCATTTCCCATTCCCTTGTCTGAATTCTTTTTTTAGCTTTTAAAAAGTATTTATGGTACTTTGAAGTTTTTAGGAAAGGAATGGGTAATAGCACATGCAGTGCATGAAAATGGCATTCTAGTCAATTACAGCAGGTGGCTGACCTGTTTGGAGGGCAGACACTTCACATCTTATTAACAGAAAGTAGAGAATCAGTCACAGTCTGATGCTAGAACTAGAAAGGCCTTAGTGATTTTGTGGTCTATAGATTGCAAGATTCTGGCATAAGGGCCCTCATTCTTCTACCCCATGTTTATGGCTAATTTATCACAAAACACTCTCCCAGTGCATCAGGTTTTTATCTTCGCTGCCTCAACTTAGTACCCCAGGCAGCTACTACCGAATACTCAAAGTAGGATTGCAAAATAAATCCTATTTACAATTCAGTACCTAGTCCATTCTCTTACTGTTATAAGACAAGGGAACAGAGGCTTCCAATCAGCTACTGGACTCAGACAGATCCCTAACTCTGAGCATATTCATTCTAGAATGTCTCCATAGTCCTAGAGGGCCAAATGTTTTTGTGTGAATATACAATAACAAAGCAGATATGTAGTAACAAGATGATAGAGCTAGTCTAGAAAAAAAGATGAATCTTTTTTTCTTGCTCTGCTTGCTGCCAGACTGGAAATTTTACCAAAAAACAAGAAGACTTTCAAGTGCTTTAGAAACTAATCTTGTTTGTCAAGCAGCCCCAAACAAAGGGCAGCACAAGATTCTTGTTTACCTGTTTATCATTATTTTTTTGCTTTTCAAGCTTTATATAGATGCAGAATAAAATACTAGACATATAAAAGTATTTCAGAGTCACTGGAAGTCTCCACTCACTTCAAAACTCCTCTCACATCATCAAAACTTAATAACATTCCTTTAATAGATAAGAGCTTATCAGATCTCACTGAATGATTACACTGAAAAATAAATTGCTGTGGAGAGAAGCAGTTCTTGATTAAGGGGTCAACAAGTATCAACAGATTATTTTCTTAAGTTTTGTATAAAGAGGGGAGAGAACAGAAAATACATAGCAAGAGAGAGGTGAAAAAGAAGACTAAGACAGTTTTTTAACAATACTAAGGAAACATGACGATTAAGTGAATTGCCCAGGTCTTTAAGTGAAGCTGAATTTTGAATCCTGAGTTCCCGAACTTACTCACATCACCCTCTACTGCATTATACACAACCTAGAGGTCCCTCAGAGATCATCTTCATGATCAAAATTCATCTATCACTACAATCCTTACTATTAAGGAAATATTATATGCTAGTCTATATATTTACTGCTTCTTATGTGTATACCTCATTTAATAGTCACAGAAAATTAATGAAGCTCATTTTCTTTATTATCTCCACTTTGCAGACAAGGAAATTGAGTCTTAGAGAAGTAAAGTAAATTGCCTAGGGACTTCTGGCTGGAAAGGGATGGAGTACAGATATGAAACACATTCCATCTGATTGCAAGCCAAACTTCTGATCAATGTGATAATATATTTTCACTCTTTCCAGAGCCAAACAGAAGAATCTTAGCCTAGATTTGTATGTTCCTCAGTGTTAAGAACACACTATTGGACAATATATAAAATTTCTAAGGAAATCTTATTCTTTCTTCAGTTTTGCTAAAAATCAACAAAATATATGAAGGACCATCTGATGTAAGACAGAGAGACAACTTACAATGGAAATAAACCACTAAACCAAGGTCCTTGATCAAGTTGCCTCTTGCAGACAGTGTAGGAATTGTAACATTATTATCCTAGGCTTGCTTACTGAAGGTATGCTAAATCTTAGACCAACTGTCCCACCTTCAACAATTGGTCAAAAATGGAAAGTTTGACCAATGTCTGTTGTTGGACTTGCACAGACTGAAAATGAGTCACAGATACTGCATCCACTGAAACCACTCAATTCAAATGACATTCACTTGAACATATATTAAGTTCCAGAAATGATACCAAGTTTTGAGGATTCAGAGGTGAAACAATATGGTCACAGAATTCAAGAGCCTCCTGAGGTGACAGGCTGATTGCGTCATAAGTAATTACAAAACTAAGGGTAGTTGTTATCATGGAAATAAACACACACTGCACTGCAAATATCAGAAGAGGAGTTTCTGGCATAGTCCACTGGGGTGATAACAGGACACCTCACACTGGGTAGTATAAACAATACCAGTTTTTAACAATACTAAGGAAACATGACGATTAAGTGAATTGCCCAGGTCTTTAAGTGAAGCTGAATTTTGAATCCTGAGTTCCGAACTTACTCACATCACCCTCTACTGCATTATACACAACCTAGAGGTCCCTCAGAGATCATCTTCATGATCAAAATTCATCTATCACTACAATCCTTACTATTAAGGAAATATTATATGCTAGTCTATATATTTACTGCTTCTTATGTGTATACCTCATTTAATAGTCACAGAAAATTAATGAAGCTCATTTTCTTTATTATCTCCACTTTGCAGACAAGGAAATTGAGTCTTAGAGAAGTAAAGTAAATTGCCTAGGGACTTCTGGCTGGAAAGGGATGGAGTACAGATATGAAACACATTCCATCTGATTGCAAGCCAAACTTCTGATCAATGTGATAATATATTTTCACTCTTTCCAGAGCCAAACAGAAGAATCTTAGCCTAGATTTGTATGTTCCTCAGTGTTAAGAACACACTATTGGACAATATATAAAATTTCTAAGGAAATCTTATTCTTTCTTCAGTTTTGCTAAAAATCAACAAAATATATGAAGGACCATCTGATGTAAGACAGAGAGACAACTTACAATGGAAATAAACCACTAAACCAAGGTCCTTGATCAAGTTGCCTCTTGCAGACAGTGTAGGAATTGTAACATTATTATCCTAGGCTTGCTTACTGAAGGTATGCTAAATCTTAGACCAACTGTCCCACCTTCAACAATTGGTCAAAAATGGAAAGTTTGACCAATGTCTGTTGTTGGACTTGCACAGACTGAAAATGAGTCACAGATACTGCATCCACTGAAACCACTCAATTCAAATGACATTCACTTGAACATATATTAAGTTCCAGAAATGATACCAAGTTTTGAGGATTCAGAGGTGAAACAATATGGTCACAGAATTCAAGAGCCTCCTGAGGTGACAGGCTGATTGCGTCATAAGTAATTACAAAACTAAGGGTAGTTGTTATCATGGAAATAAACACACACTGCACTGCAAATATCAGAAGAGGAGTTTCTGGCATAGTCCACTGGGGTGATAACAGGACACCTCACACTGGGTAGTATAAACAATACCAGTTTAATTCTCACAGTTCTGGAGGCAGAGAGTTCAATATCAAGGTGCCAGCAGATTCCATGTCTGGTGAGGGCACACTTCCTGTTTTATAGACAGTTGTTTTCTGCATCCTAACATGGCAGAAAGGACATAGGAGTTCTCCAAAGCCTCCTTTTATATGGGCATTAACCTCATTCCCAAGTGTGCTGTCCTCATGACTTAATCACCTCTTAAAGGCTCTAGTTTCAAATCTATCATACTGGGGATCAGGATTTCAAAACATGAACCCTGGGCTTCCCTGGTAGTCCAGTGGGTAAGGACATCGCCTTGCAGTGCAAGGGGCACCAGTTTGATCCCTGGTCAAAAAGATGGATGAAAATAGATAAATGAAAGACCAATAGAAGTGGGCCGCCCGCCCTCTCCCTCACCCCCCCAACCTGCCCCCAGCAAAATAAATAAATTTAAAAAAAAAAAAAAAAAAACATGAACCCTGAGGGGGAACACAACATTCAGTCTATATAAGTTCTTAAGTCTTTCCATATAGTCTGGGCAAGAGAGGTTACCCATTGAAGGCTTAGGCAGAATACACTGGTTTTTGGGCAGTGCTACAAGAACAATAAAATCACATGAGGTAGAGGGTGAAGTTACCAGCCAGGAAAAGGCATTACTGAGTAAGTCGGAAAGTTCCTTTTAAGATTCCCTAAAGGGGTATGCTAAATCTTAGACCAACTGTCCCACCTTCAACAATTGGTCAAAAATGGAAAGTTTGACCAATGTCTGTTGTTGGACTTGCACAGACTGAAAATGAGTCACAGATACTGCATCCACTGAAACCACTCAATTAAATGACATTCACTTGAACATATATTAAGTTCCAGAAATGATACCAAGTTTTGAGGATTCAGAGGTGAAACAATATGGTCACAGAATTCAAGAGCCTCCTGAGGTGACAGGCTGATTGCGTCATAAGTAATTACAAAACTAAGGGTAGTTGTTATCATGGAAATAAACACACACTGCACTGCAAATATCAGAAGAGGAGTTTCTGGCATAGTCCACTGGGGTGATAACAGGACACCTCACACTGGGTAGTATAAACAATACCAGTTTAATTCTCACAGTTCTGGAGGCAGAGAGTTCAATATCAAGGTGCCAGCAGATTCCATGTCTGGTGAGGGCACACTTCCTGTTTTATAGACAGTTGTTTTCTGCATCCTAACATGGCAGAAAGGACATAGGAGTTCTCCAAAGCCTCCTTTTATATGGGCATTAACCTCATTCCCAAGTGTGCTGTCCTCATGACTTAATCACCTCTTAAAGGCTCTAGTTTCAAATCTATCATACTGGGGATCAGGATTTCAAAACATGAACCCTGGGCTTCCCTGGTAGTCCAGTGGGTAAGGACATCGCCTTGCAGTGCAAGGGGCACCAGTTTGATCCCTGGTCAAAAAGATGGATGAAAATAGATAAATGAAAGACCAAGAGAAGTGTGCGGCCCCCCCTCCCCCCCACCCCCCCAACCTGCCCCCAGCAAAATAAATAAATTTAAAAAAAAAAAAAAAAAAACATGAACCCTGAGGGGGAACACAACATTCAGTCTATATAAGTTCTTAAGTCTTTCCATATAGTCTGGGCAAGAGAGGTTACCCATTGAAGGCTTAGGCAGAATACACTGGTTTTTGGGCAGTGCTACAAGAACAATAAAATCACATGAGGTAGAGGGTGAAGTTACCAGCCAGGAAAAGGCATTACTGAGTAAGTCGGAAAGTTCCTTTTAAGATTCCCTAAAAGGGGCTTCCCTGGTGGTCCAGTGGGTAAGGACACCGCCTTGCAGTGCAAGGGGCTTCGGTTCGATCCCTGGCCCGGGAAGATCCCACGTGCCGCGGAGCGGCTGGACCCATGTGTCCGATTACCGAGCCGGACTCTGGAGCGCACGCGCCCAGAGCCGGTGCTCTACGACAACAGAGGCCACCGCGATGGGAGGCCCACATGGGCCAAAGAACAAAAGATGGATGAAAATAGACAAATGAAAGACCAATAGAAGTGGGCCGCCCGCTCTCCTCCCTCCCCACCACCCCCAAAATAAATAAATAAATAAATCTAAAAAAAAATTAAAAAAAAACAAAAACAAAACCAGATTCCCTAAAAGGTGATGGAAAGTGTGGAACTAAATAGTAGTGATGGTTGCACAACATTATGAATATACTGAAAGTCACAAGTGTATACTTTAAAATGATTAAAATGGCAAATTTTAATCTTGTGGATTTTACCTTGAAACAAAAACATTGTCTCAAAACTCACGGATGTGTTTTAAATGATTACAAAATCACTTCAAGACTTGCTCATTTCTTGCTTCTGCTATATGTCACAACTTTATACATTTTTAAAACTCTACTTTGGCACATGCAGAAAAATGCACAGAACATCCACCATCCAAAATCATACCAACATCCAAAACCAACAACTACTATCATTTTGTCATCTTCAGATTGCTTTCACTTAAGACTTTTTCCTATTGAAAGTGAAATGCTGGGACATCTCTGGTGCTTCAGTAGTTAAGAATCCAGCCTGTAATGCAAGGGATGCAGCTTTGATCCCTGTTAGGGGAACAAAGATCTCAAATGCCTAGGACCAACTAACCCCTGACGCTGTAATTACTGAGCTCCCATGCTCTGGAATTCACACCACAATGAGAGAGCCTGAATGCCACAACTACTGAAGTCCGCATACACTGGAGCCTGCACACCAAAACTACTGAGCCTACACACCACAACATAGGGCAAGGGAGGTTACCCATTGAAGGCTTAGGCAGAATACACTGGTTTTTGGGCAGTGCTACAAGAACAATAAAATCACATGAGGTAGAGGGTGAAGTTACCAGCCAGGAAAAGGCATTACTGAGTAAGTCGGAAAGTTCCTTTTAAGATTCCCTAAAAGGGGCTTCCCTGGTGGTCCAGTGGGTAAGGACACCGCCTTGCAGTGCAAGGGGCTTCGGTTCGATCCCTGGCCTGGGAAGATCCCACGTGCCGCGGAGCGGCTGGACCCATGTGTCCGATTACCGAGCCGGACTCTGGAGCGCACGCGCCCAGAGCCGGTGCTCTACGACAACAGAGGCCACCGCGATGGGAGGCCCACATGGGCCAAAGAACAAAAGATGGATGAAAATAGACAAATGAAAGACCAATAGAAGTGGGCCGCCCGCTCTCCTCCCTCCCCACCACCCCCAAAATAAATAAATAAATAAATCTAAAAAAAAATTAAAAAAAAACAAAAACAAAACCAGATTCCCTAAAAGGTGATGGAAAGTGTGGAACTAAATAGTAGTGATGGTTGCACAACATTATGAATATACTGAAAGTCACAAGTGTATACTTTAAAATGATTAAAATGGCAAATTTTAATCTTGTGGATTTTACCTTGAAACAAAAACATTGTCTCAAAACTCACGGATGTGTTTTAAATGATTACAAAATCACTTCAAGACTTGCTCATTTCTTGCTTCTGCTATATGTCACAACTTTATACATTTTTAAAACTCTACTTTGGCACATGCAGAAAAATGCACAGAACATCCACCATCCAAAATCATACCAACATCCAAAACCAACAACTACTATCATTTTGTCATCTTCAGATTGCTTTCACTTAAGACTTTTTCCTATTGAAAGTGAAATGCTGGGACATCTCTGGTGCTTCAGTAGTTAAGAATCCAGCCTGTAATGCAAGGGATGCAGCTTTGATCCCTGTTAGGGGAACAAAGATCTCAAATGCCTAGGACCAACTAACCCCTGACGCTGTAATTACTGAGCTCCCATGCTCTGGAATTCACACCACAATGAGAGAGCCTGAATGCCACAACTACTGAAGTCCGCATACACTGGAGCCTGCACACCAAAACTACTGAGCCTACACACCACAACTAGAGAGTCTGCACCACAACAAAAGATCCTGAATGACACAATGAAGATTCTGTATGCTGCAACGAAGACCCAACATAACCTACATGGCCAAATTAATTAATTAATTAATTAATCTTTAATTTATAGAAAATGAAATGTTACTTACAGTTGCAGACTTTTCCCATCTCATTTTCCTGCTTTCTTCAGACAACTATTTTTCTGAAGATGTTATGCTTTTCTTCTATAACACAGTTAAAAATATGTACCATTAGTATGTTTCTTCAAAAATTGTATATAACATTATTTTACAAGTTTAAATTTAATAAATAAATATTTTACCACACACAAGTTCTATTCCATAATATATTTTCAATATTTTTGCTGAAACAAGTAAACATGCTTAACTCAGCTGCTATATACTGAAGAGTTCATCATATGCATAAACAAGTATTCATCCATCCCTTACTGATGGACATATAGGTTGCTTCCAATTATTTGCTATTACATATAAGAGACCACTCATTGTCACTGTTAAGTCACTATATGCATATTCCTATGAGTTTCTCAAAAAGTACATGTGAAATAAAATTTGTAAGGTACTACCAAATGCCTCTTCAAAGAGGTTGTTGCTATTTTCTCACATCCCTTCCCACATTTGTTATATTTCATAGTTCTCAAAGGATTTTTAAGAAAAAATCACTTCAAGACACCCAGAACTTTATCAAACTCTACTTTGGCACATGCAGAAAAATGCACAGAACATCCACCATCCAAAATCATACCAACATCCAAAACCAACAACTACTATCATTTTGTCATCTTCAGATTGCTTTCACTTAAGACTTTTTCCTATTGAAAGTGAAATGCTGGGACATCTCTGGTGCTTCAGTAGTTAAGAATCCAGCCTGTAATGCAAGGGATGCAGCTTTGATCCCTGTTAGGGGAACAAAGATCTCAAATGCCTAGGACCAACTAACCCCTGACGCTGTAATTACTGAGCTCCCATGCTCTGGAATTCACACCACAATGAGAGAGCCTGAATGCCACAACTACTGAAGTCCGCATACACTGGAGCCTGCACACCAAAACTACTGAGCCTACACACCACAACTAGAGAGTCTGCACCACAACAAAAGATCCTGAATGACACAATGAAGATTCTGTATGCTGCAACGAAGACCCAACATAACCTACATGGCCAAATTAATTAATTAATTAATTAATCTTTAATTTATAGAAAATGAAATGTTACTTACAGTTGCAGACTTTTCCCATCTCATTTTCCTGCTTTCTTCAGACAACTATTTTTCTGAAGATGTTATGCTTTTCTTCTATAACACAGTTAAAAATATGTACCATTAGTATGTTTCTTCAAAAATTGTATATAACATTATTTTACAAGTTTAAATTTAATAAATAAATATTTTACCACACACAAGTTCTATTCCATAATATATTTTCAATATTTTTGCTGAAACAAGTAAACATGCTTAACTCAGCTGCTATATACTGAAGAGTTCATCATATGCATAAACAAGTATTCATCCATCCCTTACTGATGGACATATAGGTTGCTTCCAATTATTTGCTATTACATATAAGAGACCACTCATTGTCACTGTTAAGTCACTATATGCATATTCCTATGAGTTTCTCAAAAAGTACATGTGAAATAAAATTTGTAAGGTACTACCAAATGCCTCTTCAAAGAGGTTGTTGCTATTTTCTCACATCCCTTCCCACATTTGTTATATTTCATAGTTCTCAAGGATGAGAAATAGCATCTCCTGATTTATATGTCATTAATTATCAGTGAGTCTGACCATCTTTTCTTAAGGTTTTTGGTCATTTGTATTTCTTCCTCTGCAAATCTGTATTCATGCCTTTTTCTAGTTTTCTGTTTGCATCTCTTACTAATTTGTGTAAATTATTTATATATTCTAGGTTCTACTCTTTTGAGTATACATCACCATGTTTGACACATATAATGAAATTTTTAGTGTATACATCATCAAATTTATCAGTCTCTTCTTCTGCAATTTCAACCTTTGCATCTTATATAAGAACTTCCTTCCTGTCTCATCACAAAGACATTATTCTATATTTTATAAATAATTTTACTTTTTTGCTCTTTACATTTATGTATTTGTTCCTTGTGGGAATTTTTGGCAATAGATCTATTTTCTCCCAAGTGAACAGACAATTGTCACAGCAACTGTTGCTAAATAGTGCATTTTTTCCAATTTAATATAATGTCACCTCTCACATACACCAGGTTCTATTGCTACACTCTGTTTCACATACCTCTTCACTTATTCTGATGTTAGTACCGTGCAGTCTTAAGGACTATACCTTTATAATAAACAGACTTTGATATCTGAGAAAGTCCTTAGTCACTGGTTGGATTTCAGGAACAAGGAAAACCCTGAGATAGCTATAAGCATGTAAAAGTTTTGATACAGATTCCTCTTGGAATTAAAGTATATGAAAGGGAGAGGAAGGAAGCTGAATTGGGCAGAAGCAGCTGAGCTATGATGCAGTCCCACTGAAGATACCAGTGAACCTCACAAGGAGCTCTGGAGCTGGGACGGACTTCCAAAATTGTCCCGAGGTGGAGCAAAGGCATGGTCTTTGTACCCTAGCATTGATCAATAAAACAACCTGGACAAGGGGCATGTTCTTGGTCTGGAAAGCTCTCTTCCACCAGGGCAATATACAAAGGCAGCTGACAACTAAGGAGAGTCTGTTGCCAGCACGCTCAGCATCTGGGACATGGATTTCTTCATTCCTAAAGAGAGATCCAAGTGCCACATCATATTTCCTTTCATTTCTCATCCCAATTGTAAATATTTTTTATATTCTATCAGTGAGTCTGACCATCTTTTCTTAAGGTTTTTGGTCATTTGTATTTCTTCCTCTGCAAATCTGTATTCATGCCTTTTCTAGTTTTCTGTTTGCATCTCTTACTAATTTGTGTAAATTATTTATATATTCTAGGTTCTACTCTTTTGAGTATACATCACCATGTTTGACACATATAATGAAATTTTTAGTGTATACATCATCAAATTTATCAGTCTCTTCTTCTGCAATTTCAACCTTTGCATCTTATATAAGAACTTCCTTCCTGTCTCATCACAAAGACATTATTCTATATTTTATAAATAATTTTACTTTTTTGCTCTTTACATTTATGTATTTGTTCCTTGTGGGAATTTTTGGCAATAGATCTATTTTCTCCCAAGTGAACAGACAATTGTCACAGCAACTGTTGCTAAATAGTGCATTTTTTCCAATTTAATATAATGTCACCTCTCACATACACCAGGTTCTATTGCTACACTCTGTTTCACATACCTCTTCACTTATTCTGATGTTAGTACCGTGCAGTCTTAAGGACTATACCTTTATAATAAACAGACTTTGATATCTGAGAAAGTCCTTAGTCACTGGTTGGATTTCAGGAACAAGGAAAACCCTGAGATAGCTATAAGCATGTAAAAGTTTTGATACAGATTCCTCTTGGAATTAAAGTATATGAAAGGGAGAGGAAGGAAGCTGAATTGGGCAGAAGCAGCTGAGCTATGATGCAGTCCCACTGAAGATACCAGTGAACCTCACAAGGAGCTCTGGAGCTGGGACGGACTTCCAAAATTGTCCCGAGGTGGAGCAAAGGCATGGTCTTTGTACCCTAGCATTGATCAATAAAACAACCTGGACAAGGGGCATGTTCTTGGTCTGGAAAGCTCTCTTCCACCAGGGCAATATACAAAGGCAGCTGACAACTAAGGAGAGTCTGTTGCCAGCACGCTCAGCATCTGGGACATGGATTTCTTCATTCCTAAAGAGAGATCCAAGTGCCACATCATATTTCCCTTTCTTTCTTACAGTTTCTTCACCTGGAATTGGCTCGTTACTGCTGACATGAATATTATAGTTATCTCATAAAATTCCACAAAATCAAAACACCCATTCAGGTATGACTTGAATTTAGAATGCATACATTATTTGCAGTGAGATGATATTTATGATATTGAGTTTTCCCAGTCACTAACCACAGTCTTACTACTTAAGTATCCTTTCTTGTCTTGTAATAATCTTTTACAATATTTTCCAAAATATCTTGCACATAATTTGTTGGGTTTATTCCTAGGAATATTTTTTTTTACAATATTTTCCAAAATATCTTGCACATAATTTGTTGGATTTATTCCTAGGAATATCAGCTTTTGTTGCTGTTTCAGTTGTGACAGTTCTTATTCTTATTTATTTAATAATTGTTAAAAAGTGATATATAAGGATTCAAATAATTCTTCTACCTTAGACATAAGGACAAAATGACAGAGTAGAAGGACGTGAGCACACCTCCTCTTACAAAACATCAAAATCCCAAATAACTGCTGAATAACCATAGACAAAGAAAAGTCTGGACCTTACCAAAAAAGATACTCTACTGTCAAAGACAAAGAGGAAACCACAAAGAGGCAATAGAAGGGGAGCATTCATGATATAATCAAATCTCATACCTGCTGAGTGGGTAAACCATAATCTGGAAAATAGTTATATTACACAGGTTCTCCCGCAGGAGTGAGAGTTCTGAGCCCCATCTCAGGCTTCCCGATATGAGGGTCAGTCATTGGGAGGAGACCCCAGAGTAACTGGCCTTGAAAGCCAACAGGACTCGATCACAGGAACTTCACAGGACTTGGGAAAACAGACACTCTACTCTTAAAGGGCACACATAAGATCTTGTGCACACCAGGACCCAAGGGAAAAAGCAGTGACTTCATAGGCAGCTGGGCCAGATCTGCCAGATGGTCTTGGAGGAGGATTTCCTGAAGAGACAGGTGGTAGCCACCTTGGGGTGGCTCAGTGGAGAGAGGACACTGGTAGCGAAGGTACTGGGGAGTACTCATTGAGGTGAGTTGTCCTAAAGGCATGAGCTTGTCCCACACAATAGCATGGAGGCTCCAGTGCTAGCCAAACAACCACCAGAGTAGGAACACAGTCTCACCTCTTCCTAAACCCACAGCAATCTGTAAACCCATCCATTAACATGTTCTTCTTCACCAGAGAGACAAGCCTCAGCTTAATCCACCAGTGGGCTGGCACCAATCTCTCTCACTAGGAAGCCTGCACAAGCCTCTTATGTGTATGTGTATCAGTTGCTCAGTCATGTCTGACTCTTTGCAACCCATGGACAAGCCATGGAATTCTCCAGGCAAGAATACTGGAGTGAGAAGCCTTTTCCTTCTCCAGGGGATCTTCCCAACCCAGGGATCAAACTCAGGTCTCTTATGTCTCCTGCATCGGCAGGTGGGTACTGAAACTGAAACTGTGATTAAGAAAGTCTCAACAAAAGAAAAGTTCAGGGGCTTCCCTGATGGTCCAGTGGGTAAAGAGTCTGCCTTATAGTTGCAGGGGGTGCCGGTTTGATCCCTGGCATGGGAAGATCCCATACGCTGTGGAGCGTCTAGACTGGTGTGTCCAATTACGAGCCAGCGCTCTGAAGCACATGTGCCCAGAGCTAGTGCTCTGCTACAGGAGAGGCCACTGTGATGGGAGGCCCACACAGGCCAAAGAATTAAGACGGATGAAAATAAATAAATGAAGGACCAATAAAAGAGGCCAAAATTAAAAAAAAAATTCAGGACAAGATGGTTTCATAGGCAAATTCTATCAAACATTTAGAGAAGAGTTAACATCTATCCTTCCGAAATTCTTTCAAAAAATTGCAGAGATAGGAACACTACCAAATACATTTTATGAGGCCACCATCACCCTGATATCAAACCAAAGCAAAGATACCACAAAAAAGAGAAAATTACAGGCCAGCATCACTGATGAACACAGACTCCAAAATCCTCAACAAAATACTAGCAAACCAAATTCAACAGTACAGTAAAGGCTCATACAAGTGGGACTTACCCCAGGGATGGAAAGATTTTTCAACATTGCAGATTTCAACCTATGTGATACACCACGTCATGTGCTATCACTTATATGTGGAATCCAAAAATATTATACAAGTGAACTTAATTACAAAACAGAAACAGACTTAGACAACAAACTTATGATCACCAAAAGGGAAATGTGGGTGAGGGATAAACTAGGATGCTTGGGATTAACATATACACACTACTATATGTAAAATAATCAACAAAGACC
Source organism: Tragulus kanchil (assembly GCA_022376925.1). Lineage (NCBI taxonomy): Eukaryota > Metazoa > Chordata > Mammalia > Artiodactyla > Tragulidae > Tragulus > Tragulus kanchil. Next base: position 91,836,864 of record JAIOJX010000005.1, on the reverse strand, counting down.
TACTGTATAGCAAAGGGAACTCTACTCAATACTCTATAATACCTTCTATGGGAAAAGAATCTGAAAAAGAATATATATTCATATACATACAATGAAATCACTTTGCTGTACATCTGAAACTAATACAACATTGCAAGCAACTATACTCCAATATACACTAAAAATTTAAAAAGGAAAGAAATAATTATTCTATTATGATAAAATAAATGGCAAATGATGAATTCTTATTATTTCTCTAATAAGAAATATTCCATGGGTTTGTAAATTCACTCAGAATTTTCAAGTTATCTGTTCATGAAAAATATAAGTGTTATGACAATAGAAGACCTGAATCTGGGTTCTACCTTGATAAGGCCTTAAGTCACCATTCCAGGTCAGAATGTTAAGTCTACATAATGTGTGAATATCTACAATTAAGGAACTAATCTGTGTGGGGACCACTTCTACTTACTTGGTAAAGACAATCTTCTTCAGCATTATTTATTTATAATTTACATTCATTAAAATTTACCTATTTTTTGAGGTATATACAGGTCTATGAATTTTAACACTAGAATGGGTAGCCATTCTCTTCTCCACAGGATCTCCCCAACCCAGGGACTGAACTTGTATCTCCCACAATGCAGGCTCATTCTTTACTGTCTAAACCACCAGGGAAGCCCTTTAACACACGTCTAGAGCCTATAACAGAGTTCACAATCAGAAGAGCTTCATCTTTCTCTGAGTTCCCCTGTGCTGCCTCTTATACCTTTCCCTGACCGCACAACCACAGCAGTCACTGATCTGTTTTCTGTCACTATAGGTTTGTCTTTTCCAGAATGCCATATAAAGTAATCATACCATATGTAATTTTTGAGATTAGCTTGTTTCACCTGGAAGAACCCATATGAAGTTTATCCATGCTGTTACATGTGTCAGTAGTTTGGTTCTGCCTAATGCTCAATGGAGTAATATTCCACTGGATGAACTTACATAGTTGATTTAGACACCTACCTACTGAAGAAAGTGTGGGTTTTTCCTAGTTTGGGGTGATCAAAAATAATGCTGCTTAAATATTTTTTATACAAGTTCATTTCTTTATGGTAAATACCCAGGAATGAGACTCCTGGGTGATATGCTGAGGGCACATTTAACTTCATTAAAAAACTACTAAGCCATTTTCTAGAAGAGTGGTGCAACAAGCAATGTATGAATGTTCCTATAGCTTCACATCCTTCGCCAAAATTTGAGAGTGCCAAGTTTGGGGTATTTTGTTATTATTTTTTAAACTTAAGACATTCTATCCTAGGAGTGTATAGTATGGATAGTAAATAAGCACACAAAAAAATATTGAACACCATTAATCATCAAGAAAATGCAAATTAAGATCTTTGAATTCTCATGAAAAGGGTATTCGGTTTCACACTACAGAGACAAAAAATATTTCTTTCCAAGAGGTAAACAGTGTAGCAGTGTTGGCAGTGTGACTCTCAACCTGATGGTCTTGGATGGGAGAAGAAAACGGTGAGATTCAATAAAGATTCTGGAAGAATGCCTGGCCCAAAAATAAGAAAATACACTCCACAGTGCCCTGAAAGTCACTTGCCAGGTATCTCTAATCCACTGTTGGAAATTGGGTGTAGAATTGATTTTACAATAATAGATTTTTGACAGTTGTTTAAAAAAAAAAAAAAAGGTATTTCATTTGCAGTTGAAAAGTGTAATTCTTCTGTGCTATCTTAAAATTCAATGGTGCCTTCACTATAGGAAACAACATATTACATACAGATAAATTGAGTGAAACTGGATTACTGAGCATCAGTCCCACCAACGTGTTACATAAAATTGAGAGAGGCTCCTCATGGTTTGTATAAGTGCCAGAACATTGAGGTGAATTTATAGCCATAGACTTAAAGTCCTGCCAGGAGACCTTGCCTTCTATCTATTGTCCAATCCCCACCTCTGAGTTCCAAGATCCTCTGTTCTTTTGGCCTTCTCTAGTTTCGCCTTAGTGCTTTGGAACTGTGACTATTTCCCCTACATGCTTCCTCCTGAGAATGGAAGGACTCCTAAGTCCAGGCCTCCTGATCTCTGGTTCTCTTTCTTTCTTTCTTTTTTATTCTTTACTTTAAAGGTTTTACAGAGTTTTGTTGTTCACAGACATGTATGTTCCCAGATCAGTCATATGCATATTTGTGGTCCCTGCCCCCCGAGTTGCCACCATCCGACCACTCCGGCCCATCGCCTCATGCCATTGTGAGTACTCCTATTCCCTTAGCATAATGACAATAGCTATCTTTTCCACATATGACAGTATAGGTTTCCGTGTTACTCCCTCCATGCTTCCCCCTCCCTGTTTCTTCCCCACAACGTCCATATGTCTATGCTCTGTCTGTTTTTCCATGAATTCCCTGCGTGTGTTATCAAGAGCGTCCTACTAGATTTCATATACATGTGTTAGTATACACTACTTGTCTTTCTCTTTTTGACTTACTTCACTTTTTATGATAGGTTCTAGATTCATCCACCTCATTAGGATTGACTCTTCTGCATTTCTTTTTACAGCTGAGAAGTATTCCAATGTATACATGTACCAATGTTTTTTTATCCATTCATTCATCAATGGACATCTAAGTAACTTCCAGGATTTAGCTATTGTATAGAAAGCTGCAGTGAACATTGGGGTACAGGTGCTTCTTTCAGTTTTGATTTCATCAGGATATAAGCCTAAGAGTGGGACTGCTGGGTCACAGGGTGCTTCTAGTTTTAGTTTTTTAAGGAATCTCCGTACTGTCTTCCATAGAGGCTGTATCAATTGACATTCCCACCAGCAATGCAAGAGGGTTCCCCTTTCTCCACACACTCTCCAGCATTTATTGTCTGCAAATTTTTTGATGATGGCCATTCCGATGCGTGTGAGGTGATATCTCATTGTAGTTTTGATTTGCATTTCTCTAATAATAAGCGAGGTTGAGCATCGTCTCATGTTTTGGGCCATCTGTATGCCCTCTTTGGAGAGGTGCCTCTTTAGATCTTTTTCCCATTTTTTGATTGGGTTGTTCGTTTTTCCAGTGCTGAGTTGTCTGAGTTGTTTGTAGATTTTGGAGATTAATTCTTTGTCTGTTGTTTCATTTGCTATGATTTTCTCCCACTCTGTGGGGTGTCAGTTCAGCTTTTTTGTAATTTCTTTTGCTGTACAAAAGCTTTGACATTTCATGAGGTCCCACATGTTCATTTTTCTTTTCAGTTCCACTATTCTAGTAGGTGGGTCAGAGAAGATCTTGCTTTGATAGATGTCCTTAAGGGTTTTGTCTATGTTCTCCTCTAAGAGTTTGATGGTTTCTGGTCTTACATTTAGGTCTTTAATCTGTTTTGAGTTGATCTTTGTGTATGGTGTCAGGGAATGTTCCAACTTCATTTTTTTGCATGTAGTTGTCCAATTTTCCCAGCACCATTTGTTGAAGAGGCTGTCTTTCTCCCATTTTATAGTTTCGCCTCCTTTGTCAAAAATAAGGTACCCATAGGTGTGTGGGTTTATCTCTGGGTTCTCAATCTTGTTCCATTGGTCTATAGTTCTGTTTCTGTGCCAGTACCATACTGTCTTGATGACTGTTGCTTTGTAGTAGAGTCTGAAGTTAGGAAGGCTGATCCCTCCAGCTCCGTTTTTCTTTCTCAGGATTGCTTTGGCTATTCAAGGTCTTTTGTGTTTCCATATGAACTGTGTGATTCTTTGGTCTAGTTCTGTGAAAAATGTCATTGGTAGTTGGATAGGTATTGCATTGAATCTGTAGATGATATTTGGTAGTATGGTCATTTTCACAATATTGATTCTTCTGACCCAGGAACAAGGAATATCTCGCCATCTGTTTAAGTCTTCTTTAATTTCTCTCATGAGTGTCTTGTAGTTTCCTGTGTACAGTTCTTTTGTTTCTTTGGGTAGGTTTATTCCTAGGTATTTGATTCTTTTGGTTGCAGTGGTAAGGGGGATTGCCTCTTTGATTTTGTTTTCTGATTTTTCATTGTTTGTGTATAGGAATGCCAGTGATTTCTGTGTGTTGACTTTGTATCCTGCGACTTTGCTGAATTCGTTGATTAGCTCTAGAAGCTTTGTAACCGTGTCTTTGGGATTTTCTATGTATAATATCATGTCGTCTGCAAAAAGAGAGAGCTTGACTTCTTCCTTTCCAATCTGGATTCCTTTGATTTCTTTCTCTTCTCTTATTGCTGTTGCTAGGACTTCTAGGACTATGTTGAATAGTAGCGGTGAAAGTGGGCACCCCTGTCTTGTTCCTGATCTTAGAGAGAATGCTTCCAGTTTTTCACCATTGAGGATAATGTTCGCTGTGGGCTTCTCATAGATGGCTTTCACTAAGTTGAGATAGGTTCCTTCTATGCCCATTTTCTGAAGATTTTTTTTTTTTTTATCATAAATGGGTGTTGTACTTTGTCGAAGGCTTTTTCTGCATCTATTGAGATGATCATGTGATTTTTGTCTCTCAATTTGTTGATATGGTGTATCACATCAATTGATTTGCGGATATTGAAGAATCCTTGCATGCCTGGGATGAACCCGACTTGATCATGAAGTAAGAGGTTTCTGATGTGTCGTTGAATTCTGTTTGCTAGGATTTTATTGAGGATTTTGGCATCTAAGCCCATCATTGAAATTGGCCTGTAATCTTCTGTTTTTGTGTTGTCTTTGCCTGGTTTGGGTATCAGGGTGATGCTGGCCTCGTAGAATGTGTTTGGAAGTGTCCGTCCTGTACAGTTTTTTGAAAGAGTTTTAGAAGGACAGGCATTAGCTCTTTAAATGTTTGGTAGAATTCAGCTGTGAAGCCACCTAGCCCTGGGCTTTTATTTTTGGGTAGATTTTTGATCACAACGTCGATTTCTGAGCTTGTGATTGGGTTGTTCAAAGTTTGTGTTTCTTCCTGGCTCAGTCTCGGGAGTTTAATCTTCCCCAAGAAACTGTCCATTTCTTCCAGGTTGTCCAGTTTGTTGCCATAGAGTTGCTCATAATAGTCTCTTAGAATCCTTTGGATTTCTGCATTATCTGTTGTAATCTCTCCTTTTTCGTTTTTGATTTTGTTGATCTGATTCTTCTCTCTCTTTTTCTTGATGAGTCTGGCCAGTGGCTTGTCGATTTTATTTACCTTTTCGAAGAGCCAGCTTTTTGTTTTATTTATATTTACTATAGTTTCTTTCATTTCTTTCTCATTTATTTCTGCTCTAATCTTTATAATTTCCCGTCTTCTGCTTGCTTTGGGATGTTTTTGTTCTTCTTTCTCCAATTGTTTTAAGCATAGGTTTAGGTCATCTGCTTCGTATTTTCCTAGTTTCTTGAGGTAGGATTGTATAGCTATAAGTTTCCTTTTAGAACTGCTTTTATGGTATTCCATAGGTTGTGCACGGTCGTGTGTTCGTTGTCATTTTCTTCTAGGAATTTTTAAATTTCTCCTTTGATTTGCTCAGTGATCAGTTGGTTTTTTAGGTATGTGTTGTTTAATCTCCATGTGTTTGTGTTTTTAGCGGGTTTTTTTCCTAGTTGATCTCTAGTCTGCATTTGCAATGGTTGATATGGTGTATCACATCAATTGATTTGCGGATATTGAAGAATCCTTGCATGCCTGGGATGAACCCGACTTGATCATGAAGTAAGAGGTTTCTGATGTGTCGTTGAATTCTGTTTGCTAGGATTTTATTGAGGATTTTGGCATCTAAGCCCATCATTGAAATTGGCCTGTAATCTTCTGTTTTTGTGTTGTCTTTGCCTGGTTTGGGTATCAGGGTGATGCTGGCCTCGTAGAATGTGTTTGGAAGTGTCCGTCCTGTACAGTTTTTTGAAAGAGTTTTAGAAGGACAGGCATTAGCTCTTTAAATGTTTGGTAGAATTCAGCTGTGAAGCCACCTAGCCCTGGGCTTTTATTTTTGGGTAGATTTTTGATCACAACGTCGATTTCTGAGCTTGTGATTGGGTTGTTCAAAGTTTGTGTTTCTTCCTGGCTCAGTCTCGGGAGTTTAATCTTCCCCAAGAAACTGTCCATTTCTTCCAGGTTGTCCAGTTTGTTGCCATAGAGTTGCTCATAATAGTCTCTTAGAATCCTTTGGATTTCTGCATTATCTGTTGTAATCTCTCCTTTTTCGTTTTTGATTTTGTTGATCTGATTCTTCTCTCTCTTTTTCTTGATGAGTCTGGCCAGTGGCTTGTCGATTTTATTTACCTTTTCGAAGAGCCAGCTTTTTGTTTTATTTATATTTACTATAGTTTCTTTCATTTCTTTCTCATTTATTTCTGCTCTAATCTTTATAATTTCCCGTCTTCTGCTTGCTTTGGGATGTTTTTGTTCTTCTTTCTCCAATTGTTTTAAGCATAGGTTTAGGTCATCTGCTTCGTATTTTCCTAGTTTCTTGAGGTAGGATTGTATAGCTATAAGTTTCCTTTTAGAACTGCTTTTATGGTATTCCATAGGTTGTGCACGGTCGTGTGTTCGTTGTCATTTTCTTCTAGGAATTTTTAAATTTCTCCTTTGATTTGCTCAGTGATCAGTTGGTTTTTTAGGTATGTGTTGTTTAATCTCCATGTGTTTGTGTTTTTAGCGGGTTTTTTTTTTTTTTCCCTGTAGTTGATCTCTAGTCTCATTGCATTGTGGTCCGAGAAGATGGTTGATATAATTTCAGTTTTCTTGAATTGACTGAGGTTTGATTTATGGCCCAAGATGTGGTCTATCTTGGAGAATGTTCCATGAGCACTTGAGAAGAAAGTGTATTCTTCTGCTTTTGGATGGAAAGTCCTAAAGATATCGACGAGGTCCATCTTTTCTAGTTAGTGTGGCATTGAAGGCTTGTGTTTCTTTATTAATTTTCTGTTTGGATGGTCTGTCCATTGGTGTGAGAGAAGTGTTAAAGTCTCCTACTATTACTGTGTTATTGTTGATTTCTTCTTTTATGTCTGAAGGTATCTGTCTTATGTATTGTGGTGCCCCTGTGTTGGGTGTGTAGATATTTATGACTGTTATGTCTTCCTCTTGGATAGAACCCTCAATCATGATATAGTGACCTGCCTTGTCTCTTAGAATCTTCTTTACTTTAAAATCTATTTTATCTGATATGAGGATTGCTACTCCAGCTTTCTTTTGATTTCCATTTGCATAGAATATCTTTTTCCAGCCTCTCACTTTCAGTCTATGAGTGTCTCTAGGTCTGAAGTGGGTCTCTTGTAAACAGCATATATATGGGCCTTGCTTCTGGATCCATTCAGCCAGCCTGTGTCGTTTGGTTGGAGCATTTAATCCATTTACATTCAAAGTAATTATTGATACGAATGTTCCTATTGTCATCTGCTTAGAAATTTGGGGCTTGATTTGTAGGACTTCTCCTACTCTTGTATTTACTGTCTATATCAGGCCCTTTAACACTTGTTGTAGGGCTGGTTTTGTGGTACAGAATTCTTTTAGTTTTTGCTTGTCTGTGAAGCTTTTGACTTCACCATCAATTCTGAATGAGATTCTTGCTGGGTAGAGAATTCTTGGTTGGAGGTTACTCTCTTTTAGCCGTTTAAATGTGTCTTGCCATTCTCTTCTGGCCTGCAGGGTTTCTGTGGAAAGATCCGCAGTTAGACGTATGGGGTTTCCTTTATATGTTATTTGTTGTTTGCTCCTAGCTGCTTTTAGTAATCTGTCTTTATATTTAGTCTGCGTTAGTTTGATTAGAATGTGCCTTGGTGTGTTTCTTCTGGGGTTTCTCCTGTATGGAACTCTTTGTGCTTCTTGGACTTGGTTGACTATTTCCTTTCCCACGCTGGGGAAGTGTTCCATTATAATCTCTTCGAGAATTTTTTCATAGCCTTTCTTCCCCTCTTCTGCTTCTGGAACTCCTATAATTCTAATGTTGGTGCCTTTGATATTGTCCCATAGGTCTTTGATGCTGTCCTCAGTTCTTTTAATTCTTTGGGCTTTGTTCTGTTCTTCCGCACTTATTTCCACCATTCTGTCTTCCAGCTCACTTATCCGTTCTTCTGCCTCTGATACTCTACTGTTGAGACCTTCTATAGCATTTTTGAGTTCAGCAATTGAGTTGGTGGTCTCTATTTGCTTATTTTTCATTTCCTGCATGTCTTTTCTCAATGCACTAATTTCCTCTAATATTCTGTTTTCAGTGTTTCGCATCCTCATTAGTATAGTTTTTCTGAATTCTCTTTCAGATAATGTGTCTATCTCCTCCTCTGTCATTTGAAGCTGTGCTTCTCTAGCTTGGTCCTTCATTTGTGCAGTGTTTCTCTGTCGTTTCATTATTAGGTTAGTTTTTGTTTCTTTGTGTGTGTCTGTGTGCATGGAGTTCTTTTCCCCACCAGGGTTCTTGGTTGAATTTTCCCTTCCTTTGGGTTTCTGTCCTTGTAGGAGGGTTCAGTGGTTTGTGTCTTGGGTGGTGTTAGGTCTTGTTTACAGATGAGTAATCTCTAGTGTTGTATGTTCTTTGATAGCGTGGGGTCTTGGAATCAGGGCTTCCGCTCCGAGGATCCTTGGTTTGATGATTGGTCAGGGGGTGTAGGCTCTATGTCTGGTTTGCTATGGTGTGCCGTGATATTAGTTCAAATACTAGCATCTGAAGAACAAGAGCTGTATCCCTGATGGGTGACAGTGATAAAAGCATGCAGATGTTTTCTAACATAGTCGTAAGATATACATACATACACAGCAATAACCACATCTAATCAGTCTTACAGGGATAAAGCATAGGAAATTTTTCTGGCAAACGACGCAATCAAAGATGATACTTGCCCGTTAAGCTCTGAATCAAATAAAATAGTGCCTGGAAAAATAGATCCGGGGCAAGTTCCTGGCTTGGACTATTTCATTGAAAGCAATTTTTAACTAAGACGTGTGTTGGGGGTGAGGAGGAGGAGAGTGTATGGGTAATCAGAAGGTATAGATTCATCTTGGAAGGATTTTATAGGGTTACGTAGCCAAGATTAGTGTGTTGAATTGTTTAGTGCAGCTGGAAGAGAATAGTGGAGACAGGAAGGTAGGAAATATTTATCTGGAGGATAGTGGTAGATAGGAGAAAGTTTTAAATTTAGAACATAGAGGGAGGAGGCAGTGGCAAAGAGGAAAGAAAATTAGAAGTTTCCAAGAATTCAAATTAAAAAAAATTAAAAATCAAAAAAAGGAAATTAAACATTAAAAAGGGAAGAAAAGCTTAATAAGAGACAAAAAAAAAAAAAAAAAAAAAAAAACCTGACCGATCAAACAAATAAACAGAACCGTCCACAACAAATAAACAAACAAACAAAAAACTGTCCCTGGTTTTTATCCTCTCATCTGTCTGGTGGAAGCCAATCTGCTCTCGATGGTGTTGTCTTGATGATGTAGCCTTTCCCTTATGGCACCGGTTGCTATGGTTTGGTTTCAATCAATTACTGGCTTTGCTGCAAGCTCAGGTGCTGGCCGGGGTGGCGGGCTGATCCCAGTCTGTTGGCCGGGGGGCCCCGGCGTGCACAGTTCCGTGTTGGAGGGGCGCGCCCCGGCTCTGCCGCGCACCCGCCGGTAGCCTCCAATACCTGCCCTTCTCCCGGCTTCCTCCACTGCGGGTGCAGCTATGGTGGTGCACGTGCTCCTCCGCCACTGGCGCTGCGCACACTGCCAGTTATGCGTCCAAGTCCCAAAGGCAGGCACAAGCTTCCCCGTCTGGCTCGAACCCGGTCCCTGGTCAGCAATCCGCGGGCGACTTCTCTCCGTTCAGCAAGCCCCCCACTAGGAGTGTTTGAACTTACCCGGTGCCAGGCGGAAAGTCGCGATTTTCGCCCGGCCAAGCGGCGCGGTTTTCGCGGTGGGCACTCCCTATTCGGCTCTATCCAGGTCCTTAGGCAGCTCCCCGTGGGGAACTTCCTATTTGCGTTCTGCCCAACCCTGCTCCAATATCTTATCTTTGCAGTGTCTTAATTTCTGCCGGCGATCTGGCTGGTTTCTTGGAATTTTTGCCCTGAGCGCTGCCCTCTCTGCCCTGATGCTCCACTCAGGCCCCCTTTTAGGGCACTTGCTAGCATGCTCTCCATCGGTCCAGTCCGGCGTGGGGGTTAGGATAGAGGGTTTTCAGAACGGTAGCTCCGGGAAAGTTCTGGCTGTTCACTTCTCTACTCTCGCAGACCTATGGAGTTCTTCTGTCGTCTAGCGGCTGGTTTGTTGGTGGTGGTTCATTTCTTGATTAGTTCTAGTGATTCTGTTGGGGAGCTGGTGAAATCTTCCCCTCATTCCTCTGCCATCTTGGCCCCCTCTGTGTCTGTATTTTAGAGTTCATTCTTGTAGAGAACTTTCATTTGAACCTTCTCTTTGGTTAATCCTTTATGATTTTCTCTAATTTTTAATTACAGGATTTAGTTCATTGACATTTATTGTAATTATTGATATGGTTGAAATTTGGATAGCATATTTTGTTGTTTGATTCTTGTTTTTCTCTTCTGTTTTGTTTATCTTTGTTTACTTGAATTTTTTTAGAATTTCGTTTTAGTATATTTATTGACATTTTAGCTATACCTCTAAATATAGATAGTAAATATTTTACTATATGCTTAGTTAACATTGTTTAGTATAAAATACAGTAACCTTATACCTGTATAGACCGTTTATCACAACTCTCCAGCCTTTATACTATAGTAATAATTATTATTTCTTCAAAATTAAAGCCCATAACACAGTGGTATAATTTTTAAAAATAGTCATTTATTTTACTAGTTAAGAGGACAATCTTTTATATTAATCCATATATTTGTGACTTCAAGCTTTTTTTCACTTTTTCCTCAAGTTCTGAGCTTCATGTGATCTTGCTGCCCTCCCCCACAACCCCACACACTCACTGTTACTCTCCAGTGACTGTGGTTGTCCTCAACTTTGTCCTCTGGTTCTGCATGCCAGAGGGAGTATGATTTTCTGTGAAGTTTTAGTCACTCCATCAAGTGCCTACTGTGGCTTGACCTCAGCTATAAAAGCTTTTCTATACTTTGCTAATTTTCACTCATTGATCAAGACTCTAATTAATCATCAGCTTTGCCAAGAAGTTTCATTGATTTCTCGATCTAAGAATTTGAAATACATTTGGCTTCATTCAGTAGGAAGTACTACTATAGTGAGTTGAATGAAAACAGGGTGGTTTTCCACAGCTAATATGAAATTCAGAAATAGTCAATTGAAAGCTGATATAGCTGCTCAGATAGGAGATTACGGACCCAAGTTTTTCCCTTGCTGTCTCAAGATGAAAGTTATATCCCTAGAGATTACATTCATTTTTGAGATAGAAGAAGAGGCCAGGATAATTAATGGGTAAACAACTCAACTCATTTTGCCTGGAACTTTCTCATTTTTAACACTGAAAGCCACAAGTATCATTGTGTGTGCTAACTTTCAGTCGTGTCTGATTCTATGAAAGCCTATGGACTATATAGCCTGTCAGGCTCCTCTGTCCATGGATTCTCTGGGCAAGAATGCTGGAGTGGGTTGCCGTTCCCTCTTCCAGAGGATCTTTCTGACCAGGGATTGAATCTGCCTCTCTTACATTTCTTGCACTGGCAGGCGGATTCTTTACCACCACTGCCACCTGGGAAGTCCACAAGAATCATTAGTTGAACCAAAAAAGATCACATGGTAATCACCCCTGATTTTTGCTTTTCATGTTTGGAAAAGATCCTTAGGATTACAAAAAACAAGAGCCTTCTCATATTTCTGCAGAGATAGAATCTCACCAAGCTGTAGTCATGACTTTTATTCACAATTTTGGATTATTATTAGATATAGCTAGGTTTTGTTGGTTATGGACCTAACAGTCTAATTGATTATCTTCAGGGAATGCTATTTCAGTATTTACTTAAAGTAACTTACTCCTAGGAACTTTCTGTCAGAATGGCTTAATGAAATATTATCGCTCATGGTTATTTTACCATTTTAAAGTAATAGCTCAAAATTTATGTTACAAAACAAAGTATATCTAGTAAACAGCAAAATCAAAATACATATTGCTTTAATGTTTTCAAATGTAAGTAAAGAAGACAGAATAAACTCAAAGAAATATTTTAGTTTTGATAAATATAAATCATAAATCAAAATGTTGAAATACTGAAATCAAAACAGAATCATTTGTATTTATGTTAAACACACTAGAACAAAATTTATGTTTTAGAGATGAAACATATGTCTTTATGGGGGTGAACATGCTTTAATCAGATTGCTTCTCTTATCAAAGGAGTTGTAGGAATCCAACAAATTATCAATGTTAGTTATGAATTTCAAGAAAATTAAAGTGCATTTCTAGCTAGTTCATTACTTTTTCTAAGGCATAAAATAGTATTTCATAGCAAAGGAGCAGAATATAGATTTTACTGTGGTAAACCTAAGATATGTAGGCTGGGTAATAAACATGTAAGATCTTATGTAACCTGATATTATGTAAGTTTGGTTAGGGATGTGTAGCATGTGTATAGTATTGTAAAAACACAAAACAAACATCACAGCCAGTAGCATTTTCTTTCTCCTTGCCTCATTTTTTTTCCTTCACAGCTTTGTATGAATCAATGTTTTCAAAAAGTGAACATTAGTAAATTAACCCTTGTGTGTGTGTTTGTGTGTACGGGTGTATGTGAGTGTGTGTGTGTGCTTAGACATTTCAATCATGTCCAACTTTGGGACCAACCATATTGACCATAGCCCACCAGGCTCCTCTGTCCATAGGGTTATCATAGCAAGAATACTTGCCTGGGTTGCCGATTGCACCTCCATGGGATCTTTCCAGCCTGGGGATCAAACCTGCATCTACTGCCTACTGCAGTTCCTACACTGAAGTTCTTCACTGAACAGCCAGAGATGCCCAAATTAACCCTTATCTTTTTTTTTAAATACTTTTATCAGAATTTTTTTGGAATATGTTTTTTCATATATAAAACCAAATAACTCCTTTTGGTGCTAAGAGTCCTTTGGGCAAGAAGTATATGTTTAACAATATTCCCTGACCCTAAGACTCCCGTGGAGCCACTTTTCTGACCTCAGTTTTCAGATTAACATAACCAAGACTGTAAGGGCTTCTCTGGTAGGTCAGAAGGTAAAGAATCCTCCTGCAATGCACGAGACCAAGATTCAATCCCTGGCTCAGGAATATCCCCTGTAAAAGTGAATGGCAACCCACTGCAATATTCATGGACTTCCCTTGTGGCTCAGATAGTAAAGAATCAGTGTATATTGTCGGAGACCTGGGTTTGATCCCTGGGTTGAGAAGATCCCCTGGAGAAGGAAATGGCTACCTAGTACAGTTAGCCTGGAAAAAATTCCATAAAGACAAGTGTAAATTTTCTAGGAATCCAACAAATTATCAATGTTAGTTATGAATTTCAAGAAAATTAAAGTGCATTTCTAGCTAGTTCATTACTTTTTCTAAGGCATAAAATAGTATTTCATAGCAAAGGAGCAGAATATAGATTTTACTGTGGTAAACCTAAGATATGTAGGCTGGGTAATAAACATGTAAGATCTTATGTAACCTGATATTATGTAAGTTTGGTTAGGGATGTGTAGCATGTGTATAGTATTGTAAAAACACAAAACAAACATCACAGCCAGTAGCATTTTCTTTCTCCTTGCCTCATTTTTTTTCCTTCACAGCTTTGTATGAATCAATGTTTTCAAAAAGTGAACATTAGTAAATTAACCCTTGTGTGTGTGTTTGTGTGTACGGGTGTATGTGAGTGTGTGTGTGTGCTTAGACATTTCAATCATGTCCAACTTTGGGACCAACCATATTGACCATAGCCCACCAGGCTCCTCTGTCCATAGGGTTATCATAGCAAGAATACTTGCCTGGGTTGCCGATTGCACCTCCATGGGATCTTTCCAGCCTGGGGATCAAACCTGCATCTACTGCCTACTGCAGTTCCTACACTGAAGTTCTTCACTGAACAGCCAGAGATGCCCAAATTAACCCTTATCTTTTTTTTTAAATACTTTTATCAGAATTTTTTTGGAATATGTTTTTTCATATATAAAACCAAATAACTCCTTTTGGTGCTAAGAGTCCTTTGGGCAAGAAGTATATGTTTAACAATATTCCCTGACCCTAAGACTCCCGTGGAGCCACTTTTCTGACCTCAGTTTTCAGATTAACATAACCAAGACTGTAAGGGCTTCTCTGGTAGGTCAGAAGGTAAAGAATCCTCCTGCAATGCACGAGACCAAGATTCAATCCCTGGCTCAGGAATATCCCCTGTAAAAGTGAATGGCAACCCACTGCAATATTCATGGACTTCCCTTGTGGCTCAGATAGTAAAGAATCAGTGTATATTGTCGGAGACCTGGGTTTGATCCCTGGGTTGAGAAGATCCCCTGGAGAAGGAAATGGCTACCTAGTACAGTTAGCCTGGAGAATTCCATAGACAGTGGATCCTGACTGGCTACCAACCATGGGGTCACAAAGAATGTAATTGTCATGCCTGAAGGACTTGGAAATAAACCTAGCTAGAAAGTTTGGTTTTGATATGTGGAGATATTTGAACAGGATGTGGCTTTCCTCAGCAAAATTGTGATTAATTGATAAAGTGATTATGTGATTAATTGAGGATGTATGAAAGTTCCCAGTTGCACAGTCTCATTGGTGACCTTTTATGTTGAATGCAGGCCATCCCTTCTTGCGAACTGTATGCCACAGCCTGGCCCAGGTTCAGAGAGCTTTCACTCTTCTCAAGTTGTTAAATTTAACGATCTGGAATTCAGTCCTCTACTTTCAAATCAAACTCTATTTTGATCTCATGATTTCATATATCATCCTGCCTGCACAGTCAGTGCTTTTAATTACTAAGCTATAACTTTTCCCAAAGTTCCTATATTTTCAGTTCTCTGATAATAAAGAGAAATATCATTTAGGAACTGTCTTTCTAAACTTTTACTGGCTACAAATAGCTCAGACAGCAGAAACACTGTACGGAAGTTGTACTAGTACATGGCATGTTCATCTCCAAGTGGTCTAAACTGAAGATTAGGTGATCTTTCTGTTACATCAAGACAGTATTGTTATGGAACCTCCTTTAGTGAGCTATTATTTTATTTGTGAAATTGCTCAGTTTCATTAGAAGTTTTCTCATGCCTACCATCACTGGATACCTGCCACTGCACCAAGACTTTATATTTAGCATCTATCACTGTATGTATTTGACTAATAGTACAAAGCAATCAGTTACCATGTGTAAGAGCCAAGAAGCCACCCACAGAAAATAAATACATACCACTACACCTTCCTTGTTTATATTTACTTTTTACCACTTCTTTAAATCAGTGCATACCTGTAAGTAAACTGCAGTGTCAAAGAAATCATCTTTATCTCATAGTATATGGAAGGGTCAGAAATTAGAAAGACTAAAAGTAAACTGGGTAAGTGAGTACAAAATATTAACTGGTAGAAATGTCAGTTTTACAAACATGTCTGTGGATTCATAGTTGCTTTGTAGAGTTGAATGTTACGCTGAATCTGATATGATTAGCCTAAACTCAAAGCCCAATCCAGCCATATGGTAAATATTCAGTAAATTTTCATGAAATAAAATGATTTGCTGAAGAATAATTTATTCATTTTCCATTTGAAAATGGTATTTAGGAGTATCTTTGCAGCCCCATGGACTATAGCTTGTCAGGCTCCTCTTTCCTTGGGATTCTCAGGCAACAATCAATTCAGTTAAGTTGCGCAGTCATTTACTGGGTGGGTAGCCATAAACTTTCATTTTTGTGAACTGTATGCCACAGCCTGGCCCAGGTTCAGAGAGCTTTCACTCTTCTCAAGTTGTTAAATTTAACGATCTGGAATTCAGTCCTCTACTTTCAAATCAAACTCTATTTTGATCTCATGATTTCATATATCATCCTGCCTGCACAGTCAGTGCTTTTAATTACTAAGCTATAACTTTTCCCAAAGTTCCTATATTTTCAGTTCTCTGATAATAAAGAGAAATATCATTTAGGAACTGTCTTTCTAAACTTTTACTGGCTACAAATAGCTCAGACAGCAGAAACACTGTACGGAAGTTGTACTAGTACATGGCATGTTCATCTCCAAGTGGTCTAAACTGAAGATTAGGTGATCTTTCTGTTACATCAAGACAGTATTGTTATGGAACCTCCTTTAGTGAGCTATTATTTTATTTGTGAAATTGCTCAGTTTCATTAGAAGTTTTCTCATGCCTACCATCACTGGATACCTGCCACTGCACCAAGACTTTATATTTAGCATCTATCACTGTATGTATTTGACTAATAGTACAAAGCAATCAGTTACCATGTGTAAGAGCCAAGAAGCCACCCACAGAAAATAAATACATACCACTACACCTTCCTTGTTTATATTTACTTTTTACCACTTCTTTAAATCAGTGCATACCTGTAAGTAAACTGCAGTGTCAAAGAAATCATCTTTATCTCATAGTATATGGAAGGGTCAGAAATTAGAAAGACTAAAAGTAAACTGGGTAAGTGAGTACAAAATATTAACTGGTAGAAATGTCAGTTTTACAAACATGTCTGTGGATTCATAGTTGCTTTGTAGAGTTGAATGTTACGCTGAATCTGATATGATTAGCCTAAACTCAAAGCCCAATCCAGCCATATGGTAAATATTCAGTAAATTTTCATGAAATAAAATGATTTGCTGAAGAATAATTTATTCATTTTCCATTTGAAAATGGTATTTAGGAGTATCTTTGCAGCCCCATGGACTATAGCTTGTCAGGCTCCTCTTTCCTTGGGATTCTCCAGGCAACAATCAATTCAGTTAAGTTGCGCAGTCATGTCTGAATACTGGAGTGGGTAGCCATTCCCTTCTTCAGGGAATCTTCCCAACTCAGGGTTCAAACCTTGGTCTCCTGCTTTGCAGGCGAATTCTTTACCATCTAAGCCACCAGGGAAGCCCATAGCTCCTCTTAAGATGCCTTTAAACATGCTTCTAAACTACTTTCAGAAATTCATCAACATGTCATTTTAATTCAAACATAAACTTAGAAAGTTATTATCTCAGATTTTTAAATAGTCTCTTGAATATTGTCCTTCTACTAGCATCTCTGAATCCACTGTGTTTCTTTCTAGCCATAATTCAACCCACTACATTCTTTGTAGACCTGCATTACTTCCTATCATGTGTGATATGTGGGTTTCCCAGAACACACTGTTTGTTCTGACAATCCGGAAGATATGCCTAGGGCACTAATGTCTCTAGAAATGTTGCTATAGTTGACACTGCTTTTAGAAGATGTGTACCCAAGAACTAACATTTTAACCTAGAGTTTTATATTATTTTCAACTGATGTTTTGCATTCTTCAGCACCTCCACCATCTCCCTCTTCTTTCATTAGATGTTAAGAACTGAATATTTCTTTCCCCCTCAGAGTCATGTGTTAAAGCCCTAACCTCCATTGTGGTTATATTTGTAGATGAGCCTTTCAGAAAGTAATTAAGGTTAAATGAGGTTATAAGGGTATGGCCCTGATCTGATAGGATTAGTGTCCTTAAAAGAAGAGATACCAGAGAACTAGCCCAAGTTCACAGAGAAGAGGCCATGTGAACACATAGTGAGATGATACCCAGTTACAAGCCAAGAGAAGAGGCCTTAGATCTAGAAACTTTTCTTCTAGCACCTTTATCTTGGACTTCCCAGCCTCCAGAACTGTGAGAAATAAATTTCTGCTTAATCTGCCTAGTCTATGGTATTTTTTTGTGGCAGTCAGTATGGCTGTAACAAAATCCCATAGATACTGAACAGTAGTTTCAGATTTTTATTCATTATATTAAAATAGTAATATTATTTTCCTTGGTTGAATTAGTGGTAAGAGAAATTAGTGTGTGTAGACACATGTGAAATCTTATTATGGCTCCTTTGTTGGCTTCTTGATTGACTGCATACTGTTGGAGTCCCTGAATACAGCTGAATAGTTTTTTTTGTATTAAATTCTGGCTGACTTTTTTTTCCCCTCAGTGATTCCAACTAATTGGCAGAGTTGGTGCTATTAACTTTTTGAGAAACACAGATGCCTTTTTCTGGTATTCTGAAGCAACTGAGTTTCTGTGTTCTTTTTGTTCTTTTTCTTTTTACCCTGCTAAATCGATGATGCATTCTTGCCTTTTCATTGTTTCACTGAGGTTTATTTCATTGCCTCACATTTTTTGTTCATTAGACAAACATAGAGCAGATGATAAATAATCATTGGGAAAATAACTTGTTAGACAAAAATGCAGCAATGTATTTCACAGAAAATGGCTTGTCATAGGTGCATTATGTCTAGGGTAGAGTAATTTAAAGATCCTTTGTGTATAGGGAAAAAACATCTATTTTTTAAAAAAGCTATGGGAAAGTCACCGTTTTAGTCTGTTTTATAGGTGCTTAACACTGGGCAGAAAAATAATTAAACATGCATTTGGCCATAGTCCCAACACGTTTGCATACAATTCTGTGAGACCCTATGTGTACTTCTCTGATGGCACTTAGTACATTGAAATTAACTCTTTCCTTGCCTGTGTTCTGTCCCAAATGGAGTCTCCTTGAAGTCAGGGATTGCATTTTAGTCAGCCTTGTTTTTCCATTGTTCAGCTAGGCACATGGCTCATAAAAGGCTCTCAATAAACATTTGTTGTATTAAATTGCTTAAATATGTTCAATGGAATCTGTTTTTAGTAAGCTAGATGATATAATTGCTTAAACATTGGAAAAGCAGTATTTTCTTTTCCTACTGTTCACACACCCAGGCATCCATTTAATAACATATATTAGATATTTTCCCACCTAATTAAACTGAGTGTGGCTAGACAAGCCATTAGGACAAACTGTAATTCTGAAGCAAGTTTGAACAGCACGGAAATGATTAATTGCAGGATTAGTTTAGTTTTTGAGAAGAATATAAGAGGAATCTTTTTGCTCCAAGAAATAAGCACTAACTGAAAAATATAAAAGGCTAAATTATGATCATCCAAACATTTTGCTTTCATCATGAATGAAAAGAACCCTAGTCAGAGGGATCAAGATAAATGTAAAGTAGGACTGTGATAATAAAGGAGATAAAATGAAAGAGGAGATTTACTGAGGAACCAGTTGGAATCTTTCTTTCAAAGTGGGATGGATTACCATGAAATCATATTTGATGATTTGATGTCTTTTTTTAAGATCTTAGTTCCTCCATTTAGGATTCTTTTTTTTTTTAACTTTTATTTTGGAATAATTTTAGATTTGCATAAGTGCTGCAGAAATAGCTGTCAGTTTCTCCCCAATCTCAACATCTTGTATAACAATGATATTTATGAAAATTAATAAGTTAATGTTGGTACAATAGATTTTACTGAGTTTTTCCCAATTTTTTCCATTGATGAACTATTTTGGTTCTAGGATCCAACCTAGAATCTTCCATTTCATTTAGCTATTCATGGTTTTTCATTCACTTTTGAGTTTTAAGGTTTTTGTTTTGCGGATCCCTTATATCAGGTCAGTTATGTTTGGAGATATCTTGATTTTAATGCTATGAACTTCTTGTGTTTATCATGTATTCACCATACAGTGAGTTTGTAAGTCTCTCACCAATTCACAGTCCCTTTCTGCCTCTCTTTCTCTTTGCCCTGCCTGTTATCTCCGAAGACCCCATGCCTCTGACCACGTGAGCAGTGCATACAAAGTAGATCAGCTAAAATGTACAGTTTTCACCTGACATAATTCAGACTTCTATAGAAAAGACACAAGCAGAGGTTATCAGGTCAAGCCGACAATCTTTTTAATGTTATATTCAATTTACTGTCACCTAAACAGAGGGAACGTTTAATGCTTTCTTAGAGTTTGGGACTCAGTAATAACTTTGTCTTTCCCGGTTTACCATTTGAGAATATCATGATGCCTTTCGGATTTTATTCCAGTTTCTTTATCTGAGACTATTGGAGTCCATGAGTAAACGTTATCATGATCATATCCAGAAATTAATGAAGTTAATAATGTGTAACATTTTGTTTATAAGTATGTTTGTTTGTTTGTTCGTTTCTGGGGAGGAGCATCCACAACTCTCATCAGATTCTTGGAAGCATCTCATGACTCCAAAAAGCTCAAGAACAATTTCTTTGGAGTTGGGAGTATAGGGCAATCTGTATTATCAGACTTGAATTCGAGATTTTAATGCAAAAAAATGTATGGAGCTATAAAATATCTCCAGATGCCTTAAGTCCACAAGAAAATGAATTCTTTTTTTCCCCATAATAATTTAGAAACTTAAAGTTCATTGTGATATATCTTTGTATGAATAATTATTGTATTTTTTAATTCCTGTGTTCTTTTATGTTAAATTCTTTCTCTTTCCCTTTATTTTGAGTATCCTTTTAAGTCTCGTAATTACTGCTCCTGCCTTTGCTTGTCTCTATTCCACAAGCCATTCTTTCATCCATCATTCCTACCCCATTACTTTTCCTTGACAAGACTGTTCTGTGGGAATTTGTCCACATCCTGCTCTGTGATTCCTACACCTCTGCTTGCTCTCAGGAAGTGCTCTGGCTAACACAGTGTGTAGCCATGGGGACTGTCAGTGCCAATGGCATACCAGAAAAACGATTCTGGAGAAAACATTAACTTGACCCTTTCAACAGAAATCAGCCCATGTCCCTGGGTAGAGTTAGAAATTTATAGCTTGAAACTAAATTTAAACACAAAGAAAACAGACTCTCTGTTTTTATTTGAGATTGTATACTTTCCCTAGTTGTTGGAAGGACAAGAGTGGGAGGTTAAGGGTGTAAAGGATGGGATATTACCACTCACTAAACCATATCCAGACTAACTCCTTCTCTGCCAGTTCCCATAAAATAGGATAGCTCCCCTACCTACCCCAACCCCTATCAAAAACCATGTGATATATAAGCAGCTTCATTTAGTTGTGTATTACCTTTAGAAGCTATAAAGGGTTAATCTGAAATATGGTTTTCAAAAAAAATATAGAATGTGACTCAATAATATAGAATATATTATGATATCATTCACGTAGTTCTGTTTATTGAGCAGTACTCCTGTGTTGAATACCCTGGTACATGCTTTATATATTATACATTATCTCTAAATCTAGAAAAAGTTCTAAGAAAGAAATGCTATTATTATTCCAACTTTTCCAATGAGGAAGCTGAGGCTTAATTGGCTCAGGGTTACTCTGCTGGCAAGTGGTGTAGCTGACCCTGCTTTTAGTTGAATTCCAAGGCCACAAACCCAAAACTGAGGTACATTTTCATGGCTGGCTGAAAACAAGCTGCTGTTGTTAGGAATAAGACACCAATAAAGGCAGCAAGACCAGGGAGAGTAGACAGCAACAATAGTTGCAGATGTGTTCCAGACACTTCCTAGAGGATTATATTACCATGTCTATTTTTCATTTGCTTAGTTAGATTCTCTTTTCCCTGAGGTCCATAATTTGATTCCTTTGGAGTGCCTTGTATAAAATAGGTGCTTAATAAGAACTTTAATGGGGAGAGCAGAGAGGGAGGAGAAGGGACAAATGGGCTGAAAAGGAAGTGAAGAGAGAGTGAGAGGTAGCCATGTAGAAGGAAGAAAGAAAATGGTGGAGAGAGTGTATGTGGTGAAAGAGTGGAGGAAAGAAGCTAGCCAAGGGAGACAGATGAAAAAGGAGGCAGGAAAGTGAAGGGAGTAAAGCCCAGGCCATCAGAACTTGCTGACTCAGACTGTTCACTTAGAGTCTGAGCTTCAGGGGATTGTCATGATTGAATTCATTCCTTTGACGTATTAACTAGAGAACCTCTGAGTGCAGCTTTTCAATGATGATTTCATCCTTCAAATAATTTACAATTAGCAAGAATTGTTAGGTCCTCTAGGACTGGCAGAACATAAGAGAGAATAACCAGGAGTTTATAGCATATCTAAGTCCAAGTGTTAGTCGCTCAGTCATGTCCGTCTCTTTGTGACCCCATGGAGTATAACCAGCCAGGCTCCTCTATCCGTTGGATTCCTCTGGCAGGAATACTGGAATGGGTCGCCATTGCCTTATCCTAGAGATATTCCAAACAGAGAGATCAAACTCACATTTCTTATGTCTCCTGCATTGGCAGGCCTGCTCTTTACCACTCAGCGCCACTGTACAAGATGTACAGAGATAGCGATAGAGATAGCATTTCCAAAGGGAAATGTGTTTTAACTACCATCAGCTGAAGAGGAGAAATGGCCTCTGGTTTGGATGGAGAGGGGTAATAAAAGACTTTCAGTGCAGAAGTAATTCATTACCTCCAACTGGGTAAAATTACAAGGTTAGGAGTGAAGTTGAGGGAGAAGATACTTTAACAAGCAGACACACCATTAGCAATAGTGCAGAAGGGAGAAGGCGTGTGAAATTACTCATTTTGCTGGAATAGAGCATGCTTGTTTGCTCGCCACTTCCTACTCGCAAACCCTCCCTCACTCCCACCTTTCTAGTGCATTGGCAGCCTTCTTCATATCCTTTTACCACTTATTTTCCTCTCCCCATCCCCTTGGTTTTGGTGTTTGTTACATTCTGACCTGGAGTGTACAGACACTTTTAATGAACCAGCTTAAGTCTTCTTGGCTTCACTTGTTTCTCAAGTCCTCGCCCCAAGTTTTTCAGTCCCACCATTGCTACGGGGATCAACTCTGGGTAGGCTGTGCCAGCTGCTGCCTGCCTGACTTCACCCGGGTCTGACCTTCAGTGCCTTGCCTCATGCCCACTGATTGTCTCTTGCTTCACCATCTGGGGCTTCCCTATGGCCAGTGACTCATAAGATATCACAGACATCCTAAGGGTCACCTATGCAAAGAGCACCCCAGAAGTAGAGGAGATGCATGTATTGGAAGGTGAGAAAGGTGGAAAGTGAAGGTCACTAAGGGAAAAGTTTTGGCCAGTGGGAGGAAGGAGCCATGCTTTGAGGTTGATATATTTTTCTTCCTTTTGACACCTCCCTGTATAGTGCTGATCTCCAGTCTCCTGAAAAATAGTGCAATTTGATATTATGCAGAAACCACCTGGTTAAAGCAATCTCCTCTTGGTCCTTTCTTCCTTGATCCCTTTCTTCCCCCTTTCACCTCATGCTTTCGTTGAATTGTACACTCGAAAAATGTAGTAGCTCAGAAGCTTTGGCTTGAGTTATTCTTTCTGGAGAACTAAGACTTAGACATATGTATTCTCCCCCCCTCCATCTCTGTCTCTCGCCCTCATTTATTAGCAGCCTCATCCACTCCTCTGATTTAATTTACCATCTATGTACAGATTCCCAATCTGCATTTTAAACTCAAATCCTTCTATTTTTTAATAGCCAGATAAGGCTGTTTAAATGTTTTATGAGTATGCATTAGTTTCTGACAGGTACTTCAGACTTCTCTAAAGTCAAATTAATGAACTATGTAACTGAGAGTCAGTCTTAACAAATCCATCTCTGTTACTCTTTGGTTCTGTTTATCACCAAAGCTTGCCATTTCTCCCTCCTGAAATCCTCCTTGAGTCATCAATTTCTCCCTATTTTCTCTTCCCAAGTTCAGACAAGCATGTCTTTCCCAGATTTCTACCACATTCCCTTCTTGGTCTCTGGACCACATGTCTTAATCCCTTCAAATGCCTATGATCCAGATTAATCTTTTCAAAATTATAAATTTTATCTTGTTAGAGCCCTGCTGGAAATCCTTTAGTGGCTTTGAGATGAAGTTTAAAGTCCTTAATGTGACTTCCAAGGCTCCCAACGCTCTGCACTGTCTTCCTCTTTAACCTCTTGATTATACTCCCTTAGCTTTTACCCCACTGTGTTGTGTTCTTAAAGAGCAGGGCTTTCATTCCTACTTGTTCCCTTAGAGATGCAAATTCCTCTACCTCAATTGTTCTTCCATTTGCCTCTCTGATTTTACTCTTTCTTTGCATCTCAGCATGAATGACACTTCTTCACATGCTTGAGTTTGAGGTTCAGGATCTGAAACAGTTTTGAGTGGTTTTGATCTCTAAATTGGGAACTACAGTTTAGATGGTTTGGACCAGAGAGTTGGAAGAGTTATCAAAACTTATTATGAAGGTGAAAGGGATGATGGTGGCAGAGGGAAGATCTGAGCCACCTGCTTCAAAGCCATTTGAGGAAGGTGAGAGAATGTCTTAGAGGTTAGTATACAACAAAGTGAGAATTCTGCTTTGATATGGGATTCCCATTGCAACCACAGAAGTGATTATTCCTGAGCTACCAAAGCAGTGATTACTCCAGCAATGAGATAAAAATGAGTCTAGCTCCAATCATTGATCTTAATGACACACCTTCAACACAATCTCAGCTATATCCAGAATGAGTTCTTAGTAGTTTCAGTTCAATTCCAGTTTAGTTCCAGTGGCACAATACAACAAAGCTCTGGAGGTAGACAGAGACTATTGCTATTGGATATACTTAAGTATATTGGGCTTTCCTGGTGGCTCAGCTGGTAAAGAATCTGCCTGCAATGCAGGAGACCCAGATTCAATCCCTGGGTTGAGAAAATCCCCCAGAGAAGGGAATGGCAACCCACTCCAGTTTTCTTTCCTGGAGAATCTCATGGACAGAGGAGCCTGGTGGGCTATAGTCCGTAGGGTCAGAAAGAGTTGGAGACAGCTAAGAAAATGTCTTTCCCAGATTTCTACCACATTCCCTTCTTGGTCTCTGGACCACATGTCTTAATCCCTTCAAATGCCTATGATCCAGATTAATCTTTTCAAAATTATAAATTTTATCTTGTTAGAGCCCTGCTGGAAATCCTTTAGTGGCTTTGAGATGAAGTTTAAAGTCCTTAATGTGACTTCCAAGGCTCCCAACGCTCTGCACTGTCTTCCTCTTTAACCTCTTGATTATACTCCCTTAGCTTTTACCCCACTGTGTTGTGTTCTTAAAGAGCAGGGCTTTCATTCCTACTTGTTCCCTTAGAGATGCAAATTCCTCTACCTCAATTGTTCTTCCATTTGCCTCTCTGATTTTACTCTTTCTTTGCATCTCAGCATGAATGACACTTCTTCACATGCTTGAGTTTGAGGTTCAGGATCTGAAACAGTTTTGAGTGGTTTTGATCTCTAAATTGGGAACTACAGTTTAGATGGTTTGGACCAGAGAGTTGGAAGAGTTATCAAAACTTATTATGAAGGTGAAAGGGATGATGGTGGCAGAGGGAAGATCTGAGCCACCTGCTTCAAAGCCATTTGAGGAAGGTGAGAGAATGTCTTAGAGGTTAGTATACAACAAAGTGAGAATTCTGCTTTGATATGGGATTCCCATTGCAACCACAGAAGTGATTATTCCTGAGCTACCAAAGCAGTGATTACTCCAGCAATGAGATAAAAATGAGTCTAGCTCCAATCATTGATCTTAATGACACACCTTCAACACAATCTCAGCTATATCCAGAATGAGTTCTTAGTAGTTTCAGTTCAATTCCAGTTTAGTTCCAGTGGCACAATACAACAAAGCTCTGGAGGTAGACAGAGACTATTGCTATTGGATATACTTAAGTATATTGGGCTTTCCTGGTGGCTCAGCTGGTAAAGAATCTGCCTGCAATGCAGGAGACCCAGATTCAATCCCTGGGTTGAGAAAATCCCCCAGAGAAGGGAATGGCAACCCACTCCAGTTTTCTTTCCTGGAGAATCTCATGGACAGAGGAGCCTGGTGGGCTATAGTCCGTAGGGTCAGAAAGAGTTGGAGACAGCTGAGCGACTAAGCACACACACACTCATACTTAAGTACACATTGGAAAAAAAAAAGATGCTTTCACATACAGGACTGATTAGGGGCCAAATTGATAGGCATAGTTATGTTTTATTAATGACTCAATTCTGTGAACCTAGCCCAATTCAGACCTCCAATTTAATTAGCCTATGTAAATATAGTCTCTTACTTGTTTTTATACCTCAGGTTCAACATTTGTAGGCTACATAAGCTCCACTTAGAATACTTAAACACCAAAAGGAAAAAACTTCAACAAACAAACCTAGAAACCTTCCATATCACTAAAAATTAGACCAACCTCCTCTAAAAAATCTGTACTTGCCTGCATACACCAAATGGTAGTTGTGAACTGTGCCAGCAAGATATGAGTGGAATTGAATGTTCAGCTCCTGAATATTTTTGGAATCCCTCAAAAAACAAAATCCCAGTATAAGTTTCTCTTTTAAATCATTTTGACTGTTTAATTAAAAGGTCATTTTAAAAAATTTCTTTATTATTTAACATATGTGAATGGAACACAACAGGACACCGACTCGACTCTGATGGAGCTTATAAGATACTAGCAAGATAGGTGTTAAATCATTTCATTGGTTAGAGTGTCACTCAGTAGTGCAAGGAGAAATATGCCTAAGTTCTTTTGACTTTGTGGGTTCTAGACTAGAGTAACCCAATTTTGTAACATCATAAATTATGCCAAACTAAAGTTTAGCTGACACATTTTAGGTCATTGATCTTAATGACACACCTTCAACACAATCTCAGCTATATCCAGAATGAGTTCTTAGTAGTTTCAGTTCAATTCCAGTTTAGTTCCAGTGGCACAATACAACAAAGCTCTGGAGGTAGACAGAGACTATTGCTATTGGATATACTTAAGTATATTGGGCTTTCCTGGTGGCTCAGCTGGTAAAGAATCTGCCTGCAATGCAGGAGACCCAGATTCAATCCCTGGGTTGAGAAAATCCCCCAGAGAAGGGAATGGCAACCCACTCCAGTTTTCTTTCCTGGAGAATCTCATGGACAGAGGAGCCTGGTGGGCTATAGTCCGTAGGGTCAGAAAGAGTTGGAGACAGCTGAGCGACTAAGCACACACACACTCATACTTAAGTACACATTGGAAAAAAATAAGATGCTTTCACATACAGGACTGATTAGGGGCCAAATTGATAGGCATAGTTATGTTTTATTAATGACTCAATTCTGTGAACCTAGCCCAATTCAGACCTCCAATTTAATTAGCCTATGTAAATATAGTCTCTTACTTGTTTTTATACCTCAGGTTCAACATTTGTAGGCTACATAAGCTCCACTTAGAATACTTAAACACCAAAAGGAAAAAACTTCAACAAACAAACCTAGAAACCTTCCATATCACTAAAAATTAGACCAACCTCCTCTAAAAAATCTGTACTTGCCTGCATACACCAAATGGTAGTTGTGAACTGTGCCAGCAAGATATGAGTGGAATTGAATGTTCAGCTCCTGAATATTTTTGGAATCCCTCAAAAAACAAAATCCCAGTATAAGTTTCTCTTTTAAATCATTTTGACTGTTTAATTAAAAGGTCATTTTAAAAAATTTCTTTATTATTTAACATATGTGAATGGAACACAACAGGACACCGACTCGACTCTGATGGAGCTTATAAGATACTAGCAAGATAGGTGTTAAATCATTTCATTGGTTAGAGTGTCACTCAGTAGTGCAAGGAGAAATATGCCTAAGTTCTTTTGACTTTGTGGGTTCTAGACTAGAGTAACCCAATTTTGTAACATCATAAATTATGCCAAACTAAAGTTTAGCTGACACATTTTAGGTAAAACTTTTTCTTATAAGTTTCTATATGTAAATTCAGTTGCCAGAAAAAATGGAAACATTTGTGGTTTAGTTAAAAAGTTTTTTTTCTAGATTCCAAGAGTGAGTTATATTGCCTAGAAGAGTTGATTCACCTATGAATGATGCATGATGATGTCCAGAGAGCCATTTCCCTGCTCTTCAGCGCAGGTCCCTGACAATGGATGAGCTGCAAAATACAATATGTTAGGAAAGTAATTTAGCAATTTATTCTTCAGATGAAACCTGAGAGACAGTTCATCCTCACTTAACAGGCAACATACCTCTAAACGGCATTTTTGAAATCCTATCATGATTCAGCAACAGAATTAAAACCTGTCTGTGCTTGAAGTGTCAAGCTCAGGCCTCTCTTCCTCTTAAAAAATATTATCTCTTATTTCCAGAATGAATAGATCAAAATAATTGACTCCAAAGTACCTTCCTGATGCAGTGTACCATAAAAATGACCTATAATGAAGCAAATGGAAAACAGAAGCATTCTTATTTCACTTAGAATTCATTGAACAGTAGGGCCCTCGATTTAGGATTGGACTTAAATGACCTTCAATAAATAATCCTCAGTGTATACTGGCACAGAAGTGATCAAAAAAAGCTGAGAAATGTATGAAATAAGTTAGGAAGAAACTAAATGAAAACTTACAACAATCTGAAGAAAAAGAGAATTAACTCAAGCGAGACTATAATGTGACTGGTGGACTTTAGCTGACAGTACTGCCAAAACTCAAAGAGAAACGTGTCCTTGGGGCAGATAAAAAATTGAGGTGAAATCATCAGTAGAGGAAGGCAAAAATTAGAAGAGCTCTGTAGGGGCCTTCAGAGGTCACAAAGAGAAAAATATCCCCTTCCCCTTTGGGAAGCCTGTGTGTTTAACTCATTTCTTTATTATTTAACATATGTGAATGGAACACAACAGGACACCGACTACTCTGATGGAGCTTATAAGATACTAGCAAGATAGGTGTTAAATCATTTCATTGGTTAGAGTGTCACTCAGTAGTGCAAGGAGAAATATGCCTAAGTTCTTTTGACTTTGTGGGTTCTAGACTAGAGTAACCCAATTTTGTAACATCATAAATTATGCCAAACTAAAGTTTAGCTGACACATTTTAGGTAAAACTTTTTCTTATAAGTTTCTATATGTAAATTCAGTTGCCAGAAAAAATGGAAACATTTGTGGTTTAGTTAAAAAGTTTTTTTTCTAGATTCCAAGAGTGAGTTATATTGCCTAGAAGAGTTGATTCACCTATGAATGATGCATGATGATGTCCAGAGAGCCATTTCCCTGCTCTTCAGCGCAGGTCCCTGACAATGGATGAGCTGCAAAATACAATATGTTAGGAAAGTAATTTAGCAATTTATTCTTCAGATGAAACCTGAGAGACAGTTCATCCTCACTTAACAGGCAACATACCTCTAAACGGCATTTTTGAAATCCTATCATGATTCAGCAACAGAATTAAAACCTGTCTGTGCTTGAAGTGTCAAGCTCAGGCCTCTCTTCCTCTTAAAAAATATTATCTCTTATTTCCAGAATGAATAGATCAAAATAATTGACTCCAAAGTACCTTCCTGATGCAGTGTACCATAAAAATGACCTATAATGAAGCAAATGGAAAACAGAAGCATTCTTATTTCACTTAGAATTCATTGAACAGTAGGGCCCTCGATTTAGGATTGGACTTAAATGACCTTCAATAAATAATCCTCAGTGTATACTGGCACAGAAGTGATCAAAAAAAGCTGAGAAATGTATGAAATAAGTTAGGAAGAAACTAAATGAAAACTTACAACAATCTGAAGAAAAAGAGAATTAACTCAAGCGAGACTATAATGTGACTGGTGGACTTTAGCTGACAGTACTGCCAAAACTCAAAGAGAAACGTGTCCTTGGGGCAGATAAAAAATTGAGGTGAAATCATCAGTAGAGGAAGGCAAAAATTAGAAGAGCTCTGTAGGGGCCTTCAGAGGTCACAAAGAGAAAAATATCCCCTTCCCCTTTGGGAAGCCTGTGTGTTTAAGAGAGTGGGAAGTATCCCTGGCTTTAAGGCTGAGGCTGAGGTTTGGAGAGACCTGGAGACAGAATGAGATATGAAAGAGAACCAGAGGTAGAGCCAAGATGGCGGAGGAATGAGGGGAAGATTTCACCAGCTCCCCAACAGAATCACTAGAACTAATCAAGAAATGAACCACCACCAACAAACCAGCCGCTAGACGACAGAAGAACTCCATAGGTCTGCGAGAGTAGAGAAGTGAACAGCCAGAACTTTCCCGGAGCTACCGTTCTGAAAACCCTCTATCCTAACCCCCACGCCGGACTGGACCGATGGAGAGCATGCTAGCAAGTGCCCTAAAAGGGGGCCTGAGTGGAGCATCAGGGCAGAGAGGGCAGCGCTCAGGGCAAAAATTCCAAGAAACCAGCCAGATCGCCGGCAGAAATTAAGACACTGCAAAGATAAGATATTGGAGCAGGGTTGGGCAGAACGCAAATAGGAAGTTCCCCACGGGGAGCTGCCTAAGGACCTGGATAGAGCCGAATAGGGAGTGCCCACCGCGAAAACCGCGCCGCTTGGCCGGGCGAAAATCGCGACTTTCCGCCTGGCACCGGGTAAGTTCAAACACTCCTAGTGGGGGGCTTGCTGAACGGAGAGAAGTCGCCCGCGGATTGCTGACCAGGGACCGGGTTCGAGCCAGACGGGGAAGCTTGTGCCTGCCTTTGGGACTTGGACGCATAACTGGCAGTGTGCGCAGCGCCAGTGGCGGAGGAGCACGTGCACCACCATAGCTGCACCCGCAGCGGAAGAAGCCGGGAGAAGGGCAGGTATTGGAGGCTACCGGCGGGTGCGCGGCAGAGCCGGGGCGCGCCCCTCCAACACGGAACTGCGCACGCCGGGGCCCCCCGGCCAACAGACTGGGATCAGCCCGCCACCCCGGCCAGCACCTGAGCTTGCAGCAAAGCCAGTAATTGATTGAAACCAAACCATAGCAACCGGTGCCATAAGGGAAAGGCTACATCATCAAGACAACACCATCGAGAGCAGATTGGCTTCCACCAGACAGATGAGAGGATAAAAACCAGGGACAGTTTTTTGTTTGTTTGTTTATTTGTTGTGGACGGTTCTGTTTATTTGTTTGATCGGTCAGGTTTTTTTTTTTTTTTTTTTTTTTTTTTGTCTCTTATTAAGCTTTTCTTCCCTTTTTAATGTTTAATTTCCTTTTTTTGATTTTTAATTTTTTTTAATTTGAATTCTTGGAAACTTCTAATTTTCTTTCCTCTTTGCCACTGCCTCCTCCCTCTATGTTCTAAATTTAAAACTTTCTCCTATCTACCACTATCCTCCAGATAAATATTTCCTACCTTCCTGTCTCCACTATTCTCTTCCAGCTGCACTAAACAATTCAACACACTAATCTTGGCTACGTAACCCTATAAAATCCTTCCAAGATGAATCTATACCTTCTGATTACCCATACACTCTCCTCCTCCTCCCCCCCAACACACGTCTTAGTTAAAAATTGCTTTCAATGAAATAGTCCAAGCCAGGAACTTGCCCCGGATCTATTTTTCCAGGCACTATTTTATTTGATTCAGAGCTTAACGGGCAAGTATCATCTTTGATTGCGTCGTTTGCCAGAAAAATTTCCTATGCTTTATCCCTGTAAGACTGATTAGATGTGGTTATTGCTGTGTATGTATGTATATCTTACGACTATGTTAGAAAACATCTGCATGCTTTTATCACTGTCACCCATCAGGGATACAGCTCTTGTTCTTCAGATGCTAGTATTTGAACTAATATCACGGCACACCATAGCAAACCAGACATAGAGCCTACACCCCCTGACCAATCATCAAACCAAGGATCCTCGGAGCGGAAGCCCTGATTCCAAGACCCCACGCTATCAAAGAACATACAACACTAGAGATTACTCATCTGTAAACAAGACCTAACACCACCCAAGACACAAACCACTGAACCCTCCTACAAGGACAGAAACCCAAAGGAAGGGAAAATTCAACCAAGAACCCTGGTGGGGAAAAGAACTCCATGCACACAGACACACACAAAGAAACAAAAACTAACCTAATAATGAAACGACAGAGAAACACTGCACAAATGAAGGACCAAGCTAGAGAAGCACAGCTTCAAATGACAGAGGAGGAGATAGACACATTATCTGAAAGAGAATTCAGAAAAACTATACTAATGAGGATGCGAAACACTGAAAACAGAATATTAGAGGAAATTAGTGCATTGAGAAAAGACATGCAGGAAATGAAAAATAAGCAAATAGAGACCACCAACTCAATTGCTGAACTCAAAAATGCTATAGAAGGTCTCAACAGTAGAGTATCAGAGGCAGAAGAACGGATAAGTGAGCTGGAAGACAGAATGGTGGAAATAAGTGCGGAAGAACAGAACAAAGCCCAAAGAATTAAAAGAACTGAGGACAGCATCAAAGACCTATGGGACAATATCAAAGGCACCAACATTAGAATTATAGGAGTTCCAGAAGCAGAAGAGGGGAAGAAAGGCTATGAAAAAATTCTCGAAGAGATTATAATGGAACACTTCCCCAGCGTGGGAAAGGAAATAGTCAACCAAGTCCAAGAAGCACAAAGAGTTCCATACAGGAGAAACCCCAGAAGAAACACACCAAGGCACATTCTAATCAAACTAACGCAGACTAAATATAAAGACAGATTACTAAAAGCAGCTCGAGCCCCAAAGAACCCCTACTAACGACCTTATCATCTTTGATTGCGTCGTTTGCCAGAAAAATTTCCTATGCTTTATCCCTGTAAGACTGATTAGATGTGGTTATTGCTGTGTATGTATGTATATCTTACGACTATGTTAGAAAACATCTGCATGCTTTTATCACTGTCACCCATCAGGGATACAGCTCTTGTTCTTCAGATGCTAGTATTTGAACTAATATCACGGCACACCATAGCAAACCAGACATAGAGCCTACACCCCCTGACCAATCATCAAACCAAGGATCCTCGGAGCGGAAGCCCTGATTCCAAGACCCCACGCTATCAAAGAACATACAACACTAGAGATTACTCATCTGTAAACAAGACCTAACACCACCCAAGACACAAACCACTGAACCCTCCTACAAGGACAGAAACCCAAAGGAAGGGAAAATTCAACCAAGAACCCTGGTGGGGAAAAGAACTCCATGCACACAGACACACACAAAGAAACAAAAACTAACCTAATAATGAAACGACAGAGAAACACTGCACAAATGAAGGACCAAGCTAGAGAAGCACAGCTTCAAATGACAGAGGAGGAGATAGACACATTATCTGAAAGAGAATTCAGAAAAACTATACTAATGAGGATGCGAAACACTGAAAACAGAATATTAGAGGAAATTAGTGCATTGAGAAAAGACATGCAGGAAATGAAAAATAAGCAAATAGAGACCACCAACTCAATTGCTGAACTCAAAAATGCTATAGAAGGTCTCAACAGTAGAGTATCAGAGGCAGAAGAACGGATAAGTGAGCTGGAAGACAGAATGGTGGAAATAAGTGCGGAAGAACAGAACAAAGCCCAAAGAATTAAAAGAACTGAGGACAGCATCAAAGACCTATGGGACAATATCAAAGGCACCAACATTAGAATTATAGGAGTTCCAGAAGCAGAAGAGGGGAAGAAAGGCTATGAAAAAATTCTCGAAGAGATTATAATGGAACACTTCCCCAGCGTGGGAAAGGAAATAGTCAACCAAGTCCAAGAAGCACAAAGAGTTCCATACAGGAGAAACCCCAGAAGAAACACACCAAGGCACATTCTAATCAAACTAACGCAGACTAAATATAAAGACAGATTACTAAAAGCAGCTCGGAGCAAACAACAAATAACATATAAAGGAAACCCCATACGTCTAACTGCGGATCTTTCCACAGAAACCCTGCAGGCCAGAAGAGAATGGCAAGACACATTTAAACGGCTAAAAGAGAGTAACCTCCAACCAAGAATTCTCTACCCAGCAAGAATCTCATTCAGAATTGATGGTGAAGTCAAAAGCTTCACAGACAAGCAAAAACTAAAAGAATTCTGTACCACAAAACCAGCCCTACAACAAGTGTTAAAGGGCCTGATATAGACAGTAAATACAAGAGTAGGAGAAGTCCTACAAATCAAGCCCCAAATTTCTAAGCAGATGACAATAGGAACATTCGTATCAATAATTACTTTGAATGTAAATGGATTAAATGCTCCAACCAAACGACACAGGCTGGCTGAATGGATCCAGAAGCAAGGCCCATATATATGCTGTTTACAAGAGACCCACTTCAGACCTAGAGACACTCATAGACTGAAAGTGAGAGGCTGGAAAAAGATATTCTATGCAAATGGAAATCAAAAGAAAGCTGGAGTAGCAATCCTCATATCAGATAAAATAGATTTTAAAGTAAAGAAGATTCTAAGAGACAAGGCAGGTCACTATATCATGATTGAGGGTTCTATCCAAGAGGAAGACATAACAGTCATAAATATCTACACACCCAACACAGGGGCACCACAATACATAAGACAGATACCTTCAGACATAAAAGAAGAAATCAACAATAACACAGTAATAGTAGGAGACTTTAACACTTCTCTCACACCAATGGACAGACCATCCAAACAGAAAATTAATAAAGAAACACAAGCCTTCAATGCCACACTAACTAGAAAAGATGGACCTCGTCGATATCTTTAGGACTTTCCATCCAAAAGCAGAAGAATACACTTTCTTCTCAAGTGCTCATGGAACATTCTCCAAGATAGACCACATCTTGGGCCATAAATCAAACCTCAGTCAATTCAAGAAAACTGAAATTATATCAACCATCTTCTCGGACCACAACAATGCAGACTAAATATAAAGACAGATTACTAAAAGCAGCTAGGAGCAAACAACAAATAACATATAAAGGAAACCCCATACGTCTAACTGCGGATCTTTCCACAGAAACCCTGCAGGCCAGAAGAGAATGGCAAGACACATTTAAACGGCTAAAAGAGAGTAACCTCCAACCAAGAATTCTCTACCCAGCAAGAATCTCATTCAGAATTGATGGTGAAGTCAAAAGCTTCACAGACAAGCAAAAACTAAAAGAATTCTGTACCACAAAACCAGCCCTACAACAAGTGTTAAAGGGCCTGATATAGACAGTAAATACAAGAGTAGGAGAAGTCCTACAAATCAAGCCCCAAATTTCTAAGCAGATGACAATAGGAACATTCGTATCAATAATTACTTTGAATGTAAATGGATTAAATGCTCCAACCAAACGACACAGGCTGGCTGAATGGATCCAGAAGCAAGGCCCATATATATGCTGTTTACAAGAGACCCACTTCAGACCTAGAGACACTCATAGACTGAAAGTGAAAGGCTGGAAAAGATATTCTATGCAAATGGAAATCAAAAGAAAGCTGGAGTAGCAATCCTCATATCAGATAAAATAGATTTTAAAGTAAAGAAGATTCTAAGAGACAAGGCAGGTCACTATATCATGATTGAGGGTTCTATCCAAGAGGAAGACATAACAGTCATAAATATCTACACACCCAACACAGGGGCACCACAATACATAAGACAGATACCTTCAGACATAAAAGAAGAAATCAACAATAACACAGTAATAGTAGGAGACTTTAACACTTCTCTCACACCAATGGACAGACCATCCAAACAGAAAATTAATAAAGAAACACAAGCCTTCAATGCCACACTAACTAGAAAAGATGGACCTCGTCGATATCTTTAGGACTTTCCATCCAAAAGCAGAAGAATACACTTTCTTCTCAAGTGCTCATGGAACATTCTCCAAGATAGACCACATCTTGGGCCATAAATCAAACCTCAGTCAATTCAAGAAAACTGAAATTATATCAACCATCTTCTCGGACCACAATGCAATGAGACTAGAGATCAACTACAGGAAAAAAAAAAACCGCTAAAAACACAAACACATGGAGATTAAACAACACATACCTAAAAAACCAACTGATCACTGAGCAAATCAAAGGAGAAATTTAAAAATTCCTAGAAGAAAATGACAACGAACACACGACCGTGCACAACCTATGGAATACCATAAAAGCAGTTCTAAAAGGAAACTTATAGCTATACAATCCTACCTCAAGAAACTAGGAAAATACGAAGCAGATGACCTAAACCTATGCTTAAAACAATTGGAGAAAGAAGAACAAAAACATCCCAAAGCAAGCAGAAGACGGGAAATTATAAAGATTAGAGCAGAAATAAATGAGAAAGAAATGAAAGAAACTATAGTAAATATAAATAAAACAAAAAGCTGGCTCTTCAAAAAGGTAAATAAAATCGACAAGCCACTGGCCAGACTCATCAAGAA
The DNA here is from genome assembly GCA_022376925.1 of Tragulus kanchil. Classification (NCBI taxonomy): domain Eukaryota; kingdom Metazoa; phylum Chordata; class Mammalia; order Artiodactyla; family Tragulidae; genus Tragulus; species Tragulus kanchil. The sequence goes on along the minus strand of JAIOJX010000005.1, from coordinate 91,800,939 downwards.
AAAGAGAGAGAAGAATCAGATCAACAAAATCAAAAACGAAAAAGGAGAGATTACAACAGATAATGCAGAAATCCAAAGGATTCTAAGAGACTATTATGAGCAACTCTATGGCAACAAACTGGACAACCTGGAAGAAATGGACAGTTTCTTGGGGAAGATTAAACTCCCGAGACTGAGCCAGGAAGAAACACAAACTTTGAACAACCCAATCACAAGCTCAGAAATCGACGTTGTGATCAAAAATCTACCCAAAAATAAAAGCCCAGGGCTAGGTGGCTTCACAGCTGAATTCTACCAAACATTTAAAGAGCTAATGCCTGTCCTTCTAAAACTCTTTCAAAAAACTGTACAGGACGGACACTTCCAAACACATTCTACGAGGCCAGCATCACCCTGATACCCAAACCAGGCAAAGACAACACAAAAACAGAAGATTACAGGCCAATTTCAATGATGGGCTTAGATGCCAAAATCCTCAATAAAATCCTAGCAAACAGAATTCAACGACACATCAGAAACCTCTTACTTCATGATCAAGTCGGGTTCATCCCAGGCATGCAAGGATTCTTCAATATCCGCAAATCAATTGATGTGATACACCATATCAACAAATTGAGAGACAAAAATCACATGATCATCTCAATAGATGCAGAAAAAGCCTTCGACAAAGTACAACACCCATTTATGATAAAAAAAAAAAAAATCTTCAGAAAATGGGCATAGAAGGAACCTATCTCAACTTAGTGAAAGCCATCTATGAGAAGCCCACAGCGAACATTATCCTCAATGGTGAAAAACTGGAAGCATTCTCTCTAAGATCAGGAACAAGACAGGGGTGCCCACTTTCACCGCTACTATTCAACATAGTCCTAGAAGTCCTAGCAACAGCAATAAGAGAAGAGAAAGAAATTAAAGGAATCCAGATTGGAAAGGAAGAAGTCAAGCTCTCTCTTTTTGCAGACGACATGATATTATACATAGAAAATCCCAAAGACACGGTTACAAAGCTTCTAGAGCTAATCAACGAATTCAGCAAAGTCGCAGGATACAAAGTCAACACACAGAAATCACTGGCATTCCTATACACAAACAATGAAAAATCAGAAAACAAAATCAAAGAGGCAATCTCCTTCACCACTGCAACCAAAAGAATCAAATACCTAGGAATAAACCTACCCAAAGAAACAAAAGAACTGTACACAGGAAACTACAAGACACTCATGAGAGAAATTAAAGAAGACTTAAACAGATGGCGAGATATTCCTTGTTCCTGGGTCAGAAGAATCAATATTGTGAAAATGACCATACTACCAAATATCATCTACAGATTCAATGCAATACCTATCCAACTACCAATGACATTTTTCACAGAACTAGACCAAAGAATAACACAGTTCATATGGAAACACAAAAGACCTTGAATAGCCAAAGCAATCCTGAGAAAGAAAAACGGAGCTGGAGGGATCAGCCTTCCTAACTTCAGACTCTACTACAAAGCAACAGTCATCAAGACAGTATGGTACTGGCACAGAAACAGAACTATAGACCAATGGAACAAGATTGAGAACCCAGTAAAAATCCTCAAATTACAAATAAATCTATTGATCAAGTCGGGTTCATCCCAGGCATGCAAGGATTCTTCAATATCCGCAAATCAATTGATGTGATACACCATATCAACAAATTGAGAGACAAAAATCACATGATCATCTCAATAGATGCAGAAAAAGCCTTCGACAAAGTACAACACCCATTTATGATAAAAAAAAAAAAAATCTTCAGAAAATGGGCATAGAAGGAACCTATCTCAACTTAGTGAAAGCCATCTATGAGAAGCCCACAGCGAACATTATCCTCAATGGTGAAAAACTGGAAGCATTCTCTCTAAGATCAGGAACAAGACAGGGGTGCCCACTTTCACCGCTACTATTCAACATAGTCCTAGAAGTCCTAGCAACAGCAATAAGAGAAGAGAAAGAAATTAAAGGAATCCAGATTGGAAAGGAAGAAGTCAAGCTCTCTCTTTTTGCAGACGACATGATATTATACATAGAAAATCCCAAAGACACGGTTACAAAGCTTCTAGAGCTAATCAACGAATTCAGCAAAGTCGCAGGATACAAAGTCAACACACAGAAATCACTGGCATTCCTATACACAAACAATGAAAAATCAGAAAACAAAATCAAAGAGGCAATCCCCTTCACCACTGCAACCAAAAGAATCAAATACCTAGGAATAAACCTACCCAAAGAAACAAAAGAACTGTACACAGGAAACTACAAGACACTCATGAGAGAAATTAAAGAAGACTTAAACAGATGGCGAGATATTCCTTGTTCCTGGGTCAGAAGAATCAATATTGTGAAAATGACCATACTACCAAATATCATCTACAGATTCAATGCAATACCTATCCAACTACCAATGACATTTTTCACAGAACTAGACCAAAGAATCACACAGTTCATATGGAAACACAGAAGACCTCGAATAGCCAAAGAATTCTGAGAAAGAAAACGGAGCTGGAGGGATCAGCCTCCCTAACTTCAGACTCTACTACAAAGCAACAGTCATCAAGACAGTATGGTACTGGCACAGAAACAGAACTATAGACCAATGGAACAAGATTGAGAACCCAGAGATAAACCCACACACCTATGGGTACCTTATTTTTGACAAAGGAGGCGAAACTATAAAATGGGAGAAAGACAGCCTCTTCAACAAATGGTGCTGGGAAAATTGGACAACTACATGCAAAAAAATGAAGTTCGAACATTCCCTGACACCATACACAAAGATCAACTCAAAACAGATTAAAGACCTAAATGTAAGACCAGAAACCATCAAACTCTTAGAGGAGAACATAGACAAAACCCTTAAGGACATCTATCAAAGCAAGATCTTCTCTGACCCACCTACTAGAATAGCGGAACTGAAAAGAAAAATGAACATGTGGGACCTCATGAAACGTCAAAGCTTTTGTACAGCAAAAGAAATTACAAAAAAGCTGAACTGACACCCCACAGAGTGGGAGAAAATCATAGCAAATGAAACAACAGACAAAGAATTAATCTCCAAAATCTACAAACAACTCAGACAACTCAGCACTGGAAAAACGAACAACCCAATCAAAAAATGGGAGAAAGATCTAAAGAGGCACCTCTCCAAAGAGGGCATACAGATGGCCCAAAAGCACATGAGACGATGCTCAACGTCGCTTATTATTAGAGAAATGCAAATTAAAACTACAATGAGATATCACCTCACACACGTCGGAATGGCCATCATCAAAAAATTTGCAGACAGTATATGCTGGAGAGTGTGTGGAGAAAGGGGAACCCTCTTGCATTGCTGGTGGGAATGTCAACTGATACAGCCTCTATGGAAGACAGTACGGAGATTCCTTAAAAAACTAAAACTAGAAGCACCCTATGACCCAGCAATCCCACTCTTAGGCTTATATCCTGATGAAATCAAAACTGAAAGAAGCACCTGTACCCCAATGTTCACTGCAGCTTTCTATACAATAGCTAAAACATGGAAGTAACTTAGATGTCCCTTGATGAATGAATGGATAAAAAAAACATTGGTACATATATACAATGGAATACTTCTCAGCTGTAAAAAGAAATGCAGAAGAGTCAATCCTAATGAGGTGGATGAATCTAGAACCTATCATAAAAAGTGAAGTAAGTCAAAAAGAGAAAGACAAGTAGTGTATACTAACACATGTATATGAAATCTAGTAAGAGGGTAATGATATCACATGCAGTGAAGCGATGGAAAACAGGCATAGAGAACAGACATATGGACATTGTGGGGAGTGAACAGTGGGTGGGAGGCGTAGAGGGAGTAACATGGAAACCTATATTATCATATGTGAAAAAGATAGCTATTTTCATTGTGCTATGAACAGGCGATCCTGCAGGGGTGCTGTGCGATGACCTGGAGGGGTGGGATAGGGGCGACTGGGAGGAGGGTAGAGGAGGGAGGGTGTCAGGGATATACATATTCCTAATCTGGGATTATACATATCTCTAAACAACAAAACTCTGTAAAAGTAAAAAATAAAAGTAATTATTAAAAAGAAAAATCTGTGTATAGCTTTAGACCTGGCACTCAGTGCCTGCACTTCCATGTGTGGTGCTGTACTATGTAGTCACTGAAAAAAAAATACCCATATAAGTGGACCCATACAGTTCAAACCTGACTTGTTCAAAGGTCAATTGTATATGAAGCAAAAATTGACAAAATGAAAGGGAGACACAGACAATTTTATTATCACAGTAGGAGATATCAACATTGCTCCTTCAGCATTTGATGGATCTAGAAAAAATTCAATAAATAAAGGTGGTATGAATTGCATGGGATTAAATGATACTCCTGGTAACTACAGAATATACATCATTTGCAAGTATACATAGTATGTTCAACAGTACAGGAAATAAATCATACAAAATATGTTTTCTGACCACAATAGAATTTAAAAAGAAACCCATATCTGTAAATATCTAAGAATTTACTGGGGGAGACCAGAAGGATATGAGAAGACAAGCTATCACAGGATGAACTGAAAGACCACAGTGTTGAAATGTATGTCCAAATATTGAAACTTAGAATTACTCATCAAAATAATATAAAACAAAAGTATTATAAAATGCCCAGACTACAAGCTTTTGGCAATAATTAGAGCAAAGGATACCTAAATATGAAGATTCCCAAACTAAACGTGACAGATAAACTATCAAATAAATTAGAACTTATGACAAAAGTGTACATTTCTAGGCAAAAAACAACTAAGAAGCCCATGAAGAGTGTCTATATTGAGTAAAAGAAGCTTTACAACTAGTTCCTGTCCTATTTGGAGAACCTAGAGTACATCAATTCAACTCTTTGTATTTTAGATTCTTATTTATTCTTATCAACCTTGGTCATGAGCTCTTACAAGAATTAGTGAATTAACAAACTGAAACCATTTGGGGTTATGTGAGAAGCTTCTGTTCATTTGGGTTTTATGTCCTTAGAGTAGAAGCATTATTGGATATTCAGTGGTTATAGTGTGTGCTTTTCTTCTAGAGGAGAAGTTTGTCAATACAATTCTTACCTGGTCACAATATCTTCTATCTGGTGCAGCACAAAGCTAACATTTACAGTGAAAAATCTAAAAAAAGCAGAGGGGTGGGAATCCTAGGGATTAGAGGAACAGACTTTAATCATCTCCTAGCTAATAGGCTATGAGTGAAACTTTCAGAGCTGGGCAAGTAAGTGGTAGTTAAATTCTCATGACCAAAATGGGCTCTTAGCACCTCCATCTACCCAAGTAACCTTGTTAACTAGTTGGTGACTAAAGGCTACAAAACATAAAGAGGCAAACAGTGCTAGGCATAGAAACAAAACAGTTTTCATTTCTTCCTCAGGAAACTTATTCAATTAAAATAAGTTAAGAGTGACTTGAAAATACTTATTGATTATTGAAATTAATGTACGACCAAATATATTCACTGGATGAACTAAAAAAAGACCAAAAGTTGTATGAAATCTAAGAATTTACTGGGGGAGACCAGAAGGATATGAGAAGACAAGCTATCACAGGATGAACTGAAAGACCACAGTGTTGAAATGTATGTCCAAATATTGAAACTTAGAATTACTCATCAAAATAATATAAAACAAAAGTATTATAAAATGCCCAGACTACAAGCTTTTGGCAATAATTAGAGCAAAGGATACCTAAATATGAAGATTCCCAAACTAAACGTGACAGATAAACTATCAAATAAATTAGAACTTATGACAAAAGTGTACATTTCTAGGCAAAAAACAACTAAGAAGCCCATGAAGAGTGTCTATATTGAGTAAAAGAAGCTTTACAACTAGTTCCTGTCCTATTTGGAGAACCTAGAGTACATCAATTCAACTCTTTGTATTTTAGATTCTTATTTATTCTTATCAACCTTGGTCATGAGCTCTTACAAGAATTAGTGAATTAACAAACTGAAACCATTTGGGGTTATGTGAGAAGCTTCTGTTCATTTGGGTTTTATGTCCTTAGAGTAGAAGCATTATTGGATATTCAGTGGTTATAGTGTGTGCTTTTCTTCTAGAGGAGAAGTTTGTCAATACAATTCTTACCTGGTCACAATATCTTCTATCTGGTGCAGCACAAAGCTAACATTTACAGTGAAAAATCTAAAAAGCAGAGGGGTGGGAATCCTAGGGATTAGAGGAACAGACTTTAATCATCTCCTAGCTAATAGGCTATGAGTGAAACTTTCAGAGCTGGGCAAGTAAGTGGTAGTTAAATTCTCATGACCAAAATGGGCTCTTAGCACCTCCATCTACCCAAGTAACCTTGTTAACTAGTTGGTGACTAAAGGCTACAAAACATAAAGAGGCAAACAGTGCTAGGCATAGAAACAAAACAGTTTTCATTTCTTCCTCAGGAAACTTATTCAATTAAAATAAGTTAAGAGTGACTTGAAAATACTTATTGATTATTGAAATTAATGTACGACCAAATATATTCACTGGATGAATTCAAGCAAGGTAACTGCAATCTGTTTTTAAAATCTGCAATAAGAATTATCTGACTAGATCAAATCTTTTTATCCATACTTCCAGAGTACTATGTTCCTGGAATTGGTTGCAATTTTATAGTTTTAAAATTTTATTTATTTTTAATTGAGTAACTGCTTTATAATATTGTCTTAGTTTCTGTCATACATCTACATGAATCAACCATAGATATATATATGTCCCCTTTTGTGATTATTTGAATAATACTTTGTTTCTCTACTAGACTTTAAGTTAAAAGTGCAGATAGATTGTTTGCTTTACAAACAACTGTATTTTCAGAACTTAGCATAGTGCTGGCAAAAAGTGTGCATTTAGTGAATATTTTAATGGAAAAAATGTATGATCATTTGTATTCTATCAGTTCTATCTCTATTTCCACATCTATATAATATGGATAAAAAACAATGTTAGCAAGTGTTTTAAAAAGACTAACTTAGATAACACACATTAATGTTCACTATAAAGAGCAAACTTTGTAAATATTATGCCACTTTATTTTTATATTACCTCCCTGTTGGTTGTTGTTCAGTCACTAAGTCGTGCCATGTACTGAAGCACTCCAGGCTTCCCTGTCCTTCAGTCTCTCAGAGTTTGCTCCATTGAACCAATGATGCCATCCAACTATCTCATCCTGTCACCCCCTTCTCCTCCTGCTCGCAATCTTTCCCAGCATCAGGGCCTTTTCCAACGGTTCAGCTCTTCACAACAGGTGGCCAAAGTGTTGGAACTTTAGTTTCAGCATCAGTCCTTCCAATGGATATTCAGGGTTGATTTCCTTTAGGTTTAACTGGTTTCATCTCCTTGCTGTCAAAGGACTCTCAAGCATCTTCTCCAGCATCAAATTCAAAAGCAGAAATTTTTCAGGGTTTAGCCTTCTTTATGGGTCAACTCTCATATCTATACATGACTATTGGAAAAACCATAGCTCTGACTATACAGACTTCTGTCGGCAAAGTGATGTCTCTGTTTTTGAATATGTTGTCTAGATTTGTCATAGCTTCTTTCAAGGAACAAACATCTCTTGATTTTGTGGCTGCAGATTAATGTACGACCAAATATATTCACTGGATGAATTCAAGCAAGGTAACTGCAATCTGTTTTAAAATCTGCAATAAGAATTATCTGACTAGATCAAATCTTTTTATCCATACTTCCAGAGTACTATGTTCCTGGAATTGGTTGCAATTTTATAGTTTTAAAATTTTATTTATTTTTAATTGAGTAACTGCTTTATAATATTGTCTTAGTTTCTGTCATACATCTACATGAATCAACCATAGATATATATATGTCCCCTTTTGTGATTATTTGAATAATACTTTGTTTCTCTACTAGACTTTAAGTTAAAAGTGCAGATAGATTGTTTGCTTTACAAACAACTGTATTTTCAGAACTTAGCATAGTGCTGGCAAAAAGTGTGCATTTAGTGAATATTTTTAATGGAAAAAATGTATGATCATTTGTATTCTATCAGTTCTATCTCTATTTCCACATCTATATAATATGGATAAAAAACAATGTTAGCAAGTGTTTTAAAAAGACTAACTTAGATAACACACATTAATGTTCACTATAAAGAGCAAACTTTGTAAATATTATGCCACTTTATTTTTATATTACCTCCCTGTTGGTTGTTGTTCAGTCACTAAGTCGTGCCATGTACTGAAGCACTCCAGGCTTCCCTGTCCTTCAGTCTCTCAGAGTTTGCTCCATTGAACCAATGATGCCATCCAACTATCTCATCCTGTCACCCCCTTCTCCTCCTGCTCGCAATCTTTCCCAGCATCAGGGCCTTTTCCAACGGTTCAGCTCTTCACAACAGGTGGCCAAAGTGTTGGAACTTTAGTTTCAGCATCAGTCCTTCCAATGGATATTCAGGGTTGATTTCCTTTAGGTTTAACTGGTTTCATCTCCTTGCTGTCAAAGGACTCTCAAGCATCTTCTCCAGCATCAAATTCAAAAGCAGAAATTTTTCAGGGTTTAGCCTTCTTTATGGGTCAACTCTCATATCTATACATGACTATTGGAAAAACCATAGCTCTGACTATACAGACTTCTGTCGGCAAAGTGATGTCTCTGTTTTTGAATATGTTGTCTAGATTTGTCATAGCTTCTTTCAAGGAACAAACATCTCTTGATTTTGTGGCTGCAGTCACTGTTGGCAGTGATTTTGGAGGTCAAGAAAATAAAAATCTGTCACTGTTATCACTTTTCCTCATTTATTTGCCATAAATGATGGGATCGGATGCCATGATGTTAGCTTTCTGAATGTTGAGTTTCAAGTCAGTTTTTTTACACTCCTCTTTCACTCTCATCAGGAGGCTCTTTAGTTCCTCAGTGGTATAATCTGTATATTTGAGGTTGTTGATATTTCTTCCCAGCAATCTTGATTCCAGCTTGTGATTCATCCAGCCTGGCATGATGTACTTTGCATATAAATTAAATAAATTGGATGACATTATGCAGCCTTGATGCACTCTTTTCCTAATGTGGTACCACTGTGTTGTTTCAGTCCAGTTGCTTCTTGGTCTGCATACAGGTTTTTCAGGAGGCAGGTAAGGTGGTCTGGTATTCCCATCTCTTTCATAATTTTCCACAGTTTGTTGTGATCCATGCAGTCAAAGGTTTGAGCATAGTCCGTGAAGCAGAAGTAGATGCTTTTGTATAATTCTTTTGCATTTTCAATGATCCAGTGGATGTTGGCAGTTTGATCTCTGGTTCCTCTGCTTTCTAAATCCAGCTTGTACATTTGGAAGTTCTCGTTTCACGTACTGTTGAAGCCTAGCTTGCAGGATCTTGAACATTACCTTCCACTATATGAAATGAGTGCAACTGTACGATAGTTTGAGCATTCTTTGGCATTGCCTTTCTTTGGGATTGGGATGAACACTGACATTTTTCAGTTCTGTGGCCACTAATGAGTTTTTCAAATTCGTTTTAGTACTGTTGAAGCCCTAGCTCTTCAAAGGTGGCCAAAGTGTTGGAACTTTAGTTTCAGCATCAGTCCTTCCAATGGATATTCAGGGTTGATTTCCTTTAGGTTTAACTGGTTTCATCTCCTTGCTGTCAAAGGACTCTCAAGCATCTTCTCCAGCATCAAATTCAAAAGCAGAAATTTTTCAGGGTTTAGCCTTCTTTATGGGTCAACTCTCATATCTATACATGACTATTGGAAAAACCATAGCTCTGACTATACAGACTTCTGTCGGCAAAGTGATGTCTCTGTTTTTGAATATGTTGTCTAGATTTGTCATAGCTTCTTTCAAGGAACAAACATCTCTTGATTTTGTGGCTGCAGTCACTGTTGGCAGTGATTTTGGAGGTCAAGAAAATAAAAATCTGTCACTGTTATCACTTTTCCTCATTTATTTGCCATAAATGATGGGATCGGATGCCATGATGTTAGCTTTCTGAATGTTGAGTTTCAAGTCAGTTTTTTCACACTCCTCTTTCACTCTCATCAGGAGGCTCTTTAGTTCCTCAGTGGTATAATCTGTATATTTGAGGTTGTTGATATTTCTTCCCAGCAATCTTGATTCCAGCTTGTGATTCATCCAGCCTGGCATGATGTACTTTGCATATAAATTAAATAAATTGGATGACATTATGCAGCCTTGATGCACTCTTTTCCTAATGTGGTACCACTGTGTTGTTTCAGTCCAGTTGCTTCTTGGTCTGCATACAGGTTTTTCAGGAGGCAGGTAAGGTGGTCTGGTATTCCCATCTCTTTCATAATTTTCCACAGTTTGTTGTGATCCATGCAGTCAAAGGTTTGAGCATAGTCCGTGAAGCAGAAGTAGATGCTTTTGTATAATTCTTTTGCATTTTCAATGATCCAGTGGATGTTGGCAGTTTGATCTCTGGTTCCTCTGCTTTCTCTAAATCCAGCTTGTACATTTGGAAGTTCTCGTTTCACGTACTGTTGAAGCCTAGCTTGCAGGATCTTGAACATTACCTTCCACTATATGAAATGAGTGCAACTGTACGATAGTTTGAGCATTCTTTGGCATTGCCTTTCTTTGGGATTGGGATGAACACTGACATTTTTCAGTTCTGTGGCCACTAATGAGTTTTTCAAATTTGCTGGCATTATTGAATGTAGCACTTGAACAACATCATCTTTTAGGATTTCAAATAAGTCACCTGGAATTCCATCAGCTCCCCTAGCTTTGTTGGTAGTAATGTTTCCAAAGACCCACTTGACTTCACACTTCAGGACATCAGTGGATGGATCAGTTGTAACTGATGCTTAATTGTACTGCTAAAAAATGTTGAGGCTTGACTGTCCAATATGGCTTCACTGACACATGTGGCTACTCAGCTGGGATATCGAAACAGTTAGGGTATGGTAGTTCAAGGTAGAAGGATGAAGTTGACACTCACCTAAGATCCAGTGTTGGAAGTTACACAGCCCTGCTTTCAATGCATTCTGTTTACCAAAGCATGCCAAAGGCCAGCTCAGAATTGAGCAGTACAGAAAGAGTCTGTGCTTCTTAATGGGTGATGGACTTAATCGCCTGCTCTCTCTTGTAGTTATTTTAGCATAAAAACTGCATTATTTCATTAGGTGTCACAAGCCGATTACTTACTAATTCTATGATTCTGCTTTATTAGCTGAAAATCTTCTATCAGGAACTTGATTACACAGTTTGTAAATTAAGAGAAAAATAAATGCTTGATATTTTTTCCTTTTATTTTAGGTTTTAGAATAATGATTTGGTGACCTAGAAATCTTTGAAGGTGAACAATGAGTTTTGTTTTGTGACTTTATGTTTTTGATCCGGAGGCAGGTAAGGTGGTCTGGTATTCCCATCTCTTTCATAATTTTCCACAGTTTGTTGTGATCCATGCAGTCAAAGGTTTGAGCATAGTCCGTGAAGCAGAAGTAGATGCTTTTGTATAATTCTTTTGCATTTTCAATGATCCAGTGGATGTTGGCAGTTTGATCTCTGGTTCCTCTGCTTTCTCTAAATCCAGCTTGTACATTTGGAAGTTCTCGTTTCACGTACTGTTGAAGCCTAGCTTGCAGGATCTTGAACATTACCTTCCACTATATGAAATGAGTGCAACTGTACGATAGTTTGAGCATTCTTTGGCATTGCCTTTCTTTGGGATTGGGATGAACACTGACATTTTTCAGTTCTGTGGCCACTAATGAGTTTTTCAAATTTGCTGGCATTATTGAATGTAGCACTTGAACAACATCATCTTTTAGGATTTCAAATAAGTCACCTGGAATTCCATCAGCTCCCCTAGCTTTGTTGGTAGTAATGTTTCCAAAGACCCACTTGACTTCACACTTCAGGACATCAGTGGATGGATCAGTTGTAACTGATGCTTAATTGTACTGCTAAAAAATGTTGAGGCTTGACTGTCCAATATGGCTTCACTGACACATGTGGCTACTCAGCTGGGATATCGAAACAGTTAGGGTATGGTAGTTCAAGGTAGAAGGATGAAGTTGACACTCACCTAAGATCCAGTGTTGGAAGTTACACAGCCCTGCTTTCAATGCATTCTGTTTACCAAAGCATGCCAAAGGCCAGCTCAGAATTGAGCAGTACAGAAAGAGTCTGTGCTTCTTAATGGGTGATGGACTTAATCGCCTGCTCTCTCTTGTAGTTATTTTAGCATAAAAACTGCATTATTTCATTAGGTGTCACAAGCCGATTACTTACTAATTCTATGATTCTGCTTTATTAGCTGAAAATCTTCTATCAGGAACTTGATTACACAGTTTGTAAATTAAGAGAAAAATAAATGCTTGATATTTTTTCCTTTTATTTTAGGTTTTTAGAATAATGATTTGGTGACCTAGAAATCTTTGAAGGTGAACAATGAGTTTTGTTTTGTGATCACACATTTTAATGTACTTTTTCAACCACTGGAATCATCATTCTTTTGATGCAAAAATGCCCATCTTTGGGCTGTAAGTAGCTCTTTCAAAACGGTATCCAAAATTCTCTTGACACAACCACAGTGGTCTTTGCTCAGTTTCATTTCATGCATTCCAACACAATACATCCCAAAGTAATCTTGTACATTTCTTGCCAGGATGTGGTATCAGCCATTTCTCCTAAAAGGTTCTCCTAGTAGTAAGAACAGCAATTTAGAGATTTAACTCTGGGTTCAGAGATTTATTTCTACTGTGTTGATATTACTTCCAGGAATGTTTCTATAGATATAGCAAATAATTAAATATTTTTGAAAGTAAAAATGCTTCTTGAGTTTATAGATGTATTAATAATTCAAGACTTAGGATTTTTCATTAAGCCATTTAATATCAGTATTTGAATCACTTTTAACTTTCTCTGAAATAATTTCCAAAGATATGAACATGATTATTTCTAAGTAAAGAAAATAAGTAATGAATTTAATGAATTTATAATATATATATATAGCATTATAAGACAGCAGTACCAATATAATTATTAAGCATCTTTTAATTTTCTTTTTTATCTTTTTGTCTTGAGGATACATTTCTAAGGAATGTACATTTGAATTGCTAAATTTTGTACATACTTGAAAGCTTTCTTCTATGTGTGATGAACTTGACAGCTATTTATTTATTTCATTGTTACTGGTTTTTAAAATTTTTTTCGCTGAGTTTTTTAAAAAAAAATTTGGCCCCTTTCATTGTCTTTTTTATTTATTTATTTTCATCCATTTTTATTCTTTGGCCCATGTGGCCCTCCCATTGCAGTGGCCTCTCTCATCGCAAAGCACTGGCTCTGGGCGCATGTGCTCCAGAGCACTGACTCATAATTAGGCAGATGGGTCCAGCCCGTCCATAGTACATGGGATTTTCCTGGGCCAGGGATCAAACTGGTGCCCCCTGGACTGCAAGGAGGACTCTTTACCTATTAGACCACCAGGGAAGTCCCTGTTATTATTTTTTTTTAAAAGGGATTTGTTTTTCAGATTACTTTGACCTAGGATGACTGTATATATTTTGTTTATAATGATTATCTTCTCAGAACAATTTTAAGATATAACTCATATAACAGTATTCATCCATTTAAAGTGCACAATAAAATATTGTTTATTGTATTCACAGTGTTCAACCATAACCATGATCAAAGTTTAGATCATTTCTGTTCACCCAAAAAGAAAGCCTCTACTCACTAGCAGTCACTCCCCATTGACCACCAATTGCACGCCCATAAGCCCTAGATAATCACCCATTTACTAACCATCTCTATAGATCTGCCTGTTCTGGGCATTTCATATGAATAGATTAGTGGAATATCATTTGTGACTGGATTCATTCACTTAAAATGTTCTCAAGGTTCACCTGTGTTGTAGTGTGTATCAGTACTTAATTTCTTTTTATTGATAAATAATATTTTATTATGGAGGAGATAATCAAGAGCAGTAAGCCTCTGAACTCACATTCCCCTACAGGCATACCAAAAAGAGTTACTTACACAGTAACTGTCTACGCAATGACCTGAAAACTTGCAGAAAGGATTTTCTACAATTAAAGATAAAAACAAAAAGCCACAGTAGTCATGCAGGAGGGGCAGAGATCCACACTTCTAAGTCAGCAACCCAGAAACAGGAGGACTATCACAATCACATAGATACCCCCAGAGAGGGGTCCAAGCCATACATCAGGTTCTCTAGCTTGGCGATCCTGCACTCAGTAAGGCTTTGAAAGTAAGTCAGGCTTTGAAAACCATTAGGGTTTATGTTTGGGAGAGCCCAAAGGATAAAAGAGACGGTTCTTAAAGGGCACACACAAAATCTCACATGTTCTGACTCCCAGAGCAGAGGCAGTAATTTGAAAGGTGCCTAGGTCAAACCCATGTGCTAATCCTGAAGAGCCTCCCAGAGAAGTAAGTGGTAGCTGGAGCTTCCCCTGGGGATTGAAACAAAGATGGTACAGCCATTTTGTGGCTCTCATTCTACCATACTGAAAGAACACTGGCAAATAACATTTTGGCATCTCTCCTCTAGTCTTCTAGCTCTGCATCCTGTCCCTAGTCTTGCAGTTTATTTTTTTTTAAAAGGGATTTGTTTTTCAGATTACTTTGACCTAGGATGACTGTATATATTTTGTTTATAATGATTATCTTCTCAGAACAATTTTAAGATATAACTCATATAACAGTATTCATCCATTTAAAGTGCACAATAAAATATTGTTTATTGTATTCACAGTGTTCAACCATAACCATGATCAAAGTTTAGATCATTTCTGTTCACCCAAAAAGAAAGCCTCTACTCACTAGCAGTCACTCCCCATTGACCACCAATTGCACGCCCATAAGCCCTAGATAATCACCCATTTACTAACCATCTCTATAGATCTGCCTGTTCTGGGCATTTCATATGAATAGATTAGTGGAATATCATTTGTGACTGGATTCATTCACTTAAAATGTTCTCAAGGTTCACCTGTGTTGTAGTGTGTATCAGTACTTAATTTCTTTTTATTGATAAATAATATTTTATTATGGAGGAGATAATCAAGAGCAGTAAGCCTCTGAACTCACATTCCCCTACAGGCATACCAAAAAGAGTTACTTACACAGTAACTGTCTACGCAAATGACCTGAAAACTTGCAGAAAGGATTTTCTACAATTAAAGATAAAAACAAAAAGCCACAGTAGTCATGCAGGAGGGGCAGAGATCCACACTTCTAAGTCAGCAACCCAGAAACAGGAGGACTATCACAATCACATAGATACCCCCAGAGAGGGGTCCAAGCCATACATCAGGTTCTCTAGCTTGGCGATCCTGCACTCAGTAAGGCTTTGAAAGTAAGTCAGGCTTTGAAAACCATTAGGGTTTATGTTTGGGAGAGCCCAAAGGATAAAAGAGACGGTTCTTAAAGGGCACACACAAAATCTCACATGTTCTGACTCCCAGAGCAGAGGCAGTAATTTGAAAGGTGCCTAGGTCAAACCCATGTGCTAATCCTGAAGAGCCTCCCAGAGAAGTAAGTGGTAGCTGGAGCTTCCCCTGGGGATTGAAACAAAGATGGTACAGCCATTTTGTGGCTCTCATTCTACCATACTGAAAGAACACTGGCAAATAACATTTTGGCATCTCTCCTCTAGTCTTCTAGCTCTGCATCCTGTCCCATGTGCTGCAGGTGTACAGCAGTCACATACTACCAGACTGCAAAGGCAGATGCAGAAGAAGCTAGCCCTACTGTTTAGTACATCTGCAGCCACTAGAAAGGCAAGGCCTCAGAGCCAGCTGGACTGGCAAACAGCACAACCTATCAGCAGGCTCATAGCAGTTGGCCCCATCACAACAAAAATACACATGTAGCTTACAGAGGGAACACACTGGGAGCATTTAGCTCAGGTGACCAAAGAGGAGTATGATTTGGGGCCCCATAGAAAAATTCCTACATAAGGCCAATTCTCCACAATTTGGAGATGTGACAAACCTACCACATAGAAATAAATACATAAAATTAGACAAAATGAACAGACAGAGGAATATGTTCCAATAAAAGAGTAAGACAAAAAGAAAAAGAACTAAATGAAAGAGATATAAACAACCTACTTGATAAATAATTCAAAGTAATGTTCATAAAAATGATCACTGATCTTGGGATAAGGATAGATGATGACAGGGAGAACGTCAGCTAAGAACTGGAAAATATAAAAAAAACCAGTCAGAGCTGAAGAATATGATAACTGAATGAAAAAATATACGAGGAAATCAACAGAAGGTTAGATGATATGGAAGAATAAAACAGTGATCCAGAACACAGGGTAGTGATAATCTTTCAAGCTAAACAAACAAACAAAAAATTTAAATGAGAATATTTTATAGGCCTTCAGGGACAACAGCAAGTGTACTAACACTTGCATTAAAGGAGTCCCAGAAATAGAAAAGTGAGAGAAAGGCAGACAATTTATCTGAGGAAATAACAGTTGAAAATTCGCCCAGCTTGGTAAGAAAACAGATATCCAACACCAGAAAAAACAGAAAGTCCCAAACAAGATGAACTCAAAGAGGTCCATACCAATATATTCAGATTAAATTATCAACACCTAAAGAAATCATCTTATAAGCAACAAGAGAAAAGGAAAGGTGCCTAGGTCAAACCCATGTGCTAATCCTGAAGAGCCTCCCAGAGAAGTAAGTGGTAGCTGGAGCTTCCCTGGGATTGAAACAAAGATGGTACAGCCATTTTGTGGCTCTCATTCTACCATACTGAAAGAACACTGGCAAATAACATTTTGGCATCTCTCCTCTAGTCTTCTAGCTCTGCATCCTGTCCCATGTGCTGCAGGTGTACAGCAGTCACATACTACCAGACTGCAAAGGCAGATGCAGAAGAAGCTAGCCCTACTGTTTAGTACATCTGCAGCCACTAGAAAGGCAAGGCCTCAGAGCCAGCTGGACTGGCAAACAGCACAACCTATCAGCAGGCTCATAGCAGTTGGCCCCATCACAACAAAAATACACATGTAGCTTACAGAGGGAACACACTGGGAGCATTTAGCTCAGGTGACCAAAGAGGAGTATGATTTGGGGCCCCATAGAAAAATTCCTACATAAGGCCAATTCTCCACAATTTGGAGATGTGACAAACCTACCACATAGAAATAAATACATAAAATTAGACAAAATGAACAGACAGAGGAATATGTTCCAATAAAAGAGTAAGACAAAAAGAAAAAGAACTAAATGAAAGAGATATAAACAACCTACTTGATAAATAATTCAAAGTAATGTTCATAAAAATGATCACTGATCTTGGGATAAGGATAGATGATGACAGGGAGAACGTCAGCTAAGAACTGGAAAATATAAAAAGAACCAGTCAGAGCTGAAGAATATGATAACTGAATGAAAAAATATACGAGGAAATCAACAGAAGGTTAGATGATATGGAAGAATAAAACAGTGATCCAGAACACAGGGTAGTGATAATCTTTCAAGCTAAACAAACAAACAAAAAATTTAAATGAGAATATTTTATAGGCCTTCAGGGACAACAGCAAGTGTACTAACACTTGCATTAAAGGAGTCCCAGAAATAGAAAAGTGAGAGAAAGGCAGACAATTTATCTGAGGAAATAACAGTTGAAAATTCGCCCAGCTTGGTAAGAAAACAGATATCCAACACCAGAAAAAACAGAAAGTCCCAAACAAGATGAACTCAAAGAGGTCCATACCAATATATTCAGATTAAATTATCAACACCTAAAGAAATCATCTTATAAGCAACAAGAGAAAAGGAAATATTTATGTGAAAAGAAACTGCCATAAGACATCAGCTAACTTTTCAGAAGGATTTTTCATGCTAGAATGAAGTAGCATGATAAAGTCATGGTGCTAAAAGGAAAAGAAAAGAAAACCCTACAAATAAGAATACTTTATCCAGCAAGATAATCATTCAGAATTGAGGAAGAGATAAATGGATTTACAGTCAAGAAAATGCTAGCAGAGTCCACTTGGCCAGTCTTAAAGAAATGTTAAAGGGACTTCTCTAAGTGGAAAAGACAAGACTTCTGTGAGAAATAAAAAAATTACGGCAGGAAAAATGCCATTGGTAAAAGTACCTATATAGTATAGGTAGTAGATCAACCATTTATAAAGATAGTAGGAAGGTTAAAAGACTAAAAGTAATAAAATATCTACAGATGTACAATAAGTAAATTAAAAGATTTAAAATATGGCATAAAAAACATAAAATATGGGGGAGTAAAAAAATACAGGGCTGTTAGAATGTGCTCAAGCTTAAGAAATCATTGACTTAGAATAGGTTCCTATATATAACTTGTTATATATTTACCTCATGGTAACCAAAACCCAATAATCTATAATTAATATACAAAAAATACAGGGAAAAGAATCCAAACACAATACTCATCAAATCACAAAGGAAGAGAGCAAGAGAAGAAAAAAGGAATAGAGAACTACAAAAATAACCAGAAAAAAATATCAAATTGTCAAAAAGGACCTATCTATTAATAATTACTTAAAAATGAAAATGGATTAAGTGCTCCAGTCAAAAAACATACAGTGGTGAAATAGATTTTAAAAAAAGCAAGACCCATGTATATACTGCCTATAAGAGATGTACATCAGATCTAAGTACACACACAAACCAAAAGGGAAGAGATGGGAAAAGATATTCTGTGAAGATGAAATGAAAATGAAGTTGATATAATAATACTTATATCAGACAAAATAGACTTTATAGCAAAAGCTGTAGCAAGGGACAAAAACTGTATTAAGTAATAATACAGTTTGAGATTGATGCAACAAGAAGATATAACACTTGTAATATTGGATCCAACCTAAGGGTACCCTTTAATGATATGACTGATCTTATAAGCAAAAAAAATACTTATGTGAAAAGAAACTGCCATAAGACATCAGCTAACTTTTCAGAAGGATTTTTCATGCTAGAATGAAGTAGCATGATAAAGTCATGGTGCTAAAAGGAAAAAAAAAACCCTACAAATAAGAATACTTTATCCAGCAAGATAATCATTCAGAATTGAGGAAGAGATAAATGGATTTACAGTCAAGAAAATGCTAGCAGAGTCCACTTGGCCAGTCTTAAAGAAATGTTAAAGGGACTTCTCTAAGTGGAAAAGACAAGACTTCTGTGAGAAATAAAAAAATTACGGCAGGAAAAATGCCATTGGTAAAAGTACCTATATAGTATAGGTAGTAGATCAACCATTTATAAAGATAGTAGGAAGGTTAAAAGACTAAAAGTAATAAAATATCTACAGATGTACAATAAGTAAATTAAAAGATTTAAAATATGGCATAAAAAACATAAAATATGGGGGAGTAAAAAAATACAGGGCTGTTAGAATGTGCTCAAGCTTAAGAAATCATTGACTTAGAATAGGTTCCTATATATAACTTGTTATATATTTACCTCATGGTAACCAAAACCCAATAATCTATAATTAATATACAAAAAATACAGGGAAAAGAATCCAAACACAATACTCATCAAATCACAAAGGAAGAGAGCAAGAGAAGAAAAAAGGAATAGAGAACTACAAAAATAACCAGAAAAAAATATCAAATTGTCAAAAAGGACCTATCTATTAATAATTACTTAAAAATGAAAATGGATTAAGTGCTCCAGTCAAAAAACATACAGTGGTGAAATAGATTTTAAAAAAAGCAAGACCCATGTATATACTGCCTATAAGAGATGTACATCAGATCTAAGTACACACACAAACCAAAAGGGAAGAGATGGGAAAAGATATTCTGTGAAGATGAAATGAAAATGAAGTTGATATAATAATACTTATATCAGACAAAATAGACTTTATAGCAAAAGCTGTAGCAAGGGACAAAAACTGTATTAAGTAATAATACAGTTTGAGATTGATGCAACAAGAAGATATAACACTTGTAATATTGGATCCAACCTAAGGGTACCTAAATTTATAAATCAAATATTAACATATATAAAGAGAAAAACTGATATGAACAGAATAACAGTAGAGAATTTTATCACTTGACTTATATCTGGAAAGACCATTCAGATAGAAAATCAACAAAGAAATACTGGCCCTAAAATGACACATTAGACTAGGAACTTCTCTGTTGGTCTAGGGGCTAAGAATCTACCTTGTAATGCAGAGGGCATGCATTTGAGCCCTTGTCAGGAATAAAGATCCCACAGAACAACTAAGAACAACTGAGCCCATGCACTTTGGACCTGTGTGCCACAACTTGAGAGCCGGTGTGGTGTAATGAATATCCTGCATGATGCAACAAAGATCCTGTGTGCTGTAATCAAGACTTGACATGGTCAAATAAATAAATAATAGGATAAAAATTTTTAAATGACACATCGCACTAAACAGAATTTTATAGATACATACCAAATACTCCATCCCAGAACAGCAGACTACACATTCTTTTAAGTATGCGTGGAACATTCTCCAGGACAGATTACACGCTAGGCCATGAAACAGCTCTTAGTAAAATTAATAACATTGAAATTATATCAAGTATCTTCTCTGACCAAAATGGTATAAGGCCAGAAATTAAGCACAAGAAAAAAAAAAAACTGAAAGAAATTCTAAACATATAGAGTCTAAATGATATATTACTGAAAAACCCATGGGTCACTGAAGAAATAAAAAATGAAAAAAAAAATAAACTGAACAAATGAAAATGGAAGCACAACATTTCAAAATGTATGGAACACAGCGAAACAGTTCTAAGTGGGAAGTTTACATTGAGGCAGGTCACCTCAGGGATCAAACAAACTCAAATAACCATCTAACCTCACAACTGGAGGAAATAGAAAAAAAAGAACAAACTCCAAATTTAGTAGAAGAAAAAGGAAATAACATATAAACCCAAATGGAAATAAATGAGAGAAACAAATGATCAAAATTGGTTGATCGGTTCTTCGAAAAGATAAATGTTTCAAATTGATCAACATTTAGTCATACTCATCAAAAAGAGAGGCCCAAATAAAAAGTCAAAAATGAAAGAGAAGTTATAACCAATACTACATAAATATAAAAGATCACAAGAGACTATTCTAAGCAATTATCAGTCATGCCTGACTCTTTGTGATCCCATGGAATATAGTCCACCAGGCTCCTCTCTCCATGGAATTTTCCAGACAAGAATACTAGGAGTGGGTTAACATTTCCTTCTCCAGAGGATCTTCCCAATCCAGGGACAGAACCCGCATCTTTTGTGTCTCCTACATTACAGGTGGATTCTTTACTGCTGAGCCACCAGGGAAGTCCATTACAAACAATTAAATGCCAACAAATTGTATAACCTAGAGGAAATGTATACTATGATTCCTAGAAATGCACCATCTTAGGGCTTCCCCTGGTGGTCCAGTGGGTAAGGACACTGCCTTGAAGTGCAAGGGGCGCTGGTTCGATCCCTGGCCTGGGAAGATCCCACGTGCCACGGAGCGGTTGGACCGATGTGTCCAATTACCAAGCCGGAGCTCTGGAACACATGCGCCCAGAGTCGGTGCTCTGCGACAACAGACGCCACCGCGATGGGAGGCCCACAGGAGCCGAAGAACAAAGACGGATGAAAATAGAGAAATGAAAGACCAACGGAAGTGGCCTGCCAGCTCCCCTCCCTCCCCAACCTGAACCCGCCCAAAATAAATAAATAAATAAATCTTTAAAAAAAAAAAAAAAAGAAATGCACAATCTTCTAAGGCTGAATAAGGAAGAAATAGAAAATCTGAACAGACCAATCACTAGTAATGAAATTGAATCAGTAATCAAAAAATTTCCAGTAGACAAAATTCCAGAAATAGGGACTTCCTAGGTGGTCCAGTGGCTAAGAGGAGGCGTTCCCAATGCAGGGGGGCCAGGTTCAATCTCTTCTCAGGGAACTAGATCCCACATGCCACAACTAAGACCCAGCCCAGCCAAATAAATAAATAAATATATTTTTTAAAAGTTCCAGAAACAGTTCCACAGGTAAACTTGACCAAACATTAACAGAAGAATAAAAACTTATCCCTTCCAAACTACTCCAAAAAGCTTTCCAGGAATGTTTCCAAACTTACTGCATGAGGTCAGCCCTGATTCAAATATCAGATAAAGACACCACACACACATAATTACAGACCAGTATCACTGATGACTCTAACATCACTGATGAGTATCAATGTAAAAATCCTCAACATAATATTAGCAAGCGAAATTTAAAAATACATTAAAAGGATCATATATCATGATCAAGTGGGATTTATCCCAGGGATGCAAGGATGGTTCAATAACTTCAAACAAATCTATCTGATATACTACATTAACAAAATAAAAGATAAAGGTCATCACTCCACTAGATATACAAAGATTTTAACAAAGTTTCTCATCCATTCATGATAAAAGTTCTCAACAAAGTGGATGTACAAAGATCATTCCTCAACATAATAAAGGCAATATATGACAAACCCACAGTGTGTATCATACTCAACAGGGACAAGCTTAAAGCATTTCCTCTAAAATTAGAAACAAGGCAATGACGCTCATTCTCACATTTTTATTCAACAAACTATTAGAAGTCTAATTCATAGCAATAAGACAAGGAAAGGAAATAAGAGACATATAAGATGGACTGAAACAAGTAAAACTCACTATTTGCAGGTGATGATATTATACACAGAAAATACTAAGGATTCCACCAAAAACCATTCAGAATATAGGGCTTCAGTAAAATTTCAGAATATAAAATTAATATACATAAATCTTTTGCATTTGTGTACACTAATAATACACTATCTGAAAGAGAAATTAAGAAAATGATCCCTTTTACAGTTACATTAAAAAGAATGAAATACCTAGCAGTAAAGCTAACTGAGGGGAAAAAGATCATGAAAGTATCATGGCAAACACAGATCTGTGAATTTACAATATTGACATCTAATGTTGAAATATATTGACATAAACTTACTAAAATAAAGAAGCAACAGATATTCATCTGCAAAAAATAAACTTAACCAAGGAAGTGAAAGAACTATGCTCTGAAAATTATGATACTAATGAGAGACACTGAAGATGATACAAACAAGTAAAAAGACATACTGTGCTCATGGATTGGAAGAGTTAATATTTAATGTTACACCTAACAGAAAATAAAAACTTATCCCTTCCAAACTACTCCAAAAAGCTTTCCAGGAATGTTTCCAAACTTACTGCATGAGGTCAGCCCTGATTCAAATATCAGATAAAGACACCACACACACATAATTACAGACCAGTATCACTGATGACTCTAACATCACTGATGAGTATCAATGTAAAAATCCTCAACATAATATTAGCAAGCGAAATTTAAAAATACATTAAAAGGATCATATATCATGATCAAGTGGGATTTATCCCAGGGATGCAAGGATGGTTCAATAACTTCAAACAAATCTATCTGATATACTACATTAACAAAATAAAAGATAAAGGTCATCACTCCACTAGATATACAAAGATTTTAACAAAGTTTCTCATCCATTCATGATAAAAGTTCTCAACAAAGTGGATGTACAAAGATCATTCCTCAACATAATAAAGGCAATATATGACAAACCCACAGTGTGTATCATACTCAACAGGGACAAGCTTAAAGCATTTCCTCTAAAATTAGAAACAAGGCAATGACGCTCATTCTCACATTTTTATTCAACAAACTATTAGAAGTCTAATTCATAGCAATAAGACAAGGAAAGGAAATAAGAGACATATAAGATGGACTGAAACAAGTAAAACTCACTATTTGCAGGTGATGATATTATACACAGAAAATACTAAGGATTCCACCAAAAACCATTCAGAATATAGGGCTTCAGTAAAATTTCAGAATATAAAATTAATATACATAAATCTTTTGCATTTGTGTACACTAATAATACACTATCTGAAAGAGAAATTAAGAAAATGATCCCTTTTACAGTTACATTAAAAAGAATGAAATACCTAGCAGTAAAGCTAACTGAGGGGAAAAAGATCATGAAAGTATCATGGCAAACACAGATCTGTGAATTTACAATATTGACATCTAATGTTGAAATATATTGACATAAACTTACTAAAATAAAGAAGCAACAGATATTCATCTGCAAAAAATAAACTTAACCAAGGAAGTGAAAGAACTATGCTCTGAAAATTATGATACTAATGAGAGACACTGAAGATGATACAAACAAGTAAAAAGACATACTGTGCTCATGGATTGGAAGAGTTAATATTGTTAAAGTGTCTATACTACCTGAGACAATCTATAAATTAAATGCAATACCTATCAAAGCACTAATGACACTCTTCAAAGAATTAGAACAAACAATTCTAAAATTTGCATGGAACAACAAAAGACACAAAATAGACAAAGTAATTTTGGGAAAGAAGAAGCTTGAGGCTACATGCTCTCTGATTTCAAACTATACTACAAAACTACAGTAATCAAAACCATATGATAACAACACAAAAAGAGACACCATAGATCAATGGAAGAAAATAGAGACCCCAGACATAAATGCATGTTTACATGGTCAGTTAATCTATGGAAAAGAAGGCAAGATTATGTAACAGAGAAAAGGCAGTCTCTTCAATAAGTGATGCTGGGAAAACTGGATTGCTTCATACAAAGTAATGAAATTCACTTTCCTCACCATATAAAAAATATTCAGAAAATAGATTAAAGACTTCACTGTAAGACATGAAACCATAAAACTTTGGAAAGACAACATAGGAAGTATGCTCTTTGACATAGGTCTTACTAATATTTTTTGGTTATCTCTCCCAAAACAAGAGAAACAAAAGCAAAAATAAATAGATTACATCAGTCTTAAAAGCTTTACCCAGCAAAAACTTATCTGCAAAATGAAAGACAGCATTTTAAATGTGAGATGTTTGTAAATGATACATCTGTCAAAGTGTTAAAATCTGAAATAAAGTTCTCATACGATTCAGTATCAAAATAAAACCAACTACCAGGGATATGCATATGAGTATCTGGGAACATACATGTAAAAAAATAAATAAAAAAATAAAATAAAATAAAACCAACTAATCTGGTTAAAATGGGCAGGAGACCTTGAACAGATATTTTTCCAAAAATGACATACAAGTGGCCCAACAGATAATGAAAAAAATGTCTAAAATCATTAATCACCAAGGAAATTTCACATTTAAACCATGCAATGCAATGAGCTATCACTCCTCCACCTGACTGAACAGCTATCTACAAAAATCAAATAAGAGCTGGCAAGGATGTGGAGAAAAGGGAATATTCCTGTATTGTTGGTGGCACTTTAACTTAGTTCAGCAATCTGGAAAACAATACAGATTCCTCAAAAAGTTAAAATGAGAATTATCATAAGACCCAGCAATTCTACTCCTGGACATTTCCATGAAGAAAACAAAAGACTAATTAGAAAAGATATATGCACCTCTATGTTTATTGCAGGATTATTTACAATATCGAAGAGGATGTAACCTAAGTGATCATTGATAAATAAATAGATAAGTAAATGGGATATATGTATATATATATATATATATATATATATATGCTTGTGTATGTGTTCAACCACAAAAAGAATAAAATCTCACCATTTGGAACAACGTAGATAGATCTGGAGGGTGTTATGCTAAGTGAAATAAGTCAGACAATGACAAATGCCATATGATATATTATATGTGGAATCTAAAAAAAAAAGAAGAAGAAGAAATAAAATGAAAACAGACTCATAGATACAGAGGACAAATGTGTGGTTACCAGAAGGGAATATGGCTAAGTGAAAATTAGAAGAAGAATTGCTTCATACAAAGTAATGAAATTCACTTTCCTCACCATATAAAAATATTCAGAGAAACAAAAGCAAAAATTTGGAAAGACAACATAGGAAGTATGCTCTTTGACATAGGTCTTACTAATATTTTTTGGTTATCTCTCCCAAAACAAGAGAAACAAAAGCAAAAATAAATAGATTACATCAGTCTTAAAAGCTTTACCCAGCAAAAACTTATCTGCAAAATGAAAGACAGCATTTTAAATGTGAGATGTTTGTAAATGATACATCTGTCAAAGTGTTAAAATCTGAAATAAAGTTCTCATACGATTCAGTATCAAAATAAAACCAACTACCAGGGATATGCATATGAGTATCTGGGAACATACATGTAAAAAAATAAATAAAAAAATAAAATAAAATAAAACCAACTAATCTGGTTAAAATGGGCAGGAGACCTTGAACAGATATTTTTCCAAAAATGACATACAAGTGGCCCAACAGATAATGAAAAAAATGTCTAAAATCATTAATCACCAAGGAAATTTCACATTTAAACCATGCAATGCAATGAGCTATCACTCCTCCACCTGACTGAACAGCTATCTACAAAAATCAAATAAGAGCTGGCAAGGATGTGGAGAAAAGGGAATATTCCTGTATTGTTGGTGGCACTTTAACTTAGTTCAGCAATCTGGAAAACAATACAGATTCCTCAAAAAGTTAAAATGAGAATTATCATAAGACCCAGCAATTCTACTCCTGGACATTTCCATGAAGAAAACAAAAGACTAATTAGAAAAGATATATGCACCTCTATGTTTATTGCAGGATTATTTACAATATCGAAGAGGATGTAACCTAAGTGATCATTGATAAATAAATAGATAAGTAAATGGGATATATGTATATATATATATATATATATATATATATGCTTGTGTATGTGTTCAACCACAAAAAGAATAAAATCTCACCATTTGGAACAACGTAGATAGATCTGGAGGGTGTTATGCTAAGTGAAATAAGTCAGACAATGACAAATGCCATATGATATATTATATGTGGAATCTAAAAAAAAAAGAAGAAGAAGAAATAAAATGAAAACAGACTCATAGATACAGAGGACAAATGTGTGGTTACCAGAAGGGAGATGGCATAGAAAATGGCAACCCATTCTATTATTCTTGCCTGGAAAATTCTATGGGCAGAGGAGCCTGGTGGGCTACAAGACCATGGGGATCACAAAGAGTTGGACAGAACTGCATACAGCACAGCAGCAGAAGGGAGAAAGGAGTGCAGAACAGGAGAAATAAGTGAACTGAAAAAGAGGTACAAATTTACAACTCAGTTCAGTCATTCAGACATGTCTGACTCTTTGCAGCCCTATGGACTGCATCATGCCAGGCTTCCCTGTCCTTCACCATCTCCCAGAGCTTGCTCAAACTCATATCCATTTACAATTATAAACCAAGTAAGTCATAGGAAGACAATATATACAGTGTAAGGAATATGATTAATAATAATCTAATAATTTTTATGGAGTCAGATGATTACTAGACTTGTGGTGATATTATAGTGCATTTAAATGTCAAATCACTAGGCTGTACATCTAAAATTAATGTAACATTGTATATCAACTATATTTAATTAAAAAGAATTATGTAAAATATTTCCAATTCAACATTTATTTCCTAAATGCTTTCTCAAACATTTTAGTTTGAGAAAAATTATTAATTAAAAATATTCTCCTATAACACTATTTCATTATATGGATATCCTATACGTATCTTATTTATTCATTTGTCACAGATGTTTTGCTGGATGATGGATATCTTATTCGTTTCCACTTTTTGCTACTGTGGATACTATTACTACTATAAACTTTATGTACACACTTTTGGATGGATATTAAAGAAAACAGTAGTGACTCTATTGTTTGTCATGTTATGGCTCAGGCAGTAAAGAATCTGCCTGCAATCCAGGAGATCCAGGTTCAACCTCTTGAGTCAGGCAGATACGTTGGAAAAGGGAATGGCTACTCACCTGGAGAATTCCATGAACAGAGGTGGGCTACAGTCCATGGGATCACAAAGTCAGACACGACTAAGCGATTAACAATTTCACTAGACCTAGTTCAAAAATCTTCTGTTCCACCATATGAGATAACACAGAAAAAATATCTTAGGTAGTTGTCCCCACTTTCTCTTACTCAGTATGGTAGATGTTCAAAGAAGTTGCCGCCACAAAAGAGCAGAGGAAAGTAAAATTAAGTTTAGTTTTATCATCCATGCCTCCTTTGGCTTTTTGCCGGCAGTTCACACCTACCACAACTCAGGTTTGGGTTTTTTTTTGCTTTGTTTTTTTTAATTTTGGCCTCTTTTATTGCCTTTTTTTTTTTTCCATCTATGTATATTCTTTGGCCTGTGTGGGCCTCCCATTGCAGTGGCCTCTCTCCTTGCAGAGCACTGGCAATGCACCCAGAGCAATGGCTTATAATTGAACACACTGGTCCAGCTGCTTCACAGCACATGGGATCTTCCTGAGGCAAGGATCAAACCAGCACCTCTTGCACCACAAGCTGGATTCTTTACCCACTGGACAACCAGGGAAACCCTCAACTCAGGTTTTTGACATGAATTTAGCTTTCTACCCAGAACTCAAAAACACCCTGTATGGATATCTCTTCCTGACTGATTCAAACAGTCCAAGGGTACTTATCAATACAGGTAGAAGAAAAGGAGAAACATGTAGTGAGAAAAGCATGTAGTTGAAAGTCAGAGATCTGGGTTCAAATCTTGATTCTAACATAGCAGCAGTGTAACCCTGAACAAATCACTACTTAGTTCCTGTGCCCAGGTTCATTCTCAGTAAAAAGAAGGCAAACAACTCAGACCTCCCTAATCTTTTAAAGACTGAATTGAAATATTATGAAGTCCATAATAGGATGCATTGCATGTTCTATGTACCTAACAAATGCTGGTCATAATTATTTTTATTGTATAATTTCAGTTTAAGAGTGATAATAAGATTTAGTGAAAAGAGTTTAGTGACTGCATTGAATTCTTATTCTACAGGCTATATAATCTATTATCACCAACTCAATAGAGGTTTAGTACTGTCATAGTGCTGAGTTGTACACTGAGTTACCCTGACAAATTATCGTGGGAAAGTTGTAAATGTCCTTTTTCCAGCAATTGGCTTTGTTCCCTTCCTTTCACACCCTGTAATAAAAAAACTTGGAACACCACTCAAGGGAACAGATGAGAAGAAGGTGTCCTTAAAAGTAACTACAGATAAAGACTCCAGCAGTTTGGCCCCTGCCTAGTTTTTTCATTAGTTAAATGTAAATACCCACATTCCGCTTTCTCCATGGAGACTTAAATCTCTTCTAGTAATAGCGTCTTCTATGCCTGTTATCCTTAGGAGAAATAAAATTAATTTCTCTAGGTTGAGTTCCTATTAATATCATCATAATGGGTTCCTGTCTTCAGTTGCTGAGTCTAAATCAGTTGGTCATGACCCAGTCCCATTTTTTTCAAATTATAATTATATTTGCCACGTTAAATTTATTCAAAAATCTTCCCAGGTGTCCAAGGTTCTACATTATGCTCATAAATTTGTTAAGAATTGGAATGCAAATTTAAGCTTAGCAACGTTTTGGATTATATTTTCACTTATTCCATTTAACATTGCAAACTGCAGAGCTGGCAATAAGCCAAAACATCTTTCATAATTCTCACAAAATCATTGTGTTTTACAAAATTGCTCTTTAGTTGACATTTCCGTATTTGTTAATGGGAAAGAGCACAACATTTTCCATAGCAATAAACTTTTCAGAGAACTTATTCATTGCTATTGTTTTTATAACTACAAATGTAAACAAATCTGTAATGCCCTACAGCTTGGTCCACTAAAGAATCATTGTTTATCTCCTACAAATAAAATTTCTATTGTAAAAAATAATATTAAAAGTAAGGTCAAAATGTATTAGACCTCCCTAACCCCTTTTAAAGACTGTATTGAAATATCATGAAATCCATAATACTGGATGCATTGCATGTTCTATGTACCTAACAAATGCTGGTCATAATTATTTTTATTGTATAATTTCAGTTTAAGAGTGATAATAAGATTTAGTGAAAAGAGTTTAGTGACTGCATTGAATTCTTATTCTACAGGCTATATAATCTATTATCACCAACTCAATAGAGGTTTAGTACTGTCATAGTGCTGAGTTGTACACTGAGTTACCCTGACAAATTATCGTGGGAAAGTTGTAAATGTCCTTTTTCCAGCAATTGGCTTTGTTCCCTTCCTTTCACACCCTGTAATAAAAAAACTTGGAACACCACTCAAGGGAACAGATGAGAAGAAGGTGTCCTTAAAAGTAACTACAGATAAAGACTCCAGCAGTTTGGCCCCTGCCTAGTTTTTTCATTAGTTAAATGTAAATACCCACATTCCGCTTTCTCCATGGAGACTTAAATCTCTTCTAGTAATAGCGTCTTCTATGCCTGTTATCCTTAGGAGAAATAAAATTAATTTCTCTAGGTTGAGTTCCTATTAATATCATCATAATGGGTTCCTGTCTTCAGTTGCTGAGTCTAAATCAGTTGGTCATGACCCAGTCCCATTTTTTTCAAATTATAATTATATTTGCCACGTTAAATTTATTCAAAAATCTTCCCAGGTGTCCAAGGTTCTACATTATGCTCATAAATTTGTTAAGAATTGGAATGCAAATTTAAGCTTAGCAACGTTTTGGATTATATTTTCACTTATTCCATTTAACATTGCAAACTGCAGAGCTGGCAATAAGCCAAAACATCTTTCATAATTCTCACAAAATCATTGTGTTTTACAAAATTGCTCTTTAGTTGACATTTCCGTATTTGTTAATGGGAAAGAGCACAACATTTTCCATAGCAATAAACTTTTCAGAGAACTTATTCATTGCTATTGTTTTTATAACTACAAATGTAAACAAATCTGTAATGCCCTACAGCTTGGTCCACTAAAGAATCATTGTTTATCTCCTACAAATAAAATTTCTATTGTAAAAAAATAATATTAGGTAAGGTCAAAATGTATAGCTTAGCAGCTTTTTTGAGGTAAGATCAATATACAATACATCTATATACTTGAAATGTACAATTTCACACATTTTGACATATGTATATATTCTCCAAGAAACCATCAACATAATAAAAATCATTCCAAATGGTTTTCTTATGCTCCTTTGTATTCCTTCTCTTCCACTCCTCTCCCCACTGTCCCTCTGCAAACCCATCCTCTGGTCATCACTGATTTACTCTCTGTTCCTGAAAATTTGCCTGTAATAGGCATTTTTTGTCTGTTTTCTTCTACTTCGAATAATTACTCTGAGATTCAGCCATGCTGTAATATACCGGTTTCTTTATCAATTCACCTGTTTATGAATATTTCATTTTTCTTTGGTTGGGCTATTATAATAGTACTTCTATGAACATATGCCACAAGCTTTTATATGGCCAAATCCTTCTGTTCATCTTAGGCAAACATACGAATTAGAGTGGCTGAATCATATAGTACATGAAAGCTGAATTGTTTAATAAACTGCCCATTTTTCAAACTGGTTATACCATTTATTCTCATCATCAGTTTATGAGAGGTCTAATACACCCACACAGCTATCAACAATACAACCAGTCTTTTTAATTTCAGTCATTCTCACAAGTGTGTAGTGGCAACTCGCTGTGGTTTGAATTTGCATTTCCCTAACAATTCATGATGTTGAGCATCTTTAAGAATACTTATTTAGCATCCATACATCTCTACTGAGTTGTCAGTTTCCTCATTATTGAATTTTAGAGAGTAATTTATACATGTTGGATACAAGTCTTCTACCAGGCATTTGTATTTAAAATATTTTTCTCCAGTCTGTGGCTTTTCATTTGCCTAAAAGTACCTTTTGAAGATCTGAAGTTTTCCATTTTCCTCAGAATACATTTTATTTTATTTTAGAAACAAAGATAAACATTCTTAAAAATAAAAGGCACAATTACAAAGAAGATAGGCATTGTAAGCCATTAGACTAACAACGAAGAAATAAACAAAGCAAAAATTAAAAGAAATATAAGGAAAAAGAAAAAAATATATAACCATAGTGAAACATATTAACATTTTCTGCAAATATTTTATCAAGTACAGAAAAATAAAAATAGGAGCATCCTGAATGATGTCATTAATAATTTAACATAATAGGTTTATATTTGAGTTGTATTAATCATATCCTACACAGATATATTTAAAATTTTGTATTTCATACATTATTATTAGATGTCCATAGGACACTTAGAAAAACTGGCAAAAAATAAGCATTACTAAGTTTCAAAAACTAGAATTCTTTTTGGTGTGTGTGATTCAGTTGCACATTGATGTGTTATTTTTGAAATTCTTTCCATTATAAATTATTATAAGATATTGACTATAGTTCCTTGTGCTATACAGTAAATCTTTGCGGCTTGTTGCATATCTATTTCTTAATTGCAGATCTAGCATTCTATTCTATTATGTCAAACAAGTGGAATCAAAACATCAAATTTTCAGTTAGGCAAAAATTCATAAGTTTTCTAAAATATATATAGTACACACATTATTTATGTATGTATATAAAAGCTTTTCTATTATGCTTGATAAAGGCTTGAGAAAAAACCATAAAAAAAAAAAGAAGAGATGGAGAAACTGAAAAACCTAAACTAAATGAAATGGGAACACTGAATATGAAATATAAAAAGTACAACAAACTAGATAAGAGTAAAAGATCCGGGCTTCCCTGGTGGTCCAGTGGGTAAAAAGTCTGCCTTGCAGTGCAAGGGGCACTGGTTAGATCCCTGGGCAGGGAAGATTCCACATGCCTCAGAGCAGCTGGACTGGTGTGTCCAATTATGAGCCAGCGCTCTGGAGTGCATGTGCCCAGAGTCGGTGCTCTGCAATAAAAGAGGCCACTGCAATGTGAGGCCCACACAGGCCAAAGAATAAAGATGGATGAAAATAAACAAACAAAAAACAATAAAAGAGGCCAAAATTAAAAAAAGAAAAAAAAAAGTAAAAGATCCTCATATAGTCCAGTTATTTTTAAACATGGCTGGTTGCTCATTACAAATCTGGAGCTCTGGGGGAAAAAAAGCAGTTTTTGGGCATTAGTATTTTTCAAAAAATTTCAAGATAATTCTAATATGCATTTAGATTTTAAAAACTGTTGCAAATTTTTCTATTAAATGGTAGTTTTAGTGATGTATAATTCTATACCTTTTTTGTAGACCAATCATGATACAATGTTATTAATAGTTAATCACAATAGCAAAATGTTTTCATAATCAATAGCCAGACAAAACTAAAAGATAATTACAACTGTAAGTCATAATAGGAACAGTATTAACCATATAAAATAATTACATACAATGTGAGAGGGTGGTCTAACAGTGATGTGGTAAGTGGAAGTCCATACCAGCACGCTTGCATTTGCTCAGCCAATCTAGGTCTTTTGGTTGGTGCATTTAATCCATCTACATTTAAGGTAATTATCGATATGTATAATCCTATTACCATTTTAGTAATTGCCGCTAAACTGGGCTTATCTTCTGTAGGCAGGGCTTTACCTTCTCTAGTTTTTGGTGTACCTAAAGAAGTTCCTTTAGCATTTGTTGTAAAGCTGAATTCTCTTAACTTTTCTGAAGAAGAGTCTTGCTGGGTAGAGTATTCTAGTTTTTAGGTTCTTCCCTTTCATCACTTTGAATATGTCATGCCACTTGTAGAGTTTCTGTTAAGAAATCAGCTGATAGTCTGATGGCAGTTCCCTGGTATGTTACTTGTCATTTTTTCCCTTTTGGGTTTTATTTTCTCTCTTTATATTTTATGTCTTTAATTTTTGTCATTTCAACTACTATGTATCTCAGTGTGTTCCTCCTTCGGTTTATTCTCCCTGGGATTCTCTGTGCTTCCTGGACTTGGTTGATTATTTCCCATGTTAGGGAAGTTCTCAGCTATTATCTCCTCAAATATTTTCTCAGGTTCTTTCTCTCTTCTCCTTCTGGGACCCCTATAATGCAAATGTTCTTGTGTTTAATGTTTTCCCAGAGATCTCCTAGGCTGTCTTCATTTCTTTTCATTCTTTTTTCTATATTCTGTTCTGCAGCAGTAATTTCCACCATTCCATTCTCCAGCTTATTTATCTGTGCTTCTGCTTCAGTTACTCTGCTATGGATTCCTACTAGTGTATTGTTCACCTGTTTGTTCTTTAGTTCTTGTAGGTCTTTGGTAAACATTTCCTGCATCTTGTCAACCTTTGCCTCCATACCTTTTCTGAGATCCTGAATCATACTCACTATCATTATTCTGAATTCTTTTTCTAGAAAGTTGCCTGTCTCTATTTAGCTGTTTTTATGTGATTTCATCTTGTCCCTTCATCTGGGATGTAACTTTCTACTTTTTCACACTGATTAACTTTTAATGGCTTATAGGAACAGTATTAACCATATAAAATAATTACATACAATGTGAGAGGGTGGTCTAACAGTGATGTGGTAAGTGGAAGTCCATACCAGCACGCTTGCATTTGCTCAGCCAATCTAGGTCTTTTGGTTGGTGCATTTAATCCATCTACATTTAAGGTAATTATCGATATGTATAATCCTATTACCATTTTAGTAATTGCCGCTAAACTGGGCTTATCTTCTGTAGGCAGGGCTTTACCTTCTCTAGTTTTTGGTGTACCTAAAGAAGTTCCTTTAGCATTTGTTGTAAAGCTGAATTCTCTTAACTTTTCTGAAGAAGAGTCTTGCTGGGTAGAGTATTCTAGTTTTTAGGTTCTTCCCTTTCATCACTTTGAATATGTCATGCCACTTGTAGAGTTTCTGTTAAGAAATCAGCTGATAGTCTGATGGCAGTTCCCTGGTATGTTACTTGTCATTTTTTCCCTTTTGGGTTTTATTTTCTCTCTTTATATTTTATGTCTTTAATTTTTGTCATTTCAACTACTATGTATCTCAGTGTGTTCCTCCTTCGGTTTATTCTCCCTGGGATTCTCTGTGCTTCCTGGACTTGGTTGATTATTTCCCATGTTAGGGAAGTTCTCAGCTATTATCTCCTCAAATATTTTCTCAGGTTCTTTCTCTCTTCTCCTTCTGGGACCCCTATAATGCAAATGTTCTTGTGTTTAATGTTTTCCCAGAGATCTCCTAGGCTGTCTTCATTTCTTTTCATTCTTTTTTCTATATTCTGTTCTGCAGCAGTAATTTCCACCATTCCATTCTCCAGCTTATTTATCTGTGCTTCTGCTTCAGTTACTCTGCTATGGATTCCTACTAGTGTATTGTTCACCTGTTTGTTCTTTAGTTCTTGTAGGTCTTTGGTAAACATTTCCTGCATCTTGTCAACCTTTGCCTCCATACCTTTTCTGAGATCCTGAATCATACTCACTATCATTATTCTGAATTCTTTTTCTAGAAAGTTGCCTGTCTCTATTTAGCTGTTTTTATGTGATTTCATCTTGTCCCTTCATCTGGGATGTAACTTTCTACTTTTTCACACTGATTAACTTTCTTTAATGTGGCTTTGTTTTAGTCGCTGTGGGATTGCGGTTTTTCTTGCTTCTTCTGTCTGCCCTCTCATGGACAAGGCTAAGAGGCTTGTGTAATCTGGAGATGGGGAAAACTGGGTCTTACTCTGGTGGGAAGGGCCTTGTTCAGTAAAGCTTTAATCCAATTATCTTCTGATGGGTGGGGTTGAGCTCCCTCCCTGGTAGTTATTTGGCCTGAGGTGAGCCAGCACTGGGGTCTATGAGCTCTATGGTAGGGTTAGTGACAGGGTCAACCCAAGAAGGTTTACGCCATAAGGGACCTTCCCAGATAGCTGCTGCCAGTCCCCCTGTCCCTGTGGTGAGCGCTTGCTAACCCACGACTCCACAGGAGACCCTCCAATACCAGCAGGTAGTTTTTGTATAGCTACCTGTGGAGCCACTGCACCTTTCCTCTGAGTCTTGGTGCATGCAAGGCTTTGTTTGTGCCAAGACTGCAGTCTCTGTTTCCCCAAGTGACAAATACTGCTGGCCCTGGGGATCCCCAGTCCCGTTGTTGCTTCCCCAGGTTGGGAAGCCAGATGTGGTGTTCTAAACCTTCACAACAGTGTAAAAACTCCATTGGTATTATTGTTCTCCAGTTTGTGGGTCATCCACCTGGCAGGTATGGGACTGGATTTTATGGTGATTGTGTCCCTCCAACCATCTTACTGTGGCTTCTTCTTTGTCTTTGGACATGGGGTATCTTTTTCTGTTAGGTTCTTCCTGTCGATGGTTGTTGAGCAGCTAGTTGTGATTTTGGTGCTCTCACAGGAGGAGATGAGCAGAAATCCCTCTACTCTGCCATCTTGAACCATAAGTCTGAAGTTTTTCATTTTGATGAATCTCAATTTTTATGGACTGCATTCTCAATGTCATGATGAGGAAATATCTGTCTAACAGGAGATCACAAAGACTGTCTCTGAAATTTTCTTCTAGAAGTTTTATTGTTTTAGATTTTACATTTAAACTTATGATCCATTTTGACATAATTTCAGTATATAGAGCAATGTATGGATTGAGGCTCTTTTCTTTGAGGGAGGTATACTGTTTCAGCATCATTTGTGAAAATGACTAACCTTTCCCTACTGAATTACATTTGAGCCATAGTCTCACATTAGTTTCCCAAAAGGATATAGATCAATTATTGTCAGAAAAATAAAACAGTTGCTTCCCAATCTTCTAGCTCATAAATTTTCTGATTTCCCTCTTGATCTCATTATCCCTAGGTAAACACACCAGTTATTTAAATTGCAATTCCATCATCATAATACACTGATGGATATTTTTCCTCACTGAGAGTGAGAAGAATGAAAAGCAACAGTCTACTTATTGTGACTTAATTCTATTTGCTTTTGGTACTGTTTGTTGTTTTATTATTTGTCTTTAAAAATTTAACAGTGTGGTAATTGTTACCCCATGTATATGATTACATTAATACTGAGGTACTAACTCCATCCTTCAATGTCAGTATGACACAAACTTATCATAAGGAATCAAAAATTCTCTTGTGCATCTCTCAGTGAAGGCTTTGTTTGTGCCAAGACTGCAGTCTCTGTTTCCCAAGTGACAAATACTGCTGGCCCTGGGGATCCCAGTCCCGTTGTTGCTTCCCAGGTTGGGAAGCCAGATGTGGTGTTCTAAACCTTCACAACAGTGTAAAACTCCATTGGTATTATTGTTCTCCAGTTTGTGGGTCATCCACCTGGCAGGTATGGGACTGGATTTTATGGTGATTGTGTCCCTCCAACCATCTTACTGTGGCTTCTTCTTTGTCTTTGGACATGGGGTATCTTTTTCTGTTAGGTTCTTCCTGTCGATGGTTGTTGAGCAGCTAGTTGTGATTTTGGTGCTCTCACAGGAGGAGATGAGCAGAAATCCCTCTACTCTGCCATCTTGAACCATAAGTCTGAAGTTTTTCATTTTGATGAATCTCAATTTTTATGGACTGCATTCTCAATGTCATGATGAGGAAATATCTGTCTAACAGGAGATCACAAAGACTGTCTCTGAAATTTTCTTCTAGAAGTTTTATTGTTTTAGATTTTACATTTAAACTTATGATCCATTTTGACATAATTTCAGTATATAGAGCAATGTATGGATTGAGGCTCTTTTCTTTGAGGGAGGTATACTGTTTCAGCATCATTTGTGAAAATGACTAACCTTTCCCTACTGAATTACATTTGAGCCATAGTCTCACATTAGTTTCCCAAAAGGATATAGATCAATTATTGTCAGAAAAATAAAACAGTTGCTTCCCAATCTTCTAGCTCATAAATTTTCTGATTTCCCTCTTGATCTCATTATCCCTAGGTAAACACACCAGTTATTTAAATTGCAATTCCATCATCATAATACACTGATGGATATTTTTCCTCACTGAGAGTGAGAAGAATGAAAAGCAACAGTCTACTTATTGTGACTTAATTCTATTTGCTTTTGGTACTGTTTGTTGTTTTATTATTTGTCTTTAAAAATTTAACAGTGTGGTAATTGTTACCCCATGTATATGATTACATTAATACTGAGGTACTAACTCCATCCTTCAATGTCAGTATGACACAAACTTATCATAAGGAATCAAAAATTCTCTTGTGCACATGTGACATCTCTTCAGAAAAGTACAGGTTGAAATGGCAGGAGGTCACACATTTCATAAACCTCTTTTACATGTCTACTGTGCCTGAACCAGCCAGCTAGATGAGTCACCCTTAATTAGGACAGAACAAAAAAAGATGCACAGAATTATAAGTCTGCAGACAGAGAAGGAGGAAGTAAAGTGCAAAAAAAGAGGACAATGAC
Source organism: Tragulus kanchil (assembly GCA_022376925.1). NCBI lineage: Eukaryota > Metazoa > Chordata > Mammalia > Artiodactyla > Tragulidae > Tragulus > Tragulus kanchil. Next base: position 91,762,726 of record JAIOJX010000005.1, on the reverse strand, counting down.
AATAATAAGGGGCAATGGTACGGTTGTGCCTATCTCTAGAGTATGTCCCCCTATAGCGTCTACACCTTGATAATAAGCAATCCCTGACATTGTATGTAAATATTCAGTCTTTCACAGGTGACAGCCATATTGTGAGGCTACTGTAAAATACTACACAGAATACTTATAGTCACATGCTCACATGCATCCCAGATCGAGTTTCTGAAATAAGCATTTAGTTTTGACTCAAGAAAACTGCCAAGTCACTTAAGGTAAAATTCTAACAATGACATTAAATTGACAGCTATTAAGAGTCTTTAGCATACTGCTATATCTTATTCATATTAAGAAAAAAAAAAGAAAAACAGTTTCTCCTTATATTCAAATACCTACTTGAGGAAGGAGAAGAAACAATTAGAGTAACTTCCTGTTAAGAATTTGCCTGCCGGGCTTCCCCTGGTGGTCCAGTGGGTAAGGACACCACCTTGAAGTGCAAGGGGCACCAGTTCGATCCCTGGCCTGGGAAGATCTCACGTGCCATGGAGCGGTTGGACTGATGTGTCCAATTCCCGAGCCTGAGCTCTTGGGCGTATGTGCCCAGAGCTGGTGCTCTGCAACGACAGTCACCACCGCGATGGGAGGCCCACAGGAACCAAAGAACAAAGACGGATGAAAATAGAGAAATGAAAGACCAATAGAAGTGGCCCGCCCACTCCCCTCCTTCCCCAACTGACCCCCGCCCAAAATAAGTAGATAAATAAATCTTTAAAAAAAAAAAAAAAGAATCTTCCTGCCAGTGCAGGGCACATGGTTTCGATCCCTAGTCCAGGAACTAGGATCCCACATGCTACAACACAACTACTGAGCCCACGCACCCAGGGTCCACAGTAAGAGAAGCTGCTTACAGAAGAAACTGGCACTCCACAATGAAGAGCAGCCTCTGCTCAACACAACTAGAGAAAGCCCATGCTCAGCAATGAAGAGCCCATGCACTGCAATGAAGTGCAGTGGAACCATAAAAAAAGAGAAATTAGAAAGTCTACCAGGTGAAACAAGTTAAATAATTTCTTTAGTTCTTATTATGTGCTAAATCCTGGTGCTGATGGCAAAGACTCTATGTAAATAATACAACTAGCCCTTCCCTAAGTCATCCACATAAGTCAACGGCTATTCTGATAAATTTAGCCCCAAACGAACTGATTAGTGTGGTTTCTTTTCTTATCTATGATTTTCATCATGTAAGGTATTTCTGTTCTTTAGCACAAAAAGCTGAAGGGAGGGGATCAGAATTCTAAAATCCCATATTTTCATTATAGGTCAATAATGATAATGAGTTGGCCTACTATTCTTATATATAAACTTTGGTGATAGTTTTTTTTTTTTTTTTAACATTTATTTTATTCATATAGCTTTTGTTGTGGTGGGGGGGGGGGGGCGTGAGGAGGGAGGGGAAGGGCGGGCCACTTCTATTGATCTTTCATTTCTCCATTTTCATCCGTCTTTGTTCTTTGGCTCCTGTGGGCCTCCCATCGCGGTAGCATCTGTCGTCTCAGAGCGCCGACTCTGGGCGCATGCGCCCCAGAGCTCCGGTTCGGTAACTGGACACATCAGTCCAGCCGCTCCGTGACACCTGGAATCTTCCCAGGCCAGGGATCAAACCGGTGCCCCTTGCACTGCAAGGCGGTGTCCTTACCCACTGGACCACCAGGGAAGCCTTGGTGATAGTTTTTTGATAAGAACAACAATGTACAAGGTTCATGTTTGGTACAACTTGGCAAGCAATTATGTCCATAATTTTCCTCCTATGGAAACATGTTACTTAGAAAGCTAGATACATTCAGGATATACTAAGAATCATATTTTCTAAATATGAAGATAATAAAAACAGAATATAGTGGCATCCAATGGAGTTTCTTAACAGCCTAGAGCAAAAGTAAACAAACAGTACACTGCAATTGTCATTAGCATTTCATAAAAAAACAACTAAATTGTCCTTTGCCTTACACAGTATTTTATGCTTTTAAACCTTCGTTACAGTTAAAACCTCAAATCAAATTATTCTCACCCATAATTACCTCTGAGTCATGAGATAATAGAGAAATGTAAAAAAAGATAGGGACAACTCTATTGGGATCTTGTATATTTAATTATGCAATATCTATTAAATAAAGACTCATAGTTCTTATTATGTGCTAAATCCTGGTGCTGATGGCAAAGACTCTATGTAAATAATACAACTAGCCCTTCCCTAAGTCATCCACATAAGTCAACGGCTATTCTGATAAATTTAGCCCCAAACGAACTGATTAGTGTGGTTTCTTTTCTTATCTATGATTTTCATCATGTAAGGTATTTCTGTTCTTTAGCACAAAAAGCTGAAGGGAGGGGATCAGAATTCTAAAATCCCATATTTTCATTATAGGTCAATAATGATAATGAGTTGGCCTACTATTCTTATATATAAACTTTGGTGATAGTTTTTTTTTTTTTTTTAACATTTATTTTATTCATATATCTTTTTTTTTGGTGGGGGGGGGGTGGCGGGGGGGGGGGGGGGGAGGGCGGGCCACTTCTATTGATCTTTCATTTCTCCATTTTCATCCGTCTTTGTTCTTTGGCTCCTGTGGGCCTCCCATCGCGGTAGCATCTGTCGTCTCAGAGCGCCGACTCTGGGCGCATGCGCCCCAGAGCTCCGGTTCGGTAACTGGACACATCAGTCCAGCCGCTCCGTGACACCTGGAATCTTCCCAGGCCAGGGATCAAACCGGTGCCCCTTGCACTGCAAGGCGGTGTCCTTACCCACTGGACCACCAGGGAAGCCTTGGTGATAGTTTTTTGATAAGAACAACAATGTACAAGGTTCATGTTTGGTACAACTTGGCAAGCAATTATGTCCATAATTTTCCTCCTATGGAAACATGTTACTTAGAAAGCTAGATACATTCAGGATATACTAAGAATCATATTTTCTAAATATGAAGATAATAAAAACAGAATATAGTGGCATCCAATGGAGTTTCTTAACAGCCTAGAGCAAAAGTAAACAAACAGTACACTGCAATTGTCATTAGCATTTCATAAAAAAACAACTAAATTGTCCTTTGCCTTACACAGTATTTTATGCTTTTAAACCTTCGTTACAGTTAAAACCTCAAATCAAATTATTCTCACCCATAATTACCTCTGAGTCATGAGATAATAGAGAAATGTAAAAAAAGATAGGGACAACTCTATTGGGATCTTGTATATTTAATTATGCAATATCTATTAAATAAAGACTCATAGTTCTTTTATGGTATTTTTTTTTAAAGATTTATTTATCTACTTATTTTGGGCAGGGGTCAGGTTGGGGAGGGAGGGGAGCAGGCAGGCCACTTCTATTGGTCTTTCATTTCTCCATTTTCATCCGTCTTTGTTCTTTGGTTCCTGTGGGCCTCCCATCGCGGTGGCGTCTGTCGTTGCTGAGCGCCAGCTCTGGGCACATGCGCCCAAGAGCTCAGGCTCGGGAATTGGACACATCAGTCCAACCGCTCCATGGCACGTGAGATCTTCCCAGGCCAGGGATCGAACTGGTGCCCCTTGCACTTCAAGGCGGTGTCTTTACCCACTGGACCACCAGGGGAAGCCCCTTTTATGGTATTTTTAAAAACATAAGCACTATAAATTTCAGCATAAGCTACCCTATGGGGTTTTGAGCCCAAGTAGGTCATCCCAAAGCCTTTGTCTACATATGGCCAAAGAGCCACCTGCTTGCGGACAGCATTTAGCAGGCTCTCTTAATGATCCAAATAGGTCAATGCACAATTGATTTGTATGTAGCACATTCAAATAGACTGAATAAATTTGCCAGTTCTATTCTATTTGTTCATTTTCAACTGCCAAAAGCTTGCACAATGTGTGCATATTTAAAAACTGAGGAATAATAGTTTGGACACACTTGCCCCAAAGTTGAAATTTTTCTGTAGAATGAATATATAAGCTACTTTATCTATTATTAACTAAAAAAAAATGTCTTGATTCAGGAAGTATAAGAAATGAGAAACCCACCTTTCTGTTGCTTTGAGAGAGAAAACTCCTATCTTCTGATACAAAAAGGGAATAGCTACAAATACTTATATAATACCTACCATGTACCAGGTTATTTTCCACACATTTTACACTCAGTATATTCACTGCTGTGTTGTGGGGCTCTGAATTGAAAGAGGACCGTTGCAAGCATTTCAAAAACAACTAAATTGTCCTTTGCCTTACACAGTATTTTATGCTTTTAAACCTTCGTTACAGTTAAAACCTCAAATCAAATTATTCTCACCCATAATTACCTCTGAGTCATGAGATAATAGAGAAATGTAAAAAAAGATAGGGACAACTCTATTGGGATCTTGTATATTTAATTATGCAATATCTATTAAATAAAGACTCATAGTTCTTTTATGGTATTTTTTTTTAAAGATTTATTTATCTACTTATTTTGGGCAGGGGTCAGGTTGGGGAGGGAGGGGAGCAGGCAGGCCACTTCTATTGGTCTTTCATTTCTCCATTTTCATCCGTCTTTGTTCTTTGGTTCCTGTGGGCCTCCCATCGCGGTGGCGTCTGTCGTTGCTGAGCGCCAGCTCTGGGCACATGCGCCCAAGAGCTCAGGCTCGGGAATTGGACACATCAGTCCAACCGCTCCATGGCACGTGAGATCTTCCCAGGCCAGGGATCGAACTGGTGCCCCTTGCACTTCAAGGCGGTGTCTTTACCCACTGGACCACCAGGGGAAGCCCCTTTTATGGTATTTTTAAAAACATAAGCACTATAAATTTCAGCATAAGCTACCCTATGGGGTTTTGAGCCCAAGTAGGTCATCCCAAAGCCTTTGTCTACATATGGCCAAAGAGCCACCTGCTTGCGGACAGCATTTAGCAGGCTCTCTTAATGATCCAAATAGGTCAATGCACAATTGATTTGTATGTAGCACATTCAAATAGACTGAATAAATTTGCCAGTTCTATTCTATTTGTTCATTTTCAACTGCCAAAAGCTTGCACAATGTGTGCATATTTAAAAACTGAGGAATAATAGTTTGGACACACTTGCCCCAAAGTTGAAATTTTTCTGTAGAATGAATATATAAGCTACTTTATCTATTATTAACTAAAAAAAAATGTCTTGATTCAGGAAGTATAAGAAATGAGAAACCCACCTTTCTGTTGCTTTGAGAGAGAAAACTCCTATCTTCTGATACAAAAAGGGAATAGCTACAAATACTTATATAATACCTACCATGTACCAGGTTATTTTCCACACATTTTACACTCAGTATATTCACTGCTGTGTTGTGGGGCTCTGAATTGAAAGAGGACCGTTGCAAGCATAAGGAAGCTTAAGCACATTGTTTCAGCTTGGAGCTAAGATGGCGCCTACAGGAAGGGACATGGGAGTGAAAGAAGCTTAAGCACATGTTTGCAGTTTGGAGCTAAGATGGCACCTACAAGAAGAGACAGGGCGTGATCTAAATTGTTAATTGATGGTCAAAATTTCTGATTGGTTCCCCTGGTTTCCGCCCTCATGGATGATTGCTTGACCTTTAGCTTGATTGGTGTAATCTATAGGAAGTCCCCTGCAAAACCTCCTTCACTTGCCTATAAAAGCTGTGGATCTACACTAATAAAGCTGAACTGCTTTGACGGAACATCTGTCGCGTCTGATTGTCTCCTGCCTGCTGGGGGACTGGGTGGCAGGCAGCAAAACCCACCTCTCTCTGAGATCTCCCAGTTCAGCCGGGGGCAATCCTGCTGCCTTCCTTTCTGCGGAAGGCCCCCGCACTGTGTAACAGTTATATAAAATGGATCCAATTGCTATCTACATTTTACAGAGGTAGAAACAAAGAGAGGTTAAATAACTTACTCAAACTCTCACAGTAGCAACCAGCATAGCTGAAACTTGGATCCTATCAGTTTGGCTTCAGAGTCTGTACCCTCAACCATTAGGCAACACTTCCTCTCTTTCCTCTTGCCTCCTTCTTCTAGTTTCCCTCTTTATAAAATTAAGCTTCACTCAGATTTCCAAAGAGACTTTGCACCACTGCTATCCCTTTATCAACATGCCCTCTTGCACACAGGATGAGGTGGGAATTGACCAGAAAATAGTTTAGTTGAAAAGAAATAAGCACAATAATCAAACATGGGTTTTATTAATTAATACAAGGAGCTAATAAATAGTGAAGGTTCAAAGAGTGGCAATGGCAAAAGTTTTGTTGCTGTTTAGTTGGTAAATCATGTCCAACTCTTTTGTCACCTCGTGGACTGTAGCCTGTCAGAGTCCTCTGACCATGGGATTTTCCAGGCAAAAGTTCTAGGAAGTCAAAACTTTGAAGATTAGTTTCTCCAAACAAGTGAAGACACTGTTTCCCTGAATTTGAAAGAACATAACATGGGTAATTTAATGATTTATTTGAGATCACTGAGCTGGCACAGAAATCCTTATCAAGTAATGTGACTCTCCAAAAATCACCAACTTTTGGCAAATCACATTTTAAATGTATTTCTGAAATCCTACAAATTCAGTGATAGTACTAGGGTGCAGGATTAGCAGTGGCACAGAATAACAGCTGGTTAGCTTTGCACTGGTACAGTGATAAAGGTTTTAGCATGTAGCTGGGAAGGAGTAGGCAGATTCCTGATTTGTAGCATTCGTTAACTGATTTCTGTAGAATAAAAGCTTTCCATAATGGTCAATTTCAAAATAGTAACTTAACATTACTGAATACAGAGTTTAGAAGAGGCATGCAACACCACACTGTTTTATGGTGCTCCCTCCTGACAGACGAAATAGATGTCAATAAACTCAAAAACATAAACAATAGTAAATTGTATTCAAATGACATGTTTTGAGTATTTATAATCACTGTGTATACTTTATTTGTATGATCATATAATTTAATTAATCAATTTATTTTTTTTAATTTTTAATTCTTTATTTTAAAGATTTTACAGAGTTTTGTTGTTCACCAACATGTATGTTCCCAGATCAGTCATATGCATATCCCTGGTCCCCACCCCCCACCCAGTTTCCCCCCACTCCCACCCCTCCGGACCATCGCCCCAAGCCATTCTGGCAGTCTACACTCCATAGGGTCACAAAGAGTTGGAGACAACTGAAGTGACTTAGTGTGCATTTTCTTACTCTAGAATCCAAAACCAAATTCTGTATTGTAATCAATTTCTCAGAAGACAAAAATGTCTATTAAGAATGTTCACCTAGCCAAAAATATTTAATGTAGAAGGTACTGTTTGCTATGAAACTATTTTTCAGGATTGCCTTAACGGAAACAACTCAGTGTTTGGACATTCTATAATCACTAGAAAAGTATATAGATTTGCTATCACAGACTAAGTAACTGGCTGATAACACACCATTGATTCTAAGAGAGTTAAAGTGCAGCATAGTATTGAAAACCATGGACACCAGAGTTAGATAACTTGGCTTCAAATCCTGTTTCTAATAATCATCATCTGTATGGAGCTGAGCAAATAACTGCTTTCTGTCTTTTTTTTTTTGTCAAATGAAAATTGACACAGTATATACTTCAAAAGAATGTCATCAGAATTAAATAAGTTAATATATGAAAGCTCTGAAAACAGTATCTGACACATAATAAGCACTCATTTAGTGACTGCCTACTGTTAAGAATATTTTTTACATCTGATCTTTAATTCTTCATTTTATGTCATACTAACAGTTACCACTGATTGAGCACCTATTTCTGCTAAGCCTTTCATACATATCTGTGTGTTTATGTGTGTATCACAAGCATATTCATGCATGGTTGTTCATAATTTACAACCAAACTTAAGAAAAATGCTTATTACCTCTTCTTCAAAGGTGAGAAAAAATGAATTTTAGTGAGGTAACATGACTTTCACAGTTTTCAGAGTTAGTAGGTGTTGAAGATAACATTTAAATTCTGTCCTCTCTACCTCCAGAGACTGAGTGTACCTTATCCCTATTTAACACTGTCTCTCTACAATATTCCATCATTTGATGTTCTGATCACAACCTCTTTCTTGCAATATTCTTTCCATGGTTACTGTGACATATAATTTCTCCTGGTTTTCCTGATTCTCTATGTAATCATCCCTATCTCAGTGAGTCAGTCACACATTATTAACCATATTCACATGATACTTACTGTGCGCATGTCTATCTCTGTGTCCAAATTTATAAGGACAACATTCTTAACAGAGTAGGGCTCATTCAAATAACTTTAACTTGATTATATCTACAAGACTCTATTTTCAAATAAGGTCACATTTTGAGGTACTGGGGGTTATGATTTCAACATATGAATTTTTAGGGGAAGCACCATTCAACCTATAACAGTGTTTACCTTTATACTTATTTTCTCACAAGAAATTTCTGTTTGGAATTTTATTTTCTACTCAGCCTTTATTTCTGGGCTTTCATTTAAAAATATAGAGATTTGCAAAAAACAAAGTCAACTTTTAAATTATTTATTTACATCCTACTCCTTCTAAACTGAATTAGAAATAATTTACAATTCAGCAAAATGGATACATTAGACATATAAAATAATGTGACGATATGCAGTTGGCCAAAGCATTACAGAAAAATCCAAATGAATGTTTTTGCCAGCCCAAACATTATGGTGTGATGAACACAGGGATTACTATATCATTTCAAATTACTATTTTTTTCAGATAAATACCCAGAATGGAATAGGTGGGTGATATGGTAGTTCTATTCTTAATTTTTTTGAGGAATCTCTATACTGTTTCCCACACTGGTTGCTTCAATTCACAGTATCACCAATGGTGTATGAGGGATTTTTCTTCCCATTTGCTATTTCTTGTCCTTCCAATAACTATTCTAACAGGTATGAGGTGATACCTCCGTGTAGTTTTGATTTACATTTCCGTAACAGTAATGTTGAACATCTTTTAATGCACCTGTTGGCCATCTTCTTTGGAAAAATGTCTATTCAGATCTTTTGTCCATTTTTTAAACTTTTTTTTTTAATCATTGAGTTGCATGAGCTCCTTTTATATTTTGGATATTAACCCCTGAAAGTTTCTTTTTACTTCACATGTCATATGTCATGCACAGTAACTAGAGATGAGTTTCAAGTGTGGATTATAATGATTTAATACTTTAAAGAACTTTCATGATTAAAAAGTAACACATGTATTTTAGAAGTTTGAAAAACACAAAGCATTAAAGCCAAACTCAATCCCATCACTATGACATTTTGATATGTATCATCCCAAGATAACTATATCAATAAACAGCCACATAATTTGTAATTTGGAAGGCAACAGTACATATAAGTTTTTAGGCTTCTGAGTTTATTATAATGTGAGCATCATTCTATATTACTACTATAGTTCATTTAAATCATATGATTTAAATTTTATTATAAATAAATGATAAAAGGCATTCTACTTTTCTAAAGAGTTTGATGAAAGATTATGAAATCAAGAATTAGATGTTAAGATTGTTTTACCCAAATAGAATAGGCAGAGATGAATAAAATTTAGGAAGACTCACCTGAAAAATATAAATCATCAAAGACAGACTTTCAGTAAAATATATAGCAAAAGTCACCAATAACATTTGAAAGAACCTCACTCCATTTAGCTCACTGATAGCTTTCAAGACAGATTGCACAAAATTACTCAGGAATATATGTTCAGTAAATTCTTTTTTACTTACATTGTTCCATTCTACTCTCAGAACTGTTTCTTATGAGGATGATATATTCTATTACTGTCAAAAGTATTAAAAGTCCTGAAATTTTACCCTGCTTACAAGCTAATAAGCTTATCTGATACTGGTTCACGATGCCAGCAGAAGACAAGATACCTGGACAGAGACAAAGGATGTCATTACTTACAACAAAGCGGCCAGAATTTCTCTCTGGTTTGCTTTAGCTTCCCATGCCCTTCCAAATCCCACAGGAACAATATAAGTGGGCCTAATGAATGCCTTTATAAACAGAAGGCTACATTTCAGGAGAGGAGCACTGAGTTTGGGGAGTTTATTACTTTTATAGTCATAAATTTGTACTTTGTGTGAAGAAAGACATCCCCTCATCTCTCAAAGTTGTTCACTGAAAACACAAAACTGGGGAACGACCTGAGCAAAATGCAATCAGAGTCTTACATTCTTGCCATAGCAAGTCAGAAAGTACAGGACCCTTCAAGGCCCATGGTAGACATCTCTCCTCAACAATCTCCATTTTCTAGTCGTAAACTCAGTCTCACCAAATCTTAATATTTATGAGACTGTTCTTCTTCCCTTAGGTTTAATGTTTAGATTCACTTTTGTATAGGTCTTTAAAAACAGGCATAATTATAAAAGTTTTTTGAAGCCCTATATATACATATACATTAATTTGGAAGGCAACAGTACATATAAGTTTTTAGGCTTCTGAGTTTATTATAATGTGAGCATCATTCTATATTACTACTATAGTTCATTTAAATCATATGATTTAAATTTTATTATAAATAAATGATAAAAGGCATTCTACTTTTCTAAAGAGTTTGATGAAAGATTATGAAATCAAGAATTAGATGTTAAGATTGTTTTACCCAAATAGAATAGGCAGAGATGAATAAAATTTAGGAAGACTCACCTGAAAAATATAAATCATCAAAGACAGACTTTCAGTAAAATATATAGCAAAAGTCACCAATAACATTTGAAAGAACCTCACTCCATTTAGCTCACTGATAGCTTTCAAGACAGATTGCACAAAATTACTCAGGAATATATGTTCAGTAAATTCTTTTTTACTTACATTGTTCCATTCTACTCTCAGAACTGTTTCTTATGAGGATGATATATTCTATTACTGTCAAAAAGTATTAAAAGTCCTGAAATTTTACCCTGCTTACAAGCTAATAAGCTTATCTGATACTGGTTCACGATGCCAGCAGAAGACAAGATACCTGGACAGAGACAAAGGATGTCATTACTTACAACAAAGCGGCCAGAATTTCTCTCTGGTTTGCTTTAGCTTCCCATGCCCTTCCAAATCCCACAGGAACAATATAAGTGGGCCTAATGAATGCCTTTATAAACAGAAGGCTACATTTCAGGAGAGGAGCACTGAGTTTGGGGAGTTTATTACTTTTATAGTCATAAATTTGTACTTTGTGTGAAGAAAGACATCCCCTCATCTCTCAAAGTTGTTCACTGAAAACACAAAACTGGGGAACGACCTGAGCAAAATGCAATCAGAGTCTTACATTCTTGCCATAGCAAGTCAGAAAGTACAGGACCCTTCAAGGCCCATGGTAGACATCTCTCCTCAACAATCTCCATTTTCTAGTCGTAAACTCAGTCTCACCAAATCTTAATATTTATGAGACTGTTCTTCTTCCCTTAGGTTTAATGTTTAGATTCACTTTTGTATAGGTCTTTAAAAACAGGCATAATTATAAAAGTTTTTTGAAGCCCTATATATACATATACATTAATAACTATAGTTATTGAGCATCTATTATGTCCAGAAATATGGGACATCTGAACTAGCCTTGTTCTTGACTCTCAACTTTATTTTCTCTCAAGAATTACTAGACATGCAGTATGTTTCCTTTTCTTTGCAATTTATTAAAGTGTCCAATTTCATAGTTTTTTCCTTCATATATTTTCTTCCTCAAATTTGATCTTTCCTAACCACTTTAAAATGCCTCTCAAGCATGTACTTTCCAGTCTTTCACTACCTACCTACTATCCGACACCTAATCAAGAATCCATCATTATCGTGTAACAAATCATCATAAGGAAAATAAAACCCTATTATCCAATAGCATCTGCATAAGCAATATTTAATTTTGCGTTCTGCTTTTTGTGCCAAAATTTCAATCTTCTACTTGAGATCTAAACCCATCTGTGCTCCTCTTAGTCTTTCAGATTTCCTCCTCAAGCCTCCAAGTCACTAAAACTATGTTCCAGGCTTATTCTGGCTCCCTTAATCCTGTGTAAAGCTGTCTCCACAGAGAGCAGTTGGTAGATTTCATGTATCTTGGCAAGCTTGCTGATGCATCTTAGGTGCTTACTCCAGAAAAGGAGTACACATTTCAAAGGATGAGTCAACTTCAGGCCTACATATGTCTACCTCACTCCACTTCCCATTAAGGAGCTGCATACTACTGTATTTTTCTCTTCCTCCAAGAAGTAGTAACCTGTTATTGCCCATGGCCCTCATTTTCTTGGTATGTGAAGCAAGGAATGTTGAGTCATCTTCAGAATGTACAAATCACAATTAAGTGTACTGCATTTCTACCCCTCTTTCTACTCTGTCACAGGTTCTACTCCACATTAACCTCTTGACACTGATTTTGATTGCCTTTTACCTCCCTGAATCATTTTTCTTTCTGACTTGCTTTCTGATTTTTTTCCCATATTATCTAAAAAGTCCTTGTCCTAACATGTAAACCTGAGTTTCAACAGGCACTCCTCAATTTCACCTTAGGAGGAAAGGTAGCCGGCATAATTATTATTAATTTTACCAGAACAGCAACTTCATTTTTCCGTAGTAAACAAATAGCCATGTTACATGATTCTGACATTTACTGAATACCTATGGTATTTTATTAAATTCTAGTTTAGATAGCTCTCACAGTGTGTGTTGTACGTAAAAACTACATAATTCTAAGTGTTTTCAAGTATTAACATAGTGGAGCTAGGAATCAACACCAGGCAGTCAGATTCCTAATCTATGCTCTTCATCACTGATATATATTTAATTTTCACAATAACCCTGCAAGACTAGTTCATAATCCAGAAGTGAGAAAATTTAGGCAGAGAGAGGATGAAAATTTTCTCAGGGTCTTTTACCTATTAAGTAGCAGACTTAGGTTTCACCCACCTCTTTTCATAAGCATGTTGTCTCTTGTATAAGTCTTTTCTTCCTGATTAAAACTTGCTAATAATAGCATCACTGTAACAGTTATTTATTAACAAAGCAATGCTACATTAAAAACCTCCACAAAATCTCAGTGAATACATTTTTTAAATGTATTTATCTACTATGTCCTTATGAATCCACGTGCTTGGGTTGGATGTGCTCATGCAACTGCACCCATCAGGTAAACAGATTTCTGATTCTGGCTGGGCTCACTCATGTGTCTTGGGATTGGCTGCCTGTCAAATGATTTAGGATGCTATTAGCTTCAATGCAGAAAAGTTTGGCTTTGCTCGACTGAATGTTTTAATGCCAACAGCAGAAGTTCAAGAGTGGAAATATGGTCTTTTTCAAGCTTCCACTCACATAATGACTGAGAACATTCCATTGGTCAAAGCAAGTCACTTGGCTGGTTCAAGAATATTAGTGGGAGCACACTATAAGGCCACATGGCAAAAGATGTGAAAACATGAGGGGTTAAGCTCTGGAGCTATAACATAATCAGTCTACATACATTTAGTTGTATATGAGAGCTGAGTGGTAAATTTTCATAAATTTTGCAAGGCAGTTGCTAAACTATTAGCAGTTTGAAATCAATCTATGATAAGAGTACTTATGGACTTCTCTGGTGGTCCAGTGGGTAAGGACACCGCCTTGCAGTGCAAGGGGCACCAGTTCAATCCCTGGCCTGGGAAGATCCCACATATCACAGAGCAGCTGGACTGATGTGTCCAACTACCAAGCCAGCACTCTGGAGCACATGTGCCCAGAGCTGGTGCTCTGCAACAAGAGAGGCACTGAGATGGGAGGCCCACCAGGCCAAAGAACAAAGATGGATGGAAATAAATAAGTGAAAGATCAATAGAAGTGGACCCCCCCCCAAAAAAAACTGTAAAATAAAATTTTTAAAAAAGCACTGGCACATGCCAGTGCCTCACTTTCTAAAAAAAAAAAAAAAAAAAAAAAGTACTTATACCACAAAACTAGTCAAATGCTACAAATGACAAATCAAGGCTTTATATAGCCAATTTACCAGCACATTGCTCTATGCATCTCAAAACTTTAAATTTAATGGTTCTCCTATGTACAAAAAATTTCAAGTGATTGTGTGACCAAGTTACACTTCAATTTGGCATCAAAAAATTATATAGTACTATGATCAGGTTGCTGTTCTGTTTTCTTTTCCTTAGCTACCCTCTGTGTATGCAAATAGCTTAAAATGAATAGTTCTAAAGATAGATGGTTCATCATTTTTGATCAGGTACAGTAAGAATAGTAATTAAGTAAACATCATCAAAGAAATTGTTTATGAGTCTAAAGATTGCAATTTGCTATTTTTAAGAGTATTTTAATTCTAATTCATTCTGTGTTTTCAGAAAATCTGTTTTAGATAATCTCAGGGGCAGCATTAGGTTCTAGAATCTATTAATTTTGTCTGAAGACAGTTGAAATGGTAACTGAGACTGCCTTAGAATCACATCATATGTAGCATTCCTTCTATCAAAGGATTTATGCATAGGTGTATCTTTCCTCATAAACAAAGTAAAAATTCATTCTATTTTAAATACAAATAAATGTGTTTCATAAATTGTGACTGCTGAAGCTGTGAGTGCAGGAAACGCAATTTTTCTAACCTTTTAGACACTCCCCATGTCTCTAATGCCTTCACTATCATCATCCAAAGAGAGAAAGAAGGAAAAAAAGAGACAAAAATAAAAGGGAAGAGAATTTGCCAACAGGCTAAAATTTGAAACATTAAATAATACTAAAAAGGGTTGAAAATGACTACATATTGGTGTTTTACTTTCCTCAGTGGGTAAGAAAAGTGTGAAGTGAATCTGTTTTCTCTATGAAAATTTTAATTATGGTAGTAAGTTATGAAGTAGTACCCAGTATTTTTTCTCATTAAGAAATGAAAATAATTTGAGCACATACACATATTCTCTTTCCTCCTGTCTTTCTTTTTCTCTGCATGTACGTGTATATGTGTGCCTGTGTTTCTTTTCTTAATATTAAGATTATGCATGAAGCCCAACTACGTGGTTCAGATTCAAGCTATGGGACTTTGAGAAAGTATTTAACCTCTGTGTTCATTTTCCTCATCTATAAAATGTAGATAAAAAGAGTATACACTTTAAGGGTTGTTTTGAGTATTAAAACAATATATACAAAGTATTTATAACATAAAATAAATTCTCAAAAATGCCTATAAATTCTCAAAAACATTGCCTGTCATTATTATATAATACCCAAAACATTTTCATTCAATTCAATTCTAACAAATGACTCAAACTACAACATTCTCTAACACCACATACAAAATAACCTCAAAATGGTTTAAAGACCTAAATGTAAGATTAGATACAAATAGGGTTTCCCCTGGTGGTCCACTGGGTAAGGACACCGCCTTGCAGTGCAAGGGGCGCTGGTTCGATCCCTGGCCTGGGAAGATCCCACGTGCCTCGGAGCAGCTGGACCCATGTGTCCAATTACCGAGCTGGAGCTCTGGAGCGCGTGTGCCCAGAGCCGGCGCTCTGCGACGACAGAGGCCACCGCGATGGGAGGCCCACGCGGGCCAAAGAGCAAAGACGGATGAAAATGGAGAAATGAAAGACCAATAGAAGTGGCCTGCCCATCATCCCCTTCCCTCCCCACCCCACCCCCCAAAAAGATAAATAAAGAAAAATTAAAAAAAAAAAAAGATTAGATACAAACAACTCCTGAATAAAAACATAGGTAGAACACTCTGACATAAATCACAGCAGTATCTTTTTGAATCCATATCCCAGAGTAATGAAAATAAGAATAAACAAATGAGACCTAATTAAATGAAAAGCTTTTGCACAGTGAAGGAAACCATAAACAAAATACAAACACAGGCCACAAATTAGGAGAAAATATTTTCAAATGAAGCAACCAAGAAGGGATTAACTTCCAAAATATACAAGCATCTTAATATCAAATAAACAACTCAAACAAAACATGGGAAGATGTTCTAAACAGACAGTTCTCCAGAGAAGATACAAAGAGGGCCAAAAAGCACATGAAAAGACGCTCAACATCACTAACTATTAGAGAAATGCAAATCAAAACTATAATGTGGCATCACCTCACACCAATCAGAATGGCCATCATCAAAAAGTCTACCAATAATAAATGCTAGAGAGGATGTGGAGAAAAGGGAACCCTCCTACACTGTTGAGAGGAATGCATACTGGCACAGTCACTATGCAGAACAGCATGGAGGTCCCTTTAAAAACTAAAAATGGAACTATCATATGATCCAGCAATCCCACTTCTGGGCAAATATCCAGAGAAAACTATGATCTGAAAGGATATGTGCACCCAATGTTCACTGCGGCACTACTTACAACAGCCAAGACATGAAAGCAATCTAAATGTCCACTATAGAGGAATGAATAAAGAAGATGTGGTATTAATACACACACACACAAACACACATAATGGAATATTACCCAGCCATAAACAAATGAAATAATGCCATTTGCTACATGGATAGACCGTGAGAGATTATCATACTAAGTGAAATCAGAGAAAGCCAAATATCATATGATATAACTTACATGTGGACTCTAAAAATATGATACAAATTAACTTATTTATAAAACAGAAACAGACACAAAATTCAAAAAAAACCTTACAGTTATTAAATAGAAAAGCTGGCAGAGGAGGGATAAATTAGGAGTTTAGGGTTAACATATATGCATTACTATATATAAAACACACAAAGACTTACTGTATGACACAGAGACTTCTACTCAATATTCTGTAATAACCTATATGAGGAAAGAAATTGAAAACAAATGGATATAGGTATATGTATAACTGAAGTGCTTTGCTGTACACCTGATAATAACACATTTTAAATGAACTATAGCCCAATATAAAATAAAAATTAAATTAAAAAGTAATCAGCTGGAAAAGGAAATGGCAACCCACTCCAGTATTCTTGCCTGGGATATCCCAGGGACAGAGGAGCCTGGCGGCTACAGTCCATGGGGTCACAAGCATCTTAATATCAAATAAACAACTCAAACAAAACATGGGAAGATGTTCTAAACAGACAGTTCTCCAGAGAAGATACAAAGAGGGCCAAAAAGCACATGAAAAGACGCTCAACATCACTAACTATTAGAGAAATGCAAATCAAAACTATAATGTGGCATCACCTCACACCAATCAGAATGGCCATCATCAAAAAGTCTACCAATAATAAATGCTAGAGAGGATGTGGAGAAAAGGGAACCCTCCTACACTGTTGAGAGGAATGCATACTGGCACAGTCACTATGCAGAACAGCATGGAGGTCCCTTTAAAAACTAAAAATGGAACTATCATATGATCCAGCAATCCCACTTCTGGGCAAATATCCAGAGAAAACTATGATCTGAAAGGATATGTGCACCCAATGTTCACTGCACTACTTACAACAGCCAAGACATGAAAGCAATCTAAATGTCCACTATAGAGGAATGAATAAAGAAGATGTGGTATTAATACACACACACACAAACACACATAATGGAATATTACCCAGCCATAAACAAATGAAATAATGCCATTTGCTACATGGATAGACCGTGAGAGATTATCATACTAAGTGAAATCAGAGAAAGCCAAATATCATATGATATAACTTACATGTGGACTCTAAAAATATGATACAAATTAACTTATTTATAAAACAGAAACAGACACAAAATTCAAAAAAAACCTTACAGTTATTAAATAGAAAAGCTGGCAGAGGAGGGATAAATTAGGAGTTTAGGGTTAACATATATGCATTACTATATATAAAACACACAAAGACTTACTGTATGACACAGAGACTTCTACTCAATATTCTGTAATAACCTATATGAGGAAAGAAATTGAAAACAAATGGATATAGGTATATGTATAACTGAAGTGCTTTGCTGTACACCTGATAATAACACATTTTAAATGAACTATAGCCCAATATAAAATAAAAATTAAATTAAAAAGTAATCAGCTGGAAAAGGAAATGGCAACCCACTCCAGTATTCTTGCCTGGGATATCCCAGGGACAGAGGAGCCTGGCGGGCTACAGTCCATGGGGTCACAAGAGTCAGACATGACTTAGCAATTAAACCACCACCACGATAAAGTGAATATATGCCTAAAGATAACATGTGAAAAGTATACCTGCCATAGACTAGCCAGTATTTCTTTTTTGGCGGTAGAGGGGGATAGTCAAAGAAACTTGGGGTTATTTTTCCATCAACTTCCATTTTGCACTTATTTATCATGACCATTATTATTATATATTTTTTTTACTAATACTGTAAAACTCTGGAAAATGAATGAAATTACTAAAAGTTTCATGTAACCAAGAATTCATAATATGATGGCTTTACTTTACACAATGAATTCAAACTATTGAATTAAAATAAAAAAAACTAATCAGCTAACTCAGAAAGTTTAACTGTATTAGTTGTCATTTTTAAACATATTCATTTCTCAAGGATCTGTGTGTACACTAGCACAGTTTTAAGAGTATGTATACAGTTCGAGGAGGGCATCAGCAGCTCAGACTCATGGTAAAGACAAGGGTCTACCAATTTAGCTTTGACAGTCATAAATGTTAATGTATAGAGAAGTATATATAATAAAAACTATACAAACATGATATCTGTGTCCCTTTATAATCTTATATCACTGAAATTATAAGATACAGAATAGCTCTCTGTGTTTACTATTTATTTTTATTTTAGATATCTTTTAACTAGGAAAAATCTTAGATGTACTAGAAATATTTACTTGTATTTTTATCTTTTAGTAACTATAATTTCACACTGAAGTCAAAGAGAAAATGTGAACTGTTATCTCCTGGTGGTATATGCTTGGCAAAAGCCCAGAAGATATAATGGAAAAAGAGAAGTGCAAGTGGTCCTGGTAATGGAATACGAATTACTATAAAAGATGAATTTATAATTTTATAATGTACTGTGATGAGATTTAAGAAAGATTGTCTTATATTTTGTAAGCATAAAGCTTAACTATATAGAATAGTTAGATATCTCAAATATATGACAAAGACATGCATATCAATGAAAACCCCACTGAAGAAAAATCTGGCAATTGAAAATTTACATCCTCTAAAATATTTTAATTATACAGCGAATGCATTTAGAGCAAAATATAGACTAGTCATGCAATTTATTAATATGTTTGGAAGTCAACGGGCTGTGGCATCTATGAAACAGGTCCTATTTGTTTTTCTAGGCTAAATTTGAAGACATGGGCAGAGAAGAGAGTTACTGAGGCTATAAACATGGAAACTGCTATGGTTTTAATTAATATATGTTCACATGTGATATATAGAATTATATGCAGAAATATATATATATATATATATTTATAATATAAATTATAAAAATTTATGCTTATATTTTTGTTAGGAGAAATATAAACTATATTTATATATTTATAGAAAATCAAACAGCCTGAAACACTTTTAATATAATAGCTATAGACTACAGTGAATGAAAACAACATTTGATAACTGATTTTAATTTAAAAATTAAAACTTATGGTATCATAAATTATCACTCAAAATCAACCAAAGATAAG
The DNA here is from genome assembly GCA_022376925.1 of Tragulus kanchil. Classification (NCBI taxonomy): domain Eukaryota; kingdom Metazoa; phylum Chordata; class Mammalia; order Artiodactyla; family Tragulidae; genus Tragulus; species Tragulus kanchil. Next base: position 91,743,213 of record JAIOJX010000005.1, on the reverse strand, counting down.
TCAATATTCAGAAGCCCAGATTTTCAAATAATAGCATTGTCAGATCACTCTTGTAATATAACATAATCCTTACAGATGAAACAATAAAGACTTTAAGTCTTTAAAATGGTATGGAGGTGTTTTATAGCATACACCAGTACTTCCATTACATGCAATGAGATTAAAGTTGTCTATACAACTGACCTAATTATTTATCATTGTTAAATGGCTTCTGCACACAGAGCAATCAACCTCCCTACTCATTAAAAAGACTCAACCTGAAAGAACCTATCAGGTATGTTGACACTAGGCCATTCAATCAAACAATTTTCCCTGATAAAGAAAAAAAACTATTTTGGGAAAAAGATGAATGGTTCTGTGGATCTCTCTACAGACAAAAATGGCTGACTCAGCAGCACTTGAGTACAACGCAGAGTCTAGAGAAGCAAACTGATGGCACTTTAGTTTATTGTACTTAATGGCACTCAGGACAAGTATTTTATTTACACAGATTTCCCCTAGCTGAAATTAATTTCTCCCTTCTTTGTGCTTGCACAGCACACAATTTCTCCCTCACCACAGCATTTCCCACATCTTACCTTAATCTAAGCTTGACTTTTTTGTGCAAAAAGGTAAAACATCAATGCTTGCAAATAGCCTGATAAAAATTTTAAGGTTTTTCTGTATCTTCTGTCCTTCTCCATATACCCTTCTCCTCAAAAAAAGTATTATAAAGTACACTCGTGCTACACAGACACAAGTATAGATCAACTGGTACCACTATACAACAAACCAACAGCATGGAAAATAAAAGAGCAAATTATAATGAAGTATCATATTGTATTTCCTTCTTCTTTTTCATTTCATCATATTTTATATATAGTTTAGGCTATCAATGTCTTTCTTTCTGACCAAAAAGTGGTTATAGCATGTACCATATCATGAAAACCAAATTATTTTTGTGAACGTGTGGTCTCTTCACTGGCAGAAGATTGTTATCATTTCATGAGTAAACTGAATCTCAGAATTGAACCTTGTACTCTGTTTCCTAGTTCTTAGTGTCCTATATATAGGAAATACTAAAGATCTGTTAAATTGCATTAATCAAACTAATGGAATCTACATGTATTGACTCTATAAGTCAATGATTTGGCAAACCTTATCCTTCTATTAAGTATCCACAGGCTTGTTTGCTGTTGTTATTGAGTCACTAAATCATGTCTTACTCTCTGCAACTCCATGGACTGTAGATTGCCAGGCTCTTCTGTTCATGGGATTCTTCAGGCAAGAATACTGCAGGGGACTGCCATGCCCTCCTCCAGGGTATCTTTCTATGTTGAACACCTAGGGCCATTTTTCAAATGGCTTCTGCACACAGAGCAATCAACCTCCCTACTCATTAAAGACTCAACCTGAAAGAACCTATCAGGTATGTTGACACTAGGCCATTCAATCAAACAATTTTCCCTGATAAAGAAAAAAAACTATTTTGGGAAAAAGATGAATGGTTCTGTGGATCTCTCTACAGACAAAAATGGCTGACTCAGCAGCACTTGAGTACAACGCAGAGTCTAGAGAAGCAAACTGATGGCACTTTAGTTTATTGTACTTAATGGCACTCAGGACAAGTATTTTATTTACACAGATTTCCCCTAGCTGAAATTAATTTCTCCCTTCTTTGTGCTTGCACAGCACACAATTTCTCCCTCACCACAGCATTTCCCACATCTTACCTTAATCTAAGCTTGACTTTTTTGTGCAAAAAGGTAAAACATCAATGCTTGCAAATAGCCTGATAAAAATTTTAAGGTTTTTCTGTATCTTCTGTCCTTCTCCATATACCCTTCTCCTCAAAAAAAGTATTATAAAGTACACTCGTGCTACACAGACACAAGTATAGATCAACTGGTACCACTATACAACAAACCAACAGCATGGAAAATAAAAGAGCAAATTATAATGAAGTATCATATTGTATTTCCTTCTTCTTTTTCATTTCATCATATTTTATATATAGTTTAGGCTATCAATGTCTTTCTTTCTGACCAAAAAGTGGTTATAGCATGTACCATATCATGAAAACCAAATTATTTTTGTGAACGTGTGGTCTCTTCACTGGCAGAAGATTGTTATCATTTCATGAGTAAACTGAATCTCAGAATTGAACCTTGTACTCTGTTTCCTAGTTCTTAGTGTCCTATATATAGGAAATACTAAAGATCTGTTAAATTGCATTAATCAAACTAATGGAATCTACATGTATTGACTCTATAAGTCAATGATTTGGCAAACCTTATCCTTCTATTAAGTATCCACAGGCTTGTTTGCTGTTGTTATTGAGTCACTAAATCATGTCTTACTCTCTGCAACTCCATGGACTGTAGATTGCCAGGCTCTTCTGTTCATGGGATTCTTCAGGCAAGAATACTGCAGGGGACTGCCATGCCCTCCTCCAGGGTATCTTTCTGACTTAGGAATCAAACCCACATATTCTGCATTGGAAGGCTGGAGATTCATTACCACTGAGTCACCTGGAAAGCCCATTCACAGGTTACTAGCATCAAAAACAAAACCAAAAAACAGTGATTGATTTACCATTAGTTATTTTATTCATAGTCTGAGGAACTGAAGGATAGAGAATAGATAGATCTAGTCAAGGGGTCAGGGATGAAAGCTAAATTATATTATAACTCAGCTATATAAACACCTCCACAAATCTACCCCTTCAAATCATTTAGAGGCCATTATCTTGGTAAAGGCACTGAAGACTTAGGATGAGAAAGAAAAGAGCCTTGAAATAGAAACTTGATATATCCAAATTAAGTTTGCACGTGAGGCAGCAGAAGAAAAAAATCAATCACAGGTTTTCACCCATAAGGATATTTCTCCTCATACATAAGGTGAGTGAGATGAGTAGAAATATCATTTATACCATCTACTACTATAGATTCCCATCCTCTTATGATGACATTACACCAAGTCATTATGACCTGTGACTTAAGAAAATCTAGCACAGTTTCAAAAAGTTATTCAAAAACATATTTTAAAAGTCTAAAACAAAGTAGATGCTCAATTTCTTCATGTGACACAAGACAAATTACTTAGACTAAAAACATACTAATATGTTTCCTGAAGTAAACAGTCATTTGGGATCACTTACAAAGACATTCTTAAGGGACCTCCCTGGTGGTCCAGTAGTTAAGATTGTGTGCTTCTGTTGCAAGGGGAGTGTGTTTGATCCCTGGTTGTGGAACAAAAATCTCACACGGGGCTTCCCTGGTGGTCCAGTGGGTAAAGAATCCACCATGCAGTGCAAGGGGCACCCGTTTGATCCTTGGCCTGAAAAGATCCCACGTGCCAAGGAACGACTGGGCCAGTGTGTCCAATTACGAGGCAGCTCTCTGGAACACATGCACCCAGAGCTGGTGCTCTGTAATGAGTGCTATGGCAGGCCCACAGAAACCAAATAATAAAGATGGATGAAAAATAAGAACAATGACTTAGAGGCAAAAGAAAAAAAAACTCACATGCTGTGTGATGTGGCAAAAAAATAATTTAAAAATTCATTAAAAAAAAAGAAAATATCTTTGGGAGAGAGAAACAGAGAAGCCAAAGAAGGAGGACCTATAGTGGTCCTATTAAGTATCATATCTGTTTTGCTTCATCTTTTATTCATCCTCCCATCCCACAATGGCATTTAGCATCTATAACATAAAAAAAAATGAAAAAAGAAAGAAATAGATTTAGAAAGAGCGATTGATGCATGAATGTAAAACAGTGAAAGAACATGGAACAAAAACCAGAGCAACAAAATGTAGTGTGTGACAAGAATGAAACTAAATGTGCCTTAAGACAGAGCTCAATTGCACTAGGTAATGGCTTAATACTTAGTGTCTATACACTACCTCTGTACACCTAGTATCTCTCTTGGTTATGTTTGATTAAGGACCCTTTATTTCTCAGTTCTGTTACTCCTTAAACAGTCAAACCACCAGTTTCACTGAGCAACAATTTTGTGGAGAAAAAAGTCAATGCAGTGTCAGATTAGTTGTAATAAAATAAGTATCCCATGAGAGACCAAAGAAATAATCTATCATATTGTTATAACAGTATCAACTAAATCCTTAAAAGGCTGTCAGGTTCACCATGTGACTATCCAAAATAAGGCTTCTTTATTGCTTTTCATGGACTGTCAACAGCTTTCACACTATGTAAGACTGGCCTGTGATCTGTCCTACAAAATGTGTGGATTCACAGATACTCTGTGGTTTTATGACACTTATCATAAACAAAAATCTTATTATCAAGTTTCATGACATACTATGATTCAAAGGTCTTAAGGACCATAGAATTACAGAGAGTACAGAAAACACAACTGCACTATAGTAGTTTTTCCATTTTTGATATGTTATGCATAATTAGCTTTAATATCATCTGTGATTTATAAAAATGAGAATTATGGGCATTTCTTTTGGTTTAAAAAACAGAAGTTCAAGATGGTTCCTATGTGGAATAATAAATGAAAGTTATTATGAAAGATTTTCCAAATATGAATAGGCATACACTTTTAAATAATAAATAACTTTTTAATGTGAATGAACTGGCAATTTATATAAAATACTTCTTAGTAATGAAACAGTTCAGATAAGTTGCTCTATCTGATCAGATAAGTCCCATTATATTGTGTTTAGTTCTGAACATTATATTTTCAAAGGGAAATATATTATTTTAGAGCAAATTCAGAGGAAATCAAGGGCTCAAGATCCTTTGAGTCAAGCTGAAATATGTAAGAAGATTAAGACTAAGGAAAAGACAAATTAGAAGAGATAAGTGTTTTGAATTATACAAATATGGCTGTCATGTGGAGAAGAATTAACTGTTCTGTCTTCAAGATAAGTGAGGAAACACTAACAGTCGATAAAGTTTTTGATTTCATACGATGTTGGCTCTCTCTAGATACAACAGGCTACTTTGAGAGGAAACAGTTTTCTAGTTGGAAGACATAATCCCATACAATTTGGCTTAGCTGTTATGGAGAAGTTTCAAACAAGGAAATGGTAAAACAAATCTTCCAATCTTTACGGATTTAACAACTTTATGAATATTAGACGATAAATATGAACACCCATCAGGACAACACATAGCCTCGTTTATGAGACCAAATGATGGAGACTTTATTAGGAAGAGCAGAGGGTGACAGTTACCTGTCTCCAAGGCCCTCAATACTGCTGCTTTCTAGATGAAGCCCCTCCTGTGAATAACTGCAGAGATAATTTTTATGATGCCATCTCCTCATGCTAAAATTAGTTAGCCATAAATAACTCCATTAATCTGCATTCTAAGATAACAGCAGTAGCATGGGGTTAAGGGAAAATGTTGACATAGCAGCGTCTTTGCATCATCACAGAAAACCTAATGGCTACTCAATAATGGGCACTAACTTCATGTATATGTAAGTACATACATATGTAGCACTGAATCATCATTCAGTGGATGTTATCAATTGAGGGATCTTATTTAACAAACCTCTGCCCACCCTGAAGTTGTTTCAGCATGGATCTGGAGCAGGCCTAGCTTGTATGTAGTCAGCGAAGTTAAACTCCAGTTGAGTGCAGTGGTTTTGTAAGTAGTTATATTTATTCAAATATTACAAGGCAATTCTCAAAGCCAGATAGGGTTGTTGGATTAGTGCTTCTTATCATACTAATGAGTGTAAATATGAGCTATACAATATCATTGATGATATAGTACAATTTGAGAAAGAACTAGGTATTTAGAAGAATGAGAGGGTTTTTAGAAATCCTATAGGCTTTTTCCTTTAGCTTTGAAAGAATTATGGGAGACAAAATGTGTTAATCATTATAAAAGTCACAGCTCTAATTCTGCTGAGATAAAAATCCTAGAAAAAGACTCACCAGGAATTTTCTGTGGTTATATTTAAGGGGACACTAACTAAATCAGGATTTCAGTAAAGCATTTTTGAGTTACATTTGAGGGGAACAGAGTAGAGATCCTGTTTGTCATAATGTAAACATGTAAGTGAAGGGTGAAAAACTCAAAACTAGAAAGATACCTCTGTGAAAACAAGCACAACCTAGAATTGGGGTAAACTGATTGTGACTACACACTTGTATGTCACTGCACATGACATTGAATTTATTTTCAAGACTGCCTGACATGGTACCGAGGGAAAGCTGTGGAGTTGAACACATTCTGAAAGTATTCTCTTCAGTAATACATACTGAATAGAAGGGGTAAGACCAGAGAAGTGAAAGGCATTCCATCAAAGTGATTCAATCTACAGAGAAGGTCTTTCTTGTCTATTTCTCTCAAGATTTCTTCCCCCAACAATGATTTCTTTTATATTTTAACTAATGACAGCAGAGGGGATTCTAAGACATGTTTCTCTCTTGAGCCATTTTTAGTTGAGCTTTCTTTATTTACAAATATAGAATAAAGACTAGATGTTGCTTTACTTCTTAAGGTTGATCTATTTGTGTGTCAATGGCAAATAACTATGGGTTTAAAGATGGAAGAAGTACGATCATTGTTTCTTTCTTCAATGCACTTATGTAATGTACATCATTGTAGCACTGAATCATCATCGGATGTTATCAATTGAGGGATCTTATTTAACAAACCTCTGCCCACCCTGAAGTTGTTTCAGCATGGATCTGGAGCAGGCCTAGCTTGTATGTAGTCAGCGAAGTTAAACTCCAGTTGAGTGCAGTGGTTTTGTAAGTAGTTATATTTATTCAAATATTACAAGGCAATTCTCAAAGCCAGATAGGGTTGTTGGATTAGTGCTTCTTATCATACTAATGAGTGTAAATATGAGCTATACAATATCATTGATGATATAGTACAATTTGAGAAAGAACTAGGTATTTAGAAGAATGAGAGGGTTTTTAGAAATCCTATAGGCTTTTTCCTTTAGCTTTGAAAGAATTATGGGAGACAAAATGTGTTAATCATTATAAAAGTCACAGCTCTAATTCTGCTGAGATAAAAATCCTAGAAAAAGACTCACCAGGAATTTTCTGTGGTTATATTTAAGGGGACACTAACTAAATCAGGATTTCAGTAAAGCATTTTTGAGTTACATTTGAGGGGAACAGAGTAGAGATCCTGTTTGTCATAATGTAAACATGTAAGTGAAGGGTGAAAAACTCAAAACTAGAAAGATACCTCTGTGAAAACAAGCACAACCTAGAATTGGGGTAAACTGATTGTGACTACACACTTGTATGTCACTGCACATGACATTGAATTTATTTTCAAGACTGCCTGACATGGTACCGAGGGAAAGCTGTGGAGTTGAACACATTCTGAAAGTATTCTCTTCAGTAATACATACTGAATAGAAGGGGTAAGACCAGAGAAGTGAAAGGCATTCCATCAAAGTGATTCAATCTACAGAGAAGGTCTTTCTTGTCTATTTCTCTCAAGATTTCTTCCCCCAACAATGATTTCTTTTATATTTTAACTAATGACAGCAGAGGGGATTCTAAGACATGTTTCTCTCTTGAGCCATTTTTAGTTGAGCTTTCTTTATTTACAAATATAGAATAAAGACTAGATGTTGCTTTACTTCTTAAGGTTGATCTATTTGTGTGTCAATGGCAAATAACTATGGGTTTAAAGATGGAAGAAGTACGTTCATTTTTTCTTGCTTCATATGCCATACAATATTGTACTATAAAATTAACAGTTATAGCATATAGCCATCAATAATATGAGTGAACAATTTATGTTTTAAAGTAGTAAAATACTGGAGAACTTCTCCTTGCTATGATTTTAAAAAATAATCTCAGAAAAAAATAGTATACCATCACTCTGTCAAATCTATTGCTTTCTCTACATTCCCAATTCTACTGTCTTGGTCTATAACACATGATACTTTGCCTGAACAATAATAATCTCCAAAACTCCTGTCTTCCTCCATTCCATTCATCCTATGAAACATGAGAGATTAATCTTACAACATTGCTTTGTAACTATCAGGTACTGCCTTAAAAACTTTAGTAAGGCACCATTAACTACAGAAGAAAAAGTAGGTAGCCATTGTAATTTATCGAGCAAGTTCTGATCAACAAAGTGCTTTAGTGGGCTGATCTTTAATAGTAGAAGCCTGATAAAAGGAAGATTGGAAGACTTAGGAGGTGTTAATTTCAATAATCTGCTCAAAATGACGAGAACTTAATGTATTTGCAGAACTTACAATTCAGGGGGGAAAAATCACATATCCAAAAACTACTGCAAAATTTTAATTATTTTGAGGATAGTTTCATTTACAGAGAAAAAGAAAAAAATCAGAAAATTGGGTAATAGGGAGTTACTAAAAGGATACTGGTGCCAGTGACAAAGGAGAAATTAGAAAAGGGAATCCATTTGGGAAATGAATTGATCAATTAGAAATGGTTAAGAAAATGTAAATAACAATGTTCATTAATTGGAAACAGGGCAAATGGCTTTTGCTTATAGTTGGGAGCTTGAGATAGGGATTTGAAGTTAAAGGTGAGAATTTAAACATTAAGGAGACGTTAAAATTCATGGGAATGCCTGCATTCTTGGAGGAAATGGCTTTAAATAGGGAGGAACATAATGCCAGAGGTTGAACTTTAAGGAACACCAACACTCAAGAGGGTAGTTTAGAAGCTAGAGTGGATAAACAGTAAACACATATGCAGGATGAGATCTGATAAAGTTCAGTGCTACAGAAGTTCAACAGAAGTAAATTGCTGAAATATCAAAGAGGATGCAGATGATAAAAGGTCTTTATATTTGGTGGTGTGAAAAAGCTCATGAAATCCAAAGATGATTTTGAAAAGTAACAATCAGGGTGGTGAGAATGGGGTGATGGGCAAATTAACAGTTATAGCATATAGCCATCAATAATATGAGTGAACAATTTATGTTTTAAAGTAGTAAAATACTGGAGAACTTCTCCTTGCTATGATTTTAAAAAATAATCTCAGAAAAAAATAGTATACCATCACTCTGTCAAATCTATTGCTTTCTCTACATTCCCAATTCTATTGTCTTGGTCTATAACACATGATACTTTGCCTGAACAATAATAATCTCCAAAACTCCTGTCTTCCTCCATTCCATTCATCCTATGAAACATGAGAGATTAATCTTACAACATTGCTTTGTAACTATCAGGTACTGCCTTAAAAACTTTAGTAAGGCACCATTAACTACAGAAGAAAAAGTAGGTAGCCATTGTAATTTATCGAGCAAGTTCTGATCAACAAAGTGCTTTAGTGGGCTGATCTTTAATAGTAGAAGCCTGATAAAAGGAAGATTGGAAGACTTAGGAGGTGTTAATTTCAATAATCTGCTCAAAATGACGAGAACTTAATGTATTTGCAGAACTTACAATTCAGGGGGGAAAAATCACATATCCAAAAACTACTGCAAAATTTTAATTATTTTGAGGATAGTTTCATTTACAGAGAAAAAGAAAAAAATCAGAAAATTGGGTAATAGGGAGTTACTAAAAGGATACTGGTGCCAGTGACAAAGGAGAAATTAGAAAAGGGAATCCATTTGGGAAATGAATTGATCAATTAGAAATGGTTAAGAAAATGTAAATAACAATGTTCATTAATTGGAAACAGGGCAAATGGCTTTTGCTTATAGTTGGGAGCTTGAGATAGGGATTTGAAGTTAAAGGTGAGAATTTAAACATTAAGGAGACGTTAAAATTCATGGGAATGCCTGCATTCTTGGAGGAAATGGCTTTAAATAGGGAGGAACATAATGCCAGAGGTTGAACTTTAAGGAACACCAACACTCAAGAGGGTAGTTTAGAAGCTAGAGTGGATAAACAGTAAACACATATGCAGGATGAGATCTGATAAAGTTCAGTGCTACAGAAGTTCAACAGAAGTAAATTGCTGAAATATCAAAGAGGATGCAGATGATAAAAGGTCTTTATATTTGGTGGTGTGAAAAAGCTCATGAAATCCAAAGATGATTTTGAAAAGTAACAATCAGGGTGGTGAGAATGGGTGATGAATTGTACAAAGATTAAAAGGAAACAGAAGCAGCAAATAATAGTTTTATGGCACTTCACAATTTCTAATGGGCTCCCTGCCTTAGAAAAGTAAGAAATTGGATAGTAACTGTTTAGTTCAAGTAGGAGAATTCTTAAAATCAAGGAGATTTGGTAATCCCTAGAGAAAAAGAAAAGAGAATTAGAGGAAAGAAAAAGACTAAAGATGCTGGAGGGGGTAAAATTTTTAATAGGGAGCTAACTATATTCCGCAATACACAGGCACTGAATGGACAGCACCAGTGAAGGAAGGGAAAGTACGAAGTTTCAGCAGGATCTACTAAGTTGAAGACATGAACAAATGAGAAACTCGCTCTGCCTTCCTCTTTTTCTAGGAAAAAGAGAGGGAAAGATCATCTTTTGAAAGTGATAGTAAAGCTGGGGCTTTCAAAGAGAAGTGATCTGCAATACCCCCTGAATTGTTAAGCAAGCTGAATTCTGATAGCATGAATTTATAATAGATAGTCATTATAGTTCTCTATCTTCTCCCATCCGTGTCTGGCTGTACAGAATTAAGGCTGCAGAAAAAAAAAAAAAATACTGGGCAAAGATTTAAAGTTGATCATTTGCTTATGGGTTTGGCAAAACATCTATCATTGGGATAAAAGTGAAGGCAAACAAAATGAGACATAATTTTTAAGGGCTGCAACACACTAACTCATAAAGCCATTCTAAGTGTTAAACGTTTTCAAATAGCAATTAAAATACTTCCAGAAATTTGTAGTATAACATTGACCATATATCCTTTTTTAATAGCATTCTTGGTGTCACATAACAATATCCTAACTTTCTGAAATGCTTTCTTAGCGCACACAGCACTTTCATATACATTATCCCACATGATCTTCACCAGGTCAAACTCAACTTGAATCAAATGAAACACATATGCAGGATGAGATCTGATAAAGTTCAGTGCTACAGAAGTTCAACAGAAGTAAATTGCTGAAATATCAAAGAGGATGCAGATGATAAAAGGTCTTTATATTTGGTGGTGTGAAAAAGCTCATGAAATCCAAAGATGATTTTGAAAAGTAACAATCAGGGTGGTGAGAATGGGTGATGAATTGTACAAAGATTAAAAGGAAACAGAAGCAGCAAATAATAGTTTTATGGCACTTCACAATTTCTAATGGGCTCCCTGCCTTAGAAAAGTAAGAAATTGGATAGTAACTGTTTAGTTCAAGTAGGAGAATTCTTAAAATCAAGGAGATTTGGTAATCCCTAGAGAAAAAGAAAAGAGAATTAGAGGAAAGAAAAAGACTAAAGATGCTGGAGGGGGTAAAATTTTTAATAGGGAGCTAACTATATTCCGCAATACACAGGCACTGAATGGACAGCACCAGTGAAGGAAGGGAAAGTACGAAGTTTCAGCAGGATCTACTAAGTTGAAGACATGAACAAATGAGAAACTCGCTCTGCCTTCCTCTTTTTCTAGGAAAAAGAGAGGGAAAGATCATCTTTTGAAAGTGATAGTAAAGCTGGGGCTTTCAAAGAGAAGTGATCTGCAATACCCCCTGAATTGTTAAGCAAGCTGAATTCTGATAGCATGAATTTATAATAGATAGTCATTATAGTTCTCTATCTTCTCCCATCCGTGTCTGGCTGTACAGAATTAAGGCTGCAGAAAAAAAAAAAAAATACTGGGCAAAGATTTAAAGTTGATCATTTGCTTATGGGTTTGGCAAAACATCTATCATTGGGATAAAAGTGAAGGCAAACAAAATGAGACATAATTTTTAAGGGCTGCAACACACTAACTCATAAAGCCATTCTAAGTGTTAAACGTTTTCAAATAGCAATTAAAATACTTCCAGAAATTTGTAGTATAACATTGACCATATATCCTTTTTTAATAGCATTCTTGGTGTCACATAACAATATCCTAACTTTCTGAAATGCTTTCTTAGCGCACACAGCACTTTCATATACATTATCCCACATGATCTTCACCAGGTCAAACTCAACTTGAATCAAATGAAAGAATTTAGAATAACTGAATTGCTTTCAAGTTTCTCTCTGTCAAACATGAGTTTTCTTTCGCATTACCATTTATAATAAAAGCTTAGGAAAAGTTATCGTAATTTTATGAGACAAAGAAAAGTCACTCCTTCATTTGCAATGTATTTTCTGGAGTTTACTTCAGCCTATGCTATCGGTTCTTACTCTTTGCCATCTGCCTAATAATTTAAATCACTGGGTTCAGCCTACAGCTGTGGGTCCTATAAGAATGACCCCTGCACTTACAAATTTACCTAAAGGACTTTGTAACCTTCTTTATCTTCAGATTTGACAAAATTCCAGGCAAGCTCCAACATTACAAGTAAACACATTAGAAGTACTAAATGAATTTCAGTCAAATAATTCATCAAATTGTACTGAAGTATCTTCTCTCTGCAAATACTAAAGTACGTGCTCAAAACTTACAATTTCAAGGGGGAAGTAAGAAATGTTCAGGGAAGAAGTATGAGTTTTATGTGATGGTAAGCTCGGATGTATAAGTAGAGTGTAACACTGTCAGAAAAGTTAATGTGTTCCTGGGCTGTGTTAGATGTCTGCCATATAGAGCAAAGAGAGTAACAGACTACTGTTATTTGTTTTATTACATTTCTTTCTTTTCTTATATTTGTTAATAATTTATCATATTTATATTAAATGTATATTATAGTATTTCCACATTTAGTATGTTTACCTATGAACTCTTACAAAAAATTACAGCCATCCAGATAAGACAAAGGGACTCAAAACAATGAGGTATTAGAAATATTTGAAAGAACTAGCAGCATTTTGGGGGAGAATTGAATATATATAGGCAGAGGGAAGAAGGATTATCATTATTGTTCATAACCAAGAGGGGAAAATTAAGACCTTTGTATTGACCTCACAGTAGACATGTTTGGGTTTCAAATAAGACTAGGTTTTTCATTAGGCTTTTAGTTTACCATTTATTAAAAGGTAAACAACTTCTTGTCAAGGGTTTCAATATCCTAACTTTCTGAAATGCTTTCTTACACAGCACTTTCATATACATTATCCCACATGATCTTCACCAGGTCAAACTCAACTTGAATCAAATGAAAGAATTTAGAATAACTGAATTGCTTTCAAGTTTCTCTCTGTCAAACATGAGTTTTCTTTCGCATTACCATTTATAATAAAAGCTTAGGAAAAGTTATCGTAATTTTATGAGACAAAGAAAAGTCACTCCTTCATTTGCAATGTATTTTCTGGAGTTTACTTCAGCCTATGCTATCGGTTCTTACTCTTTGCCATCTGCCTAATAATTTAAATCACTGGGTTCAGCCTACAGCTGTGGGTCCTATAAGAATGACCCCTGCACTTACAAATTTACCTAAAGGACTTTGTAACCTTCTTTATCTTCAGATTTGACAAAATTCCAGGCAAGCTCCAACATTACAAGTAAACACATTAGAAGTACTAAATGAATTTCAGTCAAATAATTCATCAAATTGTACTGAAGTATCTTCTCTCTGCAAATACTAAAGTACGTGCTCAAAACTTACAATTTCAAGGGGGAAGTAAGAAATGTTCAGGGAAGAAGTATGAGTTTTATGTGATGGTAAGCTCCGGATGTATAAGTAGAGTGTAACACTGTCAGAAAAGTTAATGTGTTCCTGGGCTGTGTTAGATGTCTGCCATATAGAGCAAAGAGAGTAACAGACTACTGTTATTTGTTTTATTACATTTCTTTCTTTTCTTATATTTGTTAATAATTTATCATATTTATATTAAATGTATATTATAGTATTTCCACATTTAGTATGTTTACCTATGAACTCTTACAAAAAATTACAGCCATCCAGATAAGACAAAGGGACTCAAAACAATGAGGTATTAGAAATATTTGAAAGAACTAGCAGCATTTTGGGGGAGAATTGAATATATATAGGCAGAGGGAAGAAGGATTATCATTATTGTTCATAACCAAGAGGGGAAAATTAAGACCTTTGTATTGACCTCACAGTAGACATGTTTGGGTTTCAAATAAGACTAGGTTTTTCATTAGGCTTTTAGTTTACCATTTATTAAAAGGTAAACAACTTCTTGTCAAGGGTTTCAATATTGGAAAAGGGATTGAATTAGGATATATTTGAGATCCTTTTCAAATTTGAGTCTGATTCTTCATGTTTAATAATAACTTATAAATCACAGTGTGTGTCTGTAGATTATAAATAAAGCCCTATGTAAACAAAACAGAAACTTCTGGCAGTGGGAATATTCTATACATACCACTTGAGTCAGAGCTTGAATTACCGATAGGATTTTGACTATAATAGTGGGCACTCCAGGCTGACAATTAAATGATGAAAGTATATCGGGACTGCAATTATTCCCACTGCAACTTAGATATGAGAAGAAAAAGGTAGACTTTTCATTTTTTATGTAATAATCTAAATTCTCAGCAGAAGATTGAATAGTCTTATGCCCAGAAAGTCAATATTTCTCAAAACATTAATATTAATATTAATATTTCTCAAAACATCATCTCTTTTCCATTAGACAAATATTCTGTCCCACAAGTCTGTTCAAGGTAATTTTCTTTTTAAAGTCTTTCATTCATTTCCCATTGCCTTAAAATAAAAGCATTTTAGAGGCTTCCTAATTAACCAGGCTATGGTGGGGCCCACATGTGTGCTTCCACAAGCTTCTATACTTCCTTTTTCATAACATTCATCATTTTATTTTTTCAACATCTATCTTCTGAAAGATTTGAACTCACAATTTGCAAGAGCTAATGGATCATCCTTGACTATAGCAGATGCTTCCTAAATATATGACGTATGTGTGTAAGTGTGTGTGCGTATGCTCAGTTGTGCCGAACTCCTACAACCCCATGGACAGTAGCCTGCCAGGCTCCTCTTGTTCGTGCGATTTCCCAGGCAAGAATACTGGAGTGGGCTGCCATTTCCTACTCCAGGGTCTTGACTCAGACAGAACCGCCTCTCTTGTTTCTCCCACCTTGGCAGGGGGGTTCTTTACCACTAGTGCCACCTGGGAATAATTTTAATTATATGTATTAATTATATTTTTCAGCTGTAAATCAACAAATAGGTAATCTAGCTTACACAGTTCTTTTTAATATTTGTAAACACTACTCTGAAATTTAACACTGCTCTGTGGCTGGGCTGACAATATCACTTTCTAGTACTCAAGAGCCAGAGTCTGAAACACAGGAAATTCACCAATAAGTGCCACCTTGTCATATTTCTTGACAAGTAATAACTTATCTTCTTCTTGGGGACACCCTTGACAGAAAAGTTCTCTCAAATTACAGGAAGGAGATCCATCTTCATTAATATCTAGGTTTATGATGAGGACATTTCATTTTAAGATAGCCAATTATCTTCCACAGACTTTTAACAACTTGCCGTTGTGCCAGATTTTCTCATGGGCTTATGTTACCTTAAGCTGGTTCATCTGTTTTATGAGACTTCAATTAACTAGATTTAGTCATGTTATGGCTAAATGGATGTGAACAGAACGGATAGCATATAGCAATCTTCATGTAAACTGTTACTCTACTGGTTAACATTTAGGTTTGAAATAGGAAAATACATGAAAATAAACTTTAATTTCAAATAAGAATACACATACAAAAGGGGAGTGGTTCCTATTTTGGATCCCGAGATAGCAGCAAAACTAAAAACTATTCCAAAGAAGTAAATACCAACGGAGATCAATCAGCAGTGATCTATACCTATTTTCGTTGTAAAAGAAAAAATCATTTGCACCTCGACTGAGTAAGTTATTGTTAAAGGACATTAAAAAACAAAAGGCAGACAAGTTTAAGAGAACTCAAGAAAGGGTATTTTCCACGTGAAAAAGGTTCCTTCCACATTCTTGAGGGCAGGTACTGTCTTTTCACCCTTCACTGGCATCCATAACAAAACCTGGCACAGAGTAAGCACTTCTTACTTATTTGCTGGGTGAATAAACGGGTGAAGGAATGAAGCTTTTCTGCCAAGCCTGAGCGATCAGGGGCTGGCAGACACCTCCTTGTTCCCTCATTTTTCTGGCAGGTCCGAATTGTCCTCTTTGCCCCTCCTTCGGGTGACCAAAATCCTGTCCCTAAAGCTCGCCATTCCTCAACTGAGAAGCGCATTTCTCACACAGACGCAGCTGTTTCTGAGGAATGGCTGGTGGAACACGTAGGATTTGGGCGGCGAGTAGCCATTTTTTTTTTTTAAAAAAAGTTCTTTTTAATATTTGTAAACACTACTCTGAAATTTAACACTGCTCTGTGGCTGGGCTGACAATATCACTTTCTAGTACTCAAGAGCCAGAGTCTGAAACACAGGAAATTCACCAATAAGTGCCACCTTGTCATATTTCTTGACAAGTAATAACTTATCTTCTTCTTGGGGACACCCTTGACAGAAAAGTTCTCTCAAATTACAGGAAGGAGATCCATCTTCATTAATATCTAGGTTTATGATGAGGACATTTCATTTTAAGATAGCCAATTATCTTCCACAGACTTTTAACAACTTGCCGTTGTGCCAGATTTTCTCATGGGCTTATGTTACCTTAAGCTGGTTCATCTGTTTTATGAGACTTCAATTAACTAGATTTAGTCATGTTATGGCTAAATGGATGTGAACAGAACGGATAGCATATAGCAATCTTCATGTAAACTGTTACTCTACTGGTTAACATTTAGGTTTGAAATAGGGACATACATGAAAATAAACTTTAATTTCAAATAAGAATACACATAAAAAAGGGGGAGTGGTTCCTATTTTGGATCCCGAGATAGCAGCAAAACTAAAAACTATTCCAAAGAAGTAAATACCAACGGAGATCAATCAGCAGTGATCTATACCTATTTTCGTTGTAAAAGAAAAAATCATTTGCACCTCGACTGAGTAAGTTATTGTTAAAGGACATTAAAAAACAAAAGGCAGACAAGTTTAAGAGAACTCAAGAAAGGGTATTTTCCACGTGAAAAAGGTTCCTTCCACATTCTTGAGGGCAGGTACTGTCTTTTCACCCTTCACTGGCATCCATAACAAAACCTGGCACAGAGTAAGCACTTCTTACTTATTTGCTGGGTGAATAAACGGGTGAAGGAATGAAGCTTTTCTGCCAAGCCTGAGCGATCAGGGGCTGGCAGACACCTCCTTGTTCCCTCATTTTTCTGGCAGGTCCGAATTGTCCTCTTTGCCCCTCCTTCGGGATGACCAAAATCCTGTCCCTAAAGCTCGCCATTCCTCAACTGAGAAGCGCATTTCTCACACAGACGCAGCTGTTTCTGAGGAATGGCTGGTGGAACACGTAGGATTTGGGCGGCGAGTAGCCAGGGACCTGGACTGGGCGAAGGGAGCGCCAACACCCTGATAAGAAAGGGTCTGAACTCTCATTTTTCGAATCTCTGATAAACAAGCAAACTGCTCACTCTCACCTCCTCGTGCCGACGCCGCAAGGCCAACCTGGTTCCAACTAACACTGGGAGGAGGGAAGGAACGCCGAGCCACCCTCTGCCGGAGAGTGGGAGAGGCGAGCGCCTCCCCCATCCCCCGCGACGCCCGCGGCTCCCGTGCGCTTCGCCGTCCGACGCCGCACGCGCGGGGCTGCGGGCGCGAGGCGCGAGGGCAGTCGGGGGCGCGTGCGCGCGGCAGGACCTGGCGTGACGTGGCGTGGGGCGGGGCGGGGCCCGAGGAGAGCGCCGCGCGCCAGCAGGTGGGCGCGTCCCCTCGCGGGCGTGCGCGCCCCGCGCCTTCTCCCCCACGTTTCCCGCGCGCCGCGTCCCCTCCCCGCCGGGCGCGCGCCGCCTCCCGCCCTCGCGCCGGGTCTGTCTCAGTCTCTCCGAGCCGCACGCGCTGCGGAGCTCCTGCCACTGCCGTCGCCTCGGCAGCGGCTTTCTAGCCGGCGGCTCAGCCTCGGCTCCTGAGCGTCGCGTCCCAGGCCTCCTCTCTCTGCTCCGCCACTCCCCTTTGCCTTCCCGCCCTTCTCTCCCGCACGGTCCTCGGAGAGAGCCTGGATACGAAGCAGGCGGACGTGAGAAGGGGGTTGGAAAAATGGAGGTGCCGCGCCTGGATCATGCCCTCAACAGCCCCACCAGCCCCTGTGAGGAGGTGATCAAAAACCTCAGCCTGGAGGCCATTCAGCTGTGCGACCGGGACGGTAAGAGCGGCCGGACGGTGGGAAGGGACGGCGGTGGGGGTTGAGCCCTCGCCAGACGCCGCCGCCACTCTGGCTGCCGCCGACCCTGCCCGCCCGGGCGGTAGCGTCTTTTGTTGTCCCCCCAGTGCAAATGAACGCTGCTGGGGGCTTCCCTTCGCCAGTCCACCCTCCGCTCAGACCCCAGAAACAAAAGGGCCCCGCGGTTCGCGGGCTGGTAGGGAAAGTCGCCGTGGACCCCGGCCGCGGAGCCTCTCGGCGTCCTTGCCCGCCTGAGCCGGGCTGAGCGGGGTCGCCCCGCGAGGGCGCCGTTCCCGCCGGCGTCTCCTGCCCGCGACCAGGTGTTTCTGATCGTTGCCGCAATCCCGCGCTCCTGGGTCTCCCGGTCCCGGAGGGAGATTGCCCTCGGGATGTTTGCACCGTTGACCCCCTGCCCCCCCGCACACACTAGTGAGCGTCTCTGCCCAGAAACTTGCTAGTTGCCTTTTTGAACCTCCCATGTTCAGACTTCCTACATTCAGAAGTCTTTTTATCTTCTCAAAATGAAATTGAGGAGACAGTCTTGGGGTTTGTTTTTTTTCGTTTTTTTCCAGTGAAGGGGCAAAAAAAAAAAAGTGCATTTCAGCACCAGGGACAGCCACAAGCTTAGTGATTTGAAACTGTGGTTGAGAAACTAACAAAAATATGGACTGGAAGTGGCCTCATTCAAGTGCCGTGATTCAGAGTGTGTGGCGAGTACTCGCCATTGTGTCTTGATATTGTGTCGCTTATTCTATTGTTAAAGTTGGCAGTCTCTTTAAAAAAAAAAAAAAGGAAATTGATTAAAAGGGTCTGAACGTTTGAGATAAGCTAGTACTATGTTCAATGTGAGTAGTTACAGTGTTAGTTGGAGTCGTTGGAGAGTCAGGGCTATTTCAGTAATGTGGAATAAAACTTCGTTTGTAGAGAAGTCATCTGATTTAGTACTTATTGGCCTAATAAATGTAAAATTATACAAGTGACGAAGGAAAATTTTAAAATATCCTGAATTTCAAAAAGGTATTACTGGCGGACTGGGGCGGTAGCGCAACAAACTGACCCCTGCATGGACCCCGCTTCCATTCAGCTGTGCGACCGGGACGGTAAGAGCGGCCGGACGGTGGGAAGGGACGGCGGTGGGGGTTGAGCCCTCGCCAGACGCCGCCGCCACTCTGGCTGCCGCCGACCCTGCCCGCCCGGGCGGTAGCGTCTTTTGTTGTCCCCCCAGTGCAAATGAACGCTGCTGGGGGCTTCCCTTCGCCAGTCCACCCTCCGCTCAGACCCCAGAAACAAAAGGGCCCCGCGGTTCGCGGGCTGGTAGGGAAAGTCGCCGTGGACCCCGGCCGCGGAGCCTCTCGGCGTCCTTGCCCGCCTGAGCCGGGCTGAGCGGGGTCGCCCCGCGAGGGCGCCGTTCCCGCCGGCGTCTCCTGCCCGCGACCAGGTGTTTCTGATCGTTGCCGCAATCCCGCGCTCCTGGGTCTCCCGGTCCCGGAGGGAGATTGCCCTCGGGATGTTTGCACCGTTGACCCCCTGCCCCCCCGCACACACTAGTGAGCGTCTCTGCCCAGAAACTTGCTAGTTGCCTTTTTGAACCTCCCATGTTCAGACTTCCTACATTCAGAAGTCTTTTTATCTTCTCAAAATGAAATTGAGGAGACAGTCTTGGGGTTTGTTTTTTTTCGTTTTTTTCCAGTGAAGGGCAAAAAAATAGTGCATTTCAGCACCAGGGACAGCCACAAGCTTAGTGATTTGAAACTGTGGTTGAGAAACTAACAAAAATATGGACTGGAAGTGGCCTCATTCAAGTGCCGTGATTCAGAGTGTGTGGCGAGTACTCGCCATTGTGTCTTGATATTGTGTCGCTTATTCTATTGTTAAAGTTGGCAGTCTCTTTAAAAAAAAAAAAAAGGAAATTGATTAAAAGGGTCTGAACGTTTGAGATAAGCTAGTACTATGTTCAATGTGAGTAGTTACAGTGTTAGTTGGAGTCGTTGGAGAGTCAGGGCTATTTCAGTAATGTGGAATAAAACTTCGTTTGTAGAGAAGTCATCTGATTTAGTACTTATTGGCCTAATAAATGTAAAAAAATTATACAAGTGACGAAGGAAATACAATTTATGTGTTGTAAAGATGATCCTGAATAGTTTTGACAAAGTGAAATTAGTACTTAACTGTATACAGAGATGATTTTAGCTTTTTCTTTCTTTTAGCCAAGGTTATAGATATTCTCGCAATACAGTGGTAAAATTCATCAGTATGTTATCCAAGTAGAGAGCAGAGGTTTTGTTTCCAGTCATTTAAATGGTAATGATTTGGTTGGGCATTGCTATACAGTAGACTTTAGGCCAACCGAACACCGACTTTCCGTTTATTAATAAATTTAGGACAAACACTCTTTAAGTAATTGCTCTTCAAAGCCAAAGCCACTATAAATAATTCTGAAACAGCTGTAGTATAGACAATGAATATTCTTGCAAAAGCTATGTGTGTGTGTGTATATATATATATATACATATATATATCTCCTTAGATTGTTTTAGTCACCATAGTACTAAGTGCACACATTTTAGCATTAAAAAATTCATTGTTTTGCTCTTCCATATGTGTGAAGTTGCATTATTAGACTGTACAGATTGTTTTTAACATAGCACATAGGAAGTCCTGTGGGTTTGTTTATACTTTCATGAAATGACTTTGTAATGTTATCGTTGCAAATATTTTTACTTTCCAATCCTGGTTTGACAGAAAACAAGAATCTAATAAGGGTAGATTTTATTTTCATTTGCTTCAGTGATTTATCAAAAGCTCATTACTGTAGTTATTGGAAATAGGCTATTCATGGTTGCTTCTCAAAAGCCAGTAATCAGTACTTAAAATTGCATTTGAAACTGTGGTTGAGAAACTAACAAAAATATGGACTGGAAGTGGCCTCATTCAAGTGCCGTGATTCAGAGTGTGTGGCGAGTACTCGCCATTGTGTCTTGATATTGTGTCGCTTATTCTATTGTTAAAGTTGGCAGTCTCTTTAAAAAAAAAAAAAAGGAAATTGATTAAAAGGGTCTGAACGTTTGAGATAAGCTAGTACTATGTTCAATGTGAGTAGTTACAGTGTTAGTTGGAGTCGTTGGAGAGTCAGGGCTATTTCAGTAATGTGGAATAAAACTTCGTTTGTAGAGAAGTCATCTGATTTAGTACTTATTGGCCTAATAAATGTAAAAAAATTATACAAGTGACGAAGGAAATACAATTTATGTGTTGTAAAGATGATCCTGAATAGTTTTGACAAAGTGAAATTAGTACTTAACTGTATACAGAGATGATTTTAGCTTTTTCTTTCTTTTAGCCAAGGTTATAGATATTCTCGCAATACAGTGGTAAAATTCATCAGTATGTTATCCAAGTAGAGAGCAGAGGTTTTGTTTCCAGTCATTTAAATGGTAATGATTTGGTTGGGCATTGCTATACAGTAGACTTTAGGCCAACCGAACACCGACTTTCCGTTTATTAATAAATTTAGGACAAACACTCTTTAAGTAATTGCTCTTCAAAGCCAAAGCCACTATAAATAATTCTGAAACAGCTGTAGTATAGACAATGAATATTCTTGCAAAAGCTATGTGTGTGTGTGTATATATATATATATATACATATATATATATCTCCTTAGATTGTTTTAGTCACCATAGTACTAAGTGCACACATTTTTAGCATTAAAAAATTCATTGTTTTGCTCTTCCATATGTGTGAAGTTGCATTATTAGACTGTACAGATTGTTTTTAACATAGCACATAGGAAGTCCTGTGGGTTTGTTTATACTTTCATGAAATGACTTTGTAATGTTATCGTTGCAAATATTTTTACTTTCCAATCCTGGTTTGACAGAAAACAAGAATCTAATAAGGGTAGATTTTATTTTCATTTGCTTCAGTGATTTATCAAAAGCTCATTACTGTAGTTATTGGAAATAGGCTATTCATGGTTGCTTCTCAAAAGCCAGTAATCAGTACTTAAAATTGCATTTACCAGATGTTTCAAAGATACTAAGAAAAATGAAGTTTCTAAGATGACCTTCACCGAGTTAATAATGTAGACTACAAAAATTAATGTCCAGCATTTACCATGTCTCTTCTCCTGGAGTGGAAGTTATTTTATTTTGGTAATATGTTTTAGTCTTACAGTTCACATTACTAATCCTGCAAAATGAACAAATTATATAACATTAGCTGGGGGAGTACTGGCTCTGGTCAGCATCTATGAAAATTGCTACTTATTTGAAGATCTCTAATTGATTGAACATAGAGTTTCATTCTATAAAATAGCTTATGCCTTCAAATACAAAACTTGAAAGTAGCTCTTGTATAGATTTTGTTAAATGTCTGACTTTTCATTTTGTGACTCTATATGTCAATTCCAAAAATGTTAAGTTGGCATCATAGGAATAATTTAGAGGAGATAATAGTCATTTTTACAGAACAATTTGAAATGTTATGTTAAGTTTTTCAATCAGATCTATTCATCCTAATTTTGTATGGAGAAATTTTCAGCTAGATGAATTTGCTTCCTACATCCTTCCTTTCAGTCCTTCTCTGGTCTCATTACTTTACTTCTGAAAATATATAAGAGAAAAATTATGTGGTGGTTGTGCTTAGTACATCATGCACGCTATATTTTCATAATTTTATGATTGTAGAAACAGATCTGTCTTGTTTGCTCTACTTTTCCTAATTTATTTTACTCAAACATTAATCTGATGATGGGAAAAATTAAAGCAATGTTAATTCCTTAGAAGTGGAATAAAGTAGAGTAAGGGGAAGTATCATATGATTGTTAAATAAACATTTCCTTTTACCCTCTCCACTTATACATGTTTTTAAGTTTGTAATGTTTTGCATGTTGCATCAACTGAAAGCTGTAGCTGCTGGTAAACATAAGGGTATGTCTTAAGCTCTCTTGGCTCTCCTTTATGTGTTTTTTTTTTTTTTTTTTTTTGTCACTTGCCCTTTTTCTTATCTGTTTACATTATTAGCAACAATTTACAATACTGCTGTTTTCTCATCATTCTTCAGAATATTTATTAGTTTCTGAAGAATATGGAATAGACTCCAAGTGGTCATATAATTGGATTTTTAATTAAGCAAAGAGGGTTCTTAATACACACAAGATCTTATATGTGCTTTTACTAAGCATGTATACTCTGTTTGCAAATACATGGCCCTGCCTAGATGTCACTCATAGTTCAAAATGAAGATTCTGGACACACTTCTGTTAGAAAACCTTTGAAGATGTGCTGTAGATCTACTAGTTTCCATAATCTCTGTCATAAGTAAAAGAGTATTTCTGTTCTTCATCTCTGGTGTGTTGAAGTAGCCTCAAGTTACATATATGAGATACTTTAATTATGACTTTTAAAAAATATAAGAAAAAATTTCTTATCTGGAAACATTAGTTCTATTAGAATTATTTCCAGTTTTATCTTATAGATACTCTAGACCTTCACTGACCAATGACTCTGACCTAATGACATGACAAAACAGTCCGACCCCACACATAAAGTTCTGTACTACTTCTCCTCGTCTTTTTTCTTTTATCATGAATATACATATTGAAGCTTTCTTACCTTACTGAGAAGGAAAAATTCATCTTTATGTTGCTTTATATGCATCCGAGCTCCCTGCACATAATTTTAAGAGATAAATTCCTTTGAATTTGGAGTTTACCTTATTTACTTAAAATATGAATCAACTGAGACGTTCTTCTTTATTGATATGTGAATTTTTTAATTTTGGAAATAAAAGTTAATACAGGAGTGCTTAGTAACACAGTGCTGTATTAGATAATTCTTAATGGTATTTTTCAAAGCATATGACTAGAATAAATACTTTTAACTATTACCTTTCATAGTACAAGAATGCAAGGTAGGCATTACTCAGTTTCACTAAAGTGTGTATCATGGTCATACCAGTTTAGAATCAGACCTCTCATATAGTGTTGCCTCTTGATGGATATGTTCTCTTAGGTAAATTGCTTAACTGTTTTTAATCTCAAGCTTTCTTATGTAATATGGGTATAATAATGCTGAGATAATTAAAGTATTATGTAGCAGTTTTTGACATAAAATCAAGAATAATAATTATTTTATATGGAATATTATTCTCTACATGGTTTGTTGAGTTGAACTACCACTTTTTCATTCTAATTTTGGCCAATGTTCAGACCTTTTTTTTAAAAAAAAATCAGTTGTAAAGCTTTCTTATGTGACTTCAACTTCATTGAGTAGTCAGTGGCAACTGTAAATTCTGAATTTTAAATGGACACTAAAATCACAGAGTAGTCTAATCTTTGCTTATATTTTTCTGTCTCATCAGTTATATCCTCCTCAGCCTTAATCCTAAGAGCCATTTTCAGCTTCTATTGCAGACCTGTTGTTCACTGTTTATCATGTACCTTGTGACCTTGATACCTGCTTTGGGTAGGTATTTGCATTAGAGCTCTTCTCTGTTCTTGATTTGACAATTGTTTTCTTTACAATTTTTTTTTTTTTTTTAAGTATAGAGCTGTACTAACACATGTAACCTTTGGGTTCATTTATTTAACCCAGATATGACTATAGAGATACTATACATTTTTATTAATGATTATGAAACAAAAATAAAAACTAAAAGAAGCAAGCAA
Source organism: Tragulus kanchil (assembly GCA_022376925.1). Classification (NCBI taxonomy): domain Eukaryota; kingdom Metazoa; phylum Chordata; class Mammalia; order Artiodactyla; family Tragulidae; genus Tragulus; species Tragulus kanchil. Next base: position 91,718,341 of record JAIOJX010000005.1, on the reverse strand, counting down.
ACAGCTTGAAAACCATCAGATTATGTTAAACAAATTTATATTCTTGGTAGGGTTTCTAATTCATTCCCAGAGAAGACAGGAAGTTATTAGAGTAAAAGTCACACCAAAGGATATGTGACCAGGCTCCCTCCAGTGGTAGAATGACTGGTAAGTCATAAGTTGAAACATTCTTGCCTAGGTAATTAAGCCAGTTAAAATTCACGCTATAGAATACTATCTAGAAAACTTCCAAGTCACTTAATAAAAAAAATTGCTGCAGATGGTTTCCTCTCTTTAGGCCAAAGCTTAATTTTTCCTTTAACTTACGTAAGTATTGTTTCAGGATGACTTTTATATTTTATCCTGGGTTTCGGTACCAATAGCAGCTGCATCAGTTATAGCAGTAAGCATGATCCTTCTAGTTTATTTTCTTCTCTGCCCTTAGTAAATGTATAAGTTTTCCTTATAGCATTTGCCTCTTTCTCTGGTTTATTTTTCATTTCTTTTAACTTTCTCTGTAAAGAACCTTTTCATTGTTTGTAAATTATTTAAACTCTGTCTTTACTATTGTAAAGCATTTGCCTTATTTTTAAGAGTTTACTATATAATAAACTGTCTTCTTAAGAAAACTGTATTGTATATACATCCATTTGAGAAGTAACAGTATGTGGGGAGGACTTCTAGCAGAAATGTGATAGAAGAGTTGAAGAGTCTAGGGAGGAAAAATAGGGAGCCTCAGCTTGTTCTCTGTATGGGAGGAGAGTGAGTGACAATGCTATAAAAATAAACCTGAAAATGATTACCAAGATTTTGTGATTTATTAAATTTTCAAGCAGAGTGAAAAGTGATTGGGGTAACTGTAGGATTTAAAATGTAAGAAATCTGAAGAATCTGAAAAAAAAGGGGGCGGAGGAAAAATATTTTATCATCATGATGACAGCGGACATCTAAATATGCCCCAAACCCTTTTCCATAGGTAATTCCCTCTCTGATAAATCATTCTCAGAACAGTTTTTATCTACTGCCTTCTCATGGTTATTTCGATGTGGATCCCAGCAAGAGATAGACACTCTTGTTTCTTGATTCCCACTGTTCTCACTCTTTAAGGCTACTTATCATCCAATGATAGTACATTTTGAGAATCATTACTAAAGCACTTGAACCTTACAGAGGATTATGAAACAGATTTAAGTCATCTGCATGAAGGTAGTTTTGGAATCTTGGGAGATTTTTCACAGTGGTTTAGTGTAAAGTGAAAAGAACTTGTACAGTAAGACATTTGAAATCTAACATAAGAGACTTCCTTGGAAATGAGTGTAAATCCTTTAGCAATTCCTTCTGTGTTCTGGAAAAGGGTTCTAGAATGAGTAAGAGAATTGTTCATAGAACCTTATATTCCGCTGGGGAGACTATAACTTGGGTGAAAAAGGAGGATTAGAATTTGACTTCAGTTTAGAGTAACCTCTGAAGAGGTTTGTGTCTCACTCGTTGAAGGTAAGGAATGATCACATGCTGGGGAAAGCCATTGTTGAACCCCCCAAATGAAATAAATATGCAGTAAGCATGATCCTTCTAGTTTATTTTCTTCTCTGCCCTTAGTAAATGTATAAGTTTTCCTTATAGCATTTGCCTCTTTCTCTGGTTTATTTTTCATTTCTTTTAACTTTCTCTGTAAAGAACCTTTTCATTGTTTGTAAATTATTTAAACTCTGTCTTTACTATTGTAAAGCATTTGCCTTATTTTTAAGAGTTTACTATATAATAAACTGTCTTCTTAAGAAAACTGTATTGTATATACATCCATTTGAGAAGTAACAGTATGTGGGGAGGACTTCTAGCAGAAATGTGATAGAAGAGTTGAAGAGTCTAGGGAGGAAAAATAGGGAGCCTCAGCTTGTTCTCTGTATGGGAGGAGAGTGAGTGACAATGCTATAAAAATAAACCTGAAAATGATTACCAAGATTTTGTGATTTATTAAATTTTCAAGCAGAGTGAAAAGTGATTGGGGTAACTGTAGGATTTAAAATGTAAGAAATCTGAAGAATCTGAAAAAAAAGGGGGCGGAGGAAAAATATTTTATCATCATGATGACAGCGGACATCTAAATATGCCCCAAACCCTTTTCCATAGGTAATTCCCTCTCTGATAAATCATTCTCAGAACAGTTTTTATCTACTGCCTTCTCATGGTTATTTCGATGTGGATCCCAGCAAGAGATAGACACTCTTGTTTCTTGATTCCCACTGTTCTCACTCTTTAAGGCTACTTATCATCCAATGATAGTACATTTTGAGAATCATTACTAAAGCACTTGAACCTTACAGAGGATTATGAAACAGATTTAAGTCATCTGCATGAAGGTAGTTTTGGAATCTTGGGAGATTTTTCACAGTGGTTTAGTGTAAAGTGAAAAGAACTTGTACAGTAAGACATTTGAAATCTAACATAAGAGACTTCCTTGGAAATGAGTGTAAATCCTTTAGCAATTCCTTCTGTGTTCTGGAAAAGGGTTCTAGAATGAGTAAGAGAATTGTTCATAGAACCTTATATTCCGCTGGGGAGACTATAACTTGGGTGAAAAAGGAGGATTAGAATTTGACTTCAGTTTAGAGTAACCTCTGAAGAGGTTTGTGTCTCACTCGTTGAAGGTAAGGAATGATCACATGCTGGGGAAAGCCATTGTTGAACCCCCCAAATGAAATAAATATGCAGTTCAGTCTTGTTAATGTAAACAAGTACTCTACAGTTTAAAGTCCCTCATTAGCTATGAGTTGAACAAAAAACATCACACTCTGAGCTGTGGTTAGATTCTTTGGGCCAAGTTTGTGGTTCATTATAAAGGGGCTGTGGAATTTTTGCATACATACTATTATTATTTGTAGTGTGTGTGGCAACTACTGTAAATAAATCTGTCTTCTTATTTCTATAGCCTTTGCGAGTGTTGCTATCTAATTATAGTATGAAAAGCTTGTAATTTCCCTCGACATATGCCATTAAAGACAAGGTGCAAAATATTTTTCAATATACTTACTGTGATTTTTCTTGAAAAATAGCATCTTACCTTCAAGCCTGAATGTTGGTAAGTATTTCAATATTTAAAACTTTTAAAGCTGATCATTTGGAAGAAAAATTACGTTTTTTCAGCCTCAAGGTTTTGCAACATTAAATGTGTGATACATTCTTCATGATTGCATTTTAGAGTTATATCTATGATGTAGAACAGGGATCAGCAAGTTACAATACTTGGACCAAATCCAAATACCTGATGCCAGTTTTTTAAGTAAAATTTTATTGAAATGAAGCCATGCTCAGAACAGTGTTGATCTACTGCCTTCTCATGGTTATGTCGATGTGGAGCCCAGCAAGAGATAGACACTCTTGTTTCTTGATTCCCACTGTTCTCACTCTTTAAGGCTACTTATCATCCAATGATAGTACATTTTGAGAATCATTACTAAAGCACTTGAACCTTACAGAGGATTATGAAACAGATTTAAGTCATCTGCATGAAGGTAGTTTTGGAATCTTGGGAGATTTTTCACAGTGGTTTAGTGTAAAGTGAAAAGAACTTGTACAGTAAGACATTTGAAATCTAACATAAGAGACTTCCTTGGAAATGAGTGTAAATCCTTTAGCAATTCCTTCTGTGTTCTGGAAAAGGGTTCTAGAATGAGTAAGAGAATTGTTCATAGAACCTTATATTCCGCTGGGGAGACTATAACTTGGGTGAAAAAGGAGGATTAGAATTTGACTTCAGTTTAGAGTAACCTCTGAAGAGGTTTGTGTCTCACTCGTTGAAGGTAAGGAATGATCACATGCTGGGGAAAGCCATTGTTGAACCCCCCAAATGAAATAAATATGCAGTTCAGTCTTGTTAATGTAAACAAGTACTCTACAGTTTAAAGTCCCTCATTAGCTATGAGTTGAACAAAAAACATCACACTCTGAGCTGTGGTTAGATTCTTTGGGCCAAGTTTGTGGTTCATTATAAAGGGGCTGTGGAATTTTTGCATACATACTATTATTATTTGTAGTGTGTGTGGCAACTACTGTAAATAAATCTGTCTTCTTATTTCTATAGCCTTTGCGAGTGTTGCTATCTAATTATAGTATGAAAAGCTTGTAATTTCCCTCGACATATGCCATTAAAGACAAGGTGCAAAATATTTTTCAATATACTTACTGTGATTTTTCTTGAAAAATAGCATCTTACCTTCAAGCCTGAATGTTGGTAAGTATTTCAATATTTAAAACTTTTAAAGCTGATCATTTGGAAGAAAAATTACGTTTTTTCAGCCTCAAGGTTTTGCAACATTAAATGTGTGATACATTCTTCATGATTGCATTTTAGAGTTATATCTATGATGTAGAACAGGGATCAGCAAGTTACAATACTTGGACCAAATCCAAATACCTGATGCCAGTTTTTTAAGTAAAATTTTATTGAAATGAAGCCATGCTCATTTGTTTATATATTGTCTATGGCTGCTTTCTTGCTAAAACATCAGAGTTGTGTTGCTGTGGTAACAGATCACATAGCCCGCAAACCTTAAAATACTTATAATCTAATCCTTTGCAGAAAAAGTTTGCCAACACTTAATTTAGAGAACTAGGGAAAAAATTAGTATTTCTTAATAGGAATAAAAATATTAGAAGAGTTTCTGAAAAATATCATAAGTTTTCTTTTACAGATTATCAGGGCTTTAGATTCTGCTGGGCAGGCAGAGTGCTATGGAAAGCCTAAAAACCTTACCAAACAACAGAAAGAAACAAGTCCTGATTTTAATTTGAAATCTAGTCATCATATAAATAGCTTTATAAAGATAATACAAGTTATACATTATAATTTCATTAATATGTTTTAAAGTATCAAGGATGATAATATGAGGTTTGAGAAATACATTTATATTGATACATATTAGAAAGATTTATGTATATATCATATTCTTCTAAACCAAATCCTTACTGAAAAAGAATCTAGGTCTTGCTCATCTTTCTGACCTGTATAACCATGGTAGTGTGATCATTCACCTAGAGCCAGACATCCTGGAGTGTGAAATCAAGTGGGCCTTAGAAAGCATCACTATGAACAAGGCTAGTGGCAGTGATGGAATTCCATCAAATGAGCTGTTTCAAAGCCAAAAAGATGATGCTGTTAAAATGCTGCACTCAGTATGCCCGCAAATTTGGAAAACTCGGCAATGGCTTACAGGACTGAAAAAGATCAGATTTCATTCCAGTCCCAAAGGATGTTCAAACTATCACACAATTACACTCATTTCACACGCTAGCAAGGTATGCTCAGAATCCTCCAGGCTGGGCTTCAAAAGTACGTGAACTGAGAATTTCCAGATATACAGCCTAGATTTAGAAAAGGCAGTGGAACCAAAGATCAAATTGCCAACGTCCATTGGATCATAGAAAAAGCAAGAGAATTCCAGAAAAAAACATATACTTCTGCTTCATTGACTGTATTAAGCCTTTGACTGTATGGATCACCGCAAACTGTGGAAAATTTTTCAAGTGATAGGAATACCAGACCACCTAAACTGCCTCCTGAGAAACCTATAAGCAGATCAAGAAACAACAGTTAGAACCAGACATGGAACAACGGACTGGTTCCAAATTGAGAAAGAAGTACATCAAGTCTATATTTTTGTCACCCTGTTTAATTTGTATGCAGAGTACATCATGCAGAGTCCTGGGCTGAATGAAGCACAAGCTGAAATCAAGATGGCCAGGAGAAATGTCAATAATGTCAGAAATGCAAATGTCACCACCCATATGGCGGAAGGTAAAAAAGGAACTAAAGAACCTCTTGATGAAGGTAAAAGAGGAGAATGATAAAGTTAGATTAAAACTCAACATTCAAAAAACTAAGAATATGGCATCCAGTCCGATGTTTTCATGGCAAATGGAAAGGGAAACAATGGAAACAGTGACAGACTACTTTCCTGGGCTCTGAAAACTTCAAAATCACTGGGGACAGTGACTACATAACCATGAAATTAAGACACTTGCTCCTTGGAAGAAAAACTTGCAAACCTAGACAGGGTTTTGAAAAGCAGAGACATTACTCTGCCAACAAAGGTCCTTATAAGTCAAAGGTATGGTTTTTCTAGTAGTAATGTATGGTTATGAGAGTTGTACCATAAAGAAAGATGAGCACCACAGAATTGATGCTTTCAAACTGTGGTGTTGGAGAAGACTCTTTAGAATCCCTTGGACTGCAAGGAGATCAAACTAGTCAATTTTAAAGGAAACTGAACCTGAATATTTGTTGGAAGGGCTGATGCTGAAGCTCCAAGAGTTTGGCCACCTGGTGGGAAGAGCCAACTCATTGGAAAAGACCCTAGTTTGGGGAAAGATTGAAGGCAAGAGGAGAAGGGGATGACAAAGGATGAGATAGTTGGATAATATCACCGATTCAATGGACATACGTTTGAACAAGCTCTGGAAAATGGTAAGACAGATCACAAAGAGTCGGCAACTCATTGGAAAAGACTAGTTCTGGGGAAAGATTTCCAGATATACAGCCTAGATTTAGAAAAGGCAGTGGAACCAAAGATCAAATTGCCAACGTCCATTGGATCATACAAAAAGCAAGAGAATTCCAGAAAAAAACATATACTTCTGCTTCATTGACTGTATTAAGCCTTTGACTGTATGGATCACCGCAAACTGTGGAAAATTTTTCAAGTGATAGGAATACCAGACCACCTAAACTGCCTCCTGAGAAACCTATAAGCAGATCAAGAAACAACAGTTAGAACCAGACATGGAACAACGGACTGGTTCCAAATTGAGAAAGAAGTACATCAAGTCTATATTTTTGTCACCCTGTTTAATTTGTATGCAGAGTACATCATGCAGAGTCCTGGGCTGAATGAAGCACAAGCTGAAATCAAGATGGCCAGGAGAAATGTCAATAATGTCAGAAATGCAAATGTCACCACCCATATGGCGGAAGGTAAAAAAGGAACTAAAGAACCTCTTGATGAAGGTAAAAGAGGAGAATGATAAAGTTAGATTAAAACTCAACATTCAAAAAACTAAGAATATGGCATCCAGTCCGATGTTTTCATGGCAAATGGAAAGGGAAACAATGGAAACAGTGACAGACTACTTTCCTGGGCTCTGAAAACTTCAAAATCACTGGGGACAGTGACTACATAACCATGAAATTAAGACACTTGCTCCTTGGAAGAAAAACTTGCAAACCTAGACAGGGTTTTGAAAAGCAGAGACATTACTCTGCCAACAAAGGTCCTTATAAGTCAAAGGTATGGTTTTTCTAGTAGTAATGTATGGTTATGAGAGTTGTACCATAAAGAAAGATGAGCACCACAGAATTGATGCTTTCAAACTGTGGTGTTGGAGAAGACTCTTTAGAATCCCTTGGACTGCAAGGAGATCAAACTAGTCAATTTTAAAGGAAACTGAACCTGAATATTTGTTGGAAGGGCTGATGCTGAAGCTCCAAGAGTTTGGCCACCTGGTGGGAAGAGCCAACTCATTGGAAAAGACCCTAGTTTGGGGAAAGATTGAAGGCAAGAGGAGAAGGGGATGACAAAGGATGAGATAGTTGGATAATATCACCGATTCAATGGACATACGTTTGAACAAGCTCTGGAAAATGGTAAGACAGATCACAAAGAGTCGGACATGACTGAGCAACTGAACAACAAAGTGCATATATAATGCATAAAATGGCATAGGTCCTAAGAGTACATAACATTTAGTATTGCTGAAGAAAAAAGAGGTATTTCTCCTTAGAAAAACTAAAAGTTAGGGTGAGCTATTATTAGATTATAGTGTCATCTATAGTTTGGATTTATCTAGTTTGAAATCTAGATTTCAAGCTTTCTAATTTGTAGAGAATCTTTTAAAACAAAAGCACCATAGTTTAGAGAACTCTTAACAAGTAACATTAGAAAACCCTTAATAAGAAAGCATATACTAATAATTTAGTAATAAATATACTAATTAATAAATAAAACTAATAAATATCCTGGAATTTCAGGCATACATCACTTTTCAGATAAAGTAGATTGATCAATGGGTGTGGTGAGAAATTAAAATTAGCAGTTATATTTGAAAGTTATTTTATATAAGCCTCAACATCCACTTTATTTCTGAATTTTATTTTTATTGCATTGTGTCTAGGAAATTCTGGTTTATACAAATAAGTAGTAGCAAATAGTAATGTTTTTAAATTCATTTTCCCTTATCAGGATAAGGGAAAATAAATTGATTCAAACTTTAGGGAAATAGTAAGATTTTTTTCCCCAAAATTGAATCAAAGCGTAAGTCCTTTGGAGGAAGGTGATAGAATTGACTCATCATCAGTAGGCTTTTTCCTTGTTGAGTGTGAACTCTGAGCAGTTCGTTGATAACATTTTTAAATGCTCATATTTTTTGCTTATCTCTGATAGAAATTTCAGAACATCTGACTTTAATTTACTTGGATAATGATGCTTAACTTAAGGATTAGTTTCATGACTGATTTTTTTTCTACAATTATAAGCTTTATAGCATTTGTGACTGTTGTCAGATCAAGGTTTTCAACTTGTTTCAAAGCTATATAATTGTATTAATGTTCCTGTTATTTATATTTGAAAGATTAATATAAAGTCTCTTTAATGAATAAATAAAGTATTTCTTGTTTCTTTTGAGATATTTATACTTTACTTGGGGACACCTACTTAAGTTTGGTGTAAAAAATGGAATTTTGACATTTTCTGTCTGTAACAATACAGTTAATTCAGAAAAAAGAAAAATCCATGTATTTAAATGATAGTCTGTGTGATTAGGGGAAATTATTTTGAAATCTCTTAGTATCCAAGCCTTATTTGTGAATAGTTATTTACTGTTGCAACCATTCTGACAGTTGAGTTGATGATGTGTTAAAAACTCATTTAGACATTAAAATTTTCTTAGACTTTGTACATTGCTTTAGCATTCTCGGATTGACCTGTTTGAGAAACTTCTAGTAAACAAATGGAGAGATTTGCCACATTCATATTCTAAAACTGTTGGAATTAATCAAGCATATGTGATGAATAATTTTGTATTCTCTGCATTTTTAGATATGTACCAATATTACAGTTTTTTTAAATAAAAGTTTTGTAATTTAACATATTTGTTGTACTGTCACACAGGATTTAAAAATATTTTTGTCCAGTTGTGTATGCTGTTGTTCATGGGTGATACGGTGACTTTGTTCTGAGCACATTTTGATTACTAGATTTACAATAACTTCATATACACATTTTTTTCAAAATTATCGAACTTGTTGAAGATTGTATCATTATAGTTGTCCCCTTGATATCTGAAGTTGAGCTTTCTTCTGAAAGCTTTCATAAACCAAGACTGTGTAAAGAGAAGAAGCAGTTGCCTTAGGACACATATTGCTAGTGGGTGCACTAGACAAATCCAGACAAAACATAGATTCTCTGAACAGACACAGTTCAGAGCTCTGGGACTTGAGGCTGAGATGTGGGGTGTAGTTCTCAGGGAAGGAACTCGAGGCACAGCTCTTCCTGCTTGGGGAGTACGCTGCCTTAATAGCGGCTCCCTGCCAAACCCACTGAAGGCTGTTTTTCGCTTTTTGCCTCTTTTCCTAGAAGGGAAATGCTCTTTGGATGTTTTTGGTTACAAATACAGTTACTAGTGTAGATAGTTCATGAAAGTTAAGTGACGCAAAATGAACTCTTGGGAAAGCAGAGGACATCTTTATTTGCAAACCTTGGTATATGAAACCCAATGATAATTTATTATTTTCTATATTTATCATTTATGATTTACCACTGCAATGCAAATTGTACTGACAGAAGACTATCATTGAAATCTAGCATTGTGTTTTAGCTTTGAGAGCTCCCAAATGTTAGCTGAAAGAGCAACTTTTACTAATTAATAGTAAGACTTGAGATATCTTGAGCCAAGTCAATCTCAATACCTCCTTGTTAACACCTATTTAACATTCTTGCTTTTCACTGGGAATCCATTTCCAGTTGTATAGGTAATTATTTTATAACCTATACTGGAAAAAGTATAACTGTATCACAAATTTAGAAAAACTTTATCACAAGTGTGAAGAAACACGGAAAATTCATAAGCCCTTCTATTTAATTTGTTCTAATGATCTGAAGGGATAAATACATGCACCTGAGCCATGTCTAAAACTAATTGAACACTGCTTGCAAATACATAATGTTTGCAGAATTTTCCTTGAGAATATACTTGCTTCCTTGACTTAAGAAAAACATAAAACATGATCAGAGCCACAGTCTTTTTATACATTGTGCCATTCTGTGTACTGAAGCAGCAGGCCAAGTTTTATTTTGATGTTTACCACAAATCATATAATACAGCACAATTTAATATATGCTGTTTGAACTCAGTTTTAAAAATAGCCCAAAATTATTAAGAAAGTTAAAAGATAATGTTTGCTGAACATCTTAATCACCTCTTTAAAAATATAAAACTATTTGTCAGAACCAACTTAAATCATTGGATCTCAACATTTATTACCAGGAGGACTTGTCAAAACAGATTCTGTTCTCCTACCCCCAGAATTTCGGATTTGTTAGTTCTGAGTTGGAGCCCACGAATTTGCATTTATAACAGCCTTTCAGGTGACACTGGTGTTCTATGGAAAAGAACTCGGGCAAGGACATCTTTATTTTTCGCTTTTTAGAAGGAAATGCTCTTTGGATGTTTTTGGTTACAAATACAGTTACTAGTGTAGATAGTTCATGAAAGTTAAGTGACGCAAAATGAACTCTTGGGAAAGCAGAGGACATCTTTATTTGCAAACCTTGGTATATGAAACCCAATGATAATTTATTATTTTCTATATTTATCATTTATGATTTACCACTGCAATGCAAATTGTACTGACAGAAGACTATCATTGAAATCTAGCATTGTGTTTTAGCTTTGAGAGCTCCCAAATGTTAGCTGAAAGAGCAACTTTTACTAATTAATAGTAAGACTTGAGATATCTTGAGCCAAGTCAATCTCAATACCTCCTTGTTAACACCTATTTAACATTCTTGCTTTTCACTGGGAATCCATTTCCAGTTGTATAGGTAATTATTTTATAACCTATACTGGAAAAAGTATAACTGTATCACAAATTTAGAAAAACTTTATCACAAGTGTGAAGAAACACGGAAAATTCATAAGCCCTTCTATTTAATTTGTTCTAATGATCTGAAGGGATAAATACATGCACCTGAGCCATGTCTAAAACTAATTGAACACTGCTTGCAAATACATAATGTTTGCAGAATTTTCCTTGAGAATATACTTGCTTCCTTGACTTAAGAAAAACATAAAACATGATCAGAGCCACAGTCTTTTTATACATTGTGCCATTCTGTGTACTGAAGCAGCAGGCCAAGTTTTATTTTGATGTTTACCACAAATCATATAATACAGCACAATTTAATATATGCTGTTTGAACTCAGTTTTAAAAATAGCCCAAAATTATTAAGAAAGTTAAAAGATAATGTTTGCTGAACATCTTAATCACCTCTTTAAAAATATAAAACTATTTGTCAGAACCAACTTAAATCATTGGATCTCAACATTTATTACCAGGAGGACTTGTCAAAACAGATTCTGTTCTCCTACCCCCAGAATTTCGGATTTGTTAGTTCTGAGTTGGAGCCCACGAATTTGCATTTATAACAGCCTTTCAGGTGACACTGGTGTTTGTCAGAGAGGACGCTGAAGAACCACTGCTGGAGGTAGCATACGAAAGACGTTCTTAGGTAAGGAAGAAAGATTACACATTTGATTTTAATAAATACAGCCATTTGAGGATTCAAGAATCCAACCCACTTACAGGGCAATAAGAGACAACGGGATTGTTAAGTAAAGGAAGGTGGAAATTATGGTGGTGGAACTGAACAACATATTTGAATTAAAAACTTGTTGACTTTGTGAGTAAACTAAAAGTATGAGACATGAAAAAGGAAATTGTTGTTGATATACTTTGCTAGACTGGCAGTTTGGGAACATTTCGATGCCAACAAATATAGTAGTAGTTGTCGGAGTGAATGTGAAGGAGAAATCTTGGTATCAAGCTGCTAACAAGCTATTAAAATTTTTCAGGACATGTTAGGTTTCAGATATTTGTGGAACATCTATATGAAAATATCGAGGGGGCTATTAGTAATATCTGTATCTTATAGGAGCATGTTTGAAGATAAAGATGGAATTTAATAGTCATTTTCAACCTCTTTTTCTATGGCTCCCCTTTTTCCTTCCCTGTTTACTGTGCTCAGTAGCGTTCAACTCTTTGCAATGCCATAGGCTGTAGCCCGCCAGGCTCCTCTGTCCATGAGATTTTCTAGGTAAATGGGTTGCCATGTCCTAATCCACAGGATATTCCCAAACCAGGGATCGAATATGTGTCTTGCATCTCCTGTCTTGGCAGGCAGATTCTTTACCACTGCGCCACCTGGGACGCCCCTATCAAATGTTTTTTTCTTCATCCTCTAGTCATTCTTTTTGATTCATACTGAATTGTTGAACTGCTCATTAGAGTGAGTAAATTCAAATGTAGGTGTCATTTTTTTGTGGTGTCTAAAAGGAGTATTTGAAAATTACTCTTACATATTTAAATTTTGCTTGGGAAGGGTTATTTGAGGTAGTTAACATAGAAGAACAACTAACCTAAGCTCTATACTTGATAGATTTCTCTCACTTATATCAACTAGAAAAAGAGTACATGATTTTCTGTGCTTCTGTGGAAATACACTGGACTAATTTCCGACTAGATTGTTACGGGCCTTTCAGGTGACACTGGTGTTTGTCAGAGAGGACGCTGAAGAACCACTGCTGGAGGTAGCATACGAAAGACGTTCTTAGGTAAGGAAGAAAGATTACACATTTGATTTTAATAAATACAGCCATTTGAGGATTCAAGAATCCAACCCACTTACAGGGCAATAAGAGACAACGGGATTGTTAAGTAAAGGAAGGTGGAAATTATGGTGGTGGAACTGAACAACATATTTGAATTAAAAACTTGTTGACTTTGTGAGTAAACTAAAAGTATGAGACATGAAAAAGGAAATTGTTGTTGATATACTTTGCTAGACTGGCAGTTTGGGAACATTTCGATGCCAACAAATATAGTAGTAGTTGTCGGAGTGAATGTGAAGGAGAAATCTTGGTATCAAGCTGCTAACAAGCTATTAAAATTTTTCAGGACATGTTAGGTTTCAGATATTTGTGGAACATCTATATGAAAATATCGAGGGGGCTATTAGTAATATCTGTATCTTATAGGAGCATGTTTGAAGATAAAGATGGAATTTAATAGTCATTTTCAACCTCTTTTTCTATGGCTCCCCTTTTTCCTTCCCTGTTTACTGTGCTCAGTAGCGTTCAACTCTTTGCAATGCCATAGGCTGTAGCCCGCCAGGCTCCTCTGTCCATGAGATTTTCTAGGTAAATGGGTTGCCATGTCCTAATCCACAGGATATTCCCAAACCAGGGATCGAATATGTGTCTTGCATCTCCTGTCTTGGCAGGCAGATTCTTTACCACTGCGCCACCTGGGACGCCCCTATCAAATGTTTTTTTCTTCATCCTCTAGTCATTCTTTTTGATTCATACTGAATTGTTGAACTGCTCATTAGAGTGAGTAAATTCAAATGTAGGTGTCATTTTTTTGTGGTGTCTAAAAGGAGTATTTGAAAATTACTCTTACATATTTAAATTTTGCTTGGGAAGGGTTATTTGAGGTAGTTAACATAGAAGAACAACTAACCTAAGCTCTATACTTGATAGATTTCTCTCACTTATATCAACTAGAAAAAGAGTTAAGTACATGATTTTCTGTGCTTCTGTGGAAATACACTGGACTAATTTTCCCCTCCTTGGCAACTATCTACAGTGCATAAAATAAACTGTTGGAACTGAGCAGATAAATGATGACACTGAGCATACAGAAACTAAAATCTTTAGCAAAGCTATTTCTAATACTTACATACTGAACATACATTTCAAACATTTTTTAATGCTTGCAACAACTATTAAATTTAATGTTTACTATGGTATGTATTGAATGCTAGTCTAAATAAGACAGTCTTTTGCACATTTGTGTTCTTTGCAGATGTTTTTGGTATAAATTTAGACAAACCTTCCATTTTATCCAAACCATCCGTACACGTTTTTTGTATAATTTTTCAAGCTATGCTAAGACTGGGTGTTTGAGCCTATTTTTATATATTTTAGTACAATTCAGTATATCCAATATTAATTCTCTTGGAGCTTGTTATACTTTTTTGGTTGTTGCTTTTAATTAGTAAAGGGAAAAAATAGGAAAACCTAATAATGAAAAAGACAGTGATTCTGGAATTTGCTATTTGCACTATTTGTTTTCCTAAAAGTTTTATTCATTCAAATTCTAACGATAAAATTTACAGTAATACACTTTGAGGTTGAAATAGTGATGAATACAATCTAGTCACCTCTACCGGAATTTTTATTCTGAACTGTGTATTATAGAAGTGTGTCTCCATCTTGATAAATACTTTTGAGAACTTCACAAATGTTTCTAAAATCTTAGTATGGATCAGTAGTCACTGAAATTTTTCTTCACTATTTTCAAAGGTATTTGAGAAATATTTTTACCAGTTTTTTTTTTGTATTAATACAAGTTTAGACCACTTATTTTCATTATTGTGTATTAATATTTTAATTAAAAAATTAAATGTATTTTCCTGCATACATGCATGATGCTTTTTAGCACAAAAATGTACACACATGTGTGTACTCATTTTCATTATACTTTAAAATGCAGATGTAGTGTCCTTTAAAAAAGTCTGAAATATGAAATCTAAACTTAAAAACACCTAAGCTCTATACTTGATAGATTTCTCTCACTTATATCAACTAGAAAAAGAGTTAAGTACATGATTTTCTGTGCTTCTGTGGAAATACACTGGACTAATTTTCCCCTCCTTGGCAACTATCTACAGTGCATAAAATAAACTGTTGGAACTGAGCAGATAAATGATGACACTGAGCATACAGAAACTAAAATCTTTAGCAAAGCTATTTCTAATACTTACATACTGAACATACATTTCAAACATTTTTTAATGCTTGCAACAACTATTAAATTTAATGTTTACTATGGTATGTATTGAATGCTAGTCTAAATAAGACAGTCTTTTGCACATTTGTGTTCTTTGCAGATGTTTTTGGTATAAATTTAGACAAACCTTCCATTTTATCCAAACCATCCGTACACGTTTTTTGTATAATTTTTCAAGCTATGCTAAGACTGGGTGTTTGAGCCTATTTTTATATATTTTAGTACAATTCAGTATATCCAATATTAATTCTCTTGGAGCTTGTTATACTTTTTTGGTTGTTGCTTTTAATTAGTAAAGGGAAAAAATAGGAAAACCTAATAATGAAAAAGACAGTGATTCTGGAATTTGCTATTTGCACTATTTGTTTTCCTAAAAGTTTTATTCATTCAAATTCTAACGATAAAATTTACAGTAATACACTTTGAGGTTGAAATAGTGATGAATACAATCTAGTCACCTCTACCGGAATTTTTATTCTGAACTGTGTATTATAGAAGTGTGTCTCCATCTTGATAAATACTTTTGAGAACTTCACAAATGTTTCTAAAATCTTAGTATGGATCAGTAGTCACTGAAATTTTTCTTCACTATTTTCAAAGGTATTTGAGAAATATTTTTACCAGTTTTTTTTTTGTATTAATACAAGTTTAGACCACTTATTTTCATTATTGTGTATTAATATTTTAATTAAAAAATTAAATGTATTTTCCTGCATACATGCATGATGCTTTTTAGCACAAAAATGTACACACATGTGTGTACTCATTTTCATTATACTTTAAAATGCAGATGTAGTGTCCTTTAAAAAAGTCTGAAATATGAAATCTAAACTTAAAAAACACAATTAGCCACAATGGTGTGCTCTGTCATTTCTCTAATGTGCTTAATTATTTCCTTCTGAAAATTTTGGCAGAAGGGCAAAATGGCAGTAAAATGTCATACCAAGTAAACTATGTTTAACTATGCTTGCTTTAAGTTATTTCTGAAATTTTTATGAGGGAAAGTATTATAAATAATAGACATTGGAAACATAGAGATTTAACATTTTTAGCTTCATCTGTATATAGATGGCATATAAATATGCCATGTTATAAATAGCTAAATTGTTACTATACTGACAGTTAAGTTTTAAAAACACAATAGAATGCTGCATTTGTATCGTTTACCTATGAGTTTGCAAAGCTTTTTTTTTTTGGCCCGGTGTTTCTATTAACATGCTTTAAATTTTTTCTCTGAGCACAGAGAACTCTTATGAAATGTCAAAAAGGTTATTTTTTAAATAAGAAATGACTCCTGAGAAAGCTAAGAGTGATGATGTGAGAAAGAAGAGCGATTTTATCCAGAATAGTTTTTGTTAAATTGAAAAGTCGTTCTGCAGAATTTTTGCCTTGACCAATGTTATTATACCAACAGTATAAAGTATCGTAATTTACTATGGTGTCAGAATTTATTTTAGTTGCTTTTAAATTGATTTTCATTGTCCTGTGGATTACTAAGGGTCTACAAATGGCTTACTTCCAGTTTTGTTATACTCTGCTACCTTTTATGGGGAAGTTATATGCTTTGTTTCTACAATGTAAGGACTTTCAAAAGAGTGTAAATGCTATGAGTAGTTTGTGTAGGAACCTCAGAAGTCATGTACGATAATTGAGCCATAGGATAAAATAATAGGAGTTCTATTAATATTTTTATCTAACATAAAAATGAATTTGACTGATCTTTTCTATCTTGATTAATACTTAGTATATCAAACTATCATCTCTACTGTATGGGCATGGGGTGCCTTTATATGGTTGGTGTATGGAATTGAGAAATAAAAAATATTGCTACTTAATAAGACACATACTGATGTGCTCTGTCATTTCTCTAATGTGCTTAATTATTTCCTTCTGAAAATTTTGGCAGAAGGGCAAAATGGCAGTAAAATGTCATACCAAGTAAACTATGTTTAACTATGCTTGCTTTAAGTTATTTCTGAAATTTTTATGAGGGAAAGTATTATAAATAATAGACATTGGAAACATAGAGATTTAACATTTTTAGCTTCATCTGTATATAGATGGCATATAAATATGCCATGTTATAAATAGCTAAATTGTTACTATACTGACAGTTAAGTTTTAAAAACACAATAGAATGCTGCATTTGTATCGTTTACCTATGAGTTTGCAAAGCTTTTTTTTTTTGGCCCGGTGTTTCTATTAACATGCTTTAAATTTTTTCTCTGAGCACAGAGAACTCTTATGAAATGTCAAAAAGGTTATTTTTAAGTAAGAAATGACTCCTGAGAAAGCTAAGAGTGATGATGTGAGAAAGAAGAGCGATTTTATCCAGAATAGTTTTTGTTAAATTGAAAAGTCGTTCTGCAGAATTTTTGCCTTGACCAATGTTATTATACCAACAGTATAAAGTATCGTAATTTACTATGGTGTCAGAATTTATTTTAGTTGCTTTTAAATTGATTTTCATTGTCCTGTGGATTACTAAGGGTCTACAAATGGCTTACTTCCAGTTTTGTTATACTCTGCTACCTTTTATGGGGAAGTTATATGCTTTGTTTCTACAATGTAAGGACTTTCAAAAGAGTGTAAATGCTATGAGTAGTTTGTGTAGGAACCTCAGAAGTCATGTACGATAATTGAGCCATAGGATAAAATAATAGGAGTTCTATTAATATTTTTATCTAACATAAAAATGAATTTGACTGATCTTTTCTATCTTGATTAATACTTAGTATATCAAACTATCATCTCTACTGTATGGGCATGGGGTGCCTTTATATGGTTGGTGTATGGAATTGAGAAATAAAAAATATTGCTACTTAATAAGACACATACTGATGTGCTTTTTCCATTTTGATGTACTCATTCTTGTGTGATAGCTTTTGCAAATGTGACCACCCTTAAAACTAGGCATATAAATAAATCAGGTTTATAGATTGTGATCTGAATTGGTATATCACAAAATGTTAGAGCGAATTATCAAAATGTTAAGAATACATACTCATATACTTATTTTAGTAATAAAAATTATAAAATATGTATTTTATGATTTTAATTTCTGTTTTGTCCATAATCTGTAATGTTTTTAATTCAGTTTGACCCCCAAACAACCCAGGTTTGAACTATAAAGGGCCATTTTTACATAAAAATTTTTCAGTAAATACTACAGTTCTATTCTATCCTCAGTTAGTTGAATCCCAAGGTGTGGAACCCTTAAATACAAAGGGACTTCACTCTTCACATGGATCCTGGAAAAATAACGGTAAGGGATGTTATGACAGTAAGGGATGACTGTATGTGGATACAACAGCATGGGTATATAATTTATGAAGAAATAACTGAACTTATGGGTACACTCTAAGCATATTTTGTAGGGATACAAGATCTGTATCAGTTCATAAGGATGAATTTTTATTATGTTCTTTTTTTACACATCTTGCTTTACACAGCAAGTTGTATCTGATAAATCCACTCAGTGTTCAAACGTGGATATTATGATTATATCACAGAATTAAATAGCCTTTATCATTAGAAACATTCTTTAAGTATATTTTATAGAGGTATAATTGACATAACATTATATTAGTTTCAGGTATACAATGTAATGATTTGATATTTGTACATATTACAAAATGATTACAAATAAGTCCAGTTAACATCCATCCCTATGCTTAGTTGGTGAGAACTTTTAAGAAGTAGCTACTTTCAAATATGCAATTGAGTATTGTTAACAACAGGCTGTTTTTTTCTGTTTGTTTTCTTTCTGGTTTTATTTTTGTTTTTTAGATTCTACATAAAAGTGAGATATAGTATTTGTTGTTCTCTGTCAGATCTACTTCACTAAGCATAGTATTCTCATGATCCATCTATGTTGTTGGAAATGGCAAAATTCCTTTCTTTTTTGCGACTGAATAATATTCCTCTGTGTGTGTGCCTGTGTGTCTGAATAATATTCCTCTGTGTGTGTGCCTGTGTGTCTGACACCATACTTTCTTTATCCACTTATCCACTGATGGATATTTAGGTTTTTGCATGTCTTGGCTATCATAAATAATGCTGAAATGAATGTGGCAATGCATATATATTTTTGAATTAGTGGTTTTGCTCTCTTTATATATATTCTTAGAAATGGAATTGCTGGATCCTATGGTACTTGTATTTTTAAATTTTGAGAATCCTAATTCTCTTTCCCACAGCAATTACATCATTTACATTTTTACCAACAGTGCACAAGGGCTCCCTTTTATCCACATCCTCACCAACCCTTGTTATTTCTTGTCTTTTTGATAATAGCCATTCTGACAGGTGTGAGGCCATTTCACATAGTGAAAATCACATTGTGGTTTTTTTTTTTTTTTTGAAACACTTTTATTTATTTATTTTCATCCATCTTGGAAGAGCTTGTGTGGCTCTTCCATTGCAGTGGCCTCTCTCGTTGCAGAGCACTGGCTCTGGGTGCATGTGCTCCAGAGTGCTGGCTCATATTTGGACACACTGGTCCAGCCGCTCCGTGGCATGTGGGATCTTCCTGGGCCAGGGATGGAACCAGTGCCCCTTGTATTACAAGGCAGACTCCTCCACTGGACCACCAGGGAAGTCCCCACATTGTGGTTTTGATTTACACTTTTCAATTATTTGTGATCAGATTTTGTGAGCATCTACTTGTGAGCATCTTTTCATGTATATGTTGGTTATGTGTATGTTTTCTTTGGAAAAATGCCTATTTAGACCCTTCTGCCCACTTTTTTTTGTATTCTTTACTGAATTTTGTGAGTTCTTCATTTATTTTATCAGATTGTTGTTCAGTTACTGAGTCATGTCTGACTCTTTGTGACCCCAGCATCAGTCGTTCCAATTAATATTCAGGGTTGATTTCTTTTAAGATTGACTGATTTGATCTCCTTGCAGTCCGATGGACTCTCAAGAGTCTTATCAGTTACCACAGTTTGAAAGCATCAGTTCTTTTAAAACTTTCTTTATGGACCAAAAATGTTACATCTGTACATGACAACTGGAAAGACTGTAGCTTTGACTAGGTGGGCCTTTGTCCACAAAGTCGTCTCTGCTTTTTAATATGCTCTTTAGGTTTTTAATAGCTATTCTTCTAAGGAGCAAGCATCTTTAAAAAAAAAAAAAAAAAACAATTTGGTGGGGGGGAGGCACTCCTATCGGTCTTTCATTTATTCATTTTCATCCATCTTTGTCCTTTGGCCCCTGTAGGCCTCCCATCGCAGTGGCCTCTGTTGTCACAGAGTGCCGGCTCTGGGCGCATGCGCTCCAGAGCTCCAGCTCGGCAATTGGGCACACTGGTCCAGCTGCTCCGCAGCACGTGGGATCTTCCCAGGCCAGAGATCGAACCAGCGCCCCTTGTACTGCAAGGCAGTGTCCTTACCCACTGAACCACCAGGGAAGCCCACAAGCATCTTTTAATTTCATGGCTGGAGTCACTCTCTGCAGTGATGTTGGAGCCCAAGAAAATAAATTCTGTGACTGTTTCCATTGTTTCCCCATCTATTTGCCATGAAGTGATGGGACTGGATGCCATCACATTAGTTTTTTGAACGTAAGTTTTAGGCCAGACTTTTCAATCTCCTCTTTGACCTTCATCAAGAGACCCTTCTGTTCTTCTTCTCTTTCTGCCATTAGAGTGGTTTTATCTTTGTATCCAAGGTTGTTGATATTTCTCCTGGCAGTCTTAATTCCAGCATTTTATCAGATACTTTATCAGATACACCATTTGCAGGTTTTATCTCTTATTTAGTACAGTGCTTTTTACATTTTGTTGATGGTTTTCTTTGCTGTGAAGACATTTGGGAGGTGTGTGTTTTGTTTTATTTGGACAATGCCATGCAGCTTGTGGGATCTTAGTTACTTAACCAGAGATCAAACCTGGGCCCTCAGCAACTGGAGGCATGGTGTCCAAAGGAATTCCCACCAGCTTTTTAGTTCAATGTAGTTCTGTTTATTTATTTTTGCCTCCTTTACCAAATCAGAAAAAACATTGCCAGCACGGCTGTGAAGGAACTTACAGATTGTTTTCTTCTAAAATGTTAGGGTTTAAGATCTTACATTCAAGTGCTTAGTCCATTCTAAGTAATTTTTTTGTCTGATGTAAGATAGCAGTCCGAGCTGTCCAATTTGCTAACACCATTTATTAAAGAGACTATCCTTTTATGATTATGTATTCTTGACCCCTTTGTCAGAAATGAATTGGTAGTGTGTGCATGGGTTTATTTCTGGGCACTCTACTCTGTTCTATTGACCTGTGTCTTTTTATGGTCAATATCCTACTGTTTGAACTCTATAGTTTTATAATATAATTTGAAATTAGGGAGCATTATGCCTGCAACTTTGTTGTTCTTTCTCAAGATTACTTTGATCACTCAAATTCTTTTGCAATTCTGTGTAAGTTTTAGGACTGTTTTTTTTCTATTTATTTGAAAAATACCATTAATATTTTTATTGCTGTTCAGTTGCTAAGTCATGTCCAACTCTTTGTGACCCCATGAACTTCAGCATTCCACACTTACCTGTCTTTGATTATCTCCTGGAGTTTGCTCAAACTTATGTCCATGAAGTCAGTGACGCCATCCAACCATCTCATCCTCTGTCGCCCCCTTCTCCTCTTGGCTTCAGTCTTTCCAAGCATCAGGATCTTTTCCAATGAATTGGCTCTTTGCATCAGGTGGCCAAAGTATTGTATTGCATTGAATCTACAGACTGCCTTGGGCAGTGTGAATATTTTAACAAAATTATTTCCGTCTATGATTATAGATTCTCTTTCCTTTATTTGTATTGTCTTTAATTTCTTTTTTGTTTTATTTTATTGAGGTATAGTTGATTTACAGTGTTATGTGCAGCAAAGTGTTTCAATTTATGTATATATTCCTTTTCCTATTCTTTACCATTATGATTTGTTATAGGATATTTAATATATAGTTCCCTGTGCTATACAGTAAGACTTTGTTGTTTATCCATTCTATATATAATATTTTGTATCTGTTAATCCCCAGTGCCCAATCCATCCTTCTCCTCACCCATCCTCCCCCTTGGCAACCACAAGTCTTTTCTATATGTGTGAGTCTGTTTCTGTTTCATAAATAAGTTTATGTCATATTTTAGATTCCAATGTGAGTGATATCCTGTGGTATTTGTCTTTCTCTTTTTGACTTCACTTAGTATAATTTCTGGTCCCATCCATGTTGCTAGTAATGGCATTATTTCATTCTTCTTATGGCTGACTAATATTCCATAATGTATACATACCCCATTTTCTTTCATTGGGCATATAGGTTGTTTTTATGTCTTTGCTATTGTTAGTAGTGTTGCTATGAATATAGAGGTGCATATGTCCTTTCAGTTTAGAGTTTTGTCTAGATATATACCCAGGAGTGTGATTTCTGGATCATATGACAACTCAAGTTTTATTTTTTTAAGGAACCTCCATATTGTTCTTCATAGTGGCTGCACGACTGCTTCCCCACCAACAGCGTGGGAAGGTTCACTTTTTTCTACATCCTCTCCAACATTTACTGTGTGTGGAATTTTTCATGATGACACCATTCTGACTGGTGTGAGGTGATACCTCATTGTAGCGTTGATTTGGATTCCTCTAATAATTAGAGTGTTATATTTTTTTGTGTCTGTTACCCATATGTATGTTGTGTTTGAAAAAATGTCTACTTATGTCTTCTTCCCATTTGATTGGCTTATTCATTTTTTTGGTTACTGAGTAGTATGAGCTGTTTGTATATTTTGAAAATTCAGCCCTTGTTGGTTGCATCATTTGTAGATATTTTCTCCCAATGCATAGGTTACCATTTCATTTTGTTGATGGCTTCCTTTGCTATACAAAAGCAGGTAAGTTTAAGTCTCATTTTCATAGACTGGTCTATGAAAAATTTGTATCAGACTCTCTTGTCAACATATGTTTTCTTCTAATAGTTTTAGGATGTCATGTATTATAGTTAAGTCTTTAAGCCATTTTGAGTTTATTTTTTGTGTATAATGTGAGAGGGTATTGTAATTTCATTGATTGACTTTCACTCCAACTTTCCCAACAAATTGTAAATATGTCTTACATCAATTCTTTCACCGATTGTTATAGGATATTTAATATATAGTTCCCTGTGCTATACAGTAAGACTTTGTTGTTTATCCATTCTATATATAATATTTTGTATCTGTTAATCCCCAGTGCCCAATCCATCCTTCTCCTCACCCATCCTCCCCCTTGGCAACCACAAGTCTTTTCTATATGTGTGAGTCTGTTTCTGTTTCATAAATAAGTTTATGTCATATTTTAGATTCCAATGTGAGTGATATCCTGTGGTATTTGTCTTTCTCTTTTTGACTTCACTTAGTATAATTTCTGGTCCCATCCATGTTGCTAGTAATGGCATTATTTCATTCTTCTTATGGCTGACTAATATTCCATAATGTATACATACCCCATTTTCTTTCATTGGGCATATAGGTTGTTTTTATGTCTTTGCTATTGTTAGTAGTGTTGCTATGAATATAGAGGTGCATATGTCCTTTCAGTTTAGAGTTTTGTCTAGATATATACCCAGGAGTGTGATTTCTGGATCATATGACAACTCAAGTTTTATTTTTTTAAGGAACCTCCATATTGTTCTTCATAGTGGCTGCACGACTGCTTCCCCACCAACAGCGTGGGAAGGTTCACTTTTCTCTACATCCTCTCCAACATTTACTGTGTGTGGAATTTTTCATGATGACACCATTCTGACTGGTGTGAGGTGATACCTCATTGTAGCGTTGATTTGGATTCCTCTAATAATTAGAGTGTTATATTTTTTTGTGTCTGTTACCCATATGTATGTTGTGTTTGAAAAAATGTCTACTTATGTCTTCTTCCCATTTGATTGGCTTATTCATTTTTTTGGTTACTGAGTAGTATGAGCTGTTTGTATATTTTGAAAATTCAGCCCTTGTTGGTTGCATCATTTGTAGATATTTTCTCCCAATGCATAGGTTACCATTTCATTTTGTTGATGGCTTCCTTTGCTATACAAAAGCAGGTAAGTTTAAGTCTCATTTTCATAGACTGGTCTATGAAAAATTTGTATCAGACTCTCTTGTCAACATATGTTTTCTTCTAATAGTTTTAGGATGTCATGTATTATAGTTAAGTCTTTAAGCCATTTTGAGTTTATTTTTTGTGTATAATGTGAGAGAGTATTGTAATTTCATTGATTTACTTTCACTCTCCAACTTTCCCAACAAAACTTGCTAAACATACTGTCTTTTTACCATTGCATATTCTTTCTACCTAGGTTGAAGATTAATTGACCATAGGTGTATGGGTTTATTTCTGGGTCTTTTTTCTGTTCCACTGAGCCATATGTCTATTTTTGTGCCAATACCATACTGTTCTGTTTACTGTAGCTTTATAGTTTTCTCTGAATATGTGTGGGTTATGCCTCCAGCTTTGTTTTTTCTCCCTCAGGATTGCTTTAGCAATTCTGGAATGTGTGGATTCACTGGTGAATTATACCAAACATATAAAGAAGAACCTATACTGTGTCTTCTCAAACTCTTACAGAATATTGAAGAGGAAGGAACACACTCCATAATTTATTCTATAGAACCATCATCATCCTGATACTAAAACCAGACAAAGATACCACCAAAAAAGATGATTACAGACTGTAGTATCTTTGAATATAGATGCAAAAATTTTCAAAAAAATATTTGCAAACTGAGTCCAAGAATACATAACAAAGATCATACCATCACAATCAAGTT
Organism: Tragulus kanchil; assembly: GCA_022376925.1. Lineage (NCBI taxonomy): Eukaryota > Metazoa > Chordata > Mammalia > Artiodactyla > Tragulidae > Tragulus > Tragulus kanchil. Next base: position 91,693,466 of record JAIOJX010000005.1, on the reverse strand, counting down.
GAATTCATCTCAGAGTTATAAATATGGTTTAATGCAAGTCAATCAATGTGATATACATATCAACAAAAGAAAATACAAAAGCCACATGATCATTTCAGTAGATGCAGAGAAAGCATTTGATAAATTCAACATCCATTCATTATAGTAACTGTTACCAAAGTGAGTATAGAGGAAACACATCTCAACAATAAAACATGTATGACAGACTCAGAGCCAGTATAATACTAAATGGTGAGAACCTGAAAGCCTTTCTGCTATGTCTTCTTCCCTTTGAGTATTAGTTACTGAAGTCTTTGTATATTTTGAAAATTCAGCCCTTGTTGGTTGCATCATTTGTAGATATTTTCTCCCAATGCATAGGTTACCATTTCATTTTGTTGATGGCTTCCTTTGCTATACAAAAGCAGGTAAGTTTAAGTCTCATTTTCATAGACTGGTCTATGAAAAATTTGTATCAGACTCTCTTGTCAACATATGTTTTCTTCTAATAGTTTTAGGATGTCATGTATTATAGTTAAGTCTTTAAGCCATTTTGAGTTTATTTTTTGTGTATAATGTGAGAGAGTATTGTAATTTCATTGATTTACTTTCACTCTCCAACTTTCCCAACAAAACTTGCTAAACATACTGTCTTTTTACCATTGCATATTCTTTCTACCTAGGTTGAAGATTAATTGACCATAGGTGTATGGGTTTATTTCTGGGTCTTTTTTCTGTTCCACTGAGCCATATGTCTATTTTTGTGCCAATACCATACTGTTCTGTTTACTGTAGCTTTATAGTTTTCTCTGAATATGTGTGGGTTATGCCTCCAGCTTTGTTTTTTCTCCCTCAGGATTGCTTTAGCAATTCTGGAATGTGTGGATTCACTGGTGAATTATACCAAACATATAAAGAAGAACCTATACTGTGTCTTCTCAAACTCTTACAGAATATTGAAGAGGAAGGAACACACTCCATAATTTATTCTATAGAACCATCATCATCCTGATACTAAAACCAGACAAAGATACCACCAAAAAAGATGATTACAGACTGTAGTATCTTTGAATATAGATGCAAAAATTTTCAAAAAAATATTTGCAAACTGAGTCCAAGAATACATAACAAAGATCATACCATCACAATCAAGTTGAATTCATCTCAGAGTTATAAATATGGTTTAATGCAAGTCAATCAATGTGATATACATATCAACAAAAGAAAATACAAAAGCCACATGATCATTTCAGTAGATGCAGAGAAAGCATTTGATAAATTCAACATCCATTCATTATAGTAACTGTTACCAAAGTGAGTATAGAGGAAACACATCTCAACATAATAAAAGCTATGTATGACAGACTCAGAGCCAGTATAATACTAAATGGTGAGAACCTGAAAGCCTTTCTGCTAAAGTGTGGAAAAGAGAAAGATGCGCATTCTCACTACTTCTTTTCACTATAGTATTGAAAGGCCTAACTATGTCAGTCAGACAAGACAGAGAAAAAGCGTCTTAAAATTTTTTTTTTTAATTAGTGCTTTGTAATTTTCAGGGTACAGATCTTTCACTTTATTATTTATTTTTAGATGTTTTGTTTTATTTTATTTTATTTTTATCCATTTTTATTCTTTGGCATCTGTGGGCCTCCCATTGCAGTGACGTCTCCTGTTGCAGAGCACCAGCTCTGGGTGCATTGCTCCAGAGCGCTGGCTCATAATTGGACACACCGGCCCAGCTGGTCTGCGGCACGTGGGATCTTCCTGGGCCAGGGATCGAACCGGTGCCCTTTGCACTGTAAGGCAAACTCTTTAACCACTGGATCACCAGGGAAGCCCCCAGATATTTCACTTTTTTGGTTAAATTTATTTCTAGTTACTGTATTCTTTTCAGTGAATTTTAAAGGGGATTGTTTTCTTAATTTCTCTTTCTGATAGTATATTAACAATGTATAGAAATACAACAGATTTCTATATATTAACTGCATCCTACAGCTTTACTGAATTTGTTAAGTAGTTCTAACAGTTTACAAGCTAGATACCTTTTATTTCTTTTTCTTTTTCTTTTTGTATGGGTAATGAGAAGGAATAGATTCGTCTTGCAAGGATTTTGTAGGATTAGGTAGCAAAGATTAGTGTGTGATGTGGGCTTTGGTGAAGCTGGAAGGGAATAGTAGAGACAGGAAGGTAGGAAATATTTATGTAGAGAATAGTAGTATATAGGAAAAGATTTTACATTTAGAACATAGAGGGAGGAAGCAGTGGCAAAGAGGAAAGAAAATCAAAAATTTTTAAAAATTTTAAAAAATTAAAAGAGAAAAAAATTCACAGGAAGAGATAAACAAATCAAACCAAGCAAGCAAATAAACAGAACAGTCCAAAACAAACAAACAAACAAACAAAAGGGTTAAATACTGTCCCTGGTTTTTATTTTATCTTCTCATCTGCCTGTGGACCTTCCTCCAGTCCACTCTTGATGATGTAGTCTTTCCCTTGGTTGCTATGGTTTCTGTTTTTGTTTTCCGCAAAACAAAGGCTATGCCAGGAGCTCAGGTGCTGGCCGGGGCGGGCAGCGGGCTCTTCTCAGTTTGTTGGGTGGGGGCCGTGCATGCGCGGTCCAGTGCTGGAGGGGGGTCCCAGTTCCACTGTGTACCCACTGGTAGCGTCCAATCCCTGCTCTTCTCCCAGTTTCCTCTGCCGCAGCTCTCCGCTGCAGTCATCGGCTTCTCTGCTGCAGCTCTGGGGCTGCAGGGACTCTTCAGCTGCTGGCCCGCGCGCACTGCCGGATACGGGACCAAGCCCCTAACGTGAGGAGAGCTTCCCCGTCCCGAGCATTTGAGCCAGGGTTTCTGGACAGCCCACTGCAGATTTCCTGGGCCAGGGATCGAACCGGTGCCCTTTGCACTGTAAGGCAAACTCTTTAACCACTGGATCACCAGGGAAGCCCCCAGATATTTCACTTTTTTGGTTAAATTTATTTCTAGTTACTGTATTCTTTTCAGTGAATTTTAAAGGGGATTGTTTTCTTAATTTCTCTTTCTGATAGTATATTAACAATGTATAGAAATACAACAGATTTCTATATATTAACTGCATCCTACAGCTTTACTGAATTTGTTAAGTAGTTCTAACAGTTTACAAGCTAGATACCTTTTATTTCTTTTTCTTTTTCTTTTTGTATGGGTAATGAGAAGGAATAGATTCGTCTTGCAAGGATTTTGTAGGATTAGGTAGCAAAGATTAGTGTGTGATGTGGGCTTTGGTGAAGCTGGAAGGGAATAGTAGAGACAGGAAGGTAGGAAATATTTATGTAGAGAATAGTAGTATATAGGAAAAGATTTTACATTTAGAACATAGAGGGAGGAAGCAGTGGCAAAGAGGAAAGAAAATCAAAAATTTTTAAAAATTTTAAAAAATTAAAAGAGAAAAAAATTCACAGGAAGAGATAAACAAATCAAACCAAGCAAGCAAATAAACAGAACAGTCCAAAACAAACAAACAAACAAACAAAAGGGTTAAATACTGTCCCTGGTTTTTATTTTATCTTCTCATCTGCCTGTGGACCTTCCTCCAGTCCACTCTTGATGATGTAGTCTTTCCCTTGGTTGCTATGGTTTCTGTTTTTGTTTTCCGCAAAACAAAGGCTATGCCAGGAGCTCAGGTGCTGGCCGGGGCGGGCAGCGGGCTCTTCTCAGTTTGTTGGGTGGGGGCCGTGCATGCGCGGTCCAGTGCTGGAGGGGGGTCCCAGTTCCACTGTGTACCCACTGGTAGCGTCCAATCCCTGCTCTTCTCCCAGTTTCCTCTGCCGCAGCTCTCCGCTGCAGTCATCGGCTTCTCTGCTGCAGCTCTGGGGCTGCAGGGACTCTTCAGCTGCTGGCCCGCGCGCACTGCCGGATACGGGACCAAGCCCCTAACGTGAGGAGAGCTTCCCCGTCCGGCTCGAGCCAGGTTTCTGGACAGCAACTGGCAGGGGATTTCCATGTTAAGTTCCACACGCCCCTGCTAGCAGCATCTCAACTTGCCCAGCAACCTGGCGGGATTTTCGCGCTGGGCGCTGCCTTCTGTCCTTCCGGCTCACTTCCCAGGCTCTCTTCCGGCACACTTCCCAGCGCTCTCCTCGCTGGTCCAGTGTGGGGATTAGGGTACTGGGCTCTCAGAATAGGAGCTCCGGGAAAGTTCTGGCTGTTCGCTCTTCGCCCTTGTAGACCTAGGGAGTTCTTTTGTCATCTAGCGGCTGGTTTGTTGGTGGTATTTCATTTCTTTATTAGTTCTGATGATTCTATTGGGGAGCTGGTGAAATCCTCCCCTCATTCCTCCGCCACCTTGGCCTCCTCCGTCTCACTGGGAGTTTTTCTATTACTTACTCAGTATTCTTACTAATCAATTTTCTATTACTTACTCAGTATTCTTACTAGTAATCAATCTGTTTGGATTTCCTGTTTCTCATTCAGCTAGATAGTTTGTATGTTCCTCGGAATTTATTAGTTTTTTCCAAATTTTCAAATTTGTTTGCACATTATTGTTTATAGTAGTCACTTACCAGTCCTTTGTGGGTTTTGGTATCCATTGTGATGTTACCTTTTTCATTTCTGATGTTTTGTTTTCTTTTTTTTCCTCAGTGAGTCTAAAGTTTTGTCAGTTTTGTCTATCTTTTATGAAGAAAACAGCTTAGTTTCATTAATCTTTTCTAATGTCTTTTTAGTCTCTATTTCGTTTATTTCTGCTCTGATCTTTATTTCCTTCCTTCTAATAACTTTTGACTTCATTTATTCTTCCTTTTCTAGTTCCTTGAGATGTGAATTTAGAAAGTTTATTTGAAAATTTTCTTGTTGATATAGACAGTTACTGCTGTGAACTTGAACTTTGAACCAGTGCTGGAGGGGGGTCCCAGTTCCACTGTGTACCCACTGGTAGCGTCCAATCCCTGCTCTTCTCCCAGTTTCCTCTGCCGCAGCTCTCCGCTGCAGTCATCGGCTTCTCTGCTGCAGCTCTGGGGCTGCAGGGACTCTTCAGCTGCTGGCCCGCGCGCACTGCCGGATACGGGACCAAGCCCCTAACGTGAGGAGAGCTTCCCCGTCCGGCTCGAGCCAGGTTTCTGGACAGCAACTGGCAGGGGATTTCCATGTTAAGTTCCACACGCCCCTGCTAGCAGCATCTCAACTTGCCCAGCAACCTGGCGGGATTTTCGCGCTGGGCGCTGCCTTCTGTCCTTCCGGCTCACTTCCCAGGCTCTCTTCCGGCACACTTCCCAGCGCTCTCCTCGCTGGTCCAGTGTGGGGATTAGGGTACTGGGCTCTCAGAATAGGAGCTCCGGGAAAGTTCTGGCTGTTCGCTCTTCGCCCTTGTAGACCTAGGGAGTTCTTTTGTCATCTAGCGGCTGGTTTGTTGGTGGTATTTCATTTCTTTATTAGTTCTGATGATTCTATTGGGGAGCTGGTGAAATCCTCCCCTCATTCCTCCGCCACCTTGGCCTCCTCCGTCTCACTGGGAGTTTTTCTATTACTTACTCAGTATTCTTACTAATCAATTTTCTATTACTTACTCAGTATTCTTACTAGTAATCAATCTGTTTGGATTTCCTGTTTCTCATTCAGCTAGATAGTTTGTATGTTCCTCGGAATTTATTAGTTTTTTCCAAATTTTCAAATTTGTTTGCACATTATTGTTTATAGTAGTCACTTACCAGTCCTTTGTGGGTTTTGGTATCCATTGTGATGTTACCTTTTTCATTTCTGATGTTTTGTTTTCTTTTTTTTCCTCAGTGAGTCTAAAGTTTTGTCAGTTTTGTCTATCTTTTATGAAGAAAACAGCTTAGTTTCATTAATCTTTTCTAATGTCTTTTTAGTCTCTATTTCGTTTATTTCTGCTCTGATCTTTATTTCCTTCCTTCTAATAACTTTTGACTTCATTTATTCTTCCTTTTCTAGTTCCTTGAGATGTGAATTTAGAAAGTTTATTTGAAAATTTTCTTGTTGATATAGACAGTTACTGCTGTGAACTTGAACTTTAGAATTGCTTTTGCTGAATCTGTAAGTTCTGGCATGTTATATTTCCATTTTCATTAGTCTCAAGGTATTCTTACTTTCTCTTTTGATTTCTTCTTTGACCCGTTAGTTGTTTAGTAACAGGTTGTTTGGGCTTCCCTGGTGGCTCAGATAGTAAAGAATCCACCTACAAAGCAGGAGACCTGGGTTCAATCCCTTGGTTGGGAAGATCCCCTGGAGAAGGCCATGGAAACCTACTCTGATATTCCTGCCTGGAGAATCCCCATGGACAGAGGAGGCTGGTGGACTGTAGTCCAAGAGGTCGCAAAGAGTTGGACATGACTGAGTGACTAAACACAGCACAGCATATTGTTTAATCACCACATATTTGAGTTTTTTAGTTTTCTTCTTGTAATTGTTTTCTAATTTCCTACCATTATGATAGGAGAAGATGATTGATTATGATTTTTGTCTTCTTAAATTTATGAAGACTTGTTTTATGGATTAGCATATGGTCTAGCCTAGAGAATGTTATATGTGCATTTGGGAAGAATGTGTATTCTGTTGGTTTAGGGTGGAATATTCCAGGTCTAACTGTTACATATGTATCTGATCAAAGATGTCATTTAAGGCTGATATTTCCTTACTGTTTTTATGTCTGGAAGATCTATTCATTGGTATAAGTGAGATATTAAAGCCCTGTACTATTATTGTGTTGCTATCTATTTCTCCCTTTAGGTCTGTTAATATTTGCTTTATGTATCTAGGTTTTCCTATGTTGGGTGCATAAATATTTATAACTGTTCTATTTTCCTGTTGGGTTAATCCTTTTATCAATTTGTAATACTCTTCTTTGTGTTTTATTATAGTCTTTGTTTGAAAGTTCATTTTTTATGATATAACCATAACTACTTTAGCTTTTTTGGTTTCCATTTGCATGGAACATCTTTGTTCCATCCATTATCTTTCAGATGTGTGTGTGTGTGTGTCCTTATGTCTGAAGTTAGTCTCTAGTAGGCAGCATACAGATAGAGCTTGTTTTCTTCTTTCTTCTTTTGTTAATCATTCAGCCACTCTGTGTCTTTGGATTAAAGAATTTAGTACATTTGCATTTTAAAGTAATTATTGATATGTATATTCTTACTGCCATTTTAAGAATTTTCTTGCTGTTTTGTGATTGCTTTCTGTTACTTTCTTCTCAATTCTCTTCCTTTATGGCTCGATGACTGTCTTTAGTGATACACTAAAGTGTATCTTTTATGAGTCTACTATGGGATTTTACTTTGTAATAATCACAAAGCTTACATATGACAACTTATAACAGTATAGTTTAAATTGATAGCAACTTAAGCTTTAATGCATTTTTAGACTCTACATTTTTTTCCCGACACTGTGTTTTATTTTTGATGTAACATTTTAGATCTTTTTATCTTTTTTCTGTGAAATAATTATTATAGTTATAGTAACTTTTACTGCTTTTCTTGTTTAACCATCATGCTGGTTTTATAAGTGATTAATCCACTGTCTTTACTATATATTTATTTACATTTTACCAGTGAAGTTTTTACTTTCATATGTTTCATGATTAATTAAAATCATATTTTTCAGCTTAAAGAGGTCCTTCTAACATTTCTTGGTTGATTTCTTGGTGAAGAACTCCTTCAGCTTTTGTTTGCCTAGAAATTCTTTCTATCACCTTTAGATCTGCTGGGTAGAATATTCTTGATTAGGAGTTTTTCTTTTAGAGATTAGAGTAAATTGTGCTACTCTCTTCTGGCCTGCAAAGTTTCTGCTGAAAAACCTGCTGATAGTCTATGGAGGAGTTCCCTTGGTGTAACAAGTTGTTTTTCTGTCATTTATTTTATTATTATTATTTTAATTTTGGCCTCTTTTATTGGTCGTTCTTTTATTTATTTTCATCCATGTTTATTCTTTGGCCTGTGTGGGCCTCCCATCGCAGTGGCCTCTCTCCTTGCAGAGCACCAGCTCTGGGTGCATGCTCTCCAGAGTTCCAGCTCGCAATTGGACACACTGGTCCAGCTGTTCTGTGTCATGTGGGATCTTCCCAGGTCAGGGATCAAACCGGTGCCCCTTGCACTGCAAGGCGAACTCTTTACCCACTGGGAAACCACTGTTAGTGATTTTAGATAGCTATCCTTGTCTTTAACTTTTGATATTTTAATTATATTGTGTCTCAGTGTGGGTCTCTTTGGGTAATTTTTTTTGTAACTCTCTGGTCTTCTTGTACATGGAAGCCTGTTTCCTTCCCTAAGTCAGGGAAATTTTTAGCGATTTTTCTTTAAATAAGTTTTTTGCCTACCTTTCTCTGTCTCTTCTCCTTCTCAGACCTCTGTCATGCACATACTAGTTCACTTAATGTTATTCTATAAGTCTTTTATGCTAGCTTCATTGTTTTCTTTCTTTTTTTTTTTAATTTCTTCCCTGATTTGGTGAGTTCCACTGCCATCTTTTTGAGTTCACTGATGTTTGCTTCATCTGGTCGGCTGTTGAACCCTTCTAGTGTATTTTTCAGTTCAGCCATTGAAGGCTCCACCTCTGTGACTTCCATTTGATACTTATATTTTCTATCTTTGTTGAAATTCTCACTACATTTGCCTATGTTTTCCCATGGCCAGTTAGCATTTTTATGACTTACTTTGAATTCTTTATCAGGTTTTGCTAGTTTTGAGGTTTTATCTAGTTTATTTATTTGAGTGTATATTTCGCTGTTCAATTTGCTTGACTCTCCGTGTTGGTTTTTCAGTAGTAACTAAAACAACCACCTCTCAAGTCTTGTAGGAAGCTGTGTCCTAGCTCTTGGTTGTTTATCAAATATTCGTAATTGTTCAAGTAGCCTATTTTATTTTTAATGGCTCCCAGTAATTGAGGTTATGTCAAGACCTGTCAGTGTCCCAAAGGCGAAGATCTCAGCATGTAGATCCAGGCTGACTTAGAAGCCAGACCTTCAAAATGCAGCTATTGAGATATGCATTACTGTAGAACCACTAGTATTGATAGATGAAGGTAGACAGGTTACCATGAATGGTGTTAGATTCTTAATTTCCAACAGAGAAGAATTCACACTGGGATCAAAAAGACTTGGCTTTGGTCACTCAGAGCTTCATGAAGTAAAAGTTTATTAAAGGAAAAGAGAGAGAGAGAGCTTCCAGCACAGACAATGGAAAGGGGGTTAGAAGAGAAGCCCCTTAGCCAGTTCAGGCAAGACCATTTGTACTTTCCAGTTTGGCTGCTAAACAGTAGATCAAAAGAATAGCTTCAGGTTACAAAAGCCCTGTAGGCCTAAACCCACAACATTAACATGAGATTAGCTAAAGGATAGTCTCTGGGCTAGGTGAGACATTCCAATGTAAAGGCACAATACATTAACATAAGACTTAGTTTCAGGGTTGATCTCTATCACAATAAACATTTCAGGCTAGAAAATGTTTGCCTTTCTCTTTTTCCTCTTCTTCCTCCTCCTCCTTGGGACCCACTGGCCTCCATGTCAAATCCCCCTATTAACGCCTTTCATTCCCGCCTTTTTTTCTTTTAGGAGAATTATGTTGCCAGGGAAGAGGGGCATCTTTATCTCTTCTGTAATTGCTTCCATGCTGAGAAAGGCCATGGTCTATAAGTTGTTGAGGCAACATATTCTCCTTACCCTTTTATTCAGGGTCTCTGATCCAGGGGTCCCAAGTAAGGGGACTTGGAGAAGGTCGTAGGAGCATGAACAATAATTTGTAACTTAAAAGCATTTAGACAGTTGGAAACAAAATCCTGTTATGCAATTGCAGATGCAAGGAGCAAACAGTAAAAATAAATCAGAGTTATTATAGAAAGTCTTTTCTTTGAAGTGGAAAAATTCACCTTCCTGTGGTGGAAGTGTTTAACTGATGAGGACTCCTCATCACATACCTAGATATGGTCCACATATCTAGCAACGGTTTGCCAGAGTTGGCAGCTGCATTCTTGCAATGTGTGTTGAAAAAGCTGAAAGCTGGGTTACCCAGTTAGTTAATTCTAAGGCTTCAGGATCTATGACAATATCTGTGCGCAAAAATGGCCTGTCATATAGACATCTGAAAGGAGATATCTGACATCTAATTATTAACTTCAGAATTTAGGTTACCATGAATGGTGTTAGATTCTTAATTTCCAACAGAGAAGAATTCACACTGGGATCAAAAAGACTTGGCTTTGGTCACTCAGAGCTTCATGAAGTAAAAGTTTATTAAAGGAAAAGAGAGAGAGAGAGCTTCCAGCACAGACAATGGAAAGGGGGTTAGAAGAGAAGCCCCTTAGCCAGTTCAGGCAAGACCATTTGTACTTTCCAGTTTGGCTGCTAAACAGTAGATCAAAAGAATAGCTTCAGGTTACAAAAGCCCTGTAGGCCTAAACCCACAACATTAACATGAGATTAGCTAAAGGATAGTCTCTGGGCTAGGTGAGACATTCCAATGTAAAGGCACAATACATTAACATAAGACTTAGTTTCAGGGTTGATCTCTATCACAATAAACATTTCAGGCTAGAAAATGTTTGCCTTTCTCTTTTTCCTCTTCTTCCTCCTCCTCCTTGGGACCCACTGGCCTCCATGTCAAATCCCCCTATTAACGCCTTTCATTCCCGCCTTTTTTTCTTTTAGGAGAATTATGTTGCCAGGGAAGAGGGGCATCTTTATCTCTTCTGTAATTGCTTCCATGCTGAGAAAGGCCATGGTCTATAAGTTGTTGAGGCAACATATTCTCCTTACCCTTTTATTCAGGGTCTCTGATCCAGGGGTCCCAAGTAAGGGGACTTGGAGAAGGTCGTAGGAGCATGAACAATAATTTGTAACTTAAAAGCATTTAGACAGTTGGAAACAAAATCCTGTTATGCAATTGCAGATGCAAGGAGCAAACAGTAAAAATAAATCAGAGTTATTATAGAAAGTCTTTTCTTTGAAGTGGAAAAATTCACCTTCCTGTGGTGGAAGTGTTTAACTGATGAGGACTCCTCATCACATACCTAGATATGGTCCACATATCTAGCAACGGTTTGCCAGAGTTGGCAGCTGCATTCTTGCAATGTGTGTTGAAAAAGCTGAAAGCTGGGTTACCCAGTTAGTTAATTCTAAGGCTTCAGGATCTATGACAATATCTGTGCGCAAAAATGGCCTGTCATATAGACATCTGAAAGGAGATATCTGACATCTAATTATTAACTTCAGAATTTAAGATTCCACTTACATCCAGGGAAGTCAACACAATAAAGTCCCACCTATTAGTAAACTTAAGAACATCAGTCATTAGCAAAACAATAGCAGTGATTACTCCTAAACAATGAGGCCATCCCTGAGCTAGATGAGGCCTTCAGGGCTGAGTTAGTTTACATAGCCAAAGTAACAGTGGATTTCAGAAGAAAAATAAAGAACAGATCAGTTTAGAGGTAAATAAACTTAAGTCTGTTATCAAACACAATTGACATCTGAAGAAACTGTGTCCTTTAAACAAAGGAAAAAAGATGAATTCAAGTTTTGTGTCAGATTACTTTTGAATTTATATAAAGTTAAGCTTAAATTGAGTCAGTTTTAAACATGCAGAAACCTTTTTACTCAGGGTCCACTTCCACAAACCTTCTTTACTGAAGACATTTATCCTGTTTTCCATAGGCAACCAAGAACTGACTTTTATATTAGCATTTCAATTGGCAAGCATAACTACTAGTGACAATTTCTAAAACATTTGTTTTCTTATAGAGAATGTCTCAGAATGATACTGAACATTATTTATTAACAGTCTCAAATCTTTAACTTTTCTCTAAGAGGAAATTAGTGTTCAGTAATAAATGTTTCAGAACCTTATTTTATTGATCTAGCTATTCAGTAGACTTCCCTCACTTAGTTTAGCACAACCCTTGGAAATTCAAGTTACCGCAATCTGATACTATAGATAGACATTCTTAAAGCATAATTATTTTTAGTAGAGTTTATCTAGAAGCTCATATCTCATTTACATTTTTTAAAGGTTTCTTCATTCAAGTTACTTTTCTTGCTGACAAACTTGTAATTGAGATAACAGTATTTAATTTATACTAAACCTAGGCCCAACAGAAACATTTTGAGCAGTTTGAAGAGTCTTAAAAGCCTTTTGAGTCTCTGGTGATCAGATTAATTTATCAGTTTGATCAATTAGTTGCAGAAAAAGACAGGGTTCTGTGTTCATGAAAACAGAGGCTTGGACCTTATTTAGTATAGTCTGGCCCAATTAGATGTGAAAATAGTATAGTGTCAGTTGCAGTTTAGAGAATGACTGAAATAATAATGTTTGGCTAGTCTAGACAGTCTGATTATAGTAGTCAATCAGGAAGTCAACACAATAAAGTCCCACCTATTAGTAAACTTAAGAACATCAGTCATTAGCAAAACAATAGCAGTGATTACTCCTAAACAATGAGGCCATCCCTGAGCTAGATGAGGCCTTCAGGGCTGAGTTAGTTTACATAGCCAAAGTAACAGTGGATTTCAGAAGAAAAATAAAGAACAGATCAGTTTAGAGGTAAATAAACTTAAGTCTGTTATCAAACACAATTGACATCTGAAGAAACTGTGTCCTTTAAACAAAGGAAAAAAGATGAATTCAAGTTTTGTGTCAGATTACTTTTGAATTTATATAAAGTTAAGCTTAAATTGAGTCAGTTTTAAACATGCAGAAACCTTTTTACTCAGGGTCCACTTCCACAAACCTTCTTTACTGAAGACATTTATCCTGTTTTCCATAGGCAACCAAGAACTGACTTTTATATTAGCATTTCAATTGGCAAGCATAACTACTAGTGACAATTTCTAAAACATTTGTTTTCTTATAGAGAATGTCTCAGAATGATACTGAACATTATTTATTAACAGTCTCAAATCTTTAACTTTTCTCTAAGAGGAAATTAGTGTTCAGTAATAAATGTTTCAGAACCTTATTTTATTGATCTAGCTATTCAGTAGACTTCCCTCACTTAGTTTAGCACAACCCTTGGAAATTCAAGTTACCGCAATCTGATACTATAGATAGACATTCTTAAAGCATAATTATTTTTAGTAGAGTTTATCTAGAAGCTCATATCTCATTTACATTTTTTAAAGGTTTCTTCATTCAAGTTACTTTTCTTGCTGACAAACTTGTAATTGAGATAACAGTATTTAATTTATACTAAACCTAGGCCCAACAGAAACATTTTGAGCAGTTTGAAGAGTCTTAAAAGCCTTTTGAGTCTCTGGTGATCAGATTAATTTATCAGTTTGATCAATTAGTTGCAGAAAAAGACAGGGTTCTGTGTTCATGAAAACAGAGGCTTGGACCTTATTTAGTATAGTCTGGCCCAATTAGATGTGAAAATAGTATAGTGTCAGTTGCAGTTTAGAGAATGACTGAAATAATAATGTTTGGCTAGTCTAGACAGTCTGATTATAGTAGTCAATCAGGAAGAAAACGAGCCAGGGGCTTCATTGAGCAGAGAGAAAGTTGCCCCAGTGTCCAAAAGGAAGTTTACTGATTGGCTCCCAACAGCTATTATTATTCAGGATTCCTCGGGTGTTACTAAGATAGAAATTTGTGTGGGGACTCCTGGACACTTTCAGTCCTGACTGTCCTGAGAGTCTGCCCCCTTTCTGTCTCCTCTTCCAGTGTCTGTGCTGGAAGCTCTATCTCTTTTCCTTTAGTAAACTTTTATTTCACGAAGCTCTGAGTGACCAAAGCCAAGTCTTTGTGGTCTGGGGGTATCCCCTCAATGGCAGTCAGAAAAATTAGAATTCTATCTGAGCATATAAACTCCTTGCCAGGATATTTTGGTGAGGTATAGAAAGGTAGAGGGAGACTGCAAAGATGGAATCCATTGGCCTCTGTTCCCTATGAGCACTTCCCTAGGTCCTTATTGTGTGCCAGTCCTGAAGCCTAACCCATAGGTCAAAGCTCTAGGACAAATAACTCTCTTTCACAGAAAGACTGAAGTGTGTTTTAGTCAACTGTCTGCACACTGCCCTGGAAATAGTGGCCTCCCAAGAACTGGCAATCTTATGGAACAGTCCCATGGGACCCAAGAACACAAACCCCTTGGATACCAGAGCCAGATGATCAGGGAGCATCCACTGGGTGGTAGCTGTAAAACCTGGGGAACTGGAATTGTGTGGAAGCTCACCTCTGGAATATACTAGTGCTCTGGAGCACAGTAGAGGGAGACTGTGAAGATGATGCCCACTGACAGGAATCAGCCAAGAAAGAGTGATGGTACCCACCAGGAAAGAGGGTAAAAGAAAGGTAGCACCTGCTAGCTAGAGAAAGCACAAAGATAGCACCTACTGCCTGGAATGAGACAAGAGGAGAGCAGATAGATGGTCCCCACAGGGAAAAAAGCATAGTGTTTAAAAAAATGATGGCACATTACCAGCTAGAGCAAAGGGGAGGCAGTGTGTGAAGATAGTGCCCCTCAGACAGTATTCCTCTAGATGTGTGCTAAATTAGATGACTGCCCCCTTAGATCAGAGCTTTATGATTAGCAAATGAATGTCATTCACATAAAGTCTGGGTGCTTCTCTATTGGCTGCCACTGCCCTGAGCCCTGGAGTGGGTGAATCTGTACTTTAGAGCCCTTTCAGAGCCCCATTTCTCAAGTCATTATATCCTTGTGGACCTTATGAATGCAAGTTCTGTTGTTTTTTAAAAGCTAGATGTTTTGGGGGCTTAGGTACAGAACTTAAAAGTCGTGGTGCTTATTGTAGGGTTCAGATGCTTTATTGCCCTGGGAGAAAGCTCTGGGCTCCAAGCTCCTTCCTGGTTGTTGGTCACTGCAACAAAATGAAGTTCATGGCAAAATTGTGTATCAGACTCTCCTACCCACTTTAATGAGACTGCTCTTATTCATCCAGTACACAGGAACACTCTGACAGTTTTTAGGTCCATTTTCAGAGAAAGTTGTTCCATATTGCCTGCAAATTTAGTTTGTTTATGGAGAGAAGTAAGGCTAAGACTATCTTATCTTGAACTGGTACTTTAAATGTATTTTTTTAAGATGATGCAGAATGATGAATTCCCTAGGTTAAAAAAAAAAAAAAAACCCTTTAGTTATGTACATGAAATCACAGTTTAGGTGCCAATCAAGAAACTAAAATACCACAACAAATTTAGAAACATCTTCCTATCCACTCCTCCCATATATGATTCTCTCTTGTGGAAGAGGTTTTTATTATCCTCCCCAACTCCCAAAGCATTGACCTTTAGAGACATTCTTTATATCAAATCTTAAGATAATATCCATTGAATTATTTCTCTTCATTGGTCTAATCTCATTTTTCTTCCATAACTTTAAAATTAAATGGCACTGAGAGCCTCCTTGATGATCTAACATACTAGTCTGTCTTTCTTCCAATCACATCTTATTCTTGCTCTAAAATAATCTTTTTTTGACCGTAGGTTTTCCATATTTGTCTTTTCTGTTAAGAAATTTTTTTCAAGTGCAGTACATTTGCAGACTTTCATGAAAGCTATTTCAACCTTTCCTCTTTTAAGATTATTTGGTTTTGGCGTCAGTCACCACATTGCTCACACCAGGTTTACCTAGCTGACTAGTCATCTGTACTGTTTTATTCCCTACATTCCATGTGTTTCCTCCCAAAGTTTCACCAAGTTCTAAGTGGACTGCTTTACCATGTACATGTTATTGTACTACACTACCAGGGCCAGCATTCCCCCCTTTCATTTTTGTTCCACAATTTACGAATGTCATCTTCTATTCTGACTGTGCAGTAATTGATTGTCTTTTGCTTAAGGGTTTACTTTCTTCCTTATATGGGATTGTATGTGTTGGATCACCCAATAATGCAAGAGACTTCTTTCCTTTCAATTCATTCTTAAAACATAGTCACCCCCCTCTTTTAATTATCATTTATCCTATTGCCAGAATTATTTTGTGCTCCTCTTGCACCTTATTTGTATTCAGTACTTTTTGTTTTTATTTTAGCTCAAATACAGTTGCATTTATGTGTTTTTATTGCTAAATACTCAGGGTTGTGCCCGAGACTTGATTTGCATTTGTGCCTGCTTATGGGATGAAACAGTGGGTGTAGAAAGAAGAATTGGAATTGGACCTATGTAATACTTGCCTTCTCATTTTGGTAGTTGCCAGCTCTCCCTTGGATTAATCTGGCTATGGAACGATGAGTTTGAGGAATCAGAATATTATAAAGCCTTTCCCCATTCCAGTTTCAGCCTTTGAGTAATGAAAGTTGAAATTAAACTGAAAAATTTATTAATGAGTTATAGAAATTTTAAATTGAGGAACAAACAGAAATTATTGAGGGTAAATCTAGGCCTTGATTTTTTTACTTAAATATATATTTGAAATCTTATTTAAAGGTTAATCTTAAATCTTATTTAAAGATTAATGGTTTATCATTTATTCTCTATTCATCTAGCAGAAAAATATGTAGGAAGATCTGCTAATAACTTTTTGGAGGAAGGTGCAGAGGGTCAGAAGAGAAAAGTTTCAACTTGAAGGATTAATAGAGATCAGGAAGGCAGAATTCCTGGAGATGGTGGTTAGGAGAGGGAGAGATAGGAATAAAATAGGCAGGACTAGGCTAGGTATGAGAAATCACTCCAACAGAGGCTTAATAACGACAACTGAGAATGGGATTTAATAGAGCTTAGGCCAGAGAGGAAAATATTCAGATCTTGAAGGGCCAATGTAGATGATTATACCATATTAGTTTTATCACGTGGTGAACTGAGTAAGGATTTAAAGAATGGGAGTAACATCTTCATGTGAATGGCTAAGAGGAGAATGTAAGCATTTGTTGTTCAGATAAGTAAAATAAAAATAACTTTTGCTAAATACTTAATTGAGAGGTTTGTATATGTATTTTTCCCTTTTCTGAGAGAGATTGCTTCACTTTTATACCACACTGGTGCTTTGAATGCTTAATTAATATTAAATTTATGAACAGAAGGAAATAGAATTTTAGAGCTTAGAGAATATTTTAAAAATATATAATTCAAACTTCCATTTTTAAAAGTGAAAATCAACAACTACTGAAGTTAAGTAATCTTTCTAATTTATATAGCTAGTATATAGAGTCAGAATTTGTATCAATTTTTTTTTTTTTTTATCAGTTTTATCTTAACCAGTATATAGGTATACTTTAATACTAGGTATACTTCAGATACATTTTTTCAAACTGTTTTAGTAATATGATTTTATTTTGCAGTATGATATGGTTTTATTTTGCATTTTATTAATATTATTTATTTTACACTACTATGTACATATTATAATTCACAGATTCACAGTCACACTAACATAAACTGTAGTACATGTCTCAACTTTGGCAGGCTAGTGATTACTGAAGAGACCATAGCTGTTAAGCAGTTGGCTGAATGTATAAGAACTCCTTTGCAGTAACTGGAAACAGAGCAGAAGAGTCCTAAATGGTTTCATTGTTATAGAAATCTAATCAAGTTCAAATTCCATGAATAGTTTTTATGTATAGTGCATAGAATGTAAAAAGTGTTAATAGGTTTTATGCCAATAAACAAAGTTACTTGTAAAGTTTTTAAGAAGACGAATTAGGAAGGTAATACAGGTCATAAAATGGGCTTTCAGTATGTACAAATAATAAATTTTAAAAGTTCTAGCTTTCTAGGATACCAGACCTTAAATAAGCTTTGGAATATGAGCATTCATAACTAACTGCTGCTATTTAAATTGTATGTTACTATTAGGGTACATGATATTTTTTGACAGAACAGTTCAAAACTATTCTAAATAGTCTAAGTAGTTACAGTATTAAAGTCATATTTTATTATATAGTGAGTCTAGGTGTGATGACTTTTAACGGAACCCTTTTTTAATGGGGCTTTAAATTTCCTCTGGCAGTCAAATGATAATTTATTTATTTAAAAATAAGGAGAAGGAGGAAGGGTTTCATTAATTTCAAAAGGATATGTATTTTTCCCTTTTCTGAGAGAGATTGCTTCACTTTTATACCACACTGGTGCTTTGAATGCTTAATTAATATTAAATTTATGAACAGAAGGAAATAGAATTTTAGAGCTTAGAGAATATTTTAAAAATATATAATTCAAACTTCCATTTTTAAAAGTGAAAATCAACAACTACTGAAGTTAAGTAATCTTTCTAATTTATATAGCTAGTATATAGAGTCAGAATTTGTATCAATTTTTTTTTTTTTTTATCAGTTTTATCTTAACCAGTATATAGGTATACTTTAATACTAGGTATACTTCAGATACATTTTTTCAAACTGTTTTAGTAATATGATTTTATTTTGCAGTATGATATGGTTTTATTTTGCATTTTATTAATATTATTTATTTTACACTACTATGTACATATTATAATTCACAGATTCACAGTCACACTAACATAAACTGTAGTACATGTCTCAACTTTGGCAGGCTAGTGATTACTGAAGAGACCATAGCTGTTAAGCAGTTGGCTGAATGTATAAGAACTCCTTTGCAGTAACTGGAAACAGAGCAGAAGAGTCCTAAATGGTTTCATTGTTATAGAAATCTAATCAAGTTCAAATTCCATGAATAGTTTTTATGTATAGTGCATAGAATGTAAAAAGTGTTAATAGGTTTTATGCCAATAAACAAAGTTACTTGTAAAGTTTTTAAGAAGACGAATTAGGAAGGTAATACAGGTCATAAAATGGGCTTTCAGTATGTACAAATAATAAATTTTAAAAGTTCTAGCTTTCTAGGATACCAGACCTTAAATAAGCTTTGGAATATGAGCATTCATAACTAACTGCTGCTATTTAAATTGTATGTTACTATTAGGGTACATGATATTTTTTGACAGAACAGTTCAAAACTATTCTAAATAGTCTAAGTAGTTACAGTATTAAAGTCATATTTTATTATATAGTGAGTCTAGGTGTGATGACTTTTAACGGAACCCTTTTTTAATGGGGCTTTAAATTTCCTCTGTCAGTCAAATGATAATTTATTTATTTAAAAAATAAGGAGAAGGAGGAAGGGTTTCATTAATTTCAAAAGTCCCTGGATTAGTACAAATTTAATTTGGTTCCATTCCCATGTCATCTAGGGGAACTTGAGGACAAGCTTCTTACTTAATGTAATTTATTTTCGTTTTGAGTAAATACCTTGAGTAAATTTTTATTGGCATTTAACTTGAAATATTTTCCTTGATATAGTGAGTATTGCCAGCCAACTATTTATTAGTGCTAGGAATTCAGACAAGGTCAGTAGAAAGGAGTCTCATAAAACTTAATAAAAGAACATGATATCAGTATACTTAAAGTTAAACTGTGAGAAGATATTCCAGTTCCTTGTGGACATGTTGGTCACATGGATGCAACCTGTTATCCTGACGCAGCAAGTGTATTTTGACCATGTGACTATGGATACTTTTCATGAATTATGCAAGTGTTGGCCATATGACCAAAAGGAAATTAGTTGATATATCTGTTTTCCACAGAATAGTTTTCCCTGACTTTTTGTAATTACAACATTGCTCTCTTCTTACCAAACACAAGATATTTGAATTGCTCACATTATAAGTATTGTTTTCTTTTTATTTTTAAAGTCCTTAATATAGTCACCTGTCAGCTCACCATGGAGAGGTGTTTGTGAACATTCTTATCATGTATTTATTGCCATATTTCCTGCCAAAAGAAATGTTGCCAGTGTGCTGAAGAATTGGAGAGTTTCATGGGTAACTGTGGCCTTAATTCTATTTCAGCTAAATTTTTTCAGGCAGAGGAAGGAGTCATGCTTAAGGCTTGAATTCTGGAGTGACAGCTACAACAATAGGGTTTGAATTAGTATTAAGATATAAACTTTAGCCTGATAATCTTCTGAATTTCACAACTTGAGTCTCTTACCACATTTAAGTTTAGCCCATTTCCAGTTACTGGTAATGATTCTATATTTATGAACATACACTGAAAACAACTCAAGGTCAGGATTTTATGACCGTAGCATCAACTCATTCTTGGCATTACTTTCTCTTGGTGCATCTTGCTTTGACCGCTTTCAAGCCCAATCTTATATCTAGCTCTAGTAGTTGAATCCTTGTGTTTTCATCTGTAAGTGATTCTATGCTTTGTGTTCTTGCACATTATCCTAGTTCCTTCCAGTCTTACGTGCTGTTTTGAATACTTGGATTTTGCCTTTCATGATTCCTTAAAGGTTGAATTCAGCAACTTTTTTTTAAATCTCCCTGATTCAACTGCCTGATCACCTGTACTCCTTCCTATTGCCTTATTATTAGATTACTTTGTACTCCTTCCTATTAGGGGCCCAAAAAGGAATTCAGACAAGGTCAGTAGAAAGGAGTCTCATAAAACTTAATAAAAGAACATGATATCAGTATACTTAAAGTTAAACTGTGAGAAGATATTCCAGTTCCTTGTGGACATGTTGGTCACATGGATGCAACCTGTTATCCTGACGCAGCAAGTGTATTTTGACCATGTGACTATGGATACTTTTCATGAATTATGCAAGTGTTGGCCATATGACCAAAAGGAAATTAGTTGATATATCTGTTTTCCACAGAATAGTTTTCCCTGACTTTTTGTAATTACAACATTGCTCTCTTCTTACCAAACACAAGATATTTGAATTGCTCACATTATAAGTATTGTTTTCTTTTTATTTTTAAAGTCCTTAATATAGTCACCTGTCAGCTCACCATGGAGAGGTGTTTGTGAACATTCTTATCATGTATTTATTGCCATATTTCCTGCCAAAAGAAATGTTGCCAGTGTGCTGAAGAATTGGAGAGTTTCATGGGTAACTGTGGCCTTAATTCTATTTCAGCTAAATTTTTTCAGGCAGAGGAAGGAGTCATGCTTAAGGCTTGAATTCTGGAGTGACAGCTACAACAATAGGGTTTGAATTAGTATTAAGATATAAACTTTAGCCTGATAATCTTCTGAATTTCACAACTTGAGTCTCTTACCACATTTAAGTTTAGCCCATTTCCAGTTACTGGTAATGATTCTATATTTATGAACATACACTGAAAACAACTCAAGGTCAGGATTTTATGACCGTAGCATCAACTCATTCTTGGCATTACTTTCTCTTGGTGCATCTTGCTTTGACCGCTTTCAAGCCCAATCTTATATCTAGCTCTAGTAGTTGAATCCTTGTGTTTTCATCTGTAAGTGATTCTATGCTTTGTGTTCTTGCACATTATCCTAGTTCCTTCCAGTCTTACGTGCTGTTTTGAATACTTGGATTTTGCCTTTCATGATTCCTTAAAGGTTGAATTCAGCAACTTTTTTTTAAATCTCCCTGATTCAACTGCCTGATCACCTGTACTCCTTCCTATTGCCTTATTATTAGATTACTTTGTACTACTTTCTGTCATGCTTTGCCTATTGAATGACTGCCAAATTTCTCTAATAATCTGGATTACCTCTCCTTTCCTGCTACTTAAAATTTCCCTGATTACCGTCTTCACTTCAAAGGTCTGTCTAATCTCCAGCCTTTTGCATACTGACAGTGTGCGTGCGTGCATGTTAAGTTGCTTCAGTTGTGTCTGACTCTTTGTAACACCATAGATTGTGGCTGTCCAGGCTCCTGTCCATGGGAATCTTCAGGCAAGAATACTGGAGTAAGTTGACATGCTCTCTTCCAAGAGATCTTCTTGACCCAGGGATTGAACCCATGTCTCTTAGGTCTCCTGCATTGACAGGCGGGTTCTTTACTTCTGGGAAGTGCCACTTGGCAAGCCCATTCTTGATCTGCGTCTCTGTTTTTAGAGTAGTAACATGAAAAGTCTGTGTGAAAACTGACTAATTCTGAAAATCCAGTGGACTAGTGAGGCCTGTTGAATGTAACTCTATGTTGTGTTTATTAGTTTAGAATAAGTCAGAAACACATTTATCTGGGTCAGACTTGTATACTACATAAGAAGATAGAAAATTGCAAAAACTACTAGTAAGTAAACTGTAAGATGCTATGGGTTTGTGTTGTTTTATTTATTTTTTAGTGATTTGCACTCTGTCTTTAAATAAAATCTGGTCCCTTAAAGTGAAGCTTGTATTTCTTATGCATCATAGATAAAAAACTAATGATAAATATAATTAAGTTAATTAATGGATTCTATATTTATGAACATACACTGAAAACAACTCAAGGTCAGGATTTTATGACCGTAGCATCAACTCATTCTTGGCATTACTTTCTCTTGGTGCATCTTGCTTTGACCGCTTTCAAGCCCAATCTTATATCTAGCTCTAGTAGTTGAATCCTTGTGTTTTCATCTGTAAGTGATTCTATGCTTTGTGTTCTTGCACATTATCCTAGTTCCTTCCAGTCTTACGTGCTGTTTTGAATACTTGGATTTTGCCTTTCATGATTCCTTAAAGGTTGAATTCAGCAACTTTTTTTTAAATCTCCCTGATTCAACTGCCTGATCACCTGTACTCCTTCCTATTGCCTTATTATTAGATTACTTTGTACTACTTTCTGTCATGCTTTGCCTATTGAATGACTGCCAAATTTCTCTAATAATCTGGATTACCTCTCCTTTCCTGCTACTTAAAATTTCCCTGATTACCGTCTTCACTTCAAAGGTCTGTCTAATCTCCAGCCTTTTGCATACTGACAGTGTGCGTGCGTGCATGTTAAGTTGCTTCAGTTGTGTCTGACTCTTTGTAACACCATAGATTGTGGCTGTCCAGGCTCCTGTCCATGGGAATCTTCAGGCAAGAATACTGGAGTAAGTTGACATGCTCTCTTCCAAGAGATCTTCTTGACCCAGGGATTGAACCCATGTCTCTTAGGTCTCCTGCATTGACAGGCGGGTTCTTTACTTCTGGGAAGTGCCACTTGGCAAGCCCATTCTTGATCTGCGTCTCTGTTTTTAGAGTAGTAACATGAAAAGTCTGTGTGAAAACTGACTAATTCTGAAAATCCAGTGGACTAGTGAGGCCTGTTGAATGTAACTCTATGTTGTGTTTATTAGTTTAGAATAAGTCAGAAACACATTTATCTGGGTCAGACTTGTATACTACATAAGAAGATAGAAAATTGCAAAAACTACTAGTAAGTAAACTGTAAGATGCTATGGGTTTGTGTTGTTTTATTTATTTTTTAGTGATTTGCACTCTGTCTTTAAATAAAATCTGGTCCCTTAAAGTGAAGCTTGTATTTCTTATGCATCATAGATAAAAAACTAATGATAAATATAATTAAGTTAATTAATGGATTTATTTAGAAACCATATTTGTTATTTGTCATTTTCTTTCTTTTTTTAACTTATTTTACTTTTAAATATTACAAAGTTTTGTTGTTTACAGATATGTATGTTCCCAGATTAGTCATATGTATATCCCCCATTCCCACCCCTCCCGACCATCACACAGCACCCCTGAAGAATGTTTGCCATTTTCAAAGTGACACTTGGTAAACAATCTTGTGTTTATACTGTGAACTCATACTGTTAAATTTATAAATTAATTAGAACCCATATTTATACATACATGTTTCTAAATTATAGCTTTTGGTTAGTAATATGTGGAATACTATTTAGAATGTATTGTTAAGGCCCTAAATCTATTTGGATAAAAGGGGCTTGTTAAAAAAAAAAGAAAGGAAAGATATCTTGTGTCTTGTGTACTTCCTTCAGTACTACCAGAGTGATTTTTCTAACAGAAATCTAATCACTTTATTTAGTACTCAAAATTATTCACTGGTTACTTATTGTCTGTATTCTTTAAAAAGAAATGTTTTAAGTATCTATTTCTGGTTGTGCTGAGTCTCCCATGTGGTGCCCAGGCTCTTCACTGCAGCACATGGGCCTTCTCTAGTTGTGGCAAGCAGGGGCTACTCTCTCATTGTGGTGTGCAGGCTCCTCAGAGCAGTGGTTCCTTTTGTAGCAGAACACAGGCTTTAGGGCATGTGGGCTTCTTTACTTCTGGGAAGTGCCACTTGGCAAGCCCATTCTTGATCTGCGTCTCTGTTTTAGAGTAGTAACATGAAAAGTCTGTGTGAAAACTGACTAATTCTGAAAATCCAGTGGACTAGTGAGGCCTGTTGAATGTAACTCTATGTTGTGTTTATTAGTTTAGAATAAGTCAGAAACACATTTATCTGGGTCAGACTTGTATACTACATAAGAAGATAGAAAATTGCAAAAACTACTAGTAAGTAAACTGTAAGATGCTATGGGTTTGTGTTGTTTTATTTATTTTTTAGTGATTTGCACTCTGTCTTTAAATAAAATCTGGTCCCTTAAAGTGAAGCTTGTATTTCTTATGCATCATAGATAAAAAACTAATGATAAATATAATTAAGTTAATTAATGGATTTATTTAGAAACCATATTTGTTATTTGTCATTTTCTTTCTTTTTTTAACTTATTTTACTTTTAAATATTACAAAGTTTTGTTGTTTACAGATATGTATGTTCCCAGATTAGTCATATGTATATCCCCCATTCCCACCCTCCCGACCATCACACAGCACCCCTGAAGAATGTTTGCCATTTTCAAAGTGACACTTGGTAAACAATCTTGTGTTTATACTGTGAACTCATACTGTTAAATTTATAAATTAATTAGAACCCATATTTATACATACATGTTTCTAAATTATAGCTTTTGGTTAGTAATATGTGGAATACTATTTAGAATGTATTGTTAAGGCCCTAAATCTATTTGGATAAAAGGGGCTTGTTAAAAAAAAAAGAAAGGAAAGATATCTTGTGTCTTGTGTACTTCCTTCAGTACTACCAGAGTGATTTTTCTAACAGAAATCTAATCACTTTATTTAGTACTCAAAATTATTCACTGGTTACTTATTGTCTGTATTCTTTAAAAAGAAATGTTTTAAGTATCTATTTCTGGTTGTGCTGAGTCTCCCATGTGGTGCCCAGGCTCTTCACTGCAGCACATGGGCCTTCTCTAGTTGTGGCAAGCAGGGGCTACTCTCTCATTGTGGTGTGCAGGCTCCTCAGAGCAGTGGTTCCTTTTGTAGCAGAACACAGGCTTTAGGGCATGTGGGCTTCAGTAGTTGTGGCTTGGAGTCTCCAAAAGACTGGCCCAAAGTTGTAATACATGGGCTTAGTTGCCCTGCGGCATGTGAGATCTTAATTCTGGACCAGGGATGGAGCCTATGTCCCCTGCTTTGGCAGGTGGATTATTAACCATTGGGCCACCAGGTAAGTTCCTGTCTGTATTCTTAAATAATAACTGTCTAACATAAAAAACTCTGTGATTTTATCCTTGACTACTAAACCAGCCTTATTTCTTCTGTCTTTTTCTAACCATATCATTCTGCTTATTTCCTTTGCCTTTAACACCCCATGCTGTTTTAAATATTAGGATAACCAGGTAAATATAGGTATATTTACTCTCTGAAATAAGTAAATGTGTTTGTGTGTGTAATGAGGTAAGATGAGCTCATGGTGAATAATACATATTAAGAGTCACTTACTAAAGATAGTGGGCTTCCCTCGTAGCTCAGACAGTAAAGAATTTGCGTGCAATGCAGGAGACTGGATTCGATCCCTGGTTTGGGAAGATCCCCTGGAGAGAAGGAAATGGTTACCCACTCCAGTATTCTTGCCTGAAGTATCCCATGGATAGAAGAACCTGAGGGACTACAGTCCCTGGAGTCACAAAGAGTTGGACACGACTGAAAATTTTTCACTCACTAAAGATAGTATGAAAATTCTGTTATTTATAATTATGGGCATGAGTTTCAGCTACAGAAAGTGGAGCAGAGATCCAGAGGCTGCACTTTTGAGAATATCTACCATTGAATTGTGGAAGGAAAATCATGCTGTATAGGTTGGGCTTATTGACTGCAAACAGACAAAACTCCTTTGCTTAAAGAACAAAACACAATATATTAGAAAAAATTCAAACGACTCTTAATCTGTATTAAATCCAGAGGATCCATGTTGGACAGAAAACAAAGGGTGAAGCACATTGCCAGCAGATACTCTCAATCATTATCACAACTCTTCTACCACTAGAACCTCCTGTTGGGTCTGCACTCTTAATAAACAGTAATATTTCTAATTTATGAGGACGAAAATGGACTATTCAGTAAAATAAACCAGGTAGCCACTTGGACAAAATAAATAAAATAAATTGCTACTCTGCCATAATTCCATACAGATCAAAGTTTTAGATATTTGGAGAGTAAAATCGCAAAAGTACAAGGACAAAATAATGAATTTTTTAAAAAATACATACTCTTGAAATGTAGAAGACGCTCAGGGATGACACAAAACGAAGAAATCATAAGAAAAATAACTTTTACTTCAGTAAAATTTAAAACAAAAAGAGCCCTAAATTTTAAAATAAATCAAATTGAATCTCAAAGTATGGCCAGTTGGTGGCATAATCACCCAAAGGAAGTATTGCAAATGACTTGAAAACACAGCAGTTAGAATGCACCTCCCTAGTGACATATACACTACAGAAAAACGAACTAAAAAAGAAACTTTAATGACTTTATAGAAATATAGCTAATGGTAATGTTAGTATTGTTATTCTAAGACGATTATGTGTGGATTGTGGAATTTTAAAAAATGAATAGTATTCTATCATCATAGTCCCCTTGAGAACCTGGTGTGGGAAAAAGGAAATATGAATATAAGAAGAAAATACTAAATTTGAATTAGAAGTATTAATGAAACTCATATGATAACTTTTCTCTTAAAGAATGAAGATATTGGGACTTCTTTGGCAGTTCAATCACTAAGACTCTGAGCTTCTAATTCAGGGAACCTGGATTCAATTCCTAGTCAGGGAACTAGATGTCACACAACTTAAGAGATCCTGCGGCAACAAGTTCCTGGGAAACCATCGACAGGAGGAGGTTGGATCTGATCACAAAAAAGACACCTCACATCGAAGAACAAAGGAGAAGCCACATCAAGATGGTAGGAAGGGCGCAATCGCACTTTTAAAAGTCAAATCTCATACTCGCCAGAAAGGCTGGGTGGGCCAAAGGCGCAAAGCCTGTTGCAGATCAAAACACACAGAAGTCACTGGCATTCCTATACACAAACAATGAAAAATCAGAAAATGAAATCAAAGAGGCAATCCCCTTCACCATTGCAACCAAAAGAATCAAATATCTAGGAATAAACCTACCCAAAGAAACAAAAGAATTGTACACAGAAAATTACAAGACACTCATGAGAGACATTAAAGACTTAAACAGATGGAGAGATATTCCATGTTCCTGGATTGGAAGAATCAATATTGTGAAAATGACCATACTTCCAAATATCATCTACAGATTCAATGCAATACCTGTTCAACTACCACTGACATTTTTCACAGAACTAGACCAAATAATAACACACTTCATATGGAAACACAGAAGACCTCGAATAGCCAAAGCAATCCTGAGGAAGAAAAATGGAGTTGGAGGGATCAGCCTCCCTAACTTCAGACTCTACTACAAAGCAATTTTAAAATAAATCAAATTGAATCTCAAAGTATGGCCAGTTGGTGGCATAATCACCCAAAGGAAGTATTGCAAATGACTTG
Organism: Tragulus kanchil; assembly: GCA_022376925.1. Lineage (NCBI taxonomy): Eukaryota > Metazoa > Chordata > Mammalia > Artiodactyla > Tragulidae > Tragulus > Tragulus kanchil. The sequence continues at coordinate 91,665,962 of JAIOJX010000005.1, read as the reverse complement.
AAAACACAGCAGTTAGAATGCACCTCCCTAGTGACATATACACTACAGAAAAACGAACTAAAAAAGAAACTTTAATGACTTTATAGAAATATAGCTAATGGTAATGTTAGTATTGTTATTCTAAGACGATTATGTGTGGATTGTGGAATTTTAAAAAATGAATAGTATTCTATCATCATAGCCCCCTTGAGAACCTGGTGTGGGAAAAAGGAAATATGAATATAAGAAGAAAATACTAAATTTGAATTAGAAGTATTAATGAAACTCATATGATAACTTTTCTCTTAAAGAATGAAGATATTGGGACTTCTTTGGCAGTTCAATCACTAAGACTCTGAGCTTCTAATTCAGGGAACCTGGATTCAATTCCTAGTCAGGGAACTAGATGTCACACAACTTAAGAGATCCTGCGGCAACAAGTTCCTGGGAAACCATCGACAGGAGGAGGTTGGATCTGATCACAAAAAAGACACCTCACATCGAAGAACAAAGGAGAAGCCACATCAAGATGGTAGGAAGGGCGCAATCGCACTTTTAAAAGTCAAATCTCATACTCGCCAGAAAGGCTGGGTGGGCCAAAGGCGCAAAGCCTGTTGCAGATCAAAACACACAGAAGTCACTGGCATTCCTATACACAAACAATGAAAAATCAGAAAATGAAATCAAAGAGGCAATCCCCTTCACCATTGCAACCAAAAGAATCAAATATCTAGGAATAAACCTACCCAAAGAAACAAAAGAATTGTACACAGAAAATTACAAGACACTCATGAGAGACATTAAAGACTTAAACAGATGGAGAGATATTCCATGTTCCTGGATTGGAAGAATCAATATTGTGAAAATGACCATACTTCCAAATATCATCTACAGATTCAATGCAATACCTGTTCAACTACCACTGACATTTTTCACAGAACTAGACCAAATAATAACACACTTCATATGGAAACACAGAAGACCTCGAATAGCCAAAGCAATCCTGAGGAAGAAAAATGGAGTTGGAGGGATCAGCCTCCCTAACTTCAGACTCTACTACAAAGCAACAGTTATCAAGACAGTATGGTACTGGCACAAAAACAGAACTATAGATCAATGGAACAAGATTGAGAACCCAGAGATCAACCCACGCACCTATGGGTAACTTATTTTTGATAAAGGAGGAGAAACTATAAAATGGGACAAAGACAGCCTCTTTAACAAGTGGTGCTGGGAGAATTGGACAGCTACATGCAAAAAAATGAAATTGGAACATTCCCTGACACCATACACTAAGATCAACTCAAAATGGATTAAAGACCTAAATGGAAGACCAGAAACCATCAAACTCTTAGAGGAGAATATAGGCAAAACCCTCAAGGACATCAATCAAAGCAAGATCTTCTCTGATCCACCAACTAAAATAGCAGAACTGAAAAGAAAAATGAATATATGGGACCTTATGAAACTTAAAAGCTTTTGTACAGCAAAAGAAATTACAAAAAAGTTCAACAGACACCCCACAGAGTGGGAGAAAATCATAGCAAATGAAACAACAGACAAAGAATTAATCTCCAAAATCTACAAGCAACTCAGACAACTCAGCACAGGGAAAATGAGCAGCCCAATCAAAAAATGGGAAAAAGATCTAAAGAGACGCCTCTCCAAAGAGGAATACAAATGGCCCAAAAATACATGAAACGATGCTCAACCTCGCTTATTATCAGAGAAATGCAAATTAAAACCACAATGAGATACCACCTCACACCAGTCAGAATGGCCATCATCAACAAATCGACAGACAACAAATGCTGGAGAGGGTGTGGAGAAAAGGGAACCCTCTTGCATTGCTGGTGGGAATGTAAATTGATACAACCTCTATGGAAGACAATATGGAGATTCCTTAAAAAACTAAAAATAGAAGCACCCTATGACTCAGCAATCCCACTATTAGGCCTATATCCTGATGAAATCAAAAATGAAAGAGGCACCTGTACTCCAATGTTCATTGCAGCTCTCTATACAATAGCCAGAACATGGAAGCAACCTAGATGTCCATCGACAAATGAATGGATCCAGAAGCTCTGGTACATATATACAATGGAACACTACTCAGCTGTTAAAAGAAATGCAGAAGACTCAGTCCTAACGCGGTGGCTGGCTCTAGAACCTATCATAAAAAGTGAAGTAAGTCAAAAAGAGAAAGACAAGTATAGTATACTAACTCATATATATGGGATCTAGTAAGATGGTCATGATAACACACGCAGTGAACTCATGAAAAAACAGAGAATAGACATAAAGACATTGTGGAGACCGAACAGTGGGAGGGAGTAACATGGAAAACTATACTGTCATGTGTAGAAAAGATAGCTATTGTCATTGTGCTAGGGGAATAGGAGTACCTACAACCACTTGGAGCGATGGTCTGGAGGGATGGGAGGAGGGGAACTGGGTGGGGGGAGGGTCAAGGGATATGCATATGAATGATCTGGGAACATACATGTACAAAAATAAATAAATAAATAAATAAATAAGAATCAACCCAAGAAGAAATGCACCAAGACACATATTAATGAAGCTAACACAAATTAAACACAAGGACAGAATTCTCAAAGCAGCAAGGGAAAAGCAACTAGTGACATAGAAGGGAAAGCCCATACGTTTAAGAGCTGATCTTTCAACAGAAACCCTGTAGGCCAGAAGGGAATGGCAGGACACAGTTAAATGGCTAAATTAAAAGCTTACGGAGAGTATCAGTACTAGGGGAACAGACTTACTATAGATAAGATACCTGAAGGATGAAAAGTAACTTTTAAATAACTGTAGGTAAAGCATTTTTAAGACAGGAGAAGCAGCCTTCAGGGAGAAAGGAGCTTGGAGTTTTGAAGAATTGAAAAAGATCTAAAGAGACGCCTCTCCAAAGAGGAATACAAATGGCCCAAAAATACATGAAACGATGCTCAACCTCGCTTATTATCAGAGAAATGCAAATTAAAACCACAATGAGATACCACCTCACACCAGTCAGAATGGCCATCATCAACAAATCAACAGACAACAAATGCTGGAGAGGGTGTGGAGAAAAGGGAACCCTCTTGCATTGCTGGTGGGAATGTAAATTAATACAACCTCTATGGAAGACAATATGGAGATTCCTTAAAAAACTAAAAATAGAAGCACCCTATGACCCAGCAATCCCACTATTAGGCCTATATCCTGATGAAATCAAAAATGAAAGAGGCACCTGTACTCCAATGTTCATTGCAGCTCTCTATACAATAGCCAGAACATGGAAGCAACCTAGATGTCCATCGACAAATGAATGGATCCAGAAGCTCTGGTACATATATACAATGGAACACTACTCAGCTGTTAAAAGAAATGCAGAAGACTCAGTCCTAACGCGGTGGCTGGCTCTAGAACCTATCATAAAAAGTGAAGTAAGTCAAAAAGAGAAAGACAAGTATAGTATACTAACTCATATATATGGGATCTAGTAAGATGGTCATGATAACACACGCAGTGAACTCATGAAAAAACAGAGAATAGACATAAAGACATTGTGGAGACCGAACAGTGGGAGGGAGTAACATGGAAAACTATACTGTCATGTGTAGAAAAGATAGCTATTGTCATTGTGCTAGGGGAATAGGAGTACCTACAACCACTTGGAGCGATGGTCTGGAGGGATGGGAGGAGGGGAACTGGGTGGGGGGAGGGTCAAGGGATATGCATATGAATGATCTGGGAACATACATGTACAAAAATAAATAAATAAATAAATAAATAAGAATCAACCCAAGAAGAAATGCACCAAGACACATATTAATGAAGCTAACACAAATTAAACACAAGGACAGAATTCTCAAAGCAGCAAGGGAAAAGCAACTAGTGACATAGAAGGGAAAGCCCATACGTTTAAGAGCTGATCTTTCAACAGAAACCCTGTAGGCCAGAAGGGAATGGCAGGACACAGTTAAATGGCTAAATTAAAAGCTTACGGAGAGTATCAGTACTAGGGGAACAGACTTACTATAGATAAGATACCTGAAGGATGAAAAGTAACTTTTAAATAACTGTAGGTAAAGCATTTTTAAGACAGGAGAAGCAGCCTTCAGGGAGAAAGGAGCTTGGAGTTTTGAAGAATTGAAAAAAAGATTAGTTAACCTGTATTAGTCGTTAAAGTGTAAAATTTCTAGATGAGCGTCTGGGCAAATTCTGATGCTGTTTTTACTAAAATCATGGAATACTGGGCTATTGTGTAAGTTTGAGAAGGAAAATAAAGAGTTCTGTTTCTGATGTTTAAATTTCAGATATCTGTGACACATCAAATGGAGATTTAAATACAGCTTATATCTTGTGGGCTTCCCTAGTGATCCAGTGGGTAAAGAGTCCACCTTGCAATGCAAGGAGCAATGGTTGGATCCCTGGTCCAGGAAGATCCCACAAGACGGCTGGGCTGGTGTGTCCAATTGTGAGCCAGCACTTTGGAGCACATATGCGCCCAGAGCTACTGCTCTGCAATAAGAGAGGCCACTGCAGAGGGGAGCCCATACATGCCAAAGAATAAAGATGGGTGAAGATAAATAGAAAAATAAAAATGTTAAAAAAAATAAAGCTTATATTTTGAGATATAAATTCAGAAATTAAAAGTAAACAGATGATATATAACTTACAATGAATTGAAAGAAAAGGAGGTTTTCTTTAAAACTGTGCTGTCCAAAATAGTAGCCATTAGAGTCAAGTGGATGTTCAGATTAAAATTAATTAGACTTAGTGTATTTCTCCATCAACAATGGCTAAATTCCAAATGCTCAACAGCCTCATGTGATTGATTTATATTGTTTAGTCACTAAGTTGTATCTCTTTTTTGACCCCATGAATCATATGTAGCCCACCAGTCTCATCTCTGTCCATGGGGTTTCCCAGGCAAGAATACTGGAGTAGGTTGCCATTTCCTTCTCCAGTGGGTATTCCTGACCCAGGAATCAAACCCACATCTTCTGCATTAGCAGGTGGATTCTTTACCACTGAGCCACCAGAGAAGCCACATGTGGTTGGTAGCAACCATAATAAACAACAAACATAAATCATTTCATTCATAATTTAGAACGAACCGAAACAGAAACCCTGTAGGCCAGAAGGGAATGGCAGGACACAGTTAAATGGCTAAATTAAAAGCTTACGGAGAGTATCAGTACTAGGGAACAGACTTACTATAGATAAGATACCTGAAGGATGAAAAGTAACTTTTAAATAACTGTAGGTAAAGCATTTTTAAGACAGGAGAAGCAGCCTTCAGGGAGAAAGGAGCTTGGAGTTTTGAAGAATTGAAAAAAAGATTAGTTAACCTGTATTAGTCGTTAAAGTGTAAAATTTCTAGATGAGCGTCTGGGCAAATTCTGATGCTGTTTTTACTAAAATCATGGAATACTGGGCTATTGTGTAAGTTTGAGAAGGAAAATAAAGAGTTCTGTTTCTGATGTTTAAATTTCAGATATCTGTGACACATCAAATGGAGATTTAAATACAGCTTATATCTTGTGGGCTTCCCTAGTGATCCAGTGGGTAAAGAGTCCACCTTGCAATGCAAGGAGCAATGGTTGGATCCCTGGTCCAGGAAGATCCCACAAGACGGCTGGGCTGGTGTGTCCAATTGTGAGCCAGCACTTTGGAGCACATATGCGCCCAGAGCTACTGCTCTGCAATAAGAGAGGCCACTGCAGAGGGGAGCCCATACATGCCAAAGAATAAAGATGGGTGAAGATAAATAGAAAAATAAAAATGTTAAAAAAAATAAAGCTTATATTTTGAGATATAAATTCAGAAATTAAAAGTAAACAGATGATATATAACTTACAATGAATTGAAAGAAAAGGAGGTTTTCTTTAAAACTGTGCTGTCCAAAATAGTAGCCATTAGAGTCAAGTGGATGTTCAGATTAAAATTAATTAGACTTAGTGTATTTCTCCATCAACAATGGCTAAATTCCAAATGCTCAACAGCCTCATGTGATTGATTTATATTGTTTAGTCACTAAGTTGTATCTCTTTTTTGACCCCATGAATCATATGTAGCCCACCAGTCTCATCTCTGTCCATGGGGTTTCCCAGGCAAGAATACTGGAGTAGGTTGCCATTTCCTTCTCCAGTGGGTATTCCTGACCCAGGAATCAAACCCACATCTTCTGCATTAGCAGGTGGATTCTTTACCACTGAGCCACCAGAGAAGCCACATGTGGTTGGTAGCAACCATAATAAACAACAAACATAAATCATTTCATTCATTGCAAGAAGTTCTGTTGCACAGAACTAATGTAGAACCTAAGAAATACTAACTTCTGGTTAGGCACAAAGGTCTGAAGAATATGAAGGAGTAGTAAAAAAGGAGTAATGCTAAGAGCATGTTTGGAGACATAGCAAATGGTCAACTGTGTTAAATGCTGGTAAGAGGTAAAGTCAGAGGAGAACTGAAAAGTATCCTTTGAATTTGCTACCATGTTAGTTTATCAGTGACATGACATGAGGATTTGTCCAAGCAGGAGAGGCAGAAATTAGATTTGACTGGGTTTAAAAAGTGAGTATAAGGTGAAGAAAGGGAGATAGGGCATTTTGGCAGGTTTCAGAGAAGATTGGTTATAAAGTGAAGCAATGGAATCTGAAAGGGTATATAAGAGGAAGAGCTTTAAAAATTGACATGCAAAGATACACCAAACACTTAAATAAGTGTACATGCATGTGTATGTGTCTACTAGATCATAATGTAAGGTCCTTGAAAAAATGAGCTCTAGTATCTCATTGATTTATCTTTTTAAAAATGTTTAAATTTTATATTGCAAGAGATTTCTGTGTATTAATTTTGTATCCTGCAATTTTACCAAATTCTTTGATGAGGTCCAGTAATTTTCTGCTGCCATCTTTAGAATTTTTTCTGTATGGCATCATGTATTCTTCAAACAGTGACATATGTCTTCTTTTCCCATTTGGATTCATTTTCTTCTCTGATTGCCATGGCTAGGCCTTCCTGAACTGTGTTGAATAAAAGTGGCAAGAATGCACATCCTTGTTTCTGATCTTATAGGAAATGCTTTCAATTTTTCATCATCCAGTATGATGTTAGCTGTGGATTTGATATATATAGCATTTTCTTATTCACTAAGTTGTATCTCTTTTTGACCCCATGAATCATATGTAGCCCACCAGTCTCATCTCTGTCCATGGGGTTTCCCAGGCAAGAATACTGGAGTAGGTTGCCATTTCCTTCTCCAGTGGGTATTCCTGACCCAGGAATCAAACCCACATCTTCTGCATTAGCAGGTGGATTCTTTACCACTGAGCCACCAGAGAAGCCACATGTGGTTGGTAGCAACCATAATAAACAACAAACATAAATCATTTCATTCATTGCAAGAAGTTCTGTTGCACAGAACTAATGTAGAACCTAAGAAATACTAACTTCTGGTTAGGCACAAAGGTCTGAAGAATATGAAGGAGTAGTAAAAAAGGAGTAATGCTAAGAGCATGTTTGGAGACATAGCAAATGGTCAACTGTGTTAAATGCTGGTAAGAGGTAAAGTCAGAGGAGAACTGAAAAGTATCCTTTGAATTTGCTACCATGTTAGTTTATCAGTGACATGACATGAGGATTTGTCCAAGCAGGAGAGGCAGAAATTAGATTTGACTGGGTTTAAAAAGTGAGTATAAGGTGAAGAAAGGGAGATAGGGCATTTTGGCAGGTTTCAGAGAAGATTGGTTATAAAGTGAAGCAATGGAATCTGAAAGGGTATATAAGAGGAAGAGCTTTAAAAATTGACATGCAAAGATACACCAAACACTTAAATAAGTGTACATGCATGTGTATGTGTCTACTAGATCATAATGTAAGGTCCTTGAAAAAATGAGCTCTAGTATCTCATTGATTTATCTTTTTAAAAATGTTTAAATTTTATATTGCAAGAGATTTCTGTGTATTAATTTTGTATCCTGCAATTTTACCAAATTCTTTGATGAGGTCCAGTAATTTTCTGCTGCCATCTTTAGAATTTTTTCTGTATGGCATCATGTATTCTTCAAACAGTGACATATGTCTTCTTTTCCCATTTGGATTCATTTTCTTCTCTGATTGCCATGGCTAGGCCTTCCTGAACTGTGTTGAATAAAAGTGGCAAGAATGCACATCCTTGTTTCTGATCTTATAGGAAATGCTTTCAATTTTTCATCATCCAGTATGATGTTAGCTGTGGATTTGATATATATAGCTTTTATTATGTTGAGATAGGTTCCCCCCCCCTTTTTTTTTTATCATAAATGGGTGTTGAGAGAACTTCCCTAGTGGTCCAGTTGTTAAAACTCTGCACTTCCAATGCAGGTTCCCTGGTCAGTGAACCAAGATCCCATGTGCTGTGTGACCTGGCCAAAACAATTTAAATAAATGGGTTTGGGATTTTTTTCAAAGCTTTTCCTGCATCTGTTGAGATGATCATATTATTTTTAGTGTTCTGTTTGTTACTGTGGTATATCACACTGATTTGTGAATAGTAAAGAATCCTTGTACCCTTGAGATTAATCCCGCTTAATCATGGTGTATGATCCTTATAATGTATTGTTGGATTTCACTTGCTAGTGTTTTGTTGAGGGTTTTGCCCCTATATTCACTAGTGACACTGGCCTGTAACTTTCTTTTCTGTGGTGTCCTTGTTTGGTTTTCATATCAGGGTGATGGTGGCCTCATAGAATGAGTTTGAAAGTACTCCTTCCTCTGCAGTTTTGTGAAAGAGTTTCGAAAGCGTAGGTGTAAACTCTTCCCTAAATATTTGATAGAATTAGTCTGCGAAGCCATCTGGTCTTCGACTTTTGTTTATGTGAGGTTTTGGGGTTTTTTTAAAATCACAGTTTCAGTTTCACTACTTGTAACTGGTCTGTTCATATTTTCTGTTTCTTTATGGTTCAGTTTGGGAGGACAAAATTCTCGAAATCTGTTCATTTCTTCTAGGTTGTCCATTTTATTGGCATATGGTTGCTTATAGTAGTCTCTAATGATCCTTTGCATTTCTGTGGTGTCCATTGTAACTTCTTTTTCATTTTCTAATTTTATTGATTTGAGCTCTCTCCTTTTTTTTTTTTCTTGATGGATCTAATTAAAGTTTTCTTAAGTTTATTTATCTTTTCAAACTTTTCAAAGAACCAGCTTTCAGTTTCATTGATCTTTTATATTGTTTTTGAGGATTTTTCTTGCTCCTGGGGTAAGATTGTATTGCTATAAACTTCCCTTTTAAAGCTGCTTTTGCTGCTTCATATTGGTTTTGAATTGTCATATTTTCATTGTTGTTTGTCTCTAGGTATTTTTTTATTTCCTTTGATTTCTTCGTTGATCCATTAGTTGTTTTGTAGCATATTGTTTAACCTTCATGTGCTTGTGTTTTGTAGTTTTTTTTCTTATAAACGATTTCTGATCCCATAGTGTTGTGGGCAGGAAATATGTTTGATATGATTTCAGTTTTCTTAAATTCATCAAAGCTTGCCTTATGGCTGAGCATGTGACCTATCCTGTAGAATGTTCTGTGTGCACTTGAGGAAAATGTATATTCTGCTGCTTTCAGATGGAATGCTCTATAAATGTTACTTAAATTAATTTTGTCTAATGTGTTGTTTAAGGCTTGTATTTCCCCTTTGATTTTCTATCTGGGTAATCTGTCCATTGATGTAAGTGGGGTGTTAAATCCCGCACTATTACTGTCTTATTGTTGATCTCTCCTTTAAGGGCCATTAACATTTGCCTTACGTACTGACATGCTCCTATGTTGTGTGCAGCATGTAAATTTACAGTTGTCATACCTTTGGTTTAGTGGCCTCATAGAATGAGTTTGAAAGTACTCCTTCCTCTGCAGTTTTGTGAAAGAGTTTCGAAAGCGTAGGTGTAAACTCTTCCCTAAATATTTGATAGAATTAGTCTGAAGCCATCTGGTCTTCGACTTTTGTTTATGTGAGGTTTTGGGGTTTTTTTAAAATCACAGTTTCAGTTTCACTACTTGTAACTGGTCTGTTCATATTTTCTGTTTCTTTATGGTTCAGTTTGGGAGGACAAAATTCTCGAAATCTGTTCATTTCTTCTAGGTTGTCCATTTTATTGGCATATGGTTGCTTATAGTAGTCTCTAATGATCCTTTGCATTTCTGTGGTGTCCATTGTAACTTCTTTTTCATTTTCTAATTTTATTGATTTGAGCTCTCTCCTTTTTTTTTTTTCTTGATGGATCTAATTAAAGTTTTCTTAAGTTTATTTATCTTTTCAAACTTTTCAAAGAACCAGCTTTCAGTTTCATTGATCTTTTATATTGTTTTTGAGGATTTTTCTTGCTCCTGGGGTAAGATTGTATTGCTATAAACTTCCCTTTTAAAGCTGCTTTTGCTGCTTCATATTGGTTTTGAATTGTCATATTTTCATTGTTGTTTGTCTCTAGGTATTTTTTTATTTCCTTTGATTTCTTCGTTGATCCATTAGTTGTTTTGTAGCATATTGTTTAACCTTCATGTGCTTGTGTTTTGTAGTTTTTTTTCTTATAAACGATTTCTGATCCCATAGTGTTGTGGGCAGGAAATATGTTTGATATGATTTCAGTTTTCTTAAATTCATCAAAGCTTGCCTTATGGCTGAGCATGTGACCTATCCTGTAGAATGTTCTGTGTGCACTTGAGGAAAATGTATATTCTGCTGCTTTCAGATGGAATGCTCTATAAATGTTACTTAAATTAATTTTGTCTAATGTGTTGTTTAAGGCTTGTATTTCCCCTTTGATTTTCTATCTGGGTAATCTGTCCATTGATGTAAGTGGGGTGTTAAATCCCGCACTATTACTGTCTTATTGTTGATCTCTCCTTTAAGGGCCATTAACATTTGCCTTACGTACTGACATGCTCCTATGTTGTGTGCAGCATGTAAATTTACAGTTGTCATACCTGTTTCTTGGATTAATCCCTTGATCATTATGGAGTGTCCTTCTTTGTCTCTTGTAACAGTGTTTTAGTTTATTTTGCCTGATCCAAGTATTGCTACTCCAGCTTTCTTTTTTTTTTTTTTTTTTAATTTTATTTATCTTTTGGGGGGTGGTGTGGGGAGGGAGGGGGACGGGTGGGCCACTTCTATTGGTCTTTCATTTCTCTATTTTATCCGTCTTTGTTCTTTGGCTCCTGTGGGCCTCCCATCGCGGTGGCCTCTGTCGTTGCAGAGTGCCACGGTGCATGCGCTCCAGAGCTCCGGCTTGGTAGTTGCACACATGGGTTCAGCCACTCCGCGGCACGTGAGATCTTCCCAGGCCAGGGCTCGAACCGGCGTCCCTTGCACTGCAAGGTGGTGTCCTTACACACTGGACCACCAGGGGAAGCCCCTCCAGCTTTCTTTTGATTTTCATTTGCATGGAATACCTTTTCTCCATCCCCTTACTTTCAGTCTGTAAGTGTCCCTAGATCTGAAGTGCATCTCTTATTGGCAGCTTGTTTATAAATCCTGTTTTTGTGTTTATTCAGCCAGTCTGTCTTTTGATTGGGGCATTTAATTCATTTATATTTAAGATAATTATTAATATGAATGTTCTTATTGCCATTTTGTGTATTGTTTGGGGATTGTTTTTGTACATATTTTTTCTTAGCTTCCTCTTTTATTCTCTTGATTTGATGGCTAACTTTTGTGTTGTATTTGGATTGATTTTTCTTTTTTGTGTATCTATTGTAGATTCTTGTCTACAGTTACCATGAGGTTTTAATAAAGCAGTCTATGTGTAAACAAGATTGTTTTATATTTAGGTCTGTTAATTTCAAATGCATTTCCAATAATCTTGCATTAGTCTCGCCTCATGACCATTGGTTTTGATATCATACTTGTGTGGGGATGATTTCCTACCTTTACTGTGTGTTTGAATTTACCTGTGAGCTTTCACACTCATAATTTTCTTGTTTCTAGTTGTGGCCTTTTCTTTCCACCTACAGAGTTTGCTTTAGCACTTTACATTGTAAGTTTGTCTTTGTAGCATTGATGTAAGTGGTGTTAAATCCGTACTGACCCAATTTGCTCCTATGTTGTGTGCAGCATGTAAATTTACAGTTGTCATACCTGTTTCTTGGATTAATCCCTTGATCATTATGGAGTGTCCTTCTTTGTCTCTTGTAACAGTGTTTTAGTTTATTTTGCCTGATCCAAGTATTGCTACTCCAGCTTTTTTTTTTTTTTTTTAATTTTATTTATCTTTGGGGGGGTGGGGTGGGAGGGGGTGGGCCACTTCTATTGGTCTTTCATTTCTCTATTTTATCCGTCTTTGTTCTTTGGCTCCTGTGGGCCTCCCATCGCGGTGGCCTCTGTCGTTGCAGAGTGCCACGGTGCATGCGCTCCAGAGCTCCGGCTTGGTAGTTGCACACATGGGTTCAGCCACTCCGCGGCACGTGAGATCTTCCCAGGCCAGGGCTCGAACCGGCGTCCCTTGCACTGCAAGGTGGTGTCCTTACACACTGGACCACCAGGGGAAGCCCCTCCAGCTTTCTTTTGATTTTCATTTGCATGGAATACCTTTTCTCCATCCCTTACTTTCAGTCTGTAAGTGTCCCTAGATCTGAAGTGCATCTCTTATTGGCAGCTTGTTTATAAATCCTGTTTTTGTGTTTATTCAGCCAGTCTGTCTTTTGATTGGGGCATTTAATTCATTTATATTTAAGATAATTATTAATATGAATGTTCTTATTGCCATTTTGTGTATTGTTTGGGGATTGTTTTTGTACATATTTTTTCTTAGCTTCCTCTTTTATTCTCTTGATTTGATGGCTAACTTTTGTGTTGTATTTGGATTGATTTTTCTTTTTTGTGTATCTATTGTAGATTCTTGTCTACAGTTACCATGAGGTTTTAATAAAGCAGTCTATGTGTAAACAAGATTGTTTTATATTTAGGTCTGTTAATTTCAAATGCATTTCCAATAATCTTGCATTAGTCTCGCCTCATGACCATTGGTTTTGATATCATACTTGTGTGGGGATGATTTCCTACCTTTACTGTGTGTTTGAATTTACCTGTGAGCTTTCACACTCATAATTTTCTTGTTTCTAGTTGTGGCCTTTTCTTTCCACCTACAGAGTTTGCTTTAGCATTTGTTGTAAAGATGGTTTGGTGGTGCTGAATTCGCTTAACTTTTGCATGTCTGTAAAGCTTTTGATTTCTCCATCAAATCTGAATGAGAGCCTTGTTGGGTAGAGTAATCTTGGCTATAGATTTTTCCCTTTCATCACTTGAAATGTATCCTGCCACCCTCTTCTGGTCTGTCTTGGATTCACCTTTTAATCTTCTTGGCCTTAGGCATTCAACCAGTGTCTGACAAACATGTTACTGGTAGCTGTATCAAAAAATAGTTTGTAATCTCTTATTTTATTTTGCTATTTTTGGAGTGAGATTGTTACCGTCAAAATTTATGTGAGTAAGCTTCCCTGGTGGTCCAATGGGTGGAGAGTCTGCCTTGTAGTACAGGGGGTACCAGTTCAATCCCTGGTCCTTGGAGGATCCTACGTGCTGAGGAATGGCTGGACCGGTGTGTCCAATTACGAGCCAGCACTTTGGAGAACATGTGCCCAGAGCCAGTGCTCTGCAGTGAGAGAGGCCACTGTGATGGGAGGCCCACACATGCAAAGGAATAAAGATGAATGAAAAATAAACAATGACTTAGAGGCAAAAAAGAAAAAAAATGTATGTGAGTAATTATAAAGTAAATACAATTTATATATAAGGAAATATGGAAAACTGTCTTTTCCTAATTGAGATAAAAAATAATAGTATACTAGTATGTTTTTTATAAAAACACATTATTTCCACTGTTTTGCTACTGAAGCACTTTTTAATTTTCAAGAATCAAGGGAATTGTGAAGGGATGGGGGAAAGTGATTCACTTTTTTTATTTAGTAAAATAAAATATTATTGTGCTGATCAATTTTATAGTAACAATGCTCTGAATACAAATGGAGTCTCAGTTTTAAAAGAAAATGCTTTATGATGCAATAGCTTCTTTAGTATTTACAACCACACTTTGGTAAAAACTGGAATAAAGGAAAATGAATAAGTAAATTGTCAATCATTAACATGTGTATTTTTTTTTTTTTTTTAGATTTTTGGCCACTTTTATTGGTCTTTCATTTATTTATTTTTCATCCATCTTTGTTCTTTGGCCTGTGTGGGCCTCCCATCACAGTGGCCTTTCCTGTAGCAGAGCACCAGCTCTGGGAGCATGTGCTTCAGAGCACTGGCTTGTAATTGGACACACCGGTCCAGCTGCTCGCTGCATGTGGGATCTTCCTGTGCCAGGGATTGAACCGGCACCCCTTACAGTGCAAGGTGGACTCTTTACCCAGTGCACCACCAGGGAAGCCCCATGTGTATTTTTTTAATTTTCATTTTTTGAATGTCCAGTGCAGAAAACAATTTTTTTCCTCATAAATTTTTTTTTGTAAAATTTCCTCATATATCTTTTCTATAAAATACAGTTGTGACCATATGTAGTTTCAAGAAGTATTTGCTCCTGAAATGTTTTAACTGTTTCTATGCATACCAGCATCTTTGATGCCTTTATGTTATTAATATATTTTGCATTTTTAAATATTTTAGTGTAAAGTTATTTTGTGTTCCAATGAAGAGGCAGATGCAGAGAAAATATCTAAAAGCATAGTATATAAAAATGACATCTTATAAATTATTATTCCCTTTAAAAAATAAAATTTGGATAACTTTAATGTATGATAATTCAAAACCAAAAAAAACTGAATGTATATCACTTCCTACTAAATAGATGTAATAGCCTTTGATCATTTTGACCTTTATTTGAGAAATTGTTCTTTATTAAGCATATTTACCATAAGAAAGAGAGTTAAGGTACAGTGCCAGCATAATCCTTTATGACCTTAGATTAAGATCAGTATTTTCTCGTGATACCTTCCAGTTGACTATGTAAAGGATAACTTTCTAACAGTAAGTTTCATTATTTCCACTGTTTTGCTACTGAAGCACTTTTTAATTTTCAAGAATCAAGGGAATTGTGAAGGGATGGGGGAAAGTGATTCACTTTTTTTATTTAGTAAAATAAAATATTATTGTGCTGATCAATTTTATAGTAACAATGCTCTGAATACAAATGGAGTCTCAGTTTTAAAAGAAAATGCTTTATGATGCAATAGCTTCTTTAGTATTTACAACCACACTTTGGTAAAAACTGGAATAAAGGAAAATGAATAAGTAAATTGTCAATCATTAACATGTGTATTTTTTTTTTTTTTTTAGATTTTTGGCCACTTTTATTGGTCTTTCATTTATTTATTTTCATCCATCTTTGTTCTTTGGCCTGTGTGGGCCTCCCATCACAGTGGCCTTTCCTGTAGCAGAGCACCAGCTCTGGGAGCATGTGCTTCAGAGCACTGGCTTGTAATTGGACACACCGGTCCAGCTGCTCGCTGCATGTGGGATCTTCCTGTGCCAGGGATTGAACCGGCACCCCTTACAGTGCAAGGTGGACTCTTTACCCAGTGCACCACCAGGGAAGCCCCATGTGTATTTTTTTAATTTTCATTTTTTGAATGTCCAGTGCAGAAAACAATTTTTTTCCTCACAAATTTTTTTTGTAAAATTTCCTCATATATTTTTTCTATAAAATACAGTTGTGACCATATGTAGTTTCAAGAAGTATTTGCTCCTGAAATGTTTTAACTGTTTCTATGCATACCAGCATCTTTGATGCCTTTATGTTATTAATATATTTTGCATTTTAAATATTTTAGTGTAAAGTTATTTTGTGTTCCAATGAAGAGGCAGATGCAGAGAAAATATCTAAAAGCATAGTATATAAA
The DNA here is from genome assembly GCA_022376925.1 of Tragulus kanchil. Lineage (NCBI taxonomy): Eukaryota > Metazoa > Chordata > Mammalia > Artiodactyla > Tragulidae > Tragulus > Tragulus kanchil. The sequence goes on along the minus strand of JAIOJX010000005.1, from coordinate 91,650,118 downwards.
AATGACATCTTATAAATTATTATTCCCTTTAAAAAATAAAATTTGGATAACTTTAATGTATGATAATTCAAAACCAAAAAAAACTGAATGTATATCACTTCCTACTAAATAGATGTAATAGCCTTTGATCATTTTGACCTTTATTTGAGAAATTGTTCTTTATTAAGCATATTTACCATAAGAAAGAGAGTTAAGGTACAGTGCCAGCATAATCCTTTATGACCTTAGATTAAGATCAGTATTTTCTCTCCAGTGATACCTTCCAGTTGACTATGTAAAGGATAACTTTCTAACAGTAAGTTTCATTGAAATCTGAATGAAGGGTACAACTCCACTGCCAATGCTCTGAATCACCCAAGTCCCTGAGCTAAGGATTTTTGTCTAACTAGCTATTTTTGCTTTTGAATATGTTGGGCCTGAATATTTAAATACTGTTTTACTCCACACATGGATGAATAAGATTTCATGATGACTGAAGTTTATACAATTTTAGACATCTTATTTGAGGAAAAAAAATAAAATTATGGGTGTAAAATCAAGTATCAGAAACAAGTACAAATGAAGAACATTCAAAGCTTGAGTTTCATTAGTTTCCTTATAAATTCTTTTTTTAGTGTAAGTATCATTCTCCCTATATTCAAGGTGAAGCACTTGAATACATATAATTTAATATCCCCAAGACCACGAAACTAGAAGCAACAAAGATACAAAAGTCTTATCTGATTTCAAAGCCAATATAATGTAGAAATAGGGTAGCCTAGAAGAATCTGTGGAGTACATAGTACTAACTGAAAGTTCTAGTGTTCTCAGAGTTTCTGTAAATCCTGGAGTCATCAGGATAGACTTTGAGAGATGTGGCTTGAGATCAACTCTCAAGAATAGGCCACATTCTTTTTTTTTTTAAGATTTATGTATGTATTTATTTTTGGGCGGTGGTTGGGTTGGGGAGGGAGGGGAGCTGGCAGGCCACTTCTATTGGTCTTTCATTTCTCTATTTTCATCCGTCTTTGTTCTTTGGCTCCTGTGGGCCTCCCATCGCAGTGGCGTCTGTCGTTGCAGAGCACTGGCTCTGGGCGCATGTGCTCCAGAGCTCCGACTCGGTAATTGGACACATTGGTCCAGCCACTCCGCAGCACATGGGATCTTCCCAGGCCAGGGATCGAACCGGTGCTCCTTGCACTGCAAGGTGGTGTCCTTACCCACTGGACCACCAGGGGAAGCCCCAGGCCACATTTTTTGAAGAAACTTCATACTGTTTTTCAAAATGGCTGTACCAATTTATATTCCCACCAACAGTGTAGAAGGTTTCCCTTTTCTCTGTATCCTCACCAATACTTTTCTGTTTTCTTTTTCATCATATCCGTCCTAACAGGTATGAGATATTATCTTACTGTGGTTTTGACTTGCATTTCCCTGATGAGTGATAATCGGGTGTCTTTTTGTCAACTTGTTGGCTTAGTGTATATCTTCTTTGGAAAATATCTATTCAGATCCTTTGCCCATTTTTAATGGAATTGTTTGAATTCTTTGCTTTGGGGAGGTTTTGTTTGTTCATTTTGCTATTTAGTCTGAGTTCCTTGTGTGTTCTGGATATTAATCCCTTATCAGATGCATGGCTTGCAAATATTTTCTTCCTGTATGTAGGTTACCCTTTCTTTTTGTTGTGTGCTTTCTTTGCTGTATAGAAGCTTTTTCATTAAATGTAGTTCCACTTGCTTATTTTTTTGACACCTGCCTTTGGTGTCATGTTCAAAAATAATTGGCAAAGCCGGTGTCAAGGAGCTTTTTTTCCCTATTTTCTTCTAGCGGTTTTGTGACTTGGAGTCTAATGTATAAGTCTTTGAGTTGGTTTTTGTGTGTGGCTTAAGGTAAGGGTTCAATTTCACTCTTTTGGATGTGGATACTCTTGTTTTGTTTATTTTGAGGGGGGCACTTCTATTGGTTTTCATTTATCTATTTTCATCCATCTTTGTTCTTTGGCCCATGTGGACCTCCCATCACAGTGGCCTCTCTTGCTGCAGAGCACTGGCTCTGGATGCATGTGCTCCAGAGCTCCAGCTCGGTAGTTGGACACATCAGTTCAGCCGCTCTGCAGCACATGGAATCTTCCCAGGCCAGGGATTGAACCAGCACCCCTTGCACTGTAAGGTGGTGTCCTTACCCACTGGACCACCAGAGAAGCCAGATACTCTGTTTTCTCAGCAACATTTGTTGAAGAAACAACCCTCTCCTCACTATGTATTCTTCATGTCCTTGTGGAAAATTAGTTCAATGTCAATACTTGGGTTTATTTCTGTCCTGACCATTCTGTTCTGTTAGTCTATGTGTCTGCTTTGATGCTAGTACCATACTGTTTTGATTACTATAACTTTGTGATATAACTTGAAATCAGGAAGTGTGATTGCTCCAAACTTTTTCCCTCAGGATTATTTTGTCAGTTTGGGGTTTCTTGTTATTCCATATGAATTTTAGGATTGTTTTTTCTATTTCTGTGAAAACTACCATTGAAAATTTGATAAAGATTATGTTGAATCTGTATACTGTTTAGGTAGTAGGTATATTTTAGCAGTATTCTTTTCTTGTACATGGTATATATTTCCATTTACTTGTGTCTTCAGTTTCTTTCATCAGTGTTTTATATTCAGTGTACAGATATTTTACTTCCTTGATTAAGATTATTCTAAGTATTTTATTCTTCTTGATGATATTATAAATGAGGTTATTTTGTTGATTTTCTTTTCAGATATGGCATTATTGGTATAAAGAAATGCATCTGACTTTTATATGTCGATTTTTGTCTCCCAAAACTATACTAAATTTTTTTATTAGTTTGAACCATTTTTTGTTGAGTCTTTATAGGGTTTTCCACAAATAGGATTTTGCAATCTGTGAACAGAGGTTATTTTACTTATTCTTTTCTGGTTTAGATGCCTTTTATTTTTTCTATTCTGATGACTCTTGCTTTTGTATGATCCAGCAATTCTTCCCTGGGGCATATATACCCAGAGGCAATGAATTAAGTACCTCAAAGAGTTGGTCACCTTGCCATATTTATTGCAGCATCACACTCAATAGCCATGTTATGGCAGCCTAAGCATTTGTCAAAGAATAAATGGCTCAAATAATTATGATAATATGTATAAACTATGGCATATTACTCAGCCTTAAAGAAGGAGATCCCATCATTTGCAACAGCACTGTGAACTTGAAGAAAGTAAAAAGCCTCCCATCACAGTGGCCTCTCTTGCTGCAGAGCACTGGCTCTGGATGCATGTGCTCCAGAGCTCCAGCTCGGTAGTTGGACACATCAGTTCAGCCGCTCTGCAGCACATGGAATCTTCCCAGGCCAGGGATTGAACCAGCACCCCTTGCACTGTAAGGTGGTGTCCTTACCCACTGGACCACCAGAGAAGCCAGATACTCTGTTTTCTCAGCAACATTTGTTGAAGAAACAACCCTCTCCTCACTATGTATTCTTCATGTCCTTGTGGAAAATTAGTTCAATGTCAATACTTGGGTTTATTTCTGTCCTGACCATTCTGTTCTGTTAGTCTATGTGTCTGCTTTGATGCTAGTACCATACTGTTTTGATTACTATAACTTTGTGATATAACTTGAAATCAGGAAGTGTGATTGCTCCAAACTTTTTCCCTCAGGATTATTTTGTCAGTTTGGGGTTTCTTGTTATTCCATATGAATTTTAGGATTGTTTTTTCTATTTCTGTGAAAACTACCATTGAAAATTTGATAAAGATTATGTTGAATCTGTATACTGTTTAGGTAGTAGGTATATTTTAGCAGTATTCTTTTCTTGTACATGGTATATATTTCCATTTACTTGTGTCTTCAGTTTCTTTCATCAGTGTTTTATATTCAGTGTACAGATATTTTACTTCCTTGATTAAGATTATTCTAAGTATTTTATTCTTCTTGATGATATTATAAATGAGGTTATTTTGTTGATTTTCTTTTCAGATATGGCATTATTGGTATAAAGAAATGCATCTGACTTTTATATGTCGATTTTTGTCTCCCAAAACTATACTAAATTTTTTTATTAGTTTGAACCATTTTTTGTTGAGTCTTTATAGGGTTTTCCACAAATAGGATTTTGCAATCTGTGAACAGAGGTTATTTTACTTATTCTTTTCTGGTTTAGATGCCTTTTATTTTTTCTATTCTGATGACTCTTGCTTTTGTATGATCCAGCAATTCTTCCCTGGGGCATATATACCCAGAGGCAATGAATTAAGTACCTCAAAGAGTTGGTCACCTTGCCATATTTATTGCAGCATCACACTCAATAGCCATGTTATGGCAGCCTAAGCATTTGTCAAAGAATAAATGGCTCAAATAATTATGATAATATGTATAAACTATGGCATATTACTCAGCCTTAAAGAAGGAGATCCCATCATTTGCAACAGCACTGTGAACTTGAAGAAAGTTATGCTTAGTGAAATAAGCCAGAAAAAGAATGTAACTACAAATTGTCCCCAACTTTCAGTGGCTCAACCTAAGATTTTTTTTATAACATTGTGATAATCCAATAGAAGCTGTACTTTCTAAATTTGAATTTTACTCATTTCTTGGGCTAGTAATATGCAGTACTTTACACTTTTCTGATGTTGAGCAGTAGCAGTGGGAGTAACAGCTCCCAGTTAGCAACATGACAGAAGAGTCAATGATGAACACACTTAAAACCATTCAGATTTTCACTGTCAGTGTAGTATTCAATAGTTATATGAGATATTCATTACTTTATTGTCAGATCAGCCTTCTGTTAGATGATTTTGCCCAACAGTAGGGTAATTATAAGTATTTTGCGTCTATTTGAGGTAATGTAGGCTAAGCTATGATGTTCAGTAAATTAGGCATATTAAATACCTTTTCAGTTTACAGTGTGTTTATTGGGATATAATTCCATTGTAAGTCAAGTAAGATTTGTGTATGTTTTCACTTAAATATGGAATCTAAAAAAAATTGAGTGTGTAGAAACAGAGTAGAAGGAATGGTGATTAACAGAGAGGAGCAGGAAGGTGTTGGGGTAATGGAGCGATACTGGTCAAAAGGTGAAAATTTACTCTTATATGTCTAGAGGTCTGTATATAGCAAGATGACTATAGTTAAAAGTACGTTGTCAAATACTGGAGATCTGCTAAGAGAGTAGATTTCAGGTGTTTTCACGATTTAAAAAAGAGATTCAAACTGTGAAGTGTTATGTTAATTAGCTTAACTATAATTATCATTTCACTATGTATACCAAATAATCATGATGTATGCCTTATATAAAGGCATATTAAAGTAAATGCCTTATATACTGTTTATAAAAGTATATTTTTATTTTACAGTAGAAGAGGTTAAGAACTGGCTAGATTCATTAAAAAATATTTAAATCTACTCTGAAGGAGTGGATCTAAATATTGTGTCATCTCAACCATGTATAATTTGGAAGACTCTCTTTAGAAAAAAGAATACATGATTATAAATTTTAAAAAATTATGTATTGGGCCATGGAAGAGATCATGCAAATGAGGTCCCTGAATATTGAGCTTAATTAACCTCATGATAAAGCATCTCATTACAGTGTAAAAGTACAGATTTTCTATGCAGTGTTTTTTCTTTTGTGGGAAGCTGTGGAATTATCATACTGTGTAAATTTGCTTGAAATTAGCTGGTAATGACCACATGCAGATAAAATATGTTGTAAGTATTTTAAGAGGCTTTTTAATATCCCTTTGTTGTATTGGGACTGTTTCCTGACTGTATTCATAAATAAGTAAGAAAGTACTATTTAAAAATGTTAGAAAGTGGAAAGCCTAATAAATAGTTATGAATAAATAATAGTTTAACTCCTTGCATATGTAGGCATTTTTAGATATTTTAATATTTATGTTCTGAAGTGTAATATGTAAAATGAAGTATCCATCTGTAATTTTCCTATAATATAGGATTTTTAGTTACCAATGTGGGAATAAATAAATAAAAATTTAGCTCACTAACTAGGCTTTCTACATCAGGAAGCAGACTTATTTTAATACCCCAAAGGGTTCTATCTAAAAAAAAGTGAGTGTGGAGAAACAGAGTAGAAGGAATGGTGATTAACAGAGAGGAGCAGGAAGGTGTTGGGGTAATGGAGCGATACTGGTCAAAAGGTGAAAATTTACTCTTATATGTCTAGAGGTCTGTATATAGCAAGATGACTATAGTTAAAAGTACGTTGTCAAATACTGGAGATCTGCTAAGAGAGTAGATTTCAGGTGTTTTCACGATTTAAAAAAGAGATTCAAACTGTGAAGTGTTATGTTAATTAGCTTAACTATAATTATCATTTCACTATGTATACCAAATAATCATGATGTATGCCTTATATAAAGGCATATTAAAGTAAATGCCTTATATACTGTTTATAAAAGTATATTTTTATTTTACAGTAGAAGAGGTTAAGAACTGGCTAGATTCATTAAAAAATATTTAAATCTACTCTGAAGGAGTGGATCTAAATATTGTGTCATCTCAACCATGTATAATTTGGAAGACTCTCTTTAGAAAAAGAATACATGATTATAAATTTTAAAAAATTATGTATTGGGCCATGGAAGAGATCATGCAAATGAGGTCCCTGAATATTGAGCTTAATTAACCTCATGATAAAGCATCTCATTACAGTGTAAAAGTACAGATTTTCTATGCAGTGTTTTTTCTTTTGTGGGAAGCTGTGGAATTATCATACTGTGTAAATTTGCTTGAAATTAGCTGGTAATGACCACATGCAGATAAAATATGTTGTAAGTATTTTAAGAGGCTTTTTAATATCCCTTTGTTGTATTGGGACTGTTTCCTGACTGTATTCATAAATAAGTAAGAAAGTACTATTTAAAAATGTTAGAAAGTGGAAAGCCTAATAAATAGTTATGAATAAATAATAGTTTAACTCCTTGCATATGTAGGCATTTTTAGATATTTTAATATTTATGTTCTGAAGTGTAATATGTAAAAATGAAGTATCCATCTGTAAGTTTCCTATAATAAAGTACTTTTAGTTACCAATGTGGGAATAAATAAATAAAAATTTAGCTCACTAACTAGGCTTTCTACATCAGGAAGCAGACTTATTTTAATACCCCAAAGGGTTCTATCCATAATTGCTTTTATAAGTTACAACATAAATGCTAATTGGATCATTCTCATGTAATTTATTTTCATTTTGATATGAATTGTGGCCACTGTTTCCTGGAAGTTTTAGACTTGATAGTTTATTCTCATCATTTTACTAAATGGAAGTACCTTCATACATGTCAATTAAATGAATTTGGTTATAGATTGATAATTTTTCAAGATTACTAATACACTGGGGGAACAAAGGTTATTATGAGAAATGAAGAAAGGGAAGAACTCTTTGTTGAGATCCATAATGGATAGTAATTTTTTCCCCAAGAAAAGATTATTTCATACAGTAATTCTACTTCTCATGTATATCTACCTCAGAGTTTGTAGTACACTACAAGATATTATTAAGCACAAAACAGATCTTAATGAATTCATATATAAGTAACAATAGTCCAAGTATATTGAAAAGACAGAGAATAGATTATGCAAACAAACTGTGTTTGTTCTATACTCTTGGAGAAAAGGGGAGAAAAGTAGCAGCAAAAGCAACTCAGGTATGTGTTAATAGATTCTGCTTCTTTTCACACCATTTTATGCTGAGCTGCCAATAACTAACAAAATAGTAGGCTAGTGCCTCTTGCGTATTCCCCCTTGTATCTGCCGCTGGGTGTCCTTGCCTGCTCTTGTTCAGTTGCATAGTCATGTCCAACTCTATGACCCCATGACTATAGCACACCAGACTTCCCTCTCCTTCACTATCACACGGAGCTTGCTCAAACTCATGTCCATTAAGTCATTGATACCACCCACCTATCTGTTCCTTTTTTGCCGCCTTCTCCTGCGCTTAACCTTTCCCAGCATCAGGGTCTTTTCCAGTGAGTCAGCTATTCACATCAGGTGAGTTCTTCCAATGAATATTAAGGGTTGACTTCCTTTACGATTGACTGGTTTGATCTCCTTGTAGTCCAAGGGACTCTCAAGAGTCTTCTCTAGCATCAAATTTCACAAGCATCAATTTTTTGGTGCTCAGTCTTCTTTATGGTTCAACTCTCACATCTGTATATAACTACTGGGAAAACCATAGCTTTGACTATATAGACCTTTGTCAACAAAGTGATGTCTCTGCTTTTTAATATGCTTTCTAGGTTTGTCATAGCTTTTCTTTCAAAAAGCAAGTGTCTTTTAACTTTGTGACTACAGTCACCATCCACAGTGCTTTTGGGGCCCCCACAAAATAAAATCTGTCACTGTCCCCATTTTTCCCCCATCTATTTGTCATTAAGTGATGGCAGTGGATGCCATGATCTTGGGTTTTTGAATGTTGAGGGTTTTTTTTTTAATTTTTTTGGCCACTTTTATGGTCTTTCATTTATTTATTTTCATCCTTCTTTGTTCTTCAGCCTGTGTGGGCCTCCCATTGCAGTGGCCTCTCCTGTAGCAGAGCACCAGCTCTGGGCACATGTGCTCCAGAACACTGGCTCCTAATTGGACACACCAGTCCAGCCACTCCATGGCATGTGGGATCTTCCTGTGCCAGGGATCAAACTGGCACCCCTTGCAGTGCGAGGCAGACTCTTTACCCACTGGACCAGCAGGGAAGCCCGAATGTTAAGTTTTAAGTCAGGTTTCTCACTCTCCTTTTTCACCTCCATCAAGACATTCTTTAGTTCCTCTTCACTTTCTGCCATTAGGGTGTTGTCATCTGCATACTTGAGGTTATCAATATTTCTCCCACCCTTCTTGATTCCAGCTTGAGCTTCTTTCAGTTCGGCATTTTGCATGGTGCCCTTTGCACATAAGTTAAATAAGCCAGGTGACAAAATACAGCCTTTTCATGCTCCTTTCCCAATTTGAGTCAGTCTGTTGTTCCACGTCCAATTCCAATTGTTGCTTCTTGAGCTGTATACAGGTTTCTCAGGAGCCAGGTAAGGTGGTCTGATATTTCCATCTCTTGAAGAATTTTCCACAGTTTGTCATGGTCCACATAATCAAATGCTTTAGCATAGTCAGTGAATTAGGAGTAGATGTTTTTCTGGGATACCCTTGTTTTTCTATGATCCAGTGGACATTGACAGATTGATCTCTGGTTCTTCTGCCTTTTAAAAATCCTTCTTGTACAATTTGAAGCTCTTGGTTCACATACTGTTGAAGCCTAGCTTGAAGCATTTTGAGCATTATCTGGCTACCATGTGAAATGAGTGCTATTTTGTGGTACTTTGAACATTCTTTGACATTGCCCTGCTGTGTGATTGGAGTGAAAACTGACCTTTTCCAGTCCTGTGGCCACTGATAAGTTTTCCAAATTTACTGGCATATTGAGCACAGCACTTTAACATCATCATCTTTTAGGATCTGAAATAGCTGGAATTCTGTCACCTCTACTAGCTTTGTATTAATCCTTCCTAAGGACCACTTGACTTCACACTCCAGGGTGTCTGACTCTAGGTGAGTGATTATACCATTGTGGTTATCCCAATCATTAAGACCTTTTCTGTACAGTTTTTCTGTGTATTCTTAACACCTCTTCTTAATACCTCTGGTTTTGTTAGATCCTTGTCATTTCTGTCCTTTGTTATGCCTGTTCCCTTGGTATCTCTAATTTTCTTGAAGAGATCTCTAGTCTTCTGCATTCTACTGTTTTCCTCTATTTCTTTGCATTGTTCACTTAAGAAGATTTTCTCATCTCTCCTTGCTATTCTTTGGAACTCTGCATTCAGATGGGTATATCTTCCCTTTTCTCCTTTGCCTTTTGCTTCTCTTTTTTTTTTTTCTCAGCTATTTGTAAGCCCTGCCCATATAACCATTTTGCTTTTTTGCCTTTCTTTTGGGGTGGGGGATGGTTTTGATCACCGCCTACTGTACAGTGTTACAAATCTCCATCCATAGTTCTTCAGGCACTCTATTAGATCTAATCCCTTTAATCTGTCATTGTACTGTGTAATCATGCATGTGTGTGCATGCGTGCATGCTAAGTCACTTCATTAGTGTCTGACTCTTTGTGACCCTGTGGACTGTAGCCCACCAGGCTCCTCTGTCTAAGGTATTCTTCAGGCAAGAATCCTGGAGTGGGTTGCCATGCCCTCCTGTGGGAGATCTTCTTGACCCAGGGATTGGACCCATGTCTTTTATGTTTCCTTCATTGGCAGGTGGGTTCTTTACCACTGACGACACTTGGAAGCTCTCCTGGGTGTCCTTATTGAGTATTTAATACTATAAAATGGCAAAGAGGCATAGTCAACTTTTATGTAATTTAAAGTTGATCAATTCTGTTTTTGTCATTTAAGATTTTTCAAATCAAGAACAACATAACACCTCTAAAAATAATGGAACATATGCCTTCAGCTTAATAAGGAAGAACTTGACCTCAAGAGAAGTTAAGTGATTTAACTAATTAAGCAAGAGAACTTGAGCTAGATACCAAGTGTGTTTATACTTTTTCCTTGCTGTCTCAGTGGTAAAGAATTCACTTGCCAAAGCATGAGATGCAAGAGACACAAGTCTGATTCCTGGGTTCGAAAGATCCTCTACAGAAGGAAGGCAACCAACTCCAGTGTTCTTACCTGGGAAATCCTATGTACAGAGGAGCCTGGTGGGCTGCGTTCATTAAGTCGCAAGAGAGTTAGACACAACTTAGTGACTAAACGACAGCAACAATACTATATCACAGTGTCCCAATTAATTGGAAAGGAAAACATAATCAGAAAATAGTTAAGTTCCTGGATATAAGAATGTATTTGATTTGATTATACATACAAGAAGCTTAAGACAGTTGTACTTGAGAAAAAGTAATAGCCAAGTGTGACTTCAGAGAGAATCTCTTGCACATCAGTTCTCTTACATTTACAAATGAGGAAACAATGAAGGTTAAGTGATTTGCCCCAAACAATACAAATAATTCTAGAGCAACTGGCAGAAGCCAGCTCTGGTTGCAGTGGTTAAGAACCTACATTTTAATGCCTGCCTCCTGGGTTGAAATGTTGACTTTTATATCAGTTATTTGATATTGGAAAAGTCCTGTAAACTCTCCTTATCTCAGTTTACTCATCTTCTAAAAAGTGATGATGATAATAATACTTATTAATTCATAAAATTTATGAGAATTAAAAAATAGATTCAGAACACTGTATAGCAGATATATGTTTAATAAATGTTTCTATTACTGAAAGATTTTGATCACATGCTTTATTTAAACATTTTCTATATTACTTAACCAAAACATCTTTTTATACCTTGATTTGCCTAATTAGTGAGAGAGCCTCAACCAGACCCTTGATATCTACAGTTGTCATCATGGGTTCTTTTAAATCATACAAATGGCAAAGAGGCATAGTCAACTTTTATGTAATTTAAAGTTGATCAATTCTGTTTTTGTCATTTAAGATTTTTCAAATCAAGAACAACATAACACCTCTAAAAATAATGGAACATATGCCTTCAGCTTAATAAGGAAGAACTTGACCTCAAGAGAAGTTAAGTGATTTAACTAATTAAGCAAGAGAACTTGAGCTAGATACCAAGTGTGTTTATACTTTTTCCTTGCTGTCTCAGTGGTAAAGAATTCACTTGCCAAAGCATGAGATGCAAGAGACACAAGTCTGATTCCTGGGTTCGAAAGATCCTCTACAGAAGGAAGGCAACCAACTCCAGTGTTCTTACCTGGGAAATCCTATGTACAGAGGAGCCTGGTGGGCTGCGTTCATTAAGTCGCAAGAGAGTTAGACACAACTTAGTGACTAAACGACAGCAACAATACTATATCACAGTGTCCCAATTAATTGGAAAGGAAAACATAATCAGAAAATAGTTAAGTTCCTGGATATAAGAATGTATTTGATTTGATTATACATACAAGAAGCTTAAGACAGTTGTACTTGAGAAAAAGTAATAGCCAAGTGTGACTTCAGAGAGAATCTCTTGCACATCAGTTCTCTTACATTTACAAATGAGGAAACAATGAAGGTTAAGTGATTTGCCCCAAACAATACAAATAATTCTAGAGCAACTGGCAGAAGCCAGCTCTGGTTGCAGTGGTTAAGAACCTACATTTTAATGCCTGCCTCCTGGGTTGAAATGTTGACTTTTATATCAGTTATTTGATATTGGAAAAGTCCTGTAAACTCTCCTTATCTCAGTTTACTCATCTTCTAAAAAGTGATGATGATAATAATACTTATTAATTCATAAAATTTATGAGAATTAAAAAATAGATTCAGAACACTGTATAGCAGATATATGTTTAATAAATGTTTCTATTACTGAAAGATTTTGATCACATGCTTTATTTAAACATTTTCTATATTACTTAACCAAAACATCTTTTTATACCTTGATTTGCCTAATTAGTGAGAGAGCCTCAACCAGACCCTTGATATCTACAGTTGTCATCATGGGTTCTTTTAAATCATACAAAGTTGTTACTTTTGTTAAAGATTTGCTTTATCATGTAGTCATTTGCCAATTTTTTTTCAGTTTAATTTTTTATAAATACTTGTAACATTTGAGTATTGAAACAAGTGAAAAACAAATTTATCTTGTCTTTAAAACTCATTTAACAAAGTGCACTCATTTTCTCATTGCTATTTTGGCTTCTATAAGAAGAAATGACAAAAGGAATCACTGCTATTTTATTTACAATTTTTAGACCAGGTATATATATTTTGAGTAATTTAACTACACAATAGATATTGAATGAATTTCTTGTCTTCATTTGCTGGTCATTTACTGGTGCTTCAGTTTAACCTCAGTGGCAGGGATCACATCCATTTTTAAACTGATTAGACAGTTTAATTTGAAATGTAGCACTGGATATGGCCAAAAGAGATAAGCCTACAAATAGTGTGAAGCATTAATCTTGTGCTGATTCTTATGTCAGTGAAAGCCACATCTTGTGTTTCTTCTGTGAACTGGAGTATCCAGTGCTATAGTGAAGGCTTAGCACCACTTGGACTTGAGAGTCTCAAGTTTCAGAATGGTGATATTCCTCTCCTTTTGACCTCACAGATTGCTTTGGTGATAGTGCTTTTGTTACTAAGTCATGTCTGACTCTTGTAACCCCATGGACTGTAGCCTGTCAGGCTTCTCTGTCCATGGGATTTCCCAAACAAGAATACTGGCTTGAATGGGTTGCCATTTCCTGTTCCAGGGGACCTTCCTGACTCAGGAATCAGATCTGGGTCTCCTCCAGCATTGCAGGTGGACTCTTTATTGACTGAGCCACCAGGGGAAGACCTAGATTGCCTTAACAGAGAGGAAAATTTTCATTAGTATTCAGGTGCCAGTGTGTCCTGTAGAACTATTTTCCTAATATTGTGACAGTTGAATTTTTATATCCTCCATTTGTAGCTCCTAACCTCTAGAGTAATGAGAAACTGTGAAAAAGTGTTGGTATCAGGAGGTTTCAATAGCCCTGCAGCTGGTTAGTAAATGCAGTTTCATCATTGGTGAAGAATAAAATAGTACACCATTAAAGTTTCTTGACAAATGACCTGGAATTCCCTTAATAAAGAAGTACTGTTACATGGATTTAAAGAAACCCCAGGAACATTTCTCCCAGAGTAGAGATTTACGATCCAGAATTAGGATGAAATGCCATTTGGATTCTATTGTTATTGAGAAATATGCTTTAAAATTTTTTATCAATGATTTGCATGCTCCGATAAAAAAGATTTAAAAAAGTGAAAACAAATTTATCTTGTCTTTAAAACTCATTTAACAAAGTGCACTCATTTTCTCATTGCTATTTTGGCTTCTATAAGAAGAAATGACAAAAGGAATCACTGCTATTTTATTTACAATTTTTAGACCAGGTATATATATTTTGAGTAATTTAACTACACAATAGATATTGAATGAATTTCTTGTCTTCATTTGCTGGTCATTTACTGGTGCTTCAGTTTAACCTCAGTGGCAGGGATCACATCCATTTTTAAACTGATTAGACAGTTTAATTTGAAATGTAGCACTGGATATGGCCAAAAGAGATAAGCCTACAAATAGTGTGAAGCATTAATCTTGTGCTGATTCTTATGTCAGTGAAAGCCACATCTTGTGTTTCTTCTGTGAACTGGAGTATCCAGTGCTATAGTGAAGGCTTAGCACCACTTGGACTTGAGAGTCTCAAGTTTCAGAATGGTGATATTCCTCTCCTTTTGACCTCACAGATTGCTTTGGTGATAGTGCTTTTGTTACTAAGTCATGTCTGACTCTTGTAACCCCATGGACTGTAGCCTGTCAGGCTTCTCTGTCCATGGGATTTCCCAGGCAAGAATACTGGCTTGAATGGGTTGCCATTTCCTGTTCCAGGGGACCTTCCTGACTCAGGAATCAGATCTGGGTCTCCTCCAGCATTGCAGGTGGACTCTTTATTGACTGAGCCACCAGGGGAAGACCTAGATTGCCTTAACAGAGAGGAAAATTTTCATTAGTATTCAGGTGCCAGTGTGTCCTGTAGAACTATTTTCCTAATATTGTGACAGTTGAATTTTTATATCCTCCATTTGTAGCTCCTAACCTCTAGAGTAATGAGAAACTGTGAAAAAGTGTTGGTATCAGGAGGTTTCAATAGCCCTGCAGCTGGTTAGTAAATGCAGTTTCATCATTGGTGAAGAATAAAATAGTACACCATTAAAGTTTCTTGAAAAATGACCTGGAATTCCCTTAATAAAGAAGTACTGTTACATGGATTTAAAGAAACCCCAGGAACATTTCTCCCAGAGTAGAGATTTACGATCCAGAATTAGGATGAAATGCCATTTGGATTCTATTGTTATTGAGAAATATGCTTTAAAATTTTTTATCAATGATTTGCATGCAAAATAACCGTGAAAAATGTACAGATAATTAGGATATGCTATAAACATAAATCTAAAAGAAGTAATTTAGGAAGAGATGCTTAAGAAGTAGGTGCATAGAAAAGAGGTAATAAAATGTGATACATTGTGCAGAAATAAAAACTAGAGACCTATGGAAAAAAAGACTATAGAAACCAGGGTGTTAAGCATGAAGGTTAAATAACAGTTTAGATACAAGAATTTAGATATGATCTGCAGTGATTATTTTTAAAAGAAGAATACATTTGAGTGGGAAGCATGAGGTAATTTAGAGGTTATTTATATCCAAATGTCACATCAAGATTAGGAAGTTATAGCCTCTTTTAGCATATATTGATTTACTCCAAAATACTTGCGTATATCTGGACATTAATGAACGTCAGTATGTTTATAGGATTTCAAAAAAAATAATCATTCAAGACTTGGAGGCACTGACATTCTGGAGTGAATTATAAAAGTTATGCATTAATTAGACTAAAGAATAGAGTCAGTTAGTATTGCTTTTTCTTTCAGAATAATGTTAAATTAGCTAACATTTATTGTCTACTACATGCTATATGCTAGATTAAATGTTTTTTAATGTCTTTATTGCCTCATTTAATCTTCATTTACCCTGTGATAAAATGGAGAGGTTTTTTTTCTTTTTTGCTCAGTGGCTAAGTCATGTCCAAATGTTTCTAACCTTGTGGACGGCAGCACACCAGACTTCCCTGTCCTTCACTGTCTCCTGGAGTTTGCTGAAACTTATGTCCATTAAGTTGGTGATGTTCTCTAACCATCTCATCTTCTGTTGCCCCCTTTTCCTCCTGCCATCAATGGAGGTTTAGCAGGTTATAATATTTATGCAAGATCATGCAATACCTTATGTCATAGCTGGAATTCAAGTCCTTGTATAAACAACTAGTATAAACAATCGTAGACAATCTGTAATAATTACATGCATATTTCTGTGGGATAGAGCTATCATCATAGGAAATCAATTTGAGTACTAGCGTAATGGATATATTATATAATTCATGATATTCAGAGATATATAAACAAATGAAGTTTACCATATTGAACACAGGACTTAAACAGTTTGAATTGCTCTTGGCTCACCTCTGAGATCTGATCTACGACTTTTCTTAACTATGTTCACATTTCCTGCCCTGGATCAGCTGTGCAGTTCTTTCATGGCTCATCCCCTTTATCTTCTCTCAAATGCTGCCTATTCTTACCTCACTTGTGTAGTGTAGCATAATCCTTACCTTCTGTCCTGCCTCAGTCCTACATCTTTTTTGTCTGTATTAAGGAACATTTATCCTCAGTCCCTAGCTTTCTTTAATTCTGGAAGTTGTATATCCAGATTTGTAATTTATCTTAAATCTGAAAAGCATATTTTCAGATGTATTAGGATACCACTAAATAATGTATAGTAAAATAATAATATTATTAAAATGCTAATAAGTTTAGTGATATAAAAATCAGTTAAATTATTAACTATTTTACAAAGGGTATATGTATATACACATTAATATCAAGCAATTGACTTATTTGGGATCTTTAACTAAATTGATTGAATTGATTAGATATTTTATATCATCAACTGATGAAGCGTCACTGTGTAAACTCACCAGATGCCAATAGCACCCTCTCCATGTTGCACTGATTAAAAATATCAACAGGGCTTCCCTGGTGGTCCAGTGGATAAAGAGTCCACCTTGCACTGCAAGGGGCGCCGGTTCGCTCCCTGGCACAGGAAGATCCCACATGCCATGAAGCGGCTGGACTGGTATGTCCAATTAGGAGCCAGCGCTCTGGAACACATGTGCCCAGAGCTGGTGCTCTGCAACAAGAGAGGCCACTGCAATGGGAGACCCACACTGGTCAAAAAATAAAGATGGATGAAAATAAGTAAATGAAAGACCAATAAAAGTGGCCAAAAATTAAAAAATATATATATCAATAGATATTGTCAGTGAGGGGTCAAAAATCAGTGGAGATATATGCTAGGATACATTTGTATTAAAGACTCATTCAATTTAATGTAATTAATGAATTCAGTGAATCTAATGTAATTAATAAATTCAGTGAGTCAGTCAGAGAAACAATACCATGTGAAATTAGACAAGTTCAGCATAAATTATTAAGCTGTTCAAAATTAGATTTCAAGGAAATTAAGGGATGTGCCTGTCTTTTAGGCTTCATGTAAAATAGCCTCTAAAGCACCCAAATAATTAATTTAGGGTTTGAAAAAACCTAAAAAACAATTGCTTTCATGGCTCATCCCCTTTATCTTCTCTCAAATGCTGCCTATTCTTACCTCACTTGTGTAGTGTAGCATAATCCTTACCTTCTGTCCTGCCTCAGTCCTACATCTTTTTTGTCTGTATTAAGGAACATTTATCCTCAGTCCCTAGCTTTCTTTAATTCTGGAAGTTGTATATCCAGATTTGTAATTTATCTTAAATCTGAAAAGCATATTTTCAGATGTATTAGGATACCACTAAATAATGTATAGTAAAATAATAATATTATTAAAATGCTAATAAGTTTAGTGATATAAAAATCAGTTAAATTATTAACTATTTTACAAAGGGTATATGTATATACACATTAATATCAAGCAATTGACTTATTTGGGATCTTTAACTAAATTGATTGAATTGATTAGATATTTTATATCATCAACTGATGAAGCGTCACTGTGTAAACTCACCAGATGCCAATAGCACCCTCTCCATGTTGCACTGATTAAAAATATCAACAGGGCTTCCCTGGTGGTCCAGTGGATAAAGAGTCCACCTTGCACTGCAAGGGGCGCCGGTTCGCTCCCTGGCACAGGAAGATCCCACATGCCATGAAGCGGCTGGACTGGTATGTCCAATTAGGAGCCAGCGCTCTGGAACACATGTGCCCAGAGCTGGTGCTCTGCAACAAGAGAGGCCACTGCAATGGGAGACCCACACTGGTCAAAAAATAAAGATGGATGAAAATAAGTAAATGAAAGACCAATAAAAGTGGCCAAAAATTAAAAAATATATATATCAATAGATATTGTCAGTGAGGGGTCAAAAATCAGTGGAGATATATGCTAGGATACATTTGTATTAAAGACTCATTCAATTTAATGTAATTAATGAATTCAGTGAATCTAATGTAATTAATAAATTCAGTGAGTCAGTCAGAGAAACAATACCATGTGAAATTAGACAAGTTCAGCATAAATTATTAAGCTGTTCAAAATTAGATTTCAAGGAAATTAAGGGATGTGCCTGTCTTTTAGGCTTCATGTAAAATAGCCTCTAAAGCACCCAAATAATTAATTTAGTTGATCTTACCACTGGGCTTTGCCTACATTTCCCTGATCACACATATAACACACAGTATTCAGAATAGAAACCCAGTAAGAAGCTAAACTTGGAAAGACAATACAATGTAATGTAAAAAGTATAAAGACTTGGATTTTTTTTTTTTAAATTTGCATTTAGATTTGCATTTGTTTTTTCTAATTACACAGATTTTAACTATAGCTACATCTCTTAGTTTCTCTGAGCCCTGGTTTATTTATCTGTAAAGAAGGGAAGTTGAACTATATATCAAATGATTTTCAAATATCCTCTTTAGAACTAATGCCAAGCCACAGAGAACTTTCTATCAGTCTTTGGTTAAATGAGAAGATACAAAGAATTTAATCAGTTCTTCATAAAGTTCATTTTATTCATTTTTAGAAGACTTTATTCTGAGATAAGATATTTTGACATTTGATGTTAAAGTATAATTTATTTAGTTATAGTCATGATTGTAATAAACTACAGTTTTATTTTTACTGTTTACAAAATAAAAGTAATTCTCTTAGTTTTGTATGGAATTTTGCCAGTCTGTTGAATGAAAAGATTTAAGAGCTGTTGACTGGATCTCCAAGGGCAGGCTCAGTAAGAAGAGAGTATAATTCTATAAACATATAAATAATAGCACTACTGGGTTTTTTTTTTTTCTGATAATAAAATAAATTGCATAAGGGTAGTCTGGTGAATGCTGCTATGGAGAATTCAAGTTAAAAAAAAGAAGTAGGACTTCCCTGGTGGTCCAGTGGGTAAAGAATCCACCTTACAGTGCAGAGGGTACCAGTTTGATCCCTGGTCAGGGAGGATTCCACGTGCCATGGAGCGACTGGACTGGCATGCCAATTTGTGAGCCAGCGCTCTGGAGTGCATGCACCCAGAGCTGGTGCTCTGCAATGAAAGGGGCCGCAGCAGTGGGAGGCCCACACATGCCAGGGAGTAAAAGGATGGATGCAAATAAGTAGAAATAAAAAGAGGCATGATGGGGAAAAGAAAAAAAAATGTGAAAAAGGATGAAAAGTTACTACTTTTAAAATGAATTAAAGAATCCCAATAAGTTGGTCATTTTGAGCATACATATCCAAACTAATCTCCTTTACAAGATCTTGGCCAAAATGAATAAAGAATAATTAAAATAGAGGAAAAATTTCTTTAACACTAAAAATTATGGAAAACTTCCATCAGCATTCCACTCGCTGGGGAGTCTCTGTTATATAATGTACACATAAAATCCCCATTGAAGAAAGGCTCTTATAATTTTGTCTCCTTTTCCTCAGAAAACCCACATGATGTTGCAAGAAATCTAGTGGAGAAGCTCTTGGAAGGGACTTGTCCAGGACCCTCTGATTTGGGGGATAGAGGGATGGAGAGGGAGCACAACTTGACATGTAACAGCCATTCCTGGCTGTTGTGGCTTAGCAGTTCTTGAAAGCAGGTACACTAAGGGCCACAAAAAGTGCAACTATCCACCAGTACCACCTGGAGAGTAATGAGATGCATCCCTAAGGTAGTAAGACAGTTTTCTCATGTGAGAATTGGCAATTGTGAAAAAAGAATCCAAACAAAGCTATGTAATGCAATTGGAAAAGAAGTCAGACCACACAGCAAGCTGGCTCCCGCTCATTAGGTTAACCAAAACCAATAAAATAAGATGTAGCTTCTGTGCTCCTAAGTATCCATGTATCTGATTCTTTTTCCCCTTCAGACAGACTTCAGGATTCCTTAGCTAGAAAAATAAACATACAATTGTTCCTTAAGATTAAGATCTAAGAGAAAAAATTTGATAATATTCTCTTACAGCATGTGAAGAGATCTATGCCAAACCTAAAGATGTGTTCTTGTTCAAGGATAAATACACAGGAAAAACTAAAGAAGACCTACCTATATAATCATTCTACAAAGAAACAAGTGGAGGAGATTTTAGCAATAAGAAGCAGAATAGCATTTCTGAGAAAGATTTTCTGTAGTAAACCATGTGAATTTTATAGATTCTGATTTGTATTCTCAGCAAAATTGAAGATTGAATTAAATGAAACTTATATGAAACAAAAAGTGAAAGATAATAAACTAATCTATAAAGAGACGTAGTTGTGAACAGGAGAGAATATTTAAAAATTAATAATGCTATATCAATTCTAAGTTACCATTGCCAGCAGAGAATGAAAGCCATACTGAAAAAAATAAATCAGAGATATGGATTAAACACTTAGAATCTTTTGCTGAGCATGTAAAGGAAAAAGCAGAGATGAGAACAGAAGATAGCGTACATATATGGAGGTCAGAAACAGATCTGGAACACATTTACCCAAAAGAATTTAAAATGAAAAATAAATTGCAGGAATGAACAAAGATATTCATACATGTGCAAATTGAAATAAGGCAGGATATAAATTATTTCCAAGTATAGTTAATATATTTTACTTATTAAGATGAAAATGATCTTTTTTAATTAAAAAGGCTGTAATGCCCAATAACAGTATAACTATACAGATGTACACACAATGTAGCATTAAGATATACAAAGCAAAAAGGAGAAATAAGTGAAAACATGGTAGAAGGGCAACTTCTCTGGATTGTATGTTTTATATTTAAGTTTTTTTTTAAATTTTTTGGTCTCTTTTCTCGATTGTTTACTTATTTTCATCCATCTTTACTGTTTGGCCTGTGTGGGCCTCACATTGCTGTGGACTCTCTTGTTGCAGAGCACTGGCTCTGGGTACATGCGCTCCAGAGCGCTGGTTCGTAGTTGGACACACCGGTCCAGCCACTCCATGGCACGTGGGATCTTCCCAGGTCAGGGATTGAACTGGCATGCCTTGCATTGCAAGGTGGACTCTTTACCCACTGGATTGCCAGGGGAGTCCCTATTTTTAAGTTTTTATATAAATTGTGAGCTAATTTTTGTGCAAGATGTGCAGGTTAGGTAAGTGGTCTTTTTTATTTTTATTTTTCTGACTACCTTTTTAAGATAAAGATTTCAATTTTTGCCCAACAAAGCACTTGGACATTTGAAAAAATAAAGCATGGAATTGAAAAAATTGCAAAAATATTGACAGACTAAAACTGATTAGTACTGACTGAGCATTATAACAGGAAAACACTGGAAACAATCAACGTACCAGTCAAGTATTAGGATGACTGATTGATAGAAGAGAATACACCAAGATTACAATATGTGTTGTAGTCATAGGAAATTGTTCATAATGGAGTAAGTGAAATGCAGGTTATAAAACAATACGCTATAGCAAGGATCCTCAGCCTTTTTGGCACCAGGGACCAGTTTTTACGGAAGACAGTTTTTCCATGGGGAAAGTTTCAGGATGATTCAAGCACATTTCATTCATTGTACATTTTATTTCCATTATTATTACATCATCTTCACCTCAAATCATTAAGCATTAGATTCCGGAGATTTGGACCCCTGTGTGCTCGCTCGCGCTCTCTCTCTCTCTCTCTCTCTCTCTATATATATATATATATGTTAACAGTGTAGTGATTACAAGTTGTTTTTATTTTATTCTTTGTGTTTTTTTCCTAAAAGTTCCAACAGTACTGAATATTATGACTAAGGCCATTTTTACTTTGATAGTTCATTGTGAATAAAGCAGAGAAGAATTTCAGATTTTTTTATTAATATTTTGAGTTTTATTACTGTCTTAATGAGTTGTTTTCATCACTTTAATAGTATTGCAATATTTTAAAGTTGTTTTTATGAAAAGTATTTTTACTTCAGTAGGCTGTATCTCTGGTTTTATAATGAAAGTTATTAACATATATTTATTTAGATATATACCCACATACATAATTTTAACTATGAAGTCAGTCCTTTTTGTACTGTGGTAGCTGATTTTTTATCACTAAAAATTTAGGAATGAAAAAAATATGATAATGAGGAAATCTTCCCTGATTTGCTGTTTTTAAGGGAAATGAACCTAACACCTGCAATATTTCTCTTAGAAGGATAGCCCAAGGCTTTTTTTTTTTTTAAACTACCTTTTTGGTTGTTGCTGTCATTAAGTTGTGTCCAAATCTTTGTAACCCCATGGACTGCAGCAAGTCAGGCTCCCCTGTCCTTCACTATCTCCCAGATTTTGCTTAAATTCATGACCATTGAGTTAGTGATGCTGTCTAACCGTCTCATCCTCTGCTACCCCCTTCTCCTTTTGCCCTGTCTTCCCAACATCAGTGTCTTTTCCATCAGGTGGCCAAAGTATTGGAGCTTTAGCTTCAGCATCAGTTCTTCCAGTGAATATTCAGGGTTGATTTCCTTTAGGATTGACTGGTTTGATCTCCCTGCAGTCCAAGAGACTCTCAAGCGACTTCTCCGACACCACAATTCAAAAGCATCAGTTCTTCAGTGATCAGCCTTCTCCTGGTCCAACTCTCATATCTGTACATGACTACTGGAGACACCATAGCTTTGACTATACAAACATTTGTTGGCAAAGTGATGTTTGTTTTTTAATGCACTGTCTAGGTTTATCATAGTTTTCCTTCCAAAGAGTGAGCATCTTTTAATTTCATGGCTAAAGACACTATCCATGGTGATTTTGGAGCCCAAGAAAATAAAATCTATAGGTTTCCACTTTTCCCCCTTCTATCCGCCAGTAAGTGATGGGACTGAATGCCATGATCTTAGTTTTTTGAATGTTGAGTTTCAAGCCAGCTTTTTCACTCTAGTCTTTCAGCCTCATCAAGAGGCTCTCTAGTTCCTCTTGCCTTTCAGTCATTAGAGTGCCATTATGTACATATGTAAGGTTGTTATTTCTCCTGGCATTCTTGATTCCAGTTTGTGATTCATCCAGCCCAGGATTTCACATGATGTACTCTGCATAGAAGTTAAATAAAACAAGGTGACAGTATACAGCCTTGTCATACTTCTTTCCCAATTTTGAACCAGTGTGTCGTTCCATGTCCAGTTCTAACTGTTGCTTCTTGGCGTGTATACAGGTTTTTCAGGAGACAGGTAAGGTGGTCTGGTAGTCCTATCTCTATAAGAATTTTCCATGGTTTGTTGTGGTCCACACAGTCAGAGGCTCTAGGATAGTCAATGAAGCAGATGTTTTTCTGGAATTCCCTTTGTTTTTCTATGTTCCAGCAGATACTGGCAATTTGATATCTGGTTCCTATGCCTTTTCTAAACCCAGCTTGTACATCTTAAACTTCTCAGTTCACATACTACTGAAGCCTAGCTTGAAGGATTTTGAGTATAACTTTACTATCATAAGAAATGAGTGCAATTGTATGATAGTTTGAAAATTCTTTGGCATTTCCCTTCTTTGGGATTGGAATTAACTGACCATTTCCCATCCTGTGGCCACAGCTGAGTTTTCCAAATTTGCTGATATACTGAGTGTGGCACTTAAACAGCATCATCTTTTCAGGATTTTAAATAACTCAGCTGAAACACTCTTTCTCTTACTGTATTCAAACTGAGTCATTTATGCCCTTTTGTCTACTGTAAGAATTTAGATTGACTTTTATCACTCGAGGAAACATAATATGAGGAGGAAAAAGTACTAATTTTTACAAAATAGTGAGGTTAAGGGGCAACGGTGCTAAAATTTTGCTAAAAACATACAGATCCTCAATAAATAGAAACAAGTTCTGTTGAAATGTTTGTCAGAGTACATCTGTTTCTTATGTAGGTTATATTTTTAATCTTTATTCAGGATAAAACTACAATTTTGGATTAAATTGGGTAATATACTTCATGAGATGATGTTGACAACAAAGTAACTTTCTATTTTATATATCTTTCAAAAAGAGAAATATAAAGACATCTCAGGTTGTATAGAATTTGGCTGAGGACTTTTTTTGCAAGAAAAATGTCATCAAGAGGCTCTCTAGTTCCTCTTGCCTTTCAGTCATTAGAGTGCCATTATGTACATATGTAAGGTTGTTATTTCTCCTGGCATTCTTGATTCCAGTTTGTGATTCATCCAGCCCAGGATTTCACATGATGTACTCTGCATAGAAGTTAAATAAAACAAGGTGACAGTATACAGCCTTGTCATACTTCTTTCCCAATTTTGAACCAGTGTGTCGTTCCATGTCCAGTTCTAACTGTTGCTTCTTGGCGTGTATACAGGTTTTTCAGGAGACAGGTAAGGTGGTCTGGTAGTCCTATCTCTATAAGAATTTTCCATGGTTTGTTGTGGTCCACACAGTCAGAGGCTCTAGGATAGTCAATGAAGCAGATGTTTTTCTGGAATTCCCTTTGTTTTTCTATGTTCCAGCAGATACTGGCAATTTGATATCTGGTTCCTATGCCTTTTCTAAACCCAGCTTGTACATCTTAAACTTCTCAGTTCACATACTACTGAAGCCTAGCTTGAAGGATTTTGAGTATAACTTTACTATCATAAGAAATGAGTGCAATTGTATGATAGTTTGAAAATTCTTTGGCATTTCCCTTCTTTGGGATTGGAATTAACTGACCATTTCCCATCCTGTGGCCACAGCTGAGTTTTCCAAATTTGCTGATATACTGAGTGTGGCACTTAAACAGCATCATCTTTTCAGGATTTTAAATAACTCAGCTGAAACACTCTTTCTCTTACTGTATTCAAACTGAGTCATTTATGCCCTTTTGTCTACTGTAAGAATTTAGATTGACTTTTATCACTCGAGGAAACATAATATGAGGAGGAAAAAGTACTAATTTTTACAAAATAGTGAGGTTAAGGGGCAACGGTGCTAAAATTTTGCTAAAAACATACAGATCCTCAATAAATAGAAACAAGTTCTGTTGAAATGTTTGTCAGAGTACATCTGTTTCTTATGTAGGTTATATTTTTAATCTTTATTCAGGATAAAACTACAATTTTGGATTAAATTGGGTAATATACTTCATGAGATGATGTTGACAACAAAGTAACTTTCTATTTTATATATCTTTCAAAAAGAGAAATATAAAGACATCTCAGGTTGTATAGAATTTGGCTGAGGACTTTGATAGATAAATAATTTAAATATTTGGACAAAGCTATTAAAAAGAAAAATAAATGTATGTGTATCATATATTCAAACAGATGAATGTGCATACATCTATATATATGACACAAAAAGATTAAAAATTTCTATTCTGAAAATGACCCTAAAATATGAGAATAAAGATTATAATGAGTAATGTTTGTTTAGAATAACTTTTGTAATTTTGGGGGGGAAGGGGAAATTATACTAACTTGAAGAATCTCTTATAAAGTAGAGAATTAATGAAATATATTGACAGTACTTTAGTGATATATATAAATTCATAATGCTATAGTAACCCTGGTTTTATGTTTTATATTGCATAGAATGCAATATGTGTTACTAAAGTTAGATGCAAAGTGTGTTTATTATCTTTCTGTACACTTAAAAGGTTTTAGTGAGTCTAGAGCCTTTTACCTTGCTTTAGATATAGAGTTTGTGTGTGCACTTATCAGATATCTTCTTAACTACATGGATTAAAATGTATACTCATGGATATTTAAAAAGTTGCTTTCTTGCTGTATTTGAAGGGCACATTTGAACCAATGGTGAGTATCAGAATACATTTTAAAAGAGATTTTCTTTTGTGCTGTACCTGTTGAACTCCATGTAAATCAACTTTTAGTTTTTTCTCTTAGAACTAATCCCCTCAACTTTGTTGACAACATTTCTAGTCCTTTTTAGTATTCTAAGTCAGCATTTTCTTCCTGTACCATGTGCTGAATTACCTAAAATGAAAATATGCTTTTTCTTAATGCTTTTTATGTTACCTCCACTTAGAATACCATTTCCTCAGCTTTTTCACTACTGTCTTCCTCTGTGGAAATTCTGCTTCTCCCACAGCATTATGATTATAGCTAACAACATTGGTAGATACTTAAGAGTTGGTAAGAAACTAGATTCTTTTTGGTATGTGATTACTCTTTTTTATAGTACAGTTGATTTACAAGATTGTGTTAGTTTCAGGTGTTTTATATATATATATATATATATATATATATATATATATATATATACATACACACACACGTGTGTATGTGTGTGTGTGTGTGTATCCATTCTTTTTTAAAAACTCTTTTCCCATATAGGCCATTACAGATTATTGAGTACGGTTCCCTTTGTTAAGAAACTAGATCTTAATTGTTCTCACCACAGAAAAGAAATGATACTTACAGGACGTTGTGGAAGTATTAGCTAACTCTGCAGTAGTAATCATATTGCAATATATAAATTATATTATCATATGTACTAAATCTGAAACTTATACAATGTCGTATAGGAAAGCACTTAGTACTATTCTTCCAACTCTTCTGTAAGTCCCAACTTTTAAAAGTCAATTTGTTTTTGGATGTGCTGAGTCTTTGTTGCTCTGCATGGGCTTTCTCTAGTTCCAGTGAGCAGGGGCTACTCTCTAGTTGTGGTGCGTGGGCCCTATAGCATGGGCTCAGTAGCTGTTTTGCACAGGCTTAGTTGCTCATGCACATGAAACCTTCCCTTACCAGGGACTGAACCCATGTTCCCTCCACTGGAAGATGGATTCTTATCCACTGGACCGCCACTTACTCATCTATAAGTCTGAAATTATATTTTAAAATACTATCAAAAATTTAAAAGGTGAACAAATAAACAGTAAATAGGTGAAACAAAACTTGCAAAATGTTAGTAATTGTTAAAGTTGGGTGATATGTATATGGGGATTCATTATGTTGATTATTATTCTATAAACTTTTTTCTAGAACTAATCCCCTCAACTTTGTTGACAACATTTCTAGTCCTTTTTAGTATTCTAAGTCAGCATTTTCTTCCTGTACCATGTGCTGAATTACCTAAAATGAAAATATGCTTTTTCTTAATGCTTTTTATGTTACCTCCACTTAGAATACCATTTCCTCAGCTTTTTCACTACTGTCTTCCTCTGTGGAAATTCTGCTTCTCCCACAGCATTATGATTATAGCTAACAACATTGGTAGATACTTAAGAGTTGGTAAGAAACTAGATTCTTTTTGGTATGTGATTACTCTTTTTTATAGTACAGTTGATTTACAAGATTGTGTTAGTTTCAGGTGTTTTATATATATATATATATATATATATATATATATATATATATATACATACACACACACGTGTGTATGTGTGTGTGTGTGTGTATCCATTCTTTTTTAAAAACTCTTTTCCCATATAGGCCATTACAGATTATTGAGTACGGTTCCCTTTGTTAAGAAACTAGATCTTAATTGTTCTCACCACAGAAAAGAAATGATACTTACAGGACGTTGTGGAAGTATTAGCTAACTCTGCAGTAGTAATCATATTGCAATATATAAATTATATTATCATATGTACTAAATCTGAAACTTATACAATGTCGTATAGGAAAGCACTTAGTACTATTCTTCCAACTCTTCTGTAAGTCCCAACTTTTAAAAGTCAATTTGTTTTTGGATGTGCTGAGTCTTTGTTGCTCTGCATGGGCTTTCTCTAGTTCCAGTGAGCAGGGGCTACTCTCTAGTTGTGGTGCGTGGGCCCTATAGCATGGGCTCAGTAGCTGTTTTGCACAGGCTTAGTTGCTCATGCACATGAAACCTTCCCTTACCAGGGACTGAACCCATGTTCCCTCCACTGGAAGATGGATTCTTATCCACTGGACCGCCACTTACTCATCTATAAGTCTGAAATTATATTTTAAAATACTATCAAAAATTTAAAAGGTGAACAAATAAACAGTAAATAGGTGAAACAAAACTTGCAAAATGTTAGTAATTGTTAAAGTTGGGTGATATGTATATGGGGATTCATTATATTCTTTTCTGAACTTGGTATATGCTTGTTAACTTCCATAATACAAAGACTTAACAGGGAGTGAACTTACAGTGATCTCTTCATTTGTAATGTACATTTACTTCCGCATTAAGATCTGGACATATTGGGATAACCTAAGAAGACTTAAATAAATGGCAAGATATTTCATCTTTATGGATTAGAAGACAATATCATTAAGATGACAAATAATTCAAATTGATATACAGGTTCAACTCAATCTCTATCAAAGTTTCACCAGACTTTTTTGCAAAAATTGACAAGTTGATCCTAAAATTCGTGTAGGGAGTCAAAGGGACTCAGAATAGCCAAAATAATCTTTAAAAGGAACAAAATTAGAGAACTCATACTTCTCAATTTCAAGGCATACTACAATGCTATTATAGTAAGCAAGACAATGTGATAATGGAATAAGGATAAAGAGATAGATGAATAAAATAGAATTGAGAATCTAGAATTAAATCATATAATAGCCAACTGATTTTTCTGTGTATCATGGTTTTTAATTCCTCAAAGAACTCATTACTATACATTTATCAGCAAACTTCTTCTTACCTCTCAGTGTTTAAATTACAAGATACCAGAGAGCGTGACTCAGCTAGAAGGTATTACTGCCTCTCATGTTGCTTAGTGCCAGACTGTCTAGGTCAGTTCAACAATGAACAAACCCAAGGGCATGGTGCTGCTAAAGATTAAAGAAAATAAGACACAGAAATAAGATCTTGTTTTGGATGTGCTGAGTCTTTGTTGCTCTGCATGGGCTTTCTCTAGTTCCAGTGAGCAGGGCTACTCTCTAGTTGTGGTGCGTGGGCCCTATAGCATGGGCTCAGTAGCTGTTTTGCACAGGCTTAGTTGCTCATGCACATGAAACCTTCCCTTACCAGGGACTGAACCCATGTTCCCTCCACTGGAAGATGGATTCTTATCCACTGGACCGCCACTTACTCATCTATAAGTCTGAAATTATATTTTAAAATACTATCAAAAATTTAAAAGGTGAACAAATAAACAGTAAATAGGTGAAACAAAACTTGCAAAATGTTAGTAATTGTTAAAGTTGGGTGATATGTATATGGGGATTCATTATATTCTTTTCTGAACTTGGTATATGCTTGTTAACTTCCATAATACAAAGACTTAACAGGGAGTGAACTTACAGTGATCTCTTCATTTGTAATGTACATTTACTTCCGCATTAAGATCTGGACATATTGGGATAACCTAAGAAGACTTAAATAAATGGCAAGATATTTCATCTTTATGGATTAGAAGACAATATCATTAAGATGACAAATAATTCAAATTGATATACAGGTTCAACTCAATCTCTATCAAAGTTTCACCAGACTTTTTTGCAAAAATTGACAAGTTGATCCTAAAATTCGTGTAGGGAGTCAAAGGGACTCAGAATAGCCAAAATAATCTTTAAAAGGAACAAAATTAGAGAACTCATACTTCTCAATTTCAAGGCATACTACAATGCTATTATAGTAAGCAAGACAATGTGATAATGGAATAAGGATAAAGAGATAGATGAATAAAATAGAATTGAGAATCTAGAATTAAATCATATAATAGCCAACTGATTTTTCTGTGTATCATGGTTTTTAATTCCTCAAAGAACTCATTACTATACATTTATCAGCAAACTTCTTCTTACCTCTCAGTGTTTAAATTACAAGATACCAGAGAGCGTGACTCAGCTAGAAGGTATTACTGCCTCTCATGTTGCTTAGTGCCAGACTGTCTAGGTCAGTTCAACAATGAACAAACCCAAGGGCATGGTGCTGCTAAAGATTAAAGAAAATAAGACACAGAAATAAGATGGGGATCAGAGGGCTTGTGCCTCTCATAGGCAAAAGCCCAGTACTGACTCTACTGATGATATTTATTGTTTATTGTTGCTTTGTTGTACGTGCATGTACATGCACACAAGGCATCTGTTTTCCATAATCACAAAAAATGGGAATAGAGATATACTATGTGTAGACTCCCCTGTTCTTTTCATGTTTCATTCCAGTTTATCTCATTCTGGCCTGCAATGGCTTTGTTTATTCTTAGATCCTAGCACCTTTATCTCTCCAAACCTAGCAACATCCTTTCCCACTCATATCTGCAAGACTTTGGTCCTGAGAACAGGCGGCAATGGTGTTACATCAGTAACATTGGCATGTAAACACCTTGTGTTCAAGGTGCTTGATGTTTTCCAAGTTCCCAGCCCCATCACCTCGGGTTCATGAGAAAATTATTGCCTTATTCTTTCAGATTCCGTTTTCAGTCTCTATTCATTATTCCCATGTCTGCACTGCATACCCTATAGCAGACCACTATGGTAAATCTTACTCTGTATCACTGATAATGGATCTCTTCTCTGACTGAGCCCCAACTGATAAAAAGAAACAGTTCAAATTAGAATGCATGGGCTAAGGTAAGGGGTGTTGATTTTATTTTAAGTGCATCAAGAATCTTTAGGATAGTTTTAAGCAGCTTGCTCTAATGAGACTTAATTTAGAAGAGTCATGGGTGTAAGCCAGCTGAGCAGTTCTGTTGCAATTATTTAGCTGAGAGACGATGGTAACTTGGGCTAAAAAGATAGCAGTGTTGATTAGCCAGTTGAGTTTTGACAAGGGTGCCAAGACAATTAAATGAGGACTGAATAAAAAATGACTCTGGGACAACTGTGTATCAATAAAGAATGAACCTAGACCTCTGCTTCAAAGAAAAATGAGAATTAATCTAGAATACTTCTTTTTCATTTTTCCAAAACTCAATACATTTATCAGCAAACTTCTTCTTACCTCTCAGTGTTTAAATTACAAGATACCAGAGAGCGTGACTCAGCTAGAAGGTATTACTGCCTCTCATGTTGCTTAGTGCCAGACTGTCTAGGTCAGTTCAACAATGAACAAACCCAAGGGCATGGTGCTGCTAAAGATTAAAGAAAATAAGACACAGAAATAAGATGGGGATCAGAGGGCTTGTGCCTCTCATAGGCAAAAGCCCAGTACTGACTCTACTGATGATATTTATTGTTTATTGTTGCTTTGTTGTACGTGCATGTACATGCACACAAGGCATCTGTTTTCCATAATCACAAAAAATGGGAATAGAGATATACTATGTGTAGACTCCCCTGTTCTTTTCATGTTTCATTCCAGTTTATCTCATTCTGGCCTGCAATGGCTTTGTTTATTCTTAGATCCTAGCACCTTTATCTCTCCAAACCTAGCAACACCCTTTTCCCCACTCATATCTGCAAGACTTTGGTCCTGAGAACAGGCGGCAATGGTGTTACATCAGTAACATTGGCATGTAAACACCTTGTGTTCAAGGTGCTTGATGTTTTCCAAGTTCCCAGCCCCATCACCTCGGGTTCATGAGAAAATTATTGCCTTATTCTTTCAGATTCCGTTTTCAGTCTCTATTCATCATTCCCACTGTCTGCACTGCATACCCTATAGCAGACCACTATGGTAAATCTTACTCTGTATCACTGATAATGGATCTCTTCTCTGACTGAGCCCCAACTGATAAAAAGAAACAGTTCAAATTAGAATGCATGGGCTAAGGTAAGGGGTGTTGATTTTATTTTAAGTGCATCAAGAATCTTTAGGATAGTTTTAAGCAGCTTGCTCTAATGAGACTTAATTTAGAAGAGTCATGGGTGTAAGCCAGCTGAGCAGTTCTGTTGCAATTATTTAGCTGAGAGACGATGGTAACTTGGGCTAAAAAGATAGCAGTGTTGATTAGCCAGTTGAGTTTTGACAAGGGTGCCAAGACAATTAAATGAGGACTGAATAAAAAATGACTCTGGGACAACTGTGTATCAATGTGAAAAAGAATGAACCTAGACCTCTGCTTCATAAGCACTAATAAAAATTACCTGAGAATGGATCCAAAACTTAAATGTGTCAAAACTATAAGAAAAAAATTTACATGTAAATCTTTGTGACCTTAAATTAGGCCATGGTGTCTCTTAGATATGACACCAAAAGTACAAGACGATAAGTATGGATGAAGATATGGAGAAATTGGAGCACATATACACTGCTTGTGGGAATATAAAATGGTGTAGCCACTTTGAAAAACAGTTTGGCAGTTCCTTAGAGTTAAGCCTGAAGTTACCATATGGACCAAGAGCTCAGCTAATAGGTATATACTCCAGAGAAGAGAAAACATATGTTCACACAAAAACTTATACATGAAGGTTCATAGCAGCAAATATCATAGCCAAAAAAGTAGAAACAAACCAAATGCCCTTAAGCTGACAAGTAGATAAATAAATCTGGTATATCTATACAATGAAATATTATTCAGCAATAAAAAGAAGTAGTCCTTAAAAATGGGTGAACTTTGAAAATATTATGATAAGTGAAACAAACCAGTCAAAAGGATCACTTATTATATGATATTGTTTAAATGAAATACCCAATATAGGCAAATCCCGAGATAGGAAATTGATTAGTAGTTGATGGAAGAAGGGATATGAAGAGGTTGATATTGGAAAGTGACAACTAAGGCATGTGTGATCTCTTCTTAAAAATAAAGTTCTGGGATTCTCTGGTGGTCCAGTGGGTAAAGAGTCTGCTTTGCAGTGCAAGGGACACAAGTTGAATCCCTGGCCCGGGAAGATCCCACGTGCCATAGAGTTGCTGGACGGGTGTGTCCAATTAGGAGCCAGCACTCCAGAGGGCATGCACCCAGAACTGGTGCTCTGCAATGAGAGAGGCCACTGCAATGAGAGGCCCACACAAGCCAAAGGATAAAGATGGATGAAAATAAATAAATAAATAATAAAAGATGCCAAAAATTTTTTCAAAAGGTGGGGGGGGGGTAGTTCTGTGATTGATTATGGGATGGATATACAACTCAAGCTACTGAAAGCCATCGACTTGTATACTTTAAACAAATGGCTGTGTGGTATGTGAATTATATTTCAATACATCTATTTTTTTTAAATATCTGACTTTTTTTTTTACTAGGCAACTAATAAGAAAAAAATTTACATGTAAATTTCTTTGTCATAAGCACTAATAAAAATTACCTGAGAATGGATCCAAAACTTAAATGTGTCAAAACTATAAGAAAAAATTTACATGTAAATCTTTGTGACCTTAAATTAGGCCATGGTGTCTCTTAGATATGACACCAAAAGTACAAGACGATAAGTATGGATGAAGATATGGAGAAATTGGAGCACATATACACTGCTTGTGGGAATATAAAATGGTGTAGCCACTTTGAAAAACAGTTTGGCAGTTCCTTAGAGTTAAGCCTGAAGTTACCATATGGACCAAGAGCTCAGCTAATAGGTATATACTCCAGAGAAGAGAAAACATATGTTCACAAAAAAACTTATACATGAAGGTTCATAGCAGCAAATATCATAGCCAAAAAAGTAGAAACAAACCAAATGCCCTTAAGCTGACAAGTAGATAAATAAATCTGGTATATCTATACAATGAAATATTATTCAGCAATAAAAAGAAGTAGTCCTTAAAAATGGGTGAACTTTGAAAATATTATGATAAGTGAAACAAACCAGTCAAAAGGATCACTTATTATATGATATTGTTTAAATGAAATACCCAATATAGGCAAATCCCGAGATAGGAAATTGATTAGTAGTTGATGGAAGAAGGGATATGAAGAGGTTGATATTGGAAAGTGACAACTAAGGCATGTGTGATCTCTTCTTAAAAATAAAGTTCTGGGATTCTCTGGTGGTCCAGTGGGTAAAGAGTCTGCTTTGCAGTGCAAGGGACACAAGTTGAATCCCTGGCCCGGGAAGATCCCACGTGCCATAGAGTTGCTGGACGGGTGTGTCCAATTAGGAGCCAGCACTCCAGAGGGCATGCACCCAGAACTGGTGCTCTGCAATGAGAGAGGCCACTGCAATGAGAGGCCCACACAAGCCAAAGGATAAAGATGGATGAAAATAAATAAATAAATAATAAAAGATGCCAAAAATTTTTTCAAAAGGTGGGGGGGGGGTAGTTCTGTGATTGATTATGGGATGGATATACAACTCAAGCTACTGAAAGCCATCGACTTGTATACTTTAAACAAATGGCTGTGTGGTATGTGAATTATATTTCAATACATCTATTTTTTTTAAATATCTGACTTTTTTTTTTACTAGGCAACTTAAGTTCAGTGAAAGAAGAGCCATATATATAGAACATATAATTTGGCTATGTTTTCAGTTTGTATTTTAATAATCACTGTTGTTAAAAAAGTACTTTTGAAATATTTGTTCTTAAAAAGAGGTTTTCATGAATAAAAAGTGCCACTTATTCTCCACTCTGTATTACCAGTGAGCAGTATAGCCATAGTTACTAGAATTTTTGCTATGTAGAGAAATGTAGCTAGAATTACAATTCCCCTTACAATGAAGGGGAAAATGCATTTGGAAGTACACTTGATTGTACAAATCTAAGATAGTATCCACTGGTTATTGAATATTAATGTCACGTGGCTCACTCTTGTTTCATCAGTTATAACAACAGAAACATTGTTTTCTGTCACTTATCTCAGAATATTAGTTAAAAATAGATTCATACAACATGAGTAGGAAGGAAGTTACATGGAAACTGGTAAGAACTATTTAAATTCTGTTTTTCCCAAGTAAGAAAACTGCATAGAAGCTAATCTAGTGGTTTTGTAAGAACTTGGATTATAAGGAGCTTGAAAACTAGGGTTCTTGATATAACATATCCTTTGTAGATTTGGGCTTTATATTGTTCTGAATGGCAAAATCTGATATGAGCAAATGTTTCCACCTTTCAATAAAGGTAACAAAATTTTGATCAAGTTTCAACAAGAGAACCTATATAAAATAAAGTATTAAGATTATATTCCAGGAAACAGTTGTAACTTTAAGGTTGAATAAGATAAAAATACTGGAAGCTTAAATGGTAAAATATAGTATTTTAGATACTGGCAGTATACTGAAGGTGTATTTTCAATAAATTGGATCAAATTCAGAATAGCTTTTATTTTCCTTAAAAGTTTTTGTCACTTTTGAAATCATGTGGAGAGTCAATGCAAATTATGTTTTTTAACTTTTATACTGGAATATAGTTGATTTACAATGTTATATTAGTTTCAGGTATAGAACAAAGGGATTCAGTTATACATATATATATCCATGTATCTATTCTTTTTCAGATTCTTTTCCCATAAGGTATTGTAAACTATGGAATAGAGTTCCTTATATTATACAGTAGGTCCATGTTAATTATTTTATAAATATTAGTGTGAAAATGTTCATTGCATCTTCCTTATTTATCACTCACGAACACCTTTCCCTTTTGGTAATCATAAGTTTTGTGAGTCTTGTTCTGTTTTGTTGTTGTTCTTCAGTAGCTCAGTCGTGTTTGACTCTTTCCGACCCCATGGACTGAAGCACACCAGGCTTCCTTGTCCTTCATTATCTCCTGGAGTTTACTCAGACTCATGCCCATTGAGTCGGTGATGCCACCAACCATCTCATCCTCTGTCGCCCTCTTCTCCTCCGGCCCTCAATCCTTCCCAGCATTAGAGTTTTTTCCAATGAGTCAGCTCTTCGCATCAGGTGGTCAATGTATTGGAGCTTCAGCTTAAGCATTATTCTTCCAATGAATATTCAAGGTTGATTTCCTTTAGGATTGACTGGCTTGATCTCCTTGCAGTCCAGGGGACTCTCAAGTCTTCCCAGCCCCACAGGTTGAAAGCATCTGTTCTTCAGCACTTCTTCTGGTTCAGCTCTCATATTCATACATGACTGCTGGAAAAACCATAGCGTTGGCCATACAGACCTTTGTTGGCAAAGTGATGTCTGCATTTTTGTCATGGAAACAACGGTCATCACCATGCTGGAATATTGTTTCCCCTGAATGGCAAAATCTGATATGAGCAAATGTTTCCACCTTTCAATAAAGGTAACAAAATTTTGATCAAGTTTCAACAAGAGAACCTATATAAAATAAAGTATTAAGATTATATTCCAGGAAACAGTTGTAACTTTAAGGTTGAATAAGATAAAAATACTGGAAGCTTAAATGGTAAAATATAGTATTTTAGATACTGGCAGTATACTGAAGGTGTATTTTCAATAAATTGGATCAAATTCAGAATAGCTTTTATTTTCCTTAAAAAGTTTTTGTCACTTTTGAAATCATGTGGAGAGTCAATGCAAATTATGTTTTTTAACTTTTATACTGGAATATAGTTGATTTACAATGTTATATTAGTTTCAGGTATAGAACAAAGGGATTCAGTTATACATATATATATCCATGTATCTATTCTTTTTCAGATTCTTTTCCCATAAGGTATTGTAAACTATGGAATAGAGTTCCTTATATTATACAGTAGGTCCATGTTAATTATTTTATAAATATTAGTGTGAAAATGTTCATTGCATCTTCCTTATTTATCACTCACGAACACCTTTCCCTTTTGGTAATCATAAGTTTTGTGAGTCTTGTTCTGTTTTGTTGTTGTTCTTCAGTAGCTCAGTCGTGTTTGACTCTTTCCGACCCCATGGACTGAAGCACACCAGGCTTCCTTGTCCTTCATTATCTCCTGGAGTTTACTCAGACTCATGCCCATTGAGTCGGTGATGCCACCAACCATCTCATCCTCTGTCGCCCTCTTCTCCTCCGGCCCTCAATCCTTCCCAGCATTAGAGTTTTTTCCAATGAGTCAGCTCTTCGCATCAGGTGGTCAATGTATTGGAGCTTCAGCTTAAGCATTATTCTTCCAATGAATATTCAAGGTTGATTTCCTTTAGGATTGACTGGCTTGATCTCCTTGCAGTCCAGGGGACTCTCAAGTCTTCCCAGCCCCACAGGTTGAAAGCATCTGTTCTTCAGCACTTCTTCTGGTTCAGCTCTCATATTCATACATGACTGCTGGAAAAACCATAGCGTTGGCCATACAGACCTTTGTTGGCAAAGTGATGTCTGCATTTTTTTGTCATAGCTTTTCTTCCAAGAAACAAGCATCTTTTAATTCTGTGGATACAGTCACCATCTGCTGTGATTTTGGATCCTAAGAAAATAAAGTCTGTGACTGTTTTCATTTTTTCTCCATCTATTTGCCATGAAGTGATGGGACCAGATACCATGATCTTCATTTACAGAATGTTGAGTTTTAGGCCAGCTTTTTCACTCTCCACTTTAACTTTCATCAAGAGGCTCTTTAGTTCCTCTTCGCTTTCTTCTGTAAGGTTGGTGTCATCTGCCTACCAGAGATTATTGATATTTCTGCCGGCAATCTTGATTCCAGCTTGTGCTTCATCCAGACCAGCATTTTGCATGATGGTCTCTGCATATAAATTAAATAAGCAGGGTGACAGTATACAGCCTTTGCAGATTTCTTTCCCAATTTGCAACCAGTTCATTGTTCTATGTCCAGTTCTAACTGTTGCTTCTTGTCCTGCATACAGGTTTTGCATATAGTCAAATATGGCCTTTATTTTATTGAAGTATGTTTCTTATATGACCACTTTTTGGAGAGTTTTTAAAATCTTGATTGGTTGTTGAATTTTGTCAAATGCTTTTTCTGTGTTTAGTGTATCAGACAGTTGATTTGCAGATACGGAAAACCCTTGTATTCCTGGGATACATTCCACTTGATCATGGTGTATGATCCTTTTAATGTATTGTTCGAAGTATTTTGTTGCAGATTTTGGCATCTATATTCATCATTGTTATAGACCTATAATTTTCTTTTTTTGTGTATGTTAGGTTTGTCTGGGTTTTGTATCAGGGTAATGGTGGCTTCATAGAATGAGTTTGGAAGTGTTTGTTCCTCTGCAACTTTTCAGAAAAGTTTCAGAAGGATAGGTGTTAACTCTTCTCTAAATTTTGGATAGAATTCACTGTGAAGTCATACGGTCCTGGACTTTTGTTTGTTGGAAGATTTTTTAATTAGTTTCATTTTCTGAGACCTCTGCCTACAGTCTGTTTACCCTGCCACTGTGCTACAGCCAACTCCATGACTCCACCCCACCTTCCCAGGAGACCTTCCAGAACCCACTGGTATGTCTAGCCCAAACTCTGGTGGAGTCACTGGTCCATGCTGGGTCCCAGTGTACATGAAATCTTGCACGCACCACCTAAGTGTGCCAGTCTTGTGGAGCTTCTACACTGTAGACCCTGTGGTTTTCAAAGTCAAATGCTCTGAGGCTCCTTCTTGCAATGCCGGACTCTTAGGTTCTACACTGGGGCTCAGAACTCTCACTCCTGTGGGAAACTATGATACAATCTTTAACTTTCATCAAGAGGCTCTTTAGTTCCTCTTCGCTTTCTTCTGTAAGGTTGGTGTCATCTGCCTACCAGAGATTATTGATATTTCTGCCGGCAATCTTGATTCCAGCTTGTGCTTCATCCAGACCAGCATTTTGCATGATGGTCTCTGCATATAAATTAAATAAGCAGGGTGACAGTATACAGCCTTTGCAGATTTCTTTCCCAATTTGCAACCAGTTCATTGTTCTATGTCCAGTTCTAACTGTTGCTTCTTGTCCTGCATACAGGTTTTGCATATAGTCAAATATGGCCTTTATTTTATTGAAGTATGTTTCTTATATGACCACTTTTTGGAGAGTTTTTAAAATCTTGATTGGTTGTTGAATTTTGTCAAATGCTTTTTCTGTGTTTAGTGTATCAGACAGTTGATTTGCAGATACGGAAAACCCTTGTATTCCTGGGATACATTCCACTTGATCATGGTGTATGATCCTTTTAATGTATTGTTCGAAGTATTTTGTTGCAGATTTTGGCATCTATATTCATCATTGTTATAGACCTATAATTTTCTTTTTTTGTGTATGTTAGGTTTGTCTGGGTTTTGTATCAGGGTAATGGTGGCTTCATAGAATGAGTTTGGAAGTGTTTGTTCCTCTGCAACTTTTCAGAAAAGTTTCAGAAGGATAGGTGTTAACTCTTCTCTAAATTTTGGATAGAATTCACTGTGAAGTCATACGGTCCTGGACTTTTGTTTGTTGGAAGATTTTTTAATTAGTTTCATTTTCTGAGACCTCTGCCTACAGTCTGTTTACCCTGCCACTGTGCTACAGCCAACTCCATGACTCCACCCCACCTTCCCAGGAGACCTTCCAGAACCCACTGGTATGTCTAGCCCAAACTCTGGTGGAGTCACTGGTCCATGCTGGGTCCCAGTGTACATGAAATCTTGCACGCACCACCTAAGTGTGCCAGTCTTGTGGAGCTTCTACACTGTAGACCCTGTGGTTTTCAAAGTCAAATGCTCTGGAGGCTCCTTCTTGCAATGCCGGACTCTTAGGTTCTGGAGCCTGACATGGGGCTCAGAACTCTCACTCCTGTGGGAAACTATGATACAATCATTTTTCAGTCTGCGGGCCTCCCACCCAGTTGGTATGGGATTTGATGATCTTGTGAAGACACCCTTCCTACCATCTCATGGCTGCTTCTTTGTCTTCAGGTGTAAAACTTCTTTTGGTAGGTTCCAGTATATTTTGTCAGTGGTTGTTCAGCAGTTAGTTGTGATTTTGGTGTTTTTGTAAGAGGTGAGCTCAAGTCCTTCTGTTCTACCATCGTGTGTAGAAGTGAGGGGCTGCTTTTAATTTGATGCTTTCTGCCTCTTCAGTGTGTGCTGGGGTGTATATATGGGGTGTATAGGTGCAGCACCCCATGTATGCTCTCCTGGTATGGCAGGCGGCAGCAGTGATCAGCTCCCACCTGAGTCCCCCAAGCCACAGTGGTGGCCTGTATGCCTCCAGAACAACAGGGGCAGTGACTGACACCTACTCCTGGATCTCCAGTGCGACTCAGGCCCATACCCTCCCAGGACAGCAAAGGCTGTGTTTGGTGCCTGCTCACCACCCATGCATGCTTCCCCAGACTGCAGGGGCAGGAACTGGCTTCTGCTGCCAGGTCCCTAGTTTCCACAGCAGCCTATGCCCATCTCTGGAGACCACAATGGTGGTGATAGCTCCTGCCCACCCTCAGAGTTCACAGAGGTGGTATCCAGGTGTCTGAGGGCATGCACACATGGAAAGAAGCTCCCATGGCGGTCTCACTCTCTCATTGTCCTCCCCCCAGTATCAGAGTGCCTTGCCTCTCTGGTGAACCCAGCTTCTTTGGAGGACACCCTCAGCTGTCACAGTCCAGTCTCCCCAGGCTGTCTCTCCACAGGCAGTCCTGGTGCTTTCCCTGAGTCTGACGTCGGTAGCTTGTGCGTCAGCATTCAGCTGCTGCCCATACCAGTGAATGAGCATCTCAGGGTGGGGAGCACAGGGTGGCAGTGCCAACTGTCTGTGCAGGTCACTCTGTCTTGTCTGTGGCACACTGGTTGCTGTGCTCTCCTCTGAGGCTCCAGAGTTCTGCCTCTGTCTCAGCTGATCCTCCCCACACTTCCCACCCCTCAGTGAGGGGACTCCCCAGGGCACGGGAATTTCTCTGCCTTCATAGCTCCCTCCCTGGGGCACAGGTCCTATCCAGTGCCTTTCTCTCTTGTTTTTTGTTTCTTTGTTCTTTCATCTTGCTTGGTTACATGGAACTTTTCTTGCCCTTTTGGAAAGCTGAGATCTTTTGTCAGCATTTAGATGTTCTGTGCAAATCGTTCCACTTGTAGATGTGTTTTTGATGTGTTTGTGAAAAGAAATAAGCTCCCGGTCCTACTCCTCAGCCATCTTGTTCCTCCTTATAATGAATGTGATTTGTACAGAAATTTCTCCTGCTAGTCCAGAGAGGTTTTCATTTAATGTTCCTTACATGTTGAAGGTAACTACAGTCAGAAAATGTCAGCTTTTCTAAATAGAGCAAAAATTATCGTTTGCACATTTATTGCCTTTGCCAAGCCCATCAAAGTGATTCCACTTTGTTTTATTCCCTTCACTTGACTTTTGAAAGGCTTTAGCAGGAAGCAATTTGGGGATTCTGTGAGGCCAAGTAAGGAGGGGAAAAAAAAGGTGAGGTAGAAATTTTTCTGGGAGTTTCATTGAGTGGGAATCTGGGGAAACTAGGGTGTGAGGGAGTATATGAGAGAAGAAGCATTTTTATAAGTATTTTCCAAAAATGACAATAAAGAACTTTAATTACTTTCAAATTAGTATTTGATTGTCATCAAGTTTATCTGGCCACAGCACAACTTAGGATGAGACAACGTGGAGGAATGATGTAATGAGACTGAATCATCAAAAGTGTGTGGGTCTGTGTGGATCTTATGTGTATGAGCTCAGTCATGTCCAGCTCTGCAACACCATGGACTGTAGCCCACCAGGCTCCTCTGTCCATGGGATTTTCCAGGCAAGAATGCTGGAGTGAGTTGCCATTTCCTACTCCAAGGAATCTTCCCGACCCAGGGTTTGACCCCAAGTCTCCTTCATTGGCAGGCAGATTCTTTACCACTGCACCACCTGGGAAGCCCATGTGAGACTAAAGAGCACAAACTAATCTGGAAATGGAAGGTGTTGTTACAAAATTCATTATTGTTCCTTTAAGTATTGTTGATCAAGATTTGCTATTTTATTATGTTAAAGAATAAGTTATGTAGCTGTTTTATGATCTGTGATTTTTTATCATATGAATAGTAATTACATTTTTTTTTTTCTCGAGCATTGAGTTTTATGTTGGCTTGGGAGAAGGGAAAATAGGAAGGAGAAGTGGAGTAAAATTTCATTGAGTATGTCTTTCCTACATAAGAAGCAAACTTGGCAACTCTGTTTTCTCTTTTTGTCCTATAATCCATCATATTCTGTTCTATAATATTAGCCAAAGCAATAGCATTTTTTCTAATTGAGAATGTGGTACATAGTCTATAAAGTAACCAGATGTTAGATGAGTTCTTCAAGATTTTAATGATATCAATCAACATGGCTACAACAGGTAAAAGATTCTTAGAGTAATCCTTAACATCGTAACTGTTAAAAGAATGGTCATTTATATTATTTGTTATATGTAGCATAAACATTACATGGCATTTCTACATATAAATTTCCAAAAGGGGAAAAGAGGAGTGATTTTTGTAGACTGTCACTAATACCTCATGGATCAAAAAAAAAAAAAAAACCTTTCCCTGTATTTGGCAGAACTCTTTCATTATCAACATTGCTGATTTCTTCTAGCTTAAAACACCTAGTATTACTTTAGAGCAGAGTCAATTGGAACCTACCATGTAAGGCTAATCTTATATAGATTAGAAAGATGGATCATCAGTGTTCTTGTTTTTAATTCTGTGGAAGCAGAAATTGGAAAAGAAGATTTAAAATGTAGAGGTGATAAGGGCTGGTTAATTTGTTTTGGGCTTCCCTAGTGGTCCACTGGGTAAAGAGTCCGCCTTGCAGTGCAAGGGCTCCAGTTCGATCCCTGGCACAGGAAGATCCCACGTGTCGTGGAGTGGCTGGACCCGTGTGTCCCAGTATGAGCCAGCACTCTAGATGCGCAAAACACTACGATGGGAGGCC
This sequence comes from Tragulus kanchil, assembly GCA_022376925.1. NCBI lineage: Eukaryota > Metazoa > Chordata > Mammalia > Artiodactyla > Tragulidae > Tragulus > Tragulus kanchil. The sequence goes on along the minus strand of JAIOJX010000005.1, from coordinate 91,607,623 downwards.
CACACAGGCCAAAGAACTTTAAAAAATGAATGGCAGGCAGATTCTTTACCACTGCACCACCTGGGAAGCCCATGTGAGACTAAAGAGCACAAACTAATCTGGAAATGGAAGGTGTTGTTACAAAATTCATTATTGTTCCTTTAAGTATTGTTGATCAAGATTTGCTATTTTATTATGTTAAAGAATAAGTTATGTAGCTGTTTTATGATCTGTGATTTTTTATCATATGAATAGTAATTACATTTTTTTTTTTCTCGAGCATTGAGTTTTATGTTGGCTTGGGAGAAGGGAAAATAGGAAGGAGAAGTGGAGTAAAATTTCATTGAGTATGTCTTTCCTACATAAGAAGCAAACTTGGCAACTCTGTTTTCTCTTTTTGTCCTATAATCCATCATATTCTGTTCTATAATATTAGCCAAAGCAATAGCATTTTTTCTAATTGAGAATGTGGTACATAGTCTATAAAGTAACCAGATGTTAGATGAGTTCTTCAAGATTTTAATGATATCAATCAACATGGCTACAACAGGTAAAAGATTCTTAGAGTAATCCTTAACATCGTAACTGTTAAAAGAATGGTCATTTATATTATTTGTTATATGTAGCATAAACATTACATGGCATTTCTACATATAAATTTCCAAAAGGGGAAAAGAGGAGTGATTTTTGTAGACTGTCACTAATACCTCATGGATCAAAAAAAAAAAAAAAACCTTTCCCTGTATTTGGCAGAACTCTTTCATTATCAACATTGCTGATTTCTTCTAGCTTAAAACACCTAGTATTACTTTAGAGCAGAGTCAATTGGAACCTACCATGTAAGGCTAATCTTATATAGATTAGAAAGATGGATCATCAGTGTTCTTGTTTTTAATTCTGTGGAAGCAGAAATTGGAAAAGAAGATTTAAAATGTAGAGGTGATAAGGGCTGGTTAATTTGTTTTGGGCTTCCCTAGTGGTCCACTGGGTAAAGAGTCCGCCTTGCAGTGCAAGGGGCTCCAGTTCGATCCCTGGCACAGGAAGATCCCACGTGTCGTGGAGTGGCTGGACCCGTGTGTCCCAGTATGAGCCAGCACTCTAGAGCACATGTGCCCAGAGCCCGTGCTCTGCAGTGAGAGAGGCCACTACGATGGGAGGCCCACACAGGCCAAAGAACTAAAATGGATGAAAATATATAAATGAAGGACCAATAAAAGAGGCCAAAAAATTTTTTTTTAATTCTGGTTTTGTTGATAATATGATCTTTTAATGATAGTGTTACTGTCATTAACACTCATATTACTTCATGAACAAAATGAAATCTCAAATTTAGTAATTAGATGAGTTCAGAAACAGGTACACAGCCAATGGCCTTGCAAACTAGAAAAAAATAATCCATTTGTCAGAAACTATCTGTGCATTGTTTTCTTGCAGGAAACAAGTCACAAGACAGTGGCATAGCAGAGATGGAAGAACTTCCTGTACCACATAACATCAAAATAAGCAACATAACATGTGACTCTTTCAAGATTTCATGGGAAATGGATGCAAAATCAAAGGACCGTATTACACACTATTTCATTGACCTCAACAAGAAAGAGAACAAGAACTCCAATAAATTTAAACATAAGGTGAAATTTCTAACACAGTTTTATATTGATTTCCATCTTAAAAAACTTTCTAATTATGAGGACATTTTTAAAGAAAGAATAATGTTGCACTGATTACTTATATACTTGACATTCGGAAGAATGAAAATTATGTCATTTAAGAGATGTATCCTTCCAGTAAATCTTGTCAGAAACTGAAATGCCAAATATATGGGTAAAATACTTTCTTTTTTAAAGCAAGGTGAAATCTTGACTGTCATACAGACATAAAATCGAACACTTGTTAAGGATTTTAACACCCTGATGAGGTTTTATTAATACAGCCAATTCAAAGGGTGATCCAGAAAAAAGACGTTTTTAAGTATCAGGATATTGAAATAAATGTACAAGTGGAGGCAAAACTAGTAGGGGGTAGGATAAGAACAAGGGCAGGGGACTCGGTGTACTTCCACTAGACAGAATTCACTTGTGTGTATTTAGACAAGAATAGCTGAATTGGTATCAGGTGTCTACAAATTACAGAGTTGCAGAATAGATTCCACAAAATCAGAGGAAAAGAACCAGAAGCAAGTGCAATAGACAGTTCATGTTTTTCCACTGAAGCACACTTTTTTCCCTATAATTGACAGAGGAAGGCTGTGATGGCAGCTTATAAGCTTTAGAATATTTGTTAAAATACTTAAGGGCTGAAAATTGCTTTATGTAGTTGCTTTTATTTTATGGTTTGAGAGTAAAAGTAACCTTTAGCTGTTTTAGACATGTAACAGTTCTCTGATGTAAAAATTTTTAATTCTGTTTTTTGATAATATGTCTTTAAGTAACATAAAAAGACAAAATGAAATCTCAAATTTAGTAATTAGATGAGTTCAGAAACAGGTACACAGCCAATGGCCTTGCAAACTAGAAAAAAATAATCCATTTGTCAGAAACTATCTGTGCATTGTTTTCTTGCAGGAAACAAGTCACAAGACAGTGGCATAGCAGAGATGGAAGAACTTCCTGTACCACATAACATCAAAATAAGCAACATAACATGTGACTCTTTCAAGATTTCATGGGAAATGGATGCAAAATCAAAGGACCGTATTACACACTATTTCATTGACCTCAACAAGAAAGAGAACAAGAACTCCAATAAATTTAAACATAAGGTGAAATTTCTAACACAGTTTTATATTGATTTCCATCTTAAAAAACTTTCTAATTATGAGGACATTTTTAAAGAAAGAATAATGTTGCACTGATTACTTATATACTTGACATTCGGAAGAATGAAAATTATGTCATTTAAGAGATGTATCCTTCCAGTAAATCTTGTCAGAAACTGAAATGCCAAATATATGGGTAAAATACTTTCTTTTTTAAAGCAAGGTGAAATCTTGACTGTCATACAGACATAAAATCGAACACTTGTTAAGGATTTTAACACCCTGATGAGGTTTTATTAATACAGCCAATTCAAAGGGTGATCCAGAAAAAAGACGTTTTTAAGTATCAGGATATTGAAATAAATGTACAAGTGGAGGCAAAACTAGTAGGGGGTAGGATAAGAACAAGGGCAGGGGACTCGGTGTACTTCCACTAGACAGAATTCACTTGTGTGTATTTAGACAAGAATAGCTGAATTGGTATCAGGTGTCTACAAATTACAGAGTTGCAGAATAGATTCCACAAAATCAGAGGAAAAGAACCAGAAGCAAGTGCAATAGACAGTTCATGTTTTTCCACTGAAGCACACTTTTTTCCCTATAATTGACAGAGGAAGGCTGTGATGGCAGCTTATAAGCTTTAGAATATTTGTTAAAATACTTAAGGGCTGAAAATTGCTTTATGTAGTTGCTTTTATTTTATGGTTTGAGAGTAAAAGTAACCTTTAGCTGTTTTAGACATGTAACAGTTCTCTGATGTTTGTGCGCTTATTGATGTGCTTATCAGGTATCTTAACTGATATATGTCTCCCTTCAGAAGTAGTGTAGAGAGGATAATAGATCTCTAACTTAAGAATTCTTTCTTATGTTTCAGTGTTTTTACTGATAGGAAAACTGATCTTATTTTAATATTGATACTAAATTTTAACTTGTAAAATCTTTTGGAAGAATTCTTATCTGGAACTTACACATTTTACTAGATATGTAATTATACGTGCTAATGATGAGTGAGACTTATACGTACAGATAAGTGTGATAGAACAAGATTGACAAGACATTTTCCCATGTTCCAATTTTCTTTATAGTGTTGGATATTCTCTTTGCTGACATTTAACTTCTTTCAATTATCTTTGAAATGTTTAGCATTAAATGGTGAGGGAGTCCACAATTTCACCCCTTCTTCATTCCACACTTAGAATACCATATCTTTGGAAATACAGTGAATAGTTAACTAGCAGGTTTAATTACCTTATTAATCATTGTTTAAAAATACCTAGACATTTTTGTGACATATAGCCTCTATACTTGAATATAGTTAAAACAAATATTACCACATTTGTATGTGAAACAGTCATTTATTTAAAAAAATATTGTCTCTTCAATGGGCTTATCTGACTGAACAACAATAATATATGAAATAAATAGAATATTTTAAAATACTAAATCTATTGAATTTTATTTAATGTTTTCTTTCTTAATGTTTTTCGACCTCATTTAATATATCACCACATTGTATGTGAAACAGTCATCTGCAAAACTAGTAGGGGGTAGGATAAGAACAAGGGCAGGGGACTCGGTGTACTTCCACTAGACAGAATTCACTTGTGTGTATTTAGACAAGAATAGCTGAATTGGTATCAGGTGTCTACAAATTACAGAGTTGCAGAATAGATTCCACAAAATCAGAGGAAAAGAACCAGAAGCAAGTGCAATAGACAGTTCATGTTTTTCCACTGAAGCACACTTTTTTCCCTATAATTGACAGAGGAAGGCTGTGATGGCAGCTTATAAGCTTTAGAATATTTGTTAAAATACTTAAGGGCTGAAAATTGCTTTATGTAGTTGCTTTTATTTTATGGTTTGAGAGTAAAAGTAACCTTTAGCTGTTTTAGACATGTAACAGTTCTCTGATGTTTGTGCGCTTATTGATGTGCTTATCAGGTATCTTAACTGATATATGTCTCCCTTCAGAAGTAGTGTAGAGAGGATAATAGATCTCTAACTTAAGAATTCTTTCTTATGTTTCAGTGTTTTTACTGATAGGAAAACTGATCTTATTTTAATATTGATACTAAATTTTAACTTGTAAAATCTTTTGGAAGAATTCTTATCTGGAACTTACACATTTTACTAGATATGTAATTATACGTGCTAATGATGAGTGAGACTTATACGTACAGATAAGTGTGATAGAACAAGATTGACAAGACATTTTCCCATGTTCCAATTTTCTTTATAGTGTTGGATATTCTCTTTGCTGACATTTAACTTCTTTCAATTATCTTTGAAATGTTTAGCATTAAATGGTGAGGGAGTCCACAATTTCACCCCCCTTCTTCATTCCACACTTAGAATACCATATCTTTGGAAATACAGTGAATAGTTAACTAGCAGGTTTAATTACCTTATTAATCATTGTTTAAAAATACCTAGACATTTTTGTGACATATAGCCTCTATACTTGAATATAGTTAAAACAAATATTACCACATTTGTATGTGAAACAGTCATTTATTTAAAAAAATATTGTCTCTTCAATGGGCTTATCTGACTGAACAACAATAATATATGAAATAAATAGAATATTTTAAAATACTAAATCTATTGAATTTTATTTAATGTTTTCTTTCTTAATTTTTTTCGACCTCTTTTTATTGGTCTTTCATTTATTTATTTTCATCCATCTTTGTTCTTCGGCCTCTGTGGGCCTCCCATTGCAGTGGCCCCTCTTGTAGTAGAGCACTGGCTCCTAATTGGACACACCGGTCCAGCCACTCTACAGCATGTGGGATCTTCCCAGGCCAGGGATTGAACTGGCGCCCCTTGCACTGCAAGGTGAAGTCTTTACCCACTGGACCACCAGGGAATCCCGAATTTTATTTAATGTTTTTTGTTTGTGTTATTTTATCATTTAGTATTAGAATGTTGCATTTTAAGGAGCATGTTAAGGACTGTACAGAGAAGAACATTATACTAGAAATCAAGAAAATGAAACACGTACATTTATGTCATTAGCTAGCTGTGTGATCTTGGCATGTCTCTTGATCAAATTAGGCCTTAATTTTTACATCTGAAGAATAAGAGATTTGAAGATAATAACTGCTAAATATCTTTAAACAGGAAACTTGTGTCATTAGCCAGGAATTTAATAAGTTCCTCCACACTGTTTACAATTGATTCAAGCTATACTGCTGTATTAATTCATTTTATCTCTCCCTCCATCCCTTCCTACTTTCCTTTGTTCCTTTCTTAGGATGTTCCAACAAAACTGGTGGCAAAAGCTGTTCCCTTGCCAATGACTGTCCGTGGACACTGGTTTTTGAGCCCAAGAACTGAGTATACAGTAGCAGTGCAGACTGCCTCCAAACAAGTTGATGGTGATTATGTTGTGTCTGAATGGAGTGAAATTATAGAATTCTGCACAGCAGGTAAGAGAACTGGGTACAAATACAGAAAAAAGAAAAATCTTAATAATTCCTGGAAAGCTAATTATGGAAAATATGGTTGTGTAATTATTAAGTGATATGTATTACATTGGTCATTTTTTGTATTGCCAGAAGCATTGTGTGACAGAACAAATAGAGAAAATGGAGGTTCTCAGCGAAACTGGGTAATGGCATTAAATTACTTCTGTGCTACGTGCACAGTTTGATTTTTCAAAGTAAGGCTTTACAAATAAAAAATCATGCAATATAAAAATATATTCACATTTTGAGATTCATTTTGAGAGAGAGAGGGATCTTTTTTATTTCTTTTTTTTTTCATTTCTTATTTTCAGTCTGGAAATAAGGAAGCCAGAAACACTGTTCTCTAATGTAAGGGAATGAAGGCAGATCACAATGACTTTATGTAACAGAAATGTTTATTGGATTTTTCACTTGAATGCTGATAATCTCTCTCTGAACTAGTGTTTTGTGTGTGTGTGTGTGTCTTTGCTTCATTAGAGAGGATCTCTTAGCCATTTGACATTGGGGTATCTGCTGTAGAAAACCTGTCCCCTTTGATCTTGAACTGTACCTTAATAACCCACTGAGTTGTAAATGTTACCATTTGTCTTATGCATTTATATATTTGTTTATTGATTCAGTTAAGAAACTAATATTTAGTGAGCACTGAAATAGGTGGTGAAGGGACACAAAGATACCTCTGTATGAATACGTCTGTCATTCACTCTTTCTCTTAGAATAGGACTTTGTTTCTTCTTTGTCTAGGTGATTGTTTCCTCTATTAAACTGTACAAAGAATCTGAATGTTTGTTTCCACACAAAGGAGCTTGTAGAAAAAGTCTTAAAAAACAATTTGCCTCACCTATTGCAGGTTGCTTAGCAACTTGCCCCAGCTGAGGCATCCTTCAGATAAATCAGCTATTTTTCCACATAGCCTCACAGTAGATTATTTCAGACTCAAGATGTGCTTAGCTACTGCTTTATCTCAATATCTTCTGGGTTTTTTTCTTAATTTCAAACTCAGTATAAAATTTCTTATGTGGATATGTGGAATGGATGAATTCTTAGCTATTGTGATTTCATCTTTAACCCTTTTTGTTTATTCTATGAGGAAGTTGCTAAGGGTTGCAATATGCTTAATTGCTAAGGATCTCAGTGTATGAAAGCACGGAAAATAGTCTTTCTCTGGTACTATATTTCTTCCTAAGATGTCATAGATTGTAAGACCCACTGTATATGTATATATGTATATGTATAGCTAAGAAATAAAATTCCTCCTTGGATCCCCCTCAGGTTTACTCTTTTTACAGATCTTTCCATATATTTTCATTGCATCCTACCAGGGAGTAGACACAGTAAAAAGACATAGTATCTTTTGACATTGTTTTAATGCCTGCTGTTTTCCATAGAACTGCACCAAACATCATCATAGTGGGTTTTTTTTAAGCTGTAATTTAGCTGCTAAAACCCTATCTAACATTAGGGAAAGGTGTGAAATAATATTTTTTCATCTGTCTAGATACATTCACTCCATTATATTAATTCATATAACTATATGAGTACCTGTTTTATTTCCATGTATATAAAGAAAGACCTTTTGTTTTCTTTTTTAAGAGTGATCTCACTATTGATATATGCAGATATATCCCATAATTCTAAAAAAGTTATGGGGTAAATAATAAGGAACATGGCAGCTTATTTTAAATATGCCACAATATTTTTCTATAAATTATTTTGCTTCCATGAGTAAAATCTAAGGAGACCATTAGGAGGTCCAAAGCTTCTTGTTTCAGTTTATTAAAATAATTAAGAGCCTGATTCACCTAAAATTTATCAATAACCTTGACTCTGTAAATCTTGAGATAATACTCTCATATATTATCTTTTAACCTAGACGTCTGATTCACTCAGAATTTATTGAGCATATATTGTATGCTATGTACTCTGCAAAGTATTGAAAATAAAAGCAGAACGCCACTGACTAATCTATTTCTAGTCTAATCAGTGATAGATAAAACCCTGTAATAAGCCATAGTTGTTGTATTCTTCGAGAGGAAGAAGAAGTTTTTTGCTTTTTCACTTGATCATTTAGTTTTGCACCGTGCCTTGCACATCACACATCCTGATCTAAATAAATGTTCAATGAACCAGTGAGGCAGCAAGGAAACCAACAATTTCACTATGAGTAGTTCAACAAGGTTGCTTTTGTTTGGAAAGTCTTGAAATCGCTATAGACCCAAATTTTTGCTGAGGTTCTAGAACAGAAGTTTGACAACAGTTCTCAGTTTTCAAAACAAAAAGTTGGTGAAAAGATCTGATTACTGTGAGGGATGCCTTAGGTTTTCACAAGTCTTGTGTACTCCAAAACCACCAAGTAGGAGCCAGAGATCTAGCCTCTACTAGGCTTTATGGACACTGGCAAATCATTAAACTGTGACAAGCTTTTAATCTCTGCATCAATAAAATGATTCTACTTAATCTGTCTTGCCAGCCTCACAGATTTAGGAAGCAAATTAGATGACCATTATTATTATTACTCCTGTAAATTCTATTTGCTATTGCTTATAGGTAACAAGCTTCTTTTATTTGATTCAGCAGCTGATAGAAGAAAAGCTAGTATGGTGCTGATTGACACTACTCAAGTCTGTATTCCTTATTTAACACTTTGATTTCAGGTCTTTAATTTCAGTGAGTAAAAAAAATGCAAGCGGAGTCTTAAAAACAACCCAAAACTATAACAAATTACTTTTGTAGAAGGTAAAAATGTGCCACAAAAAGGAAAGAGAATGTTTTCTTTTTTAAGTGCAGTTAGTCACCAAGATGAGTTTCCTAAAAGTGAATGTTAATAATCTATAACTTATTAAATATAGTTGATACTTCTAATAGTGTATTTTTAATAACAGATTATTTTTGTTATTTTCAGACTATTCAAAAGTTCATCTAACACAACTGTTGGAGAAGGCCGAAGTGATTGCAGGACGGATGCTCAAATTTTCTGTATTTTATCGTAATCAGCACAAAGAATATTTTGACTATATTCGGTAAGAATTAAAAAATACATATACTGATATGTTTTACTAAATGCCATTCCAAATTTGAGGCTCAGGTTTCTCTTGAGTCTGCTTCTGTGAAATAGCAATTCTAGTTTTCTTCTCAACATAGTTATAATTATGCTGACTTTTATTTCCCAGAATAATTAAACTAAAAAAATCAGATCATGAGATTTTTTTCCACTTCACTTAGATTTCTTTTCATGATCACTTGTAATACCAACTCCCATCTATGTGAATGGAGGACCTTAAGCCTCCGAGGTTAAGACTGATGAACATGTCCTGTGCAGATAGATACACACTCCTCTAATTCCCAATCTCAGTGCCTTCTGTCTCATATCCAACTTCTAAATTTTCCTCCTGAAAATAAAAGAATAAAAGGTTGACTGTTTGATGAAATAAAAATGAATCAGATGGGATTTCCAGGCTTCTGCCTACATAGAAATCTCTCAGCTAGGGCTTCCCTGGTGGTTCAGTGGGTAGAGAGTCCGCCTTACAGTGCAGTTCAATCCCTGGCCCAGGAATATCCCACATGCTGCAGAGTGGCTGGACCAGTGTGTCCAATTAGGAGCCAGTGCTCTGGAGCGCATCTGCCCAGAGCTGGTGCTCTGCAATGAGAGGGGCCACTGCAATGGGAGGCCCACATAGGCCAAAGAATAAAGATGGATGAAAATAAATAAATAAAATCCAATAAAAGAGGCCAAAACTTAAAAAAAAAACACCTCTCAGCTATTATCTTGGATTAATTATTCATGAGGAAAATCTCCTTGGTTTACCTTTGCTGAGTTATCCTACGTTTGTCCCTGAAAGCAGTTTCCAAGAATTTAAGAATTCCATGTCACCTGGGAGTTTTAATACTTAAAGCTCTTTCATATTTGTAGAAGAAAAATTCAAGAGAGTAAAATGGGCAGCTGTGTGTTTTAAAGTGACACTGACACCTTTACGTTGACAAGTGCTATATACATTCTGGAACTTTTACACAGTAAGCCCTAAAATTTGTCACTTTGAAAGCCTTTCTCTCACTTAAACTCTGTTCTTGATGGGACTGTATATGAAAAAAATTTAGGAATTTTTATTTTTTGTTTGCTTCATAATTCTCTGAAGTGAAGTATCAGCCGCTCAGTCGTGTCTGACTCTTTGTGACCACATGGACTGTTGAGAGCCCATCAGGCCCCTCTGTCCATGGAATTCTCCAGGCAAGAATACTAGAGTGGACTGCCATGCCCTTCTCCAGGGGATCTTCTGGACCCAGGGACTGAACCCATATCTCTTACGTCTCTTGCGTTGACAAGCAGGTTCTTTACCACTAGTACCACCTGGGAAGCCTTCACAACTCTCTAGTTTTTCTTAATTCAAGATCATGGTTCCAAATCTAAATAAACTCCAAACTGTGGAAAATGCAAAGAGAATGAAAGAGAGGTAGATTTATGCCTGTGTGTTCTTCAAATTAAGCACTTTGCAATATCCTCTATTTTGATCATGAAAACTATTCCTTTCCTATATTTGAATATCCTATAAATACTGAGTTTAGTCCATAATTCTCTTTGCTGGTAAGTTATTTTACCCTTGAGTCTATATAATTCATGGTAGATACTATTCACTTAATTTAGAGAATATGAACTGAGAGAACACAAATTATTGTACTTGTCAGTTGCTATATGGAAATAACCATCTATGACTTGACAAGGAACTTATTTATATTTTTAAGCATAAAATTAGAAATAAAAAAGATCCACTGTTGCTATTTTCTTTCATAGTAAATACAGCTGTAGAATAAATACATACACCTTTGGTACTAGGTTTAGATTCCTGGAGTGCTGCCAATGTCTATTTTAGGTGGCCACTGGAGGTCACTGTTTCTCTGATTTTTCTCTGTCCTTTGGGTGGGAATTGGCCTGTTTTCAGATACTTAGATACTCTAGAATTTGCTCCATTTGCTTTCAGAAATTCTTCCAAGAAGAAAGAAATAAAAACAGGGAGCATGGATAAAAGAAATAAAACTGTTGTATATATTGTATGGTTGATTCCAATACACTAGTATAAAAAGATGCACTTACTAACAAGGAAATTTACCTTTGGATTTTCCATGATAGTCATAAAATCCATGTAAGTTACATTTTGATGCAGTTTATATATATATACTGCAGTATACTAGCCAAGACACAGGTACAGTTTTTCAACATTGCTTTTTTAAAAAGCTGTATTAACTGAAGCCATATCATCATCAACAGATCGTGGTTTTCTTTTTATGTAGTGCACACCTTATCAGAATTCATTTAAAATGCCATCTTATTATTCACAATGCTTGACTAGAAAATTCTTTCACTCACCTGACAAACTTTCCAAACAATCATAGATCGTGGTCTTTCGTTTTTATGTAGCCCGCACCTTACAAGTACCACCTGGGAAGCCTTCACAACTCTCTAGTTTTTCTTAATTCAAGATCATGGTTCCAAATCTAAATAAACTCCAAACTGTGGAAAATGCAAAGAGAATGAAAGAGAGGTAGATTTATGCCTGTGTGTTCTTCAAATTAAGCACTTTGCAATATCCTCTATTTTGATCATGAAAACTATTCCTTTCCTATATTTGAATATCCTATAAATACTGAGTTTAGTCCATAATTCTCTTTGCTGGTAAGTTATTTTACCCTTGAGTCTATATAATTCATGGTAGATACTATTCACTTATTTTAGAGAATATGAACTGAGAGAACACAATTATTGTACTTGTCAGTTGCTATATGGAAATAACCATCTATGACTTGACAAGGAACTTATTTATATTTTTAAGCATAAAATTAGAAATAAAAAAGATCCACTGTTGCTATTTTCTTTCATAGTAAATACAGCTGTAGAATAAATACATACACCTTTGGTACTAGGTTTAGATTCCTGGAGTGCTGCCAATGTCTATTTTAGGTGGCCACTGGAGGTCACTGTTTCTCTGATTTTTCTCTGTCCTTTGGGTGGGAATTGGCCTGTTTTCAGATACTTAGATACTCTAGAATTTGCTCCATTTGCTTTCAGAAATTCTTCCAAGAAGAAAGAAATAAAAACAGGGAGCATGGATAAAAGAAATAAAACTGTTGTATATATTGTATGGTTGATTCCAATACACTAGTATAAAAAGATGCACTTACTAACAAGGAAATTTACCTTTGGATTTTCCATGATAGTCATAAAATCCATGTAAGTTACATTTTGATGCAGTTTATATATATATACTGCAGTATACTAGCCAAGACACAGGTACAGTTTTTCAACATTGCTTTTTTAAAAAGCTGTATTAACTGAAGCCATATCATCATCAACAGATCGTGGTTTTCTTTTTATGTAGTGCACACCTTATCAGAATTCATTTAAAATGCCATCTTATTATTCACAATGCTTGACTAGAAAAAATTCTTTCACTCACCTGACAAACTTTCCAAATCATTATGAATTATGAAAAATCCCTAGATAAATTCTGACTCAGTCCATATGGAATAAACTGATTTTGATCTCTTCCTCTAGAAAGGATTTCCTTAATGAGTATTGCTTTACATTACCTCAGATCAAAATACCACTTTCCCTCTTACTCCTTCAAGTTCCCTAGGGGTTCTACTTGTCCTTAAACACCTTTCTATATATGAAAGTTTTCTTTTCCGGGATCCATTGACACTGTTAGACATGGATAGGATTTCTATTAGTGTTTGGTGCTAGACTGTATATTCTCAAAGTTGATGTCTGTTGCTGATATGAAGACATTTCCCCTAACCTAAGTTACTGTTTATCTGTTTTCTGCTCTTATTACTTCATATAATTGCACTTGTGAATTCATGCAGGATACATGTCATATTAATAATTGGGTTTTGTTAATTGAATATAAGAATTTAGGATACGATGAAGTAGACACACTTCTCCCTATTCCCCCCACTGTGTATGTTAGTCGTGTCCAGCTCTTTGTAACCCCATGGACTGTAGACTGCCAGGCTCCTTTGTCCATGGAATTCTCCAGGCAAGAATACTGGAGCAGGTTGCCATTCCCTTCTCCAGGGGATCTGCCTGACCCAGGGATCGAACTCTGATCTCCTGTGTCTCAGGCAGATTCTTTACCATCCGAGCTAAAGGGAAGACCCATTCCTCCCATTAAATATAAATAAAAAGGTGGAAAGAATGTAAAGAATGTATCTACAAAAGATAGATGAAAATAGATAAATGAAAGAATAGAAGTGTCCCCCTCCTCAAAAAAAAAAAAAAAAACCACAGGGTTTATAGCAGAGCACCCTTACCTTAGGGTCAAGGTTAGAATTTAGCCTTCTCTAAGTAGTGCCCAAAGATGCATGCTCCTTGATCTGATGGTAGGATGGATGAGTGACCACTCTGGCTCTTAACAGCAGACAGTGGACTTTTAGGCCTATCACCATTAACCTCTATATACATCAGAAGTTCTACCCCATTGTACCAAGCAGTGACCATTTATTTTCTTTTGCAGAGAGCATCATGGGAATGCTATGCAGCCCTCTGTCAAAGATAACAGTGGCAGCCATGGCTCTCCTATCAGTGGAAAACTAGAAGGCATCTTTTTCAGCTGCAGCACTGAATTCAACACTGGGAAGCCACCACAGGATTCACCTTACGGAAGATACAGGTTTGAGATTGCAGCAGAAAAACTTTTTAACCCCAATACTAATTTATACTTCGGGGACTTTTACTGCATGTACACTGCTTATCATTATGTGATTCTGGTCATTGCCCCTGTGGGATCACCAGGAGATGAATTCTGTAAGCAGCGCCTTCCTCAGCTGAATTCCCAGGATAATAAGTTTCTGACCTGCAGAGAAGAAGATGGGATGCTGGTTTACCACCATGCCCAGGATGTCATTTTAGAAGTAATTTACACTGACCCTGTGGATCTTTCTCTAGGCACCGTGGCAGAAATCACTGGTCATCAGCTCATGAGTTTATCCACTGCAAATGCAAAGAAAGATCCCAGCTGCAAAACCTGTAATATTAGTGTTGGACGCTAATGCCCACTTTTCTTACTCCTAGTTCCCCTCCCTTACCTTAGGAGCCTTGATCCTCTGTTGTCCATTTTCATCACCAGATGTTCTCCACTGAAGCATGCACACGCCGCTGTCACCCAAAGCAAACCACCACTCTTCAAATTTCAGAGCTGTCATAGTGTTTCCTATTCCCTGCCCTTCCCACGACTTTGAAAGATGAAATATCCTAAGTTGTTTTTCTGACACTCTCTTGCCTAGATGCTGCAATGTTTTTATTTTTCCTTTCTGCCAAACATAACCAAACAATTCTATACACTGCTTTAGCAAAATACAAAATAATGGCTTATAAATGGTGTTTAAATATGCACTCATTTTAATCTACTGAACAAATACTGATAACTCCAAACCGCATGACAGAGTATAACTGCAGCATGAGTTAAAACCTTGAAACCTAGAATTGTCAGCACTTCCAACTTGTTGTTTGACAGTGTTATTTATGTTATTTATATTAGCTAACAGGAAACAACTACTGTGTTTCAACATAATAAATATAATAGAAAAATATTTTATTTGTATTGTTGTATAAAATATTTACAGTCTCATAGAATATAGAGAGAGTTACATCTTAATAGCAATTGTATACATGTCACGAAACCATTTCTCTTATCAAAGATGTAGTTTGTAAACCTCAAATAGTTATGTGTCTGTCCTGTTCCAAGTAGATGACTTTAATTAAACAAATTTGTGAAGGACATTAATAAAGGTTATAAAATATCAGGTAAATATATAGAGAAACCAGTAAGTCTGATACCATCGGCTTTGGAAACACTCAATATTCTTCCCATCTCAACTACATGAAAATGTGAATTTGTTCACCATCGTGTAAACATTACAGAAAAGAGAACTACAAACATGGCTGGTACAAGAGAGAAAATATGGACCTTTTTACTCAATTTTACAAAAGCAAAATAATAGACATATGCTTTAGTACAAAATAACAAAACAATAATGAAGCAAATAAAATGTTTTGGCTTCTTTTCCAAGATGTCCTAACAAACATACAGAATGAGGAACAACTATAGTTCATGGGTAAGTAAGTTTTTGCACTTTGGAACATTAAGCTGCAAAACCTGTAATATTAGTGTTGGACGCTAATGCCCACTTTTCTTACTCCTAGTTCCCCTCCCTTACCTTAGGAGCCTTGATCCTCTGTTGTCCATTTTCATCACCAGATGTTCTCCACTGAAGCATGCACACGCCGCTGTCACCCAAAGCAAACCACCACTCTTCAAATTTCAGAGCTGTCATAGTGTTTCCTATTCCCTGCCCTTCCCACGACTTTGAAAGATGAAATATCCTAAGTTGTTTTTCTGACACTCTCTTGCCTAGATGCTGCAATGTTTTTATTTTTCCTTTCTGCCAAACATAACCAAACAATTCTATACACTGCTTTAGCAAAATACAAAATAATGGCTTATAAATGGTGTTTAAATATGCACTCATTTTAATCTACTGAACAAATACTGATAACTCCAAACCGCATGACAGAGTATAACTGCAGCATGAGTTAAAACCTTGAAACCTAGAATTGTCAGCACTTCCAACTTGTTGTTTGACAGTGTTATTTATGTTATTTATATTAGCTAACAGGAAACAACTACTGTGTTTCAACATAATAAATATAATAGAAAAATATTTTATTTGTATTGTTGTATAAAATATTTACAGTCTCATAGAATATAGAGAGAGTTACATCTTAATAGCAATTGTATACATGTCACGAAACCATTTCTCTTATCAAAGATGTAGTTTGTAAACCTCAAATAGTTATGTGTCTGTCCTGTTCCAAGTAGATGACTTTAATTAAACAAATTTGTGAAGGACATTAATAAAGGTTATAAAATATCAGGTAAATATATAGAGAAACCAGTAAGTCTGATACCATCGGCTTTGGAAACACTCAATATTCTTCCCATCTCAACTACATGAAAATGTGAATTTGTTCACCATCGTGCGTAAACATTACAGAAAAGAGAACTACAAACATGGCTGGTACAAGAGAGAAAATATGGACCTTTTTACTCAATTTTACAAAAGCAAAATAATAGACATATGCTTTAGTACAAAATAACAAAACAATAATGAAGCAAATAAAATGTTTTGGCTTCTTTTCCAAGATGTCCTAACAAACATACAGAATGAGGAACAACTATAGTTCATGGGTAAGTAAGTTTTTTGACTTTACAAAGTACAGAACTTGGAACATTAAGAAAAACACATATTCCCAATGGAAAAATAGTTATACAATCTTATAGTAAACAAAAAAATTAGCAAGTATAACTATGATCACATTAGATTATATGCTACAGACACATCTATCCAAAATACCTATTTTCAAATTTTAATAGTTTTAATATAAACATCTGTCAGTTATAAACAAAGATAATTCACAAAGTACTATCATGCTATCAGAATGAACTTTGGTAATCAGAAATGTAAAATTTTAAGTAACAGATAAAATAATGTGCTATTTTTATATAGAAATAAAAAATTAGCAGTGACACATTCTAGTATAGTTTAGGGTGCTGAAAGCTTAGCAGACTTAAGGGACAAGGTAGTAGATTTTTTTATCACTTAAAAATGTATTAGAAGTTTCAAATAAATTACATTCTTACTAGCTGTATTCCTTCCTGCGTAAGATGACGAGCTTTTCTTCCTCTGTTGATTTTTACAAATCATGCTGTCTTCCATAGGTCAGTGTAAGCTATCTTTGGACACTAAGTAGACTTTCTGTAATCAGTGGTCCATTCAACAGGTGGACTCTTGGTGTTATTCAGATTTGATAAAATCGATGTTTTCTGAAGTAATTATACTTACTGTGCATTTCCTCCTTGACATGGAGAAGGCTGAATTTTATTTTCCAATTATACTGCTACTTGTGTTTTTTCCCATTTTAATCCCTTCTACTCATAATTATAGTTGCCCACCCATTCTTATCAACAGCTAATACTACCACAAAAGTGCTTCAGTTTTCAGTTGTAATAACTACTTAGCAAGAACAGCAGCGGAAAGTAAACTTGCCTTGTCCAATTTGTTTTTCACCATCGTAAACATTACAGAAAAGAGAACTACAAACATGGCTGGTACAAGAGAGAAAATATGGACCTTTTTACTCAATTTTACAAAAGCAAAATAATAGACATATGCTTTAGTACAAAATAACAAAACAATAATGAAGCAAATAAAATGTTTTGGCTTCTTTTCCAAGATGTCCTAACAAACATACAGAATGAGGAACAACTATAGTTCATGGGTAAGTAAGTTTTTTGACTTTACAAAGTACAGAACTTGGAACATTAAGAAAAACACATATTCCCAATGGAAAAATAGTTATACAATCTTATAGTAAACAAAAAAATTAGCAAGTATAACTATGATCACATTAGATTATATGCTACAGACACATCTATCCAAAATACCTATTTTCAAATTTTAATAGTTTTAATATAAACATCTGTCAGTTATAAACAAAGATAATTCACAAAGTACTATCATGCTATCAGAATGAACTTTGGTAATCAGAAATGTAAAATTTTAAGTAACAGATAAAATAATGTGCTATTTTTATATAGAAATAAAAAATTAGCAGTGACACATTCTAGTATAGTTTAGGGTGCTGAAAGCTTAGCAGACTTAAGGGACAAGGTAGTAGATTTTTTTATCACTTAAAAATGTATTAGAAGTTTCAAATAAATTACATTCTTACTAGCTGTATTCCTTCCTGCGTAAGATGACGAGCTTTTCTTCCTCTGTTGATTTTTACAAATCATGCTGTCTTCCATAGGTCAGTGTAAGCTATCTTTGGACACTAAGTAGACTTTCTGTAATCAGTGGTCCATTCAACAGGTGGACTCTTGGTGTTATTCAGATTTGATAAAATCGATGTTTTCTGAAGTAATTATACTTACTGTGCATTTCCTCCTTGACATGGAGAAGGCTGAATTTTATTTTCCAATTATACTGCTACTTGTGTTTTTTCCCATTTTAATCCCTTCTACTCATAATTATAGTTGCCCACCCATTCTTATCAACAGCTAATACTACCACAAAAGTGCTTCAGTTTTCAGTTGTAATAACTACTTAGCAAGAACAGCAGAGGAAAGTAAACTTGCCTTGTCTCGGGTGAGAATGATCACCAACACTTTCGGAACCTCAAATAGTTTTGGCTACATCTTGCTTGCTGATGAGGACCTCTAGTAGTCTCAATTTGGCTTTTATGTGCTTGTATTCATAATACTCATCTGCCATTGGTATCCGATCTTCCTTTTGTGGACTTCTGGAAAAAAAAATTATCATCTTTTAGTTCATTAATGAATCCAGTCAGAAAAGGATTTTTTATAACTCTTACGTGAGAGAAGCACAAGGTCACAGTTTCCACTTAATTTTTGCATCGGGTCTTTTTTCCCCTTCCCTTTCACCTTCATTTGCTCTCTCTCCCATGTGTTACTTAGATTTCAGATATAATAGAACTGAAAACTTCAGTATGCCAAGTGTCGAGCAAATATATGGTCTGGTACATACACATATAACATTAGGGCAAGTGAAAAGGTCTGAGGGAAATAAAAAAAATAACCTTCAAGGTATTTCTTACCTACTCTTTCTCCCACCACCCAAGCAAGCCTGTGTAAAACATTCAGCCCTTGTAGTGATAGATGTTTAAAATATCAACCTAAAAGTACTAAATACATTAACAGAAAGTAACTTATAAATCTATGGTAGTAGGAGAAAAAAGGTTAGTAACTACCTTACAAGCATGAATTATTTCTAAATTTTCTTGTAATTATAATGTGTATCTCTGTTAATTGATAGTAGAATCACAGAGAGGTTCCTTCCGGGAATTTTAAGCTGTATTCCGAATGCCTTTTTTTTTTCTTCCATAGGTCAGTGTAAGCTATCTTTGGACACTAAGTAGACTTTCTGTAATCAGTGGTCCATTCAACAGGTGGACTCTTGGTGTTATTCAGATTTGATAAAATCGATGTTTTCTGAAGTAATTATACTTACTGTGCATTTCCTCCTTGACATGGAGAAGGCTGAATTTTATTTTCCAATTATACTGCTACTTGTGTTTTTTCCCATTTTAATCCCTTCTACTCATAATTATAGTTGCCCACCCATTCTTATCAACAGCTAATACTACCACAAAAGTGCTTCAGTTTTCAGTTGTAATAACTACTTAGCAAGAACAGCAGAGGAAAGTAAACTTGCCTTGTCTCGGGTGAGAATGATCACCAACACTTTCGGAACCTCAAATAGTTTTGGCTACATCTTGCTTGCTGATGAGGACCTCTAGTAGTCTCAATTTGGCTTTTATGTGCTTGTATTCATAATACTCATCTGCCATTGGTATCCGATCTTCCTTTTGTGGACTTCTGGAAAAAAAAATTATCATCTTTTAGTTCATTAATGAATCCAGTCAGAAAAGGATTTTTTATAACTCTTACGTGAGAGAAGCACAAGGTCACAGTTTCCACTTAATTTTTGCATCGGGTCTTTTTTCCCCTTCCCTTTCACCTTCATTTGCTCTCTCTCCCATGTGTTACTTAGATTTCAGATATAATAGAACTGAAAACTTCAGTATGCCAAGTGTCGAGCAAATATATGGTCTGGTACATACACATATAACATTAGGGCAAGTGAAAAGGTCTGAGGGAAATAAAAACAATAACCTTCAAGGTATTTCTTACCTACTCTTTCTCCCACCACCCAAGCAAGCCTGTGTAAAACATTCAGCCCTTGTAGTGATAGATGTTTAAAATATCAACCTAAAAGTACTAAATACATTAACAGAAAGTAACTTATAAATCTATGGTAGTAGGAGAAAAAAGGTTAGTAACTACCTTACAAGCATGAATTATTTCTAAATTTTCTTGTAATTATAATGTGTATCTCTGTTAATTGATAGTAGAATCACAGAGAGGTTCCTTCCGGGAATCTGAAGTTAAACTGCCGTGGTTCTCTTTGCATTCTAATCCTATTAGGACCAAGCATATGATGATGCACATTTTTACACACAGGCCTTCTAACTGCTAGACATTCTTGGCATTCACTTTGAGGAATAATTGGATAACATCTGGAGTTTAAATCATTTGCCTTCCCAGAAAAATATATTGCCCAGTTATGTTTTTCTGAAGATTTACCTCAGGATCTTCTTAATTAATAAAGATGGCCAAATCTTTTAAAATATTTCCACCTATGACTTTGAAATACCAGGAGTGGAAAACACAGATGAAGTCACTACCATTACTACTAAATATAAACACAAATACTCTGCAATATTAGTATGGCTGAAAATGGGTTAACAGAAGCAGCCTATGTCCCTTCTGTTTTCCCAGTACTGATAAAGTTATAACTAATCTATAAAGATTCCCTAAGAATATAGTTACCCACTTGTATTGTAACTATATATACTGCCTTGAAATTTCTTGTTCAGAACTAAGAAGAGTACACAAATCTATAGCCAAAGTTGCTCTTAAACACTGTCTCATTTCTATAACTCCTTTACTTCCATTCTGGGCCAAACTTATCATAACTGGGTGTCTAAATACCACCTTAATTTTTGTAAATATATCTAAGTGAAGAAATGGCCTAATTTACAGGGAAACATTAATGGTCCATTATGCAGTTATCGCTGGTCCTGCATTCTCCATTTTGGCTAATAAATAAGAGTGCATTGGCCAGAACAAAAATTTTTACTGTTTCCTTAAGCAGTTTTTTAAATTATATAAAGCATACTAAAATGTTTAGCACAGTTCCTGGCTCATAATTGTTAATGTCATATCTAGATAATTATGCTTCTTACATGATGAATGTAAACAAGAACATTTATAGCACTTTAACTTTTAATAATCCGTTTGCACTGTTATTTTACCTATGGGCAGGAAACCCTTCTTAATGTTTTAGGAAAATAAGGTCCATATTTCCCAGATGGCGCTAGTGGTAAAGAACAGGAGACATAAAAGACATTGGTTCCATCCGTAGGCTGGGAAGATCCCCTGGAGAAGGAAATGGCAACCCACTCCAGTATTCCTGCTTGCAGAATCCCATGGACAGAGGAGCCTGATGGGCTACAGTCCATGGGGTTACAAAGAGTCAGACACAACTGAAGCAACTTAGCATGCATGCACAACTATTTGATTTTACTTGTAGTATAGTACTGCTTCTGCATTTAGTTTAAGTGTATTACCACAAGAGGACAGATAACCTCAACCAAGTATTAGGCATATCTGAAGTGGGTTTCGGACTCACTGGTGTATTAGAATACTGTACACAATCATAACTACCCTGGATGTCAGAGTAATGCCAAGTACCACTGCAGACCCATTTGGCAGGACTAGTAACACGCTGGGTTTGGATAGGTTAAGAAAATGTAAAAATTGTAAGGAAATGTTTTAAAGAAAAAAGAAAACAAATTATGTTTTATACTCTAAATTGAACAACTATATAACATTTCTCACTAGAAAGTTCACATCAGCAGAAAGGTAAGACATTTGTAACTGTCAGCTTGAAGATTCCAGGTAGAAAACTAAGTGAGTTACATCTATACTTGCTAAATTCAAAAGGGTTGATAGGTCCAGTCCTAGTGAACAGCCCTGGAGGATTGAAACAGAAAGTTACTAAGAGGTGAGTAGACCAAGCTTTCAAGATGCCTTTAGAAAACAGTCCCTTCTCCATCAGGGCACCTCCTAGGCTGCTGAAATGAAAGCAGTTCAGGAAAGGCAGGTAGCTCGATGGAGGAGAACACTAAGGAGCCAGTGCGCCACAACTCCCTCCTCTGCCAGCTTAATTACTCTGTGCCTTGGGAGCATTACACCCTTCAACTGACGTCCCCCACAATAGCCATCGCACTTCTAAATAAGAGTGCATTGGCCAGAACAAAAATTTTTACTGTTTCCTTAAGCAGTTTTTTAAATTATATAAAGCATACTAAAATGTTTAGCACAGTTCCTGGCTCATAATTGTTAATGTCATATCTAGATAATTATGCTTCTTACATGATGAATGTAAACAAGAACATTTATAGCACTTTAACTTTTAATAATCCGTTTGCACTGTTATTTTACCTATGGGCAGGAAACCCTTCTTAATGTTTTAGGAAAATAAGGTCCATATTTCCCAGATGGCGCTAGTGGTAAAGAACAGGAGACATAAAAGACATTGGTTCCATCCGTAGGTTGGGAAGATCCCCTGGAGAAGGAAATGGCAACCCACTCCAGTATTCCTGCTTGCAGAATCCCATGGACAGAGGAGCCTGATGGGCTACAGTCCATGGGGTTACAAAGAGTCAGACACAACTGAAGCAACTTAGCATGCATGCACAACTATTTGATTTTACTTGTAGTATAGTACTGCTTCTGCATTTAGTTTAAGTGTATTACCACAAGAGGACAGATAACCTCAACCAAGTATTAGGCATATCTGAAGTGGGTTTCGGACTCACTGGTGTATTAGAATACTGTACACAATCATAACTACCCTGGATGTCAGAGTAATGCCAAGTACCACTGCAGACCCATTTGGCAGGACTAGTAACACGCTGGGTTTGGATAGGTTAAGAAAATGTAAAAATTGTAAGGAAATGTTTTAAAGAAAAAAGAAAACAAATTATGTTTTATACTCTAAATTGAACAACTATATAACATTTCTCACTAGAAAGTTCACATCAGCAGAAAGGTAAGACATTTGTAACTGTCAGCTTGAAGATTCCAGGTAGAAAACTAAGTGAGTTACATCTATACTTGCTAAATTCAAAAGGGTTGATAGGTCCAGTCCTAGTGAACAGCCCTGGAGGATTGAAACAGAAAGTTACTAAGAGGTGAGTAGACCAAGCTTTCAAGATGCCTTTAGAAAACAGTCCCTTCTCCATCAGGGCACCTCCTAGGCTGCTGAAATGAAAGCAGTTCAGGAAAGGCAGGTAGCTCGATGGAGGAGAACACTAAGGAGCCAGTGCGCCACAACTCCCTCCTCTGCCAGCTTAATTACTCTGTGCCTTGGGAGCATTACACCCTTCAACTGACGTCCCCCACAATAGCCATCGCACTTCCCAGAGTCCCAGGAACACTAACTGCTTCAGCTTACAACTGTGGAAATAGGCTTAGGATAGCAATGTGGCTTGTCTCTGTCTCTTCCAGAAGTAGACAGATAACCCTTACCTGGTATTTTATATGTGTTTGTATGTGTGTCTAATGTTGCTGATGATACACCAGCATTTAGAAGGAACTAATGGATTGCATGATGAGACCTGGGTTGACATAGAAAAGCAAGAGGACAAATGGAAGATACAGCTAAACAATGAACTCTTGGACCAGATCCTCAAATAAAACAATCAAGGGCATATCCGAAGCTTAAAGAGTATATTTAAAGCAAATGAAGAATTATTTAATAAAGTAAGAATAATTTGTGAAACTAACCAAGAACAAGGACCTAACATGGGCTGAAAAATCAAATAGATTTTTTTTAACTTTAGATAAATGCAATAGTTATAATGATATTTATTATACAAAATTAGGGATTTGGGGACATTATCTTTTTTTTAAAAAGATTCATGTCTCATACTTGATAGCTATAGCCTCCTATTAAACATACACGACAATGGTGCTACCCGAATGTTACATTAGACAAGCCATAGTTGTAAGTCACTGGAAAGTATGTCTTGTATAAAGTCACTGCTCGTGTAAAAAAATGAGAGCTCACTCTTAACCCTTAGTTCTCTAGGAAACGTTAGCTTAAAAATATCTCTGCCCATTCCTGGTGGGTAAAGAGTGGGTAAAAAGTCTGCCTTGCAATGCAAGGGGCACCATTTCAATCCCTGGCCGGGGAAGATCCCACATGCCGCGAGCAGCTGGACTGGTGTGTCCAATTACAAGCCAGAGCTCTGGAGCGCATGCACCCAGAGTTGGTGCTCAGTCCTAGTGAACAGCCCTGGAGGATTGAAACAGAAAGTTACTAAGAGGTGAGTAGACCAAGCTTTCAAGATGCCTTTAGAAAACAGTCCCTTCTCCATCAGGGCACCTCCTAGGCTGCTGAAATGAAAGCAGTTCAGGAAAGGCAGGTAGCTCGATGGAGGAGAACACTAAGGAGCCAGTGCGCCACAACTCCCTCCTCTGCCAGCTTAATTACTCTGTGCCTTGGGAGCATTACACCCTTCAACTGACGTCCCCCACAATAGCCATCGCACTTCCCAGAGTCCCAGGAACACTAACTGCTTCAGCTTACAACTGTGGAAATAGGCTTAGGATAGCAATGTGGCTTGTCTCTGTCTCTTCCAGAAGTAGACAGATAACCCTTACCTGGTATTTTATATGTGTTTGTATGTGTGTCTAATGTTGCTGATGATACACCAGCATTTAGAAGGAACTAATGGATTGCATGATGAGACCTGGGTTGACATAGAAAAGCAAGAGGACAAATGGAAGATACAGCTAAACAATGAACTCTTGGACCAGATCCTCAAATAAAACAATCAAGGGCATATCCCGAAGCTTAAAGAGTATATTTAAAGCAAATGAAGAATTATTTAATAAAGTAAGAATAATTTGTGAAACTAACCAAGAACAAGGACCTAACATGGGCTGAAAAATCAAATAGATTTTTTTTAACTTTAGATAAATGCAATAGTTATAATGATATTTATTATACAAAATTAGGGATTTGGGGACATTATCTTTTTTTTAAAAAGATTCATGTCTCATACTTGATAGCTATAGCCTCCTATTAAACATACACGACAATGGTGCTACCCGAATGTTACATTAGACAAGCCATAGTTGTAAGTCACTGGAAAGTATGTCTTGTATAAAGTCACTGCTCGTGTAAAAAAATGAGAGCTCACTCTTAACCCTTAGTTCTCTAGGAAACGTTAGCTTAAAAATATCTCTGCCCATTCCCTGGTGGGTAAAGAGTGGGTAAAAAGTCTGCCTTGCAATGCAAGGGGCACCATTTCAATCCCTGGCCGGGGAAGATCCCACATGCCGCGAGCAGCTGGACTGGTGTGTCCAATTACAAGCCAGAGCTCTGGAGCGCATGCACCCAGAGTTGGTGCTCAGCAACAAGAGAGGCCACTGCAATGGGTGGCCCACCCAGGCCGACAAATAAAGATGGATGAAAATAAATAAAAGACCAATAAAAGAAGCCAACATTAAAAAAAAATCTAAAATATGTACATATGTCTGCCCACACTTACCTTCCTGTTTGTTTAAAAAACTGTTCCTCAAATTCTCTCAAGGCTTTCCCAAGTCGCTTCTTGTCAGCCCTAGTTTCTCGGAGATGGTCAAGAAGCACAGGCCTGTATCAGGTAAAACACATGTTTGCCATTACTGAGTTCTGGCAAAACTGAGAGCACGTCATGAGCAGTTGCCTATGTAGCAAAAGGCTATTACGATACAGACGTGTTCTGCTTAAAAGAGTGCCTTCTGAATAAGTAGGACCCACGTAGAGCCTGACCACAGGGGATGAAAACAGTGTCATCTGAAAATGGCAAGGACAGATAGGAGACCAGCAGACTGAGTCCATTATAAACCGCAGGGAGGGGAAAGGCACAAGGAATGCATGAGGGAGGGAGCATATAGGAGGAATACTCATCGTTACTTGGTGACAGACTAAATGGAAGAAGCAGAGGCCCTAGGGGGAGAGATTTAAAGACAGTTCTACCCTGAATCTTGACTAGAGGGGGAATGACAAATCCTTGGGAATGAGACAGAGACCCAGAGAAAGTTGTAATTATGTTACAGATTCTACTCACTTCATTCTAAGACAAGAGAGTAAAGTCAACTATCTTTTTTAAAAGATTCATGTCTCATACTTGATAGCTATAGCCTCCTATTAAACATACACGACAATGGTGCTACCCGAATGTTACATTAGACAAGCCATAGTTGTAAGTCACTGGAAAGTATGTCTTGTATAAAGTCACTGCTCGTGTAAAAAAATGAGAGCTCACTCTTAACCCTTAGTTCTCTAGGAAACGTTAGCTGAAAAATATCTCTGCCCATTCCTGGTGGGTAAAGAGTGGGTAAAAAGTCTGCCTTGCAATGCAAGGGGCACCATTTCAATCCCTGGCCGGGGAAGATCCCACATGCCGCGAGCAGCTGGACTGGTGTGTCCAATTACAAGCCAGAGCTCTGGAGCGCATGCACCCAGAGTTGGTGCTCAGCAACAAGAGAGGCCACTGCAATGGGTGGCCCACCCAGGCCGACAAATAAAGATGGATGAAAATAAATAAAAGACCAATAAAAGAAGCCAACATTAAAAAAAAATCTAAAATATGTACATATGTCTGCCCACACTTACCTTCCTGTTTGTTTAAAAAACTGTTCCTCAAATTCTCTCAAGGCTTTCCGAAGTCTCTTCTTGTCAGCCCTAGTTTCTCGGAGATGGTCAAGAAGCACAGGCCTGTATCAGGTAAAACACATGTTTGCCATTACTGAGTTCTGGCAAAACTGAGAGCACGTCATGAGCAGTTGCCTATGTAGCAAAAGGCTATTACGATACAGACGTGTTCTGCTTAAAAGAGTGCCTTCTGAATAAGTAGGACCCACGTAGAGCCTGACCACAGGGGATGAAAACAGTGTCATCTGAAAATGGCAAGGACAGATAGGAGACCAGCAGACTGAGTCCATTATAAACCGCAGGGAGGGGAAAGGCACAAGGAATGCATGAGGGAGGGAGCATATAGGAGGAATACTCATCGTTACTTGGTGACAGACTAAATGGAAGAAGCAGAGGCCCTAGGGGGAGAGATTTAAAGACAGTTCTACCCTGAATCTTGACTAGAGGGGGAATGACAAATCCTTGGGAATGAGACAGAGACCCAGAGAAAGTTGTAATTATGTTACAGATTCTACTCACTTCATTCTAAGACAAGAGAGTAAAGTCAACTACTTCCCAGCAGAAATCTTTATCTGGGGAATTTGTGTCTGGTTTCAGAAACGTTGTGAACACCCTGAAATTATATGTGGGCATTTTCTAAAAAGAAAAAGATTCCATGGCTTTCAAAAAGCCCTACATACTCCTCTCCCCTCCAAGAAAGTTAGGGGCAGCTGCTTTAGAACAGCCTGCCAGCCAGCCAACCAAACAAGAAAGAGAAGGAAGGGAGAGGGAAGAAGTAAAGGAGAGGAGCCAGGGAGGGAGGGAAAGAGGAAGAAATGAAGGAGGATTGATGTTCTGCTTCCAAACAGGTTACTCTTCTCTGAGCTGAAGCAGGGGTACCAGCTGATACAAGCACACTAAAATCTCAGCTTACAGCTTCATCCTTAGTCTTGCCTCAGAGAGCGGTGGGCACGATTCCATCCCTATGTTCAGGCGTATACTCGCCACCCAATTACACATGTTAAAGAAAATTTCATCATCTGGCCAACAATATACAATACAAAGAAAGCCAAATGATCAGAGAAGGCCAGCTACTGAATAATGATAATAATGACAATGAAAATCCAAATAGCTCCTGACTCAAGAGCCCACAGGAGAAAAAGGTCAGCTCATTTACTTAACTCCCAGTCTGAAAACATTTTATCTAAATAGGACAGACTAGGTTAAAGGCCCTGAAAACTTTTGACCCAACACAGGATCCCAGTTCCTTTGGTTCTAGCATCTTCAAAGGCCAACTCTGCTTCACACACTGCCAAGAGCTAGATTGGCACCAGATCCTGCTAAAATGTTGTGCAATGGTAGCAAACTGAACATCAGTATTCATGACATCTTTAGGACCTTACTAGGCTTCCCTGGTTGTTCAGGCAGTATAGAATCTGCCTACAGTGCAGGAGATCCAAGCTCAATAGGTCTTCCCTGGATTGGGAAGATCCACTGGAGAAGGGAAAGGCTACCCACTCCAGTATTCTTGCCTAGAGAGTCCCATGGACAGAGGAGCTTGGCAGACTACATTTCCTAGGGTTGCAGAGTTAGACACAACTTAGCAACTAACACTTTCTTTCACTTTAGAACCTTATTAGGAGCCTTGGTTTCTCATGGCTTTGTCTTCTCAGTTTTCCTGTTAAGAGGATAAGCAGATTGTGCTTTCTGGTGGATGACATGCTTTTTTAGAGTGTAATAGCTCTTTTGAATTGTGTGTGTACACACAAGGACCCACAGACCAGAAGGAGTTAAAGGAGACTCCACACTTAGGATCCATACTCACATGGTGGCCTCGTGTAGATTGGACATGGAGAGGGCTGGTGGTTTGACTTCCTTCCTTTCGTCGGGCAGCAGGAGCCTCACAGGCTCAGCCTCGTTAGAGCAGGTGAGGTGGTCATCCGCTGGAGGGTGGGATGCTAGATTTGACAAAAAAGGCTGCTGGCTTCCCTGCAGACAGTCTTCATCGGAGTCTTCTTCCTCCTGCTTATCAGAAGTTCAATAAAGTCACAAAGTGCTCAGAGCCTCTTAAGGACACAAAAACAGAAGGGAACCGAATGCCAGGAAAACAGTAGGTGATCCCTGTGCCTACTGAGAGCCAAGGGGAACTTGAGCTTGGTTGCATCAAAATACTCACAGAGGTTCATGAGTAAAGAAGCACCCATCCTGGGCTAACGCAATGCCACCAAGCTCAGCTCCCTCTGCTGGCCAAAGAAGGCACAGACAACTAAGACATGTTCCAATCTGGTCTGCTCTGCCTAGTAATTCTTCCCTTCACCCAGACGAATGGGCCCAGCTTCATAAGAGTAACATGGGGAAGGATGGACCACAGGCTCCTTTGTTACCCAGAAATACCCCCAGATCAGGTCCTGGCAAGGGCTCAGACACAGAGAATACTCAGAAAACTGACAGATGCAGGAAGAGATTCATGAAAATTAAGCCCAAATTAGGGACTCCTTAACCTGTTCTGATGTCACAACCAAAAGGTTTTCTTACAAGGAGATCCAAGCTCAATAGGTCTTCCCTGGATTGGGAAGATCCACTGGAGAAGGGAAAGGCTACCCACTCCAGTATTCTTGCCTAGAGAGTCCCATGGACAGAGGAGCTTGGCAGACTACATTTCCTAGGGTTGCAGAGTTAGACACAACTTAGCAACTAACACTTTCTTTCACTTTAGAACCTTATTAGGAGCCTTGGTTTCTCATGGCTTTGTCTTCTCAGTTTTCCTGTTAAGAGGATAAGCAGATTGTGCTTTCTGGTGGATGACATGCTTTTTTAGAGTGTAATAGCTCTTTTGAATTGTGTGTGTACACACAAGGACCCACAGACCAGAAGGAGTTAAAGGAGACTCCACACTTAGGATCCATACTCACATGGTGGCCTCGTGTAGATTGGACATGGAGAGGGCTGGTGGTTTGACTTCCTTCCTTTCGTCGGGCAGCAGGAGCCTCACAGGCTCAGCCTCGTTAGAGCAGGTGAGGTGGTCATCCGCTGGAGGGTGGGATGCTAGATTTGACAAAAAAGGCTGCTGGCTTCCCTGCAGACAGTCTTCATCGGAGTCTTCTTCCTCCTGCTTATCAGAAGTTCAATAAAGTCACAAAGTGCTCAGAGCCTCTTAAGGACACAAAAACAGAAGGGAACCGAATGCCAGGAAAACAGTAGGTGATCCCTGTGCCTACTGAGAGCCAAGGGGAACTTGAGCTTGGTTGCATCAAAATACTCACAGAGGTTCATGAGTAAAGAAGCACCCATCCTGGGCTAACGCAATGCCACCAAGCTCAGCTCCCTCTGCTGGCCAAAGAAGGCACAGACAACTAAGACATGTTCCAATCTGGTCTGCTCTGCCTAGTAATTCTTCCCTTCACCCAGACGAATGGGCCCAGCTTCATAAGAGTAACATGGGGAAGGATGGACCACAGGCTCCTTTGTTACCCAGAAATACCCCCAGATCAGGTCCTGGCAAGGGCTCAGACACAGAGAATACTCAGAAAACTGACAGATGCAGGGAAGAGATTCATGAAAATTAAGCCCAAATTAGGGACTCCTTAACCTGTTCTGATGTCACAACCAAAAGGTTTTCTTACAAGGAGATCTGAAAATCATACCGTTTTAAATTATGCTTCCTCAAAGGGAAAATTTCAAAGAGTATGAATCACTATTGTCTCTTATGTTCAGAGTTGTGGAAGTATAAATGTACTGAAGTTTACTTAAATTTGTATCTGGTAATATTTGTTTTCTTGGTATCTTGAGCAAGTGACTGTTCTAATATTGGTTGAGTAGGATTTGTGGTGCTTTTCTAGTTCTGTATTCCCATAAATCATTCTTTATTAAAAGTAGTCTAATCCAATTTCAGTATTCATATTTTCTATTGAAATAAATCTATTTATATCTTACACAGTGATGGTCAAATGGTAACAAAAACAAATGCTGCATTATACCAAGGAACACACAATCAATTTTCTTATTAAAAGAGAAAAATTAACAACACACAGACTAGAATGCCTCTGTGTTGTCTAGCTCTGCTGTTGTAAATTAGGTAATACCAGACTAAAGTCCATCATTTGTTTTCCTCACCAAAACAATGAAAGCACATGTTAAAACTGGCTTCAAAAATAGAATTTCTATATATTCCTGTTTCACAAGTTTTAATTATTTTTTATCAATTATCATCTCCTGTTATGTGGATGTAGCAGTGGAGTTCTTCTCTCTGAATAACAACTGGCCGTGTTAGCAGCACATCCTGCCAAACAGGCTCATCTGCACCTCCCCTGGTGCCACATCCCTAACTAAACATCAATACAAAGCACAAGGACAGGTTGGTAGTTAATGCAAGCGTCCCGACTTACAATTGTTGGAATAAGGGAAGGCGTGGACAAGATTTGCTTGATAATTCTGTATCGATCATAAAGAGGCTTTATGAGGTTCTTGTCTTGCTTAGTTATCTGGAAAAGATGAAATCAATTATTGTTCCTTTTTCAAACAAGACTGAAAACACATCAGTGTTTTCAACAGGCCGAAAAGAGTCCTGAAGCCTTGAAGTAAGGGATTACAGTGCTAAAATGTAACATTAATTTTCAAAGGTAAGTCATTTGTAAGATACTGTATGAAGCACCCGCCAACTTTCTTCTAGGAAAAGTTTCTAAGGATAGGTCCAAGTTGAGGAAGATGTTTTTAGAGCTTACTAGAGGAGCCTTTACTTCTTTAATTAAGGAACTAATAATTCTTTATTCATTCTTAAAACAATGGGTGACTGAGGCCGATGGATTTTTCTTCTAAAACATGTATTTTATCTGGATTTTCAAGATTCTATCCACAGATAACCAACGCTGTCCAGGTCTTAATCACTACATACTTAGATTATATGGTGACTTACTAAATCTGACATAAACTAAATATTTTGGATAAAACATCAAACTTCTCTGAATTCTCTATTTCCTACGTATATAACAAGGAATTTGGAGTTTAAAAGTTCCTTCCAACCAAAAGTGTATAACCTCTTGGTCCCCTAGTGCATTCTGTTACGCTTCTGCTCTTGGACTCGTCCCTAAACACTACTTTTGACGTGTCACAATGTACATACAATTGTAAATAGTTTCCCACTTATCTATTCATCACCTACCTACCTACCTACCCACCAACCAACCTTTCCATCCAACATGACCCAGATCCTCTGCTTGCCTTGGTTTTCCTCCCTGAGGTGTACCCCGTGTGTCTACACATGCACCACACATGGCCTCTGTTTCTCTCTAGCCCAGGGGATCTCACTCAGCAGGCAGTGGAAGGAAATGAGAGAAACCGCACACAGCACAACCACCCCAGCGCCCCATCTGACTCTCCAGAGCCTCCTTGAGATCCTGAAGGAAAAGAAAACAGCTCAAGCATGTGTGTTAAGCCTTCTAGTCATGCTCTTGTTATCCCACCTCCACCCAGCTAAGAACCATCCTGGCCCACACTCATCGTCCTTTTCTCTCAGCCTCTCTGTATCTTACTGTCTGGGCCTCAGCTGTTGTCTGTGTTGCAGTCTTATCTGCCCCAATAAATTATGTCACGTATTTCTTCAAATCCTCACGGTGCCCAATGTCTACTCTTTCCTACCACCCATCCAACAACCCAGGTGTATATGTAAAAAGTACCCCTGTTTTTAGCAATCTTCATTCAAATTCCACAGGCTATCTGACCCAAGGCTCTCTTATTTTCAGTAGAAAGACCACCTCTCTCTGTAGAGTGGTTTCAGCATTGGCTAAAAAACCCCAAGAGCCTTTCATTTTCTAGCCAAGTCATTCGTTAAACATTTTTGACACACAAAATGTCATGTATTCCCTAGGATTGTAACAGGTGACAAAGGGAAAAAAATATATCTTAAGTTCAGAAAGCAATGAAACAATGTTTTTTTATTCTGTATCTTATTGGGACTTTCATTCCCATAGAAAGCACTTTAGAAAATGATAGATTTAACTATTACTGGCATCTCTCCAGTGTAGTTTGATTTTTGTGATTTTATTATGCTTAAAATAAAAATATTTTGTATTGTCTGGATTCTAGAAAAGCTAAATTTAGTGTTAAAAGAGGAAAAGAGTGACCAAAAAGCAAATGCTATACACACACACACAGATACCTCCATGCTAAGGCTAGGGACACATGGCACTTAGCTATTCCTCATTCCTCAGCCACTTTCTGCTAAGAGTCAGACCATTTTCTCCTGTTAGTTCAATGGCTGTTTCTGAACTGCATCTTCCCTCCCTAAACTCTGCAGGCTGGTGGCTGTGACATGTTAGTAGTAGCTAACCTGTGATTTTTATTTAAATGGAGAAAACAAGGGCTGTGTTGAATAACTGTAAGACCCAAAGAGAAAAATTCAGAGCATGAACGGTTAGTCAGATTTTAAAGATAAATTTAAGGAGACAAACCCTGAAGCTAATCATCCATCCTTCCTGCTCCATTTTCTAAGGCACCCAAAGAAATGAGACTTAATGGGGGCTGAGCAAGACGGGGCTGTGCACAGAACCAACTCTGACATGCTGTGTTGACCACTTGACAGCCCCATTGTAAGGAAATCCCAGACCCCCATTCCAGGAGGTTACACGAATCACCAAGGTCTGGAATGGCGGCCCCCCCAGCAAGCTGGTTTTCCAACTGCTGCTGAGTGACCAGCCCAAGAGATATTTCTCTCTGAACCCTGGTCAGAAAGCTGTTTGGGAAAAACCTGCCTCAGCCAAAGTGCCTTTAGCACCACACTTGTTCCCTTTCTCCCCAAAGCACTGGTCCTTGTGCTCTTTCACAGTAAATATAAAAATCACTCGGACCATCAGCATAAACCAGCTCTCTCCTGGAGATGGGGAGCAGAAGGACATTCCCCTCTCTGGACAGGGAGCGATGGGAATCTATTATTCTTTATTACCTTTAGAGACTCAAGTCCTGCCAAGCTTTCCCTGGTCTAAGCTTCTGCAGCCCCTCATGGAAGGAGACAGTCTCTGTGGAACAAGCCTACCCATTTCAACTAACCAGTCAGTCCAACAGCATGGGAGTCACTGGTGAACATCATCACAGAAAATGACTGCTGAGTAGGATGACCTGTTCAATTTAGATTTCTAGGCATACCGTAGATCAATATTGGGCTTGAAAAGAGAGGTCATGAATTCAGATAATCGGCTTCAAAAATTACTTGCTATTTTTAATGTGGAAAATTATAGACTCTCTGAATTTTAGGTTCTTAATGTGCAGATACTTAATATGCAGAATGAGGATCATTTTTAATTATCTCATGTAAATGCCTCTGGCACAGAGTCAGGCATATCAAACTAGTTGATTTGAGGTTACTATCAACGTTGTAAATTACCAAAAAAGGAATACCATGGTGCAAATTTAAAAAAAAAAAAAAACTGAGAATACAGCAAAAGAAACTATTAAAAAAGGTGAAAAGACAACCCACTGAATGGGAGAAAATCATAGCAAATGAAACAGCAAAGAATTAATCTCCAAAATCTACAAGCAACTCAGACAACTCAACATCGGAAAAATGAACAACCCAATCAAAAAATGGGAAAAAGACCTAAACAGACACCTCTCCCAAGAAGACATACAAATGGCCAAAATACACACGAAAAATGCTCAAAATCGCTTATTATTAGAGAAATGCAAATCAAAACTACAATTAGATATCACCTCACACCAGTCAGAATGGCCACCATCAACACGAATCACCAAGGTCTGGAATGGCGGCCCCCCCAGCAAGCTGGTTTTCCAACTGCTGCTGAGTGACCAGCCCAAGAGATATTTCTCTCTGAACCCTGGTCAGAAAGCTGTTTGGGAAAAACCTGCCTCAGCCAAAGTGCCTTTAGCACCACACTTGTTCCCTTTCTCCCCAAAGCACTGGTCCTTGTGCTCTTTCACAGTAAATATAAAAATCACTCGGACCATCAGCATAAACCAGCTCTCTCCTGGAGATGGGAGCAGAAGGACATTCCCTCTCTGGACAGGGAGCGATGGGAATCTATTATTCTTTATTACCTTTAGAGACTCAAGTCCTGCCAAGCTTTCCCTGGTCTAAGCTTCTGCAGCCCCTCATGGAAGGAGACAGTCTCTGTGGAACAAGCCTACCCATTTCAACTAACCAGTCAGTCCAACAGCATGGGAGTCACTGGTGAACATCATCACAGAAAATGACTGCTGAGTAGGATGACCTGTTCAATTTAGATTTCTAGGCATACCGTAGATCAATATTGGGCTTGAAAAGAGAGGTCATGAATTCAGATAATCGGCTTCAAAAATTACTTGCTATTTTTAATGTGGAAAATTATAGACTCTCTGAATTTTAGGTTCTTAATGTGCAGATACTTAATATGCAGAATGAGGATCATTTTTAATTATCTCATGTAAATGCCTCTGGCACAGAGTCAGGCATATCAAACTAGTTGATTTGAGGTTACTATCAACGTTGTAAATTACCAAAAAAGGAATACCATGGTGCAAATTTAAAAAAAAAAAAAAACTGAGAATACAGCAAAAGAAACTATTAAAAAAGGTGAAAAGACAACCCACTGAATGGGAGAAAATCATAGCAAATGAAACAGCAAAGAATTAATCTCCAAAATCTACAAGCAACTCAGACAACTCAACATCGGAAAAATGAACAACCCAATCAAAAAATGGGAAAAAGACCTAAACAGACACCTCTCCAAAGAAGACATACAGATGGCCAAAATACACATGAAATGATGCTCAACCTCGCTTATTATTAGAGAAATGCAAATCAAAACTACAATGAGATGTCACCTCGTACCAGTCAAAATGGCCATCATCAACAAATCAATAGACAATGCTGGAGAGTATGCAGAGAAAAGGGAACACTCTTGCATTGCTGGTGGGAATGTAAATTGATACAGCTGCTATTGAAGATAGTATGGAGATGCCTTAAAAAACTAAAAATAGAAGCACCATATGACCCAGTAATCCCACTATTAGACTTATACCCTAATGAAAGAAGCACCTGTACCCCAATGTTCATTGCAGCTCTGTATACAATAGCTAGAACATGGAAGCAACCTAGATGCCCATCAACGAATGAATGGATAAAAAAAAACTCTGGTACATATATACAATGGAGTACTTCTCAGCTGTAAAAGAAATGCAGAAGAATGAGTCCTAATGAGGTGGTTGAATCTAGAACCTATCATAAAAAGTGAAGTCAGTCAAAAAGAGAAAGACAAGTATAATATACTAACACATACATATGGAATCTAGTAGGATGGTAATGATAACACACGCAGTAAAGCAATGGAATAACATACATGGAGAATAGACATATGGACATTGTGGGCAATGAACAGTGGTTGGAAGGCATAAAGGAAGTAGCATGGAAACCTATACTATCATATGTGAAAAATATAGCTATTGCCATTGTGCTGTGAGAAAAGAGGATCCTGCAGCGGTGCTGTGCGACGGGCTGGAGGGGTGGGATGAGGGGGATATACATATATGACTAATCTGGGATCATACAAATCTGTAAACAACAGAACTCTGTAAAAGTAAAAAGTAAAATAAAAATTTTTTAAAAGACTGAGAAGCTATGTCTTGATATAAAAGTTATCTAGAATATGCAAAATGAAAAAAGGATACATAACTATATAGACTGCTCCCCTTTTTTAAGGAGGTAAATTAAGAATGTACATTGACCCTTTCTTGTATGTGTTTTATATAGAAACTCCAAAAGGACACAAAACATTACTAACAACAGCTCCACTTGCCTAGGGGTGAGAGACCTCAGAATTGGAGCTGGCAGAGGGTGGGGAGGAGTCTTTTTAATGTGGAGCTTTTTCTATTTTTTGAACTATGTGAGAAAGTATTACCTATTTAGAACATTTAATTTTTGCTGGAAGAATAAGGAGACAGAAGAACCTGTTGAGATATTCTTTTTGGTGCCTTTAGCCTGTAAGTGTTCCCCCTCCAATACACAACTCACTGATATGTTAAATTTTTCTTTCATTTTTATAATTATCATACTTTTTTTTGAAGAAATTCACTTTTCTCCACAAAGATGCTGCTGTTGATGAAGGGCCAGAAGAAGTAATTGCCTTTACTCATCCACTTGGTCATCTCTGCCGTGTACCTGACCCCACCTACAGTTCTTGAAGGGACAAGAGAAGGGGAGAGCTGCCCGTACCAATTCAGGATTAAGAGAGGCCTGAACAGGCACCACAGTCAGACCTGGGGGCTGATCTGCTCATTGCTAGGGCTCAGTGCACACCCTGAGACCCACAAGTGGTCATCTCCAGGACTCACCCACAGGTGACGGAGGATGCAGACTGCTCAGTGGGGATCTGAACTGACAAGGCCCTGCAGTAGGGTTTATCAGATTTAGGGTGACTAAACACTAAAGGCAAAAATTTCACAAGAGTCATAATAAAGGTCTCTCTAGAAAAGAAAGAACTCATCTTGGAAGCTTTAATATTTAATGCATTTTAAGCAGTAAAGACAGAGCCCAGATGAAAATCATCTGTCATTGTGAGTTTAAAGAAATGGAACCTAAGAAGATCATCTCAAATGTTAATGAGCTCACTGAGGAGCCAAGAATACTGCTATTTTGAAAATTTTCTGTCTTCCTTCACATCTACTGGAGATTCCCCCTTAGTAAGCAGCCATAGCTGCCCGGCCACACCAGGTCTGCTGTGTGAAGCTCTCCCTGGAACAATCCTGCAGCTTTAGGGCCTGAGACACACATGTTCCACAGCAGGGGATCTCTGTTTAGAGGACCTGACTTTAGCCTCCTGCAGAGAAACCAGGCTTCTTTGAAGGGACTTCCAACACTAGGGGCTTCCCTGGTGGCTCAGAAGATAAAGAATCCTTCACCTGCAATGCAAGAGAGGCCAAGGTTCAATCCTGGATCACGAAGATCCCTGGAGAAGGGAATGACAGCCCACTCCAATATTCTTGCCTGGAGAATGACATGGACAGAGGCGCCTCAAGGGGTACAGTCCACGGGGTTCCAAAAGGTCAGACATGACTGAATGACTAACACTTTCTGACACTAAACAATTTGACAGATAGTGCATTTAAAATAATAGAAATAAAATGCCATTTAAACAAAGGTGACTTCTAGAGAACTCCCAGTTTTTTCTCTGGCCATCAGCCTTTCATTTACATGTTTTTATTTGAGTTAAATAATTCAGCAGGGGGAATGACCTTGTCAGTTTTCCCAGGACCGAGGCTTTGGGTGGGCCACGGAATTTTCAGTGCTATAGTTAGGAAAGTCTGGGGCAACCTGGGATCGTGGGTCACCCTATTCCTGAAAGATCTTAAAATGAACATATCCAAAACAGACCTCCAGAGCTTCCCCTCCCACTCCAAGGTACTCCTCCTTTAGCTTTCCCATCTCAGTAAATGGACTCACCTCCTTCCCTTCACTCCCTACCACTCAGCAATTCAGCACATCCTTTTCATTCTAGATCCAACATGTGCTCTGAATGGGTCTGTTTCGCTCCATCTCCAAGGCAACCATGCAAGGCCAAGCCACCCATTTCATCTTCTCCTTTCCGCTGTTCTGCCCTATGATTTACTCTGCATACAGCCATCAGAAAGACCTTTTAAGTGTGAATCACACCATGCCATTTCTGCACTTAACAACCATTCGACAGCTTCACGATACTCTCAGTAGCCCCAAAGTCCCTGTTCTACGGGCCCTGACCTGTCCTTTCTGACTTCATCTTCTGCCAACCTGTGCACCAGCACTCAGACCTGAGAGTTCCAACTACAGACAAGCTCTTCCTTCAAAGGCTGCCATACTTGCAATCCCATCTCTTGCGAATGCTCTTTGCAGCTCTCTTGGCCTGCTGAGCCTTTTGCACTTAATGCCACCTTATTGGACTTCCTAATCACCCTCTAGGAAGCAGAAACCATCCTCATGATCCTCTTTCATATCATGTTCCTAGGCATAGTACATGTCAAGATCTTTAATGATTTTTATCTATTGAACTATTTCTTGTTGTAAACCAACTCCCAGAAAAACAGGATCTCCCTGAAGGCATAACCCACATCACCTCTCTAATCCTTTTATCCTGCACCTATCATAGTTAACAACACTGATATGCATGCAAATCTTTTTGCAAACGAATGATCAAAGTAACTCTATATAAATAGGCATTATCTGTATTTTATCAATGAGGAAATTGAATATCAGAGAATTAGTTCACTTGCCAAGTGTACATGAGAAAGTGGCTTCTTCAAGGACTGAGGCCTGTGCTAAGTCTATTACACAAGCTGGCTTTTATAAAAGTGGTCACAGTACTAGAAAATACAGGGAAGACCATCAGAAACACTGAAAGATGGAAAACCACGCATGTGCCTGAATATGTGTGTGCATTTTGTGTGTTTATACACACACACACAGAGAAGTTATATACTTACCCATTGACTATGACAAGGTCTAGAACCTTTGTGGGTAGGAGGAGGGGATAGGTTGGCTGAGTGGATGGACTCATCACAAGACATATTGGTTACTTTTAAGTCTAAAGCTATTTCATGATGACAGAGGTAGCCAAGGACCCATTTCTACTTGTAGATCATATGTACCAATGCAAAGGACTAGTCCAAGGGCATACAGTGAGCCTTTTGAGTTTTGGCACATGTTGCCACCTTATGATCTAGACTAGATAATGTACATACAAAGGAAAGCCAGCATTTTCCTCAAGAAGACTTCATTTCAAGGTCTAATGTTCATTCATACATCCATTTGCTCTGTAAGTACTTCTTCAATACCTGCTATGTACAGACACTGAGAATCATAAGCAATAAACAGCCTAAACTCTACTCAAGCCGTTTCAAGTACTGTGAGAGACAGAAAATGGCACACAACATTGCTAGAGCTAAGTTAGGGTGTTGTCTAGTTGCTAAGTTACGTCCAACTCTTTTGCATTCCCATGGACTGACTACAGCCTGTTTAGGCTCCTCTGTTCATAGGATTCTCCAGACAAGAAAACTGTCCGGAGTTTCCATTGGCAATGGAGTTGCCATTTCCTCCTTCAGGGGACCTTCTTGACCAGGGATTGAACCTGTGTCTCCTGTACTGGCAGGCAGATTCTTTACTACTGAGCCACCAGGGAAGCCCAACATTAGGGTAGCTATAGATTATTCAAGAAATAAAAGGTAACCCCACTACTCTGAGATCAGACAGAAAGAGCTACAAGAAGTTCCCTTGGCCTGAGTAAAATGTGAGCATAGATATGCAGGATAAGGAGGGATTCATTAATAATTGTTTCATCATCTTTGTGGAAAATACAATATGTGTTTTCTTTGAGCTCCAGGCTCATCTATCCAAGTATGTAACTGACAGCTGTAGCTGGATATCTCACAAAGATTTCAAAACTAAGATGTCTCAGCTGAAGTCTTTAGATATCTTAGTAGGACTCCTCAAGAAGCACTAAGCCATGCTCACATGGTATGTACTCTGTCTACATGTCTATCTCTGTATCCAAATTTATAAGGCTAACATTGCTAACAGAGTAGGACTCATTCAAATAACCTTAACTGGATTAC
The DNA here is from genome assembly GCA_022376925.1 of Tragulus kanchil. Classification (NCBI taxonomy): domain Eukaryota; kingdom Metazoa; phylum Chordata; class Mammalia; order Artiodactyla; family Tragulidae; genus Tragulus; species Tragulus kanchil. The sequence continues at coordinate 91,567,471 of JAIOJX010000005.1, read as the reverse complement.
TTCAACAAAGACCCAGGGCTTCCCAGGTGGCTCAGTGGTAAAGAACCCACCTGCCAACCAGAGACACGGGTTCGATCCCTTGGCTGGGAAGACCCCACAGAGGAGGAAACGACAGCCCACTCCAGTATTCTTGCCAGAAAATTCTCATGGACAGAAGAGCCTGGCAGGCTACAGTCCATGGGGTTGCAAAGAGACATGACTAAAGCAACTGAGCACACACACACAGACACTCACAGTAAAATGAGGCTGTCACTCTAGTTATGGGTTCATTTGCTGACTTACCAGGGGAAAGAAAGGGAAAAAGAGATAAGATATACCCTAGCATCTTTGCCATCTGTCTCTCATCAGCACACAACACTATTACCTCCAGAATGGCAGTACTCTAGAACCGTGGCAGCACCCTAAAAAAATCATACTGCCAACAGCACCAGCGTTTCAAGTCTGAGAACAAATGAAAACTGTCCGGAAGTTACGTCCAACTCTTTTGCATTCCCATGGACTGACTACAGCCTGTTTAGGCTCCTCTGTTCATAGGATTCTCCAGACAAGAAAACTGTCCGGAGTTTCCATTGGCAATGGAGTTGCCATTTCCTCCTTCAGGGGACCTTCTTGACCAGGGATTGAACCTGTGTCTCCTGTACTGGCAGGCAGATTCTTTACTACTGAGCCACCAGGGAAGCCCAACATTAGGGTAGCTATAGATTATTCAAGAAATAAAAGGTAACCCCACTACTCTGAGATCAGACAGAAAGAGCTACAAGAAGTTCCCTTGGCCTGAGTAAAATGTGAGCATAGATATGCAGGATAAGGAGGGATTCATTAATAATTGTTTCATCATCTTTGTGGAAAATACAATATGTGTTTTCTTTGAGCTCCAGGCTCATCTATCCAAGTATGTAACTGACAGCTGTAGCTGGATATCTCACAAAGATTTCAAAACTAAGATGTCTCAGCTGAAGTCTTTAGATATCTTAGTAGGACTCCTCAAGAAGCACTAAGCCATGCTCACATGGTATGTACTCTGTCTACATGTCTATCTCTGTATCCAAATTTATAAGGCTAACATTGCTAACAGAGTAGGACTCATTCAAATAACCTTAACTGGATTACTTCAACAAAGACCCAGGGCTTCCCAGGTGGCTCAGTGGTAAAGAACCCACCTGCCAACCAGAGACACGGGTTCGATCCCTTGGCTGGGAAGACCCCACAGAGGAGGAAACGACAGCCCACTCCAGTATTCTTGCCAGAAAATTCTCATGGACAGAAGAGCCTGGCAGGCTACAGTCCATGGGGTTGCAAAGAGACATGACTAAAGCAACTGAGCACACACACACAGACACTCACAGTAAAATGAGGCTGTCACTCTAGTTATGGGTTCATTTGCTGACTTACCAGGGGAAAGAAAGGGAAAAAGAGATAAGATATACCCTAGCATCTTTGCCATCTGTCTCTCATCAGCACACAACACTATTACCTCCAGAATGGCAGTACTCTAGAACCGTGGCAGCACCCTAAGTCATAGCCAACAGCCCACCAAGAACTCATCTGACTGCAGTTTCAGAGCCAGACTCACAAAGAGGTTTATGTGGTACTAAAGTGTTCTGACAAACTGGTCAAAACCATAGCCTTCCTGACACCATGTTGTATGTTGGGGCCCTGTGAAGGCTGGCAAGGTAGGTACCTTAGGATCCTCCTGAGAAGGAAGCTGCTCTCTCTTCTCCTTCAGGCAGGTCAGCACAGCATCTGGTGTCTCCTCTCCCGAGGAACCTGGCTCAGGGCCCACGGCTTCTGGCTTCCCATTCTCTCTGGGGACTGTGGGTTGCTCACAGGATGGGGTTCTAGGTGGGCCTTTGGGAGCACTCCCTTGCTCTTCCGACAGCTTCAGTCTTAGTTCTAAGAGAAATGCGGTGATTTACCATGAGCAGGGAAGACTCATGGGCCTAATAAGAGCAGAGAACCTTTCAGAAATTCCTCCCCTGATACCAAGTGAGTGGAAGTGAACAGTGCTGTTGAAGGCTTTCCATGGGGAAAGGGAAGCCTGAACCAAGGTCAAGGCCATATGCTCCCCATCAGATGTGGAAATAGAGGGCTCTTGAGGCTGGGATCTCATGGAGGTGGAAGATCACATGTGGTTTAGATTTCAGAGGAGGAGTTTCAGAGGGAGACCAGAGGTAACTGGCCCCAAAGTTTTCACCTGTCACCTACTACAGCACCTGAAATACCACACTCCGTGATTCTTTTACTTGGGTTTTGAAAATTGTGCAGTTGTGATGTGCCCCTGTGGAAACCCAAGAACTTCTCTAGGACATTACACAACACAGTCATTTGAGGATACACAGGAGTGGGGGCAAGGGGAAGTGGACGCCAGCCCCAACTTGACAGACCTTACAATTTCATCTAATACCAGTATTTAATATCCATAAATCACCATTATTGCAATGTGGCTTTATATAAGTCTTCATAATTAAAAGTAAAAAGTCCCCCTGGGACTTCCCAGAAAACACTGTTTTAGAATATGCAAGGGGACAGGTCATTTGAATGAGGCCATTTATATTGATTTCTCAATTACACAGCTTATTTTCTTTGTTTGGCTTTTTTTTTTTTATTATTTAGGCTCTGATGTGGTGTTTAAATACTGTGCATTTTATAAACCTGCTACATCACTACAGTTTAATATCACTGAATTAATACTCTTTTTCAGTTCTTCATCACCATCCTTCTAGAAATTTGGAAGAACTCCTCCATTTTCTGTACTGAAATAAAAATGTACCAATAGGAAGAAAACAAATTTCTATTGGTAAATAACTATAGTCCCTAAAAATGGACTTGAGAGTTAATTAATACTCACACCACCATCTCCACAGAGACAGAGAATGGAGGACACTGGATGAGGAGGCAAGAGGACCAGCTTTACTCCAAACTCGCCACCTTGCAGTCACGTCCCATTCCTCTCTCTGGACATAAATGCCTCCTCTGTGCAGTGGGGTATGTGGAATCAATGCCTGCTCACCCTCTTCTGTTTCTAACACCCAAGAATCCAAGAACATGGGGAGGTGAAGACTCTACACCTCAAAATGTTCCTGGCAATGAAGTTTGACTGTGGAGACTGAAATTCCTCAGTTTCCTTAGAAGGAGATGTATTAAATGGGATCAAACAACGTAGGAGACCCAGGACCCTTCATTTGAAGATAAGGCCTCTGATCTAGGCAGGAGACAAGGTTAAAGAACGGGTAAATGGCCCCAAACTTTTCACCTGTCACCGACTACGGCACCTGAAATACCACACTCCGTGATTCTTTTACTTGGCTTTTGAAAGGTGTGCAGCTCTAATGTGCCCCTGTGGAAGCCCAAGAACTTCTAGGACATTACACAACACAGTCATTTGAGGATACACAGGAGTGGGGGCAAGGGGAAGTGGACGCCAGCCCCAACTTGACAGACCTTACAATTTCATCTAATACCAGTATTTAATATCCATAAATCACCATTATTGCAATGTGGCTTTATATAAGTCTTCATAATTAAAAGTAAAAAGTCCCCCTGGGACTTCCCAGAAAACACTGTTTTAGAATATGCAAGGGGACAGGTCATTTGAATGAGGCCATTTATATTGATTTCTCAATTACACAGCTTATTTTCTTTGTTTGGCTTTTTTTTTTTTATTATTTAGGCTCTGATGTGGTGTTTAAATACTGTGCATTTTATAAACCTGCTACATCACTACAGTTTAATATCACTGAATTAATACTCTTTTTCAGTTCTTCATCACCATCCTTCTAGAAATTTGGAAGAACTCCTCCATTTTCTGTACTGAAATAAAAATGTACCAATAGGAAGAAAACAAATTTCTATTGGTAAATAACTATAGTCCCTAAAAATGGACTTGAGAGTTAATTAATACTCACACCACCATCTCCACAGAGACAGAGAATGGAGGACACTGGATGAGGAGGCAAGAGGACCAGCTTTACTCCAAACTCGCCACCTTGCAGTCACGTCCCCATTCCCTCTCTCTGGACATAAATGCCTCCTCTGTGCAGTGGGGTATGTGGAATCAATGCCTGCTCACCCTCTTCTGTTTCTAACACCCAAGAATCCAAGAACATGGGGAGGTGAAGACTCTACACCTCAAAATGTTCCTGGCAATGAAGTTTGACTGTGGAGACTGAAATTCCTCAGTTTCCTTAGAAGGAGATGTATTAAATGGGATCAAACAACGTAGGAGACCCAGGACCCTTCATTTGAAGATAAGGCCTCTGATCTAGGCAGGAGACAAGGTTAAAGAAGGCTCAAGTGGATGAGAATCCAAAACTCCCTGGAGCACACTGTCACAATTTTAACTGCTTCCTTCCTGAAAAAGGAGACCCTTGGACTGGCATTTACCTTTGAGCTGTTTGCGACCTTTAGCCAAATCATTCATCCATTTCAGGACTTCAGGATTAGATGTCTTGTCACCGTGGGAAGGCTGCAAGTTAAGGGAGAGTGGGGACCGGAGGAGGGAAGGGGAGGGAGGGAGAGAAGACAGAAAAGGAAAAATAAAAATTTTAAACAGTCGAGGCACACAAAGATAGTTCAAGAACATATAAAGCTGGGAGGGGACGTTCAGGCATGTTATTGCCAACAGATAAAGCTGTCTCTGAAAAACAGAGCAAACATTCCTGAACTCCTCCATTCTTTCATCCTTGCCATGGACCTTTCTAAACACACCTGGTCATTTTTGTATACTCCTCACTACTCCCAGCGCCCCCTACAGTCTAACTAACCCTCAATCACCCTTGTGGACCAGCCACACCCAACACCTCATGGTCAGGTCATTCTTATCTGTGTAGACAACTGACTGATACAAACCAGCGCTTCCTCCCTTACCTCTGCTCGTGGTTTATGACCACATCCTTTCTGGGGAATACTATGAACTGGAAGCTTTAGCTCCTATCAGTCACAGCCTCCAAGCTGAACAAATACCTGATAACACTCTGAGAAGCCAGTGAGTAAAGGGGATCCCCATGCCCAGATTTCAACTCCTCACTATTTAGACTCAATGTCCTCCTGGAGTAGCATTAAAGTAAAAATTAACTAGATGAGTATGGACTTGGGCAAATTACTTAGCCTCCTCATGCCTCAATTTCATCTACCAAATGAGGATTTAATACCATCTCCCTCATAGGGTTTCTGTGAGGGATAAATCCAAGAACATGGGGAGGTGAAGACTCTACACCTCAAAATGTTCCTGGCAATGAAGTTTGACTGTGGAGACTGAAATTCCTCAGTTTCCTTAGAAGGAGATGTATTAAATGGGATCAAACAACGTAGGAGACCCAGGACCCTTCATTTGAAGATAAGGCCTCTGATCTAGGCAGGAGACAAGGTTAAAGAAGGCTCAAGTGGATGAGAATCCAAAACTCCCTGGAGCACACTGTCACAATTTTAACTGCTTCCTTCCTGAAAAAGGAGACCCTTGGACTGGCATTTACCTTTGAGCTGTTTGCGACCTTTAGCCAAATCATTCATCCATTTCAGGACTTCAGGATTAGATGTCTTGTCACCGTGGGAAGGCTGCAAGTTAAGGGAGAGTGGGGACCGGAGGAGGGAAGGGGAGGGAGGGAGAGAAGACAGAAAAGGAAAAATAAAAATTTTAAACAGTCGAGGCACACAAAGATAGTTCAAGAACATATAAAGCTGGGAGGGGACGTTCAGGCATGTTATTGCCAACAGATAAAGCTGTCTCTGAAAAACAGAGCAAACATTCCTGAACTCCTCCATTCTTTCATCCTTGCCATGGACCTTTCTAAACACACCTGGTCATTTTTGTATACTCCTCACTACTCCCAGCGCCCCCTACAGTCTAACTAACCCTCAATCACCCTTGTGGACCAGCCACACCCAACACCTCATGGTCAGGTCATTCTTATCTGTGTAGACAACTGACTGATACAAACCAGCGCTTCCTCCCTTACCTCTGCTCGTGGTTTATGACCACATCCTTTCTGGGGAATACTATGAACTGGAAGCTTTAGCTCCTATCAGTCACAGCCTCCAAGCTGAACAAATACCTGATAACACTCTGAGAAGCCAGTGAGTAAAGGGGATCCCCATGCCCAGATTTCAACTCCTCACTATTTAGACTCAATGTCCTCCTGGAGTAGCATTAAAGTAAAAATTAACTAGATGAGTATGGACTTGGGCAAATTACTTAGCCTCCTCATGCCTCAATTTCATCTACCAAATGAGGATTTAATACCATCTCCCTCATAGGGTTTCTGTGAGGGATAAATCAGTGAATACATGTGAAGCACTTAAAGAGTTCCAGGAACATTCTAAATGCTATAGATATGTTAGCTAGAGCTTAAAATATTATTATTACCATTATGACTGGCAGAGGTGATGATAGTAGTGGTAGTGTTACCACCAGATCTTTAAAGGAATAGTGAGAAGTTTTCGCCAACAAACACACATGCAGAGGTGTGTATGTCCTCCCTAGTAGCTAATCACACTTGAATGTGCCAATAAAAATATGGTTTTAATTTTAGAAGAATATGACTCTGTTCATACAAATCATTCACCTTGATTTCTTTTCAGATTATAAAAGTGAATTTTCTATGGAAAAGAGAAACTAGGTGAGAAGAATGGCAAATATACCCACTCTGGTAACTCAAATACATGCTCAAGATTAGTGGTTCTTTTGATATGTATTAATACAAAGAGCTATACAGGCGTACTCAAGAAGACATCTTAAACACTGTTAACCGTAGCTAGAAATGTGGGCAGTATTAGTGACAAGTCTCGCAGTTATGCCATGTTTAAGAATCTATTAAGAGGAGGGGGACCAAGATAGCAGAGGAATGAGGGGAAGATTTCACCAGCTCCCCAACAGAATCACCAGAACTAATCAAGAAGTGAAACACCAACAACAAACCAGCCGCTAGACGACAGAAGAACTCTTTAAGTCTACGAGGGTCTAAGAGTGCACAGCCAGAACTTTCCCAGAGCTCCTGTTCTGAGAACCCTCTATCCTAATTCCCACGCCAGACCAGGGGAAAACGTGCTAGGAAGTGCCTTAAAAGAGAGCCTGAGCAGAGCGTTCCAGGGAGAGAAGGCAGTGCTCAGCACAAAAATTCCAAAAATTCGGCTGAGTCGCCGGCAGAAATTAAGACAGTGCGAAGATTAGAAACTGGAGAGGGGGCGTCCGGAATGCAGTTAAGAAGTTCCCTGTGGAGTGCAGGAGCACCCAGCGCGAAAATCGCATAGCTTGGCCGGGCGAAAATCGTGACTTTCCGCCTGGCACCAGTAAGTTCAAACACTCCTAGTGGGGGTTTGCTGAATGGAGAGGGGAAGTCGCCCACGGATTGTTGACCAGGGACCGGGCTCCAGCGGGATGGGAAAGTTCATGCCCGCCTTTGGGACTTGAACGTGTAACCGGCAGTGTGCAGTGCTCCAGTGGCAGAGGAGCCGGTGTACCCCTAGAGCTGCAGCCGCAGCGGAGAAAGCCAGACGAAGAGCCGGGATTGGAGGCTACCGGTGGGTGCGCGGTAGAGTTGGGGTGACCCCCTCCAACTAGGGATTGGGTGAGCCGGGGCCCCCACCCAACAGACTGGGATCAGCCCGCCGCCCTGGCCAGCACTTGAGCTCGCAGCAAAGCCTTATTTGGATGAAAACAAAAACAGAAACCATAGCAACTGGCGCTATAAGGGAAAGACTACATCACCAAGACAACACCATTGAGAGCAGATTGGTTTCCACCAGAGAGATGAGAGGATAAAAATCAGGGACAGTATTTAGCTATCTTTGTTTGTTTATTTGTTGTGGACGGTTCTGTTTATTTGATTGATCCACCAGGTTTGGGAATTTTTTTTTTTCATTTTTTTAATTTTGTCTCTTCATATTCAGTTTTTCTTCCCTTTTTAATTTTTAATTTCCTTTTTTTTTGATTTTCAATTTTTTATTATTTTTTTAATTTTATTTCTTGGAAACTTCTAATTTTCTTTCCTCTTTGCCACTGCTTCCTCCCTCTATGTTCTAAATGTAAAACTTTCTCCTATCTACCACTATCCTCTAGATAAATATATCCTATCGTCCTGTCTCCACTGTTCTCTTCCAGCTGCACTAAACAATACAACACACTAATCTTGGCTACATAACCCTATAAAATCCTTCCAAGACGAATCTATTCCTTCTCATTACCCATACACTCTCCTACTCCTCACCCCAACACACGTCTTAGCTAAAAATTGCTTTCAATGAAATAGTCCAAGCCAGGACCTTGCCCCGGATCTATTTTTCCAGGGACTATTTTAATTAATTCAGAGCTTAACGGGCAAGTATCATCTTTGATTGCGTCGTTTGCCAGAAAAATTTCCTATGTTTTATCTCTGTAAGACTGGTCAGAGGTGGTTATTGCTGTGTATGTATATATATCTTATGACTATGTTAGAAAACATCTGCATGCTTTTATGACTGTCACCCATCAGGGATGCACATTTTGTTCCTCATATGCTATTATCTGAACTAATATTACAGAACACCATAGCAAACCAGACATAGAGCCTACACCCTCTGACCAATCATCAAACCAAGGATCATCGGAGCGGAAGCCCTGATTCCAAGACCCCACACTATCAAAAAACATACAACTATAGAGATTATTCGCCAGTAAACAAGACCTAACACCACCCAAGACACAAACCACTGAACCCTTCTATAAGGACAGGAGCCCAAAAGAAGAGAGAATTATACCAAGAAGCCTGGTGGGGGAAAAAGAACTCCACACACACAGACACACACAAAGAAACAAACATTAACCTAATAATGAAATGACAGAGAAACACTGCACAAATGAAGGACCAAGCTAGAGAAACACAGCTTCAAATGACAGAGGAGGAGATACACAAATTATCGGAAAGAGAATTTAGAAAAGCTATACTAATGAGGATGCGAAACACCAAAAACCTAATATTAGAGGAAATTAGTGTACTGAGAAGAGACATGAAGTAATGAAAAATAAGTAAACAGAGATCACCAACTCAATTGCTGAACTCAAAAATACTATAGAAGGTCTCAACAGTAGAGTATAAGAGGCAGAAGAACGGATAAGTGAGCTAGAAGACAGAATGGTGGAAATAAGTGCTGAAGAACAGAACAAAGCTTAAAGAATTAAAAGAACTGAGGATAGCTGCAGAGACCTATGGGACAATAGCAAAGGCACCAACATTAGAATAACAGGATTTCCAGAAGAAGAAGAGGGGAAGAAAGGCTACGAAAAAATTCTTGAAGAGGTTATAGTTGAAAACTTCCCCAACATGGGAAAGGAAATAGTCAACCAAGTCCAAGAAGCACAAAGAGTTCCATACAGGAGAAACCCCAGAAGAAACACACCAAGGCACATTCTAATCAAACTAACACAGACTAAATATAAAGACAGATTACTAAAAGCAGCTCAGAGCAAACAACAAATAACATATAAAGGAAACCCCATATGTCTAACTGCGGATCTTTCCACAGAAACCCTGCAGGCCAGAAGAGAATGGCAAGACACATTTAAACAGCTAAAAGAGAATAACCTCCAACCAAGAATTCTCTAGCCAGCAAGAATCTCATTAAGAATTGATGGTGAAGTCAAAAGCTTCACAGACAAGCAAAAACTAAAAGAATTCTGTACCACAAAACCAGCCCTACAACAAGTGTTAAAGGGCCTGATATAGACAGTAAATACAAGAGTAGGAGAAGTCTTACAAATCAAATCCCAAACTTCTAAGAAAATGACAATAGGAACATTCGTATCAATAATTACTTTGAACCTAAATGGACAATGCTCCAACCAAATGACACAGGTTGGCTGAATGGATCAAGAAACATGACCCATATATATGCTGTTTACAAGAGACCCACTTCAGACCTATAGACACTAATAGACTGAAAGTGAGAGGCTGGAAAAGATATTCCATGCAAATGGAAAGAGAATTTAGAAAAGCTATACTAATGAGGATGCGAAACACCAAAACCTAATATTAGAGGAAATTAGTGTACTGAGAAGAGACATGAAGTAATGAAAAATAAGTAAACAGAGATCACCAACTCAATTGCTGAACTCAAAAATACTATAGAAGGTCTCAACAGTAGAGTATAAGAGGCAGAAGAACGGATAAGTGAGCTAGAAGACAGAATGGTGGAAATAAGTGCTGAAGAACAGAACAAAGCTTAAAGAATTAAAAGAACTGAGGATAGCTGCAGAGACCTATGGGACAATAGCAAAGGCACCAACATTAGAATAACAGGATTTCCAGAAGAAGAAGAGGGGAAGAAAGGCTACAAAAAAATTCTTGAAGAGGTTATAGTTGAAAACTTCCCCAACATGGGAAAGGAAATAGTCAACCAAGTCCAAGAAGCACAAAGAGTTCCATACAGGAGAAACCCCAGAAGAAACACACCAAGGCACATTCTAATCAAACTAACACAGACTAAATATAAAGACAGATTACTAAAAGCAGCTCAGAGCAAACAACAAATAACATATAAAGGAAACCCCATATGTCTAACTGCGGATCTTTCCACAGAAACCCTGCAGGCCAGAAGAGAATGGCAAGACACATTTAAACAGCTAAAAGAGAATAACCTCCAACCAAGAATTCTCTAGCCAGCAAGAATCTCATTAAGAATTGATGGTGAAGTCAAAAGCTTCACAGACAAGCAAAAACTAAAAGAATTCTGTACCACAAAACCAGCCCTACAACAAGTGTTAAAGGGCCTGATATAGACAGTAAATACAAGAGTAGGAGAAGTCTTACAAATCAAATCCCAAACTTCTAAGAAAATGACAATAGGAACATTCGTATCAATAATTACTTTGAACCTAAATGGACAATGCTCCAACCAAATGACACAGGTTGGCTGAATGGATCAAGAAACATGACCCATATATATGCTGTTTACAAGAGACCCACTTCAGACCTATAGACACTAATAGACTGAAAGTGAGAGGCTGGAAAAAGATATTCCATGCAAATGGAAATCAAAAGAAAGCTGGAGTAGCAATGCTCATCTCAGACAAAATAGACTCTAAAGCAAAGAAGATTCTAAGAGACAAGGCAGGTCACTACATAATGATTAAGGGATCTATCCAAGAGGAAGACATAACAGTCATGAATATCTACGCACCCAACACAAGGGCACCTTAATACATAAGACAGGTACTTTTAGACACAAAAGAGGAAATCAACAATAACACAGTAATAGTAGGAGACTTTAACACTTCTCTCACACGAATGGACAGATCATCCAAACAGAAAATTAATAAAGAAACACAAGCCTTAAATGCCACACTAGAAGAAATGGACCTCATCGATATCTTTAGGACGTTCCATCCAAAAGCAGAAGAATACACTTTCTTCTCAAGTGCTCATGGAACATTCTCCAGGATAGACCACATCTTGGGCCACAAATCAAAGCTCAGTCAATTCAAGAAAACTGAAAGTACCTCAGCCATCTTTGCGGACCACAATGTAATGAGACTAGAGATCAACTACAGGAGAAAACTGCTAAAAACACAAACACATGGAGATTAAACAACACATACCTAAAAAACCAACTGATTACTGAGCAAATCAGAAGAAAAATTTAAATATTCAAAGAAGAAATTGACAATGAACACACGACCATGCACAACCTATGGAATACCGTAAAAGCAGTTCTAAAAGGAAACTTATAGCTATACAATCCTACCTCAAGAAACTAGGAAAATATGAAGCAGATGACCTAAACCTATGCTTAAAACAATTGGGGAAAGAAGAAGAAAAACATCCCAAAGCCAGCAGAAGAAGAGAAACCATAAATATTAGAGCAGAAATAAATGAGAAAGAAATGAAAGAAACTATAGTAAAGATAAATAAAACAAAAAGCTGGTTCTTTGAAAAGATAAACAAAATTGACAAGCCACTGGCCAGACTCATCAAGAGAAAGAGAGAAAAGAACCAGATCAACAAAATCAAAAACGAAAAAGGAGAGATTAAAACAGATAATGCAGAAATCCAAAGGATTCTAAGAGACTATTAAGAGCAACTCTATGGCAACAAACTGGACAACCTGGAAGAAATGGACAGTTTCTTGGGGAAGATTAATCTCCTGAGACTGAGCCAGGAAGAATCAGAAACTTTGAACAACCCAATCACAAGCTCAGAAGTCGACTTCGTTATCAAAAATCTACCCAAAAATAAAAGCCCAGGGCCAGATGGCTTCACAGCCAAATTCTACCAAACATTTAAAGAAGACCTAATGCCTGTCCTTCTAAAACTCTTTCAAACAATTGCACAGGAAGGAACACTTCCAAGCACATTCTACGAGGCTACCATCACCCTGTTATGAAAACCAGGCAAAGACAACACAAAAAAGGAAAATTAGAGGTCAATTTCACTGATGAACTTAGATGCCAAGATCCTCAACAAAATCCTAGCAAACAGAATTCAACGACACATCAAAAAACTCATACATCACAATCAAGTCAGGTTCATCCCAGGCAAGCAAGGATTCTTCAATATCAGCAAATCAATCAATGTGACACACCATATCAACAAATTGAGAGACAAAAATCACATGATCATCTCAATAGATGCAGAAAAAGCCTTCGACAAAGTACAACATCCATTTATGATAAAAAAAAACTCTTCAGAAAATGGGCATAGAAGGAACCTATCTCAACATAATAAAAGGCATCTATGAGAAGCCCACAGCGAACATTATGCTCAACGATGAAAAACTGAAAGCATTCCCTCTAAGATCATGAACAAGACAGGGGTGTCCACTTTCACCACTACTATTCAACACAGTCTTAGAAGCTCTAGCAACAGCAATAAGCGAAGAGAAAGAAATAAAAGGAATCCATATTAGAAAGGAAGAAGTCAAGCTCTCTCTTTTTGCAGATGACATGATATTATACATAGAAAATCCCAAAGACTCTATTACAAAGCTACTAGAGTTAATCAACGATCAGCAAAGTCGCAGGATACAAAGTCAACACACAGAAATCACTGGCATTCCTATACACAAACAATGAAAAATCAGAAGATGAAATCAAAAGAGGCAATCCCCTTCACCACTGCAACCAAAAGAATCAAATACCTAGGAATAAACCTACCCAAAGAAACAAAAGAACTGTACACAGAAAATTACAAGACACTCATGAAAGAAATTAAAGAAGACTTAAACAGATGGAGAGATATTCCATGTTCCTGGGTCGGAAGAATCAATATTGTGAAAATGACCATACTACCAAATACCATCTACAGATTCAATGCAATACCTATTCAACTACCATTGACATTTTTCACAAAACTAGACCAAAAAAGAATAACACAGTTCATATGGAAACACAAAAGACCACGAATAGCCAAAGCAATCCTGAGAAAGAAAAATGGAGCTGGAGGAATCACCCTCCCCAACTTCAGACTCTACTACAAAGCAACAGTCATCAAGACAGTATGGTACTGGCACAAACACAGAAATATAGACCAATGGAACAAGATAGAGAACCCAGAGATAGGTCCAAGCAGCTATGGGTACCTTATTTTTGACAAAGGAGGCAAAAACCTAAAACAGGGCAAAGACAGCCTCTTTAACAAGTGGTGCTGGGAGAATTGGACAGCTACATGCAAAAAAATGAAATTGGAACATTCCCTGACACCATACACTAAGATCAACTCAAAATGGATTAAAGACCTAAATGGAAGACCAGAAACCATCAAACTCTTAGAGGAGAATACAGGCAAAACCCTCAAGGACATAAATCAAAGCAAGATCTTCTCTGACCCACCTACTAAAATAGCAGAACTGAAAAGAAAAATGAACATGTGGGACCTCATGAAACTTAAAAGCTTTTGTACAGCAAAAGAAATCACAGAAAAGCTGAACAGACACCCCACAGAGTGGGAGAAAATCATAGCAAATGAAATAACAGACAAAGAATTAATCTCCAAAATCTACAACTCAGCACAGGAAAAACGAACAACCCAATCAAAAAATGGGAAAAAGATCTAAAGAGACGCCTCTCCAAAGAGGACATACAGATGGCCCAAAAGCACATGAAACGGTGCTCAACCTCACTTATCATTAGAGAAATGCAAATTAAAACTACAATGAGATATCGCCTCACACCCGTCAGAATGGCCATTATCCACAAATCGACAGACAATAAATGCTGGAGAGGGTGTGGAAGAAAGGGAACCCTCTAGCATTGCTGGTGGGAATGTCAATTGATCCGGTCTCTATGGAAGACAGTATGGAGATTCCTTAAAAAACTAAAAATAGAAGCACCCTATGACCCAGCAATCCCACTATTAGGCTTATATCCTGATGAAATCAAAACTGAAAGAAGCACCTGTACCCCAATGTTCATTGCAGCTCTCTATACAGTAGCTAGAACTTGGAAGCAACCTAGATGTCCATCGATGAACGAATGGATAAAAAAAACTCTGTTACATATATACAATGGAATACTACTCAGCTGTTAAAAGAAATGCAGAAGACTCAGTCCTAATGAAGTGGCTGGCTCTAGAACCTATCATAAAAGGTTAAGTAAGTCAAAAAGAGAAAGACAAATACAGTATACTAACACATATATATGGAATCTAGTAGGATGGTCTTGATAACACATGCAGTGAACTCATGGAAAAACAGACAGAGCATAGACATATGGACATTGTGGGGAAGAAACAGGGAGGGAGTAACATGGAAACCTATATTGTCATGTGTGGAAAAGATAGCTATTGTCAGTGTGCTAAGGGAATAGGAGCACTTAAAATGGCATGGGGCAATGGTCCAGAGTGGTTGAATGGGGGGAGCTTGGGGGGTGGAGACCATGGATATGCATATGACTGATTTGGGAACATACATGTCTGTGAACAACAAAACTCTGTAAAACCTTTAAAATAAAGAATGAAAAAAAGACTGTCTTGAAAACTAACCTGATTTTTTTTTTCCCATTGTGCAAAGCTAAAAATTACTCCTTATGACCCCTATTTTAGTGAATTTGCAGCCATTGTGGGAAACTCAGAACAGGAAAAACAGGAAAAAAGAATGTTCCTCTTAGCTTCCTCCCCAGAATATACACACACTACAGAGACCTGCAGATTGCTTCTGAATCAAGTGCTTAGTGAGCCTTTAAATATTTTAAGATGTATGAAACCTTATTCCCTGTTCTCTTTTATTCTAATAACAAGTTTTCTGGGCTCTTTGCCAAAAACCCAATATCTTTCTGCAATTCTACATGGATGTGAGTTCTCTCCACACCACAATCAACATTACAAACAATCAATGAAACTAGCTTGGGATATCTGGACACCTAGCTCTGACTCTGTTGTTTCTTATGTAAGAAGAAAAGTTCATGATTGCAACACTGTTACACAAAGGCTGGTATCTCACTGATGAGGAAGGATGGAATCAAGATTTATCCTTAAAAGTGGTAGGAACAGATGTCACTTGATAGGTACTCATCCATCAACCAGAAAGAAATTTATTGTGAAGGAAAACTCTCCCTCATTTTGTTCCACAATTAGAGACTCTTCTCTTTGGGTCCTTCAGAGGTTCTTATCGAAATGCAAATGAGTAAAAGTTAAAGAACAAATATGACTATAATTCAAAATCTTTCCCAATTTCAGTCCTAGAAACAGTAGTGACAGTCAGGCTCCTGCCGAGGAAGAAAAGGAGAGATCGATAATTAAATCAAATTGGAAATCAAAGTTGTAATTTGTTACAAGGAATTAGCTTAGCAGAGGTCAGCTGATAGCACGTGAGAATAAGACGGACTCAGGAGAGACTCAATTAATGACGGGTCTTGGGATGGCCAAGGGAACCGGAGCTGTCCCTTGACACTGAGATGCACTCAGAAAGGAAGGACAGAAAAGCCCACCCATCTCTAACCTTCCACTCCAAATCACAGGAGCCTTACCCGGTATTTCTTTTCTTGTTCAAATTTTTCTTCAAATTTCCGAATTTTCCTCTTGAGGCTCTGGATGTGCTTGGTGAGCTGGGTGATGGTCTGCAGCTCCTTGCCGTCACCACAGCTGCACCGGGAAGAGCTGCGGGGCCTGTGGTGGTTCCAGGGAGGGAGAGAATCATTAAAAACACCACTGTGTATAAAATAGCTAACTAATACGGCTTTGCTGTAAAGCACAGGGAATTCTGCTCAGTACTCTGTAATGACCTATATAGGAACAGAATCTAAAAATAAGTGGATACATGTACATGTATAACTGATTCACATTCCTGCACATCTGAAACTAACACAATATTGTAAATCATCTACACTCCAAGAAGAATTCTTTTAAAAAGATATAAATTAAACACAAAACAATTATAGATAATTCACACTGCTGTTGGCAGAAACCAACACAACATTGGAAAGCAATATTCCTCAAATTAAAAAAATAAATTAAAACAGAGCAAAACAATGGCCTTTCCTACAAACCCAAACCTGCTGACCTACAAACCCAGCTTCTTGGAACATCAGAGAAGTCCAGAGGACAGTTCACCAACTGATGAGTCCCCAGTGGCAGCATCTATTGGTAATTGGAGACCCCTGATCAGAGAACTGCATTATGGGCAAATGTCATCAGGGATTTGAGTCTAGAAAAGTCAGAAATTTAGTCTAGGAAATGCACTTTCTAAGGCCTGGAGGGTTCCATTGACAGACTCACGAGACAGCATTATCCTCAATAGGCTGTACGTATGCTAGTGCTCATTTGTGTCCAACTCTGTGACCCCATGAACTATAGCCTGGTAGGCTCCTGATCCATGAGGTTCTCCAGGCAAGAAAACTGGAGTGGGATGCCATCTCCTTCTCCAAGGGATCTTTCTGAGCCAGGGATCAAACACACATCTCCTGCCTTGGCAGGCAGATTCTTTATCCCTGAGTTACCAAGGGATTGAACTCACCTAACAATATTTTGCCAACATCACTTTGCTGACAAAAGCCCACCCATCTCTAACCTTCCACTCCAAATCACAGGAGCCTTACCCGGTATTTCTTTTCTTGTTCAAATTTTTCTTCAAATTTCCGAATTTTCCTCTTGAGGCTCTGGATGTGCTTGGTGAGCTGGGTGATGGTCTGCAGCTCCTTGCCGTCACCACAGCTGCACCGGGAAGAGCTGCGGGGCCTGTGGTGGTTCCAGGGAGGGAGAGAATCATTAAAAACACCACTGTGTATAAAATAGCTAACTAATACGGCTTTGCTGTAAAGCACAGGGAATTCTGCTCAGTACTCTGTAATGACCTATATAGGAACAGAATCTAAAAATAAGTGGATACATGTACATGTATAACTGATTCACATTCCTGCACATCTGAAACTAACACAATATTGTAAATCATCTACACTCCAAGAAGAATTCTTTTAAAAAGATATAAATTAAACACAAAACAATTATAGATAATTCACACTGCTGTTGGCAGAAACCAACACAACATTGGAAAGCAATATTCCTCAAATTAAAAAAATAAATTAAAACAGAGCAAAACAATGGCCTTTCCTACAAACCCAAACCTGCTGACCTACAAACCCAGCTTCTTGGAACATCAGAGAAGTCCAGAGGACAGTTCACCAACTGATGAGTCCCCAGTGGCAGCATCTATTGGTAATTGGAGACCCCTGATCAGAGAACTGCATTATGGGCAAATGTCATCAGGGATTTGAGTCTAGAAAAGTCAGAAATTTAGTCTAGGAAATGCACTTTCTAAGGCCTGGAGGGTTCCATTGACAGACTCACGAGACAGCATTATCCTCAATAGGCTGTACGTATGCTAGTGCTCATTTGTGTCCAACTCTGTGACCCCATGAACTATAGCCTGGTAGGCTCCCTGATCCATGAGGTTCTCCAGGCAAGAAAACTGGAGTGGGATGCCATCTCCTTCTCCAAGGGATCTTTCTGAGCCAGGGATCAAACACACATCTCCTGCCTTGGCAGGCAGATTCTTTATCCCTGAGTTACCAAGGGATTGAACTCACCTAACAATATTTTGCCAACATCACTTTGCTGACAAAAGTCCATATAGTCAAAGCTATGGTTTTCCAAGTAGTCATGTATGGATGTGAGAGCTGGACCACAAATAAAGCTGAGTGCTGAAGAATTGATGCCTTTGAACTGTGGTGTCAGAGAAGACACTTGAGAGTTCCCTGGACTACAAGGAGTTCCACCAGTCAATCCTAAAAGAAATCGACCCTGGATATTCATTGGAAGGACTGATGCTGAAGCTGAAGCTCCAATACTTTTGGCCACCTAATGCGAAGAGACAACTCATTGGAAAGGACCCCAATGTTGGGAAAAATAGAAGGCAAAAGGAGAAAGGGGCGACAGACGACGAGATGGTTGGAAGGCATCACTGAGTCAACAGACATGAATTTAGGCAAGTTTTGGGAAATGGTGAAGGACAGGGAAGCCTGGCATGCTGCAGTCCATGGAAGCACAAAGAGTTGGACATGAATGAGCAACTGAATTGAACTGAACAGAACAATATTTTCAAAGGAGATTTAGATGAGTTGCTAAGTTTTCTTGATATAATAGAGCCTTTGTGAATGTGATGAAAGAAAGGGATGCCCTCTCTAGAAAACATGTTTACTTTCTCACCTGGCATACTTTAAAATAGCTAACAGTTCATGAAGTCCCTCAAGTCCATTAGTAGACAGGACCCGGGTCTAATTCATGAGCAACAACAGGAATTATGATGGAGAAACTAGAAATTCCCTGCACATATATCTAGTCAAGGGAGACTCATTTTAGCTATATATCAACACTACTAATGGAATAATAAAGAACACATAGTTTCACAATTCTTTTTTTTTTTTGGTTGGGAAGCTATTATAAACTACTACTTTTCTAGAATCTAAGAAACTGAGACAGACAACATGCCAAGCATTGCCACAGCCATCCATCAAGGCTACAGCTGGACACAGAGATAACACTTAGTGAGCTCACCAAGAATGATATCCATGGCATTTGCATGCACACAGACTTTCTTAGGATTCTGGCCATTTCACCAAAAACATGCGACCTGTGGGGCAGCCTGGGTCTCAAGACCATTTCCTCCTCAGATGAGAAAGCCTGCAACAGCATCCTTAACTAGAAATAACACTGATTTTTTGCCATTTATGGTTCAGGGCTTGCAGCTGCTTTGGGTAGACATGGTTGCTCTATTTCAGACACACACTTCACTGCAGTTTATAAATGGGGCATCTGAAAAACTGTATGAAATGATAAGAACAAGATTTTCTTACATCATAAACTGCTGAGTGCTGGGTGGAGATGGGGCTGACTCAGGGTCTAGGTTGAATCTCTGGCTTTGGCTGAAGATGGAGCACCGTGGAGACAGCAGTGGGTTGTCACCGTCGGTGATGTGATAGAGAAGCCTGCTGGTCTCGACAGACGGCAGGTCCTCTGGTGTGCTCTCAGCTTCATTCTGCCCATCTCTGTGCACAGGCACAGGGTCTGAGGAAACAAGATAAATCATCGAGTCTCTGAAGTGACAGAGGGCTTGAGACTGTCATGTTCCTAAACAAAGATCATAAACATTCATTATAATGTCTCGCCTCTTTGTCATTTTTTCCTTCTGGGGATATGAAAGCCTTTCAAAATACTGTCATGTCTGTTCACACAGAACCTGGACAGAAAATATTACAAGGCCAACACACACCAAAAATGGAAACACAGATTATTTCAGTCCATGTTACTGCAACAACATAGCCCCAAACTACAAAAAAACCTCTCTTTATCTCATATTATTTGCATATGTCAGTGTGTATATTACAAAATGTTAAAGTGAAAAAGAGAAAACAATTACATGGAACTGGAACAAAAGATGAGGAAGGGAGAGGGAGAGGAGGCGTTAGAGAGGAAGAGAAAACAGAGGAGGAAGAGAAGGGTGGAGAGCCCCAGGGAGAAAATTACTCAGCACTCATTAAATATGACGGAACTTGCTCATCAACATGGAATGATGTACAGAATATGCTCAATGCAAACCACACATTTCAGCACAAGACAGGAATGATTCCACATTTCCATGTGATATAAGCAGCACACATTTCTGTGCCAATAAATAAACGACAAAAGATCAAAGTCACATAGCAACTACCAAGCATGGTGGAATCGGCAATGATTCTAGTTCTTCTCCAAATATTTACATTACATTTTATTTGTGACAAAAACAAAAACAAAGAACGAAACCTACTCTAAAACCCTCTCCCCAGCAAGGTAGTTCTCTGCCTGAATTCTCACTGTGATCATTCCCTCTTTAAATGAGCTCTTTAGCTCGCTCACCATGGTCAGCGGCTGAAGATGAGCACCCGTGGAAAAACATAAATAAGAACAAGATTTTTTTACATCATAAACTGCTGAGTGCTGGGTGGAGATGGGGCTGACTCAGGGTCTAGGTTGAATCTCTGGCTTTGGCTGAAGATGGAGCACCGTGGAGACAGCAGTGGGTTGTCACCGTCGGTGATGTGATAGAGAAGCCTGCTGGTCTCGACAGACGGCAGGTCCTCTGGTGTGCTCTCAGCTTCATTCTGCCCATCTCTGTGCACAGGCACAGGGTCTGAGGAAACAAGATAAATCATCGAGTCTCTGAAGTGACAGAGGGCTTGAGACTGTCATGTTCCTAAACAAAGATCATAAACATTCATTATAATGTCTCGCCTCTTTGTCATTTTTTCCTTCTGGGGATATGAAAGCCTTTCAAAATACTGTCATGTCTGTTCACACAGAACCTGGACAGAAAATATTACAAGGCCAACACACACCAAAAATGGAAACACAGATTATTTCAGTCCATGTTACTGCAACAACATAGCCCCAAACTACAAAAAAACCTCTCTTTATCTCATATTATTTGCATATGTCAGTGTGTATATTACAAAATGTTAAAGTGAAAAAGAGAAAACAATTACATGGAACTGGAACAAAAGATGAGGAAGGGAGAGGGAGAGGAGGCGTTAGAGAGGAAGAGAAAACAGAGGAGGAAGAGAAGGGTGGAGAGCCCCAGGGAGAAAATTACTCAGCACTCATTAAATATGACGGAACTTGCTCATCAACATGGAATGATGTACAGAATATGCTCAATGCAAACCACACATTTCAGCACAAGACAGGAATGATTCCACATTTCCATGTGATATAAGCAGCACACATTTCTGTGCCAATAAATAAACGACAAAAGATCAAAGTCACATAGCAACTACCAAGCATGGTGGAATCGGCAATGATTCTAGTTCTTCTCCAAATATTTACATTACATTTTATTTGTGACAAAAACAAAAACAAAGAACGAAACCTACTCTAAAACCCTCTCCCCAGCAAGGTAGTTCTCTGCCTGAATTCTCACTGTGATCATTCCCTCTTTAAATGAGCTCTTTAGCTCGCTCACCATGGTCAGTCCAGAAGGCAAGCACTCCTGCACTACCCAGATGAGGCAAAGGGGATGGGGAACCAGAGGATGCCCAGTCAGGGTGGCAAAGATAAGAGCCTAAGGTGTTGTACAAAGATACTCAAGAAGCAGCCAAAACCTTCTCAATTTTGCCCTGCAAACAAGTGAGAACAACCCGAGGCTTTCTCCTGTTCTGACAACCCTAAAGAAAGAGGAAAAACACATGCTTTCTGGGTGAATAAGTGAATCTGAAAATACTGGCAGTCCACTTTTCCAAAAGAAACATTTATCACAATTTGGTACTGGATGAATCTTAATCAGGTTTAGAATGGCTCATGCTCTCTAGAGCCTGAAATGCAATTTGCTTTGTGCAACAAAGATCCGGTTAGATCTTTGTGTATTTTCAGGCGGCTTTTCCCCTTTGGGTTGTAGGCTGGGAGGATGGACAATGCCTCCTATCAGGACTTCAAAGCTTGTTGACAACACTTCTCTCAGTGGCTGAGGCTGGTCAGAAAAGGATGGGGTGAGGGCCAGGGAAATGTTGGAGTCAGATGAAGGCCAAAGCCCAGGCCCACAGGGAAGGTGTCTGGCGTGACTAACAAAGCTCACCGCAGGCGACACCCTTGCTAAGAATAATGTAGCCAGAAAACACTGCCATTTGGAGCGAGCCCTGAAGAGTCACAGGAATGACAGCGTATCCTCCAGTGACCTTCAACATCCACCAAGAAGTGTCTGAGTGCCTCACCAAATCCTCTTCTTAACCCAGCAGACTCTAAGAAGAAATTCGTTTCATTCATGTTGCCTGTTCCTGGGCAATATCATTTGGTAATAAAGACGAGAAAGAAAAAGATCTTCAGCAAGCACCAGGGACCAGATATTTTTGTTGAAATGGAAAGGATCTCTGGTCTTCAGCTCAGCTCTGGGGCCAGGGTAAAAGCTAAGAGGCCAGCAGCCTCTTGGTGGTGCCTTCTCATGACAAAATGGGGGCACCTGGGGTCCTAGCCACATGACTAACCTGAGGGTGAGAAAAGGGCTTAGCTTTGGAGAGCTGCAGAGACCCAAGACGTGACTTCACAAAGTCCACAGTGAACGGCTCATTTCGAACCACGTTGCAATTGTATCTGTAAACCTTCGCATACGTGCCATCTGTTCTTCATGGGCACTTTCATGATTGACCAGAGCTGCCATCAACATCATGACCTCTCCACCCCCAATTCAGTGCTGAAGGAAGAAGCAGACCTGAAAGACTCCAAAGTAACCAGTTGAAAAGCGACAGGCAAACACTGGTGATCTGGGAGCACCCGAGTTCTCTGTCTAACCGTTGAGTTGAGGAATGGCTTAATTGAAACTGTTGTGCAATGCTGGCACATTTATCACAATTTGGTACTGGATGAATCTTAATCAGGTTTAGAATGGCTCATGCTCTCTAGAGCCTGAAATGCAATTTGCTTTGTGCAACAAAGATCCGGTTAGATCTTTGTGTATTTTCAGGCGGCTTTTCCCCTTTGGGTTGTAGGCTGGGAGGA
Organism: Tragulus kanchil; assembly: GCA_022376925.1. Classification (NCBI taxonomy): domain Eukaryota; kingdom Metazoa; phylum Chordata; class Mammalia; order Artiodactyla; family Tragulidae; genus Tragulus; species Tragulus kanchil. Next base: position 91,544,555 of record JAIOJX010000005.1, on the reverse strand, counting down.
TGGACAATGCCTCCTATCAGGACTTCAAAGCTTGTTGACAACACTTCTCTCAGTGGCTGAGGCTGGTCAGAAAAGGATGGGGTGAGGGCCAGGGAAATGTTGGAGTCAGATGAAGGCCAAAGCCCAGGCCCACAGGGAAGGTGTCTGGCGTGACTAACAAAGCTCACCGCAGGCGACACCCTTGCTAAGAATAATGTAGCCAGAAAACACTGCCACTTGAAGCGTACCCTGAAGAGTCACATGAATGACAGCGTATCCTCCAGTGACCTTCAACATCCACCAAGAAGTGTCTGAGTGCCTCACCAAATCCTCTTCTTAACCCAGCAGACTCTAAGAAGAAATTCGTTTCATTCATGTTGCCTGTTCCTGGGCAATATCATTTGGTAATAAAGACGAGAAAGAAAAAGATCTTCAGCAAGCACCAGGGACCAGATATTTTTGTTGAAATGGAAAGGATCTCTGGTCTTCAGCTCAGCTCTGGGGCCAGGGTAAAAGCTAAGAGGCCAGCAGCCTCTTGGTGGTGCCTTCTCATGACAAAATGGGGGCACCTGGGGTCCTAGCCACATGACTAACCTGAGGGTGAGAAAAGGGCTTAGCTTTGGAGAGCTGCAGAGACCCAAGACGTGACTTCACAAAGTCCACAGTGAACGGCTCATTTCGAACCACGTTGCAATTGTATCTGTAAACCTTCGCATACGTGCCATCTGTTCTTCATGGGCACTTTCATGATTGACCAGAGCTGCCATCAACATCATGACCTCTCCACCCCCAATTCAGTGCTGAAGGAAGAAGCAGACCTGAAAGACTCCAAAGTAACCAGTTGAAAAGCGACAGGCAAACACTGGTGATCTGGGAGCACCCGAGTTCTCTGTCTAACCGTTGAGTTGAGGAATGGCTTAATTGAAACTGTTGTGCAATGCTGTGTGGAATTGTGGAGACAGGGTTACTGAGTCCCTTGCTCAGAAGAGGCCACATAGTTGCAGTGCCAGCCAGTGTGGCTGCCATCCTGGAGCAGAGCCCAGGCCTCCACTTACAGGCCCTGCTCCCCAACAGGGAGAAGCTTATGGCAATGTTAAACTTGAGCGGCTTTTGAGGGGACCCTGGGAACACACTGATTTTTCTTCCAAAGGAAGGGGCAGATCACCAGGGCCCATGCTGGAATGCAGTATGGTTTAGAGTGTGGGTCTGGGACCCACGGAATGAAGATGGATAAAAATAAATTAATTAATTAAAAGAATAAAAAGAAGCCAAAATTTTTTAAAAATCATTTTTCCTTGTTTGTGTATTCTATAATTTATGTGATGAATATGTCTTAATTTTACAGGAAGAAAAAAACAATGAAAGTTAATATAAAAGTTAGGGCAGAATAAAAGCATTCCTGAGAAGGAAAGTGAGAAACAAGTCCCAGAAACAAACAAGAGAGAACAAGCCTTGTGTGTTTGAATCCCAGGTCCACTGCCAGTTAAGAGGCACTTCAGAAAAAACTGAACATTTTAAAATATCAGTTCCTTCATCTGTAAAAGTCCGCAAGGAGTTCTCATGGGGTTAATGTGGGGAATGACAGCCAGGACACCTGAACATATTGTACCTCCTACCAGTTCTTATTTATAAATAAGTAAGAATAATAATCATTCCTAATAGTTATGCAGTGACTCACTATGTCCTCAAACTTCCAGTTAGCATTTCTACAAGGATTTAATCTTTGTAATAACCGCAGGAGGCTAGTAGCAATGGGATCCTCATTTCACATTCAGAAGGGAAGGTGGCATGACTCTGTGGGCTCCAGTTGGGGTAGGGGCAGGGTCTGACCGATTCCTGAGGCAGAAGACTCCACACCTCTCTGGCCCTGCAGGCTGGAGGGAATTCCTGGCTGCCTGCTCTCTGAGCAGTAGGGGTGACATCAGCAGGGAGGAAGGCCAGAGTCCACTTCTATGTTGGCTGTAACCCCAGGCAGGAACAGATGCTGTATCACAGCTGTCACATGAGTAAGATTTTAAATTTTATTTTTCCAATGTGAATTTTTAAGTGATTCAAATGTAAATCAACTATGCTTCAATAAAAATGTTGGTCCAGTGGGTAAAGAGTCCGCCTTGCAGTGCAAGGGGCACCGGTTCCATCCCTAGCCTGGGAAGATCCCAAGTGCCGCAGAGCGGCTGGGCTGGTGTGTCCAATTATGAGCCAGCGCTCTGGAGTACATGTGCCCAATCAGTGCTCTGCAATGAATGAGACCACTGCAATGGGAGGTCCACTGATGGATGAAAATAAAAAACCAATAAAAGAGGCCAAAATTTTTTAAAAATCATTTTTCCTTGTTTGTGTATTCTATAATTTATGTGATGAATATGTCTTAATTTTACAGGAAGAAAAAAACAATGAAAGTTAATATAAAAGTTAGGGCAGAATAAAAGCATTCCTGAGAAGGAAAGTGAGAAACAAGTCCCAGAAACAAACAAGAGAGAACAAGCCTTGTGTGTTTGAATCCCAGGTCCACTGCCAGTTAAGAGGCACTTCAGAAAAAACTGAACATTTTAAAATATCAGTTCCTTCATCTGTAAAAGTCCGCAAGGAGTTCTCATGGGGTTAATGTGGGGAATGACAGCCAGGACACCTGAACATATTGTACCTCCTACCAGTTCTTATTTATAAATAAGTAAGAATAATAATCATTCCTAATAGTTATGCAGTGACTCACTATGTCCTCAAACTTCCAGTTAGCATTTCTACAAGGATTTAATCTTTGTAATAACCGCAGGAGGCTAGTAGCAATGGGATCCTCATTTCACATTCAGAAGGGAAGGTGGCATGACTCTGTGGGCTCCAGTTGGGGTAGGGGCAGGGTCTGACCGATTCCTGAGGCAGAAGACTCCACACCTCTCTGGCCCTGCAGGCTGGAGGGAATTCCTGGCTGCCTGCTCTCTGAGCAGTAGGGGTGACATCAGCAGGGAGGAAGGCCAGAGTCCACTTCTATGTTGGCTGTAACCCCAGGCAGGAACAGATGCTGTATCACAGCTGTCACATGAGTAAGATTTTAAATTTTATTTTTCCAATGTGAATTTTTAAGTGATTCAAATGTAAATCAACTATGCTTCAATAAAAATGTTGGTCCAGTGGGTAAAGAGTCCGCCTTGCAGTGCAAGGGGCACCGGTTCCATCCCTAGCCTGGGAAGATCCCAAGTGCCGCAGAGCGGCTGGGCTGGTGTGTCCAATTATGAGCCAGCGCTCTGGAGTACATGTGCCCAATCAGTGCTCTGCAATGAATGAGACCACTGCAATGGGAGGTCCACTGATGGATGAAAATAAATAACCAATAAAAGAGGCCAATTTTTTTCAAAAAAGTAAATAATGTGATTTAAAATTTAAATAAATCTCTGCACCCACCTGAGACAGACTGCTGAGATCTGAGTCACAAACGAGACCTAGGCTTGTGGGTTTATTTGTACTTTTGCATTAGGCCATCATGATGGGCTCATAAGTAACACTGAAATACATTCCAGAATGCCAAACATCAGCCTTTGATGGTATTAAAAATGAAATAAGTCAGAAACATGTATGTGGTTTTAATGAGGTTCAGGCATCAGAGTTCTCAGCCAGCCTTAACACAAAGAGGGCCATAAACAAAACCAAGAAACAAACTCAAAAACACCTGATGGATACATAATGGATTCAGTTGTAGAATATGTTGAATTTAAGTGGCTAAAGGACAGAGGGTTCAACGGAGAGAGAACCTAGGTAGCCTGCAGTCAACCCAAGAACTAAGCCCGGGGAAACGGAGGAGCTTGTCTGCTCAGAGACCATGGACAGGGAAGCAGTGTCTCTGAGGTTAGCACAGCCAGGTAAAAATAAGGACAGATGAAGACATACTCTGGGTAAATGAGACTAACAAGCTGCTGAATGGCAAGAGGTCAGCACTCCTATTGGTTTTTATGTGCCAACTTCTGTAGACAACAACCAGAAACATCACAGAGCTAAAGAGGTGAGGAATTTCTCATGGTGAAAACCAGGCTGGGGTCTATGGCAGGCACCCTGCAGATCCTGAGAGGCAGTTCACCATCATGGATAAAAGCATGGGCTACAGTTTCAGAAAAACCCAAATCAAGTTGATTTCCTGTCAGATGTGTGACCTGGGACACATTATTCAATCTTTTCCAGTCTCAGCTTTCCCATCTGTTTCATGACAACCTGTGTCTACCTCACCAACTGTCAGAAGGATTTTAAAAACTTAAGGAACCTCAAGTGCTTTATGTAGTGCCACTGTAAACTCAAATGAGCTGTATGTCATTGATGAACATGATGAGTCATCAATGACATACAGTTCATTTGAGTTTATGGTGGTACTTCTGACCTAGCTAGGAAACTGAGGATGGCAGCTAGAGGGGAAATGAGTTTGGTCCTGGATACGAGTGAGGTCCTGGATACAATGAGTTAGGAGGCACTTTGGGTCACCTAGGTGGAGTGCCCGGCAGCCTCTGTACACATGGAGGGAGGAACTTGGGAGACGTAATCTAATTGGGTTCAACCTCAGTGGCACTCCCCCATTTAAACTCCTCTTTCTGAGTAGGGTGTGGAGCAGTGAGCATCATTTTTATTTTGAAGGAGCCAAGTACTGATTTCAGTTCAAATGACCCACCAGTAAATAAGGACATTGCATCAGCTGAGTAACAAGAATTCCAAAATCCTTCCTGAAAACCAGAAAGCTATGTGGATTAAGAAGTCTCAGCTCACGAGAACTGATACAGCCAAAAGGGTTAATGGGGTTTTTTACAGGCATCAGAGTTCTCAGCCAGCCTTAACACAAAGAGGGCCATAAACAAAACCAAGAAACAAACTCAAAAACACCTGATGGATACATAATGGATTCAGTTGTAGAATATGTTGAATTTAAGTGGCTAAAGGACAGAGGGTTCAACGGAGAGAGAACCTAGGTAGCCTGCAGTCAACCCAAGAACTAAGCCCGGGGAAACGGAGGAGCTTGTCTGCTCAGAGACCATGGACAGGGAAGCAGTGTCTCTGAGGTTAGCACAGCCAGGTAAAAATAAGGACAGATGAAGACATACTCTGGGTAAATGAGACTAACAAGCTGCTGAATGGCAAGAGGTCAGCACTCCTATTGGTTTTTATGTGCCAACTTCTGTAGACAACAACCAGAAACATCACAGAGCTAAAGAGGTGAGGAATTTCTCATGGTGAAAACCAGGCTGGGGTCTATGGCAGGCACCCTGCAGATCCTGAGAGGCAGTTCACCATCATGGATAAAAGCATGGGCTACAGTTTCAGAAAAACCCAAATCAAGTTGATTTCCTGTCAGATGTGTGACCTGGGACACATTATTCAATCTTTTCCAGTCTCAGCTTTCCCATCTGTTTCATGACAACCTGTGTCTACCTCACCAACTGTCAGAAGGATTTTAAAAACTTAAGGAACCTCAAGTGCTTTATGTAGTGCCACTGTAAACTCAAATGAGCTGTATGTCATTGATGAACATGATGAGTCATCAATGACATACAGTTCATTTGAGTTTATGGTGGTACTTCTGACCTAGCTAGGAAACTGAGGATGGCAGCTAGAGGGGAAATGAGTTTGGTCCTGGATACGAGTGAGGTCCTGGATACAATGAGTTAGGAGGCACTTTGGGTCACCTAGGTGGAGTGCCCGGCAGCCTCTGTACACATGGAGGGAGGAACTTGGGAGACGTAATCTAATTGGGTTCAACCTCAGTGGCACTCCCCCATTTAAACTCCTCTTTCTGAGTAGGGTGTGGAGCAGTGAGCATCATTTTTATTTTGAAGGAGCCAAGTACTGATTTCAGTTCAAATGACCCACCAGTAAATAAGGACATTGCATCAGCTGAGTAACAAGAATTCCAAAATCCTTCCTGAAAACCAGAAAGCTATGTGGATTAAGAAGTCTCAGCTCACGAGAACTGATACAGCCACCATGGAAGACAGTATGGGGGTTTCTCAATAAACTAGGAATAGAGCCACCATATGACCCAGCAATCTCACTACTAGGCATATACCCTGAGGAAATCAAAACTGAAGGACACAGATGCACTCCATTGTTCATTGCAGCACTATTTACAATAGCTAGAACATGGAAGCAACCTAGACGTCCATCAACAGATGAACAGATAAAGAAACTGTGGTACATATATACAATGGAATATTACTCAGCCATAAAAAGAAATGCATTTGAATCAGTTCTAATGAGGTGTATGAATCTAGAATCTATTATACAGAGTGAGGTATGTCAGAGAAAAGAAGATAAATATTGTATATTGACACATGTGTGTGGAATCTAGAAAGATGGTGCAGATAAATGAATATGCAGAGCAGCAATGAAGAGGTGGACGTGGAGAACAGATGTACAGACATTTGTGTGAGGGAGAGGAGTATGCCATGGGACTAGGGGATCTCAAACAGGGGCTCTGTGGTGATCTGGAGGGGTGGGATGGAGAGGGAGATGGGGGGAGGTTTTGTGGGAGGGAACATAGTTATACCTATGGCAGATTTGGGTCGATGTGTGGCAGTAAACAACAAAACCCTGTAATAATAATAATTATAATAAATAAAATTTGCGTGGAATAAAAAAAATAAAATGACACTCAAAGAGAAAAAAAAGTCTAAGCTCATACATAAACCTATTCCTTGTCTCTGCATTTTTGGTTCAACCTCGTAATTAAATTTCCATCAGTTATAATCGAAAAGACACATGTACCCCGCTGTTTACTGTAACTCTATTTGTTACTAGCCAGGACATGGAAGCAACATAACTGTCCATTGACAGGGGAATGGATAAAGAAGGTATGATACATATATACAGTGGAATATTACTCAGCCATAAAAAGACTGAAGTAATGCCATTTGCAGCAACATGGATGAACCTAGAGATTATCATCATCTCAGAGAGAGACAAATATCATATGATACCACTTATACATAATCTAAAAGACTGATACAAAGGAACTTATTTACAAAAGAGAAATAGTCTCACAGACGTAGAAAACAAAAACAAAACTAAGGGTGGAAAGGGTGAAGGGATAAACTGGGATATTGGGACTGACGATTGTGTATAAAACAGGTAACTAATAAGGACCTACTCTATAGCACAGGGAACTCTACTCAATACTCTGTAATGACCTAGGTGGGAAAAGAATCTAAAAAAAGAGCAGACATATGTTTATGTGCAACTGATTTACTTTGCTGTACTGCAGAAACTAATACAACATTGTAAATCAACTATACTCCATAAAAATTATTTTAAAAAGATTCCATTAGTATATAGGGATCCAGATTTTAGATATTTGAGTATCTCTTAAGATAAATTTAATACTATCACTGTCTGCTCCCTAGAGATCTGTGGAAAGACAATTCTGGAATATTGTTTGCTTGTATCACTGTTTATTATGTCTAACATGTGTAACACTTTTTGCCAAATAAACATAACATTTAAATCAAAGAAATACATAAATCTTCAGGGTATACTGTCAACAATTATTTTAGAAATCCTATAATAACTTACATGTGCCATGATAAAGTGACTTCTATAGTTCTTTTTAAGTATGTTCGGTCACTGTTCCAATAGTAAAAAAAATGAGGCATAAATGACCTCCAGTTTAAAAAAAGTAGTATCAACAAAAGCCCAAGCAAAATCATTCTGCTAATATGTTGTTTACATGATCATTTTGGGAATGTAAACAGTTTGAATTCACTTGAATTTTAGGTATTACAGTAATATTCAATAAATATGTAGATTAATATTAATAAATCCCTTAAATATGCTTTCATCATTTTCGAAAAGACACATGTACCGCTGTTTACTGTAACTCTATTTGTTACTAGCCAGGACATGGAAGCAACATAACTGTCCATTGACAGGGGAATGGATAAAGAAGGTATGATACATATATACAGTGGAATATTACTCAGCCATAAAAAGACTGAAGTAATGCCATTTGCAGCAACATGGATGAACCTAGAGATTATCATCATCTCAGAGAGAGACAAATATCATATGATACCACTTATACATAATCTAAAAGACTGATACAAAGGAACTTATTTACAAAAGAGAAATAGTCTCACAGACGAGAAAACAAAAACAAAACTAAGGGTGGAAAGGGTGAAGGGATAAACTGGGATATTGGGACTGACGATTGTGTATAAAACAGGTAACTAATAAGGACCTACTCTATAGCACAGGGAACTCTACTCAATACTCTGTAATGACCTAGGTGGGAAAAGAATCTAAAAAAAGAGCAGACATATGTTTATGTGCAACTGATTTACTTTGCTGTACTGCAGAAACTAATACAACATTGTAAATCAACTATACTCCATAAAAATTATTTTAAAAAGATTCCATTAGTATATAGGGATCCAGATTTTAGATATTTGAGTATCTCTTAAGATAAATTTAATACTATCACTGTCTGCTCCCTAGAGATCTGTGGAAAGACAATTCTGGAATATTGTTTGCTTGTATCACTGTTTATTATGTCTAACATGTGTAACACTTTTTGCCAAATAAACATAACATTTAAATCAAAGAAATACATAAATCTTCAGGGTATACTGTCAACAATTATTTTAGAAATCCTATAATAACTTACATGTGCCATGATAAAGTGACTTCTATAGTTCTTTTTAAGTATGTTCGGTCACTGTTCCAATAGTAAAAAAAATGAGGCATAAATGACCTCCAGTTTAAAAAAAGTAGTATCAACAAAAGCCCAAGCAAAATCATTCTGCTAATATGTTGTTTACATGATCATTTTGGGAATGTAAACAGTTTGAATTCACTTGAATTTTAGGTATTACAGTAATATTCAATAAATATGTAGATTAATATTAATAAATCCCTTAAATATGCTTTCATTGCACCTGGTAACTGGCTTAGCAAAGGAAAGTGCCAAGGGAAAAAGAGGGCTTAGAGACGACTAGACTGAGTGGAGACACAGGAAGTGGTGAGGTAATACTCGAGAAAGAGGGCACAGGAAGTGGTAGTACTCGAGAAAGAGACATAGGAAGTGGTAAGGTAGTACTCAAGAAAGAGGAACAGCCAGAGAATGGTGGAGGAAGAAAAAGAAGAAAACTACAGACACCATCTCTGGAGAAGGGAATGGAAAGCCTCTCCAGTATTTTTGCCTGGGAAATCCCATGGGCAGAGGAGCCTGGCAGCCTACATTCCATCCATGGGGTCACATAGAGTTGGATAAGGCTGAACACGCACAGCACAGACACCTGCTGCTGGGGGTGGGTGAGAAGGCAGGCAAGGTGACAAGGGCTGAGGACATGCAGTGGAAGTAAACTTCTAGCCCATGCAGACTGAGGTCTTCAGATGTCAGTGAATTCCACCTGAATTCAGAACTTGGCTGTGGGCTATGGTAGCAGGACCCACCCTGAGGGCAAGATCAGATCACCAGATCTCTGTCATGTGGGGAAAGAAAAGAAGTCTATACTTTTCCCAGTTCTGGAGAAGAACATCTGAGGCAGGGATTGTTTTTTTGGAAGCAGTTTGTACACCATACCAAACCAAATGCACAATTTGGGGAGAAAGAAAGAAATGATCATCTAGACAAGTCTAACTAAGGGACTAGATGAATGTTTTCACTTTCCTCTGATTATTCAAGACTTAACTTCATTGTCTATATGCATGCTGTCAAAGAACCACTGAAAAATAACCAAGGTGAACAGTGTTTAGTCTCTGACAACATCTTTTCCCCTCATTGTGTCACAAAAGTAGAAGAAAGTACTCAGTTAAGCTGGGAGAGGGAGGAAAAAGAGCGAATATCACCCATGATAAAGTACTTCTATAGTTCTTTTTAAGTATGTTCGGTCACTGTTCCAATAGTAAAAAAAATGAGGCATAAATGACCTCCAGTTTAAAAAAAGTAGTATCAACAAAAGCCCAAGCAAAATCATTCTGCTAATATGTTGTTTACATGATCATTTTGGGAATGTAAACAGTTTGAATTCACTTGAATTTTAGGTATTACAGTAATATTCAATAAATATGTAGATTAATATTAATAAATCCCTTAAATATGCTTTCATTGCACCTGGTAACTGGCTTAGCAAAGGAAAGTGCCAAGGGAAAAAGAGGGCTTAGAGACGACTAGACTGAGTGGAGACACAGGAAGTGGTGAGGTAATACTCGAGAAAGAGGGCACAGGAAGTGGTAGTACTCGAGAAAGAGACATAGGAAGTGGTAAGGTAGTACTCAAGAAAGAGGAACAGCCAGAGAATGGTGGAGGAAGAAAAAGAAGAAAACTACAGACACCATCTCTGGAGAAGGGAATGGAAAGCCTCTCCAGTATTTTTGCCTGGGAAATCCCATGGGCAGAGGAGCCTGGCAGCCTACATTCCATCCATGGGGTCACATAGAGTTGGATAAGGCTGAACACGCACAGCACAGACACCTGCTGCTGGGGGTGGGTGAGAAGGCAGGCAAGGTGACAAGGGCTGAGGACATGCAGTGGAAGTAAACTTCTAGCCCATGCAGACTGAGGTCTTCAGATGTCAGTGAATTCCACCTGAATTCAGAACTTGGCTGTGGGCTATGGTAGCAGGACCCACCCTGAGGGCAAGATCAGATCACCAGATCTCTGTCATGTGGGGAAAGAAAAGAAGTCTATACTTTTCCCAGTTCTGGAGAAGAACATCTGAGGCAGGGATTGTTTTTTTGGAAGCAGTTTGTACACCATACCAAACCAAATGCACAATTTGGGGAGAAAGAAAGAAATGATCATCTAGACAAGTCTAACTAAGGGACTAGATGAATGTTTTCACTTTCCTCTGATTATTCAAGACTTAACTTCATTGTCTATATGCATGCTGTCAAAGAACCACTGAAAAATAACCAAGGTGAACAGTGTTTAGTCTCTGACAACATCTTTTCCCCTCATTGTGTCACAAAAGTAGAAGAAAGTACTCAGTTAAGCTGGGGAGAGGGGAGGAAAAAGAGCGAATATCACCCATGATAGTGTCTGGGATTTGGAAGTGCCCTCCTAGAACAGAGAGAAAGCCAGGTGCTGGGAGGCTCATCAATTCTCAGCCTAAACAACTTTCGGCATCTCCTAGCTGATTCCTGCACAACTGACCTTCTCGATGGGACAACTGAGAAAAATCTGTGACTAAGCTAACAAGAACCATTTTCAAAAGATGGTTTTCATTAATGAGCAGATGTGCTTTAAAAAGTGAAAAAGAAATAATATACAAAGCAAACAGGAAGACTACAGAAAGAAATTCACATCTTCAAAGCAGGCTGTGTCATCCAGGTACGTTCAATGTCAGTTATGAAAAATTAGTCAAAACAGTTGGACCTGCAGTTGCCCTACAGCGACACAGAAAAGCATGATTCTAGGAAACTGGAAGAGACAGAGGAGGTTGTCCACTTTTGGCCTAGGAGCTGCTCAGAGCAGTGCCAGACACTGAGCATCCAGGCACACTGTCTGATCTCTTCCAGACTGTTCTTTGTAAGCGTGAAAGAATGAATTACCAGAAAGGAGGCTATTAAAATGACTATAATATATGAGAAATGACATGCAGGGGAAAGGGGGCATATGAGAACTCTTTGTACTATATGCTCAATTTTTGATAAATCTAAAATCTTTTATAAATAAAATCTACTAATTCAAAATCTAACACATTGATAAGCCCACTGGTTAAAAGTCTGGACCCTGGGGTCAGAGTCCTGTGCTGGGTCTGAGAAGCCACTGGCTTACAGCTATCATGTCCTTGACCACATGAGCCTCTTCACAAGTCAGAATCCTTTGTAAAGATTGTGGCAAGGATAAATAGGACAATACATGCACCCCACTTCTTGACCTGACTTTAAAATTGAATTTTAAAAAATTTTAAATAATTACCTGATGGTTCAGGCTCTAGGACTTTTTCCTTTATTTAGAAGGCAATTGTAGAAATGGCATCATGAATTTAAAAATTTTGAATTTTGTCATCTATGAATTTTGAACTCACTTTTGAAAATACTTTCTCTGGAAAACAAGGGGTTACTCTGAAGCTCCCTGTTTCAGAGACTATGAAGATACTGATAAAAGCATTAGAGAAAAATTATGAACAGTAAAGGTCTTTTCTGACCAAGTTATGCCATAGGTTTAGCACAGGACAGAGTTTATCGTAATGAATGTAGTTTCAACTTTAATAAAAGGTAATTATTCAACCATCAGCTCTACAGATTATTGCTGTTATAAATAGCTTTTGCTTAAGGGAACTAGTATAATGTCAATCAAATGCAGGACTCAAGAGAGGACCTAGGGAATAAACAGTACTAAATGTCATTTCCACACCTTCCAAGTGGTCGGAAACTATAATAAAGTAGACATTTAATGGTAAATGCAAGCATTATCAACTGGAGGTGACATAGCTCTGAATGGCCAGCTTTTAAAACAATGATGGCTGACATTTATTGAGCATTCACCAAGGATGACATGCTAAAAACCTGACATGTTATGCTATGTCATCCTCATGACAATCCTAAAAGGTAGTAGATGCTATCCTTTTTCCCTTTTTAAAGGAAAAGGAAACAGGCACAGAGGTCAAATTACCTGTTCAAGGTTACCCAACAAGCATATCACGTTCTACAAACAGCTATGGCTCTGAATGAGGCAGAGCCAAGTAATAGAGTTCCTTTGGGCTTTCAAGAAGTCTGTGGCATGGCGTTTATACTAAGAGTTATTTAAAAACAAAACCAAGTGATAACTGGGCTAAACATTTTGTAATGGATTTAAAAATTCAGTTACTAATACGCCTCCAAGAACAGGGTTGAATTAGTATCTTTATGACAAACATGTCAGTACTAATCCTTGCAAATGGACCCTGGATTAATCTTATTTCATATTTCAGAATCGATATAGAAGCGAAAATAGAGTCATGAGTCTGAGTTTACAGATGACCATTAGTATTTTTCAAAGAGTAAAATGCAAAGCAACCACAGAAGACGCTAACAAACCAGGAGGAAGGTCAATAGTGGCAGATGACACTCAGTGTAGGCCAGTGGAGGAAACGAACCCATCTACACTTAACAGATAATCGGCACTAAACTCTCAGTTTAGTATAAAATGGGATTTGGGGAGCTTTTTAGACTATAAGATATGACAAAAGGTCAAGAAAACAGCGTTTTTCTAGGAAGAAAAGTGGCTGTTGTTTCCAACAACCATAATAATAGTTTATGAAATTCCCCTACTGCCTATATATTTTAGGTATTAATTCATTTTTAGTAAAGGTCTTTTCTGACCAAGTTATGCCATAGGTTTAGCACAGGACAGAGTTTATCGTAATGAATGTAGTTTCAACTTTAATAAAAGGTAATTATTCAACCATCAGCTCTACAGATTATTGCTGTTATAAATAGCTTTTGCTTAAGGGAACTAGTATAATGTCAATCAAATGCAGGACTCAAGAGAGGACCTAGGGAATAAACAGTACTAAATGTCATTTCCACACCTTCCAAGTGGTCGGAAACTATAATAAAGTAGACATTTAATGGTAAATGCAAGCATTATCAACTGGAGGTGACATAGCTCTGAATGGCCAGCTTTTAAAACAATGATGGCTGACATTTATTGAGCATTCACCAAGGATGACATGCTAAAAACCTGACATGTTATGCTATGTCATCCTCATGACAATCCTAAAAGGTAGTAGATGCTATCCTTTTTCCCTTTTTAAAGGAAAAGGAAACAGGCACAGAGGTCAAATTACCTGTTCAAGGTTACCCAACAAGCATATCACGTTCTACAAACAGCTATGGCTCTGAATGAGGCAGAGCCAAGTAATAGAGTTCCTTTGGGCTTTCAAGAAGTCTGTGGCATGGCGTTTATACTAAGAGTTATTTAAAAACAAAACCAAGTGATAACTGGGCTAAACATTTTGTAATGGATTTAAAAATTCAGTTACTAATACGCCTCCAAGAACAGGGTTGAATTAGTATCTTTATGACAAACATGTCAGTACTAATCCTTGCAAATGGACCCTGGATTAATCTTATTTCATATTTCAGAATCGATATAGAAGCGAAAATAGAGTCATGAGTCTGAGTTTACAGATGACCATTAGTATTTTTCAAAGAGTAAAATGCAAAGCAACCACAGAAGACGCTAACAAACCAGGAGGAAGGTCAATAGTGGCAGATGACACTCAGTGTAGGCCAGTGGAGGAAACGAACCCATCTACACTTAACAGATAATCGGCACTAAACTCTCAGTTTAGTATAAAATGGGATTTGGGGAGCTTTTTAGACTATAAGATATGACAAAAAGGTCAAGAAAACAGCGTTTTTTTCTAGGAAGAAAAAGTGGCTGTTGTTTCCAACAACCATAATTTTTTTTGAATAGTTTATGAAATTCCCCTACTGCCCATATATTTTAGGTATTAATTCATTTTTTATGGAGGCCATCCTTTTCTTTTTAAAAACCTTTATTTTGCTTTTAACTTTTACAGAGTTTTGTTGTTTACAGATATGTATGTTCCCAGATTAGTCATATGTATATCCCCCCGCTTCCCACCACTCCCAACCATCACACAGCACCCCTGAAGGATCCCCTTTTCTCACAGAGCAATGACTAGAGCTATTTTCTTCACTTATGATAGTACAGGCCTTCATGCTACTTCCTTTATGCCTCCCACCTTCTGTTCCTTCCCCACAATGTCCATATGTCCACTGTCCATGTCTGTCTTTCCGTCGCTTCACTGCGTGTGCCATCATCACCATCCTACTAGATTCCATATATATGTGTTAATATACTGTATTTGTCCTTCTCTTTCCGACTGACTTCACTTTTTATCATACGTTCTAGATTCAGCCACCTCATTAGGACTGATTCTTCTGCATTTCTCTTTACAACTGTGTAGTATTCCATTGTATATATGTACCAGAGCTTTTGGATCCATTCATTCATCGATGGGTATCTAGGTTCCTTCCATGTTCTAGCTATTGTATAGAGAGCTGCAATGAACATTGGGGTACAGGTGCTTCTTTCAGATTTGATTTCATCAGGGTATAAGCCTAAGAGTGGGACTGCTGGGTCATATGGTGTATGGAGGCCATCCTTGTTTCAAATGTAGTTGTGAGAAATTAGAGGGCTCCCTTGTACACATTGCCTAGTTTCCTCTGATAGTATCATTTTGCAAAAGCCTAATACTTGTGTCCATATGTACAAATAAATTTCTACTCCATCTGGTAAACCCTATGTGGGTCAGGTAAATATACATCTAGAGAGGCACAGGGTTAAGATCAGAGGAGCTGAATGACTACAGAACAGAGGGCCTGCAATGGTTAGTCAACTATAAATCTAGACATCCTTCCTCCAACAAGAGAGTCAGGGATGTACTTCAAAAATGACTTTAAAATCTATTAGTTATACAGAGTGTACCTAGGCTATTGTTGGGCTCAAATTCTAGATTAGAATTATGGAGACTTAACATTTAAGATGGAAGGCAAATAAGATCATGTTAAACACTTAGACTGTGGAGTCTGATTGGGGAAACTCCCCTGCTCCTCCTCTTTCCTCTCAGGGCCCCCCCACCAAGTACTGTGGGATGCCTCCTAGGGCCGTTGGGGAGATAAAGTAAAGAAATCCATCAACAATGTCTGGTGCAAAAGAAGAGGCTGTTGTGAGCTAAGGTTGATGTTATTCATTTAAAGATCTTTAAAGCAGAGTTTCTAAACTCTTGGCACTCTTGACATTTAGGGCCAAATAACAATTTGGCAGTGTCGGGGTCATGGCATGTCTTGTACTTGTGGGATGTTCAGCAGGACCCCTAGATGCCACTGGCACCCACACTCCAGCTGTGATATCAGAATCATGTCTCTAAATGCTGCTGAATGTCCCAAAGAGGAAGGCGAATGCTGAAAAACACTGTTTTTAAGGACCCCAAGGAAAAGATGAAATACTACCCTCTATGGTGATAGCCATTTTCTAGTCACAGCAAAGAGGGCTATATACTAAAGATACAAAATGGTTCAAGAAGGATCTAGAAATAACACACATGTACACACATACGAAAATGCAACGTATAAAGTTTCTAAAAGATATTTGATCTTTGAGAACTTCTGAGGTTGAGGTGGTGAAGACTCCCTCTCACTGACATTCAAAGACTCTTTCTGGGCTGCTGCCACGTAAGATGAAACATTACGTGGCTGATCAGTTGTTTCAAATGTAGTTGTGAGAAATTAGAGGGCTCCCTTGTACACATTGCCTAGTTTCCTCTGATAGTATCATTTTGCAAAAGCCTAATACTTGTGTCCATATGTACAAATAAATTTCTACTCCATCTGGTAAACCCTATGTGGGTCAGGTAAATATACATCTAGAGAGGCACAGGGTTAAGATCAGAGGAGCTGAATGACTACAGAACAGAGGGCCTGCAATGGTTAGTCAACTATAAATCTAGACATCCTTCCTCCAACAAGAGAGTCAGGGATGTACTTCAAAAATGACTTTAAAATCTATTAGTTATACAGAGTGTACCTAGGCTATTGTTGGGCTCAAATTCTAGATTAGAATTATGGAGACTTAACATTTAAGATGGAAGGCAAATAAGATCATGTTAAACACTTAGACTGTGGAGTCTGATTGGGGAAACTCCCCTGCTCCTCCTCTTTCCTCTCAGGGCCCCCCCACCAAGTACTGTGGGATGCCTCCTAGGGCCGTTGGGGAGATAAAGTAAAGAAATCCATCAACAATGTCTGGTGCAAAAGAAGAGGCTGTTGTGAGCTAAGGTTGATGTTATTCATTTAAAGATCTTTAAAGCAGAGTTTCTAAACTCTTGGCACTCTTGACATTTAGGGCCAAATAACAATTTGGCAGTGTCGGGGTCATGGCATGTCTTGTACTTGTGGGATGTTCAGCAGGACCCCTAGATGCCACTGGCACCCACACTCCAGCTGTGATATCAGAATCATGTCTCTAAATGCTGCTGAATGTCCCAAAGAGGAAGGCGAATGCTGAAAAACACTTTTTTTAAGGACCCCAAGGAAAAGATGAAATACTACCCTCTATGGTGATAGCCATTTTCTAGTCACAGCAAAGAGGGCTATATACTAAAGATACAAAATGGTTCAAGAAGGATCTAGAAATAACACACATGTACACACATACGAAAATGCAACGTATAAAGTTTCTAAAAGATATTTGATCTTTGAGAACTTCTGAGGTTGAGGTGGTGAAGACTCCCTCTCACTGACATTCAAAGACTCTTTCTGGGGGCTGCTGCCACGTAAGATGAAACATTACGTGGCTGATCAGACCCACCTCATGGAAGACCTGAGGTTGCTGCCTGTTCCTGAAACCCAAGTATAAACTGCACCTGCAGCAAGAACAACTTTCATGACATCTTGGAAGGGTACTGAGCTCCAAAAGGGTTGCCAAATCTCCCTGAACATCAGAATCATCAAGCGGATATTTGCAAACATGGAGACTTGCAGGCCTCATCTCTACACTTTAATTTTGTATCTTCAAGCAGACAGCCCAGAAAACTGTACCTTTAATAAGCATTGCCAAGTGAGAACATATGGCTAAATAGATAGTATTTCATAGTATGACAGAGGTCAGGTTCTTTCTCTTTCACTCTGCCCCATTTGAACTCCAACATTAAGAAGAAACCTACAGACCATGCAGAATTCTTTATGGGAATAATTATAGTCTGTACCTAGATATGGGTTTTCCAGGTGGCAAGTGGTAAAGAATCCATCTGCCAATGCAAGAGATGCAGGTTTGATCCTTGGTTTAAGAAGACCCACTGGAGTAGGAAAAGGCCATTTTCTTGCCTGGAAAATTCCATGAACAGAGGAGCCTTGCAGGCTACAGTCCATGGAGTCACAGAGTTGGACACAACTGAGCACACACCAGCAGCAGTGCCTAGACATTCTGCATCAGCACTATCTAACAATCAACATTAGCATTAGGGCTCTTATCCAAATGAAAAGTTCAATTTGAAAATCAAGATTTTAGAATAAAATAATTAGGTACCACTTCATTTTGTTTTGTTTTGTTTGGCTGAGCATGCAGGATCTTAGTTCCCTGAGCACGGATCAAAGTTATGTCCTTGGCAGTGACAGCATGAAAGCCTAACCACTGGACCACTAGGAACCTCCTTGGAATTATGACTTCCAGTAGTAAGTCTTACAGTTAACTCCAGTGACCGCTTATGCTAAAACCCCATCCCCTGTGCTCAGACAGAACAGGCATTGCTCTACTTAGTCAAGTGGAACAATGTCAAACGGTTTTTGTACACATGTTAAAAATGATGAGCAACTGAAAAGACACTCCTCATTCGATTTTCCAATCAACAATTATAGAACAGAAGCTTTCTAATTTCCGGTGGAAACATCTGCTTCAGCTGTCAGAGGCTGTTGACTCAGTTAGAGGGATTTGTGGCCTCAGTATGGTGTGGCCTTCCATCTTACATTATGCAGTCTGCAGCTCACAGGCAGGGTGACTAACTGTCCTGAATTGCCCGGCATTGAGGATACTCCCAGCACGTGGGATTTTTAGTGCTAAAACTGGGGCAGTTGGTTACCTTCTGCACAGTCCCAGAGCTTCCTTACTGCTGGCAACTACTCTATGACTTTTCTCTAAGCATTGTTACCTCCCTCAGATCTGTCCCCATCCTGCCCATCTCGAGCTACAGTTTTGAGCACCTTTCTCCTCCTGAAATTGGTGAGTTGAAGCAACTGCCCCCAGATGCTGTAAGTCCATGTGGCCTATGAGCTTCTTTCTGTTGATGAAACTGAGTCAAAGATAACCTAAGAGAATCTGATCTTCTCTCATAATTCAAGACACTGTCCACTTAGCAGTTGCTCCCAATACTTGAGAATGCTTACGAAATAGAAAGATTCCAGGACTCTGAACCCTACAGTGTCCAGAGATGAGGACTCAGAATCCCCGGGTATAACAGCTTCCTGGTATTTATGACGTGCGGGAAGATTCGAGAACACTCTCTGGAACACAGTAATCCTCCGAGGTGCCATAAAATCTGTTCTTTCTGCAAGTGCAGTTTGTAATTGCATTTCTAGAACAGGGGAGGTATTTTACTAGGTGAGATGAATTTTAGTATCATGTAAATTCAAGTTAAAATCCAATATTTTGACCTCAAGACAGAACGAATACAATGCTTTGCTCAGAACATCATTTCAGATACCCTCTGCACATGTTAAATAACTTTAGGAAATTGTCTGATGGTTCAGTGGTTAGGGCTCCATACTTTCACTGCTGACGGCTCAGGTTCAACCACTGGTTAGGAACTAAGATCCTATCTACCAAGCCATATGGAGCAGCTAAAACAAACAAAAAACTAACATAGATATTTAAAAAAAAAAAAGAAAACTTAAGTCATGCGTCAAATCAAGCCTAAAGTAAAACTGAAACCTATTTAAATCACAACGAATTATATCTCTGAAGGTTTGCTTTGAATGGTTGATCAGTTGCCTATTACATCCAGGTATTTCTTTAAAAATCACTTGTTGAGAGGTTTCCCTGGTGGTCCAATGGGTAAAGAGTCCGCCTTGCAGTGCTGGTTCCATCCCTGGCCTTGGAAGATCCCACATGCCGCAGGAGCAGTTGGACCAGTGTGTCCAGTTACAAGCCAGCATTCTGAAGTGCATGCGCCCAGAGCCAGTGCTCTTCTACAAGAGAGGCCACTGCAATGGGAGGCCCAGACAGGCCAAAGAACAAAGATGGATGAAAATAAATAAATGAAAGACCAATAAAAGAGGTCAAAATTTTTTTAAAAAATCACTCGTATTTTATCCTAGTTATACCAAATATTAACATCAGCAATTACTAATCCAGTATGTACAGACATCTAAGGCCAAAGCTAGACTCTCGACTTTAAGAGAAAATCACTCAAGTTACTGTAGGCTTTGACAGACTTATGGCATCTGTACTCATCTATGCTATCACATAATCCTCAGGGCTTTATGCACACACAAAAAACTACAGCTTCCAAGAGTTCAAAGATCACACCAGAAAACCAGTCACAGACCCCTAGTGAAGAACTGCTGATCTAATAGAGTGTGAATTTCTCCCTTCTGAGTGACATGTAACCTAGAACATGCATAGCCTTCCTATAAGAGTGTGTTGTGAAAGCCAATGAGATCAAGCCACCCCATAAACTGAACTGTGAAAGCCTCTTACAAATGCTCATCACTTTGGCAACATTCCTACCACATAAAGAGACTCTCTGAGTCCCTAGTGAGTGACTTCTACATTGTGTCAAAGGGATTTTTAAAAACAAAATGAGAGAGAAGCATGTGTCAAATAAGCGTGCCAAGTTCCAATACAGTGGCTGAGATGTCTCCACTTTCCCTGCATGGATTTCCATGCAGTCATCTAAGCTAAATGACACTCCTTGTTCATAAGCTCTGCAAAGGCCAAAAACATCAAGATGGGTCTTATCTTCGCAAACTTGCAGAAGCTGTTCTTGCCTAGTAGGCACGCACACATGCACACACAGAGTGGAAACTTTTCTGTTTCCTAAACTCTCTTGAAAGGATTGGAATATTTCATATTCACCTACATATTGGAAAAGCCAGCATCCAGCCCACAAACCTCCTCTGTAAGGCACCTTCTACCTATTTCTTCCATTTGACACCTAACGTGAAATATTGTTGATGGCTGCTTTGTATGGGTGATCTCTACATAAAAGCAGTACATATCTATTTTATAAAGGCGATGTTAATAGGTTGCTTCAAAATCCTGTTCATTAAGAGTGAGAAAATATAAAACTACTATCAACCTTTGGAAAAAATAAGACATTTATACATAAAAGTTATGATAAAATATAAAATACATATATATACATATATACACACACACATACATATCCAACATGCAACAAATATTATATTGAACAGTCCTTACCAGATGCTTGTGAACCTCAGATAATTTAAAAATTAACTTGTATCTGGCCTGGGATTTCTTTATGTGTTTTGTATGTTGTTTGTTTATAGGGAGTGGAATATGGACTTTGTGGAAGAAGGGCATTGTCTAATAATATGGCTCAAATCCCTAATTGGCTTGACATTGGCTCCTGCCCAATTTTATTTGCATCTCATCCAAACACACTCACCAACAGAGCCAAGTAGCTCACCAGGCAACAAGACAACCAACTGGCCACCTGCATCCATAGGGAAATAATTTACCACTTACAAGTAGGGTCACACTAGGCTTCAGAGTTCTTACTATGAACAGTGCTATTTCACAGGTTTAAGGTTTGAATTAGTAATTGTGCAGTGCTTGCAACTGTGCCTGGATCATAGAACGTCTTCAATAACAATAGCAGCTACTGTTACTAGTTATTACTAGTCACTGATATATATTTAAACACTGGGGATGATTGTTTGGAGTACTTAGATGAGGTTGGTCTGTTTTTAACAGTAATGTCTTCAATGCACTATTGCTAATGGTACATATATGGAAACACATCACCGTTGTAAACCTCTTCCTTCAGTTCCTAGAGATTAGAGGCATCTCATGAAGGAAGTTCACCTAACCCAATTTCTACCATCCAAGCAGAAACCAGTCTGCAAACCTCTAACCCACTGTATTAGAAAAGATATGCTCTGCTCTCATGCCTACTCATGTAAATTTACTATTTCTTTCCTGCCGAAGTCTTCCTAGGAACATTTGTTTGTCGTCTGCTTTCTAGCCAATTTGCTATCCATGAGATTAAAACCAGAGAAACTAACCGACAAATGACACCCAAGCTTGAGACTTTTCAAAACAAAAATTAATGCTAAAAAATGAGACAGAACAAGACAATATAGGATTAGAAGAAGCTATAACACTCACCTCTTCCTTCCTGGGGTTGATGGATCACCTTATCAGCGGTTAACAGAAGAAATGAAGTAGCTATGTTGAAACTTCCCTAACCCCTCAAAAATGCCTGAGTCTCAACACAGCCCAGATCATCTAAATCCAGTGATATAAACAGACCACATATGTATCACAGGAGACCAAATAGGAAAATGAAGTCCAGTTATGAAGGGTGCCTTTCCACCTGACACCATCTCTGGAAGTCGATTCTGGCCCCCAGTTAGAGGGAAAGACCTAGGCTTCAGCACATCTTGATTCCTCGTGCTCCCTTTCATCTTCCTGGCACAGCAGGTACTGTTTCCACGGACATCAGGTTCCAGAGGAAGCAGCAAGAGGAGGAACTATCCTGAGAGTACAGATGAGGACCCCGAGCCCAGCCTCTTACCTGTAGCACCCGGCCCTTCAGCAGGTACACCCTGGGTGGACGCTGGGGCTGAGTCCTTGACTCCATGCACCTGCGCAGCTTCTTCCTGGTGTGTCAAAAAAGCAGAGCACAGGTCAGTTTCCAGGGCTTGGAGCTTCAGCAAGGAATTCTGCCAGCAAAAGCAGAACATCAGGCTGGCTCACTTAGGTCCTAACGCAATGCTGGCTCTGTGGCTCCTTTCCCCAGTGCCTGGCAGGAAGAGGGACTCAGGCAGAGCTGGCTCTGCCAGAAGCCCGGGAGCGTTATTCCACATGCAGTCTCTGTTTCTCGTATACTGATTATCAGTGACACATGGGGCCGGTGATTTCGTCAGCAAGAGACGCTGCACCCTGAGGGCCAATCTGAGAAGGTTGTCTGCTTCCTGGGTGCCTGAGCCTTTACGCTTTGCAAGTGTTTCATTCACCCTGCTGACATCAGGAGCTAGCCGATGACATGAGGCCCCTCCCAGGCTACCATTCATAAAAGCCAGCGTCCCTCCCCTGCAGAGACTGCAGCAGCCTGCAGTGCACGAAGAGTTACTGCTGCAGAAGCGCCTGGCGGCTGGGAGGGGCTTCGGGGCTCGCTTTCCTGCATCTGCATGTGGGCTGTGCGCCTGGGGGGTGGGGAAGAGCGGTGTGTGTGCCTGTGTGCGTGTGTATGTCAGTCTTCTGAAGTTACTTTTCTCCTGAGGAATGGCTACTGCCGCCTTCTATCAGAACAGAGGGCAGGGATGGAGAGAGACGACCTTGGTTCCTTAGGCTGACCCGGTCACTGAGGGAGAAGGATACCTTCCAGCACAACCTCCCTGCTCCCCTGTTTCATTTCTCATTTTAAATTCCTCCTGTGGTTCTTAATAGGAGCAAAGTCATACAGACTGACGCACGTATCCTGCCATGATGCAGATGCAAACTCAGTCCTCCTTCAAGTGAAAGTATGTCACCCTGAGTCTCTAGCCAGGTCCTGCTTCCCTACAATGGCCTCAGGGATCATCCACTCACCAGGCTTCTGGGGCATTACCAGGCGTAGAGACACGGGTTTCCCCTCCACTGTGACCCCTCAACACACACACACACACCTACTTACACCCTGCCTTCCCGTAACCTATTCCCTACACACCCTCATAACCCACCATACCTCCTACACATAGCTTACCCTCAAATACCCCACTTCCAGCCAGTCTCACCCGCATTCCTCCCACACCCTCAATTCTCTTTTCCCCATCCCCACACCAGCACCCTACTTTATATATTCCCTGCTCGGGGTAAGCCCTCCTTCCCAACTCCCAAACACCCACCCTCTTCCCATGCCAGTCTCCAGACATTCTGACACCTTACACCACATAAATACCCACTCCCACACCTCCTCACACCCCAATGCCTTCCCACACACATACTCTCATCATTCTGTGATGTGAGTAAATCTGAACCTACAGTAGTGTTTTAAGGCTGCCCCCTGGGCTTACCTGGTAGCTCAGTGGTGAAGAATTCACCTGCCAGTGCAGAAGACATGGGTTCGATCCCTGATCCGGGAAGACCCCACATGCTGCAGAATAACTAAGCCCAGAGCCACAACTATGGAGCCTGTGCTCTAGAGCCTTGGAGCCACAACTATTGAGCCCACATGCCACAACTACTGAAGTCCATGTGCCCTAGAGTTCAAGTTCCACAACAAGAGAAGTCACCGCAACAAGAAGCCTGCTCACCTCAACTAGAGAGTAGCCCCCACTCCCTGCAACTGGAAAAGATCCTGCAGCAGCAGTGAAAATCCAGAATAGCCAGTAAATAAACACTTTTTTTAAAAAAAAAGTTGCTCCCCGAGGAACTACCCTGGTGATCCAGTGGTTAAGACTCTACACTCCCAATGCAGGGGATCCAGGTTTGATCCCTGGTCAGGGACCTAGACTGCCCATGCCACAACTAAAAGATCTCACATGCTGCAATAAAGATCAGAGATCCCTTGTGTAGAGACTAACATACAGCACAGCCAAAGAAATAAATGAAGAAATAAATGGTTTTTTTAAAGGCTGCTCATTGAAGAATGTCTTAAATCTGTTGTTTGGGGGCCAGTTTGAAAGCAGCAGGTGCTTAGCAGGCTCAGGGCCCTTCCTCTGCTCAGCTCAGAAGTGGGACAAGACCTGACACAAACTTCCCCCATGCTCTGGGGCTGATGCCCACAGGCCCACAGCTCAGATGAAGCATCTGTCTGACACCAGGCCATTTTTTACAGCTTATTCTTCCTCCCTGGGATGCTTTCCCGGTTAAGTGGGAGCAACAGCCCAAGGTTACTGACAGGAAGTACCAAAGGAGCAAGGCTACCAAGTTTCTGGAAAGATTTAGCAACTCAGCATGTAGGAGACAGAAAAGCATGATTTCAGGCAAGCTTCCTACTGAAGGACTTTGGAAATCAGAGTGATCGCTCATAAAGAACAAAACTGCTTTGAAAATTAAAACATCATGCCATGAGAATGGAAGCGGTACATCTGCAATAGCAAACAGTATGGCAGTCCCACAAACGGGTATCTCTAAAAATAGGGAATTCTTTTTTTTTTTTTTTTCAAAATCACAAGCTTTCTTGCTTTTTTGATTTTACAGAGTTTTGTTGTTTACAGATATGTGTAACTCCAGATTAGTCACATGTATATCCCACTCCCCCCATCCCACCCCTCCAGGCCGTCGCACAGCCCCCATGTACAATCCCTTAGTCCCACAGCATATTGACAATAGTTATCTCTTTTACGTAGGATAGTATAGGGTTACGTGTTGCTCTTTCCATATCTCTCACCCATTTTTCCCTCTCCCCATATCCATAAGTCTTTTCTCTGTGACTGTTTTTCCATCGATGCTCTGTGTGTGTATTTATCAGTACAAACTTACTATATTCCATATATATGTGTTAGTATACTGTATCCGTCTTTCTCTTTTTGACTTACTTCACTGTGTATAATAGGTTCTAAATTCATCCATCTCATTAGGACTGAATCTTCTGCATTTCTTCTAGCCCGTGAGAAATATTCCATTGTATATATGTACCAGAGTTTCTTTAACCGTTAATTTGTTGATGGACATCTAGCTTGCTTCCATGATCTAGTTACTGTGTAGAGTGCTGCAATGAACACTGGGGGACAGGTGTCTCTTTCAATTTTGATTTCATCAGGATATAAGCCTAATAGGAGAACTGCTGGGTCATGTGGTACTTCTATTCTTAACTTTTTGAGGAATCTCCATACTGTCCTCCATAGTGGTTGTATCAACTTACATCCCCACCAACAATGCAGAAGTGTTCCCTTTTCTCTGCACACTCTCCAGCATTTATTATCTGTAGAATTTTTGATGATGGCCATTCTGACTGATGTGAGATGATATCTCATTGTAGTTTTAATTTGCATTTCTCTAATAATAAGCAAGGTTGAGCATCTTTTCATGTTTTTTGGCCATCTGTATGTCTTCCTTGGATAGATGTCTTTTTTGGACTTTTTTCCCATTTTTTGATTGGGTTTTTTTGTTTTTTCAGTATTGAGCTGTCTGAGATGCTTGTATATTTTATAGATTAACTCTTTGTCTGTTTTTTCATGTTATTATTTTCTCCCAATCTGTGGGTTGCCTGTTCACCTTGTTTGTAGTTTCTTTTGTTGCGCAGAAGCTTTTAAGTTTCATGAGGTCCCAGACATTTATTTTTGTTTTTATTTTCATTATTCTAGAGGGCAGGTCATAGAAGATCTTGCTTTGATTTATGTCACTGAGTGTTCTGCCTATGTTATCCTCCAAGAGTTTTATGGTTTCTGGTCTTACATTTAGATCTTTAATCTATCTTGAGTTTATCTTTGTGTATCGTGTCAGGGAATGTTCCAACTTCATTCTTCTGCATGTAGCTGTCCAGTTTTCCCAGTACTACTTGAGCTGTCTTTGTCCCATTTTATATTTTTGCCTCCTTTGTCAAAAATAAGGTACCCATAGGTGCATGGGTTTATATCAATATTTTTGTGTTAGTATACTGTATCCGTCTTTCTCTTTTTGACTTACTTCACTGTGTATAATAGGTTCTAAATTCATCCATCTCATTAGGACTGAATCTTCTGCATTTCTTCTAGCCCGTGAGAAATATTCCATTGTATATATGTACCAGAGTTTCTTTAACCGTTAATTTGTTGATGGACATCTAGCTTGCTTCCATGATCTAGTTACTGTGTAGAGTGCTGCAATGAACACTGGGGGACAGGTGTCTCTTTCAATTTTGATTTCATCAGGATATAAGCCTAATAGGAGAACTGCTGGGTCATGTGGTACTTCTATTCTTAACTTTTTGAGGAATCTCCATACTGTCCTC
This sequence comes from Tragulus kanchil, assembly GCA_022376925.1. Classification (NCBI taxonomy): domain Eukaryota; kingdom Metazoa; phylum Chordata; class Mammalia; order Artiodactyla; family Tragulidae; genus Tragulus; species Tragulus kanchil. Next base: position 91,517,997 of record JAIOJX010000005.1, on the reverse strand, counting down.
CATAGTGGTTGTATCAACTTACATCCCCACCAACAATGCAGAAGTGTTCCCTTTTCTCTGCACACTCTCCAGCATTTATTATCTGTAGAATTTTTGATGATGGCCATTCTGACTGATGTGAGATGATATCTCATTGTAGTTTTAATTTGCATTTCTCTAATAATAAGCAAGGTTGAGCATCTTTTCATGTTTTTTGGCCATCTGTATGTCTTCCTTGGATAGATGTCTTTTTTGGACTTTTTTCCCATTTTTTGATTGGGTTTTTTTGTTTTTTCAGTATTGAGCTGTCTGAGATGCTTGTATATTTTATAGATTAACTCTTTGTCTGTTTTTTCATGTTATTATTTTCTCCCAATCTGTGGGTTGCCTGTTCACCTTGTTTGTAGTTTCTTTTGTTGCGCAGAAGCTTTTAAGTTTCATGAGGTCCCAGACATTTATTTTTGTTTTTATTTTCATTATTCTAGAGGGCAGGTCATAGAAGATCTTGCTTTGATTTATGTCACTGAGTGTTCTGCCTATGTTATCCTCCAAGAGTTTTATGGTTTCTGGTCTTACATTTAGATCTTTAATCTATCTTGAGTTTATCTTTGTGTATCGTGTCAGGGAATGTTCCAACTTCATTCTTCTGCATGTAGCTGTCCAGTTTTCCCAGTACTACTTGAGCTGTCTTTGTCCCATTTTATATTTTTGCCTCCTTTGTCAAAAATAAGGTACCCATAGGTGCATGGGTTTATCTCTAGGTTCTCAATCTTGTTCCATTGGTCTATATTTCTGTTTTTGTGCCAGTACCATACTGTCTTGATGACTGTTGCTTTGTAGTAGAGTCTGAAGTTAGGGAGGCTGATTCCTCCAGCTCCATTCTGCTTTCTCAGGATCGCTTTTGCTATCCGGGGTCTTTTGTGCTTCCATATGAACTGTGTTATTCTTTGGTCCAGTTCTGTGAAGAATGTTATTGGTAATCTGATAGGGATTGCATTGAATCTGTAGATGATATTTGGTAGCAAGGTCATTTTTACGATATTGACACTTCTGACCCAGGAACACGGATATCTTTCATCAGTGTCTTGTAATTTTCTGTGTACAGTTCTTTGGTCTCTTTAGGCAGGTTTATTCCTAGATAAGTTATTCTTTTGATTGCAGTGGTGAATGGAATTGCATCCTTGATTTCTCTTTCTGATTTTTCATTGTTTGTATATAGGAATGTGAGTGATTTCTGTGTATTGATTTTGTATCCTGCAACCTTACTGAATTCGTTGATTAGTTCTAGTAATTTTCTAATAGTGACTTTGGGGTTTTATATGTATACTATCATGTCATCTGCAAATAGTGAGAGTTTTACTTCTTCTTTTCCAATCTGGATCCCTTTAATTTGTTTTTCTTCTCTTATTGCTATGGCTAAAACTTCCAGGACTATGTTGAGTAATAGTGGTGAAAGTGGACATCCCTGTCTTGGTTCCTGATCTTAGAGGGAATGCTTTCAGCTTTTAACCATTGAGAATAATGTTCACTGTGAGCTTCTCATATATGGCTTTCACTGTTTTGAGGTAGGCTCCTTCTATGTCCATAAAAATAGGGAATTCTAAGAACAGGGTTACTCTGTGAGCCAGAAAGCCCACTGCTGGTATACACCCCAAAGTACTGGAAGCAGTGACTCCAACAGATGTTTGTATATCCATTTTTATAACAACATTATTTGCAATAACCAAGAAGTGTGAACTCAATTCTCCCTCAAATTCATATACTGAAGCTCTAACCTAGATGTAACTATATCTGGAGATGAGGCCTTTAAGAGACAATTAAGGTAAAAATAAGGTGAGGCCCTAATCCAATATGACCCATGCCCTTAAAACAATAGAGAGAGAGAGAGAGAGAGAGAGAGAGAGAGAGAAGGGATGCGCAACCACAGAGGAAAGGCCATGTGAGGACACAGAGAGAAAGCAGCTGTCTGCAAGCCATGGAGGAAACCAGTTTTGCCAGCACCTTCCTCTCAGACTTCCCAAACTGTGACAAATGTTTTGGTCACTGAGTCTGTGATGTCTCTCTCTCTCTCTCTCTTTTTAATGGCAGCCCTAATAGAATTTTAGCAGATGAATACAAGGCAGCAGCAACCTGAAGTGTCCATCAGAAGATGAACTGATAAATGAAATGTGATACATACAATGCATACAGTGGAAGAGCATTTAGCCTTAAAGAGGAAGAACATTTTGACACACACTACAACACGAATGAACCTTCAGGACATTAGACTACATGAAATAAGCCAGTCATAAAGGCCACATATCCAGAGCAGTAAAATCCTTAGAGATGGAAAGGAGAATGGCGGTTGCCAGGGCTTGTGGGAAGGAAAGGGGTGCGTTTTTAATGGGTACAGTACTGGAGACTGGGGAGACACGTCAAGTTCTGTAGACAGGTGGTGGTGATGGCTTCACAATGTGAATGTGCTTAACATCACTGAACTGTAGACTTTAAAATGGCAAAAATGTCAAATTTTACATTGTGTCTATTTTACCACAGTTTTAAAAACCAAAAAGTTAAAAAGAAAGTAAAGCAGTCCTTCTTTACGTTTAGCATGAGGACACAGGACCAACTGCCTCTTGTCAACTCTGTATGCTCTGGTAGACTCTACAGAGTGGATGAGGACACGGCCTTCACACAAACAGAGGGCCTGTCTGTACACACTGTGAAGCTGACTTTGGACAAGAATCTTGGCTACTCTCGGCTTTAATTTCCTCATATGTAACAAGAGGCACTGATGACAGTGACGATGGCACCTGCTCCTGGAATTAAAGGAGGAAGGCACAGGGTCACTTTGCACAGTGCCAGGACATGGCAAATACTCAAGCCCTGCACTCTGTGGTTACTATGTGTCTCCAAACCCCTGAGGCCACTGGACAGAGGACCAGTCGTGGTCCTGACTCATCATCACTCCACTTCCCAGGCTTCCCTCCCTGATTCAGTCCAGGAAGTACCTGAGACCAGGTGATGTATAAGTTTCCTGCAGTAAATGCACCCATGTACTGAAGCTGATGCACAGAACCCAACAGACTGTGTGCTTGGTCAGTGTTTGTAAAACTGGACCAAATGTTCACACAATACAAGTAAAAAGAATTTCACTGCAGAGGAGTTCCTCAGGTCACATTCAGAGGCCTCTCCACTCCCCCAGAGAGTGGGGTGTAATGCTGAGACCTAGTTATGGCTGGAAGTCGTCAAGGAGGGTTCCCAGTCATCTTCCCTCCCCTCCATTTTTGTCCCTTGTATTCACATTGAAGCCCAACAGAGATGCCAAGCGTCAAAGAAGATCAGTTTGCTCAGTTGGTGTGTTCCTCTCTAAGACACCAGATAGGAGGAAGCTTAAAGGGACAGGGGAAAACCGGAGTGGCCACAGGAATAGGAGAGAGAAGATGAAGGTCTTGTGGGACAAAAAGACACCCAAGGAGAAGAGAACATGTAAACAGCTGGAAATGAGGACCAGGGGGGCAGATTCAAAGAAACTCTGTGTGTCAACTGTCATCAACTCTGTCCCAGCCCCACCCCGCAATTCCCCAGGACCCAAGGCCCGCCTGTGGTCCCAGCACAACAAGAGGGTGGAGACTTGAAGTCCTGTATGGGATGGACCCCGATGGCCAGAGAACCCAGATAGGAGAGGCTTTACCAATGGGAGACCTGTGCCACTGTCACGTATGTCTCTCTACAAGGGCGATAGGAGGCCCGTGGTCTGTCCCATCAGTGCCAAGACCCACAGAGCTGGCTCTGAGAATCTCCCACCCCACATACCAGGGTCACGCTGCCCACAGCTGCAGCAGCACACGCGCAGCTCCCAGGCTCTGGCAACTCTCAATGCACAAAGAGCTGTGCTGGGCTCTGGAGCTGGCGACTGATGTCAGCCCCTTCCTCGTGGAGCTCCAGTCTAGTGAGAAGATGATCGGTACACAAGCGGACAAATCAAACAATGATGCCAGTTATCACTGTCATAGGGCAATGAGGGGAAGAAACCACAGGCCCAAGGACAGAGTGACTGAGCTACTCTTACCCTGCCTGACTTGGCGACCTTTCACGCAGGAACAAGCTTTAGCCCTAGAGGAAAATGACAGGCACTCAACCCCTGTGGGCCTAGTGCTACCTCAATCCAGCCATTCTCTTGCTTGGGGGCTTCTACTCCCTGTCAGGCTGCCTCCAGGCTTGAGCTGCCCCTCGCCTTGAGCCAGCAGGCCAGAGCTTTTCCAGGTTAATACCCAAGATCTCTCTGAATGGGTCCTTAAGATTTGCAGGAAAACTGAACAAAGGCTGATGGATCCTCTAAAAGACAATGATCACTTCTGCTTTCCAATTCTCCCATCCGGTCACCAAAGGAACCAGGCAGACATCCTTGAAACCCAGGTGTGGTTTTCTACAAGCTAATTTTTCTCTTTTACACAATGGAAAATACGGGACTTGTTTTAGAAAATACTCTGCTCATTTTCTCTCCTCTACAATTATGGGGCCCCACTTCAGTTGGGTTGGAATGGGGAACACCCACACAGGCTGGACAGTGAAATACTATTTTCAGATGCCTTTGTCTGCAATTCACCCGTTGCAGAGAAGGGATAGCTTACTTTTAACTTCCATAAAGAGGTTTAGTGACTCTCTCCCCTCTCTTTATCTATTCATGTACTCTCCTTAGATTCTGTAGAGCAAATTCAAACTGGGAATCAACTCAAAATTGAGAAAACAACAGAGCTCCTGAACATCTCCATTCTGCTGACCCTTGTGTTCCCTGCGCTTCTAGGCCTAACTCAGAGGCAGGTGCTTCACAGATTCCCACCAAACCTTATCCAAACAGGATCCCCCAATTTCTCTTAGCACCTTGCTTCTTTCCCCTCCCAAACCTCACTATAATATGAAATTTTTATTTATTTCTCTACTTGTTTACTGGTTCTTTCCAGTTCCAGAACAGCTGGAAACACGCCGTTATTGTTCACTGCTGAACCCCACACAATGAGCAGAACAGGAGCCTACCATGGAGAGACAGCCACTGCAGACTGGCTTTGTCTGCCTACCCTTTTAGACAGTACTTGGGAGGCCCATCTGAGGATCCAGTTTCAAGCCTCCTTGCTGCCCTGGTTCAGAAATTTTAAAATGCTCACAAATCACTGGGGAGTGTGTTAAAGATCTGTTCTCCCAGGCAGCAACTGACTTGGGTTGTGTGGTCTGGAGCAGAGGCGCTTAGATACAGAAGGTCCTAGGTCCACACTTTGAGAAACACTGCCCTATTCCCTAGAGACCTAACCCATGCTAAATGCTGCCTTGGTTGCCTGTTTATCTCTACTTGTTCCAGGAACCATGTTTCTCCCTGATCCCAGCCTTCTGACATCTTCTTGTCTCCCAGCCCTGGTATATCTCCTTTGAATAGGACCCCCACATCAGGGAGGGTAAAGTATGACAAGCTCAGAAGCAAGGCAGTGTTTTCTCCTGAGTGGCTGTCCTCTGGATGTTCCTGCCAAAAGCAGTGAGACTTCTTCCAAAGGTGATGGCTACAAGAAAACACCAAATGCACCCCCATCCCTACGGACACTGGGCTTTCAGCTAATCCCTGTGGGGCCTATGTACTTATGTTCCAGCCTGCTGTCCATCAAACTGAAGGATGACACACCTCAACTCACTCATCCCAGCTTCCTCGGGATGCTCAGCCCTCACTGTCCTGTGCTACCCAATGGAGAGATTTAATATAAGAGAAGCTGTCCACTCCAGTGGATCCACTGGTGAGAAGAGGATCCGGGTCCTATTCTGATAATAGTAGCATATCTTTGTAAAACAAGGACAATCTTGCCACCACACACAATTAATCCAAACCAATTTTTTTCCATCCAGATGATGATTTCAACTTAGGAAGAGGGAGCCCTGTACTTAGTTTTACCTCTTTGTGATATCCTCATTATGTTCACTTTATTAAGTAAACAATAAAAAAAAAAAGATGATTGGGAGACACTTATACAGTTTTACGAACTCACATTTTAATTCAAGACTGAGCTTTTCTAGAGAATAAGATATGAACAACTCATGGAATGGACTTCAGTAGCTTCTCTTTGTAGTTTCTACCACTTGGACTATATAATGGCACAGGCAGCAAGACAGATAGCTTCCCTAACAAATCATTTTTCCCAGAACATCAACTATATACGCCTTGGACTGAAGCCCACAAATCTAGTTCATGTTGTAGTCCATATATGGTTACTTCTCTGTGGCTACTTAAGCTCCAGTCTTTTTTAAGCTCTGAAAAATATTCGGCTTAAAAACTAAATTTAGTATGATGAGTGCACAGCAGATGTACCACCGAGGCTTTAACCCCAAATCTACTATTTGCTCCTTCTGTGTCTGGGAAAATCATCCAGTCATTTTGGTCCATGGGCACCTGATCCTTTTCTGAGACTACCTTAAACCCTTTAATTTCTAAAACTTAATGACTATTATAAATTAATATCCATCCCACTGGAAATCATAAAATCACTTGCCATAAGAAATAAGCTACCAACCTATGTCTTTAAAGATGGCAGGTCACACTGGAAACCATTAGACATTTCCTCAAATCCTAGTATTTTGTTAGAAAACAAGAAAATTAAGTTTTTACCGACCTTAAAATCTGAGTTTTATAGCCCTAAGAAAGCCAACAATGTCCTAAAAAGGGAAAATATACCAATGCTAGCAAGGCCAGAGTTTAGGATACTAATTTGACATCTGTCCTTCTAAATCTCTGGAGGGCAGGGATGACAAAGTTCACCCCAGATCAGTTCCAGGCCCAGAGCTGGGGGCACATTTGCTTCTCAATAAGTACTGTTGAAAGAAGGAATTCATACTTAGAAAACATCCCCAAAGTTAAAGTTTTCAGGCAAAATTTTGGTCTTAAGATGAGCAGAAATATTTTCCTTTAATTTGGCAGGGGCTACTGGGGAGCAGATTATATCATAAAAACTGTCAACTTTATATTTTGCCAAGTGAGAGTGTGTGAGAAAATAGACAAGTAGACAGATAAATAGATGGATAGACCAATAGACAAAATGATACAGATAGAGAGATAAACAAACCTCCCCATCATTCCATCACAAAACGAAATTTTTAAGAACAGTCTCTAAATGAAAGAGGTGTTCATCCGCTTTAGTTTGATGAAACACTTACTACGTTGTTCTTATATCTTTCCTTCAGTTACAAAGCAAAGAAAGCTACTGCACAGACTGACACATGGGAGCCATGAGCCAGACACAGTCCTTTCCAGCCTTGTGTGAGAGAGCAAGAAGCCAGTAGCACAAAGAGGAGTAGAGTTGAACAAGAAGGAAGAGGACAGAGATGCCATGCCACAGGAAGGAGCAGGGCGGGCAGGAGAAAGCTGCATGGACTGTGGGAGATGGCGAGGCCAGTGGGCAAAAGGTAAACACAGGTGGGCCAGCTTTGGTGAGTCTCACCACAACTTCTCTGCTCACCTCAACACCCCTGAAATTTCTCTAACTTAATCCTTAGATAAGGAAGAATATGGAGCAGCTGCTGGCATAGCTTCCACCTTTTCTGCCAATGCCACACTAAGGATTCCCCTGAGGGTCAGGACTACAGACCTGGTTCCCCTGGAAACCAGAAATCAGGCTGGAAAGTTGCCTCTGCATGAGGGGGGCAGAATAACCCAGGTCTGAAACAGCTCAGAGTTTCTTTGCTGGACAGTTCATTCCACTGAGAAAGAAAACCAGGGTTCACAACATGACCACGTTGGCTGCAGGAAGTCCTTGGTAACACTGAAAAGAAAAGTGGCTAAAATTAAATGACTCATAGGACACCATTCCTGCTGAGGGAGAAATGCTAGGAGGGAAGCAAGGTCCCTTTATCTCACCTAAGAAACCATACCAGAAAAAAAGGTCAAGTTGCTCAGGATATAGGCAGATGACCTCGGATATTATGCTTCTAGAGACCAATATAATACAGTCTAGCATCTATTTACCCATCTTTTGATGCAAAATAAGAAACTATGTCTAGCTTTAGCCAATCAGCTTATTGGGTCACAGTGACTGGTTCAAGATTGCCTACAGGTCCCAAGTCAGATCAATGAGACTCAAGTATGAGACTTTACAGAGTAGAAAGGACTCTATTTCCACTTTTTATAAGCAGAATTTTAAAGACGGCCCCCAAGATTCCTGTACCCTGGTTGTTTAATCAAACACTAATTTAGATGCTATGATGAAGAATTAAAGTCCTAGCTCAAGCGACCAATAATACTGAGATTTCTTCAGAGGGCATGATCCAATCAGGTGAGTCTTTCAAAAGCAGAGGTTATTTTTCCAGCTGGAAGGATACAACAACAGAGAGATTTGGAGCACAGAAGGATTTGGTGCCTCTGGCTCACGGATGTAGTGGCCCATGTGAGAGGGAAGCCAGTAGCACAAAGAGGAGTAGAGTTGAACAAGAAGGAAGAGGACAGAGATGCCATGCCACAGGAAGGAGCAGGGCGGGCAGGAGAAAGCTGCATGGACTGTGGGAGATGGCGAGGCCAGTGGGCAAAAGGTAAACACAGGTGGGCCAGCTTTGGTGAGTCTCACCACAACTTCTCTGCTCACCTCAACACCCCTGAAATTTCTCTAACTTAATCCTTAGATAAGGAAGAATATGGAGCAGCTGCTGGCATAGCTTCCACCTTTTCTGCCAATGCCACACTAAGGATTCCCCTGAGGGTCAGGACTACAGACCTGGTTCCCCTGGAAACCAGAAATCAGGCTGGAAAGTTGCCTCTGCATGAGGGGGGCAGAATAACCCAGGTCTGAAACAGCTCAGAGTTTCTTTGCTGGACAGTTCATTCCACTGAGAAAGAAAACCAGGGTTCACAACATGACCACGTTGGCTGCAGGAAGTCCTTGGTAACACTGAAAAGAAAAGTGGCTAAAATTAAATGACTCATAGGACACCATTCCTGCTGAGGGAGAAATGCTAGGAGGGAAGCAAGGTCCCTTTATCTCACCTAAGAAACCATACCAGAAAAAAAGGTCAAGTTGCTCAGGATATAGGCAGATGACCTCGGATATTATGCTTCTAGAGACCAATATAATACAGTCTAGCATCTATTTACCCATCTTTTGATGCAAAATAAGAAACTATGTCTAGCTTTAGCCAATCAGCTTATTGGGTCACAGTGACTGGTTCAAGATTGCCTACAGGTCCCAAGTCAGATCAATGAGACTCAAGTATGAGACTTTACAGAGTAGAAAGGACTCTATTTCCACTTTTTATAAGCAGAATTTTAAAGACGGCCCCCAAGATTCCTGTACCCTGGTTGTTTAATCAAACACTAATTTAGATGCTATGATGAAGAATTAAAGTCCTAGCTCAAGCGACCAATAATACTGAGATTTCTTCAGAGGGCATGATCCAATCAGGTGAGTCTTTCAAAAGCAGAGGTTATTTTTCCAGCTGGAAGGATACAACAACAGAGAGATTTGGAGCACAGAAGGATTTGGTGCCTCTGGCTCACGGATGTAGTGGCCCATGTGAGAGGGAAGGCAGGCTGCCCCTAGAAGCTGAGAACTACTCCAAGAGGCTGACCAACAAGGAAATGGGATCTACAGTCCCACCACCTCAAGGAAGTAAATTCAGGCAATGACCTGAATGAGCCTGAACACAGACTTGTACTCAGACTCTCCACATAAGAATACAATCACTGGCAATGGCTTGATTTCAGTTTTGTGAGACCTTCAGCAGAGAATCCAATGGAGTCTATCCATGTTTATTATCTACACAACTGTGAGCTAATAAATGAGTGTTGGGAGCTGCTAAGCTTTTGGTAATTTGTGATACAGTAATAGAAAACTAATATACTCTGGGATTACTAGCTGTAAAAATGATGTGTCCCCAGAGAAGGGTCAATCTAAAGGTAAAGTGAATATAGAAAAGCAGAGTTGAAATGGAAAGAGATGACATCTACATAACAAACCTTTAATCCCTGGATCTAGCCATGCGTGGAGTCTATCCTGATCCTAAAGTTCCAGGTGTGTCAATCAACAGAATCCTGTTGTTTATGAAAGCCAGCTTCAGCCACAAGGCAAAAATCACAGATACTGGGGAAAAAAAATTCTCAGTCATTTCTCAGTCATCTAAAGGCCCAATCCAGGAGACTGGGTTTGCATTTCAATAGAAAAACAAAGCTGCTTATTTCTACAGAAAAAAAAAAAAATACCATTCAGTCAACTCAGGAGTATCAAAGGTCTGAAGAAACCTCTTGTTAAACCATCTCCTCAAAATTAAAACAGTTCTGGAAACACATCTCAAACAAAACAGTACATACCATCTGGAGGTCTAGCAGGGCTTGATGCCAGAATGTATCTATATGCTAACCTATGGATGATAATAAAAAGACAATCAAACCCTTTACATGGAGACCCACACATAGACATATGCATATATATTCAAAAGAGGGTACAATTTGCCTCATTCCATCCCTCATGAGAACCTATGACTAAATCCTACAAGCACCAGGGAGGGAAAAAAAAAAAAAACAGAATCAGTGAGTGTTAAAAATGAAAGCACTCCTAGAGTCAATCCAGTTCAAAATCTGCCTCAATTTCACAAAAGAAAAACCAAAAAGAAGTTGATGTGATGCTTTATGACATGCAGTTTGGGAGTTGGAAAAGTAGTATGAGGACCCAATGGGACATGTTTTCTCAGGGAAGGGGAGACCCAGTAGTTTTCCTCATATATATATATTTTTTTCTTTTCTTAATTAAAACTGAAGCCAGTAATGGGAACTACTAGGGTATGAGAGGGAAAACAGTATTTTTTCTCATTTCATTCTTCAAGCAACTTTTTGAACACTAGTGATTGCTGACTGATTATATGGACAAGGGGGAAAACAACCAAGGATTAAGGTGAATTTGACTTTGCCAGATCTCAAGTCTAGAATATTTTCCAATCTGGATACAAGACACCCTGCAAGTATGTCAACAAATAAAATCTTCTGATGTATTTTAGAGGCAGATATTTTCCAACCAGGGTCCAGGAGACCCCAACAAATAAACTTGGCAGATGCCATATACACACAGAGTCTGAAAACTCTGGTCAACGCTAGGATGGACACAAGCAGTTTCTCAGAAACCAGCTCCTAGAGGACAGTCCCAGAGACACCAAAGCTCATGGACTGGAGAGGCAAGTCCTACTGAGAGACCCAGAGTCAAAAACTGGGAGCTTGAGACTGGCAGAAGAACAGTGAGGCAGGCAGGAATGAAATCTACACCCACCCCCAATGGAAATGAGAAGTGAGTTTTCAGTTCCCTTGGAAGGTACTGGGAACACCCACAGAGGCAGAAGCTCACAGGTGACTATGTCACGCCATGTACCACCTTATTGTCCAGAGGAGAGCTCAGGTTAAGTACCAGCTCTGGACTTAAACACAGTGGAGCTCCATCTATCTGTGACAGAGCCAGCAGAATGAAGAAGTTTAAAAAGTACGTGTGAAATAGCAAAATAGGTGAAATCGGGAGAAAACATAAAGCACATATGTAATACCTTAACACTGTCATAATTGACAATTACAACGAGTCCACAGAAATGTCTGCAAAATATTTGTGGACCATGTCTCTTATGAAACTCAAGAAACTCTTTTTGGAGGGACTTCTCTGACAGTCCAGTGACTAACTCTGACTTCCAATGCAAGGGGGTGAGAGCTCAATCCCTGGATGGAGGACTAAGATCCCACATGCCACCTGGTCAAAAGTAAAAAAAAAAAAAAAAGAAGCATTATTGGGACTTCCCTGGTGGTCCAGCAGTTAAGAATCCACCTTCCAATGCAGGGGATGTGGGTTTGATCCTTGGTCAGGAAATTAAGATCCCACATGCTGCAGGGCAACTAAGCCCCTGAGGCACAACAAAGATTCCACATACTGCAACTAAGACTCAAAGCAGCCAAATAAATAAATAGTTAAAAAAACACAAACAAACAGGGGCTTCCCTGGTGGTCCAGTGGGTAAGGACACCGCCTTGCAGTGCAAGGCGCGCCTGTTCGATCCCTGGACTGGGAAGATCACACGTGCTGTGGGGTGACTGAACCAATGTGTCCAATTACCGAGCCAGAGCTCTGGAGCGCATGTGCCCGGAGCTAGGGCTCTGCAACAACAGAGGCCACTGTGATGGGAGACCCACACGGGCCAAAGAACAAAGACGGATGAAAATAGATAAATGAAAGACCAGTAGAAGTGGCCCACCCCCCACTCCCTCCCCAACCCGCCTCCGCCAAACACACACACACACACACAAACACACACACAACAGTATTGTTCTGCTCAGAAAACAGAATTTCTCCCAAATACTTGAAACCTATCATAAGTTGACTCTTACAATAAAGACTTAAAAAAAGAAACTTCTTCTTTAGACTTGCAAGTTGAAATGGAATGGACTTGCAAGTTATTACTTCCAGATATGGAACTAGTAGGTTCTTTTTAAAGTACTAGAAGACTGTGTTTTGGAGGGAGTGGTATGTAAACAACAGGGACAAAGAGCAAGGAAGATAGTTAACATAACAAAACATTCTACCTTCCACTTCCACTTAGAGATGGAAGGAATATTCCTATAAAATATCAATGGTATAGAGAGATTGAAAGATAGTTCTGTTAGAAAATGACAATTAGGAGTAACTGATTATGAGTCAAAAACTAGAAACAAGCACACAATGGGTTACAGCAAGGAGAATGACAGCTAGAACTACATGCCAAATATATATGAATCTCACAAACATACTACTGAGTTAATAAAACTAGACACAAAAGAGTACATACAGTCCATCTACAAAGAGTTCAAAAAAAAGGGACAAGTCTACTTTAAGACCAAAGAACACTTATACTTGTAGGGAAAATAGTTTGATGCCTGAGATGCTACTAATGTTCTGTTTTCTGATGCTGGAAATTACAATAAGGTTTTCTATATGCTACTTGTTATAGCAACTAGGCCTCCTGAGGCACAACAAAGATTCCACATACTGCAACTAAGACTCAAAGCAGCCAAATAAATAAATAGTTAAAAAAACACAAACAAACAGGGGCTTCCCTGGTGGTCCAGTGGGTAAGGACACCGCCTTGCAGTGCAAGGCGCGCCTGTTCGATCCCTGGACTGGGAAGATCACACGTGCTGTGGGGTGACTGAACCAATGTGTCCAATTACCGAGCCAGAGCTCTGGAGCGCATGTGCCCGGAGCTAGGGCTCTGCAACAACAGAGGCCACTGTGATGGGAGACCCACACGGGCCAAAGAACAAAGACGGATGAAAATAGATAAATGAAAGACCAGTAGAAGTGGCCCACCCCCCACTCCCTCCCCAACCCGCCTCCGCCAAACACACACACACACACACAAACACACACACAACAGTATTGTTCTGCTCAGAAAACAGAATTTCTCCCAAATACTTGAAACCTATCATAAGTTGACTCTTACAATAAAGACTTAAAAAAAGAAACTTCTTCTTTAGACTTGCAAGTTGAAATGGAATGGACTTGCAAGTTATTACTTCCAGATATGGAACTAGTAGGTTCTTTTTAAAGTACTAGAAGACTGTGTTTTGGAGGGAGTGGTATGTAAACAACAGGGACAAAGAGCAAGGAAGATAGTTAACATAACAAAACATTCTACCTTCCACTTCCACTTAGAGATGGAAGGAATATTCCTATAAAATATCAATGGTATAGAGAGATTGAAAGATAGTTCTGTTAGAAAATGACAATTAGGAGTAACTGATTATGAGTCAAAAACTAGAAACAAGCACACAATGGGTTACAGCAAGGAGAATGACAGCTAGAACTACATGCCAAATATATATGAATCTCACAAACATACTACTGAGTTAATAAAACTAGACACAAAAGAGTACATACAGTCCATCTACAAAGAGTTCAAAAAAAAGGGACAAGTCTACTTTAAGACCAAAGAACACTTATACTTGTAGGGAAATAGTGACTGGAAGGAATTAAATAAGGATGCCTGAGATGCTACTAATGTTCTGTTTTCTGATGCTGGTTACACACTTTATGACAATTCATCCAGCTACACACTTCCAATATGCAGTTTTCTATATGTATTTTCTACTTGCATTAAAAGTATTAAAGTAGTATTTCCCACCTGTATTCCATAAGACTGTTGCCTAAAGAAATACTATTATGAGGTTCTTCCATTGAAGAGATGGGCAGTCTCTAAATCTAGAAAAAGCTAGGAAAGATCAAGTTCAGCATGTTCCTAACTCTACAGGATGTCTCCTTCAGTGAGCTTGAATGAGACAGTTCTTGCATGGCTTTGGACCATGAATGGCCCCTGTTCAAGCTTTCCTTAGGTTTCCTCCAGCCCCTGAATCTTCGTTCCAACATGATCTGCATGTATGATGAGTCCCTGATTGAAACAGTTCCACTTGAGCACACACTGTTATCCACAAGTCTAGATAGCAACACCAGCCTTTTCATGGAAGAGCCCACACTTACAATATGGCACTGACTGCTCTTTCGGAGGCCTGCCTTCATTTAGCACTCTTGTACCCACGTGATCTCAGGGCAGCAAACTGGCACATTTCATGTAATGTGCAAATACAACACAGTGAAGCAATATAGGAAAACAGATTTTCAAACAGAGCTATCTGCAACTGTGATTTGAGAATTGCTCCAGTAATCTTCACATTCCCATGGGGTTCTAGCTCACAAATCAGGGTGTCTCTCAAATACTCAAAACCTATCACAAGTTGACTCTTACAATCACCTCATCTTTCTAGTCATTTGTGTCAAAACAAATAGGTGCCTTTTCACAACTATCATTTTGCTTATTCCCAGTGGGCCAAACAGCTGTGTTCATTGATTCAGGATCTTGCTATTTTTCTCTCAAACTTTTTTTTTTTTACTCTTAGCACAAACTAGATTGTGGTATTAGATGGCTACAGAAAAATAAAGAGCAGAGTTCTGTGTTTCCATAGGAAACTGCCTACAACTTCAGTAATTTATTTAACTGTATTTAATTAGGAACTCGGCTTACCTTTGGTTATTCATTTGTGTCAAGTTCTATAATTTAAAAAAAAAAAGGAGAGAACCACCTATGTTTAATTATCTTTTGTGGGGGGAGGGGCAAAGGAGATGACAAACAAACAATTTGCCTAAAGCCCATCATTTCTCTTCCTGCCGTCTGAATATGAAATCATTTCATTCTTTTTGCCATGATCCTAATCAGATATACAACCCACTGCCCCTTAATTACACAGTGGGAAAAGAGAAATTAGAGTATTCCAAACCAATGACTTAAGGTAAGGCATTCATAAGAACATGGATTCTAATTATATTATAGTGATTTCCAATGGGACGATTGAACTATACACTTCAAAGAAAATCTAGAACAAGCTTGTTAACATTGTGATGTCCAGCTCAGTGGGAAACCACCTGGATTAGAAAATATGGCCTCAATGCCTCAAAGCTTATTGAGAAATCATTTTGCAAACACTAAACTGTAACACATTCCAAGGAAAAGTAGTGTGATCATATTTGAGACTGCAAAGGACATTAGGAAAAGCAGGGGTGGAGGGATAAAACAAAATTTGGAGAAAATTTTATAAATGTTAACTGTCATGGCCATAGTTATACAATCCTAAAGCAAAGCTGAAAGAAGTGTAATGAAATGACTACTGGACTTTGTTTTGGTCCAAGGCATAGTGAACAGTCTTGCAAATAATATTTTAAATGTATTTTCTCCAGAGCAAGGGGAAACAGTACCCAAAGCAGTGCAAGAGAAACAAGTTCACTTAAAAGCAAGAATATTTCAAGTTTTAATCAAAATAAACTCCTAGTATTAGAAAAAAAAGGAATAACAAATTCCATGATTGGTTAATTCACATTCATACAACCCACAATGAGTGAACGTACCTCACTGAAGTCCTGCTGAGTTTCGTCCTTTGGCCAAACGGCAGTCCTCTGGTCTGCTCTGTAAAGTGCAAATAAAAAGTATCGCTATTTAAAAGAAAACTTGCAACAATGCACATTTGTTGCAGATCTAACCATATCCCTGTTAAAAACCTGCAGTGGTGTCCCACCACCTGTAGAAAGATCCTGACTCCTTATAAGGTCTGCAACACATTACAGTGTTCGGACTCAGCCAACTCGGCTTACCTTTGGTTATTCATTTGTGTCAAGTTCTATAATTTAAAAAAAAAAAGGAGAGAACCACCTATGTTTAATTATCTTTTGTGGGGGGAGGGGCAAAGGAGATGACAAACAAACAATTTGCCTAAAGCCCATCATTTCTCTTCCTGCCGTCTGAATATGAAATCATTTCATTCTTTTTGCCATGATCCTAATCAGATATACAACCCACTGCCCCTTAATTACACAGTGGGAAAAGAGAAATTAGAGTATTCCAAACCAATGACTTAAGGTAAGGCATTCATAAGAACATGGATTCTAATTATATTATAGTGATTTCCAATGGGACGATTGAACTATACACTTCAAAGAAAATCTAGAACAAGCTTGTTAACATTGTGATGTCCAGCTCAGTGGGAAACCACCTGGATTAGAAAATATGGCCTCAATGCCTCAAAGCTTATTGAGAAATCATTTTGCAAACACTAAACTGTAACACATTCCAAGGAAAAGTAGTGTGATCATATTTGAGACTGCAAAGGACATTAGGAAAAGCAGGGGTGGAGGGATAAAACAAAATTTGGAGAAAATTTTATAAATGTTAACTGTCATGGCCATAGTTATACAATCCTAAAGCAAAGCTGAAAGAAGTGTAATGAAATGACTACTGGACTTTGTTTTGGTCCAAGGCATAGTGAACAGTCTTGCAAATAATATTTTAAATGTATTTTCTCCAGAGCAAGGGGAAACAGTACCCAAAGCAGTGCAAGAGAAACAAGTTCACTTAAAAGCAAGAATATTTCAAGTTTTAATCAAAATAAACTCCTAGTATTAGAAAAAAAAGGAATAACAAATTCCATGATTGGTTAATTCACATTCATACAACCCACAATGAGTGAACGTACCTCACTGAAGTCCTGCTGAGTTTCGTCCTTTGGCCAAACGGCAGTCCTCTGGTCTGCTCTGTAAAGTGCAAATAAAAAGTATCGCTATTTAAAAGAAAACTTGCAACAATGCACATTTGTTGCAGATCTAACCATATCCCTGTTAAAAACCTGCAGTGGTGTCCCACCACCTGAAGAAAAAGATCCTGACTCCTTATAAGGTCTGCAACACATTACAGTGTTCGGACTCAGCCAGTCTTCCTATCCCACCTCCTGTCATGCTCACCTTGGCCCCTACCTTCCAGTCTCTCTGGCCTTTTGCTTCTTGAACACACAGAGCTGGCTCCTTGTTCAATTCTTCACACTTGCTTTCCCCCCAGATTTTCACAGAGCTGACTCTGTCCAGCATGGATCATCAGCTTAGCTCCGATGTCACATCCCAATGATTCCCTCCTGATTTCTCTAATCAAGCTATCTCTTCCATTCCCTTTCTATCACACACTCTTTAGATCTTATTAATGCTTCTCACTACCTAAAGTTATGCTATTTATTTACATTTCCACATTAAAATGTATACTCCAAGAACTCAGTGACTCTGTCCATTTTCCACCCTGCTGAATCCTCCATACCCAATGAAAATGCAGTATTTTTATGATCAAATGTGATTTTATACAGTATTTACAGAAAGATGCCATTAGCTCACTTAAGACAGCTTTTGGAAATTCCATTCTATCACCTACCCAACCAAATAAATGTTATAGCAATTGCCATGTAACATGGTAAAACTGGGTTTTCCATTTTAGTTTCCAACTTGAGGCAAATCTACTCTAAATAATACTTTTAGGTTAAAAACAAAGAAACAAAAAAACAAACAACCCCCAAAACTCTAATACTGGCAGATGCTTAGCTCCAGATCATGAGTCATTGATTGCTATGGTCCAATGGCATTTTAAATGTATATTCTCCAGAGCAAGGGGAAACAGTACCCAAAGCAGTGCAAGAGAAACAAGTTCACTTAAAAGCAAGAATATTTCAAGTTTTAATCAAAATAAACTCCTAGTATTAGAAAAAAAAGGAATAACAAATTCCATGATTGGTTAATTCACATTCATACAACCCACAATGAGTGAACGTACCTCACTGAAGTCCTGCTGAGTTTCGTCCTTTGGCCAAACGGCAGTCCTCTGGTCTGCTCTGTAAAGTGCAAATAAAAAGTATCGCTATTTAAAAGAAAACTTGCAACAATGCACATTTGTTGCAGATCTAACCATATCCCTGTTAAAAACCTGCAGTGGTGTCCCACCACCTGAAGAAAAAGATCCTGACTCCTTATAAGGTCTGCAACACATTACAGTGTTCGGACTCAGCCAGTCTTCCTATCCCACCTCCTGTCATGCTCACCTTGGCCCCTACCTTCCAGTCTCTCTGGCCTTTTGCTTCTTGAACACACAGAGCTGGCTCCTTGTTCAATTCTTCACACTTGCTTTCCCCCCAGATTTTCACAGAGCTGACTCTGTCCAGCATGGATCATCAGCTTAGCTCCGATGTCACATCCCAATGATTCCCTCCTGATTTCTCTAATCAAGCTATCTCTTCCATTCCCTTTCTATCACACACTCTTTAGATCTTATTAATGCTTCTCACTACCTAAAGTTATGCTATTTATTTACATTTCCACATTAAAATGTATACTCCAAGAACTCAGTGACTCTGTCCATTTTCCACCCTGCTGAATCCTCCATACCCAATGAAAATGCAGTATTTTTATGATCAAATGTGATTTTATACAGTATTTACAGAAAGATGCCATTAGCTCACTTAAGACAGCTTTTGGAAATTCCATTCTATCACCTACCCAACCAAATAAATGTTATAGCAATTGCCATGTAACATGGTAAAACTGGGTTTTCCATTTTAGTTTCCAACTTGAGGCAAATCTACTCTAAATAATACTTTTAGGTTAAAAACAAAGAAACAAAAAAACAAACAACCCCCAAAACTCTAATACTGGCAGATGCTTAGCTCCAGATCATGAGTCATTGATTGCTATGGTCCAATGGCATATATTACATAACATTCAAAATTCTCTGTAGCAGTTTGCATGCTATTATATAATAAATATATTAAATTATAGTTATTATTCTTATTAAAAGGCCTGCTATCTTAAGGAATAAAAGCTGTAGTCAGCGTTAAGTCACTTATGAAAGGATTTATTTTGGGACATAATTATTTGCAGTTATTATTCTGCTTTGCTTTGAGTTCTGAAGAAAGCATGTATGTTTTCTGAAGGGTCATCTAGATGATTTCTAAAGGTAATCATGCACATTTAGAAATGCCAGGTCTTGACTTCTTCAAGATATTCTTAAGCATGAAAATTTCTTTCACTTCATGAGTATTGCTAATTGTGCAAACAATTTACTTCTAATAAGAAAAGGGAGGCGATAGTAAAACAGAATGTGATGATCACAACTGACACTGACCCCATCTGCACAAATGTTCCTCCTGTGTATGGGACAAGATGAAGGGTTCCAACCATGAGCCAGGGAGAGATGGCCCCAGTGAGAAGAGAAAGTGAGGAAGAACGTGCCGGCACACCCATCCTCTGCCCTTAAGGTTCCTGAGCCACAAACAGTGCCACCAGGGCTTCAGCAGAGGCATGGTAGCTGTCTCCTGCAAAATGGGAGAAACCGTCTTGGGGACAGGGATGATCCTGGCCCCCATTATCTAAAATTCTGAATGGCTCATAATCTCTCTGTAGCTACGTTGGTTCTCAAACTGTATTTCTACAAAATTATGGTAGCATCAGAAAAATGGAACAGTTGAGTTCTCTAATGGAAAGAATATTTATCAGTTTATACTTTTTAACCATATATTTCTGCTCTGATGCCAGTGGGTGGTGAAACAAACACATGGTAGCAAACATTAATGGAAGAAAGCCCAGATAAGACTTCATTTAAAATACATAGCATATATTCTTGAGATGCAGAGAACATCTATATATAATATATTCTCCTAATTGTCCAGGAAAGCTACATGTCATCTCAAGATAAACCTTCCAGATCAAGTCTGAGAACTGTGGTCTGAACACCAAAGATGCACTAACAGTCATCTGAATGTCTCTTGTGTGATTGGTACAATCTTGGGGGAAATAGGAATCAATGAGCAGCCCTCTAGGCCTTTAGGAAACTTAGAGTCTAGTGGATTCTGAAGCAGGCTCTTTCCATAAATCAAGAAATGAGGACATGGGAGGTGATTATTAGAATGGTAGAGAGGAACCAGGGAGGTAGAGATAGATGAAGAGCCATTTTCAAGGAGAGCAGCACCTGGGGGACTTGGATGGATACTGAAAGGGTTACATGAAAGAGATGGGGCAAGGAAGATGGTTCCAAGTTTTTGAAGCTATGCAATAAGACACATGACAGATGGTTTTTCCAATGCAGACAAGAAAACAGGTCATTTTAGAGGGGAGAACCGGTAGCTGCCGTGAAGACAGGCAATTAATTCATGAGTTTTGATTTAGAAATCTGAAGCTTGAATCAAGGATGAAATACAAACTGAACGTGTCTGAACAGGGCTCACCCCAGCACAGGGCACTCAATAGTGTGTTCTGGAGTGAGAGTGGTGGTGCAGTGATGTCTGGGGCCCCAGGTTCTGTATCAGGTTTTCAGAGTGTGGCCAGAGCACACGACACTCTGTATTCACTGCCAGAGCTTAGCACACTGCCTGGCGCATGGCACACACTCACATGCCTGTTGGATGGATGAATGAAGAAAGAAACAAAAGGACCCAAACCCAAGAATGACTTCTGGGGACTTCCCTGGTGGTCCAATGGGTAAAGAGTCTGCCTTGCAGTTCAAGGGGCACTGATTCAATTCCTGGCCTGGGAAGATCCCACGTGCCATGGAGCAGCTGGACAGGTGTGTGAAATTACAAGCCAGCACTCTGGAGCGCATGTGCCCAGAGTCAGTGCTCTGCAATGAGAGAGGCCGCTACAATGGGAAGCCCACATGGGCCAAAGAACAAAAATGGATGAAAAATAAATGATGACTTAGAGGCAAAAAACAAAATAAAACAAAAAGAATGACTTCTGGATCTATCACTGACTAGGTATGAGTACCATGGGCAAGATATTCACCCATCTCAGTCTCGGTTTCCTCATCTGTCAAGTAAAGATGACATCAGGTACTGCACAGGATGATTCAGGGTGCACTAACAGTCATCTGAATGTCTCTTGTGTGATTGGTACAATCTTGGGGGAAATAGGAATCAATGAGCAGCCCTCTAGGCCTTTAGGAAACTTAGAGTCTAGTGGATTCTGAAGCAGGCTCTTTCCATAAATCAAGAAATGAGGACATGGGAGGTGATTATTAGAATGGTAGAGAGGAACCAGGGAGGTAGAGATAGATGAAGAGCCATTTTCAAGGAGAGCAGCACCTGGGGGACTTGGATGGATACTGAAAGGGTTACATGAAAGAGATGGGGCAAGGAAGATGGTTCCAAGTTTTTGAAGCTATGCAATAAGACACATGACAGATGGTTTTTCCAATGCAGACAAGAAAACAGGTCATTTTAGAGGGGAGAACCGGTAGCTGCCGTGAAGACAGGCAATTAATTCATGAGTTTTGATTTAGAAATCTGAAGCTTGAATCAAGGATGAAATACAAACTGAACGTGTCTGAACAGGGCTCACCCCAGCACAGGGCACTCAATAGTGTGTTCTGGAGTGAGAGTGGTGGTGCAGTGATGTCTGGGGCCCCAGGTTCTGTATCAGGTTTTCAGAGTGTGGCCAGAGCACACGACACTCTGTATTCACTGCCAGAGCTTAGCACACTGCCTGGCGCATGGCACCCCTCACATGCCTGTTGGATGGATGAATGAAGAAAGAAACAAAAGGACCCAAACCCAAGAATGACTTCTGGGGACTTCCCTGGTGGTCCAATGGGTAAAGAGTCTGCCTTGCAGTTCAAGGGGCACTGATTCAATTCCTGGCCTGGGAAGATCCCACGTGCCATGGAGCAGCTGGACAGGTGTGTGAAATTACAAGCCAGCACTCTGGAGCGCATGTGCCCAGAGTCAGTGCTCTGCAATGAGAGAGGCCGCTACAATGGGAAGCCCACATGGGCCAAAGAACAAAAATGGATGAAAAATAAATGATGACTTAGAGGCAAAAAACAAAATAAAACAAAAAGAATGACTTCTGGATCTATCACTGACTAGGTATGAGTACCATGGGCAAGATATTCACCCATCTCAGTCTCGGTTTCCTCATCTGTCAAGTAAAGATGACATCAGGTACTGCACAGGATGATTCAGGGTGACAAGGACAGCTTAGGCAGAGCAATTATGGCAACTGTCAGCTGTACTGAAGGTAACACATGAGCTCTATAATCGAGTGTAAGAAATAGAACAGAATTATAAATGATGGCAATTAATGGCATAATTAAAAATAATAATGGAAGTTCTGTGAGTAAACAAGCTGAAAGAGATAAAAGCTGAGTCATCCTTACACAGAACCATTGGGCAGGTCTCTGAAATTGGCAGTTAGGGAACAGAAGGAAGAAGAGCCATGAAGAAAATATAGATGCCTCACTAAAGAGGTAAGAAACCAATCAAAACAGCACTTTAAATAGGGAAGAAAAGGAAGGTACAAGAAAAAAGTATGTCAAGAAGCATCTAACCATTATATTACTCTTTAAAAAGAGAAATTAAAATGAATGAAATAATGCCATTTGAAGCAACATGGATAGACCTAGAAATTATCATACTAAGTGAAGTATGTCAGAAAGACAAATACAATATGATATTACTTATATGTGGAATCTAAAGTATGACACAAATAAACATATATATGAAACAGAAACAGCGTCACAGATACAGAGAAGACTTGCTGTTGACAGGGGCAGATAGGGGAGGGAGGGACTGGGAATTTGGGATTAGCAGATGCAAACTATTATATGTAGGATGAATTAAAAAACAAGGTCCTACTGTATAGCACAGGGAACTGTATTCAATATCCTGTGATAAACCATAAGGGAAAAAGAATATAAAAAAGACTATATGTATACCTGAATCACTTTTGTGTACAGCAGACATTAAACACAACACTGTATATCAACTATACTGCAATACAATACAAAAAATGAGAAGAGCCTAACAATTCAGGTAAATGCCAGGCACTGTACTTAGATTACTTCATCTAACCCTCATGGCAGCCATATGAGATTAGCATTATTAGACCTGTGTGATCCAATAGGACTCAGTTAAGGCAATTAAATAATTTTATCCATTCATTAAATAAACATCTATCAAACACCAAATTAGGTCAAGTAACACTGCAGGTGTTGGGAATAAAGCCGTGAATAAAACAAGTCTCTACGTCAATGGGACTTACAGTCTCACAGAAGCAGAGAGAACCAGAGAAACATACCAGTGATCTAAGATGCACCAGATGCTAATTATTACTAGAAAAAGAAAGCAAGGCAAGGAGTACAGGGTGTGCAGGAGGACGGCCCAAGCTCATGCTGCTAGAAAATCGCAGTGTCATCTGGAGATAATGAGAATGAAAGCAGAGAAATAAAAAGGCCACTGGATCAGAAGAGATAAAGATCGTGGCAGACGAGGAAACAGAAATGGAAGCTTCTCACTAGAGAAGCTTAATGATGAAAAGAGAATAGCCAAAATAGGAACTAGGTGTCTCAAATTCCCTTCTTCTTAAGATCTTTTAAGCTAGTGCATGAAGCATGTACAATCCTGCTGACTGCAATACAGCCCTGCCCTCTGGCCCGGGTCCAGGCAGTGGAAACTGCAGTCTGGACTCCCCAGAGTCTGACTATGGCTCTCAGCACTGATGACCCAATCATGATCACCCCAACCCCATGACCTCCATCATCATTACTACCATCACCCCCACTGCCACCATGATGACCATCAGCATGATATAATCCAAAACAAAACACTTCTTAACAAAAGAACATAAAATACAATGGCATGCTGATATTAAAAGGGCATTTTCCTGGACTCTGTGGCTGCAAAATTGTGGCTAGCTCCTGGAAGTACAACTTTTCTAAAACCTGTTGTTGTTCCCACATGGCTGGAACCCTAAAGCCTGTACTGAACCTGTCATGCTGCAGTGACTTTCCCCTGGGAGGAGGACTGGAATTCAAAACAGCAAAGTGAACAAAGCATCAAGATGGTTTTCATGGCTGACGGAAAATGTCAAAATCGAGATGTGATCATTTGTGAAGAAGTAGTATTTTCCCAAAGGAGGCTTGATTCATAGCAACTTGCTATAATTAAGTTAGCAAACAAAAATGTTCCCTATTTCAGTAAAAAGCTTCCCCGTTTATCCAATTGCTCGTGGAAGACATCTGAGAGTTATCAGGTCCTCTCTACTCTCTCAAGTCCAATGGCCAAACCATTACCAGGTCCTTCAGTTTCTTACTCCAAATCATGATTGTATCAGGTCTCTTTCCTCCTCCCACCCACCACCACCTCAGGCCAAGTCACCATCATCTGTCTTTGGGCTAGCTTCCTGATCTTTCTACTTCTCCTCCACCTTCTCCAAACCATTGTCCACATGGCAACCTTGTCATTAACTTTCTGCACACTTATATTCTGCACACTCAAAATTCTTCAAGCACTCTGTGACTTCCTGGAGGAATTACATCTGTTCACTTCTACAGCCTCGGCTCATGCCATTTCTCCTCCTCCACACTCCTCTCTGCCTCAGGCCTTCATTTGCACTGCCCCCATGTCCACGACGCTCTTCTCTCTCCACTGCCTCTCCTGTTAACTCATGCATCCTCTAGACACCAGGTACAAGATCAATCAGCTCTCTCATGGGCCTCACTGTATTCTGATCTCTCATATCTGCCATGTAGCACATCTCAGTTCTTAACTGTGCATCTGTTTGATCATTTAATTGTCACTTTCTCAGGATGGTAAGTTCCATGGGATACGGATCATATGAGGTCTGCTTAATGTTGTATCTCTAGAACTAATCTTGGCATTTGGTACATAGTAGGTACTCACATGTTTGTTAATGAAGGATTAGTCCCAGGCTTATAGGCTAAAACAAAACACTTCTTAACAAAAGAACATAAAATACAATGGCATGCTGATATTAAAAGGGCATTTTCCTGGACTCTGTGGCTGCAAAATTGTGGCTAGCTCCTGGAAGTACAACTTTTCTAAAACCTGTTGTTGTTCCCACATGGCTGGAACCCTAAAGCCTGTACTGAACCTGTCATGCTGCAGTGACTTTCCCCTGGGAGGAGGACTGGAATTCAAAACAGCAAAGTGAACAAAGCATCAAGATGGTTTTCATGGCTGACGGAAAATGTCAAAATCGAGATGTGATCATTTGTGAAGAAGTAGTATTTTCCCAAAGGAGGCTTGATTCATAGCAACTTGCTATAATTAAGTTAGCAAACAAAAATGTTCCCTATTTCAGTAAAAAGCTTCCCCGTTTATCCAATTGCTCGTGGAAGACATCTGAGAGTTATCAGGTCCTCTCTACTCTCTCAAGTCCAATGGCCAAACCATTACCAGGTCCTTCAGTTTCTTACTCCAAATCATGATTGTATCAGGTCTCTTTCCTCCTCCCACCCACCACCACCTCAGGCCAAGTCACCATCATCTGTCTTTGGGCTAGCTTCCTGATCTTTCTACTTCTCCTCCACCTTCTCCAAACCATTGTCCACATGGCAACCTTGTCATTAACTTTCTGCACACTTATATTCTGCACACTCAAAATTCTTCAAGCACTCTGTGACTTCCTGGAGGAATTACATCTGTTCACTTCTACAGCCTCGGCTCATGCCATTTCTCCTCCTCCACACTCCTCTCTGCCTCAGGCCTTCATTTGCACTGCCCCCATGTCCACGACGCTCTTCTCTCTCCACTGCCTCTCCTGTTAACTCATGCATCCTCTAGACACCAGGTACAAGATCAATCAGCTCTCTCATGGGCCTCACTGTATTCTGATCTCTCATATCTGCCATGTAGCACATCTCAGTTCTTAACTGTGCATCTGTTTGATCATTTAATTGTCACTTTCTCAGGATGGTAAGTTCCATGGGATACGGATCATATGAGGTCTGCTTAATGTTGTATCTCTAGAACTAATCTTGGCATTTGGTACATAGTAGGTACTCACATGTTTGTTAATGAAGGATTAGTCCCAGGCTTATAGGCTGCTGCCAGTTCCAGAGTATTCCTGAGTGTGCTTGATGGTTAGGATAAAATTCATCCTCACATCTCCACTTGTAGCAGGTCAACAGGACTGCTGGGAGGGGCTGACTCTTATCCCCAGGAGCAGATGCATTTCTTGCCTGAGGAGACCTGCTACAGATGAGCAAGTGGCTTTCTAAACCCATTTGGAAAATCTGGGCAGAAAGCAAAAACAGAGCATCCAACACACTTTTCAGACCCCTTCACAAAGAATCAGAGACCAAAAGCTAAACAGTGTCCACCACGGGCCACATCTTAAGAGTTAAGATATTCCACTGCCTTGGATGAAACTGCATCAGAAAACAACACAGGATACACTAATGTATACCCGGATGACTGTCCGAGGGCTGGATGGCTGTTGTTTCCTGAAACTCCTTTGAAAACAAAAGGTGTATCCCAGGAGAACACCCCTGAGCACAATATTCATTATATACAAACAATCGCTCCATATGCAGACACAGACAAGATGCCAAGAAATTCCAGTAATATTATTAGAAACAGTAGCAATCCTCAATACCAGCAAGTATGCAGTTCCTTTCCCTGTGGGATGTAGGCTTCATTAAAGACATTCTCTTACTGTTTTTTTTTACCAAACTTCTACACTAAAGGACTGAGATCACATATAGGGCATCAACTCCAAAGAGAATGAAACCAAAGCACAGAGTTCAAAATGAAGATCAAAGAGACAGCTGACGGAAAACAGAACTATATGTTGAGAGGTATTCGTAAACTGACTTTTCCATCCATGTATCTCCATTTCCAGGCCAAAGAACTCCCACAGGGGACATGGGTGTCGGGGTTGGAAACAGAATGCTGATCCCCAGGGACAGAACCTCCTGGAGCTGGGACCCACACCTACCCTTCCACTTTGTACTTCTCTGAAGACTAGAGTCAACCAATGTTATTAAAAATAGAGTTGGGAAGATCCCCTGGAGAAGGGAATGGCAACCCCCTGCGGTATTCTCACCTGGAGAACCCCATGAACAGAGAAGCTTAGCATGCTATAGTCCATGGGGTCGCAAAGAGTTGGACAAGACTGACATGACTGAGTGACTAATAATGTTACTTTCATATAAGTAATGACTCCCATAAAAAGCGGTTTTAAATACCCATCATACAGATTGGCATTTCTTAAGCAGGCAGTGGTCGGCCCTCTAGGGAGAATTTAGGAAACAGGGGGCTATTTGTGATGGGCACGGAGGTTGGGGTGCCCACTGATATTCTGTGAGCTGGAACTAGTGCCCTGACATGTGCTGGCGCACACAAAGAAGTTAAACAGAGCATCCAACACACTTTTCAGACCCTTCACAAAGAATCAGAGACCAAAAGCTAAACAGTGTCCACCACGGGCCACATCTTAAGAGTTAAGATATTCCACTGCCTTGGATGAAACTGCATCAGAAAACAACACAGGATACACTAATGTATACCCGGATGACTGTCCGAGGGCTGGATGGCTGTTGTTTCCTGAAACTCCTTTGAAAACAAAAGGTGTATCCCAGGAGAACACCCCTGAGCACAATATTCATTATATACAAACAATCGCTCCATATGCAGACACAGACAAGATGCCAAGAAATTCCAGTAATATTATTAGAAACAGTAGCAATCCTCAATACCAGCAAGTATGCAGTTCCTTTCCCTGTGGGATGTAGGCTTCATTAAAGACATTCTCTTACTGTTTTTTTTTACCAAACTTCTACACTAAAGGACTGAGATCACATATAGGGCATCAACTCCAAAGAGAATGAAACCAAAGCACAGAGTTCAAAATGAAGATCAAAGAGACAGCTGACGGAAAACAGAACTATATGTTGAGAGGTATTCGTAAACTGACTTTTCCATCCATGTATCTCCATTTCCAGGCCAAAGAACTCCCACAGGGGACATGGGTGTCGGGGTTGGAAACAGAATGCTGATCCCCAGGGACAGAACCTCCTGGAGCTGGGACCCACACCTACCCTTCCACTTTGTACTTCTCTGAAGACTAGAGTCAACCAATGTTATTAAAAATAGAGTTGGGAAGATCCCCTGGAGAAGGGAATGGCAACCCCCTGCGGTATTCTCACCTGGAGAACCCCATGAACAGAGAAGCTTAGCATGCTATAGTCCATGGGGTCGCAAAGAGTTGGACAAGACTGACATGACTGAGTGACTAATAATGTTACTTTCATATAAGTAATGACTCCCATAAAAAGCGGTTTTAAATACCCATCATACAGATTGGCATTTCTTAAGCAGGCAGTGGTCGGCCCTCTAGGGAGAATTTAGGAAACAGGGGGCTATTTGTGATGGGCACGGAGGTTGGGGTGCCCACTGATATTCTGTGAGCTGGAACTAGTGCCCTGACATGTGCTGGGCAGCCCCACACAACAAAGAACTGTTCCACCCCCACAGGACTTCTAAGTGTCCTCTGGGAATGCGAGGGCCAGGGGCACTTGCCCTCAACACACTCTTAACTAGAAAATGATGAGAGGGGCTTCCCTGGTAGTCTGGTGGTTAAGAATCCACCTTGCAATGCAAGGGACGCCAGTTTGATCCCTGGTTCAAGAAGATGCCACAAGGGCTTCCCCTGGTGGTCCAGTGGATAAGGACACCACCTTGCAGTGCAAGGGGCACCGGTTCGAGCCCTGGCCTGGGAAGATCCCACGTGCCGCGGAGCGGCTGGACCCATGTGTCCAATCCCAGAGCTGGCGCTCTGCAACAAGAGACGCCACCGCTATGGGAGGCCCACGAGGGCCAAAGAACAAAGACGGATGAAAATAGAGAAATGGAAGACCAATAGAAGTGGCCCGCCTGCTCCCCTCCCTCCCTCCCCAACCTGACCCCCGCCCAAAATAAATAAATAAATAAATCTTTAAAAAAAAAAAAAAGAAGAAGATGCCACAAGTCACAGGATAGCAAAGCTCTCCTGCCCTAGAGTCCATGTTCCACAGCATGAGAAGCCATCACATGAGAAGCCCAAGCACCACAGCTAGAGAGTAGCTCCCACTCAGTGTGTATCAAGAGAAGGCCTGCCCAAGCCACAGAAAGTCAGCACAGTCAGAACAAATAAATAAAAATATTAAAAAGAGAAAACATTGAGGGCTAGTGGGTGAAACAGAAGTCTCCAGAATGCACAAGAGTGGAGAAGGGGATTGGACTGATTGTCTCAAGTGTTTCGCCAGAGCCACTGTTCTATGGTTTCAAGATACAAAGAAATCCAGCCATGTGACTCTCTATTTCACTCTCTCAAGGGTATCAGTTACCCATTATAGGCCTATCTTCTTCATGATCATTTAACTGAAGCATTTGAATTCTAAGTCTCAGTTTGGCTGACCATTTGAAATTCTAAACCTAGAGAACTTTTACCCTTAAGTATAAGCCAAGGAAACTGTAAAGGATGTACATAAAAATATTTTTCAGTGATTTTTAACTACAGAAATATCTATCAATAATAAATCCTAGAAGTAACCAAAGTATCAAATAACTTGGAATTAATTAAATCAATGATGGTATATCCATAGAATACCTATTTCTAGTCATGAATATTTTAGAATATTTCATGATATGGAAGAACAAAGTATTAAGTGAGACAAACAAGTTATATAAAAATGTGTTGCTAATATTTCATATATATGAAGTTTCATATATATTTCATATACATATAAATTATATAAAAATGTTTTTATCTAGTATTGATAAAAGATAAGAGAAAAACAGAGGAGGGTGATGGGAGCCGTGGGTGTCATTATGTATGACATGCATGTGTGAGATTTAACATTAGTCTTAAAAGGGAAGGGTCCTGCTGACAATACCACGACAGAGGCACTGGGGCAGTCACTAACTCGTCAGAACGATAAAGTGTTAAGAAGAGCGGCCTCAGGGACAGCGCGCGCTTAAAGCAACTCTTCGACATTCTAAGTTACATTTAAGTTTAAATACCCGCTGTCTCTGATAATCATAACTGAAATTTTTCTCTTAAATTTATTCCAAGTTAGGCCAAGAAGCACTCCATGATGTTGAGTCATTAAACACAAAGGTTTTTTGGTCAGTCTCCTGGAAATATTATTTCTAACACAAGGCTATAATGACATCAAACTTTGTAAAACAAGTTCCTTATAGACAATCATGCTGAAGTATGTTATAGAAAATCAAATTTGTTCAGCCTAGCCATAAGTGAATTCAGTAGTCTTGTGATAATTAACCCATTACTCTATTAGCTTCTGTATAAAGACTGGATGGAATACATTCCAGTCTAGCTTTATACTGTGGGGCCTGCTTTAAATTAATAGTACTTCTAACAGATTCAAATCTTAATGCATCCAGAAGCCATTTTTACACACCATTCTTTTTTATGCCCACATGAAAACAATAGGAACATAAAAACATATACTACAATGGTAACAGAGGTCTTTTTTTTTTTTTGGTAACAGAGGTTTTAAGATTGGGTGGTAAGATTATAAAAATAATAAGAGTATAAAAAATTTAATTAATTATAAAATTTTTTATTTCCTTGGGATTAACTGTACTATCCAATGAAATCATGTTTCACTTATTTTATTACTATTATTTTTTAATGAAGGAATGAGTTTCCCTTTTATCTTTATCCTAATCATTGTCCAGCCAGCATGCTTACATTTTATCAAGTGACCAAAGGCAGAATCCTTAAAAAAACAAAAAGAGGGTTTTGTTCCTAGAATAATCAAATGTGGGCTCTTTTTCAATCAACACTAAGGATTTGGTGTGGGATTGTTTTGTGTGTGCTCTACAGCAGCAAGGATAAATAATTTTTATCTGTGGCTACAAGAGCTTGTATCATTAACCTAAAGTCTTTCCACATCTAATCCTTTAAACATTTAGGATGTTGAGCATTTTCAGACTTGAGTCAGAAGGGGCTTTAGAAATCATCTAACCTAAACTTGTGTTAAGGGGAGAGTGCTTAGAGATTTTTGGGACGTGACCAAGGCCACCCGACAGTCAAGAGATAAGACTGCATTTCTTCTTTTTTATGTTTATTTTGTTGAAGTACAGTTGACTTACAATGTTGTATTAATTTCTTCTATGCAGCAAAGTAATCAAACTGTACATATATATGTGATCTTTTTCATATTCTTTTCCATTATATCATAGCATACTGAATACAGTTTACTGTGCTATATAGTAGAACTTTGTTATTCATCCATCCTTATATATAATAGTTTACATCTGCTGACCTCAAACTATGGAAGGAAAACTATGAGAAACCAAGACAGCATATTGAAAAGCAGAGACGTCACTTTGCCAACACAGATCGGTATAGTTAAAGGTATGGTTTTTCCAGTAGTCATCTACAGATGTGAGAGTTGAACCATAAAGAACACTGAGTGCTGAAGAACTGATGCTCTTTAATTGTGGTGCTGGAGAGGACTCTTGAGAGTCCTTTGGACAGCAAGGAGAACAAAGCAGTCATTTCTAAAGGAAATCAACCCTGAATATTCACTGGAAGGACTGTTGCTGAAGCTGAACCTCCATACTTTGGCCTCCTGAAGTCAAGAGGTGACTCACTGGAAAAGGCCCTATTGCTGGGAAAGATTGAAAGCAAAAGAAGAGGGCAGCAGAGGATAAGAAGGTTAGATAGCATTGCCTACACAATGGCCACCCTAAGTAGTATAAGAAAAGAAAGCTACTTTTGGAATCCACTCATTAACCAACTCCACACCAAATTCTCAAAATACTTTCAAGACAAGCTGATGTTTTTCAAAATTTCTATCATGACCCTTTAAAAAAAAAGAAAAAGAAATCCTAAAAGTCCACTAACAAGAACACACTGACCACACGCAGGACTCCTGCTCTGTTACAGTCCAAGAGGCAGATTTACTGTCTTTACAATTAAAAATCTCTGGGTGCTCATTCCCTTACTCATTCTTTCTCCTTTTAGCAGAGCCCATTTAGACTCTGCCTACTTCTACAAAAAAAAATTTGAACAAGAAACAAGTAGCTATTAAAACATACACAAGTTGTCTATCTCAAAAACAAAAGATGAAAGGATTTATCCCCCAAGGAAAAGTTGCTGCCAACAAAACCTCCTCCTTCCATAAAGCAACAAAGCTTCTTCTTTTATCTGGAATGTTACAAAAATAGTCAAAGCCATCAAAGGCCATTATTCTTGCTAATACCCCAATCTTCAACCCCCTTTAACTGGGGAATTCCAAATGAAGAGGCTAATGAACTCCAATTCACAAATGTAACCAGCAACTTAATTAGTAGTAACACATTGCTATAGACTAGCTCCTGTTTATACAGGCAAGGTCTTTAATGACATTAAAAGGCTTAATGCTGTCATAAATTTTAATACAATATTTTAAACGCAAGTGAGTTAATCACTCTCAAAAGTAAATTTACTTAGCTGGGTAAGAAATCCCCAACTTCATTAGTATTCTCCTACAACCATAAATTCCCCTTTGTCATATTTGAGCATTTATAGAACTGGCACTGGCATTAGCTATAAAAATCAATCAAACTGATGCATATTCATCCACTGAAAGCCCTAAACAGATGATGGCGCCTATCTTGGTTCTACTGCAAAGGAAGTGAGGGCTTAAGCAAAGGACAGCCTCGTTGGGTGTCAAACTAGGAAATGAGAGGGTTGTATTAAATGATTACTTAGGCTTCACTGTTGCTCTGACTAAATGCACTCCTGTCACTGTGCGAATTTTGAAAAGCTCCAGGTCCAGAGGAACATGCCAGGGTAAGGTAACATGCAATCCCACCACTCAAATGCACTGAAAATCTAAGTTAAAATGTAACCACATCCTCTTGGAGAAGGAAGCATTAAGCTATTTATCAGCCATCACCTTATTAGGACTTAGCTCCAGGCAGCTAGGAGCTGTTGCTGGGAAGGATGAGCAGTTGCTGGGAAGGAAAGGATTGAAGTAGGCATTTAAAATCAAATGCCTATAAGAGCCAGGCAAAGGACATACATAGAGATCTGGGTGGGAATTACGGAAAAATGGAGAGCTACTCCTCTGCTCCAGCTAACTGTAGCCTTGCAGCAATGTGCACCTTGGGTAATCTCATTTTCAGATCTTTCAAAAGAATGTCATAAATCCATAAAACCTCTGATATTTAAACAATGAATTCCAAAGAATGGTGAATTTCAACCTGTGGTGCTGGAGAGTCCCTTGGATGGCAAGGAGATCAAATCAAACAATCCTAAAGGAAATCAGCCCTGAATATTCATTGGAAGGACTGATGCTGAAGCTGAAGCTCCAATACTATGGCCACCTGATGTGAAGAGCTAGCTCATTGGAAAGAACCTTATGCTGTGAAAGACTGAGGGCAGGAGGACAAGGGGGCGACAGAGGATAAGATGGTTGGACATCATCACCTGACTCAATGGACATGAGTTGGAACGAACGCCGGGAGATGGGGAAGGACAGGGAAGCCTGGTGTGCTGCAGCCCATGGGGTCTCAAAGAGTCAGACAGGACTTAGCAACCATGCAACAAAAACAGTATTTTAAAAATAGTCTACAAGCTGAACATATCGCCACATTAGATACATTTACAGGGCACCAAATTTGAGATCTCTGATGTGGGACACAGTACTGCCAATGAATATAATAGAAATATGGGGAGATACTAACTAGGAGAAAGGATGTAAAAAAAGAGGGCAGTGAGCTAAGTCAATATCTGAGGCTGTTTCTGTTGAGGGAATTCAGAAGAAAAACCTGGAGGCAGAAAGAGGTTATGACAGTGAGTCTAAACTTTTTTAGGGGTCATGGGTATAAGAAAAGTGTAAGAAAGAGACAGAGAAATGGGGATTCCAGGCAGGATCAGGTTTAGGATCAGGTTTATTCATACTGGGCTTGGTAGGAGCCATCACGGAAATCTGCAAAGAGTGGAGTCAACCTGCAGCCCCAAGGCTCTCCCCTGAGTCTCTTCTGGCCAGGACCTCTGCGGACACAAAGCTTTCCCACCTGCAGACTCAAGTCAGCACCAGCCCTTTCCCTGTCTGCTCCCCTGGCCACACTCAGATACTTAACCCCCACTCTCAGCTACCACATCCCTTCTGGCCTCTGGGCCTCTGGGCCCAACTGGCCCTCTCTCTCTCTCGGCCCTCCATGCTCTCTGCCCTCATGGCCCCCCTCTCTCCTTTGGACCTGGTTCTCTCTCTTATTCCCCTCGTTCTCCCTCTGCTTTGTCTCTCTCTCCTGGTCTTGCCTGTGTAGCCAAATAACCTCGTGATGGCTCCTACCTAAGCCCAATATGAATAAACCT
This sequence comes from Tragulus kanchil, assembly GCA_022376925.1. Classification (NCBI taxonomy): domain Eukaryota; kingdom Metazoa; phylum Chordata; class Mammalia; order Artiodactyla; family Tragulidae; genus Tragulus; species Tragulus kanchil. The sequence continues at coordinate 91,483,550 of JAIOJX010000005.1, read as the reverse complement.
GATCTTGCCTGGAATCCCCATTTCTCTGTTTCTTTTTTACACTTTTCTTATAATGGGTAGCATATGAGATTCTCATAAATACTTTAGAGATCTTTCCTGGAAAAATACACCTATGCAGTAGGCAGAATGGAAGGAAGGACTGTGCTAGCACCATGGGAGTCTCATAAAAAGCTGTGAAAGACTGAGGGCAGGAGGACAAGGGGGCGACAGAGGATAAGATGGTTGGACATCATCACCTGACTCAATGGACATGAGTTGGAACGAACGCCGGGAGATGGGGAAGGACAGGGAAGCCTGGTGTGCTGCAGCCCATGGGGTCTCAAAGAGTCAGACAGGACTTAGCAACCATGCAACAAAAACAGTATTTTAAAAATAGTCTACAAGCTGAACATATCGCCACATTAGATACATTTACAGGGCACCAAATTTGAGATCTCTGATGTGGGACACAGTACTGCCAATGAATATAATAGAAATATGGGGAGATACTAACTAGGAGAAAGGATGTAAAAAAAGAGGGCAGTGAGCTAAGTCAATATCTGAGGCTGTTTCTGTTGAGGGAATTCAGAAGAAAAACCTGGAGGCAGAAAGAGGTTATGACAGTGAGTCTAAACTTTTTTAGGGGTCATGGGTATAAGAAAAGTGTAAGAAAGAGACAGAGAAATGGGGATTCCAGGCAGGATCAGGTTTAGGATCAGGTTTATTCATACTGGGCTTGGTAGGAGCCATCACGGAAATCTGCAAAGAGTGGAGTCAACCTGCAGCCCCAAGGCTCTCCCCTGAGTCTCTTCTGGCCAGGACCTCTGCGGACACAAAGCTTTCCCACCTGCAGACTCAAGTCAGCACCAGCCCTTTCCCTGTCTGCTCCCCTGGCCACACTCAGATACTTAACCCCCACTCTCAGCTACCACATCCCTTCTGGCCTCTGGGCCTCTGGGCCCAACTGGCCCTCTCTCTCTCTCGGCCCTCCATGCTCTCTGCCCTCATGGCCCCCCTCTCTCCTTTGGACCTGGTTCTCTCTCTTATTCCCCTCGTTCTCCCTCTGCTTTGTCTCTCTCTCCTGGTCTTGCCTGTGTAGCCAAATAACCTCGTGATGGCTCCTACCTAAGCCCAATATGAATAAACCTGATCTTGCCTGGAATCCCCATTTCTCTGTTTCTTTTTTACACTTTTCTTATAATGGGTAGCATATGAGATTCTCATAAATACTTTAGAGATCTTTCCTGGAAAAATACACCTATGCAGTAGGCAGAATTAAGCCGCCCACCAAGAGGTCTGCATGCCTATTTCTCATTCTCCACCTCTTGTTACCTTACATGACAAAAGGGATTCTGCAGAAGTGACTAAGGAACTTGAGAAGGAGAGATTACAGTGGGCTATCTGAGTGGACCCAATCTAATCAGGTGAATCCGTAAAATCAGAACATCTTTCCTGCCCACAGTTGTAACAGAGACTAAACCTGTCCCCATATTGGATCTATTCTCTCAGCTCTAAACCTTGGGCTCTGTGGTTTGTGCTTAGTCATGCTTGCACCTTTTGCTAAAGAATGAGGCCCATAGCCTGAAATACACATGACATCCCATTCTCAAGGCTCTGACTTTTAAAGATGCTACATTTTCCCATTCATTCAGAGATAAAAAGTCATACAAAGGAGAATAACCTTTGTCTTGTTGGAGGTTTACAGGAACATTCTGATCAGACTTACATGGACAGCTGCAAGAACAAAGGATTCCAGCACAAATGGTTTGCAACAACCAGCCGCACCACTTCTTTAAATACACAAGAAGCCTCAATTCTAAGTTGGGTAAGATGGTTCTTTGGGACATGGGTCCACTATGCTCTCAGTCTGCTGGCTTTTTGAATAAAGTTGCTATGCCTTGCCCCAACAACTCACTTCTTGATTTACTCCTCTTGAGATGAGGAGTAGGAGCTTAGAATAAGTCACACAGTCAGAAGGAAACATAGTGAAGAATGCTCAGAGAGATATAATGCTTCTAGCTTTGAAAACAGAGGAAGAGGCCACTTGCCAAGCAATGCGGCTAGGCTCTAGAAACTGGAGTAACTAAGGAAATAGATTGATTCCCCCCTAAAGCCTCCAAAAACGAATGCAAGCCTGCTGACACCTTAATTTTATCCTAGTGGGACCCATGTTGGTCATCTGTCCTTACAGAACTCTAAGACTATAAATGTGTGTTGTTGTAAGTCACAGGTTTGTGGTCAAATATTACTTTAGCAACAGAAAATCAATGTACATAAAGACACTAAAAATTTGGCAAACACATTCATAGACCTGCTTGAAGCTCATCTACAGACACAGATAAAGGCTCCTTGCACTAGAAAGAGCTGAACAAAATGCTGTAAGAGCTGAAGGTATAAAGCTATCTCTCTTTGGCACACACGAGAAGATCAGTACTATCCCATGACACAATCAGCTCCAAAGTCTCACTTCTACAAGGATGGATATATTCTCTGAATACTAACTATCCTTCTGAGTCTCACCTAAATCACAAGTGACTCTCTGACAACTCCTTGCTGCACATTGATCCTTCTTACCTTTCTCCAAGTGTTCATTACACTAAGAACATGCTCCTCCCCAACCTCCATCCCCAAGAAGGTGCCATTTTACACATGCTGAGATTTAGCCTGGCTTATTCCCTCACTCTGAATTAGACATAGCCCTGAAAGTGTCTTGTTACAGTATCATGTGTCTATTGAGATCTTATTGGGTACAATGTGCCTGGACCTGGCTGTATGCTGGCTTAAAAAAGGAAGAGGAAGGTTTATCAGGAAAGTGAGCTACCTGACTCAAGGTTGTTTTTAGCCTCAGATCTCATTTCACCAGTTCATCAAATTTCACTAAGTTCCATTAGAATGATCCTGGGTGATGTCACCATGGTTGTGACAAATAACTCTGTGGTTTAAAGTTACCATTCCAATCTAAATACTAAACCTAATTCACCAGACATAACTGGCCTCACAGCTCCTGATCTGCAACTTAACACTGGATCCTGTGATTGTCAACGTTGGTACAAAGACAATTCTGGACGCTATTAGCTGAGAACGCCAAGCAGAACATGAGGCTAAAAAGGAAAAAGAAGAAAAGGACAACAGGATATGTGGGGGTCCCATGGAGGTTTGCTGAAGTGTAGAGGAAGACAGGCCAGATCTATTTCTGCAAGAAGTGGCCACTCTGTTGGGGAGACTAGCTTGACTCAACAAGGAAGCCTGACTAGTGACCTTGTATCTGGCTTCTTTTCTGACATGCAGAAGAATATGTCAGAGGAAATATTTACGAAACTCCTGAAATATTACACAAACTTATGTATGTGTATACATCTTTCTTTTTCTGGGGAAAGGTGCCATATATTTGAGAATCCAAATTAACTGTAACTCACCACCAAGTCTAAGAGGTGCTTCCCTGTGTGTTTCCTCATGAGGACTTCTCTAATTCAATATTCTTATTTCTTACTAGTCATATGTGCATGATCTCCATCACAGAACCCTATTATATTTCTGACTTGTCTTTTTAAAAAAAATTTGTTTTTGTTTTTTTATTTTTGGCTATTCTGGGTTTTCACTGCTGCCACAGGCTCTTCTCCAGTTAAGCACAAAGCTCTTTGACTCTCTGACAACTCCTTGCTTGCACATTGATCCTTCTTACCTTTCTCCAAGTGTTCATTACACTAAGAACATGCTCCTCCCCAACCTCCATCCCCAAGAAGGTGCCATTTTACACATGCTGAGATTTAGCCTGGCTTATTCCCTCACTCTGAATTAGACATAGCCCTGAAAGTGTCTTGTTACAGTATCATGTGTCTATTGAGATCTTATTGGGTACAATGTGCCTGGACCTGGCTGTATGCTGGCTTAAAAAAGGAAGAGGAAGGTTTATCAGGAAAGTGAGCTAACTGAATCAAAGTTGATTTTAGCATCAGATCTCATTTCAGCAGTACATCAAATTTCACTAAGTTCCATTAGAATGATCCTGGGTGATGTCACCATGGTTGTGACAAATAACTCTGTGGTTTAAAGTTACCATTCCAATCTAAATACTAAACCTAATTCACCAGACATAACTGGCCTCACAGCTCCTGATCTGCAACTTAACACTGGATCCTGTGATTGTCAACGTTGGTACAAAGACAATTCTGGACGCTATTAGCTGAGAACGCCAAGCAGAACATGAGGCTAAAAAGGAAAAAGAAGAAAAGGACAACAGGATATGTGGGGGTCCCATGGAGGTTTGCTGAAGTGTAGAGGAAGACAGGCCAGATCTATTTCTGCAAGAAGTGGCCACTCTGTTGGGGAGACTAGCTTGACTCAACAAGGAAGCCTGACTAGTGACCTTGTATCTGGCTTCTTTTTCTGACATGCAGAAGAATATGTCAGAGGAAATATTTACGAAACTCCTGAAATATTACACAAACTTATGTATGTGTATACATCTTTCTTTTTCTGGGGAAAGGTGCCATATATTTGAGAATCCAAATTAACTGTAACTCACCACCAAGTCTAAGAGGTGCTTCCCTGTGTGTTTCCTCATGAGGACTTCTCTAATTCAATATTCTTATTTCTTACTAGTCATATGTGCATGATCTCCATCACAGAACCCTATTATATTTCTGACTTGTCTTTTTAAAAAAAATTTGTTTTTGTTTTTTTATTTTTGGCTATTCTGGGTTTTCACTGCTGCCACAGGCTCTTCTCCAGTTGCAGGGAGCAGGAGCTACTCTCTAGTTGAGGTGAGAAGGCTTCTTGTTGTGGTGACTCCTCTTGCTGTGGAACTCAGTCTCTAGGGCACACAGGTTTCAGTAGTTGTGGCTCCAAGGCTCTAGATCACAGGCTCAATAGTTGTGGCTCACAGACTTATATGCTCCACAGCATGTGGGATCTTCCCAGATCAGGAATCAAACCCGTGTCTCCTGCACTGACAGGTGGACTCTTCACCAATGAGCTATCAGGGAAGCCCCTGACTTGCCCTTTGATAGCAGTAATAATATCATTTATCCTTTCCACTGTGTATGGGATATAAAGTGGCTGTAATTTTACCAAACATCCAGCATCTTTGAGAAGGTGAATTGTTAACGTCATTTTCCCCATCAGCCTCTGTCCAAGAATCCAACTGGATAATGGATCACCTTACTTTTGAGATCTCCATCAATCCTTCCTAGGTGACGCTAGTGGCAAAGAACCTGCCTGCCAGTGCAGGAGAGGTAAGAGACCTGGGTTCGATCCCTGGGTTAGGGAGATCCCCTGGGGGAGGGCATGGCAACCCACTCCAGTATTCTTTCCTGGAGATTCCCATAGACAAAGGAGCCTGGAGGGCTACAGTCCATAGGGTCTCAAAGAGTCAGACACGACTGAAGTGATTTAGCATAGCATAACATACATCAACTCTTTGGAGCTCTATGATTCTAAATGTAGTATGTGGAATATTTAAAACACAATTTCACTCTATATTAAATAGATAACTAATAAGGACCTACTGTATAGCACAAGAACTCTTCACAAAACTATGTAATGACCTACATGAGAAAAGAATCTAAAAAATAATATATATAGGCATATACACACACATATATATATCTGACTCGCTTTGCTATACAGCAGAAACTAACACAACATTGTAAATCAACTACATTTCAATAAAAATTAATTTTACAAAAGCACTTCATAACACAGCCAATCTTGTCTGTTGTTGATTCATTAAGACTCTGCTGCCTTAGAAAAAATTTGAAAAGGTCATGCCCAGAAGCCCAGCCCCCCCTTTCCCCTGAGTGAGAGCTATGATTACACTGTACACAAGATCCTACAAAGACAGCTGACACAACTAGGTTGAATTCTTTCTTCTGTTTATTTCCAGAAGAGACTTTCCATAGACAGCTGCAAGGCCAGGCTCCCATCCGAATGCCATGCCAAGCCACATTCTTGCCCTGGATCCAGGACTGTCTGCAGCAGGTCTAGCAGACTGGAGAGGCCAGAGCAGGGCCATTTCAGGGTTTAGAGGTACAATGTGGATCCGCACAGAAGCCACACCTGCTATGCTGTGAGCAAACATTTGTAGGTTCAAATTCTGGCTCAGCCTTTTTCACTTGTACAATATCAGGCAAGCGCCTTAATGTCTCAGCCTCAGGCTCTTTCTTCATAAAATGGGGCTAAAAGTACCCACTCTCTGGGGAAGGGGTGCGGGCTAAATGACAGAACACGTGAAAAGCAATTGGCTTGATGTCTGCACTTGTTGTCACTAATAATCATGATCACAGAAGAATCATCTGTGATCCTAATCATCTCTAGCATGGAATGAAAGAGGACAAAATGCAATCAGCATTTTCCTTTCTCGGGGTAGGAAGCTCTCCACTCTTCTCTGAACCTTAAGGCTGATTATCTTCAGACTGAAGGCAAAAAAAGTAGGATTCTTCTAGGCCCCTTTAAAAAGCCTCTCTGACTTCAAGGGAAGTCAGAAAACCTTGCTCTGGTTCACAGATAGCAAGCACAGGTGTTAGCCATGTATAGGAAAGGAACCCCAGCCCTAGTGCAACTTGTGACAACAAAGGGCCCACCTTGGTGGAACTCGCAGGGTTTCTTGGCACCTCAGCGTGTGGTTTTGTGGACTCTCCTGAGCTGGCGTTCCTGGTCTCCCCAGACACTCCGACTGGCTGGGTACCGCATGCTCTGTCTCCTGCAAGAAAGACAGGACAAGCAGATGAACTGCCAGCGGCCAATAGTTCCGCAGTGTTCTCTGGTGGAGGCTGGGTCACTGAGCAAGGCAGCACACCACAGAAAACACACACTACTGCTGGCTGTGGGGAAGGGGGCTGATGAGTAACCCAAAACTTAAAAGGCCTCTTTCTATTGCTGCTTGATCATACAACAGAGAGGGGATTTCCCTGATGGTCCAGTGGTTATGACTTTGCATATCCAAGGAAGGGGTACAGGTTCAATCCCTGATTAGGGAACGAAGATACCACATGTTGCACAGCCAAAAAGAAAAATCGGATACAAAATAAAGAAAAAGTAATCATAAAAACCTAAATTTTGCAAACATTAAAAATATTAATGTTTTAATATTAATAGCTTCCTGGTGGCTCAGTGGTAAAGAATCGATAATTCAGGAGACACAGGTTCTATCCTGATTTGGGAAGATCCCACATGCCACAAGGCAACTAAAGCCCATGCACCACAACTATGGAGCCTGTGCTCTAGAGCCCAGGAGCCTTAACGACTAAGCCTGTGCGCCCATGTGCGAAGTTGCTTTCAGTCATGTTCAACTCTTTGCGACCCTATGGGCTGTAGGCCACCAGTCTCCTGTGTCCATGGGATTCTGCAGGCCAGAATACTGGAGTGGGTAGCCATGCCCTCCTCCAGGGGATCTTCCTGACACAGGGGTCAGACTTGCGTCTCTTACATCTCCTGCATTGGCACCTGGGTTCTTTACCACTAACGCCACCTGGGAAGTCCCAACTGCTGAACCTAAAAGCAGCAGCTACTGAAGCCTGCATGGTCTAGAGCACATGCTCCACTGTAATGAGAAGCCTGTGCAACACAACTAAAGAGTAGACCCCAGTCACCGTGACTAGAGAAAAGTCCACGCAGCAATCAAGATGCAGCTCAGCCAAGAATAAACCAATAAAAGCATTGAAAAATTATAGAAGAATATTTAATGAATAGATATGAAAACATAATCTCCAGAATATTTATACCATAGGCTCATTTTTTTCAAAACCCAATATATGTATGAAGGTACACACATACATACACACACAGATATGCAAACACACACACAAACTGAAACCAAGTAAACCAAAACCTTAATAGTGATGAATGCTAACATGAAATGTTTTTTTCTTTTGGGTATTCATCTACAATTGTTACAATAATCATACGTTATTCCTATCATAAGAAAGAAATGTCTAAAGGGAATCTGAAAACTAAGGGACAAATAATTTTTATAAATTCCACATCCCAAGTATGCTTGGTATCCCTCTCCTCCACTCTCCTTCTCTCTCTTACACACACACACACACACACACACATGGCCCTACCTCTATCATAGGCTACGCTGAATCCAAAGAAATCACTAGATTGGTCTCATCTTTCCATGATGAACTCTACTCATTATTTTAGAAAAACCACAGAAGTCTAAAGAGTATCATAAACATTCCCAAGCTAAAATGAATCTGTATTCAATACAAAGACACACACCCAAAATGAAAGATTTATACATGTTCAGCAATTGAAACACTGTAGTCTTTTATCCATGCCAAAAATCTGACAAATTTTCCTTAGGATAAAGTAGACTCTCTACACCTGAAAAATGAAAGGCTAAAACCAAAATTAGTTAGAAATGCAGAAAATCCAGAGGGCTACTGACTCTGTGTAGTAGACAGTGGTGGCAATTCAGACCAAGTTCCTCTCTTACAGGTATGGGTTGAAGTCAACATAAGTGTCAATGTGTCAGATGTCTCAGAAGACATTTTTATAAAATACTAGAATAGTCTGGTGGGGCTATTTGCCAAGCAGGCATCACAAAGTTCTAAAGCAAAACCATAGGAATGCCTTCTCAGAAGTGAAATAAAATGGAAAGTAGAGCAGACCTGAAGAAAAACAATTAATTGGAACAACCAAGGTCCTTTCTTTAGCTTCATTTTTAAGCCTCCAGTTTTATGCCAAAAGACACATCACACTGATAGTTCCCTAGATATAGTAGTTGCTTGCGAAAAAATTCTACAGCTACTCAAATACTGGTCAAGTTTTTCCAAACAATGGTTTTCAAGTGAGATCGCTCTGCTTGCAAGTATATGGGGTATGTGCTCTAACACTTGCTCAAAAATGAAGGTACACATACATACACACACAGATATGCAAACACACACACAAACTGAAACCAAGTAAACCAAAACCTTAATAGTGATGAATGCTAACATGAAATGTTTTTTTCTTTTGGGTATTCATCTACAATTGTTACAATAATCATACGTTATTCCTATCATAAGAAAGAAATGTCTAAAGGGAATCTGAAAACTAAGGGACAAATAATTTTTATAAATTCCACATCCCAAGTATGCTTGGTATCCCTCTCCTCCACTCTCCTTCTCTCTCTTACACACACACACACACACACACACATGGCCCTACCTCTATCATAGGCTACGCTGAATCCAAAGAAATCACTAGATTGGTCTCATCTTTCCATGATGAACTCTACTCATTATTTTAGAAAAACCACAGAAGTCTAAAGAGTATCATAAACATTCCCAAGCTAAAATGAATCTGTATTCAATACAAAGACACACACCCAAAATGAAAGATTTATACATGTTCAGCAATTGAAACACTGTAGTCTTTTATCCATGCCAAAAATCTGACAAATTTTCCTTAGGATAAAGTAGACTCTCTACACCTGAAAAATGAAAGGCTAAAACCAAAATTAGTTAGAAATGCAGAAAATCCAGAGGGCTACTGACTCTGTGTAGTAGACAGTGGTGGCAATTCAGACCAAGTTCCTCTCTTACAGGTATGGGTTGAAGTCAACATAAGTGTCAATGTGTCAGATGTCTCAGAAGACATTTTTATAAAATACTAGAATAGTCTGGTGGGGCTATTTGCCAAGCAGGCATCACAAAGTTCTAAAGCAAAACCATAGGAATGCCTTCTCAGAAGTGAAATAAAATGGAAAGTAGAGCAGACCTGAAGAAAAACAATTAATTGGAACAACCAAGGTCCTTTCTTTAGCTTCATTTTTAAGCCTCCAGTTTTATGCCAAAAGACACATCACACTGATAGTTCCCTAGATATAGTAGTTGCTTGCGAAAAAATTCTACAGCTACTCAAATACTGGTCAAGTTTTTCCAAACAATGGTTTTCAAGTGAGATCGCTCTGCTTGCAAGTATATGGGGTATGTGCTCTAAGACAACTTGCATGCATTATCTGCACCTCGGTTTTCTAGTCTGTAAAATGGAGATAATACTCCAAGCTCATGAGGCTGTTGAACAAGATGCTCTTTTACTGCTTGCCAACTGGAGGCACACTGTGGATGGGAGATACTGATGATGATAATAATGGTCCTTCTATAAAATTTTCCTCTAAGCCTGATACTCTGCATCTACCATTGGAGACTTAGCACAAATAAGTCCAACGAAAGCAAACTTATTCTTGTGGTAGGGTGCTTGTTTCAGGTTTCTATGCAAATAATATTTTAAACATCTTATTTAGAATCCACTTGGAGGCCTAATGAAAAGGCCCTTCTAATTTCCAAACAATTTAAACCAGAAATTTCCACTTCATTAAACCTTAAACCTTTTAAGAAAGAGTAGGATCACCCTGCCACCCCCCACCAAAGACAGTGCTTTATCTCATCTTCTGAACTCTCAGAGGCTGAGGAGGGTTACAGGCCACACATTGCTTGATTCCTATGGATATTACAAGCAAAGCAAAAATAAAAAAATAAATGGGAATATATCAAACTAAAACACTTTTAGTGAAAGTGATCAATAAAACCAAAGAAAGCAAGAAAGTGATCAATAAAACCAAGTATACCGAACAGGAAAAGATATTTGCAAATCACATATCTGATAAGGGGCTAGTGTCCAAACTATACAAACAATTCATAAAACTCAGGAACAAAAAGAAATCTGATTAAGAAATGGGCAGAGGACCTGGATAGATATTTTTCATCAAGGAATACATACAGATGGCCAACAGACACATGAAAAGAGCTCAACATCTCTAATCATTAGGGAAATGAAAATCAAAACCACAATCAGATACCATCTCACACTCATCAGAGTGTCTTTCTGATAACAGCTAACAAATAAATGTTGGTAAGGATATGGAGAAAAGGGGAACCCTCATGCACTGTTGACAGGAATGTAAACAGGTGCAGCACTATGAAAATCAGTAGAGTCTTCTCAAAAAATATTAAAAAGAGAACTATCATATAACCCAGTGATTTCAGTTCTGGGTATCTATCCACAGAAAAAAACACTAATTGAAAAGCTACATGCATAGGGGTATGTGCTCTAAGACAACTTGCATGCATTATCTGCACCTCGGTTTTCTAGTCTGTAAAATGGAGATAATACTCCAAGCTCATGAGGCTGTTGAACAAGATGCTCTTTTACTGCTTGCCAACTGGAGGCACACTGTGGATGGGAGATACTGATGATGATAATAATGGTCCTTCTATAAAATTTTCCTCTAAGCCTGATACTCTGCATCTACCATTGGAGACTTAGCACAAATAAGTCCAACGAAAGCAAACTTATTCTTGTGGTAGGGTGCTTGTTTCAGGTTTCTATGCAAATAATATTTTAAACATCTTATTTAGAATCCACTTGGAGGCCTAATGAAAAGGCCCTTCTAATTTCCAAACAATTTAAACCAGAAATTTCCACTTCATTAAACCTTAAACCTTTTAAGAAAGAGTAGGATCACCCTGCCACCCCCCACCAAAGACAGTGCTTTATCTCATCTTCTGAACTCTCAGAGGCTGAGGAGGGTTACAGGCCACACATTGCTTGATTCCTATGGATATTACAAGCAAAGCAAAAATAAAAAAATAAATGGGAATATATCAAACTAAAACACTTTTAGTGAAAGTGATCAATAAAACCAAAGAAAGCAAGAAAGTGATCAATAAAACCAAGTATACCGAACAGGAAAAGATATTTGCAAATCACATATCTGATAAGGGGCTAGTGTCCAAACTATACAAACAATTCATAAAACTCAGGAACAAAAAGAAATCTGATTAAGAAATGGGCAGAGGACCTGGATAGATATTTTTCATCAAGGAATACATACAGATGGCCAACAGACACATGAAAAGAGCTCAACATCTCTAATCATTAGGGAAATGAAAATCAAAACCACAATCAGATACCATCTCACACTCATCAGAGTGTCTTTCTGATAACAGCTAACAAATAAATGTTGGTAAGGATATGGAGAAAAGGGGAACCCTCATGCACTGTTGACAGGAATGTAAACAGGTGCAGCACTATGAAAATCAGTAGAGTCTTCTCAAAAAATATTAAAAAGAGAACTATCATATAACCCAGTGATTTCAGTTCTGGGTATCTATCCACAGAAAAAAACACTAATTGAAAAGATACATGCACCCTTATGGGGCTTCCCTGGAGACTCAGCCAGTAAAGAATCTGCCTGGAGTGCCGGAGACCTGGGTTTGATCCTTAAGTTGGGACGATCCCCTGGAGGAGGGGATAGCTTCCCACTCCAGTATTCTTGCCTGGAGAATCCCATGGACAGAGGAGCCTGGCGGGCTACAGTCCATGTGATCGCAAAGAGTTTCACATGATTGAGCAACTACCACCACCCACGCACCCTTATGGGTTTTCCAGGTGGCGCTAGTGGTAGAGAACCTACCTGACAATGCAGGAGACATAAGAAATGTGAAATCAATTCCTGAGTTGAGAAGATCCCCTGGAGGAGGGCATGGCAACCCACTCCAGTATTCTTGCCTGGAGAATCCCACAGACACAGTCCATGGGGTCTCAGAGAGTTAGACACAACTGAAGCAACTTAGCATGCATGTACATGTGCACCCTGATGTTCACTGTAGCATTACTTACAATAGCCAAGATACAAAAGCAATCTATGTGTCCACTGATAGAAGGGATAAAGAGAACAATATAAACACACACATGCACATTGAACATATTACCCAGTCATAAGAAAAGAATGAAATCTTACCATCTGTAACAATTTGGATGGGCCTAGAGGGCATTATGCTAAATGAAATAAGTCAGGCAGATAAAGATAAACACCATGTGATTTCACTTGTATAGGGAATCTAGAAAACAAAACAAATGAACAAGCAAAGCAAAACAGAAACAAACCCATGGATACTGAGCACAAACTGTTGTTCACCACAGCAAAGGTGGGTGGGTGGGGGTGTACAATACAGGTAACGGAGGTTTAAGAGATGTAAAACTTCTAGCTATAAAATAAGTCATAGATATGCACAACATAGGGAATGGAGTTGACAAAATTATAACAATTTTGTTATATGACGAAAAATTGTTACTAGTCCTAGTGTGCTGATCAATTTGTTATGCATACAAATGTTGAGCCTCTATACTGTACACCTGAAATTAATAGAACACTGAAGGTCAACTATACTTCAATTTAAAAAATCAATCATTTACTACATACCATGGATGCTGACAGTTAAGAGAGTTATTTAAAGGTAAACGAGACATTCTTGCCCGCCAAAGAAGTTTAAAATCTGTTTTTGACAAACACTAAAGCATGAGAGGGCAGACACTCACTTGCCTGCTTCTGTGTTAATGTGTTTGTCAAATGGGTAGGTCCAAACTGACCAATGGGAATGAGGCAAGCCAAAGCCAAGACCTTCTCCTCCAGGTCTGCCTTCTTGCCACCTGGTTCGGCACTGTCTGGATAGACATCTGTAAGAGGAGTCATCCTACATTTTTTCCTGTCCCAACCATCTTCTACCCTTTGACCTCACTTCCTGGAAGTCCCAAGTCCAGCCTTAGTAACAGCATTTGTGGGTTTTCTGCTGTTTGCAAGAACAAACTGCCTAAGCTCTGAGCTATTTCATGAGAACGTTATTTAGTAAAACAAACATTATTTTGGTTATATTCTGATCCATGAGCAGAGGCTAGGATAGTATACACAACAATGACAAGAGAGAAGTTGTCTATTAATTAGGTTGAGAGGCTCAAAACCCCAGCTGAGTTAAGGAAAAAATCCATGCCCCTCAACAAAAATGATGAAATATGATATTTTGTCCTCGTTGGGATTTTAGTGAGTTCAGCTGGCTCATAAAGGACTTGAGAGAATCCAGTTTTAATCCAGTGACATGGTCACTGCTTTGGGTCCTTCCAAGTTTCCTAATTTGTACAAATCCACGACCCAGAAGAATTTTCCATCCTCATTCCAGTTTTTGCCCATCTGCTCTAGTTTGCCAAGTCAGAATATTACCCTTAGGCCTAAAAGACATGCACATTTTCTAAATCTTCTAAGATATGGTGAGTCAAAACAGTCATTTTTCAATCTTCTCACACTTTTTTTTTTTTTTGCTAACTTCTCTTCTCATACTTTTATCACAGGTTTTATCTGTGACCATTCTATTCCAAGATTGATTAAAAATGTTATTTTCTCCAGTTGCTGGCTTAAATTTTAAATTAAATGGTTTTATAACTAATCATTCCATTGCTAATAAAAATGTCTTGCATCTATGATATCACGTTCTTCCAAAGAGCTCTAATAACCATATGGTTAATGCATCTGAGAAGAGCACATATTCTCAGCTCTTTAATAAGGAATGTGTTATCAATATAACACTTAAAGTCCTTCTGAATAAATGGGAGTTTTAAAGATTTTTATCGCTGTTGAGAAGGACAAGTTTGTTATTATCACAGTTATTTCATAACTGGGGGAAAGGAAGTCCTGGAAGAGACAATTCAAATTTAAATTTTAAAATGTGGGGTGCAGACACTCACTTGCCTGCTTCTGTGTTAATGTGTTTGTCAAATGGGTAGGTCCAAACTGACCAATGGGAATGAGGCAAGCCAAAGCCAAGACCTTCTCCTCCAGGTCTGCCTTCTTGCCACCTGGTTCGGCACTGTCTGGATAGACATCTGTAAGAGGAGTCATCCTACATTTTTTCCTGTCCCAACCATCTTCTACCCTTTGACCTCACTTCCTGGAAGTCCCAAGTCCAGCCTTAGTAACAGCATTTGTGGGTTTTCTGCTGTTTGCAAGAACAAACTGCCTAAGCTCTGAGCTATTTCATGAGAACGTTATTTAGTAAAACAAACATTATTTTGGTTATATTCTGATCCATGAGCAGAGGCTAGGATAGTATACACAACAATGACAAGAGAGAAGTTGTCTATTAATTAGGTTGAGAGGCTCAAAACCCCAGCTGAGTTAAGGAAAAAATCCATGCCCCTCAACAAAAATGATGAAATATGATATTTTGTCCTCGTTGGGATTTTAGTGAGTTCAGCTGGCTCATAAAGGACTTGAGAGAATCCAGTTTTAATCCAGTGACATGGTCACTGCTTTGGGTCCTTCCAAGTTTCCTAATTTGTACAAATCCACGACCCAGAAGAATTTTCCATCCTCATTCCAGTTTTTGCCCATCTGCTCTAGTTTGCCAAGTCAGAATATTACCCTTAGGCCTAAAAGACATGCACATTTTCTAAATCTTCTAAGATATGGTGAGTCAAAACAGTCATTTTTCAATCTTCTCACACTTTTTTTTTTTTTTTGCTAACTTCTCTTCTCATACTTTTATCACAGGTTTTATCTGTGACCATTCTATTCCAAGATTGATTAAAAATGTTATTTTCTCCAGTTGCTGGCTTAAATTTTAAATTAAATGGTTTTATAACTAATCATTCCATTGCTAATAAAAATGTCTTGCATCTATGATATCACGTTCTTCCAAAGAGCTCTAATAACCATATGGTTAATGCATCTGAGAAGAGCACATATTCTCAGCTCTTTAATAAGGAATGTGTTATCAATATAACACTTAAAGTCCTTCTGAATAAATGGGAGTTTTAAAGATTTTTATCGCTGTTGAGAAGGACAAGTTTGTTATTATCACAGTTATTTCATAACTGGGGGAAAGGAAGTCCTGGAAGAGACAATTCAAATTTATTTTAAAATGTGTGTGTCTACAAATGCTGGAGAGGGTGTGGAGAAAAGGGAACCCTCTTGCATTGCTGGTGGGAATGTAAATTAATACAACCTCTATGGAAGACAATATGGAGATTCCTTAAAAAACTAAAAATAGAAGCACCCTATGACCCAGCAATCCCACTATTAGGCCTATATCCTGATGAAATCAAAACTGAAAGAGGCACCTGTACCCCAATGTTCATTGCAGCTCTCTATACAATAGCCAGAACATGGAAGCAACCTAGATGTCCATCGACAAACGAATGGATCCAGAAGCTCTGGTACATATATACAATGGAATACTACTCAGCTGTTAAAAGAAATGCAGAAGACTCAGTCCTAATGAGGTGGCTGGCTCTAGAACCTATCATAAAAAGTGAAGTAAGTCAAAAAGAGAAAGACAAGTATAGTATACTAACTCATATATATGGGATCTAGTAAGATGGTCATGATAACACACACAGTGAACTCATGAAAAACAGAGAATAGACATAAAGACATTGTGGAGACCGAACAATGGGAGGGAGTAACATGGGAACCTATACTGTCATGTGTAGAAAAGATAGCTATTGTCATTGTGCTAGGGGAATAGGAATACCTACAACCACTTGGAGCAATGGTCTGGAGGGATTGGGGGGGGAACCTGGGTGGGGGGAGGGTCAAGGGATATGCATCTGATTGATCTGGGAACATACATGTACAAAAATAAATAAATAAATAAAAGATAAAAAAAAAAAAATGTGTGTGTCTGATTATTATTTAATGTTCTGACCTTTTAATAAACAGGGGACTTAGATATATATTTCCTCAGTCTTATCACTCCCATTTTAAAAGCAATTTCTGGAACTTTCTCATGGTCCAGTGGTTAAGAATCCACCTTCCAACAGAGGGGACACATGTCAGATTCCTGGTCAGGGAACTAAGATCCCACATGCCATGCAGCAACTATGTGAGTATAATCAAGACAAGATGGATGATTTACCTAGGACAGCAAGTCTGTCTTTTATGCAAAACATGCCTTCATGAAGACCTTGAAAAATCTGAGATTTATATTTTAAGATCATTCTTAAAAGGGAAGATAGTGAGTATTTCTGTTCATGAGCTAAAGTGGAAATATTTCAATAAAATAAACACAGCTTATAGTTCAACAGACCCACATCATGTAACTCTTGATAAATCTTTGGGGGAGAACTACATTATTTCAAACTGTTTGCACTGAGAGATTTAATAATTTATATTCACTACTTTAATTCAAACTGCATAAAATAGGACCACACAGTACCTCAGCAGTCCCCAACCTCTTGGCACTAGGGACCGGTTTTGTGGAAAATGATTTTTCCATGGACTGGGGTGGGGGTGGCTGTTTGGGGATGATTCTCATAAGGAGTGTGCAACCTAGATCTCTCGCATGCACAGTTCAAAGTAGGGCTCACATTCCTATAAGAATCTAAAGCCACCACTGCTCTGACAGGAGGCGAGCCCAGGCAATAATGTGAGCACTAGGAAGTGGCTGTAAATACAGATGAAGCTTTGCTCACTGGTTCACCTTCCTGCTGCTCATCTCCTGCTGCGCAGCTCGGTTCCTAACAGGCCACGGACCAGTACCAGTCCACGAGGATTGGGGACCCTTACTGTACCACTCAAGCTAAAGAACCCAGAACCTAATCTTAATCTCCTAAATCGAAATTCAAAGTTCTTTCCATTCTGTTTCAACAATTCAAGTTTACTATTGTCAAATGATTAAAAAAAAATTAGTAACAAATTTGAAGTTCTTTACTCATGAGGAAACAATTCATGTGATGGGAGAGTACAATACCTATCAAACAGTAGAGTGCTCTTGAGGGATTTTAGGCAAGAGTGAGTCCTCAGGCAGGAGGTAACACAGAGACAGGGTATGATTGCCTAAGAGGATGGGAATTTCCTTACAAGGCTAGCAGGTCTGATGTTCTAGTGTAAGGTAAGCTAACTAAAAATGATTTGGAGGACTGTAAGTGATGTGCATCCTTAATGAGCCATTCCAGTAAGTGTAGACTGACAGGTATTTGTATTGGAAGTCCTGGCCAGAGCCATTAAGCAAGAAAAAGAAATAAAAGACATCTAAATTGGGAAGAAAGAAGTAAAACTGTCACTCTTTGCAGATGGCATGACATTATATAAAGAAAACACTAAAGGCTGTACAAAAAAAAACAACAACAATAAACAAATTCAGTAAAAGAGGAGATGCAAAATCAATACACAAAAATCATCTGTATTTCTATACATTAATAGCAAACTGTCAGAAAGAGAAATTAAGTAAAGAATCCCATTTACCACTGCATCAAATAGAATAAAATACCAAGGAATAAATTTAATCAAGGAGGTGAAAGACCTATATCTTGATAAGATATTGATGAAAGAAATTGAAAAAAGACACATATAAATGGAAAAGACATTCCATGCTCATGGATTAGAAGAATAAGTAGTGTTAAAATATCCACACGACCCAAAGCATTCTGTGGCACTTTTCAGAGAACTAAAATAAATAATTCTAAAATTTTTCTGGAAATTAGACAAAAGACACCAATTAGCCAAAGTACTCTTGAGAAAGAACAAGGCTGGAGGTATTATGCATCCTGATTTCAAACTGTATTACAAATCTTTACTAATTGAAACAGTATGGTATTGGCATAAAAACAGATATCGATCAATGGAAAAAATGGAGTCCAGAAATAAACCAATGAGTATGTAGTCAATTAATTTATGACAAAGGAGACAAGACTGTACAACTGGGAAAGGACAGTCTTGTCAATAAATGGTGTTGAGAAAATCAGACAGCCATATGTGAAAGAATGAAGCTGAAGCGCTATCCTATACCACACAGAAAAATTAACTCAAATTGATTAAAGACTTGAATGCAAGACCAGAAACCATCAAACTCTCAGAGGAAAACACATATGGTAAGTTTATGGACATCATTCTTAGTGATGTATTTTTGGATCTGACTCCAAAAACAACTACAGCAAATACAAAAATAATCAAATGACACCCCATCCAACTAAAAAGCTTCTGCACAACAAAGGAAACTACCAAAATAAAAGACAACCTACCAAAGGAGAGAGAGCATTTACAAATCATAAATCTGATAAGGGGCTAATATCCAAAATAAAAACAACTCATATAACCCAATAACAATAACAACAACAAAAATCCAGTTAAAAATTGAAGAGAAAAGACATTTTTCCCAAGGAAGACATAAGGATGGCAAGCAAACACGTGAAAAGATGTTTATGATCACTAATCTCAGGGAAATGCAAATCAAAACCAGAATGAGATGCCATCACACCTGTCAGAACAGCTATTATAAAAGAGATAAGAAATAACAAATGTTTGCAAGGATGTGGAGAAAAGGGAACCCTTGTAACCTCTGTGTACTACTGGTGGGGACGTAAAAGGGTGCAGCCACTGGAAAACAGTATGGAGTTTACTCAAAAACTAAAATAGAATTATCTAATGATCCAGCAATTCTACTCCTGGGCATTTATCTGAGGAAAAGAAAAACACTAATTTGAAAAGATATATGCACCCCAATGTACACAGCAGCATTTTTTATACTAACCAAGATATGGAAGCAATGTACATATTCATTGACAGATGAATGAATAAAGAAGATGTGCATAGATATATATATAGAGAGAGATATAGACACACACACACATACACACTGGAATACTACTCAGCTATAATTAAGAATGAAATTTTGCTACTGACAACAACATGGATGGATCTTGAGGGTATTATGCTAAGTGAGATGAGTCAGTCAAAGACTAATACTGTATGATTTTACTTATATGTGCAATCTAAAAACAAATGAACAAATAAAACTCAAATGGTGTTGAGAAAATCAGACAGCCATATGTGAAAGAATGAAGCTGAAGCGCTATCCTATACCACACAGAAAAATTAACTCAAATTGATTAAAGACTTGAATGCAAGACCAGAAACCATCAAACTCTCAGAGGAAAACACATATGGTAAGTTTATGGACATCATTCTTAGTGATGTATTTTTGGATCTGACTCCAAAAACAACTACAGCAAATACAAAAATAATCAAATGACACCCCATCCAACTAAAAAGCTTCTGCACAACAAAGGAAACTACCAAAATAAAAGACAACCTACCAAAGGAGAGAGAGCATTTACAAATCATAAATCTGATAAGGGGCTAATATCCAAAATAAAAACAACTCATATAACCCAATAACAATAACAACAACAAAAATCCAGTTAAAAATTGAAGAGAAAAGACATTTTTCCCAAGGAAGACATAAGGATGGCAAGCAAACACGTGAAAAGATGTTTATGATCACTAATCTCAGGGAAATGCAAATCAAAACCAGAATGAGATGCCATCACACCTGTCAGAACAGCTATTATAAAAGAGATAAGAAATAACAAATGTTTGCAAGGATGTGGAGAAAAGGGAACCCTTGTAACCTCTGTGTACTACTGGTGGGGACGTAAAAGGGTGCAGCCACTGGAAAACAGTATGGAGTTTACTCAAAAAACTAAAAATAGAATTATCTAATGATCCAGCAATTCTACTCCTGGGCATTTATCTGAGGAAAAGAAAAACACTAATTTGAAAAGATATATGCACCCCAATGTACACAGCAGCATTTTTTATACTAACCAAGATATGGAAGCAATGTACATATTCATTGACAGATGAATGAATAAAGAAGATGTGCATAGATATATATATAGAGAGAGATATAGACACACACACACATACACACTGGAATACTACTCAGCTATAATTAAGAATGAAATTTTGCTACTGACAACAACATGGATGGATCTTGAGGGTATTATGCTAAGTGAGATGAGTCAGTCAAAGACTAATACTGTATGATTTTACTTATATGTGCAATCTAAAAACAAATGAACAAATAAAACTCAAAGTTACGAAGAACAGATCAGTTATTATCTGAAGGGAGAGGGGTTGGCAGTGGGTAGAAATGGTGAAGGAGGTCAGCTGTGTGGTGACGGACGGAAACCACATTTACTTTAGTGATCGCTTGGCAGTGTAGGCCAGTATCTAATTATTATATTACACTCTGAGGCTAAATGTTACCAAATTTACCTCAATGGAAAAAAAGATTTATTTATAGTACAGGATATCCTAAGCATGCCTACTTTGATGGGCTGTTGATCAAAAAAAGGTTTGAATTTCTTCTCTTAATTTATTTCCCCAAGTTCCCCTGTGGTTTACCCTATGGAGGCTTGGTAGCTTTGTGAGCCCCCTAATGGATGCTCTTTTGCCCCGTTTAGATTGGGAGGTATCCTTGAAATCATCTTCCATAATTCAAGCAGGTTTACTGTTTCCAGCTGCCTGTGCACAATTCCTGAAACCTTAAGTCTCATCCTGAACACCCAGAATTTCTCACAATCCAATTTTCTTCCTGGAGAAATTAGTACAAATGGACTCAAAGAGTTCAGAATGCAAAATAAACAGAACTCTGAGTGGCCTAAGAGCCAGTAAATCAAGAGGGTTCCATTGCAACCTTCGTCTGCATCTAGGAGCTGTCCCTGGGACCTTCAGCACCTGTCTTCAGAGTCCATCTTATCACACTGTCCAATGACTAAACTAAAATGACTTAGTAACACGAGTGATGTCTTTCATCCAAGGGAATACAGTCTCTGGATGGGCAGAGCTCTATTCCATGGGTCCCATTAGACAAAGTGACATTATTGCAGCAGACCCCAGACATAGCCCATGCAAATCAGCAGTGAATACAGTTACATTTAACAACATGTAACAACTGGGGTGGATGGTATTCAGGTATAAGATCAAGAGAGCAAACAACAGGGTATCAAAGGGACTCACCCGGCATTTTGGGTTCTCAGTGGTATTTATTTTTGCTCCACTGCAGCATGTGGATAAGCAGCATGGGACTCCAAAGTGAGAGAGAGTCATAAAGACCAGAAAGTCTTCCTTTATTGAGCTTAAAATGGCTGGAGGCAGCAGGGAGTGGCAAGATTATCCAGCTGCAAGAGAAGCAAAATAAGCGCCCTTGGGTGTCCTAATGGCCCCAAATCCAAGCACCTCGCTCCAGGAAGCCTTGCATTTGCTCCTGCCCCACTGAGGAGTCAGGCCTTGCACAAGCCTCCAGCTCTCTCATGTGAGCCAACCACAACATGGCATTGTGATCGCTTGGCAGTGTAGGCCAGTATCTAATTATTATATTACACTCTGAGGCTAAATGTTACCAAATTTACCTCAATGGAAAAAAAGATTTATTTATAGTACAGGATATCCTAAGCATGCCTACTTTGATGGGCTGTTGATCAAAAAAAGGTTTGAATTTCTTCTCTTAATTTATTTCCCCAAGTTCCCCTGTGGTTTACCCTATGGAGGCTTGGTAGCTTTGTGAGCCCCCTAATGGATGCTCTTTTGCCCCGTTTAGATTGGGAGGTATCCTTGAAATCATCTTCCATAATTCAAGCAGGTTTACTGTTTCCAGCTGCCTGTGCACAATTCCTGAAACCTTAAGTCTCATCCTGAACACCCAGAATTTCTCACAATCCAATTTTCTTCCTGGAGAAATTAGTACAAATGGACTCAAAGAGTTCAGAATGCAAAATAAACAGAACTCTGAGTGGCCTAAGAGCCAGTAAATCAAGAGGGTTCCATTGCAACCTTCGTCTGCATCTAGGAGCTGTCCCTGGGACCTTCAGCACCTGTCTTCAGAGTCCATCTTATCACACTGTCCAATGACTAAACTAAAATGACTTAGTAACACGAGTGATGTCTTTCATCCAAGGGAATACAGTCTCTGGATGGGCAGAGCTCTATTCCATGGGTCCCATTAGACAAAGTGACATTATTGCAGCAGACCCCAGACATAGCCCATGCAAATCAGCAGTGAATACAGTTACATTTAACAACATGTAACAACTGGGGTGGATGGTATTCAGGTATAAGATCAAGAGAGCAAACAACAGGGTATCAAAGGGACTCACCCGGCATTTTGGGTTCTCAGTGGTATTTATTTTTGCTCCACTGCAGCATGTGGATAAGCAGCATGGGACTCCAAAGTGAGAGAGAGTCATAAAGACCAGAAAGTCTTCCTTTATTGAGCTTAAAATGGCTGGAGGCAGCAGGGAGTGGCAAGATTATCCAGCTGCAAGAGAAGCAAAATAAGCGCCCTTGGGTGTCCTAATGGCCCCAAATCCAAGCACCTCGCTCCAGGAAGCCTTGCATTTGCTCCTGCCCCACTGAGGAGTCAGGCCTTGCACAAGCCTCCAGCTCTCTCATGTGAGCCAACCACAACATGGCATTGAGTCTACTGAGAAGACCTCAGACAGGATGAAGTTCTCAGAGGAAAGCAGAAGGCAAACTTGGGACCTGATCACTCTGCTCTGCTCTAGCACAGGTATCTCAAACTGCCACGTCTGGGCCCGGAAAACTCCTTACATCACCTCGGAACCAGCCTGATCCCTCAAAGGCATTTGAAGCTTCTAATCTGGTCACTAAAACTCCTGGGATTCAGGAGCAGGCCACCTTTTCAGCACTATGGGCGTCCTGGGTGTCTGACTCCGGCTGAGGGGTGCCTGAGCCCTGAACCTCACCCTGAGTCAAAAATCTGTATATTCATACCTCTGCCTAAAAAACCAAGGAATTGATAAGTGACTCATTCACAGGAAAGAAGCTGAAAGCATTTGCTGAGAAACAGAACTTGAACCCTACTTCTTTTGATTCCACATACTGAGATCTCTAATCAACACACACTCTTCCCCACATGTAGTTCATTTAAAGATCTGTAAAATGAAACTACAGGTACCATATTTTTCTTTTAATCTGCATACAAGTAGTCTCCCACAATTCCAACCCATGTTATTCAAGGGTCACCTGTACATTCATTTATCATTCAAATATGTGGCTTCTATCAGGTGTTACATTCTGTGCTCTCCCTAATTCTTGCCCTCAGGGAGCCAATGGCCTAGTGGTGGTCATGGTGGTGGTGGTGGCCACACACATGCTATTGTAATATAATGAGCAATGCTACAGTAAGGATAAAAGGATGTGTGAGATATTCTGGGAACATGTAGGAAGAACACCAAACCCAGTTCATGGGAGACGCATCACTGAATGCGTCTGAGGATGAAGCAGAGGTGGAGAGACAGAACGTACCAAGGCAACAGGCATCAATGAGAGATGGGTATGCTCAAGGAACTCAGAGCCGATGGCTATGTTTGGGTTGGAGTCAAACATAGGTGAGGAGGTAACCAACAAGGTGAGCAGGGCACAGGAAGAGGCCAGATCATATGAGCCCTATGAGAGTTTGGACTGTGTTCTCAAGGCAATGGTAAGTTACGAACACTATAGGTAAGACCTGCTTAGATTTGTGCTGGAGAAAAATCATCTGGGGTCTGTGAGGCAAGTGAATTAGAAAGTGAGGAGGGACAGAGAGAGAAAGGAGGATGGTTGGATAATTAGGATACCCCAAGCAAGACATGATTGTCAGCTGGCATTACAGAGATGGCAGTCACAATGAAGAAAGGTTGGTTTGGTTTAAAAGGCATTAAATTGGGCTTCCCTGGTGGTCCAGTGGGTAAGGACACCGCCTTGCAGTACAAGGGGTGCCAGTTCGATCCCTGGCCTGGGAAGATCCCACGTGCCGCAGAGTGGCTGGACCGATGTGTCCAATTACCGAGCCGGAGCTCTGGAGCGCATGCGCCCAGAGCCAGTGCTCTGTGACAACAGAGGCCACTGCCATGGGAGGCCCACACAGGCCAAATAACAAAAGATGGATGAAACTGAATAAATGAAAGACCAATAGAAGTGGCCCACCTGCTCCCCTCCCTCCCCAACACCGCCCGCCCCCCAAAAAGCTTAAGAGGCATTAAATTGACAAGATGTAGTTGAATGAGAAAGAGGAGGGACTGAAGATAACGGACGGCAATCTCTAGCATGAAAAAAAAAATGGGATGAATAATATTGCTGCTCCCTGAGATGGAGACAGGAATAGAACCAGTGTTATGGAAGAGCTGGGTGTTGTGTCCATGTGGCATCTAGGTGGGCAGTGATAAACATAAGGGCTGGGCTCCCAGAGGCAGATCAGGGCTGGGAATGTACATTTGCAGATAAGCATGAAGGTAATTAAAACAACAAGTAGTATAATTCCACTCAGCATGTGAAGAGAGAAAAGAAAAAAACCTGGAAGAGAACCCTGAGAAGCACCAGTATTTATGGGACAGATGATACACGGTTAAATTAAAAATTAGGCTGCAAAACACTATATACAATAAGAGCCCCTGGGAGGGACTCCCAGTGGTTAGGACTCTGCACTTTAACCACCAAGGACACAGGTTTCATCCCTGGTCAGGGAACTAAGATTTTACAGGTATGGTCAAAACAAACAAAACACCGTAAGAGCCCATGGGAAAATTGGAGAAGGTCAAATATGTGTGTATACTCATTTTTGCTTAATATGGGACATGTTAGTTTAGACTATTATTGTTTGAATTGTTTATTGAATATGTATTGTTTTAATAATTTAAGAATATTTCATTTTACAATCCTTTAAGAGATGTGCTCATAGGAAGGAAACTGTCAAGAATACCAAGAAAGAGAAATGGGAAGAAATTGCAGTGAGAAGGAGGTTTGCTCTCTGATTCTACAGTTTCACTATTAAACTGTAAAGCTCAATGATTTTAACTCTGAGGGAAAAGCAGGGTAAGGCCATAAAAGAAACAATAAATATTAGTAAAAGTGCACTGAATCATATGTCTTCTGTCTGAAAATGTTATAGTGTTCTTTAAAAGAGATGCCACTGTTTCTTACAGTCTAGGTATGTCACATTTTAACAAAGACATACAATTTCCATCAGCAAGCTATCAAAAATCATGAGCAAATGGGACAACCGAAGCAGTGAGTCAGCACCTATGAATATGGTGGCACAAGCGCAAGCCTTCCTACTAGCACCTGGTTATACTCACAGGGTGGAGATACGAATGAGGTATGATGGTGCCTTCATCAGGTCTACACTCCCTTCACTGCCCCACTGCTTCTCAGACTAGTGCCTCATTGTGACTTTAAAAGGAGACTGTAATTTTAAGAATCAGAAGTTCTAACTACTGTGATTTTCATATAAATTAAATATTTGTGCACATTTAAAATTATCTCCCTTTGAGTTTAGACTTAAACTCCTTTAGGTGCCTCTTTCTTAACTATAGAGCATTTCCTTCCCAGGAAAAAACCTTTTATTCCCCTTTTGACAGAGAAAGTGAACAGCCTGTTGATATGGAAACTCTACCATGTTATTTTCTGAAATGATGTAACTATGTCTGTTATTCTTTGCTTTTAAATATCCCCCGGTGTTTCATTTCACAAGCTCCCTGTTTATTTTATTTAGTTAAGCAAGAATCAAATTATTCTTCTATTCCCAAAGCAGCTATGAGAAAAATCCAAAATTACTATCACAAAAAATGACCCCAGCTCCTCAAGCTTCCTGACTGATGTCAAGCACGAGGAGAAGTAGAGATCTTCAAACTCAGAAAAAGCTCCATATTCAATGGTGGCAAAGGTGGGGGAGGGAGCCCCTATTCTAGTTATTAATAAATTCTGTGGTTCCTTGATAGCTACTTATTCAAATACACACTGAATACTTTACAGCGTCAAGGATGGTTCTAGCCATGGGACCATAGTGGAAAACAAAACAGATCTTCACTCAGGAAAAAACAACAGCCAAAAAAAAAAAAAGGAAAGGAAGTGGAAGATGATGAAGAGAAATAAAAAGAAGAAAGTTCTAGTTTTTACCAAGTCAGTGCAGATTCTTCCCCACTTCCAACCTTGTATTATAATAACAGATGATCAAACCAATAAGCCTAAGAGCACCACAAGAAACAATGTCTTCTAAGAAGAGCCCTCTGTGCCCTGACCACCTTTCAACTCATACCTTTTGCCCTCTCAATGCAGTTTCCTCATTCCTGGGATGTTCGCCTTCTTCTCATTGTATTTATATCCTGTCTTAGTTCAGGCTGATGTAACACAAATACCATAGACTGAGTACCTTACACAACAGAGATTTACTTCTCACTGTTCTGGAGTCTGGGAAGTCCAAAGGGCCAGCCAACTGGGTTCCTAGTGAGGGCCTTCTTCCTGGTTTACAGATGGATGCCCCACTGCTTCTCAGACTAGTGCCTCATTGTGACTTTAAAAGGAGACTGTAATTTTAAGAATCAGAAGTTCTAACTACTGTGATTTTCATATAAATTAAATATTTGTGCACATTTAAAATTATCTCCCTTTGAGTTTAGACTTAAACTCCTTTAGGTGCCTCTTTCTTACTATAGAAAATTTCCTTCCCAGGAAAAAAACCTTTTATTCCCTTTAACAGAGAAAGTGAACAGCCTGTTGATATGGAAACTCTACCATGTTATTTTCTGAAATGATGTAACTATGTCTGTTATTCTTTGCTTTTAAATATCCCCCGGTGTTTCATTTCACAAGCTCCCTGTTTATTTTATTTAGTTAAGCAAGAATCAAATTATTCTTCTATTCCCAAAGCAGCTATGAGAAAAATCCAAAATTACTATCACAAAAAATGACCCCAGCTCCTCAAGCTTCCTGACTGATGTCAAGCACGAGGAGAAGTAGAGATCTTCAAACTCAGAAAAAGCTCCATATTCAATGGTGGCAAAGGTGGGGGAGGGAGCCCCTATTCTAGTTATTAATAAATTCTGTGGTTCCTTGATAGCTACTTATTCAAATACACACTGAATACTTTACAGCGTCAAGGATGGTTCTAGCCATGGGACCATAGTGGAAAACAAAACAGATCTTCACTCAGGAAAAAACAACAGCCAAAAAAAAAAAAAGGAAAGGAAGTGGAAGATGATGAAGAGAAATAAAAAGAAGAAAGTTCTAGTTTTTACCAAGTCAGTGCAGATTCTTCCCCACTTCCAACCTTGTATTATAATAACAGATGATCAAACCAATAAGCCTAAGAGCACCACAAGAAACAATGTCTTCTAAGAAGAGCCCTCTGTGCCCTGACCACCTTTCAACTCATACCTTTTGCCCTCTCAATGCAGTTTCCTCATTCCTGGGATGTTCGCCTTCTTCTCATTGTATTTATATCCTGTCTTAGTTCAGGCTGATGTAACACAAATACCATAGACTGAGTACCTTACACAACAGAGATTTACTTCTCACTGTTCTGGAGTCTGGGAAGTCCAAAGGGCCAGCCAACTGGGTTCCTAGTGAGGGCCTTCTTCCTGGTTTACAGATGGATGCCTTCTTGCTGCGTCTTTACATGGTAGAGGGAGAGGAAACAGACCTCTGGTCTCTTCTTACAAGGGCACTAATCCATTTCCAAAAGGTTCCATCTCCAAATATCATCACATGAAAGAGTAGACTTTCAACATGCATTTGGGAGGTACCTACATATGCAATCCATGCCATACCCCATGGATCCTGAGTGGTCCCCTTGTAACTCCATGTCCTCTGATGAGTTTAGGCCACATCAACAGTTCTATTTCCTCCGAGACTCTCCTCTAATTCTCTGTTTAATCGCTAGTATGGTCTTGTTTCACAGTATATGCAGAATCCAAGTTAAAATAAAAGCAAGCACCCCAATGGTAACGTCTGTGTCTGACATTTCTTTCACTCTCTCAAAGTGTTCCAGCACCATACAAAAAATGTGTTGATTCCCTCAGTCATAACATGTCCATTGAACACCAGAGCCTGAGGATCACTTGTCTGTAGACTTGGGAAATCTAAACACACACATACAACACACACACACACACACACACACACACACATACACATACACTCTTCCACAACAGAAAGACTAAATATTTGTACCGAAATGCCAGTGTCTTACTGCTTGCATGCTCATTTCTGTAACTGGAATGAGACTCAGAGAGTTAGGCCTAGGGAAGGGCCTTGACCAGCTGTTTTATTGAATAAGTGAGAAACTGCCAAACACTAACAGCAGCTTGCATTTGCAGTATGTAAACTTCTCAAACTGTTTTCTCATCTATTAGCACAAATTCTCAAGTATGCTTCTTAAAATAAGGGCATCTAAGTACTTGGAAAGAATCCATTTTACACATTATTATAATGTTTATAATAATGTTGTAGTAGTATAATTATGATAATCCTATCTAAATCATTACTATGTCTATAACAGTTTTTCGTAGCAGATGATCATGTCAAATTCAACTCAAAATTTTTCTTGCAAATTCTTGAACAGATGAAAACTTTAGGTCTTCCTATAGAACACTGAACTGAATCCATTGGTTTAAACTTTCAGCAATGGGTTCCTAGTGAGGGCCTTCTTCCTGGTTTACAGATGGATGCCTTCTTGCTGCGTCTTTACATGGTAGAGGGAGAGGAAACAGACCTCTGGTCTCTTCTTACAAGGGCACTAATCCATTTCCAAAAGGTTCCATCTCCAAATATCATCACATGAAAGAGTAGACTTTCAACATGCATTTGGGAGGTACCTACATATGCAATCCATGCCATACCCCATGGATCCTGAGTGGTCCCCTTGTAACTCCATGTCCTCTGATGAGTTTAGGCCACATCAACAGTTCTATTTCCTCCGAGACTCTCCTCTAATTCTCTGTTTAATCGCTAGTATGGTCTTGTTTCACAGTATATGCAGAATCCAAGTTAAAATAAAAGCAAGCACCCCAATGGTAACGTCTGTGTCTGACATTTCTTTCACTCTCTCAAAGTGTTCCAGCACCATACAAAAAATGTGTTGATTCCCTCAGTCATAACATGTCCATTGAACACCAGAGCCTGAGGATCACTTGTCTGTAGACTTGGGAAATCTAAACACACACATACAACACACACACACACACACACACACACACACATACACATACACTCTTCCACAACAGAAAGACTAAATATTTGTACCGAAATGCCAGTGTCTTACTGCTTGCATGCTCATTTCTGTAACTGGAATGAGACTCAGAGAGTTAGGCCTAGGGAAGGGCCTTGACCAGCTGTTTTATTGAATAAGTGAGAAACTGCCAAACACTAACAGCAGCTTGCATTTGCAGTATGTAAACTTCTCAAACTGTTTTCTCATCTATTAGCACAAATTCTCAAGTATGCTTCTTAAAATAAGGGCATCTAAGTACTTGGAAAGAATCCATTTTACACATTATTATAATGTTTATAATAATGTTGTAGTAGTATAATTATGATAATCCTATCTAAATCATTACTATGTCTATAACAGTTTTTCGTAGCAGATGATCATGTCAAATTCAACTCAAAATTTTTCTTGCAAATTCTTGAACAGATGAAAACTTTAGGTCTTCCTATAGAACACTGAACTGTTACTCAACTGCTGAACAAAACACAGCATTAGACAAAGGTACTTCACAACTTTCAGCAATGGTCACTAAGCACAATCTTATACTGACAAGGAAATATGTGTCTTTCATCCAGTTGAGACATTCATGGAGGACTTTTAGGGGAAACTAATTGTGCTCACAGAATGTGCAACAGTTAACAGGAAGGACAGTCATGTCATTGCAACATTCTCCTTTTAAATTCTTTGTGGAAGCATCAGATCTCTCCCATCTATAAAACACATGATTCTCTTGCAGGCTTTTTCTTCCTTTGAGGGAGGCTGTGGAAGGCAGTGGAAGGAAGAAAAGAAATAATGTTATCTCTGAAACCAGAAATACCTGGATGGATTTTAATTTCACAGAAACTTATTTTAAAAAAGCATTCTATAACTGGAATTAAAATTAACTGAAGTGAAAATGAAATACTAAGTACTACACTAAACTCAAATTTAAAATAACTGCTGTAAGAAAATAAATCCCAACAAGAAAATTATTCTAAGACAGCTAAAGAGAACGGACACATCGAAAACAGTGGTGTCTTGTGAATACCTAACAGCCACTTGTATTCTGGCTTCTGGTCCATTTTTATAGTGGACAAAAGATGCCAAGTCTCTGATGCTAGCTTTGCTGGGTAATACTCCAGACACCAGACTTTAGGGGATCCCACAAAGAAGCACACTATAAGCTCCCTCTTTAAAGATCTCCAGATACAATGTTAGTACAAAGACCAATTCTCTAGAAGCCAAAGCTTGTCTTATTGAAGGCCATACAAGCAGTCTCTATGTCTAATTTCTCAATGAACTTAGACTGATAAACTAGGGCTGTTTATTTCTCAGTATTCTATCAGCCACAGTGGAATATGTAAAGTTTTTGCTTCAAAGGGGGGCTCTGTTTAGGAAGAATGTTTTCTTCCACACAATAAGATCAGATAACACATGTGCACTGAACTGAATAATCCAAGTAAAAGTAACTCATGAAAGAGTTTTTATGTGGACCTGGGAAAAGTCAAAGAATCTGTTAGACTCAAAATGTTTATTGTAGCACAACTCATGCTGAGGAAGTTTTTAATTTGGAAGCCCAGCAAGTATCTCAAATAAAGAAAGAGCTTAAACCAAGAATATTGAGCTCAAAAGCATTTGGAGCCTGACAAATGTCTGACCTCAACAAACCTGAAAATCATAGCTTCAAATTTGGTTCCACAGAGCTTCAAGATACAGGAAACCCTGAAGGGAGAGAAGTTCTACCAAGTGAATGATGAAGAAAACTAAGGAAATCCCTAAAAAGCAATTCTACAAACCAGGTCACATTACTTCCTCAGGTTAAAGCATCTACCAGCTCTCTACTGCCTGTACTGTCTTGGATCAAATTCCAAGGATAGGAATGGTAGGACATGGGCAAAACATGTATTAGATGCTGTGCCAGGGGGATACAAACTCATAGATATATGTTGGAATGAAAGCTCCATTATGAGCTCATTCTCCATAATATCACACAGAGGTTGCCAATAAATACTTGTTGAATAACGAGTTATTACCAAGGCACAGTTTCTTGGGACATCAAATTTAAGTGAAGATTTAGGGAGAAAAAAACTGCTTCCACTCAAACCACTTAAGACGTTTTAAGATGACATGCATGTACCAGACAGAATTGTTTGCTTCAAACAATAAAAAGAAACTTTAATTTAGTCAAATAATTAATTTCTCGGGAAGCTTTCAAAATAACCCAAAAGACTAGAAAACTCGATGTGTGGCTCTAAGGCCAAAAGTGAGCTCAGAACTGGTTGGACAACTCCTGCCACCACTGAGCATCTCCAAGGCTGTTGACCTTAAGACCATTATGCTATTATTATTTATTTTTAATGGAAAAAGTAGATAAAGCAGCTTATTGAGGGACTTCCCTGGTAGTCCAGTGGTTAAGAATCACTTGCCAATGCAGGGGACACGGGTTCAATCCCTAGTCTGGGAAGATCCCACACGCGGCAGAGCAACTCAGTTCATGTACCACAACTATTGAGTCTGCTCTGCAATTACTGAAGCCTGTGTGCCTAGAGCCGGTGCTCCACAACAAAAGATATTTTATTGCTAGGAGATGCTGGAGTACTGCAAGTGGAGAATAGCCCCTGGTAACCACAACTAGAGAAAGCCGGCATGCCTCAATGAAGACCCAGCTCAGCCAAAAATACATAAATAAATATTTTTTAAAAACCCAGCTTATTGAACTCAGTCACAACAATGATTGTCAGGGTTGCCCTGATCTCAGCACTGCTAAAATGTTGGGAATATGTGAATGTCTGGGTTGATGAAGAGCTGGGTATCTACAGTATGCAACGCTTACCCACATACCAGCAATGGGTGCCACCACCCACAGCCCAGGTCTTACCTCCTGTTAACGTCAGTTCCCACCCCATATTTTGCCCATGTCCTAGCTAAAAGGGAGTATGAAAAACAAATACCAGCATTTTCAGCTCGTACAGTGGGAAAAAAAAATACTGCCCTTTTTTTTTCCCTTCTGTGGGAAATTCTCCAAGCCCAAGAACACAGTTCAGATGCCGGGCAGCCAAAATCATATGACAAATATCACCTATAGGGAGATTTCAAAGAAACACCCTCTTAAGGAAAAAAAAATTCAGTCTCTTCTGATGGACTTAGAAAGATAGAAATATATCTGCGCAGCGCCAGAAGAATGGGAAAACTCTTAGGCTGGAATCCAAGACCTTTACAACAGCCCCTGCAGACTGTGCTGCTCCTCATTCCCAACACCCCACCCTTCGCCCACCTATGGTCACAGGGATGATATATGGACTGGCAGCAGCCCATCACTCATGTCGTCACTCACAGTGTGTTCCCTCAACTTAGACTCCATACAACCCCATATTTGTGAGACCGTAGCACTGTACACAAAGCTCCCCTGATGAAGGCAGAGATCTCCACTCACCATCTGAACAAAAAGCCAAACGGACAGCTTGCCAAGCACGGGAGGCCTATACTTTAACAGACCTCCCTGAGCAATGCAGGCAGAGCTGGTCTTGTGTAGGGTGTGCAGACCCTTTAAGTTCAAGGGCTGGGAAACTTCCAGAGGCTGGAATGTGAGGGCATTAGCAGACCTGTAGGTGCAAAAGCAAAGCTGGGGAAGGAAGAGTTAGCTGCCTCACTTAAATAGAACCACTGCTAAGTGGCTTTATAACCAGGTGTATTACTGGGGTGGGGAGCTGCTGTCACTGATCAGCTAGCTTCCCGGAAGAATGAATGACTACTGTTACTGATCAGTAACCATGGCCACAGACCAGTCTTTTCCCAAAAGGATAGGAACTTTTCATGCTGTTAACAATAATGTGTTAGGATATAAGAACCACACTTACAGCTGACATTCTAATATTTATTGAGCTTTTTCTATGAACCAGACATCTGAGTAAGCACTTTACAAAGATTATCTCACTTAATCCTTGAAAAACCGTATCAGCTAAGGAGGATACTATTATCCACCACTTCACCTATGGGCAACTTTAAGGGCCTCACTGAGCCCCAAGTACAAACAGAGACTGAGGCTGTGCTCTGACCCAGGATACGAGAGAGATTCTTCCACTAGAGAGATTCCACTGGCTCCTGTCCCCCTCTCCCCAGTTATAATGCATTTGCCTCAAGCAAAGTAGTCCATGAATGCCCTGGTCCAGGGCTTCTCCTGCAGAGGCACCCTCCATGCCCGTCACTAAGGAAGAAAGAGAGGGTCATCCATCACTGTATGTGTTCACAGCTTGATCTAAAGCTCAAGAGTTCTGCCTCCTGACATTCACCCACAGTCAAAGTGGACAGTAGGCCAACACCCAGCACAAACTGTCAGCAACATTTATCATGAGCCTGGGTTCAATCCCTGGTGGAGGAACTAAGGTCCAACAAATGGCCTAGCCAAAACATATAAAATAAATTAAAAAAGGAAAAGAAAGGCTTGAAGATAATATATTCTACCTGGTTTCTAATTACTTTGGAGACAATTTTCCACCTCTGATATGACTACAAAGACTAAAACATGGCTCACCAACGTGTCTCAGCTTCCCCAAGGTGGCAGGGTTCCAGGAACCCAAAAAAAGACAGCAATGCCTGCTGCAGGTAAGCGGGAGCTGACCCCTCTCTCTGTATGTGCCTTGGCACCGATCTCTCTGAGACCCTTTAAGTTCAAGGGCTGGGAAACTTCCAGAGGCTGGAATGTGAGGGCATTAGCAGACCTGTAGGTGCAAAAGCAAAGCTGGGGAAGGAAGAGTTAGCTGCCTCACTTAAATAGAACCACTGCTAAGTGGCTTTATAACCAGGTGTATTACTGGGGTGGGGAGCTGCTGTCACTGATCAGCTAGCTTCCCGGAAGAATGAATGACTACTGTTACTGATCAGTAACCATGGCCACAGACCAGTCTTTTCCCAAAAGGATAGGAACTTTTCATGCTGTTAACAATAATGTGTTAGGATATAAGAACCACACTTACAGCTGACATTCTAATATTTATTGAGCTTTTTCTATGAACCAGACATCTGAGTAAGCACTTTACAAAGATTATCTCACTTAATCCTTGAAAAACCGTATCAGCTAAGGAGGATACTATTATCCACCACTTCACCTATGGGCAACTTTAAGGGCCTCACTGAGCCCCAAGTACAAACAGAGACTGAGGCTGTGCTCTGACCCAGGATACGAGAGAGATTCTTCCACTAGAGAGATTCCACTGGCTCCTGTCCCCCTCTCCCCAGTTATAATGCATTTGCCTCAAGCAAAGTAGTCCATGAATGCCCTGGTCCAGGGCTTCTCCTGCAGAGGCACCCTCCATGCCCGTCACTAAGGAAGAAAGAGAGGGTCATCCATCACTGTATGTGTTCACAGCTTGATCTAAAGCTCAAGAGTTCTGCCTCCTGACATTCACCCACAGTCAAAGTGGACAGTAGGCCAACACCCAGCACAAACTGTCAGCAACATTTATCATGAGCCTGGGTTCAATCCCTGGTGGAGGAACTAAGGTCCAACAAATGGCCTAGCCAAAACATATAAAATAAATTAAAAAAGGAAAAGAAAGGCTTGAAGATAATATATTCTACCTGGTTTCTAATTACTTTGGAGACAATTTTCCACCTCTGATATGACTACAAAGACTAAAACATGGCTCACCAACGTGTCTCAGCTTCCCCAAGGTGGCAGGGTTCCAGGAACCCAAAAAAAGACAGCAATGCCTGCTGCAGGTAAGCGGGAGCTGAGTGTCTTGCCACTCTCTCTGTATGTGCCTGCACCCAAACAGGATGGCACCGATCTCCTGCCTAAAGAAAAGCACTCCCACACGCCTGGAAAATTAGATCATAGAAAACATACCAACCAGGATCCAAACCACAGCACTCACCCGACAAAGGTCGTCTCATTACTGACAAAAACATGCCACAAAAATGTCTCCATTTATTTTCCATGACTCCTATGTAAGGTCCAGGAAATTCCTCTGCAATTGATTTCTTTATTAAAAATTATATAGTCTCCTTGTTCCAAGTAAGATGAATATTAGATCCCTCCTTTTCTTGAACCAAGCCAGGTCGTATCCTCCAAGGCTCCTGACCCATTAAAAACCTGCAGTAACCTATTTGCTGTGTGTACTAAGGAACTCAAATGTGGTTAATCCATTCCTCAACCAATAAAAACATAAACCACTTTTAATGTAATTATCAGTCATACTAGTAATATCATTCAGTTAGTCATTCCATTTTTGTGGCCTTGAGCAAGCTACTTAGCTTCTCTTTGCCTCAGTTTCCTCTTTCATAAAAAGGTATACAAATACCAGCAACTGTCACAAGAATTAAAAGAATTATCAGATAAATATATTTGTTATATACTAAGGTCATATAAATGTTATATATAAATGTGTGCTGATAATAAAGCACTTACGACCATGATGTGTCCATGGTGACTCTAGTTGTACCATGTGGAGGGTTATACCAGTCATAATGGCCATCGCTGAAAAGTCTACAAATAGTTAAGTGCTGGGGTGTGGAGAAAAGGGAACCCTAATGCACAGCTGGTAAGAATGTAAATTGGTACAGTCACTATGGAAGACAGTATGGAGATGAGAGCTACCATATTATCCAATATTCTCACTCCTACTCATAGATTCAAACAAAAGTACAGTTCAAAAAGATACACGCACCCCTATATTCTTAGCAGCACTATCTACAATAGCCAAGATGTGGAAACAACCTAAGTGCCAATCAACAGGTGAATAAATAAAGAAGATGCGATATATATATATATATATATATATATATATATATATAAAAGAGAGAGAGAGAGAGAGAGAGAGAGAGAGAGAGATGTATATACAGATACATATATATATATACAGGATGGAATACCAGTCATTAAAAAAAATGAAATAATGCCATTTTCAGCAACACAAATGGACTCAGAAATTAACACACGAAGTGAAATAAGTCAGAAAGAGAAACACAAACACCATATTTTATCACTTATATGTAGAATCTAAAATATAGCATGAATGAACAAATCTACAAAACAGAAACAGATTCACAGACATGGAAGACAGATTTGTGGTTGCCCAGCGTGGGGAGGGGAGGGAAGGACCAGGAGTTTGGGATTAGCAGATGTAAACTAGTATATGGGCTTCCCTGGTGGCTCAGATGGTAAAGAATCTGCCTGCAGTGCAGGAGACCTAAGGATAGATAGACAAAAAAAAGTCCTACTATATAGCACAAGGGATTATATTCAATATCCTGTACTAAACTATAATGGAAAAGAATATGAAAAATTATATATATATATATATATATATATATGAATCATTTTATTGCACAGCAGAAATTAACACAGAACTCTAAATCAAATGTATTTCAATAAAAATTTTTTAAAAATACAATGTTGTACGCTTGAAAGCTGAACAGATCTTAAGCATTCTATACAAACACACACACACAGAGGAGAGAGTTCTAACTATGTGAGGTGATAGATGGATGAATTCTCCTGACCTTGACAATCATTCCATAATGTATATGTATTCTAAATCATCACACTGTACACTTTAAATGTATACAATTGTATTTGTCAATGATTCCTCAGTAAATTCAAAATAAGACAAGGCTGTGTGTGGTCATCTCCATCCAAGTAACATATTCATAGTTAGGACAGCTCTCCAGGTATGCCCCAGAAGGTCTGAACCAGGGCTGCTTCAGGGAAGGACACCTGGGAGCAACACTCTGACAAGCCTTCAAGTCCTTCGCTAACCACTTCTCAAAACTCCTGGAGCTGACAATGCTAAGCAACTACACACAGTGAACACTGGAGTCTACATTCAGAAACTTTCAGTTACCCGCTGCCACTGCTTCGTGGGATGAGCTGCTTGGCCCCTTGCCCCATCTCTACAGGAGCCCATCTGCCCTTGGCCTGTGTCAGGCCTGGCTCTAACCGGGTCCAGGGGTAAGTCTGTCTTCGACAAAGGAAAGGACAGTCAGTGTGGCTCACACACCCTTGCTGCAGCTGCCGCTCTGAAGTTCTGCTCTGAGTGTCTGCCTTGTTCCTTTCTCCAAACCCCACGAGGACCCCAGTGGAGTGACTGGATCCCAGTCATAACACCCCATAGCCGCCTCTCTGTCCGGCCAGTCCACTTGGTATCCCACATCTGCCTGGGCCAGCATCCCATCCCTGGCCCAGCCAGCTCTGACCAGATCCCCCTGGAGCACGGAGAAGCCAGCCTGACACAGCCTAACTTCAGGAGGCCTCTTGAGTCTGCTTCCTAGGGCTGCTGTGAAAATTAACATAACTTGCTGGCTTTAAACAGCACATATTTTCTCACAGGTGTCGGGGACAGAAGTCCCAAACCGAGATATCAGCAGGGCCGTGCTTTCTCTAAAGGCTCCAGGGGAGAATGCTTCCTTACTTTTCTAGGTCCACAAGGCTTCTGGCACCTTTGGTTTGTGGCAGTATCACTCTGACTCCATCTTGTCATGGCCTCTTCCTTGTATCTCTGTGTGATCCCCTCTCTTCTTAGAAGGACACCTACCATTGGCTTTAGGGTCCCATCTACAATGATGATGATTTCATCAGAGTTCTTATCTTAATTACATTTTTCAAAAACCATATTTCCAAGTAAGGCTACATTCTAAGGCTCTACATGGACATGAACTTTCAGGAGACACTATCCACCCCATTGCATTCCTTGACTTACAAGAGGGGAGACAGAGGCCCCCTGAAACACAGCAGTCCAGCATCACTGATGAAGCACCACGTTAAGGAACATGTTTTAGCAAATCAAGCAAATGTGATGGATGGTATTGCGCAGGAGTACTTATTATTGTAACTGACAGCCTCGTAAGGGAAAGAAAAGGCCAGATCAGTCTGTATAGATAAGGCCATCGTTGAAATAGAATGCAGGTCTCCAAATTGCTGAGGTTAAAAAAGATGACATTAAAATCATCCATTTAGAAACTGGAAAAGGATAATCTGTATGTGTGTTAAACACACACTCTTTAGCACTGTTTGCAATGGAAAAACCTCCTTCCACTTCCAAAAAACACAGCTTTAAAAACACTCTGAGATAACTGTTGCTCACAATTAGCTCACAAGTAAGTAAGAGGAAGCCAAAATAAACTTCCAAAGGACCTAGCCAACAACAAAATGTGTTCAGTCACGGCATTACAATCAAACACTGTCATAAATTGTAGAAGTGTCGCTGCAGAAATTTTAATCAAAGAATGAAATTTTCAATGACAGGGAAATAATGTTCAAGTACAGCTGCAGCTACTGCATTTCCTGATTTAAAAAAAAAAGTCTTTTAAAATAGCATCTGCAAAGACTTTCATTGTTTTGTGATTCAGAGCGTTATCTCCGCTACCAGAGATGAAATTCCTCTTTTTCTAGGCTGAGAGCCCTCCTACTCTCTCATCCTGAGGCCTGCTTCAAAGCCATCCCAGTGTCTGCTGGCCCCTCACTTTCCTCTAAACCGGGAGACCCAAGACTATGTCAGCGATAGGAGAGCTCACTAGCTTCCTGCTCTGCAGATGGCCCGGGGGAAGACTCTGACATCCGAAACCCTGGTTCTTCCAGTCTCTATCACACTGGCAATCAATCACTGGTCTCTCGTCCTTTTTTTAAGCATAAGGTGGAAGTGAGATCATCAGGGATTTAATAGAATGTTGCTTTTGTTTTTCCTGTTTCCATCTTGGTGCTTCATATTAGGTAGAAAAGATCACAGTTGTTAAAAGTCTTTTTAAAGACAAACTAAAACAAAATAAAAACAAACAAAATTTTAAAAAGAGGCTTAAATCATGAGTCTCTGCCTGTTTTTTATTTAGAGGCCAACTAATTCAGTCTTTTATTCAGTCCTCTCATCTTTCAGAGGGAGTGGTATCTGGACCAAGCTATGCCAGTGTCTAAATCAAATGTCAGTTTCAATACAACCGAGAAGACAGTAGAGAGAAGACAGAAGCCATGGGGCAGGTGGGATGGATAGTGCCCTTCTATGGATCCATGACAGCCCGGAGCCCACATCACATTTAGAAACTGGAAAAGAAAAATAATGCTGTATGGGGTTTGTTAAAAAGATGACATTAAAATCATCCATTTAGAAATTTCTTTTTAAAAGCACTGTTTGCAATGGAAAACCCTCCTTCCACTTCCAAAAAACACAGCTTTAAAAACACTCTGAGATAACTGTTGCTCACAATTAGCTCACAAGTAAGTAAGAGGAAGCCAAAATAAACTTCCAAAGGACCTAGCCAACAACAAAATGTGTTCAGTCACGGCATTACAATCAAACACTGTCATAAATTGTAGAAGTGTCGCTGCAGAAATTTTAATCAAAGAATGAAATTTTCAATGACAGGGAAATAATGTTCAAGTACAGCTGCAGCTACTGCATTTCCTGATTTAAAAAAAAAAGTCTTTTAAAATAGCATCTGCAAAGACTTTCATTGTTTTGTGATTCAGAGCGTTATCTCCGCTACCAGAGATGAAATTCCTCTTTTTCTAGGCTGAGAGCCCTCCTACTCTCTCATCCTGAGGCCTGCTTCAAAGCCATCCCAGTGTCTGCTGGCCCCTCACTTTCCTCTAAACCGGGAGACCCAAGACTATGTCAGCGATAGGAGAGCTCACTAGCTTCCTGCTCTGCAGATGGCCCGGGGGAAGACTCTGACATCCGAAACCCTGGTTCTTCCAGTCTCTATCACACTGGCAATCAATCACTGGTCTCTCGTCCTTTTTTTAAGCATAAGGTGGAAGTGAGATCATCAGGGATTTAATAGAATGTTGCTTTTGTTTTTCCTGTTTCCATCTTGGTGCTTCATATTAGGTAGAAAAGATCACAGTTGTTAAAAGTCTTTTTAAAGACAAACTAAAACAAAATAAAAACAAACAAAATTTTAAAAAGAGGCTTAAATCATGAGTCTCTGCCTGTTTTTTATTTAGAGGCCAACTAATTCAGTCTTTTATTCAGTCCTCTCATCTTTCAGAGGGAGTGGTATCTGGACCAAGCTATGCCAGTGTCTAAATCAAATGTCAGTTTCAATACAACCGAGAAGACAGTAGAGAGAAGACAGAAGCCATGGGGCAGGTGGGGGATGGATAGTGCCCTTCTATGGATCCATGACAGCAACATTCAGTGAGTTTTTTCCCGGGGTTGATTTTAAATCTGGTAGGCCACACCTTTAGTTCAGTCAGTGGTTTCTGGATTAAAACACACTAAAAGCCAACCACTTACCCCTACCACATTGGCAGAGTGCTTTTTAAACCTTGACGATATCCCTTTAGTCATTTAATGTGAGTTACAACTGAAAAGTTTGAAAATCTAACACTAGGATGACCTTTTCTACTGGAAATTTCCCTAGCTCACAGTAACATATCTGAGTCTAGCAATCATCATATTGTAGTTCACCATGTTTAGGAACAGATGAAGCAGGGCTAAACATCCATGTTTGTGCAAAAAATCCCCTAATTGTGGCTTACAACTTATTAAGCAGTAATTAATGTTACAGAGGCCTCAGCTATTAAATAAATAATAAAAAAAAGATTCATAACAAAACCAAGCAGGGTTTAGCTGGGAGGGAAGGCAAAATGCCGTCATGACTCAAACACTACCAGTTACTGTACTGGAGTCAGTCAATTACATAATGAAGAAATGCTTTAGACAAGAAAGCCATTCTTACATGTGTCACTAGCCTCTGTTTAGAGCAGCAATATTCAAGATGGCAATTTTCTGTCTGGCTGTTTATCTCCAGTAGGATTAATGCTCAAAATACAGTGCTACTGTTCTGTCTGCATCTGACATCAATGATGTTGTTTCTGATCATTTTAATATGGACACAGTCTCATCAAAGTCAGTCTCGTCCTTTTTAAGATTAAACAGGAAAAATTTCCTGTTTCCATCTTGGTGCTTCATATTAGGTAGAAAAGATCACAGTTGTTAAAAGTCTTTTTAAAGACAAACTAAAACAAAATAAAACAAACAAAATTTTAAAAAGAGGCTTAAATCATGAGTCTCTGCCTGTTTTTTATTTAGAGGCCAACTAATTCAGTCTTTTATTCAGTCCTCTCATCTTTCAGAGGGAGTGGTATCTGGACCAAGCTATGCCAGTGTCTAAATCAAATGTCAGTTTCAATACAACCGAGAAGACAGTAGAGAGAAGACAGAAGCCATGGGGCAGGTGGGGGATGGATAGTGCCCTTCTATGGATCCATGACAGCAACATTCAGTGAGTTTTTTCCCGGGGTTGATTTTAAATCTGGTAGGCCACACCTTTAGTTCAGTCAGTGGTTTCTGGATTAAAACACACTAAAAGCCAACCACTTACCCCTACCACATTGGCAGAGTGCTTTTTAAACCTTGACGATATCCCTTTAGTCATTTAATGTGAGTTACAACTGAAAAGTTTGAAAATCTAACACTAGGATGACCTTTTCTACTGGAAATTTCCCTAGCTCACAGTAACATATCTGAGTCTAGCAATCATCATATTGTAGTTCACCATGTTTAGGAACAGATGAAGCAGGGCTAAACATCCATGTTTGTGCAAAAAATCCCCTAATTGTGGCTTACAACTTATTAAGCAGTAATTAATGTTACAGAGGCCTCAGCTATTAAATAAATAATAAAAAAAAGATTCATAACAAAACCAAGCAGGGTTTAGCTGGGAGGGAAGGCAAAATGCCGTCATGACTCAAACACTACCAGTTACTGTACTGGAGTCAGTCAATTACATAATGAAGAAATGCTTTAGACAAGAAAGCCATTCTTACATGTGTCACTAGCCTCTGTTTAGAGCAGCAATATTCAAGATGGCAATTTTCTGTCTGGCTGTTTATCTCCAGTAGGATTAATGCTCAAAATACAGTGCTACTGTTCTGTCTGCATCTGACATCAATGATGTTGTTTCTGATCATTTTAATATGGACACAGTCTCATCAAAGTCAGCTTTCCTATTGACTTGATGACAGCCAGAGCTCATGGCAGGGAGGGTCCAGTGGGATAGTCTACAGACTTCCAGGGCAGATTTTTCAAACTTTTTTGCACTTCTATCCAGTTTTTAAGACTGTATCATCCCAAGAGAGTGAACTGCTTGTTCCAGAATGCTTCAAGCTGTTTGAAAGATAAATAGAGCAATAAGAATCGAGATCTGGACAGACTGCTGACCTCCCTTCTTTGCTTGTTTTAACTATTCCAGAAGGATCAAACTAAAAATAATAAAATAAAATTAATCCTGATACTTTCAGGCTACACATAGTAGCTAGTTACTTCTATCCTGGAAGGGGTGAATCAGGTTTAAATGTTCATGCCATTCATTTTTAACACAGTCACCATGTTAGTAAATAAAAACACCTAATGTCCAGTTAAATCTGAATTTCAGATACACAGTGAATAATGTTGTTGTCTATCCCATGTAGATATTTACTGGTACAAACTCCCATTTCTGTCCAAATCATTACCTACATGGGACATACTTATACTACCAAATTATTGTGTATATGAAATTCAAATTTAACTGAGGATCTCATATTTTATCTGGCAACTACATCTCTTGCAAAATACGGAACCTAAAATTGCACGCTTGAGGTTGATATGTTATGTCTCAGTCCCAAAGTGATATTTAGCCATGTTTGATAAAGTTTAGATTGGCAATTCCTAGTTTCCTGAAATGTCAGTTCATCATGTTTCTGCTCTCTAGACTTCCCAAACAGCTTCTCTTCCAAGCTCCAAAGCAGGCTAAGTCTGCACTGGAGTCAGTCAATTACATAATGAAGAAATGCTTTAGACAAGAAAGCCATTCTTACATGTGTCACTAGCCTCTGTTTAGAGCAGCAATATTCAAGATGGCAATTTTCTGTCTGGCTGTTTATCTCCAGTAGGATTAATGCTCAAAATACAGTGCTACTGTTCTGTCTGCATCTGACATCAATGATGTTGTTTCTGATCATTTTAATATGGACACAGTCTCATCAAAGTCAGCTTTCCTATTGACTTGATGACAGCCAGAGCTCATGGCAGGGAGGGTCCAGTGGGATAGTCTACAGACTTCCAGGGCAGATTTTTCAAACTTTTTTGCACTTCTATCCAGTTTTTAAGACTGTATCATCCCAAGAG
The DNA here is from genome assembly GCA_022376925.1 of Tragulus kanchil. Lineage (NCBI taxonomy): Eukaryota > Metazoa > Chordata > Mammalia > Artiodactyla > Tragulidae > Tragulus > Tragulus kanchil. Next base: position 91,439,902 of record JAIOJX010000005.1, on the reverse strand, counting down.
AGTGAACTGCTTGTTCCAGAATGCTTCAAGCTGTTTGAAAGATAAATAGAGCAATAAGAATCGAGATCTGGACAGACTGCTGACCTCCCTTCTTTGCTTGTTTTAACTATTCCAGAAGGATCAAACTAAAAATAATAAAATAAAATTAATCCTGATACTTTCAGGCTACACATAGTAGCTAGTTACTTCTATCCTGGAAGGGGTGAATCAGGTTTAAATGTTCATGCCATTCATTTTTAACACAGTCACCATGTTAGTAAATAAAAACACCTAATGTCCAGTTAAATCTGAATTTCAGATACACAGTGAATAATGTTGTTGTCTATCCCATGTAGATATTTACTGGTACAAACTCCCATTTCTGTCCAAATCATTACCTACATGGGACATACTTATACTACCAAATTATTGTGTATATGAAATTCAAATTTAACTGAGGATCTCATATTTTATCTGGCAACTACATCTCTTGCAAAATACGGAACCTAAAATTGCACGCTTGAGGTTGATATGTTATGTCTCAGTCCCAAAGTGATATTTAGCCATGTTTGATAAAGTTTAGATTGGCAATTCCTAGTTTCCTGAAATGTCAGTTCATCATGTTTCTGCTCTCTAGACTTCCCAAACAGCTTCTCTTCCAAGCTCCAAAGCAGGCTAAGTCTGCACTAAGCAGTTTTCTTTGCCTAAAGAACTCCCTGCTCTTGAATAAATATCACCAAGCACATGAGGATGTGAATTTGCATATCAGTGTGTATGTAGAAACCCAGATCCCACAGCGAACAATACTCCAAGCGTCAAATTCACTTTCTATATGAAGGATTGTTTCAGGATCAAATTTTAAAATGCCTCTTCATCACAGTACCACAGGTTTAGCTACTATCACCCAAAGTCACTACAATCTTCTGGCAAGACTAAAATCACAATTATTTTGAGATAAAATATAAGTGATAAACTCTAAAGTTTTGTTTTGCAATAGAGAAAAAATCAGTAAACTTATTTCTTTTTTCCTGATAATAATGAAGCAGGTGCTTAAAGAAAGGGATGTGGGACTTCCCTGGTGGCACAGTAGATGGCAGACCCCCTGCCAATGCAGAGAAGATAGGTTCAATCCCTGGTCTAGGAGGACTCCATATGTTGCAGAGAAGCTGGGCCTGTATATCACAGCTGCTGAGCCTGAGCTCTAGAGCCCATTAGCTACAACTACTAAACCCATGTGTTGCAACCACTGGAGTCTGCATGCTCTAGGGCCCAAAAGCCACAACTGATGAACCCTTATGCTGCAACTACTGAGCCTGCATGCTGTTACTGCTGAAGTCCACGCATCCCAATCCTGAGCTCAGCAACAAGAGAGGCCATTGCAATGAAAAGCCCATGCACCACCACCAAGAGTAGCCCCTTTTCGCCACAACTAGAGAAAGCCCGAGCAGAAATGAAGACCCAGTACAGTCAACTAAATACATATTTGAAGGAAGTGATGTTTATATAAAATTCCAATTCCTGTGCAAAACAGTAATATAATGCCATGTATCTCCTTTGGTAAACAACCCTAATTAACACTCTTCCTTCTTCTAGTTCTTGACCTTAAGAATATTAATACATCAGTATTTTGAGGAACTGGAAGAGAAAAAGACCAATTAACTTCTTGCTTTAGGATAAAATTAATACACTCAGCTTATTTTCCGGAGAAGGTGCTCTCTAGACTTCCCAAACAGCTTCTCTTCCAAGCTCCAAAGCAGGCTAAGTCTGCACTAAGCAGTTTTCTTTGCCTAAAGAACTCCCTGCTCTTGAATAAATATCACCAAGCACATGAGGATGTGAATTTGCATATCAGTGTGTATGTAGAAACCCAGATCCCACAGCGAACAATACTCCAAGCGTCAAATTCACTTTCTATATGAAGGATTGTTTCAGGATCAAATTTTAAAATGCCTCTTCATCACAGTACCACAGGTTTAGCTACTATCACCCAAAGTCACTACAATCTTCTGGCAAGACTAAAATCACAATTATTTTGAGATAAAATATAAGTGATAAACTCTAAAGTTTTGTTTTGCAATAGAGAAAAAAAAATCAGTAAACTTATTTCTTTTTTCCTGATAATAATGAAGCAGGTGCTTAAAGAAAGGGATGTGGGACTTCCCTGGTGGCACAGTAGATGGCAGACCCCCTGCCAATGCAGAGAAGATAGGTTCAATCCCTGGTCTAGGAGGACTCCATATGTTGCAGAGAAGCTGGGCCTGTATATCACAGCTGCTGAGCCTGAGCTCTAGAGCCCATTAGCTACAACTACTAAACCCATGTGTTGCAACCACTGGAGTCTGCATGCTCTAGGGCCCAAAAGCCACAACTGATGAACCCTTATGCTGCAACTACTGAGCCTGCATGCTGTTACTGCTGAAGTCCACGCATCCCAATCCTGAGCTCAGCAACAAGAGAGGCCATTGCAATGAAAAGCCCATGCACCACCACCAAGAGTAGCCCCTTTTCGCCACAACTAGAGAAAGCCCGAGCAGAAATGAAGACCCAGTACAGTCAACTAAATACATATTTGAAGGAAGTGATGTTTATATAAAATTCCAATTCCTGTGCAAAACAGTAATATAATGCCATGTATCTCCTTTGGTAAACAACCCTAATTAACACTCTCTTCCTTCTTCTAGTTCTTGACATTAAGAATATTAATACATCAGTATTTTGAGGAACTGGAAGAGAAAAAGACCAATTAACTTCTTGCTTTAGGTTATCACTAGTTGGAGAAGAGATATGGAAGTCATTAGTGCTACTGGCCAGCATTTCATTCTTCCCCTGGGGAGACATTGTCGGATTAGACTGTCTTGTCCTATGTTATAAAGTGTGGTTATAGAGGGATATGTGACCAGCTCTGACCAATTAGTAAAGAAGGGAAAAAGTGTGTGTGGCTTTAGGCCTAAGTCTCCTAATTATTGTTTCAGAATCCTCCAGAGCTCTCTTTCTTCTCTGACTCAAAACCAGCACATTCAAGATCGTCACTGTGTGGTTAAAGTCCTTAATTGACCTCCATGAACACACTTCCTGGTTACCAACAGTGGATATGTAACATGTGTAAGAAACACACTTCTGTTGGTTTAAACTATAAAGTTTAGGATTATTTGTTATAAAACAAATAATAAATAAATAGGCGAGGTTAGTCCAACCTAGCCTAACGCAGGAGATGTGAAATTACTGAAGTTTTACTATATGCAGCCAAATAGTCTATGAAACATCCCATATGCTCTTTTTTGAGTCCTAAAACTTTCTGAACAGTCAGGATTGTATCTTCATCATTTTTAATTCTCAACAAACTCTTAAGGTAAAAATCAACTATTTTCTCTGCTTTATAGATGGAAAATGAACAAATGAGCTAGTAAGTAGATGCTTAAAGTCACAGAGAAAATAAATGACTGAGAAGGAATTTGAGCCCATATCCACCAGGAACTAGCAACCATGCTTTCTATCCCCCTCACTATACTGCCCTTCAGCCATTTAGCTCTGCAAGTTATTAAAGGAAATTTCTCCACAGTAGAGAGAGCAAGTCTTAGAACCCTATGGAAGGTGTTCCATGACTGCTTTACTCCTCTTTCTATATGTTGATTGGTCTTGACTATGGACTCAATTTTAGGGCTACATGTATAATGTTAGAAACCATTTGTGGAACTACATAGGGGGATCAGAGATTCTTTACACCAGAATTTACTTATCTATACATAAGATGATAAACAAGTTTAAGAGCCATCCTACATGGGAGCCACTGCACCTCTGCTAAATAGTATTCAGTTCAGTTCAGTCACTCACTCAGTCATTCCAACTCTTTGCAACCCCATGGATGGCAGCACGTCAGGCTTCCCTGTCCTTCACCATCTCCCTGAGTTTGCTCAAACTCATGTCCATGGAGTTGGTGATGCCATCCCACCACCTTACACCCTCTGCTGTCCCTTTCTACTTCTGTCTTCTATTTTTCACCACATGGGAGTCTTTTCCAATGAGTCTGCTCTTTGTATCAGGTGACCAAAGTATTGACAGCATGTAGGTAGAGATTAGTCCTTGCCATCTTCATCCTCAGAGGAATTCTTCTGTAACCTCCATCATGGGTGGAATAGCAATTAAATAATGGGCCCTTGAGCACTACAAAACCAGCATTTCAAATGTCTCATTTCTCATAAGCTTATCTCAAACAAGTTATACGAATACAGACCCCCTTTTAGTAACAAGTTCTTTTTTTTTTAACTTTTGAGATTCAATGCCCAAGCAAACAAGGAACATCACTTCATTTTAAGATTCCTTCTTGTCAATATTAAGCTGAATATATTTATTTGGGAAAAAATTAATAAAGTTTATATTACGGACATGCCGGATTCCTTCCTAAAAGTGTCTTTCTTCATCAGCTTAACCACTAAGAACATGCTGGTTGTTTTTTCAAGAGGAGTATTAGAATCTGATACACCATGAGAAAAAAGTAAATCCAAACACTGATTTAGATGGCCTCACTTTCAAGGACAATAAATTTCTCAACACTCTATCCCCTTGAATCTCAACTCTTACTCTTAGAGGAGTGATGGGGAGCCTGGAACAAAATCCAGAGGACCACCTTGCTTCCTGACCAGTAACAAATCTTCCCCCAAGTCCATACCTCAATAGGAATTGAAGCAAAACCTCTACACTGGAGCTAAAAAAAACACACAAGAGAAATAATGCAACACAAACTAATGTGTCAAAACAATTACCTAAGACCAATTGTCAGAATCACAGTTGAATTCATGCTTTTGACAGTGCAAAAAGAAAGCCCTCAAAGGCATATTCAGAACTTAAATGTCTGTATTTTACTGAAAAACAAGTGAAATTCTACGAAGTTCATTTTAACTTTCCAGGTCTCTCAAAATCAACCAGCTATACAGGTTTTCTTGCTTTTACCATTTGCACTAGCTCAGTGGTTCCGTAATGTATTAAGACTAATGTACATAAAGCAGATTTATAATTGGAACTAGAACTTTAGTTCTTTGGATAAAAAGATGACCCAGAATTAACTGTTGTCCTTCTTTTAATTCAGAGTCTAATACAGAAAGAATAATGCCAGTACTCTCCCAAAACAGAAATGTAGCAAATACTTCAAAGTTAGGTTACTTTGCCTGAAAAAGGTTTGGGGATAGGTCAGGATTAACTTCTACAGAGAGATAAAACTGTAGTTTTAGTCCTTGCCATCTTCATCCTCAGAGGAATTCTTCTGTAACCTCCATCATGGGTGGAATAGCAATTAAATAATGGGCCCTTGAGCACTACAAAACCAGCATTTCAAATGTCTCATTTCTCATAAGCTTATCTCAAACAAGTTATACGAATACAGACCCCCTTTTAGTAACAAGTTCTTTTTTTTTTAACTTTTGAGATTCAATGCCCAAGCAAACAAGGAACATCACTTCATTTTAAGATTCCTTCTTGTCAATATTAAGCTGAATATATTTATTTGGGAAAAAATTAATAAAGTTTATATTACGGACATGCCGGATTCCTTCCTAAAAGTGTCTTTCTTCATCAGCTTAACCACTAAGAACATGCTGGTTGTTTTTTCAAGAGGAGTATTAGAATCTGATACACCATGAGAAAAAAGTAAATCCAAACACTGATTTAGATGGCCTCACTTTCAAGGACAATAAATTTCTCAACACTCTATCCCCTTGAATCTCAACTCTTACTCTTAGAGGAGTGATGGGGAGCCTGGAACAAAATCCAGAGGACCACCTTGCTTCCTGACCAGTAACAAATCTTCCCCCAAGTCCATACCTCAATAGGAATTGAAGCAAAACCTCTACACTGGAGCTAAAAAAAACACACAAGAGAAATAATGCAACACAAACTAATGTGTCAAAACAATTACCTAAGACCAATTGTCAGAATCACAGTTGAATTCATGCTTTTGACAGTGCAAAAAGAAAGCCCTCAAAGGCATATTCAGAACTTAAATGTCTGTATTTTACTGAAAAACAAGTGAAATTCTACCGAAGTTCATTTTAACTTTCCAGGTCTCTCAAAATCAACCAGCTATACAGGTTTTCTTGCTTTTACCATTTGCACTAGCTCAGTGGTTCCGTAATGTATTAAGACTAATGTACATAAAGCAGATTTATAATTGGAACTAGAACTTTAGTTCTTTGGATAAAAAGATGACCCAGAATTAACTGTTGTCCTTCTTTTAATTCAGAGTCTAATACAGAAAGAATAATGCCAGTACTCTCCCAAAACAGAAATGTAGCAAATACTTCAAAGTTAGGTTACTTTGCCTGAAAAAGGTTTGGGGATAGGTCAGGATTAACTTCTACAGAGAGATAAAACTGTAGTTTTCACAGTCAGACCTGGATTCCTCGTAACACATCGACAAAAGCCAAGTGGAAGAAACCTAATGCTGATGAACACCAGACAGAGCAGCTGGCTTCCCCAAGGATGTGGATTAGCAGCCCAATCACAATACACAGCTCACTGCAGAAAACTCCCTCTGTAGCCTCCTACCTTGCCTTCTGCTAAAACACTCATCAGAGGGGGAGGACAGAGGATGGAGCATAGTCTGTCACCAGCTTGAAGGAAGTGAAGGTGGTTAGACTTGATCTACCAGTGCAAACTCTAAATGCCCTTTCGACCCTTACAAGGTCCAATACAAGAAGTTGGTTCTGTTAATCAAATCTAATCACCCCCAAATCATATTATTAGGGATTAATACTATAGCAATAAAAAACTGATTTTAATTTCTCAGAGAGTATTACAACATATAAAATCTCTTGCTTTTTTAAAAGCCAGGATATGTTCATTTTATTTTTTGGAGTAATGATAAAATGCATTCACTTATTTATTTATTTTTGCCTATTCTTTTAAGCCATGCCACATGGTTTCACATGGTTTGAGGGATCTTAGTTCCCCAACGAGGAACTAAACCCTGGCCCTGGGCGTGAAAGCACTATGTTCTAACCACTGGACATTCACGAGGGAATTCCTTATTTTTTTAATATTTAATTTTATTGGAGTATAGTTGATTTACAATGTCATGCTAGTGTCATGTGTACAGCAAAGTGATTCAGTTATATATACATATATCTCCTCTTTTTCAGATTCTTTTCCCATTTAGGTTATTACAGAATACTGAGTAGAGCTCCCTATGCTATACAATAGGTCCTTGTTGATTTTCTGTTTTAAATAGAGTGTGCATATGTTAATCCTAAATTCCTAATTAGGCTATATTAATTTAATCAGTAGAGGAATGTCAATAAATAAGGATTTTTTAATTAAACACGAGATTTCTACATTTTTGCCTAGGTAATCAGGAAAGTGTGAATATGAAAAATTAATACGAGACAAATAGTTCTATAAAATGATATGAACTGTACCAAAAACAGGAAAGACTGATCAAGACAATTGGTCACACACAGCAAACAGAAAGTATATGTGGGGGCTGGTGGGGGTGGGGGTAAAGAGGGGATCATTTCATAGTTAGTCAATTTCAAAGATTTCCAAGATACAGAATTGCCTAAATATTCTAAAGGAAAGAGATGAAAGAAATCACCAGAGCTCATTGTTAACCATGAGATGAAGCACACACATTTTTTATTGGGATATAATTGATATAACTTTATAACATAATGAATTGATACATGTATATACTGCCAAATGATCACCATAAAAAGAGAATGTTTCACCTATATTCTCTTCTCTAGTTTTATAGTGTCATGCCTTATATTTAAGCCTTTAAGGCAGCTTCAGTTTGTTTTTGTATATGGTATGAAGAAGGGTCCCAACTTCATTGATTTACATGCAGCTGCCCAACTTTCCCAACACCTCTTGTGAAATAGTTTCTCTGTTGTATATTCTTGCCTCCTTTGTCAAAAGATTAATTAACCATAGATGTGTGGGTTTATTTACAGGCTCTTCATTCTCATTCATACATCTGGTTTTGTGCCAATACCACCTCATTTTGATTACTGTAGCTTTGTGATACTATCTTAAATCTGGGAAAGTTATGCCCCCAGTTTTGTTCTTTTTCCTCAGAATTGCTGTGGCAATTCTGGGTCTTTTATGGTTCCATAAAAACCTCAAGATTATTTATTCTCATTCTGTGAAAAAGGTCACTCAAATTGATAGGATAGATTGGTTTGGGGAGCATGTTCATTTTAACAGTATTAATTCTCCTAATTTAAGAGCAAGGGGTATCTTTCCATCTTTCCATTCCCATGAATCATCTTTGACTTTCTTTATCAACGTTTTATAGTTTTCAGCATCTAAGTCTTTTTCCTCCTTGATTAGAGTTACTCCTAGGTATTTATCAATGGGATTTTAAATGAGATTTTTTTTTTTTACTTTCTCATATTTCATTGTTAGTTTTTTTAAATTGTATTTTTTATATGCAACAGACCTCTGTATACTAATCTTGTATCCTACTGCCCTGCTGAGTTCATTTATCAGTTCTCATAGGGTTTTTTTTTTTTTAATATTTATTTATTTGGCTGTGCTGGGTCTTAGTTTGGGAACCTGGAATCTTTAGTTGCAGCATGTGGGATCTAGTTCCCTGACCAGAGATCAAACCCAGGCCCCCTGCTTTAGGAGCAGAGAGTCTTAGCCACTGGACCACCAGGGAAATCCCCTCAAAGGGTTTTTTTGATGCCAGTTTTAGGGTGTTCTATACAGAATATTGGGCTTTCCTAGTGGCTTAGTGGTAAAGAACCTGCCTGCCACTGCAGGAGACATGGGTTCGATCCCTGGGTTGGGAAGATTCCCTGGATAAGGAAATGGCAACCTACTCTGATATTTTTGTCTGGGAAATTCCATGGACAAAGGAGCCTGGTGGGCTACAGTCCATGGGGTCACAAAGAGTCAGACACAACTTGGCAACTATGAATGCATGCACATACAGAATATCAAGTTATTTGTACAAAATGATAATTCTACCTCTTTTCTTCCAACTTGGATAATTTTATTTCTTTTTCTTGTCTGATTACTGTGTGACCAGAAACTTCAAACTATGTTGACAGAAATGCTAAGAACGGGCATCTTTGTTTTGTTCTGTAATTTAGTGGGAAAGCTTTCAGCTTTTTCTGTTTAATTATTATGTTGGCTGTGACTTTGTCAGAAATGGCTTTTATATTGTTGAAATATTAAATATCTTAATTTATTTAGGGACATTCTTGCATTGTCTTCCTGGTTCCTAGACTTTTAGTGGATCAGCAAATATACCTAAAGCCTTTCTCTTTTAAATCATTCAGGGTGTATACAAAATTGGAATCACATTCAGACAGACACACACAAGCTCAGGTTCTGATATTCTATGGATTAATGGAAAGTTGTCCTAAGGGAGGCTGAATCTGACCCTCTTGAAGTAGAATTTCTGATTCTGACTTTGAAGTTGATCAGAAATGTAAGAAAGAGCAAAATTCTCAGTGGTTCCTATCTGACCTTTTCTTCTTTGCCAACCTGATTAGGATCAGACTGAAGATCCACTTTGGGGTCCTGAATATAAACACTACAACAAAAGAACCCTATAATAGTAATAGCTAAACCTTCCGCTTCAAAGAGAGTTGCTTCTAAATTATAAAAGCTGTGCTCACCCCTCTTCAGAGGTACTTTTAGGGAATAATGTTCTCTAACAGATCAATCAGGACTGCTTTGATGATGGCAGTGAGCATGGAGCAGGATTTGTAGTATAAGCTCAAATGTCCTGAATAAATGATGCAGCTTTACGAATAGAATTTACTCTCTTTACCACAGTGGATTCTAAATTGATGGGCCATTTATCCTTTGGATCAAAACTGTTATGAAATACCTACTTGTATCAAACTCTTGTATATTTGCTTCAGGCCTGTGGAGTTTTGTCTGATGATATTAGACAGCAACACCCTAGTATTATCGATGATAATTGTAGTTATTATTTAAAACGTTGACTTGTCCACAGACTTACTTCCTTTGTAGCATCATCTGGGCCAGTGGTTTTCAATCGGGGATGCACAACAGCTGGCATTAGTGGTAAAGAACCCACCTGCCAATGCAAGAGACTTAAGAGACTCAGGTTCCATCCCTGGGTTGTGAAGGTCCCCTGGAGGAGGGCATGGCAACCAACTCCATTCATCCTGCTTGGAGAATCCCATGAACAGAGGAAAATTAATGAATTTTTTACTCGATATTCTTGACATCTTCTGTAGGATTATTATGCTGTATTTCAAGGTTTTTTCATCCCTAAGTATTGTATTCTTCCATTTTCATAAAACCATAAGTAAATTCTGAGTCCTTTTTAAAAATAGACTTATTTATTATTCTTTGAAATACTCTAACTTGGCAGGGGATGATACTCTTATCATTTTGCATGTTGCATTATACATAATTTCTATTATGGACTATCATCAGGCTTCCCACATTTGAAAAGTACTAGTAGTAAATTAACCCAAATAACTTTTCAGTTTCTATCATCTATAGAGGTTTGTTTCCCTCAGCTACTTGCCTGAAGGTTTAGGCCACAGTTTGCGTCTTCAGCAAAGAAGAATACTCTCAAGAGTCCCATGGCAAGAGCACAGATATTTTAAATAATTGACATTTCAAAGAACAGACTCCTGGGTATCTGTGTGTACACATTATTGGAGAAATCTATTGCCTAACTAACATCTTGCCTAGAATGTCATATTGAGAATGATGCCCCTTGGATCAGGCAGGAACAGACATGACTTGATTACAGAGTCATCACCTACAAAGGACTATTAGGACAACTGCCCTGCTATCTAGTTCACAGGGGCCAGCCTTGCAGATAGTTAAGAACCATCACTTCCTGGCAGGCCAGGAATCTAGCTACTTTAGGGATTTCAATAAAAGAGGAATTTACCCAAATGTGTAAGTATTGGAAGTGAAATAAGGTGGAGAATTTGTTGAATTTTATTTCCTTGTCTTAGGAATGCAAATAATAGAGGCATTAAAAGTCCAATCTGGGGGCTTCTCTGGTAGCTCAGTGGTAAAGAGTTCTCCTGCCAACACAAGAGACACAGGTTCAATCCTTGATCTGGGAAGATCCCACATGCTGCAGAGCAACTAAGCCTGTGAGCCACAACTACTGAGCCTGTGCTCTAGAGCCTCGGAGCCGCATCTATTGAGCCCAAGTGCCACAACTACCGAAGCCCGTGTGCCCTAGAGCCTGAGTTCCACAACAAGAGAAGTTACCGCAACAAGAAGCCTGCTCACCTCAACTAGAGAGTAGCCTCCACTCCCTGCAACTAGAGAAGAGCCTGTGGCAGCAGTGAAAACCCAGAATAGCCAAAAATAAATTTAAAAAAAAAAGTCCAATCTGAGATTCCTTATGAAAACCTCCAAAGAGAAATTAATTCTGTCATTATACAAAACAGTATGGCTGTAGAATTTGCAAAGTATATGTAAGGAGACCTATGTGGTAAATTAGCACTTTTGCTACACCTTGGTAAATCATAAGTCCATAGCTAATGAGACTATTCTTAAGATCAAGATTAATTTTTCTTTGAAACTATTCCCCCAAATAAAACCTTTTCAGTTTCTATCATCTATAGAGGTTTGTTTCCCTCAGCTACTTGCCTGAAGGTTTAGGCCACAGTTTGCGTCTTCAGCAAAGAAGAATACTCTCAAGAGTCCCATGGCAAGAGCACAGATATTTTAAATAATTGACATTTCAAAGAACAGACTCCTGGGTATCTGTGTGTACACATTATTGGAGAAATCTATTGCCTAACTAACATCTTGCCTAGAATGTCATATTGAGAATGATGCCCCTTGGATCAGGCAGGAACAGACATGACTTGATTACAGAGTCATCACCTACAAAGGACTATTAGGACAACTGCCCTGCTATCTAGTTCACAGGGGCCAGCCTTGCAGATAGTTAAGAACCATCACTTCCTGGCAGGCCAGGAATCTAGCTACTTTAGGGATTTCAATAAAAGAGGAATTTACCCAAATGTGTAAGTATTGGAAGTGAAATAAGGTGGAGAGAATTTGTTGAATTTTATTTCCTTGTCTTAGGAATGCAAATAATAGAGGCATTAAAAGTCCAATCTGGGGGCTTCTCTGGTAGCTCAGTGGTAAAGAGTTCTCCTGCCAACACAAGAGACACAGGTTCAATCCTTGATCTGGGAAGATCCCACATGCTGCAGAGCAACTAAGCCTGTGAGCCACAACTACTGAGCCTGTGCTCTAGAGCCTCGGAGCCGCATCTATTGAGCCCAAGTGCCACAACTACCGAAGCCCGTGTGCCCTAGAGCCTGAGTTCCACAACAAGAGAAGTTACCGCAACAAGAAGCCTGCTCACCTCAACTAGAGAGTAGCCTCCACTCCCTGCAACTAGAGAAGAGCCTGTGGCAGCAGTGAAAACCCAGAATAGCCAAAAATAAATTTAAAAAAAAAAGTCCAATCTGAGATTCCTTATGAAAACCTCCAAAGAGAAATTAATTCTGTCATTATACAAAACAGTATGGCTGTAGAATTTGCAAAGTATATGTAAGGAGACCTATGTGGTAAATTAGCACTTTTGCTACACCTTGGTAAATCATAAGTCCATAGCTAATGAGACTATTCTTAAGATCAAGATTAATTTTTCTTTGAAACTATTTTGATAATAGGAAGGAGAGGGGCAAGGAGGGAGAAAATATAAGGAAAAATTATAAAAGAAAAGACTTTGAAATTTAGTGGATGTCCTCACTAGCTCATCCATCTGGATAATCTCTCTTTTTTTATTTCGGCGGAGGGGCACTATTACTATGCTATTTTACAAGGTTATGGAGATAGAAGTTAGCTTGCAGAAATCAGTAACAGTCAAATGATCTCTCTCCATAGAAATGTAAATTGTGTCCAGAAGAAAGTAGTTGATTACCATACTGTAGACACTGCAAGGTTTGCCAGTTCTGTGTGCATATATAACTTTATATCAGCATTTTCTTTCACTCTATAAATGTGCCATACTTTGCATTCTGTTTTTTGTTTCTGTTTTAATTCTGGCATCTTTTTGTTTATTTTTATATTTCATCCATCTTTATTCTTTGGCCTGTATGGGCCTCCTACTGCAGTGGCCTCTCTCATTGCAGAGCACTGGCTCTGGGCACACGTGCTCCAGAGCACTGGCTTGTAACTGCACACATCGGTCCAGCTGCTCTAAGGCATGTGGGATCTTCCCAGGCCAGGGATCAAACTGGTGCCCCTTGCACTGCAAGGAGGACTCTTTACCCACTGGGCCACCAGGGAAGCCCTGTATTCTGTTTTAAACCTGTAATATCTTATTGATTCCCTCATTAATTCATGATTTAAATAACATTTCTGACACATCTCTATTTCATATCTGTATAAGAGTCATGATTATATCCTCTTTTGAAATGCTACTTTTTATAACTGAGTAAAAATACAATGCCCCCATTTTATAGAAACATATATATATATATATATATAGCATTTTACCCAAAATATATCTAATTACATACATTATATATATATATATATATATATATATATATATATATATATATGCAAACAGTTTTGAGTCATTCAGTGAATAATACTGACGGACTGAGTGCCAGAGACCCAAAAATAGACAAGAAAGACTGACTCACTGACCTCAGGGAACCTAAATCCTAGTGGACCTAACATTCACTTAAGCAATGTTTGTCTATCTTAAGTGACCAACATCACAAGGCTTCCTAAAACTTAAGTCCATAGCTAATGAGACTATTCTTAAGATCAAGATTAATTTTTCTTTGAAACTATTTTGATAATAGGAAGGAGAGGGGCAAGGAGGGAGAAAATATAAGGAAAAATTATAAAAGAAAAGACTTTGAAATTTAGTGGATGTCCTCACTAGCTCATCCATCTGGATAATCTCTCTTTTTTTATTTCGGCGGAGGGGCACTATTACTATGCTATTTTACAAGGTTATGGAGATAGAAGTTAGCTTGCAGAAATCAGTAACAGTCAAATGATCTCTCTCCATAGAAATGTAAATTGTGTCCAGAAGAAAGTAGTTGATTACCATACTGTAGACACTGCAAGGTTTGCCAGTTCTGTGTGCATATATAACTTTATATCAGCATTTTCTTTCACTCTATAAATGTGCCATACTTTGCATTCTGTTTTTTGTTTCTGTTTTAATTCTGGCATCTTTTTGTTTATTTTTATATTTCATCCATCTTTATTCTTTGGCCTGTATGGGCCTCCTACTGCAGTGGCCTCTCTCATTGCAGAGCACTGGCTCTGGGCACACGTGCTCCAGAGCACTGGCTTGTAACTGCACACATCGGTCCAGCTGCTCTAAGGCATGTGGGATCTTCCCAGGCCAGGGATCAAACTGGTGCACCTTGCACTGCAAGGAGGACTCTTTACCCACTGGGCCACCAGGGAAGCCCTGTATTCTGTTTTAAACCTGTAATATCTTATTGATTCCCTCATTAATTCATGATTTAAATAACATTTCTGACACATCTCTATTTCATATCTGTATAAGAGTCATGATTATATCCTCTTTTGAAATGCTACTTTTTATAACTGAGTAAAAATACAATGCCCCCATTTTATAGAAACATATATATATATATATATATAGCATTTTACCCAAAATATATCTAATTACATACATTATATATATATATATATATATATATATATATATATATATATGCAAACAGTTTTGAGTCATTCAGTGAATAATACTGACGGACTGAGTGCCAGAGACCCAAAAATAGACAAGAAAGACTGACTCACTGACCTCAGGGAACCTAAATCCTAGTGGACCTAACATTCACTTAAGCAATGTTTGTCTATCTTAAGTGACCAACATCACAAGGCTTTAATGCAGAGAAGAAAAACACACTTACAAAAGTCTCTCCAAAGTAATCCTTTCTCAATAATGAATTATTGCTTAGCAATATAATATATCACCAAAGGGAAAAAATACAGAGTGAAATAACAGGTTTTATATTAAAAAGAGGCAAGTAAATTGCTAGACTCATACTTGGAAGTTCTGGGTAGCTCTTGTTAGAAATACTGTGCTTTTATGGAAAAGAGTTTCTACTCAAGTTCTTCCAAATCTGACTAAAAAAGGTTATGTAATCCCTTTGAGCCTTCATTTTTCCATTTGTACAAAAATACAATAATAGCTATTCCATAGGACTATCAGAAACATGGTACATGCCTGGAACATGGCAAATCCATCAATAGGTGTTACCTGATTTTACTGATAATATTATTTATAGATGCTCAGTTCTTGATCAGTATTCAATGTTCCTGATCAGAACTCAAAGTTAATTATTATCTCTCCAAAGAAAATGGGAAGAATGAAGTCTATCTCAAATTTCCCCAATATATGAAAAGACCTAAAATGATATCAAACTTCTCTTAGTCATTTGGGGGAAAAAAATCTCAATGTGCAGACAGTGGTCTTAGGAATGAATTGGAAATTTTGCCTGCAGTCCAGGATGGGAATGCTGTATTACCAGTGACGATCACACAAGCCTTTCTCTCGAGACCCTGCAATCTTCCTGTGCATGAGCAACACGCTGGGAAATCGCATGTCCCATTATCACTTTATTAAACATGTCAATTGGGCAATTTCTACAAGGCCAAAACAGGATGAAAAAGAAAGAGGGCATTCTAGGAGAGGTGGCTGGTCACTCAAAGCCCAGAGAGTCGCAGGTGATCCTTTGTAGGAGATGGAAGGCCAGAGGCTCCCCAGAAACAGTCAGACGCTGCAGGGAGCCCTTGAGGTCCCTGTGTCCTCCCCAGCACCACACTCCTAATCAAATAAGTGCTGGGTGCACTCACTAATAGGCATGATCTCAAGTTCATCATAACTCAAATGGTATTTCACACTTAACTTCTCCCTGTAACTCAACTCAGATGCAGAAAATCACAACGGTTTCATGAACCCTGAAGGCATTGCATCTCACTGCAAAAGTGAGTAAGAGGTCACAATGACAAAAAAGAAGGTAAAAATCAAAGGCCAAGAAGAAAACTGAAAGATCAAATAAACTGCTCAGCCAAAGTTGTTCTAACAGAGAGATCACTTCGTGCCCATTTGCTAAGTAGGGCTGGACTTCAAGTTATAATATAATTACCTATTACACTGTGAGCCTCCCACATTATTTTCAGCGTTAACAGTTTAATGTTAACAACAAAAAAAGTCACATTAATAAAGCACTTATGACCCCAAACTGCATTAGGTGCACTACAAGGACAATCTTGATGCTGGGACCATTAACCTCCCAGTAAGATTAAAATGGGTTATAATCATCTCTTTTTAAAAGCACCACAAATTATTTGAGGAGTTTAAAGAGTTTTAAAAATCATATGCTTTGCTACATCCTCTAGAAAAATAAACAAATAAATATGTGCATGTAGATAAATTTGTATTACTTGAATCAAGCTGGAAAGGTGCTTCATTCATACATTTGCTGACCTCAAAGAACAAGATTCTATACTCACCCAGAAACAAGCACGCCTGAGTGTTTTTTCCAAAGCCACTAAACTGTAGCCTAAGAATGGCTCTGGCTAAACCTGGGACTTTTGATTTGCTGAGCAGAGGCTCCAAGCTTGGGGTGGGAGTTTCATGCCCTGGATACTTGAACATCACTGGAGATCTTCCTCCACTCTCCCCCTGGCAAAGGCTGCAGCAGCTCCCCTCAACCAATGTCAAAGTCCCGCATGTAAGAATAGCAGCTTGAAAGGGAGCTAAATGAGCAGCGCACCCAGCACACACTGCTATTAACCCGCGGGAGGGGAGCACACACATCCTGTCCCAGGTCACTGTTGTTCAAAGACGCTAATTTCTGCCTACAAAATGACTCTCCCAGACCTCGGGAACCATGCCCTGGCCTGAGAAGCACCTGTCATGGCAAAAGCCCGAGGAGGTGGAGCCCACTACCTGAGGGCCCTGATCTCAAGTTCATCATAACTCGGTATTTCACACTTAACTTCTCCCTGTAACTCAACTCAGATGCAGAAAATCACAACGGTTTCATGAACCCTGAAGGCATTGCATCTCACTGCAAAAGTGAGTAAGAGGTCACAATGACAAAAAAGAAGGTAAAAATCAAAGGCCAAGAAGAAAACTGAAAGATCAAATAAACTGCTCAGCCAAAGTTGTTCTAACAGAGAGATCACTTCGTGCCCATTTGCTAAGTAGGGCTGGACTTCAAGTTATAATATAATTACCTATTACACTGTGAGCCTCCCACATTATTTTCAGCGTTAACAGTTTAATGTTAACAACAAAAAAAGTCACATTAATAAAGCACTTATGACCCCAAACTGCATTAGGTGCACTACAAGGACAATCTTGATGCTGGGACCATTAACCTCCCAGTAAGATTAAAATGGGTTATAATCATCTCTTTTTAAAAGCACCACAAATTATTTGAGGAGTTTAAAGAGTTTTAAAAATCATATGCTTTGCTACATCCTCTAGAAAAATAAACAAATAAATATGTGCATGTAGATAAATTTGTATTACTTGAATCAAGCTGGAAAGGTGCTTCATTCATACATTTGCTGACCTCAAAGAACAAGATTCTATACTCACCCAGAAACAAGCACGCCTGAGTGTTTTTTCCAAAGCCACTAAACTGTAGCCTAAGAATGGCTCTGGCTAAACCTGGGACTTTTGATTTGCTGAGCAGAGGCTCCAAGCTTGGGGTGGGAGTTTCATGCCCTGGATACTTGAACATCACTGGAGATCTTCCTCCACTCTCCCCCTGGCAAAGGCTGCAGCAGCTCCCCTCAACCAATGTCAAAGTCCCGCATGTAAGAATAGCAGCTTGAAAGGGAGCTAAATGAGCAGCGCACCCAGCACACACTGCTATTAACCCGCGGGAGGGGAGCACACACACATCCTGTCCCAGGTCACTGTTGTTCAAAGACGCTAATTTCTGCCTACAAAATGACTCTCCCAGACCCTCGCGGGAACCATGCCCTGGCCTGAGAAGCACCTGTCATGGCAAAAGCCCGAGGAGGTGGAGCCCACTACCTGACTTTCTCCGTGGCTCCTCCCGTTCTCGGCCTTGAAGATGGACTTTGGCTTCCGTGACTTGAAGTTGCCCATGCTGGGTCGCAGCACGTCTAGCCCCGCGGGCTGCTCTACATGCTGCGACTCGCGGGGAGGCGGCGCGGGGTCCTCTAGTGGAGCCCGGGCGTCAGGGTAGTTTTCTTTATTGTCTTCATCTCTAGAATAGGAAGGGCTCAGATTTAGAAAACTCTGAAAAAACGTAACAAAGCCCTTGGAAAGAAGCTGACGATGCCCACTGCTGTTCATTTACATGGTACTCGGCACACTTCTCAGAGAGACTGAATTTCATTTATAGACCATGCCACACTCCCTTCCAGTCTTTGCCAGGGGTACCTTTTTCATAGCTGTAACTTTGTGCATGCTATCGTATTTACTTTTAGTTTTTCAATTCAAGATGATGTCACATGTCATATTTTTTTCTCACAATAATAATGTGAAACATTCTGGTTTGCTATTATCATCCCAACTTTATAGAGTAAGACTCTAAACCTCAGAGATTAAATAAACTGCCAAATAGAAGGGCTAATTCACTCAGACCTGGAGTGGTCAGGTGGGCCCCCAGTCTCTCCTGCATGAGTCCTTGGTTCAAGGTGTGGTGTTTCCTCCTCATTAGCAAGTCTTTAATCTTTACAACTTTCAGAGGTATTTAAAATGTAACTGGAAGGACCTCTCTGGGGTCCAAACAGATTACCTGGGACTTTTGATTTGCTGAGCAGAGGCTCCAAGCTTGGGGTGGGAGTTTCATGCCCTGGATACTTGAACATCACTGGAGATCTTCCTCCACTCTCCCCCTGGCAAAGGCTGCAGCAGCTCCCCTCAACCAATGTCAAAGTCCCGCATGTAAGAATAGCAGCTTGAAAGGGAGCTAAATGAGCAGCGCACCCAGCACACACTGCTATTAACCCGCGGGAGGGGAGCACACACACATCCTGTCCCAGGTCACTGTTGTTCAAAGACGCTAATTTCTGCCTACAAAATGACTCTCCCAGACCCTCGCGGGAACCATGCCCTGGCCTGAGAAGCACCTGTCATGGCAAAAGCCCGAGGAGGTGGAGCCCACTACCTGACTTTCTCCGTGGCTCCTCCCGTTCTCGGCCTTGAAGATGGACTTTGGCTTCCGTGACTTGAAGTTGCCCATGCTGGGTCGCAGCACGTCTAGCCCCGCGGGCTGCTCTACATGCTGCGACTCGCGGGGAGGCGGCGCGGGGTCCTCTAGTGGAGCCCGGGCGTCAGGGTAGTTTTCTTTATTGTCTTCATCTCTAGAATAGGAAGGGCTCAGATTTAGAAAACTCTGAAAAAACGTAACAAAGCCCTTGGAAAGAAGCTGACGATGCCCACTGCTGTTCATTTACATGGTACTCGGCACACTTCTCAGAGAGACTGAATTTCATTTATAGACCATGCCACACTCCCTTCCAGTCTTTGCCAGGGGTACCTTTTTCATAGCTGTAACTTTGTGCATGCTATCGTATTTACTTTTAGTTTTTCAATTCAAGATGATGTCACATGTCATATTTTTTTCTCACAATAATAATGTGAAACATTCTGGTTTGCTATTATCATCCCAACTTTATAGAGTAAGACTCTAAACCTCAGAGATTAAATAAACTGCCAAATAGAAGGGCTAATTCACTCAGACCTGGAGTGGTCAGGTGGGCCCCCAGTCTCTCCTGCATGAGTCCTTGGTTCAAGGTGTGGTGTTTCCTCCTCATTAGCAAGTCTTTAATCTTTACAACTTTCAGAGGTATTTAAAATGTAACTGGAAGGACCTCTCTGGGGGTCCAGCAGTTGAGAGTCCACCTTTCCAGTGCTGGGGACAGGGTTCGATACCTGGTCAGGGAACTAGGCTCCCACATTCAGCAGAGCAAGAGTGCCTGTGACTTGCCACAACTGAGCCCAGGCAACCCAGAGCCCTTGCACCATAACTGCATCACAATAGAAGATCCCGCATGCCTCAATGAAGACCTGATGCTACTTGATTAAATAATTTAAAATAAAATTTTTAAAAAGTTTAGCTGAAATCTATTTTAGTAGGGTACATACTACCTCAATAGAATATAAGACAAGCACCAAATTTCATCCAACCAAGCCATTTATTGAAACAACACTCTCAAGGAAAGCCCAAGATCCCAGGTCTTGGTCTAGTGGGTGTGGTATGGCTAGAAAAGACTGACCAGGCTGGCATCATCTCTATAGACTCAGAACTAGGAGAGCCCTGTTGATGTTCAGCCATCAGTCAAATTCAACACAACATCACCCCACCATTTCAATTTCCTCAAACACAGTGACATA
Source organism: Tragulus kanchil (assembly GCA_022376925.1). NCBI lineage: Eukaryota > Metazoa > Chordata > Mammalia > Artiodactyla > Tragulidae > Tragulus > Tragulus kanchil. The sequence goes on along the minus strand of JAIOJX010000005.1, from coordinate 91,419,573 downwards.
ATAATACTCTTAAGTCATTGGTCCCTCTTAAATCTAGATGCATTTTAGAATTTAGCAACTACCAGAGCCAAATGGAGCATTCCCCTTACATGAGGGGTTTCTGACCTTTAGGGCACCAGGGACCAGTTTTGCGGGAGATCATTTTTCCCTGAACAGGGTGTATGGTAGTGGTGGGGCAGTGATTCAGGGGGTACTGTGCACAGTGGAGAGCTGGGGAGTGAAGCAGCAGATGCAGCTTCACCCTTCTTTATTCACCCACCTCTCTGCGGGGAGGCCCAGATTCCTAACAGGTCAGGGACCAGTCTGTGGCCTGGAGTTTGGGGACTGCTGCTTTATACGATCAGCATCATTGTTCTGAACCCACTGGCAGCCATTTGGTACCAATTATGCAATTCTGTAGGACAGGCCACTTCCCCCAGGTGGTGTTTTCCCCTCCTGCTTGCTGGCCAGAAGCAACCATAAAAGAGATTTTGACAAGGTCAGCTAGGAAGTACTTCCTCAAGGCTCAAAGATATGTAAAGTCAAGAGAAAAGACCAGGAAAAGAAAGATTTCTATGGCCACTGTACAGGACACTTTTTTACAATTAAACTCACTATGCTGCTCTGGGGAGCATGAGCTGCCCACCTAGTCTCCAAAGAACAAAGAACACGTTGAGATGGGAGGTTGGAGCATGGCCAGGGTTCACGCGGTGGGCAAGATGTGGAAATAAAATTATGTTAAAGAGTTAATGTTAAGCCTCAGGACAAACGCAGTATCTGTCTGGTAAAGGAAAATCCAACAGGTGAAATAATTCTTCATGTTAGTAACTGAGAAAACAAAAAATAATGCCAGTGACACTGGTTAATATTTTCCCTTAAGATCATTTACAATTAAAAAAAAAATTCTAAGTCACTAATAGCCTTGGAAATTAGTATCAGACTATCAGTTGGAACTATACTGCTTTATTTGAAATTCATGTCTCTCACTAAAGACAAATACAATTGATCCACAAACTTTATGTTCCTGGGTGAGCAACAAAAGAAGGAACAGCAGGCTTTACTATAACCTAAATATTTCTCATTCAAGGAGAATTCTAGAACACTCAAGAAAAAGAAAAATCATTTTTCAAATTAAATTTATTCTTGATAGACTCCTTCCTAAAAATAATACCTGAATTCTGTTTTTCTATCATATTTTTAAGGCACTCAAAAGATATAAATGTCATTTTTGACTTGAAAAACAAGGAAAGTGGTGGGGGGGGTGGGAGGGGGGAGCAAAAAGCATCTTTCTTGCATTATACAAATATAAAACCTAAATACAAAAGTCATCTTTATAAATATAATTCCAACCTATTATTGGTTTCTCAGAATCCCCAAAACAGAATATAGGTAATGTCATTTAAGCCACTGCTTACTGAAATCAGCCATAACTGAGAATGAGCATGGTGCCCCAAAAAGAAAGAAAAGCGAAAGTCACGTCCAACTCTTTGTGACCCCATGGACTGTAGCTCTCCAGGCTCCTCTGCCATGGGATTCTCCAGGTAAGAATACTGGAGTGGGTTGTCATTTCCCTCTCCAGGGGATCTTCCCAACCCAGGAATCAAATCCAGATCTCCTGCATTGCAGGAGGATTCTTTACTGTCTGGGCTACCAGGGAAGCCCCATTCAGGGGTCTAGAAGATTCTCCCACTTGTTAGAAATGCAGTCTGAGCCATACCACCTCACCTCTGTGCCGTCATCCATAAGCTACTGCATGTCTCTACCTTGCAGAGGTAGCACAGTCTCTGCAAAATGCCTACCCAGGAAAGTTGGCCGTATTGCTACTCTCACGTGAGGCCTTCTCAGTGAAGAGTTAATGTTAAGCCTCAGGACAAACGCAGTATCTGTCTGGTAAAGGAAAATCCAACAGGTGAAATAATTCTTCATGTTAGTAACTGAGAAAACAAAAAATAATGCCAGTGACACTGGTTAATATTTTCCCTTAAGATCATTTACAATTAAAAAAAAAATTCTAAGTCACTAATAGCCTTGGAAATTAGTATCAGACTATCAGTTGGAACTATACTGCTTTATTTGAAATTCATGTCTCTCACTAAAGACAAATACAATTGATCCACAAACTTTATGTTCCTGGGTGAGCAACAAAAGAAGGAACAGCAGGCTTTACTATAACCTAAATATTTCTCATTCAAGGAGAATTCTAGAACACTCAAGAAAAAGAAAAATCATTTTTCAAATTAAATTTATTCTTGATAGACTCCTTCCTAAAAATAATACCTGAATTCTGTTTTTCTATCATATTTTTAAGGCACTCAAAAGATATAAATGTCATTTTTGACTTGAAAAACAAGGAAAGTGGTGGGGAGGGAGGGGAGCAAAAAGAATCTTTCTTGCATTATACAAATATAAAACCTAAATACAAAAGTCATCTTTATAAATATAATTCCAACCTATTATTGGTTTCTCAGAATCCCCAAAACAGAATATAGGTAATGTCATTTAAGCCACTGCTTACTGAAATCAGCCATAACTGAGAATGAGCATGGTGCCCCAAAAAGAAAGAAAAGCGAAAGTCACGTCCAACTCTTTGTGACCCCATGGACTGTAGCTCTCCAGGCTCCTCTGCCATGGGATTCTCCAGGTAAGAATACTGGAGTGGGTTGTCATTTCCCTCTCCAGGGGATCTTCCCAACCCAGGAATCAAATCCAGATCTCCTGCATTGCAGGAGGATTCTTTACTGTCTGGGCTACCAGGGAAGCCCCATTCAGGGGTCTAGAAGATTCTCCCACTTGTTAGAAATGCAGTCTGAGCCATACCACCTCACCTCTGTGCCGTCATCCATAAGCTACTGCATGTCTCTACCTTGCAGAGGTAGCACAGTCTCTGCAAAATGCCTACCCAGGAAAGTTGGCGCCAGACCATATTGCTACTCTCACGTGAGGCCTTCCGTGCCAGTGTCAGTCACTCAGGGGCCTGTTCAACTCTTTGTGACCCCATGAACTGTAGCCTACACGGCTCCTCTGTCCTTGAGATTTTCCAGGGAAGAATACTGGACTGGGTTGCCATTTCCTTTTCCAGGGAAGTTGACTTTCAGATCTTATAAAACCAGAAACAGGTCAAGATCTTTCAGACCTTTGCACTGAGGGCCTTAGGCAAGTGGTTATTTACAAAGGAAAAACTGAAGGCTATTGTTAGTCTTTCAAATGGCTCCAGGATAAATTCCAAACTCCTTCCGTGGGGGTACTTAAATCCTTTGTAATCTGGTTTTCCTTTAGCTCTGGCCTCCTCCAGCTCTCAGGGTTCCTGCTATCCTGAACTGCTTGCTGTACCTTCAACATGAATTCTTCTCCCTGCCCTCTGTGGGCCTGTTGTTCCCTCTGCTTGATAGTGTCAGGACTGCCAGGAGGCCCCATGACCTTTGTCTGAGTTACCAAGGGCTCATTCCCCTTACCAAGGTCGCCCTCCTGCAAGATACACCTTTGCAAAAGGCCAATAAGGAGTAAGACAGTGTGTCTACTGAAAACAACCCCTTGTGGTGGTCAGATCAGCAGTGCATGTACCACTGACCCAGTGCTCCAAGTTCCTGGTTCTGGAAAAGAACCCCTCTATCCCCCATGGTTCCATCCAGCTTGTCAAAGTTTTTCCCTGCCCAAGCCCGGGGTATGTAATTTCTGTAACTAAATCTCCCAGGTGCTGTTCTCACTCTCCTCTTGAGACAGCCCTACTGCTCTCCTGAATAAACTTCTGTTTATTCCCAGGCTTCCTCCTGTCCTTCTCTTCCTCTATACTGCCGCCTTGCTCCCTGAAAACCTTACAGGTAGCACCATGGTCTCTTGGCATTATATTACACACACACAAAAAGAGCCACATGCCAGGCATCATCATCTTCTTCGGGAATCCATCTCAGAAACTCGCTGGGCTCTTTGGTCCTTCTAAGTTATTTTTCTGTTTCCCTCTAGTAAAGTAACACTTAATGCACTATCATCGATAGCATTATCATCTAACATTATCATCAGTATTCTTGCCTGTCTCCTCCAGTGGACTGAACTCAGGGGAGCGGGGACTGGTGTATCTTTCTCCATCCCATATCTCTCTCCACTGGTTTCTAACACAAAAAAAATGCATGAAACAAAAACCTTTAACAAGTGTTTCTTATCCAACAAGTAAACTTTTGTGTCACACAGACCAGAGTCCATCCAAATTCTGCCTCATCACAGCTGTGTTATCTTGGATGAGCAATAATCTCTCTGAGCCTCGACTTTTCCACTTCAGAGGAGGAGGAAAACACAAGTTTCCTTTTGGTTGTTTAGGTTAAATAATAAAATGTATGTGGCAAGTCCATGAACACAGAAAATGTGGAAGAAATGTTTAACGTTAAGGTTCTGCCATCATACCACAAACACCCTGATGACCAAGACTACACTCCAGACACTCAATGCCATGCTGGATAAATAAATCTAGAACCTTGATAGTGTCAGGACTGCCAGGAGGCCCCATGACCTTTGTCTGAGTTACCAAGGGCTCATTCCCCTTACCAAGGTCGCCCTCCTGCAAGATACACCTTTGCAAAAGGCCAATAAGGAGTAAGACAGTGTGTCTACTGAAAACAACCCCTTGTGGTGGTCAGATCAGCAGTGCATGTACCACTGACCCAGTGCTCCAAGTTCCTGGTTCTGGAAAAGAACCCCTCTATCCCCCATGGTTCCATCCAGCTTGTCAAAGTTTTTCCCTGCCCAAGCCCGGGGTATGTAATTTCTGTAACTAAATCTCCCAGGTGCTGTTCTCACTCTCCTCTTGAGACAGCCCTACTGCTCTCCTGAATAAACTTCTGTTTATTCCCAGGCTTCCTCCTGTCCTTCTCTTCCTCTATACTGCCGCCTTGCTCCCTGAAAACCTTACAGGTAGCACCATGGTCTCTTGGCATTATATTACACACACACAAAAAGAGCCACATGCCAGGCATCATCATCTTCTTCGGGAATCCATCTCAGAAACTCGCTGGGCTCTTTGGTCCTTCTAAGTTATTTTTCTGTTTCCCTCTAGTAAAGTAACACTTAATGCACTATCATCGATAGCATTATCATCTAACATTATCATCAGTATTCTTGCCTGTCTCCTCCAGTGGACTGAACTCAGGGGAGCGGGGACTGGTGTATCTTTCTCCATCCCATATCTCTCTCCACTGGTTTCTAACACAAAAAAAATGCATGAAACAAAAACCTTTAACAAGTGTTTCTTATCCAACAAGTAAACTTTTGTGTCACACAGACCAGAGTCCATCCAAATTCTGCCTCATCACAGCTGTGTTATCTTGGATGAGCAATAATCTCTCTGAGCCTCGACTTTTCCACTTCAGAGGAGGAGGAAAACACAAGTTTCCTTTTGGTTGTTTAGGTTAAATAATAAAATGTATGTGGCAAGTCCATGAACACAGAAAATGTGGAAGAAATGTTTAACGTTAAGGTTCTGCCATCATACCACAAACACCCTGATGACCAAGACTACACTCCAGACACTCAATGCCATGCTGGATAAATAAATCTAGAACCTTTACCTTAAGGTCTATGATGGGAACATTTAGATGCACTAATCAATGCTTAAGTCTATAGGCATTTACTGAGCATTCTCCATAGAAAGGGTCTGTCCTGTATGCTAAAGTTGGGGATGGGTATCCAAAAGTGAACAGAACTTGAAGGGCAGACAGACAAAAAAGGAGGGGGTGGGCAGGGGTGGGGTGGAGAGAGAGAGAAAGAGAGGGAGGGAGAGAGCTGATAACCTATTAGAAGAAACAGGGCATAAGAACAAATTATTAGATTTCAAAGAAACTTAATACACTAGATCCAAACGATCTGTCCTTCATAATCAAGAACGAGTCAATGGTGGATCCTACCTGAGACTGGAGCAGTCAGTCTGATCTTCATGTAGAGACACTGTATCTTCGTCACACCTAAAGAGAGGAAACAAAAACACATCAGATCCAACTGTTCCCTGAAGCAGAAGAAGCAACAGTCTAGAGTTATCTGAAGATTAACACAGGAAACTGAAGAAAGGAACAATCTTTACCACTTTCAACGAAACCAGCGTCAATTTCCCAAATGTCTACCAGGTAATGATACCAATGCTGTCACATCATGTGAGCTTAAATGCTTAGAACCAGAAGCAACACTCCTTTTTCCTCTACTGCTCTGCATCATCTCAACTAACAAGACCTTAGCAAGAACCTCCATGTTCATAGCACTTGCAGGAACATCTGACACTGAGGGTGGACTGTTGTTGGCTCAAAAGGGATGCTGCTACATGCCTCTTGGCATTTCTTCTGCCTTAGACAGTCCCAAACCATACCAGCTGCCATTTGGCTTGCTCCACTGGCCTCCAGACTTTCTTGACCTCCTTCCTTTTTACAAAACTTCTGGAACAACCTTGTGAAAAATTCTTGGCTCTTCCATATTGAAAAATCTCCAGGGTTCCACACTGCCTAAGGGCATCTGGAGGCGGACCATTGTCTCACTCCAGTGTATGAGGGAGCCTTTGTTCCTATTCTCAGTCATTCCCACTCCATCCCACAAAACCTCGCCCCACCTGGCTCCAGCTTGGAATGCTTTTTCCATCTTCGACTCCTACTCAGCCTTCACTGCTCAAGCCTTACAAGCTCTGTGAACTTTCCTTGCCAAGCTCACCCACATTTCATGTTTCCACTTTAACCTTAGTACATAAATGTTTACTTTTCACTCTGAGGTTTTAGTAACAGACTAGATCTTGCCTGGTGCTGTTATGTAATTGCTTTGCACCTCTGAAATCTTTACAATTAGTTGTTAATTCCATGAAAACAAACAACTATCATTTCTTTTTCTAGATACACTGCCACAGTGTCCACGATGCAACCCCAGAGTGGACACTCAATAAATGCTTGAGTCAAATCATTATCATAGGCTCTTCAGCAAGACTGTTCCCTGAAATAAGTGAGCAAGTATTTATTGAGAACTGACTGCCTTCCAAGCACTTCCTTAGGCATTGGAGCTGTGCTTCTCAAACTTTTTGGGATTCAGGAATGACCAGTTGCTTTTCTGTTTCCAATCCACTGTGGAGAATGGGCTTCCTATGGAGAAATGAGCTTCCTAAAGAACCAGCCCTGTCAATGCAGGAGATATAAGAGACGTGGGTTTGATCCCTGGGTAGGAAGATGCCCTGGAGGAGGGCATGGCAACCCACTCCAGTATTCTTGCCCAGAGAATACCAGGATCCTCTGTCCATAGGGTTGCAAAGAGTCAGACACAACTGAAATGACTTAGCATACACACACACAGAGAAGTAATTTGGTAAAAATGTCACCGGACTGTCAAGTCCCTATAAAAGTTATTAAAAGCAAACTCCCTTTTTCTGTGCTGCTCTTGTCTCATGTAAGTTAAAATTTGTGAACCCATACTTTGAGCAGTACTACTACTTTTTTGGAGTATAATTGCTTTGCAATGTTGTGTGAGTTTCTATTGTACAAAAATGTGAATAAGTTGTGTGTATACATATACCTCTTCCTATCCATCCAGCTCACAATCTCACCCCTCTAGGTCACCACAGAGCAGCAAGATGAGTTCCCTGCTTCCCACTACACCAGTTTCCCACTAGCCATCTATAGTGTATATATGTCAATTCTACTCCCGAATCTGTCTCACCCTCTCCCCTTTCCCGTGTCCATAAGTCCATTCTTTATGGTCTTTATGGTCTATGTCTCTATTCTTGCCCTGCAAGCAGGCTCATTTGTACCATTTTTCTGGACTTCATACATATGCATTAATACTAACATATGGTATCTGTTTTTCTCTTTCTGATTTACTTCAATCTGTATGAAAGACTCTAGGTCTATTCACTTCACTACAAATGACCCAATTTTTGTTCTTTTGTTCTTTTTTAGGTCTGAGTAATATTCCATTGTATATACATATGACATCTTTCAATTAGGTTGCTTCCATGACCTGGCTGTTGTAAATAGTGCTGCAGTGAATACTGGGGCACATGTGTCTTTTTGAATTACGGTTTTCTAAGGGTATATGACTGAAGCAACTTAGTACACATGCATGCATGCCCACTAGTGTGATTTCTGGGTTATACAGCAGAAAATTTATTTTCAGTTTCTTAAGGAACCTCCATACTGAGTAGCACTACTTCTAAAGGACAGAAAGTTAAGAAAGATTTGGCTCCTACCCTCAGAGATTTGCAAAGTAATGAGTAGACCTAAATAAACATCTACATACATAGATATAACCATAATACAGTATTTATACTATATGAAATCACTTAAAAATTTTAAAGATACCTTACTGGCAATGGTGTACAACTTACGCACAGAACATACTGATGAAAGCATTAGTCCTATCCCCTATTCATTTTAAACAATGTTTTGTAGTGAATTAAACAAAGGCCACCTACAGACTGTAACCCTCTTCACCGGCTGAAATGTTTTGTTCCTGCTGGCAGTTTAAAAACCATCAACTTAACAAAATGTTCTCCTTAACGAAATGTTCTCCTTAACAAAATGAACTCAATTCCCTTGTTTTTCCTTAAAAAAAAAAAAAAAAAAAAACACTCTCAATAACTCATTCTGTCCATCTCATGGAAAACAACAATTCCTAAATGTTGTCTCGTTCTCCTCCATTTGAGCCATCTGCTTTGATAGATCATTTGAGCTTTGCAATGTGAATAAAAATGTTTCCCTATGAAAGTAACCTATCAGTTAAGTAGAAAAATCAATGAAGAGGAGAAATCTAGAATTGTTGCTTCCAAAGAACTACAGTTCAAGCAGAGGTTCAACATTCGAGCTCAACAATACCTATTGTTTGAGAATTGGCAAGGACTTTTTTTTCACCCCCTCATTTATTAATCTTTCTTCTCAAAGCACAATTGGCTAAAAATGGAAGCTCGGCACCAGAACATACAAAGTTGCAGATGCTTTCTGAAGTAGGAGGCCAGACCTAATTAGCTGATTTGATTCTAAGGACTACTGAACAACCCCAGCCATCACTCAAGAAAACACAATTCCTAGCTTGCAGATATGGCTCTCTATGGCTTCCTGGGTACACATATACAAGCTCTTTCAGTTCACTTAGGTTTTCATTTGCTTCTATGAAGATCATCAAGTTCTACTCAATTAACATCTTCTTTCTGATTGTTCTGATTCAATGCGCCGGGGCCCTATGCAAATGCACAATGCTGGCTCAGTTATAAACCTAGATTCCACACTGGGAACTCATACGCAGATATCCCTACTCTGGAAACAAAGTCAACTCAGATCAAGTGCCCAACTGGTCCTGATCATGAGATTCTCTTCCTACATGTTATGTCAATAAGAGAAAGATCTCTTTAATAATCTTTGTAGGTATTCTTTAATAATTTTGGTAACTATATGAAATCACTTAAAAATTTTAAAGATACCTTACTGGCAATGGTGTACAACTTACGCACAGAACATACTGATGAAAGCATTAGTCCTATCCCCTATTCATTTTAAACAATGTTTTGTAGTGAATTAAACAAAGGCCACCTACAGACTGTAACCCTCTTCACCGGCTGAAATGTTTTGTTCCTGCTGGCAGTTTAAAAACCATCAACTTAACAAAATGTTCTCCTTAACGAAATGTTCTCCTTAACAAAATGAACTCAATTCCCTTGTTTTTCCTTAAAAAAAAAAAAAAAAAAAAACACTCTCAATAACTCATTCTGTCCATCTCATGGAAAACAACAATTCCTAAATGTTGTCTCGTTCTCCTCCATTTGAGCCATCTGCTTTGATAGATCATTTGAGCTTTGCAATGTGAATAAAAATGTTTCCCTATGAAAGTAACCTATCAGTTAAGTAGAAAAATCAATGAAGAGGAGAAATCTAGAATTGTTGCTTCCAAAGAACTACAGTTCAAGCAGAGGTTCAACATTCGAGCTCAACAATACCTATTGTTTGAGAATTGGCAAGGACTTTTTTTTCACCCCCTCATTTATTAATCTTTCTTCTCAAAGCACAATTGGCTAAAAATGGAAGCTCGGCACCAGAACATACAAAGTTGCAGATGCTTTCTGAAGTAGGAGGCCAGACCTAATTAGCTGATTTGATTCTAAGGACTACTGAACAACCCCAGCCATCACTCAAGAAAACACAATTCCTAGCTTGCAGATATGGCTCTCTATGGCTTCCTGGGTACACATATACAAGCTCTTTCAGTTCACTTAGGTTTTCATTTGCTTCTATGAAGATCATCAAGTTCTACTCAATTAACATCTTCTTTCTGATTGTTCTGATTCAATGCGCCGGGGCCCTATGCAAATGCACAATGCTGGCTCAGTTATAAACCTAGATTCCACACTGGGAACTCATACGCAGATATCCCTACTCTGGAAACAAAGTCAACTCAGATCAAGTGCCCAACTGGTCCTGATCATGAGATTCTCTTCCTACATGTTATGTCAATAAGAGAAAGATCTCTTTAATAATCTTTGTAGGTATTCAAAATTGTAAATTGTGACCTATTAGCAGGTTCTGAAATTAGGCAGCAGCTACTAACACTTTGTTTTCATTGTTGGTAATGAAACAGTATAGGAAATGTCAGTATAGTGAGGGCTAAGTGTTACTTCACAAAACTTGTTTAAATCATATATATATATGCATACTAGGCTGCAACATAAAATGTGTTTCTTAGAGCTGTTTATGGTAAAACTGTAGAAACTCCTATTAAATGACTTCCTTTGAGGTTCTCATCAACTAGATTCTAAGTCTCAGAGTTCTTAATTTGTGGTTACCCAGACAATACATGAATAATTTGTCCTTGCCATCATCTCTCTGTGAAATGTTCAAGGTAGTTGCACTTTTGCTTCCTGTATCAACTACAAACAAGAAAAAGTTAGATGGTACTTTATGGTTCACCTTCTCTTTCATGGTCTCAATTAAGCCTGACAATTGTGTGAGGCAGACATTACCTTCCCCCAGGATTCCAAAAATAAAAGTGACCCCTGTAGTGCGTCTGCTCCACACTAAGCCCACCAAATAGTCTCTTCAATTTAACTTCCCAGAGGCTCAAGAGGGAGAAAAACTTGTTTCTTTGAATAATGGTGGAATAAGACCCATGAATCTTTTTTTGTTTTGACTTGGAGTAAGTATAGAGGCTCAGATTGGTGATTAAATAACATGCAGTTGTACCCACAAGGGGACTGCCGCTCCCTGCAGTACCGTGTTCCTTGAAGGCAGAGGTACAACCTGCGATCCTGTGGGATTTCTCAAAGTGTGTCCCCAGAACCACTTGCAAGCGGCACCACCTGGAGTTTCTGAGTAAAAGAGCATGCTGCACTATGTTCAGTATCCTGGGATGAACCATAATGGAAAAGAATATAAATGTAAATGTATATACATGTATAATTGAATCACTTTGCTGCACAGCAGAAATTTATACAACATTGTAAATCAACTGTGCTTAAATTTTTATGGGAAATACCCAATAAGGTCAACTCAGATCAAGTGCCCAACTGGTCCTGATCATGAGATTCTCTTCCTACATGTTATGTCAATAAGAGAAAGATCTCTTTAATAATCTTTGTAGGTATTCAAAATTGTAAATTGTGACCTATTAGCAGGTTCTGAAATTAGGCAGCAGCTACTAACACTTTGTTTTCATTGTTGGTAATGAAACAGTATAGGAAATGTCAGTATAGTGAGGGCTAAGTGTTACTTCACAAAACTTGTTTAAATCATATATATATATGCATACTAGGCTGCAACATAAAATGTGTTTCTTAGAGCTGTTTATGGTAAAACTGTAGAAACTCCTATTAAATGACTTCCTTTGAGGTTCTCATCAACTAGATTCTAAGTCTCAGAGTTCTTAATTTGTGGTTACCCAGACAATACATGAATAATTTGTCCTTGCCATCATCTCTCTGTGAAATGTTCAAGGTAGTTGCACTTTTGCTTCCTGTATCAACTACAAACAAGAAAAAGTTAGATGGTACTTTATGGTTCACCTTCTCTTTCATGGTCTCAATTAAGCCTGACAATTGTGTGAGGCAGACATTACCTTCCCCCAGGATTCCAAAAATAAAAGTGACCCCTGTAGTGCGTCTGCTCCACACTAAGCCCACCAAATAGTCTCTTCAATTTAACTTCCCAGAGGCTCAAGAGGGAGAAAAACTTGTTTCTTTGAATAATGGTGGAATAAGACCCATGAATCTTTTTTTTTTTTTTTTTGACTTGGAGTAAGTATAGAGGCTCAGATTGGTGATTAAATAACATGCAGTTGTACCCACAAGGGGACTGCCGCTCCCTGCAGTACCGTGTTCCTTGAAGGCAGAGGTACAACCTGCGATCCTGTGGGATTTCTCAAAGTGTGTCCCCAGAACCACTTGCAAGCGGCACCACCTGGAGTTTCTGAGTAAAAGAGCATGCTGCACTATGTTCAGTATCCTGGGATGAACCATAATGGAAAAGAATATAAATGTAAATGTATATACATGTATAATTGAATCACTTTGCTGCACAGCAGAAATTTATACAACATTGTAAATCAACTGTACTTAAATTTTTAGAGATAAATTCATTTCTTTTAAAATGGAAAAATATAGGAAGTTCCAGCCTCCATCCTTACCCCTATCTCCACTAGATCAACTCTCTGAGAGTAGGGTCCAGGAATGTGAGTTTTCAAGCTAGACTGCTTTTCCCCACATAACTACTATGCTTCTAAAAAGCTCAACACTGACCTAAAGGTTTACAAAACCCAAACCAGCATTGGGCTGACTCCAACACAATCATTCATCTCTAGGTTCCCACTCAAAAATAAAGCCTGGGAAACTGGATTTTTCACAAGCCCCTATCCCCTCCCCCAGTTGATACTGACAGTCATTTGGTTTTGAGAATAACTACTTGGGATGATAACTAACTTGTTGCTTTGTTGCAGAATCTGTTGCTAGGCCAGCTTCATTTCAAGTAACCTGTTAGCTGGGGCAACAGAGAAAATGACCACGGGAAAACAGCAGATGATAGAGAGGGTGCAGAGATATAGAAGGGAAAGCCGAGGCCATTCTGATCTTGGAAGATTTGGCGTAGAAAAGGAAATTGAATTGGCCGGTCCAGAAATGCACAGACAAGGACAGGTAAGGCATGGGAAGATTGAGAAAAGAATAAAATATGTCCGTGAGTCTCTCCCAATTTCCCTTTCCTCTGACTCTTGTAAGATCCCCAGCTGCCCAAGCAGAACACTCTTAGGTTAGACAAGCTGCTAACATAGTTTACATTAAAATATTAATGACAATTTGAATCCACCTCCTAGGGGCACAGACTGAAATTTCCATTTTAACAAGGGTCACCACCAGAGTTCTTCATCCAAAAAAAAAAATCAAAAATTGTCTCTAGGTAGAATTTCTAAAAAAGATAAGTATGTGTGAGTAGGCAGAAGCAGGAGGAAGGGGATGTTTTCATGGATCCAAAACATAAAAAGAAAGGCAAGTGCCGTATGCCAAGACCAAATCTGAACATTTACTGATCACCTGCTACTTCTCTGTCTCAGAAAAAGTACATTCTGATCTTGCTACCTGTGGGGTCATGCCCAAATTACCAAGGAAAATGGTTCATATTACTGAGGGGAGGAGAAAACATTATATTAAACACTAGTTATAAGTTGCCCTAGTCCACTTTTACACCTTTGAAGACTTGATGTGTTTCAAATATGCCCCTCAGATTTTTAGATTAGCCAAATGGCATCCCAATTGTCACTCGGTGCCTTTTAAAATAAATCACTGTCACTTCTCCATAAACAACAACAGGATCTTACGCAACCAGAACTCCACGGGGACTGTCCGAAGACAAGGCACCAGACTTTTCCCAGCATTTGACTAAAACCACTTTTAAGGCACCGTCCATGCATAATCTAAAACTAAGCAACTCCATTTTGAAACTACTATGCCTATGGTTGACTTTAGGGATTTGACCACACAGGGGTTCCGAGAGTCAGGCCCAGGAAGCATTTGGTGTGTCAGCACAGTAAAAAGGAGGAAAGCAACACCTGTGCACTGAAGCAGGCAGGCACAGTCTCATGTCTGGCCTGCACCTCTCCCCACGTTTAGGCTTTTAGAAAAGCAAAGTTGTAGCACTGTTACCAAGCAAACTCATTAACAGCATGCAGGTTCCAATGTGTTCTATATTGGATCTTCTAAAATCAACCATGGGTCTTTTTTTTAAGTAACTCCACCTAAGTGAGCCCAAAGCTTAGACACTAAGACAGTAGTATCCAAACAGAGAAACAAAAGAATGCAAAAAACAAGAGGGCCTGGGAAATCCTATAGTCCTCCATTACCAAGTCATTGTGACAGTGACATGAAACTCACATCATTTACTTGCCTTTTAGGAAACTTCAGCAAATAGCTCCCAAGTTACCAGGACTTCTGTATCAAACTTGCAGCATTATTTAATGTAGTTGAGCATACAACCTTATTTACCCCTTTTTCCTGAAAAACTGTTTAAAGTGACATCTATCATAAGGTCCCAAAAGTAAAACATCATGAGTAGCCAAGAGAAAGACAGCTAAATAAAGTATAGACATTTCATACATGGATCCAAAGCATAAAAAGAAAGGCAAGTGCCGTATGCCAAGACCAAATCTGAACATTTACTGATCACCTGCTACTTCTCTGTCTCAGAAAAAGTACATTCTGATCTTGCTACCTGTGGGGTCATGCCCAAATTACCAAGGAAAATGGTTCATATTACTGAGGGGAGGAGAAAACATTATATTAAACACTAGTTATAAGTTGCCCTAGTCCACTTTTACACCTTTGAAGACTTGATGTGTTTCAAATATGCCCCTCAGATTTTTAGATTAGCCAAATGGCATCCCAATTGTCACTCGGTGCCTTTTAAAATAAATCACTGTCACTTCTCCATAAACAACAACAGGATCTTACGCAACCAGAACTCCACGGGGACTGTCCGAAGACAAGGCACCAGACTTTTCCCAGCATTTGACTAAAACCACTTTTAAGGCACCGTCCATGCATAATCTAAAACTAAGCAACTCCATTTTGAAACTACTATGCCTATGGTTGACTTTAGGGATTTGACCACACAGGGGTTCCGAGAGTCAGGCCCAGGAAGCATTTGGTGTGTCAGCACAGAAAAAAGGAGGAAAGCAACACCTGTGCACTGAAGCAGGCAGGCACAGTCTCATGTCTGGCCTGCACCTCTCCCCACGTTTAGGCTTTTAGAAAAGCAAAGTTGTAGCACTGTTACCAAGCAAACTCATTAACAGCATGCAGGTTCCAATGTGTTCTATATTGGATCTTCTAAAATCAACCATGGGTCTTTTTTTTAAGTAACTCCACCTAAGTGAGCCCAAAGCTTAGACACTAAGACAGTAGTATCCAAACAGAGAAACAAAAGAATGCAAAAAACAAGAGGGCCTGGGAAATCCTATAGTCCTCCATTACCAAGTCATTGTGACAGTGACATGAAACTCACATCATTTACTTGCCTTTTAGGAAACTTCAGCAAATAGCTCCCAAGTTACCAGGACTTCTGTATCAAACTTGCAGCATTATTTAATGTAGTTGAGCATACAACCTTATTTACCCCTTTTTCCTGAAAAACTGTTTAAAGTGACATCTATCATAAGGTCCCAAAAGTAAAACATCATGAGTAGCCAAGAGAAAGACAGCTAAATAAAGTATAGACATTTCATACATACATGTACATATATAGATTACATATCAGTTGCATATAGTAGTAGCATAATACACTACCCATTAATTTTTAACATATATGCATAATATAGTATTAGAAAAACATTAAGGAAAGAATGATAAGAATTCAAGTCATAAACTATAAATATCTAATAAAAAAACACCATGCACTGCTGGTATTGAGTAAAATATTACTCCTTTATTCCATGTTTGAATAGTGTTAGCTGTCCCATTCAAAAGCTCTAACCTTAGGACTAGATAACGCATTCCTACTATAGCCAGATCATCGAGGGCATTAGACAAAATTGACAAACGACACGCAAGGAAAGTTTACTGTGTCTTAAAAGTCTGTACACAGCAGAGGGTGAGGCTAAGTTTAGCCAATTTATCACATGTTGGAATTCAACTCATTTCACATCCATCTCCTATTTGCTGTAAATGTACACAGCCACAGCGTGCTCCATGAAAACAGACACCAACGTTGGCAAAATACAACAAAGCTTCCTGGCTAACATGTCAAAGAGATTTATTTCTCAAACATCTGAACTCCAAGAACACACATTTTGGAGCACTGCGCTTCGGTAAGACATGAGTTTGTGTTAATAGCTTTTCCTTAGTTGCTAAAAGGCTGATTTCAATCTGTAAAGATTTCTGGGCCCCATCAGTTCCCGTGTTTCCCGATCCTCACAGTCCCAGATTATAGGAGACAATGCATCTAGTACCCAGAGCAGCTGCGGACGGTGGATACCTTTAGATAGTTGCTTCCTGAGAAAAGCATGCAAATCTTATTGTATTGACAAGAATCACTTACTCTGTTACACCGGTGCTGCTGAAGGAATTATCCTGAAGGCTGAAACAGAAACAAGAAAACATCAGCCAAGTCCGGCCGGGGAGCCGTCTCCCTGTTTGCTCTCCCGGAGTTAGAGCACATACACAAACATGGCATTGCAAGGCAAGTCTCAGAGCTCGCCCAGCACGCTCGCTCTACCTTGGGCTGCTGTCTGCACATGCTCCTAACGACACCCCCAGCAGGGGCCCAGCTGCACCGGCGAACCACAAAGCCCGTCAGCCCGCGAGGCTGCGGGGACCAAGCTGGGCGGGGCGCGTCAGCAGCCAGACCGATCTGGGACTGATACCCTCGAGAAGCACCTGGAGCAGTACCTCGCGACCCCAATCTCGCCAGCCCAGCGCTGCCTTTAATCCAGGCTTCCCCATGCCGGCCACCTCCCCCCACCCCCACACCTAGATGCTGAAATTCCCAGGGGACCTGCTTTCTTCCAGACGTCTCCTACCAGTTTTACAGAGCTACCCCCATCTAGGGATGGAGGCTCATTGGAGATGCACAGATCCTTCAGAAAGAGCTGGAAAGAAACCAGAAGGGGGAGGGGATCCAAACTGCTGTTTTTAGTGTGTGTGCCTGTTTATTGCCCAGGAAAAAGAAGAGCCCTGAAAAAGGGCTCACTGCATTACATCCATCTGTCTGCACTCTGTTATTTCAGTCCCTAAGAGGAAGCACCCGGCCCCGGGACCGCAGAGCTCTGAATGAACCCACGCAGGTCGAGTGGAGAATTTATTTCAAGGATTAGCTGGTGACTGGGGAGAGCATGCACTGCCAGCTTTACAAAAGATGAGAGATCGGATCCACCAGTGCTACCCCCTTAAAATAAAGGCAGCCCAATGGGGAGGGAGAAGTATTGTGTTAATAGCTTTTCCTTAGTTGCTAAAAGGCTGATTTCAATCTGTAAAGATTTCTGGGCCCCATCAGTTCCCGTGTTTCCCGATCCTCACAGTCCCAGATTATAGGAGACAATGCATCTAGTACCCAGAGCAGCTGCGGACGGTGGATACCTTTAGATAGTTGCTTCCTGAGAAAAGCATGCAAATCTTATTGTATTGACAAGAATCACTTACTCTGTTACACCGGTGCTGCTGAAGGAATTATCCTGAAGGCTGAAACAGAAACAAGAAAACATCAGCCAAGTCCGGCCGGGGAGCCGTCTCCCTGTTTGCTCTCCCGGAGTTAGAGCACATACACAAACATGGCATTGCAAGGCAAGTCTCAGAGCTCGCCCAGCACGCTCGCTCTACCTTGGGCTGCTGTCTGCACATGCTCCTAACGACACCCCCAGCAGGGGCCCAGCTGCACCGGCGAACCACAAAGCCCGTCAGCCCGCGAGGCTGCGGGGACCAAGCTGGGCGGGGCGCGTCAGCAGCCAGACCGATCTGGGACTGATACCCTCGAGAAGCACCTGGAGCAGTACCTCGCGACCCCAATCTCGCCAGCCCAGCGCTGCCTTTAATCCAGGCTTCCCCATGCCGGCCACCTCCCCCCACCCCCACACCTAGATGCTGAAATTCCCAGGGGACCTGCTTTCTTCCAGACGTCTCCTACCAGTTTTACAGAGCTACCCCCATCTAGGGATGGAGGCTCATTGGAGATGCACAGATCCTTCAGAAAGAGCTGGAAAGAAACCAGAAGGGGGAGGGGATCCAAACTGCTGTTTTTAGTGTGTGTGCCTGTTTATTGCCCAGGAAAAAGAAGAGCCCTGAAAAAGGGCTCACTGCATTACATCCATCTGTCTGCACTCTGTTATTTCAGTCCCTAAGAGGAAGCACCCGGCCCCGGGACCGCAGAGCTCTGAATGAACCCACGCAGGTCGAGTGGAGAATTTATTTCAAGGATTAGCTGGTGACTGGGGAGAGCATGCACTGCCAGCTTTACAAAAGATGAGAGATCGGATCCACCAGTGCTACCCCCTTAAAATAAAGGCAGCCCAATGGGGGAGGGGAGAAGGCTATCAGCCTCTCTATGTCTCATTCCCCAGGAGATGTATGGCCTCTTTCCATTGTTAATTTCTCCTGCCTGGTTGACCCTGATATGGAGTAAACAGTCACCTCGGAAAGACGCTTATTCTGAATTGAGAAGATCCCCATTCCCTTCTTTTAACTTCTCCACTCTTAGAAGGAGTTGGGATGGTGATTTTTAGTCCAGATTATGTAAGATGATGAACTAAATAACAAAATATGCAGAATTTTATTTTCATTTTATTAGAAAAATCACTCAAAACTTGATAATAAGGGGAAAGAACAAGATCTTTCAATATCACACTGAAACATGGTTTCACAGGTCTACCCAAGAACTGCTTAATTCTCTTTAAAAAAGAAAAAAAAAAATGACTGTTTGACTTGCTAGTCACTCTTGGTTTGATTCTTGACACTATAACGTGTTAGTTATTATAATTACTAACCATTATCATTTTGTCTGATTTCTCCAGAAGAAAGATGGCCTTAGCATTTATGGTTATACTGCAGTATACAACTTTAACCAATTTTGTGTCTAACCCAACAATCTTGTAATACATTCTTTCTAAATGCCTGTAAATATTCAGATCCTCAAAATGCTCTTGGAACCAAGAGCATCATCATCTTTCTTTTTTATTTTTATTGCAGCATAGTTGATTTATAGTATCATGCTAGTTTCAAGTGTATAGAAAAGTGATTCAATTTTATATATACATTTTTTTCAGATTTTTTTCCATTTAAGGTTATTACAAGGTACTGAATATAATTCCCTGTGCTATACAGTAAATCCTTGTTGTTTACCTTTCTTTTATATAGTAGGGATGCAAAATATTCTTAACCTGTGATATTATAATGGACTTCACAGAATTAAATTTTATCCTGTGGATTTTTCTGTCAACTGATATTTTTAAAATTAATTTATTTTTAATTATTTTTTTGCAGGGTTTTGTTGTTTACTGCCACACATCGACCCACATCTGCCATAGGTATATATACATATGTTCTCCCTCCCCTGAACCTCCGCCCAATCTCCTTACCCATCCCACCCCTCCACGTTGCCACAGAGCCCCTGTTTGAGATCCCCTAGTCCCACAGCATATTCCCATCCCTCACCCCAAAGTCCATAAGACTGTTCTCTATATGCACCTCTCCACTGTTGCTCTGTATATTCATTTATCAGGGCCATCTTTCTAGATTCCATACACATGTGTCAGTATACAATATTTATCTTTTTCTCTCTGACATATCTCACTCTGTATAATAGGTTCTAGATTCATCCACCTCATTAGAACTGATTCAAATGCATTTCTTTGAATGACTGAGTAATATTCCACTGTATATATGTACCACATCTTCTTTATCCATTCATCTTCTTGGGGACATCTAGGTTGCTTCCATGTTCTAGCTATTGTAAATTGTGCCACAACGAGCAATGGAGTACATGCGTCTCTTTCAGCTTTGATTTCCTCAGGGTGCATGCTTAGTAGTGAGACTGTTGTGCAATATGGTAGTTCTATTCCTAGTTTTTTGAGGAATCTCCACACTGCTTTTCATAGTGACAGTATCACTTAGCATTCTTACCATAGAGGATTCTCTTTTCTCCACACCCTCTCCAACATTTATTGTTTGTAGACTTTTTGATGATGGCCATTCTGACTGGTGTGAGGTGATATCTCATTGTAGTTTTGATTTGCATTTCTCTAACAATGAGTGATGTTGAGTATCTTTTTGTGTATTTGTTGGTCATCAGCACCTCTTCTTTGGAGAGATGTCTGTTTAGGTCTTTTCCCCATTTTTTGATCTGTTTATTTTTTTAGTGTTGAGTTGTCTGAGCTGCTTGTATATTTTGGAAATTAATTCTTTATTGGTTGTTTCATTTGTTATTATTTTTTCCCATTCAGAAGGTTGCATTTTCACCTTGTTTATAGTTTCCTTTGCTGTGCAAAAGCTTTTAAATTTAATTAGGTCCCCACTTGTCTATTTTTGCCTTTATTTCCATTACTCCAGGAGGTGGGTCATAGAAGACCCTGCTTGGATTTATGTCTGCCTATGTTTTCCTCCAAGAGTTTTATGGTTTCTGGTCTCACAGTTAGGTCTTTAATCCATTTTGAGTTTAGCTTTTTCTGTGGTGCTAGGTAGTGTTTCAATTTCATTCTTTTACATGAGCTGTGCAGTTTTCTCAGCACCACTTACTGAAGAGATTGTCTTTGTCCCACTGTATCTTCTTGCCTCCTTTGTCAAAAATAAGTTACCCATAAGTGCGAGGGTTTATCTCTTGGCTCTCTATCTTGTTCCATTGGCCTATATTTCTTTTCTTGTGCCAGTACCACATTGTCTTAATGACTGTCACTTTGTAGTATAGTCTGAAGTCAGGAAGGTTGATTCCTGCAGCTCCATTCTTCTTCTTGGGGACATCTAGGTTGCTTCCATGTTCTAGCTATTGTAAATTGTGCCACAACGAGCAATGGAGTACATGCGTCTCTTTCAGCTTTGATTTCCTCAGGGTGCATGCTTAGTAGTGAGACTGTTGTGCAATATGGTAGTTCTATTCCTAGTTTTTTGAGGAATCTCCACACTGCTTTTCATAGTGACAGTATCACTTAGCATTCTTACCATAGAGGATTCTCTTTTCTCCACACCCTCTCCAACATTTATTGTTTGTAGACTTTTTGATGATGGCCATTCTGACTGGTGTGAGGTGATATCTCATTGTAGTTTTGATTTGCATTTCTCTAACAATGAGTGATGTTGAGTATCTTTTTGTGTATTTGTTGGTCATCAGCACCTCTTCTTTGGAGAGATGTCTGTTTAGGTCTTTTCCCCATTTTTTGATCTGTTTATTTTTTTAGTGTTGAGTTGTCTGAGCTGCTTGTATATTTTGGAAATTAATTCTTTATTGGTTGTTTCATTTGTTATTATTTTTTCCCATTCAGAAGGTTGCATTTTCACCTTGTTTATAGTTTCCTTTGCTGTGCAAAAGCTTTTAAATTTAATTAGGTCCCCACTTGTCTTTTTTTGCCTTTATTTCCATTACTCCAGGAGGTGGGTCATAGAAGACCCTGCTTGGATTTATGTCTGCCTATGTTTTCCTCCAAGAGTTTTATGGTTTCTGGTCTCACAGTTAGGTCTTTAATCCATTTTGAGTTTAGCTTTTTCTGTGGTGCTAGGTAGTGTTTCAATTTCATTCTTTTACATGAGCTGTGCAGTTTTCTCAGCACCACTTACTGAAGAGATTGTCTTTGTCCCACTGTATCTTCTTGCCTCCTTTGTCAAAAATAAGTTACCCATAAGTGCGAGGGTTTATCTCTTGGCTCTCTATCTTGTTCCATTGGCCTATATTTCTTTTCTTGTGCCAGTACCACATTGTCTTAATGACTGTCACTTTGTAGTATAGTCTGAAGTCAGGAAGGTTGATTCCTGCAGCTCCATTCTTCTTTCTCAAGACTGCTTTGGCTACCCAGGGTCTTTTGTGTTTCCATATGAATTGTGATATTTTTTGTTCTATGTCTGTGAAAAATGCCAATGGTAATTTGATAGGGATCACATTTAATATGTAGATCACATTCGGTAGTACAATATTGATTCTTCTAACCCAGGAACATGAAATATCTCTCCATCTGTTTATGTCTTCCTTGATTTCTTTCATCAGTGCTTATAATTTTCTGTGTACAATTCTTTTGTCTCCTTCAGTTTGTTCCTAGATATTTTATTCTTTTTGTGGCAGTGGTGAATGGGATTGCTTCCTTGACTTCAAAAGCATCATCATCTTATAGATACCCTCATTAATAAGTTAATAGATCTCTAGTATGTGACTATATTTGTTTGAAAGGTATACCTTTAACTTAATCAAAATTAAGTTTTCAAAGAACAACATGCTTCATTAATACCCTTTGCAATTTTTCTTTCCTGTCTCTAAATATCTTTAAAAGTAGCTAAATAAAAGTCTAATACAGATACTCCCATATTAACTATTTCCTATATGAAACCCAAAAGAAATATTCTAGGTTTGGTTATAGACCACAACAATAAAGCAAATAAATAAAGCAATAAATCTCATCACGGGAATTTTCTGGTTTTCCAGAATATAGAAAAATTATGTTTACACTATACTATAGTCCATTGTATGAACAACAGCATTATGTCCAAAAAAAAAGGTATATACCTTAATTAAAAATACTTTATTCTTGCCTCAATACTGATGGCTGCTCACTAGTCCATTGGGATTAGCTTTTTCCTCCAAGAGTTTTATGGTTTCTGGTCTCACAGTTAGGTCTTTAATCCATTTTGAGTTTAGCTTTTTCTGTGGTGCTAGGTAGTGTTTCAATTTCATTCTTTTACATGAGCTGTGCAGTTTTCTCAGCACCACTTACTGAAGAGATTGTCTTTGTCCCACTGTATCTTCTTGCCTCCTTTGTCAAAAATAAGTTACCCATAAGTGCGAGGGTTTATCTCTTGGCTCTCTATCTTGTTCCATTGGCCTATATTTCTTTTCTTGTGCCAGTACCACATTGTCTTAATGACTGTCACTTTGTAGTATAGTCTGAAGTCAGGAAGGTTGATTCCTGCAGCTCCATTCTTCTTTCTCAAGACTGCTTTGGCTACCCAGGGTCTTTTGTGTTTCCATATGAATTGTGATATTTTTTGTTCTATGTCTGTGAAAAATGCCAATGGTAATTTGATAGGGATCACATTTAATATGTAGATCACATTCGGTAGTACAATATTGATTCTTCTAACCCAGGAACATGAAATATCTCTCCATCTGTTTATGTCTTCCTTGATTTCTTTCATCAGTGCTTATAATTTTCTGTGTACAATTCTTTTGTCTCCTTCAGTTTGTTCCTAGATATTTTATTCTTTTTGTGGCAGTGGTGAATGGGATTGCTTCCTTGACTTCAAAAGCATCATCATCTTATAGATACCCTCATTAATAAGTTAATAGATCTCTAGTATGTGACTATATTTGTTTGAAAGGTATACCTTTAACTTAATCAAAATTAAGTTTTCAAAGAACAACATGCTTCATTAATACCCTTTGCAATTTTTCTTTCCTGTCTCTAAATATCTTTAAAAGTAGCTAAATAAAAGTCTAATACAGATACTCCCATATTAACTATTTCCTATATGAAACCCAAAAGAAATATTCTAGGTTTGGTTATAGACCACAACAATAAAGCAAATAAATAAAGCAATAAATCTCATCACGGGAATTTTCTGGTTTTCCAGAATATAGAAAAATTATGTTTACACTATACTATAGTCCATTGTATGAACAACAGCATTATGTCCAAAAAAAAAGGTATATACCTTAATTAAAAATACTTTATTCTTGCCTCAATACTGATGGCTGCTCACTAGTCAGGGTGGTGGCTGTCAGAAGGCTGGAATGACTGTGGTCATGTCTTAAAAAGGACAATGAAGTCTGCCACATCAGTGCATCAATGTTTGTTTCCATTCATGAATGACTTCTCTGGAGCACAGAATGCTGTTTGATGGCCTTTTCCTTAGAGTGGAATTTCAAATTTAAGTCAATTCTCTCAAAACCTGCCAATGCTTTATCAACTGGGTTTTTGTAGTATTTTAAATCTTTCGTCATCTTTTCAATAATTCTCACAGCATGGTTACAAAAAGTAGATTCCATCTCAAGAAACTACTTTCTTTATTATCCACAAGAATCAACTCGTTCACTGAAATTCTATCATGAGACTGCAGCAATTCAGTCACATCGCAAGGCTTCACTTCTAATTCTAGTTCTCTTGCTATTTCCACCTCATCTGCAGTTACTTCCTCCTCTGAAGTCCTGAACTCCTCAAAGTCACCCATGAGGGTGAAAATTAACTTCTTCCAAAGTGCTGTTAATGTTGATATTCTGACTTCTTTCTAGGAACCACTAATGTTCTTTTATTTTTTAATTTTGGCCTCTTTTATTGATTTTTTTATCCATTTATCTTCATCCATCATTATTCTATGGCCTGTGTGGGCCTCCCATTGCAGTGGCATCTCTCATCCCAGAGTCTGCTTTGGCACATCCTCGAGTTCTTGGGGGGCGATGACTATTTTGAAACCTTTAACTTAATCAAAATTAAGTTTTCAAAGAACAACATGCTTCATTAATACCCTTTGCAATTTTTCTTTCCTGTCTCTAAATATCTTTAAAAGTAGCTAAATAAAAGTCTAATACAGATACTCCCATATTAACTATTTCCTATATGAAACCCAAAAGAAATATTCTAGGTTTGGTTATAGACCACAACAATAAAGCAAATAAATAAAGCAATAAATCTCATCACGGGAATTTTCTGGTTTTCCAGAATATAGAAAAATTATGTTTACACTATACTATAGTCCATTGTATGAACAACAGCATTATGTCCAAAAAAAAAGGTATATACCTTAATTAAAAATACTTTATTCTTGCCTCAATACTGATGGCTGCTCACTAGTCAGGGTGGTGGCTGTCAGAAGGCTGGAATGACTGTGGTCATGTCTTAAAAAGGACAATGAAGTCTGCCACATCAGTGCATCAATGTTTGTTTCCATTCATGAATGACTTCTCTGGAGCACAGAATGCTGTTTGATGGCCTTTTCCTTAGAGTGGAATTTCAAATTTAAGTCAATTCTCTCAAAACCTGCCAATGCTTTATCAACTGGGTTTTTGTAGTATTTTAAATCTTTCGTCATCTTTTCAATAATTCTCACAGCATGGTTACAAAAAGTAGATTCCATCTCAAGAAACTACTTTCTTTATTATCCACAAGAATCAACTCGTTCACTGAAATTCTATCATGAGACTGCAGCAATTCAGTCACATCGCAAGGCTTCACTTCTAATTCTAGTTCTCTTGCTATTTCCACCTCATCTGCAGTTACTTCCTCCTCTGAAGTCCTGAACTCCTCAAAGTCACCCATGAGGGTGAAAATTAACTTCTTCCAAAGTGCTGTTAATGTTGATATTCTGACTTCTTTCTAGGAACCACTAATGTTCTTTTTATTTTTTTAATTTTGGCCTCTTTTATTGATTTTTTTATCCATTTATCTTCATCCATCATTATTCTATGGCCTGTGTGGGCCTCCCATTGCAGTGGCATCTCTCATCCCAGAGCTCTGGCTCTGGGCACATGCACTCCAGAGTGCTGGCTCCTAATTGGACACACCGCTTCAGTCGCTCCGTGGCATGTGGGGATCTTCCTGGGCCAGGGATTGACCAGTGCCCCTTGCACTGCAAAGTGCACTCTCCACCCACTGGACCACCAGGGAAGCCCCTACTAATGTTCTTGATGGTATCTAGAATGGTTTCTAGAAGGTCTTCAATTTACAGTAAATTGTTCTTAGATTCACTAGAGGAACGAATGTTGAAGACTTGAAAGTTTAAAAACTACTTGATTCATGGGATACAGAACAGATGTTGTATTTTAATTTCCTTTAAGAACATTTCCTTTGTATTTACAACTTGGCTGTGTGGCACAAGAGCCCTTTCACATGCCTTCCTCTACTAAGTTTAATCATCTCTAGTTTTAGATGCTATATATGATTCTTCCTTTCACTCAGAGGCCATTGTAGAGTTGTTAACTGGACTAATTTCAATACTATTGTGTCTTAGGGAATAGGGAGGCCCAAGGAAAGACAGAAAGACAGGGAATGGTCAACTGGTGAAGCAGTCAGAACACAGAGAACATTTATCAATTAAAGTCATCATCTTATATAGACATGGTCTGTGGTACCCCAAAACAATTATAATAGTAACATCCAAGAGCACTAGTCACAGATAGCCATAACAATTACAATAATACTGAAAAAGTTACATATATTGTGAGAATTACCAAAATATGACACAGAGACAAAAGATGAACAAATGCTATTGGAAAAATAGTGCCAATAACTCACCTGAATCATAAAGATCAGATAAGAAATAAATAAACTAGAAACAAAGAAAACAATAGCAAAGACCAATCAAAATAAAGTCTGGTTCTGTGAAAAGATATACAAAATTGATAAGCCTTTAGCAAGACCCATCAGGAAAAATAGGGAGAGGGCTCAGTAAATTTAGAAATGAAAAGGAAGTGACAACTTGCAACCACAGAAATATAAAGGATCATAAGAGACTACTATGAGCAACTATACACCAATAAAATAGACAACATGGAAGCAATATACAAATTCTGAGGAAGATAAGCAACCTTCTAAGCTGAACCAGGAAGAAATAGAAAATATGAACAGACCAATCACAAGTACTGAAATTGGGACTGTGATGAAAAGACTTCCAACAAACAAAATCCAGGAACAACTGGCTTCACAGGCAAATTCTATCAAACACTGAGAAGAGCTAATACCTATCCTTCTGAAATGGCTCTAGAAAACTGCAGAAGAAGGAATACTTCTAAGTTCATTTTACAAGGCCCCTCACCCGATACCAAAACCTATCCCTTCTGAAAAATGGCTCTACACAGGGTTGCCAGAAATTTTTCACTAGAGGAACGAATGTTGAAGACTTGAAAGTTTAAAAACTACTTGATTCATGGGATACAGAACAGATGTTGTATTTTAATTTCCTTTAAGAACATTTCCTTTGTATTTACAACTTGGCTGTGTGGCACAAGAGCCCTTTCACATGCCTTCCTCTACTAAGTTTAATCATCTCTAGTTTTAGATGCTATATATGATTCTTCCTTTCACTCAGAGGCCATTGTAGAGTTGTTAACTGGACTAATTTCAATACTATTGTGTCTTAGGGAATAGGGAGGCCCAAGGAAAGACAGAAAGACAGGGAATGGTCAACTGGTGAAGCAGTCAGAACACAGAGAACATTTATCAATTAAAGTCATCATCTTATATAGACATGGTCTGTGGTACCCCAAAACAATTATAATAGTAACATCCAAGAGCACTAGTCACAGATAGCCATAACAATTACAATAATACTGAAAAAGTTACATATATTGTGAGAATTACCAAAATATGACACAGAGACAAAAGATGAACAAATGCTATTGGAAAAATAGTGCCAATAACTCACCTGAATCATAAAGATCAGATAAGAAATAAATAAACTAGAAACAAAGAAAACAATAGCAAAGACCAATCAAAATAAAGTCTGGTTCTGTGAAAAGATATACAAAATTGATAAGCCTTTAGCAAGACCCATCAGGAAAAATAGGGAGAGGGCTCAGTAAATTTAGAAATGAAAAGGAAGTGACAACTTGCAACCACAGAAATATAAAGGATCATAAGAGACTACTATGAGCAACTATACACCAATAAAATAGACAACATGGAAGCAATATACAAATTCTGAGGAAGATAAGCAACCTTCTAAGCTGAACCAGGAAGAAATAGAAAATATGAACAGACCAATCACAAGTACTGAAATTGGGACTGTGATGAAAAGACTTCCAACAAACAAAATCCAGGAACAACTGGCTTCACAGGCAAATTCTATCAAACACTGAGAAGAGCTAATACCTATCCTTCTGAAATGGCTCTAGAAAACTGCAGAAGAAGGAATACTTCTAAGTTCATTTTACAAGGCCACCATCACCCCGATACCAAAACTAGACAAAGATATCGCACACAAAAAAGAGAAATTTACAGGCCAGCATCAGTGATGAACATAGACATAAAAATCCTCAATGAAAGACTTACTTGACACAGGGTTGCCAGAAATCTTCAATTTGTATAAAAACAAAACACAGTGTCTACAAAGGACAATAAAGGGAAGCACAAAATGTATGCCTGTATGGTCTTACATCTGAACTGTGTGAACTAAAATAAATTTAGATATATTCAACCATTGAATGATTTAATATATCATATGTATACATTCTTAAGTCACCTATTGCCTCTTATGAGTTATGTTCAGGAGGGTCAAATATGGCCTCTTCATTATATATATATGCATACATTACTTAGCCATCATAAAACAAGGTTTATTCTTTCTGTCTTATTGAGACTGATACAAGTAAGTTTATATTCAGGATTCCTGGCTGTAAAAATTCAAAGGTTGCCAGTTTCAGGAACTTCTTTTATTCATTGTCTACAGGGCTGATTCCATACGTCCTAATGCAGAGAAAGATCATACTGTTCTCATTTAAGCATTTCAAGTGATCCATTTGGAATGGAAAAATATAATGTTTTTACCTTTGAAACAGAACTTGAACAAGTATATGAAATAATGTGGGCCCTCCGAAAATAACATAAAGTAACAACTCTATAAAATACAGGCAAAGATTCAATAATGTCCACAGAAAAGAAAAAATTTTCTGCAGCTCCATGAAGAGTATGGACTAAAACTGGATTTTAGTTAGTACTCTCACTCAATCAAAGAATTTGATAATATAGTTGATTATGGTTTTAAAAAAATGTCTGAGGACTTCCCTGGTGGTCCATTGGATAAAGAGTCCGCCTTGCAGTCAAGGGGCACCAGTTCAATCCCTGGTCGGGAAAAATCCCACATGCTGTGGAGTGGCTGGGTTGGTATGTCCAGTTACCCAAGCCAGTGCTCTGCAGCGCATGCGCCCAGAGCCTGGACTGTGCAAAGAGAGAGGCCATTGCAATGGGAGGCCCACACAGGCCAAAGAATAAAGATGGATGAAAATAAATATAAAAAATAAAAGAGGCATGATGGGGGGAGGGGGGGATGTCTGAGAAAAAAATACTTATTTCTGGCAGCATGTAAAAAAAAATTAACCATTTTAATTCTCAACCAGTTCTAACATCATTGGTTTTCATTTTAAATCAGGTGTAAAGGTTATATTTATAGTGTCCAGGCCTTTGGTTTGTTTTGATATTTTGTATTATTCAACTTGGAATAGGAAAATAATGACGACTATTCTTACTTCGCTGGTTATTTTGGAGATACTGACTAAAAATATAGCAGATCAAGGTTAGTTTAAAAAGAGAAGCAGAAAACCTAGAGTCCTGGAGTTCTAGATTAGTGTTTCCCAAAATGTTCTCAGTAGAATTCTAGTCTCTCAAATGATCTAAGAAAAGATAAAAAGAGTTGAATGATCAAAACTAAGCTTTTAAAAAGGATGTATAACTTCACAATGCATATTAGGCAGTATCTTGTTGCTTTCCAAACAACACTTCCCAAGTTCAAGACTAAACCATTTTATTTTAAATACATTATCTATTAAAATCATGTTGAACTAAGAATTCTGAGGGAAAAGTTCCTAAGTATATCAGGGAAAAAATGCAAAATATACTGACTGGTAGGATAATTAATTGAACAAATGATGCTACATGGTTGTCATTGTTTCATAGCTATGAACAAGCTAGACACAGTCCTTGTCATGATACTTTAATTAGGCAGCATGCATCCATATATGATATATAGTGTACACTCTATGTACAACCTTATTTTATACAATATTAAGTAGAAAAAAGCGAAAATGAATGCTAGATCTGAATATCTTTAATTTGTTTACATGATAAAAGTTTCAATGTTTTACTTTTTCTATCAATGCTCTTAAAATCAGCATCTGAATGTCAGGCAATAACAGTAGTCTTTATTATAATTGAAAATAAGTTAATTCTAACGTATTGACTTGGCTATATACAAAATGCAAAGCAACAATATAATGGTCAAGAAAGAAATTGCTGGAGTTGCCAGCGTTTAAAGACCTGCCAGTTACAGTGACTGTCTGAACTCAGACAATCACTCCATGCTTTAGTTTTCTCAACTGTAAAATTGGAGGTAATAACAACTGACCCTTGTAGTTTTTAATGGAAATAAAATGACATAAGTGGAAATGACATTAAAAAGTCAATAAATGTTCTCATTATAATTTGTATTATTATAATAATAAACAAGGATATATAAACAGGGGGATTCCCTGGTGGTCCAGTGGGTAAAGAGTTTGCCTTGCAGTGCAAGGGGCACGGGTTAGATCCCTGGCCCGGGAAGATCCTATGTGCTTCAGAGCGGCTGGACCAGTGTGTCCAATTAGGAGCCAGTGCCCTGGAGCACATGCACCCAGAGCCTGAACTCTTGAGACAAGAGAAGCCACTGCAATGGGAGGCCCACACAGGCCAAAGAATGAAGATGGATGGAAATAAACTTAAAAAAAGAGAAAAGAATATATAAAGTTGGAAACAGGATGAACAAACTGCTGTGCTCGGGTAATATGGATTTTCTTTCTATTTTTCATAAGGGCGCAGTGTTTATATAGCTTTTAAAAAAGAAAGAACAATAAAAACAAAAACTTTACTAAATGTAGATGGGTTGCTCTAAAAATGAAATGAGTTCCATCCAGAATGGCTTTGTGCTCACTTTATAGCTCTTCGATATAAAATACTCACACATTCTTAGAGGAACATTCAATCCTGAGAAATCACTTTCTGCAAGACCCTGCGGCAAGGAGCCAGGATCTTCACAATGCCAGGAAGTCAACAGAGGCTGGCTCTCCTGGCTTGCATACAGTAACTTGTAGCTTCCTGTCAGCACCCTGGGGAGTGATCAGGCTTCCCTGTGGAAAGAGAGGACTCTTGCCTGAAAAGATAATGTTCCATCAAGAAATACCTCCCTGATTCTTTGTCCTCTTGTCCTTTTTCTCACTAGCTCCAATACCTGATATAACTAAAGAGACCTTATGATCTGAGTGGTATCTGACCTCCTGAAGATTCAAAGATGCCCAGGAAAACAAAATTGAGATACCAAATATAAACTGATGGCAGACTGGTTATCATATTGGTTTCCATCTAAACACCCCCTCCTCCCCACTGCCAATTAATACTAGTCAACCTTTGCCTGACAATCTCTCTCTGATTAATCTAACAGCAAAATACACATATGATGTATACTGCTGTTAATCAAAATTTTAATCTTGGCAGAAGATTCAGGATTCCATGAACTCAGTAAAAGATGAGGGATACTGGCTTGAATCACATTCAAAACCAGTGATAAATGAGGCTTTGGCAATAACAACTGAAGGATAAAAAACTGACAAGAATGGTAACATGTAAATACTGAAGGTAATGAGTTATATAAAAGGATTAAGAGTGGTTCTTGGAAAAATTTATGAAGTTCATTAACTAATTTTGTAAATGTTACCTTTTAATAATTATGTAGCAAATGTCATACCAAACACCCTCTTTCATAGCACAATAGATGCCTCTACACATGGACATCACCAAATAGCAAATATGGAAATCAGATTGATTATATTCTTTTAGCTGGAAGATGGAAAAGCTCTCTGTGCTCAGCAAAAACAAGACCTGGAGCTGACTGTGGCTCAGACTATGAGCTCCTTATTGCACATTCAAGCTCAAATTGAAGACAGTATGGAAAAGTCACTAGGCCATTCAGATACAACCTAAATTAAATCCCTTACGATTATACAATGGAAGTGACAAATAGATTCAAGGGATTAGATCTGATAGACAGAGTGCCTGAACAACTATGAATGGAGGTTCATAACACTGTACAGGAGGACATGACCGACACCATTCTAGAGGAAAAGATATGAAAGAAAGCAGAGACCTTACAAAAAGCTGAGAAAAGAAGAGAAGTGATAGACAAAGGAGAAAAAGGAAAGATATACCCAACTGAATGCAGAGTTCTAGAGAATAGCAAGGAGAGATAAGAAAGCCTTCTTCTTCTTCTTCTTTTTTTTTTTCACTTTATTTCCCACCATCCCTCTCAGAGTCCAATTACAGTCATCCTGGTTTTTTTTTTTTTTTTTTTTGGCCACATCTATTCGTCTTTCATTTATTTCCATCTTTGTTCATTTGGCCTATGTGGGCCTCCCATCGCAGTGGCCTCTCTCATTGCAGAGCACTAGCTCTGGGCACATGCACTCCAGAGCTCCGGCTTGGTAACTGGACACGTCGGTCCAGCCACTCTTGGACACGTGGGATCTTCCCAGGCCAGGGATGGAACAGGTGCCACTTGTACTGCAAGGCGGTGGGTGTCCTTACCCACTGGACCACCAAGAAAGCCCAAGAAAGCCTTCTTAAGTGAACAATGCAAAGAAATAGAGGAAAACAAAGCAGTGGGAAAGATTAGAGATTTCTCCAAGCAAATTAGAAATACCAAGGGAACATTTCATGCAAAGACAGGCACAATAAGGGACAGAGATGATACAGACCTAACAGAGAGATTAAACAGAGGAGGTTAAGAAGATGTGACAAGAATACTATGAAGTGGGGCTTCCCCTGGTGGTCCAGTGGATAAGGACACTGCCTTGCAGTGCAAGGGGTGCCAGTTCAATCCCTGGCCTGGGAAGATCCCACATGCCACGGAGCGGCTGGACTGATGTGTCCAATCACTGAGCCGGAGCTCTGGAGCGCATGCACCCAGAGCTCGCTCTCTGCAACAACAGACGCCACCACGATGGGAGGCCCATAGGAGCCAAAGAACAAAGACAGATGAAAAATAGAGAAATGAAAGACCAATAGAAGTGGCCCGCCCACTCCCTTCCCTCCCCAACTCGACCCCCGCCCAAAATAAATAAATAAATAAATCTTTAAAAGAAAAAAAAAAGAATACTATGAGGTAGATGGATTTAGAATCTATTACATCAAGTGAAATAAATCAAAAAGAGACAGAGAAATACAGTATACACATATATATGGAATATAGAAAAATCGCACTGATAAATACACATGTAGAGTAGCAATGGAGAAATAGACATAAAGAACAGACCTATGGACATTGAGGGGAGGGAAAATTAGGTGAAAGGTATGGAAAGAGTAACATAAAAACCTACACTATCGTATGTAAAAGAGATAACAATTGTGAACACACTTTAAAACTCAGGGAATTTACATGGGGGCTATGAAACAACCTGGAGGGGTGGGTCGGAGGTGGGGCTCAGATGGGAGGGGTCAGGGATATACCTATGACTGATTTGGGATTGTGTATAGCTGTAAACAACAAAACTCTGTAAAAGACACATAGCAGTAACTTCACTGTACAGCTGAAACTAATGCAGGACTGTAAACTAACTATTCCCCAATAAATGCATAAATGAATAAAGAATACACAGAAGAACTACACAAAAGTTCTTAATGAGCTAGATAGCAACAGTGGTGTGATCAATCACCTAGAGCCAGACATCCTGAAGTGTAAAGTCAAGTGCGCCTCAGGAAGCATTATTACAAATAAAGCTAGTGGAGGTGATGGAATTCCAGGTCAACTATTTCAAATCTTAATAGATGATGCTGTTAAAGCACTGCACTCAATATATCAGCAAATTTGGAAAACTCAGTAGTGGCCACAGGACTGGAAAAGGTGAGTTATCATTCAATCCAAAGAAGGGCAATGCCAAAGAATGTCTAAACTATCGCACAGTTGTACTCATTTAACATTCTAGCAAGGTCATACTCAAAATCCTTGAAGGCAATTTCAAGACATGAACCAAGAAATTCCAGATGTACAGGCTGGATTTTAAAAAGGCAGATGACCCAGAGATCAAATTGCCAACATCTGTTTGGATCACAGAAAAAGCAAAACAATTCCTGAAAAACATCTACTTCTGTTTTATTGACTAGGCTAAAGCCTTTGACTGTGTGGATCACAATAAACTGTGGACAATTCTTAAAGAGATGGATTACCAGACCACCTTACCTGCCTCCTGAGAAACCTGCAGGTCAAAAAGCAGCAGTCAGAACCGGAGATGGAACAATGGACTGGTTCCAAATTGAGAAAGGAGTACGTCAAGGCTGTATATTGTCACCCTGCTTATTTACTCCTATGCAGAGTGTATCATAGGAAATGTTGGGTCTGGATGAAACACAAGCTGGAATCAAGATTTCCAGGAGAAGTATCAATAACTTCAGATATGCAGATGACAGCACTCTAATGACAAAAAGCAAAGAGGGACTAAAGAGTCTCTGATGAAAGTGAAAGAGGAAAGTGATAAAGGTGCCTTAAAACTCAACATTCAGAAAGTGAAGATCATGGCATCTGGTCCCATCACTTCTGCCGACAAAAGTCAAATAGTCAAAGGTTTTTCCAGTAGTCATGTATGGATGTGAGAGTTGAACCATAAAAAAGGCTGAGCATCAAAGAATTGATGTTTTCAAACTGTGGTGCTGGAGAAGACTTTTGAGAGTCTCTTGGACATCAAGGAGATCAAAACAGTCAATCCTAAAGGAAATCAACCTTGAACAGTCATTGGAAAGACTTATGCTGAAGTCTGAATACTTTGGTCACCTGATACAAAGAGCCAACTCATTGGAAAAGACTTTGATGCTGGGAAAGATTAAGGGCAGGAGGTAAAGGGAGCGACAGATGATGAGATGGTTGGGTGATATTATCAACTCAGTCAATATGAGCTTGTGCAAACTTAGGAAGATAGTGAAGTTCAGGGAAGGCCTGGTGTGCTACAGTCCATTGGGTTGCCAAAGAGTCAGACGTGACTGAGCACCTGAACAACAACAAAGTACATGTCAAATATGAAATGGAGGTGAGCTATCAAAATTTCTGCAGGAAAATTATATATATATATATATATATATATATATATATATATATATATATACACATCCTATCCAATGGGAACAATTTTTTTTTTTTCAAGATTTATTTATTTTGGGTGGGGGTCAGGTTGGGGAGGGAGGGGAGCGGGCGGGCCACTTCTATTGGTCTTTCATTTCTCAATTTTCATCCGTCTTTGTTCTTTGGCTCCTGTGGGCCTCCCAGCGTGGTGGCGTCTGTCGTTGCAGAGCGCTGGCTCTGGGCACATGCCCTCCAGAGCTCCGGCTCGGTAATTGGACACATCGGTCCAGCCGCTCCA
The DNA here is from genome assembly GCA_022376925.1 of Tragulus kanchil. Classification (NCBI taxonomy): domain Eukaryota; kingdom Metazoa; phylum Chordata; class Mammalia; order Artiodactyla; family Tragulidae; genus Tragulus; species Tragulus kanchil. The sequence goes on along the minus strand of JAIOJX010000005.1, from coordinate 91,384,357 downwards.
CGGCACGCAGGATCTTCCCAGGCCAGGGATTGAACTGGTGCCCCTTGCACTGCAAGGCGGTGTGCTTACCCACTTGGCCACCAGGGGAAGCCCCAATGGGTACAATTTTTTCTTGACTGTTTCTAAGAACTAACTCCCTATTACAATTGTACCCATAATATAAACTAAGAACATTTTTATATTTACTATTCACCATGACCTACCAGACACTATGCACCCTGGCCCAGAGACAAGTCTGAACTAATATCCAATCATAGTGGTTCCCCTACTCTTATTACAACATGTAAACTTGATCATTCCCTAGGCCTTTTGAATCTACTATTCCTTTTTCTGGGAACATCATCCCTATATTCTCAAATGTGCTTCCTTGGGAAAATGCCCCTAACCACACTTCCTAAATTAGGAGCTCCCCTCACTTTATTTTGTCTTTTCTTCACAGGACCTATCACTACCTTACATTTAATACTTGTATTATAAATGCCTCCTTTACCAGAATGGGGGATCTTTGAAGACAAAGATTTCTCAGTTGTATTCACTACTGTATCCCCTGGGCCCAAAATGCTGTCTACCATGGTAGCTACCAGTAAATCTCTGAGAAATGGAATGAATGAGTGAATATTCTATTCCACTTTTTCTTTTCAAAATAAAGCTCTGTTCATACCCCTCATTTTCCTATTTATGTTGAGATGTTAGTTCCTATTTTAAGTGACTCACTTGAAGTGGGTTTTTCCAAGACAAGTTACCTTCAGGTAATGAGGCTTTCCTGCTTTAGACATTCCTTCCTTCCCTTTGCAGGGATAACAAACATGTCATGCTGTTAAGCCAACCCAGTTACTGGTACTAGCTGCCCAGAATACTGTTTCTAAAGTTTGATTCCAGTCTAGCCAGAAAGAGCACTGGCTCTTTCAATCATCAATGTTTTTTAGGAGACAAGATAGGGGTCTGCTAGTAGAATTATTTAGAAAACCTTACTAAAAAAAAAAATCAATTTCCTGGGAAAAAACACATTTCATTATTAATACCTTAGCTTGAGTTTTCAGATGATCAAATACATCCTTCCTATTGATAGGATTCTTAACCTCAGAAGTTAACTGGTCTACTTCATTTTTACTGTCTAAACATGTACCAGGACAATCCCTCAACTGCTGCTTGAAACCTCAGGAACACGAAATTTTCAGCTAACTAACTCCTTCACTGGACTCCTTTAATTCTTAAAAAAAAAAAAAAAAAAGTGTTTCCACTTAAACTCTCCCCTGCATCTTGTTACTTTCACCCATGACTGAAAATCCCTAAAAACGAAACTCCTCCATCTTCTGGTCTCCTGGCCAAATCTTTCCCTTTCCTTCAGTACATTCTCTTATGCCATGATTTAGAATCCCTTGGCATCTTTCTTAGTTGTGTAGCTCTGGATAAATTGTGAAAATGTGTTAAAGTGCTGCTACCATGAATATGTTATTACTCCAGGCATGGTTTGTTCAATGAAGAGTGAAATGGGATTTGCACCTCCTTATTTTTAACATTATACTCTTTGCATGTGGCCCAAGACCACTGTGGGTGGCTTTGGCAGTTACATCACACCATGGACCCAAATTATTGAAATCAACTGCTACTCCAGATCCACATCCATGTCTTCCAAAAGGAGAGCAATTTGTTTGTGGAATTTAAGTCCCAGCTTTGTCTACATTCCTATGAAAGTCTATGATGTCTAATCTAACCCAGCATACAATCAAATGCAACCTTTCAAATTTTTTTAGAATGTGTAGTTTTAGGAAAAATAATGCTGACTATCTCTTTCAGTGTCATAGAATTAGTTTGTTGTATATACAGTCCTTCCAAAAACTGGAGCAGACAATAAATATTTTTGTTCTTATTCAGTCACTAAATCATGTCCAACTCTTTGTGACCCCATGGAAGCAGCATGCCAGGCTTCCCTGTCCTTCACTATCTCCAGATATTGCTCAAATTCATGTACATTGAGTCAGTGATGCCAGCTAGCCCTTTCACCCTCTGCTGCCTCTTTCTCTTTTGCCTTCAACCTTTCCCAGCAACAGTGTCTTTTCCTATGAGTCATCTCTGCATCAGGTGGCCAAAGTATTGCAATTTCAGCTTCAGCATTAGTCCTTCAAATGAATATTTAGGGTTGATTTCCTTTAAAATTGATTGCCTTGATCTCCTTGCAATCTAAGACCATCAAGAGTCTTCTTCAACACCACGGTTCAGAGGTATCAGTTCTTCAGTGCTCAGCCTTCTAAAGATGGTTGTGGTCCAACTCACACATGCATACATTACTACTGAAAAAACCATAGCTTTGACTACAATAAATATTTATATAAATCAGGAGAAATGTATTAAATAATTATTTAATATAGTAAAACTCAGGCTATTTGAAACTATGTTACTTTGTGGGTGGTAGGTAGGCAGAGAATAAATGGGGAAAAAGGACGTGGATTCAATATTTGGGGTGCTACTAAGGTGAGAGATAGCAAAGTGAGGACCCTATGGTTACTAGGCTGCAGTCGGAAGTCATAAATTGGTTCAAGGTGGAAGTGGCAATTCCACCTCTTCAGCACCCTTCCTCCCAGGAAAGTGGCAAATGCAGTCGGAAGCTCCTTATTTTTAACATTATACTCTTTGCATGTGGCCCAAGACCACTGTGGGTGGCTTTGGCAGTTACATCACACCATGGACCAAAATTATTGAAATCAACTGCTACTCCAGATCCACATCCATGTCTTCCAAAAGGAGAGCAATTTGTTTGTGGAATTTAAGTCCCAGCTTTGTCTACATTCCTATGAAAGTCTATGATGTCTAATCTAACCCAGCATACAATCAAATGCAACCTTTCAAATTTTTTTAGAATGTGTAGTTTTAGGAAAAATAATGCTGACTATCTCTTTCAGTGTCATAGAATTAGTTTGTTGTATATACAGTCCTTCCAAAAACTGGAGCAGACAATAAATATTTTTGTTCTTATTCAGTCACTAAATCATGTCCAACTCTTTGTGACCCCATGGAAGCAGCATGCCAGGCTTCCCTGTCCTTCACTATCTCCAGATATTGCTCAAATTCATGTACATTGAGTCAGTGATGCCAGCTAGCCCTTTCACCCTCTGCTGCCTCTTTCTCTTTTGCCTTCAACCTTTCCCAGCAACAGTGTCTTTTCCTATGAGTCATCTCTGCATCAGGTGGCCAAAGTATTGCAATTTCAGCTTCAGCATTAGTCCTTCAAATGAATATTTAGGGTTGATTTCCTTTAAAATTGATTGCCTTGATCTCCTTGCAATCTAAGACCATCAAGAGTCTTCTTCAACACCACGGTTCAGAGGTATCAGTTCTTCAGTGCTCAGCCTTCTAAAGATGGTTGTGGTCCAACTCACACATGCATACATTACTACTGAAAAAACCATAGCTTTGACTACAATAAATATTTATATAAATCAGGAGAAATGTATTAAATAATTATTTAATATAGTAAAACTCAGGCTATTTGAAACTATGTTACTTTGTGGGTGGTAGGTAGGCAGAGAATAAATGGGGAAAAAGGACGTGGATTCAATATTTGGGGTGCTACTAAGGTGAGAGATAGCAAAGTGAGGACCCTATGGTTACTAGGCTGCAGTCGGAAGTCATAAATTGGTTCAAGGTGGAAGTGGCAATTCCACCCTCTTCAGCACCCCTTCCTCCCAGGAAAGTGGCAAAGCTGAAGCTCTAGCTAAACACAGACAGCAGCTTAGTGAGTCATCCTGCTGAAGGACAGCCACACACTTCCACGGGCACCCATATGCAGAGCACATCTCAGATACCTGGGGCCCACTCAGCACAATCTCCTTTGTTCTTTGAAAGAGAAAGGGTATTTTTCTCCCCATAATTCCTCCTACACCTTCCAAGAGAATTTTCTAAGCCTTTCTTTCTCCTCTCACGGTTTCCTTTAACTACTTGGTTTCTAACTCTCCATAGCATCCTTTCTTTGTGCATGCTCTCTGAGCTTTGGCGCATGTAAATCTGCTTACATTGTCATTGCTCATCTCCTTGTCCAAATGTTTGCTTACAACATGATACACTGTGTTCTCTGTAAAACTCTCAACCTAGGTGACTCTGGTTATCTATTGTTTAAATAGCTTTAAAAAACCATTTTGTTCTTGCCCATGATTTTGAGGATCAGAAATTCCAAAAGAATTCAGCTGGGCATTCTGATCCTTGTGGTATCAGCTGGAGCAGGTGGGATGGGAGGACTTCTGCACTCAGAGAACAACTCAAGGTTCCCAGCCTCTGTCTCCACATGGCATCTCTTTCTTCAGGGCCTCACCATTAGGCTTGAACTTCTCACCATACTGTGGTCACAGGGTAATCTAGCTTCTTTAATGGTGGCTGACCTCCAAGAGACCAAGGCAGAAGCTGCCTGTCCATTGAAAGACTTGTACTGGACTGGCACGACATCACTTCTGCCATATTTTATCACTTAAAGTATGTATGTGTCAGCTCAGATTCAGAGGCAGGATAATAGACCCACCTCCTAGTGGAAAAAGCATCAAAGAATTTGTATCCATCTTTAAACTGCCACAGACATTGACAGTGATTGTTGGTTTCCTTATCCTTAGAGTCTCGAAAGCAGATAGTTCTATGTTTTTGGGTGGTAGGTAGGCAGAGAATAAATGGGGAAAAAGGACGTGGATTCAATATTTGGGGTGCTACTAAGGTGAGAGATAGCAAAGTGAGGACCCTATGGTTACTAGGCTGCAGTCGGAAGTCATAAATTGGTTCAAGGTGGAAGTGGCAATTCCACCCTCTTCAGCACCCCTTCCTCCCAGGAAAGTGGCAAAGCTGAAGCTCTAGCTAAACACAGACAGCAGCTTAGTGAGTCATCCTGCTGAAGGACAGCCACACACTTCCACGGGCACCCATATGCAGAGCACATCTCAGATACCTGGGGCCCACTCAGCACAATCTCCTTTGTTCTTTGAAAGAGAAAGGGTATTTTTCTCCCCATAATTCCTCCTACACCTTCCAAGAGAATTTTCTAAGCCTTTCTTTCTCCTCTCACGGTTTCCTTTAACTACTTGGTTTCTAACTCTCCATAGCATCCTTTCTTTGTGCATGCTCTCTGAGCTTTGGCGCATGTAAATCTGCTTACATTGTCATTGCTCATCTCCTTGTCCAAATGTTTGCTTACAACATGATACACTGTGTTCTCTGTAAAACTCTCAACCTAGGTGACTCTGGTTATCTATTGTTTAAATAGCTTTAAAAAACCATTTTGTTCTTGCCCATGATTTTGAGGATCAGAAATTCCAAAAGAATTCAGCTGGGCATTCTGATCCTTGTGGTATCAGCTGGAGCAGGTGGGATGGGAGGACTTCTGCACTCAGAGAACAACTCAAGGTTCCCAGCCTCTGTCTCCACATGGCATCTCTTTCTTCAGGGCCTCACCATTAGGCTTGAACTTCTCACCATACTGTGGTCACAGGGTAATCTAGCTTCTTTAATGGTGGCTGACCTCCAAGAGACCAAGGCAGAAGCTGCCTGTCCATTGAAAGACTTGTACTGGACTGGCACGACATCACTTCTGCCATATTTTATCACTTAAAGTATGTATGTGTCAGCTCAGATTCAGAGGCAGGATAATAGACCCACCTCCTAGTGGAAAAAGCATCAAAGAATTTGTATCCATCTTTAAACTGCCACAGACATTGACAGTGATTGTTGGTTTCCTTATCCTTAGAGTCTCGAAAGCAGATAGTTCTATGTCTCATTTCAATGGACTTTCAATCTATACTTTTGGGGATATCACACACACACACACACACATAGACACACACACACACATATGTAACATAGTTATTAAGAGAGGAAAGATTGCTGGTATTCTCAAGGAACAAAAATTGTGGCTATCTAATTTATTTAATACAAGCAACAGTCCTTACCAGTGTTACTTGAACATTTGGCACGTTGCAACTTGCAAGTCATTTGTCAAACACTGACGTTTGTAAATAACTGAATTTCTAAATAATAAATTTGAGCCAATCCAAGCTATTTTCTATAATGGCATCATTCTGTCCCACATGCATTCTCAACTGCATTGGTCAGTGGAGATTTAAGTAAGAGGTGGAGTTGTTACAGTTCTTCCACTGAGAACTGCTCATGACCCTGGCACACGATGGGAAAATTTCACATCCCAGCCATCACCCATCCTGCATGGCTTAAAGGAAAAAAACAAAAAAGATTAAGAACTTCCAGCTTAGAGCATGTTGGTAATGAGGCCAGTATTAGCTAGCAAGATAAAAGCTGGGTAAAGTGCAAATATGAAGCAATTTTGAATTTGATTTTGCTCAGTAGCGACAGAGAATAATCTTCTAGTCATGTCCTCCCTCATCTCTCCTGCCTTTCCCTCTCCTTCTTCCAGCCCTTACTGGACTGGGTTCAGAAATGTGGGTTAACAAAACTTAGTAAAATGTATCAGCTGGGCATTCTGCCTTTTATCACTTAAGTATGTCATGTGCCCATGCTCTTTCTTCAGGGCCTCACCATTAGGCTTGAACTTCTCACCATACTGTGGTCACAGGGTAATCTAGCTTCTTTAATGGTGGCTGACCTCCAAGAGACCAAGGCAGAAGCTGCCTGTCCATTGAAAGACTTGTACTGGACTGGCACGACATCACTTCTGCCATATTTTATCACTTAAAGTATGTATGTGTCAGCTCAGATTCAGAGGCAGGATAATAGACCCACCTCCTAGTGGAAAAAGCATCAAAGAATTTGTATCCATCTTTAAACTGCCACAGACATTGACAGTGATTGTTGGTTTCCTTATCCTTAGAGTCTCGAAAGCAGATAGTTCTATGTCTCATTTCAATGGACTTTCAATCTATACTTTTGGGGATATCACACACACACACACACACATAGACACACACACACACATATGTAACATAGTTATTAAGAGAGGAAAGATTGCTGGTATTCTCAAGGAACAAAAATTGTGGCTATCTAATTTATTTAATACAAGCAACAGTCCTTACCAGTGTTACTTGAACATTTGGCACGTTGCAACTTGCAAGTCATTTGTCAAACACTGACGTTTGTAAATAACTGAATTTCTAAATAATAAATTTGAGCCAATCCAAGCTATTTTCTATAATGGCATCATTCTGTCCCACATGCATTCTCAACTGCATTGGTCAGTGGAGATTTAAGTAAGAGGTGGAGTTGTTACAGTTCTTCCACTGAGAACTGCTCATGACCCTGGCACACGATGGGAAAATTTCACATCCCAGCCATCACCCATCCTGCATGGCTTAAAGGAAAAAAACAAAAAAGATTAAGAACTTCCAGCTTAGAGCATGTTGGTAATGAGGCCAGTATTAGCTAGCAAGATAAAAGCTGGGTAAAGTGCAAATATGAAGCAATTTTGAATTTGATTTTGCTCAGTAGCGACAGAGAATAATCTTCTAGTCATGTCCTCCCTCATCTCTCCTGCCTTTCCCTCTCCTTCTTCCAGCCCTTACTGGACTGGGTTCAGAAATGTGGGTTAACAAAACTTAGTAAAATGTATCAGCTACCAATCATGCTGGCAAAAATAACTCAAAAGTCATACATTGCTAAGACAGGGCAAGAATACTGCTTGCTGATATTGAAAACAGCAGATATTTATAGTTCCAAAAGCAGAGTGTCTCACTCCACAACTATTTCTAATTGCTAAGTACATACTGCTATAAAATAAAATTTGCCCTTATCACCTCCTTAAGACAATGACTTAGCTACACATTCTACAGATCTTGTGAGCTGCCTGTCCTTTGCAGGTGGTTTACACACATCCAGAGAGAATGCATTCCCTGGGCCCTGGAACAGTCAGGGGTTCTCTGTTTCTATATTTGGAATCAATTCCTCAGTGCAGGATTCAACTACACTGGGCCTGTTGTTGCTGGGCTGAACTTTGTAAAGAAGCCAACTAACTTCCTCATGGTTGCCGCAAAATCATCAGAAATTCACTATAAAAGTAAATGTCAAATCCTAGTACCAAGAGGACATGAATTCCTGCCATAAAACTGACCAGAAATGGTCAGTCTAGTGAACAAAAACAGACTATCTACAATCAATTTTCAAAGAAATATAAATTTTGAAAGGTTTATCACTGATTAGAGATATTATTCATTTAATAACTAAAATGCTGAAAGCGGAAAAGCCTAGAAAGCAGCATAATTTAAGAAAAAGTACAGGCGGAGAGTCTGGGACTTGAAAGTTGCCTCTAGTCCACCCTGAACATACTTAACCATGTGTGCGGAGCGGCTAAACTTTCCTGGACCTCACTGTCCTCAATTAGGAAGCAGCTAGATTTGACAGTCCTTAATAGCTTAGTCAGCTTTAGAATTTTGTGGTTCTTAGAAATGTAAAAAAATATCATATGGCATCTTTTATATGTGGAATATAAAAAGAAATGGTACAAATGAACATACTGACAAAACAGACTCACAGACTTAGAGAAGGAACTGATGGTTGCCCAGGGGAAAAGGGACAGGTAAGGAGTTTGGGATTGACATGGACACACTGCTACATTGAGAATGGATAACCAACAAGGACCTACTGCATAGCACATGGAACTCTGCTCAATGTTATGTGGCAGCCAAAAAGGAACTTTTCAGAAATGTGGGTTAACAAAACTTAGTAAAATGTATCAGCTACCAATCATGCTGGCAAAAATAACTCAAAAGTCATACATTGCTAAGACAGGGCAAGAATACTGCTTGCTGATATTGAAAACAGCAGATATTTATAGTTCCAAAAGCAGAGTGTCTCACTCCACAACTATTTCTAATTGCTAAGTACATACTGCTATAAAATAAAATTTGCCCTTATCACCTCCTTAAGACAATGACTTAGCTACACATTCTACAGATCTTGTGAGCTGCCTGTCCTTTGCAGGTGGTTTACACACATCCAGAGAGAATGCATTCCCTGGGCCCTGGAACAGTCAGGGGTTCTCTGTTTCTATATTTGGAATCAATTCCTCAGTGCAGGATTCAACTACACTGGGCCTGTTGTTGCTGGGCTGAACTTTGTAAAGAAGCCAACTAACTTCCTCATGGTTGCCGCAAAATCATCAGAAATTCACTATAAAAGTAAATGTCAAATCCTAGTACCAAGAGGACATGAATTCCTGCCATAAAACTGACCAGAAATGGTCAGTCTAGTGAACAAAAACAGACTATCTACAATCAATTTTCAAAGAAATATAAATTTTGAAAGGTTTATCACTGATTAGAGATATTATTCATTTAATAACTAAAATGCTGAAAGCGGAAAAGCCTAGAAAGCAGCATAATTTAAGAAAAAGTACAGGCGGAGAGTCTGGGACTTGAAAGTTGCCTCTAGTCCACCCTGAACATACTTAACCATGTGTGCGGAGCGGCTAAACTTTCCTGGACCTCACTGTCCTCAATTAGGAAGCAGCTAGATTTGACAGTCCTTAATAGCTTAGTCAGCTTTAGAATTTTGTGGTTCTTAGAAATGTAAAAAAATATCATATGGCATCTTTTATATGTGGAATATAAAAAGAAATGGTACAAATGAACATACTGACAAAACAGACTCACAGACTTAGAGAAGGAACTGATGGTTGCCCAGGGGAAAAGGGACAGGTAAGGAGTTTGGGATTGACATGGACACACTGCTACATTGAGAATGGATAACCAACAAGGACCTACTGCATAGCACATGGAACTCTGCTCAATGTTATGTGGCAGCCTGGAGAGGAGGGGAGTTTGGGGTTGAGGGGGAATGGATACATGTATATATATGGCTGAATCCTTTTTCTGTTCACCTGAAACTATCACAACATTGTTAACTGGCTATACCCCCAATACAAAATAAGAAGTTTTTTTTAAAAAATAGTTGCATAACTTGTTTTTGGAAGGGAGGGAAGAAAGGAAAAAGAGAAGGGAAGAGGGAGGGAGAGAGTGCGGGAGGGATGGAGGGAAAGAACAGAGTGAGGCAGGGAGAGAGAAAAGTGGTAGTGTGGGGAAGGGAGGAAGGAAGGAAAGAAAGAAAGGGGAGAGGGAGAAAAGGAGGGAGAGAGGGAAGGGACTAAAAGAGAGAAGAAAGTAGAGAAAAGGAAAAATGATACAAAGGGATTAAAAACTTTAAAGTTAAAACTCTGTCTAGGTGATGACCGCATCAACAGAATAAATGGCTTAATGAAAGCACTGCGGGACTGGCCAGGGGTAAGAATCTGGACTGATGGTCTTACAACACTACTGAACATTGTTTGCCTTAGTACACAGTATGTTGACTTATGGGTGCTACTTACCAATTTCTAGGAAGCCTCAATGACCACTCAGAAAATTGGGCTCTGTTCTGGGAAACAGAATGGGACTGTTTCAATACTGTTTGCTTCTAGTTGCTCCTACATTAAGGGTAAACTGGCTTCTGTGGGTTGGACTGGCTGCCTACGACCCCACCATTCCTAGAGCTATTTCTCTCTCTTTCTCCTTTTACCTTTGGTCTTCTTTTTCTTAATCTTTATTAGAATATAGTTGATTTATAATGCTGTATTAGTGTCTGCTGTACAGGGAAGTGAATCAGTTATTCATAAATACACATGCACACACATACATATGTATATCCACTTGTCTTTACATTCTTTTCTCAAAGAGGTCATTACAAAGTACCAGAGTACTGAGAAGGGTTCCCTGTGCTACACAGTAGGTCTTCATTAGTTATCTGTTTTATGTATACATTGTATGTATGCGTCAATCCTAATCTCCTGATTTATTCCTCCTCCCCTTCCCTCCAGAAATCATAACTTTGTGTTTTACATTTGTGACTACAGATGTAATAAGTCTAGATGTAAATAAGTCCATTTGTACCATTTTTAGATTCCACACATACGTGATAAATGAAATTTGTCTTTCTCTGACTTACTTTACTCAGTATGACCATCTCTAGGTCCACATATGTTGCTGCAAATGGCATTATTTCATTCTTTTTATGGCTAAGCAATACCCCATTGCATATATGTACCACATCTTCCTTATCCATTCCTCTGTCAGTGGACATTTAGGTTGCTTCCTAGGTTGTTTCTGTGAGAGGAAGCTGAAGGGACTAAGAGGACAGCCCCTCTCCCCATACCCTACCCCATGATAATCATCGGAAATGGAGTCATGGAGAAGAAGGAAACTGGAGATTATGAGATGTATGAAAGGAAGTGAGGAAAGAACAGGTAGGTAAAGTATGTGTGGATATTAAGAGACAATGGAAATGTTAGATTTCCAATCAGGCTCTTGAATTCTCTCAACTGTCTGGCTCTTATGCTGTTTGATGTGTTAACAATCCCCTTACAGGTGTATCTATCTTCTTCCTACCATTATAAGAAAGAACTTACCAGAGTATAGCACAAGGAAGTAGATTCCTGTAATAAGCCATAATGGAAAGGAATATGAAAAAGATCTTGTGTGTGTGTACATATACATACTGTTGTTGTTTAGTGGCTAAGTTGCCGCCAACTCTTTGTGACCCCATGGACTGAGGCTGCCAGGTTCCTGTCCATGGAATTTTCAGGCCAGAATACTGGAGTGGGTTTCCATTTTTCTTAGGGAACATCTTTGTTGCAGTGATATAGTTGATTTATAATGATGTATTAGTGTCTGCTGTACAGGGAAGTGAATCAGTTATTCATAAATACACATGCACACACATACATATGTATATCCACTTGTCTTTACATTCTTTTCTCAAAGAGGTCATTACAAAGTACCAGAGTACTGAGAAGGGTTCCCTGTGCTACACAGTAGGTCTTCATTAGTTATCTGTTTTATGTATACATTGTATGTATGCGTCAATCCTAATCTCCTGATTTATTCCTCCTCCCCTTCCCTCCAGAAATCATAACTTTGTGTTTTACATTTGTGACTACAGATGTAATAAGTCTAGATGTAAATAAGTCCATTTGTACCTTTTTTAGATTCCACACATACGTGATAAATGAAATTTGTCTTTCTCTGACTTACTTTACTCAGTATGACCATCTCTAGGTCCACATATGTTGCTGCAAATGGCATTATTTCATTCTTTTTATGGCTAAGCAATACCCCATTGCATATATGTACCACATCTTCCTTATCCATTCCTCTGTCAGTGGACATTTAGGTTGCTTCCTAGGTTGTTTCTGTGAGAGGAAGCTGAAGGGACTAAGAGGACAGCCCCTCTCCCCATACCCTACCCCATGATAATCATCGGAAATGGAGTCATGGAGAAGAAGGAAACTGGAGATTATGAGATGTATGAAAGGAAGTGAGGAAAGAACAGGTAGGTAAAGTATGTGTGGATATTAAGAGACAATGGAAATGTTAGATTTCCAATCAGGCTCTTGAATTCTCTCAACTGTCTGGCTCTTATGCTGTTTGATGTGTTAACAATCCCCTTACAGGTGTATCTATCTTCTTCCTACCATTATAAGAAAGAACTTACCAGAGTATAGCACAAGGAAGTAGATTCCTGTAATAAGCCATAATGGAAAGGAATATGAAAAAGATCTTGTGTGTGTGTACATATACATACTGTTGTTGTTTAGTGGCTAAGTTGCCGCCAACTCTTTGTGACCCCATGGACTGAGGCTGCCAGGTTCCTGTCCATGGAATTTTCCAGGCCAGAATACTGGAGTGGGTTTCCATTTGCTTCTTCAGGGGAACCTGAATCTCTTGCTTGGCAGGTAGATTATCATGGAGCCACCTGAGAAGATACACACACACACACACACACACACACACACACACACACACACACATGTATATATGTATATGTGTGTGTGTATGTAAAACTCACTTTGCTGTATAGCAGAAATTAACACAACTTGAAAATCAAGTATACTTCAATAAAATTTTGTAAACAACTAAAAAAATGAGGCAGTGGGAGAGGCTTCACGTCGCACTCTGCAGGCTCTGGAGACAGCACCAGCACAGACCCAGAGCCTGCTCACAAGAGCAGTGGGAGAGTCTGGTGCTTGCCTTGTACCCTTTGGGAGGAGGCAGGGATGCTCTGCTAGTGCTTTCTACTGTCAAGAATGGGGCCGGGAGCTTCACGCTTACATTCCTAAATGAGGGAGACTGTGAGGGCCACAGGAGGCTGACACCAGGAATCTGCCTTCTGCCCTTCATATCCCAATGCTTTGAGCCCTCATCACTCACTCAGCACTTCCTCTCTTTGGCCTCCATCCCAGCTAGATTTTCACTTCAAGGATTTTAATTTTTTTTTTTTTTATCTTCTCTAACATACACAAAAGTAGAGATATCAGTAGAACAAACACCATATGTTTTTGTTATATATTTGGCTTCGCCAACTATCCATATTCAGACTTTCCTTTGCCAACTGCTGGCTCCCCCCAAAATATCATTAAAATGGCCTTTTTAGAAGACAAAGCTGAGTTTAGTCTTACCCAGTCAGGGAGAAACACCATCTTCCCAGGGACTTACCACTCTCAAAGGAAGGATGGCAAACTTGAGTTATGTAGGAGATTGTGGGGTCTGATTTATGGTGGATCATTCAAAGGAAGGGGGCATTATTAGAATTAAGTAAGGACCACAAGGTGATCATTTATGACCTGTGGATACAGTAAGGTAAATATGTTGAGGCAGAGTTCAAAAAAGTCCTGGAGCATAAACACTGGCTTGTTGCAGTCTGTTAACAAGTTAAATTAACATTTGTTTAAATAGGCTTTATGGGAAGTTCCTGTAACAACCAATAAACTTATTTTCAACTTTTATCTTCCTGGGCAACAGTATCATGGAACAATGAAATCAAATTGACGAAGGCAATGCAATAAAAAAGCTAAACAGGTTAAGCAGCCGAATAGTGGGTGCATACATGCTGAGTAGCTCAGTTGTGTCTGAATCTTTGTGACCCCAGAGACTGCAACCCATCAGGCTCTTCTGTCCATGGAAGTTTTCCAGGCAAGGATACTGGAGTGGGTTGCCATTTCCTCCTCCAAGAGATCTTCCCAATCCAGCAATTGAACTCGCAACTCCTGAATCTTCTGCACTGGCAAATGGATTCTTTATCACTGAGCCACCTGGGAAGCCCCAGTAGAATAGTCCACTGTAAGTTCTGTTGGTGTGTATCTTTTGAGTTCTCACTGTGTCTACTGGCCACTCTTATTTTTGTGTTTTGGTATTAATTTCTTTAAACTTAGCAAATCGTATTCAGCTCACATATACTGTCTGTAATCTTTAACAACCAAAACTCTCATATACATGCAATTTAATTTTTTTCAATTATTCTGTTCATAGTTTTATTAGGAAAGCCAAGGAAATCACTCTCATACTAGGAATTCACGATCATGCTGAGGAATAAAAACTGTCAAGGACTGTTCAGAATCTCAAAGAGCTCTAAACAGAAATCACTGCCTTATTTGGCCAATAGTCAGTCTAAGCCGTGCTAACAGGAGCAGACAGAACCAGCAAGGAAAACTTCAATGTGGGCTTTGTGGGGAGTGTGTGGGTAAGCTCAGCATCTTTTTAGTAAATTAAGCCATTTTTCTGAAGGAAAAATCTGCCTAAAAAAAACTCTGGATATCTACTTCTTTGGAATTTCTCCTAAAAATATGACTATTCAGGCTACAAATATTAATCGAGCACATTTTAAATGTGTGGCAAATAAAAAGAATGAAATAATGCCATTTACGGCAACATGGATGAACCTAAAGATTATCGCACTAAGTGAAATTAGACAGAGAAAGACAAATATCACATGATACCACTTATATAGTGGTCTATTTTTTAAAAAAAATAGATATGAATGAACTTATTTACAAAACAGACTTACAGATATCCAAAAAAAACCCCAACATTTATGGTTACCAAATGGGAAATGTAGCAGGGAGGGATAAATCAGGAACTTGGGATGAACATACACACACTATTATATATAAGAGACACAGCCAACAAGGACCTACTGTAGAGCACAAGGAACTCTCTTCAATATTCCATGATAACCTATATGATAAGAGAGCCTAAAAAGAATGAATACATGCAAATGTATCACTGAATCACTTTGCTGTACACCTGAAACTAACACAACAATTGTAAATGAACTATACTGCAATAAAATTAAAATTCACAGGGTATCAAAGGAGACACAGATGTAAATAGACTTTTGGACTCAGTAGGAGAAGGAGAGGGTGGGATAACTTGAGAAAAAAGCATTAAAACATATACATTACCATATGTAAAATAGATAACCACATGTAAAATAGTGTGAGTATGATGTATGAAGCAGGGCACCCAAAGCTGGTGCTCTGTGACCACCTGGAGGGAGGATGCGGGGGAGGTGTGAGGTGGCTCAGGATGAAGGGACACATGTATGCCTATGGCCAATTCACATTGACGTATGGCAAAAACCACCATGATATTGTAAAGTCATTATCCTCCAAATAAATAATTTTTAAAAAAATAAAATAAAATAAACGTGGGACAAGAAGAGATTGCACAGCAGGGAAAACCCAAGGCTAGGTTTTTGAGAAAAGCCTACCTTGGTGAAAAAATCACCACCCGACTTCAGAGCCAGATCTGGGTGGGAATGGCAAAAAAATTACTCAGCATCTAATCTCTTAACGCTTCTACATTTCAAATTCTACTATAAACAATCTTGCAAGCTTCTAAAGTTGGAAAGAAATAAACCCCAAGTACTGGCTGGTATCTAGAAATTACTGTTTTAGCTGCAGTTTCTGGCCTTAAGGAGATGAACAAAGGCCAAGAGGAGGAGGGGAGGCTTGCAGGTTACATTGGGTCCAGCCATCTGGAACCCATGTCACCATGTTTGATTGTATTCTTTGCATCAATGAACAGGATCCTGTTATGATTATAACTGTGCTTCAGGAGCATAAACAGCCATCCTCACCCTCAGATTTGGGCAAGAAGAGGCTCTACGCTGGGCCCATGCTTTACAAAATGACTGTTAGCACCCACTCTGTGACTCGTGGGTCCTTTGGGACCCTGTCCTGGGACTGAGGAAGTGTAACCAGCAGTTAGACGTTCACACCTGCCTCTAACCCTGCTTTGGCCTGAGGGCAACACTGTTCCACATGTCTTGCCTTATATTCTCGACAAGAAAAGTGACAGTGTCCGATGCCCTGGTAAGTTTGTAGGTTCTTCCAGTGCTCCAAAGAACTAGGAGGATTTGAATGACAAGAAAGCTTGAGTAAGAGAAAAGACAAATTTGCTAACCTGTCAAACCCTCCTCTCACAATGCAGACTCTTGCATAATAAAGTAATTCCCAGGAGTGCTGAGCACCCATTCTGCCTCTCTTCTTTCCTACTCATATTTCTAGAGACAAATCAGTGAGGTGCTGGCAGCTGAGGAACACTTTACAACGTGAAACAATTCAAATAGCTTAAATACGGATTAGGCTGAAGCATATAACATTTTCCCTTTTCAGGCAGGTTAATCTGAAATGGTTCAAATATACTCACACTCCAGACATACACACACACATACTCCTTGTTATATCTAAGGACATACATGCATGAAGCATGATAGCAATTCTTTAGAGTACTGTATGGATCTGAAATTGCTTTAAGATAGGGTGAAAATAAAGAAGTTAATAGTTTTATGCAATGAAATTACTTTATAATATTTTTTGTGATATTTTACCACATGCAATCCCATTACAATGTTTAAACACGGTATGTAAATCCCTTGCTTATATATGATATTTAACATTCATGATTATTTTCAAGTCAAAATATTGCTTTAAGTGACTTTTTTTACAATCCCACTTGCTATTACTTTAGGAAAATAAAGTTTATTTGAAACAAAATTAATAAAAAAACTGTATAGACCCATAATAACTCACAAAGATGCCACGGCTAAGAATAGACTATAAATTATTTGGAAGTTTTGCTTTAATGACATAAGTATTTTGTCTCGCTAAAATAAACTTTATGGGATAAATATACATATAAATTATGTATATTTTTATTTTATTACTCCTCAAAACATCACTAGCTCATTCAAAGAGCATACATATATATGCAAAAAACAAAAAAAAAAAAATCAATTATCTTTGGCATATTGCCAGATTTAATTCTATTAAACCTATAGCTTAAAAGATATTCATGGGGCTTCCCTGGTGGTCCAGTGGGTGTAGAGTCTGCCTTGCAGTGCAAGGGACACTAGTTCGATCTCTGGCCCAGGAAGATTCCACGTGCCAGAGTGGCTGGACCGGTGTGTCCAATTGCAAGTCAGCACTCCAGAGCGCATGTGCCCAGAGCCAGTGCTCTGCAGTGAGAGTGGCCACTGCAATGGGAGGCTCACACATGCTAAAGAATAAAAATGGATGAAGATAAATATAAACAAAAAAGAGTCATGATGGGGAAAAGAAGAAAAAAACATTAAAAAAAAGATAGTCATGATTAATTATTGCAGATATATTTGCCACAACAGGAGGACAGAACTGATTTTACTTAACAAGTCTGTTAAATTTGCTTTATTACTTTTAAATATCTTTACTCTTTCTTCAGTTCCCTCAGATGTTCAGAGCAAGCCTGTTTCCAGCAATATCTCTATGCATCAATCACCATTAGTCATTGGTACCTCTTATGTGCCAACCAGATTAGAAAGAAAAATGTTTAAAGGTGATTAGACTACAGAAGAGACTCCTGCAAGTCTTAACTCAAAAACCCAGAGAGATCAGTCATCCTAGCCAGTGAAGGAGGTGGGAAGGAGTCATGGGGGTGGTGTGAACAGGACAGAGTTCATGTTCTGTTGAAAGGAGGCAACTTCAGCCCACTGCTCCATCGTTCCCACGAGAAAATGTGGGCAAAGACTGCCAGAATCTTTTTCAAATAGTTAGGAATATGGATTTTTTTAATATAAAGCCTCTCGGTTGGAAATATTTAATTTTAAAACTATGTAGATCAAACAAAATGTTTCTATGGATTGGATTTAACCAATAAAATCCCCTTTCTCAATCTTTACTTTAGATACAAGGCACAAGGTACAGGTACAAGGACAGGAACTACCACTTGCCTTGTGTTCTTCCACCATGTCTCATTTACTCTCCTTATGGTTGAGTTTATGTTTTCTCCTCCTCACCCCAGCCTCTCCCTATCTTCTCCCCACCAACTCGCACCCTAGTTTGACTCTATCTGTTCTTCTGCTCCCACTGTGAAATACGACTGCCACTTTTATGGTCACTTAAGTTACAGATAGAAACTAACTAGCCAAGGAGAGAAGGGTCTCTCTTAGCACCACTGATGCATTAATTGGAAGAGGAGTATCTAGAGAATGTGGCTTGGGCACCATAGGTAATCCAGGTCGTTTTGCACACCAACGACCAATTATTTACTATTTCTCAAGTTTACTATTTAAATACAGTTACCCAGTCTGACACTCTGACATTGGGACAAGAACCAGCTAAGGGTAACAATAATAATGCTTATTACTACTCATGTATATATACAACCTGTGGTGGAATCTAATTTTAATTGTTAAATATACTTAACCTGATGATTATTATCTAGGAGGATTTCTTCTCTCTTGGAACTGGCAGTATATTCAGGGCTAGATTCTGTGTGCTAACACATCTACTCCCACACAAAGGCAACAGGAAGCAAATGGGGGAGAGAAGAGGAAGGTGCTAGGAAAATGATCACAAAGAACCCAGAAGGAGAACTGGTAAACCAAATGGATGGTCTTCCAGTGAAGCCAGAAAAGATGGAACAGGAGAAAAAAACTGCATCCCACTCAGTATTCCAACAGCTTTCCTCTTCAAATCTAGTTCCCCAATTTCTTCTCTGAAATCTTCACTTTCATTGTTGGAGCAGCCAAATTTTTTTTTTTTTTGCCCTACGTGGCTATTCATACAAGATTGGACATTTAAAATGTCAAATAATACTTATTTGGCAAAATATACATTTGAACAAAATACACAATTTGTGAGGACTTCTCTGCTGGTCCAGTGGCTACAGTTCCATGCTCCCAATGCAGCAGGCCTGGTCAGGGAACTAGATCCCACATGCCACAACCAAGAGTCCACATGCTACAATGAAAGATTCCACATGCTGTAACTAAAACCCAATGCAATCAAATAAATATTATATAGATAGATAGATATCTAGATACACATATACACAGATATATATACATATATACATATACATACATATATATATATATAATGCAAAGAGCTGACTCATCAGAAAAGACCCTGATCCTGGGAAAGATTGAAGGCAAAAGGAGAAGGAGGTGGCAGAGGATGACTTGGTTAGATAGCATCACCGACTCAATGGACATAATTTGAGCAAACTTTGGGAGACAGTGAAGGACAGGCAAGCCTGGTGTGCTGTAGTCCATGGGGTCTCAAACAGCTGGACACAACATAGCAACTGAACAACAAGGGTCGAACATAGATTCGAGAATGTGCTTGGGCACCATAGGTAATCCAGGTCGTTTTGCACACCAACGACCAATTATTTACTATTTCTCAAGTTTACTATTTAAATACAGTTACCCAGTCTGACACTCTGACATTGGGACAAGAACCAGCTAAGGGTAACAATAATAATGCTTATTACTACTCATGTATATATACAACCTGTGGTGGAATCTAATTTTAATTGTTAAATATACTTAACCTGATGATTATTATCTAGGAGGATTTCTTCTCTCTTGGAACTGGCAGTATATTCAGGGCTAGATTCTGTGTGCTAACACATCTACTCCCACACAAAGGCAACAGGAAGCAAATGGGGGAGAGAAGAGGAAGGTGCTAGGAAAATGATCACAAAGAACCCAGAAGGAGAACTGGTAAACCAAATGGATGGTCTTCCAGTGAAGCCAGAAAAGATGGAACAGGAGAAAAAAACTGCATCCCACTCAGTATTCCAACAGCTTTCCTCTTCAAATCTAGTTCCCCAATTTCTTCTCTGAAATCTTCACTTTCATTGTTGGAGCAGCCAAATTTTTTTTTTTTTTTTTTGCCCTACGTGGCTATTCATACAAGATTGGACATTTAAAATGTCAAATAATACTTATTTGGCAAAATATACATTTGAACAAAATACACAATTTGTGAGGACTTCTCTGCTGGTCCAGTGGCTACAGTTCCATGCTCCCAATGCAGCAGGCCTGGTCAGGGAACTAGATCCCACATGCCACAACCAAGAGTCCACATGCTACAATGAAAGATTCCACATGCTGTAACTAAAACCCAATGCAATCAAATAAATATTATATAGATAGATAGATATCTAGATACACATATACACAGATATATATACATATATACATATACATACATATATATATATATAATGCAAAGAGCTGACTCATCAGAAAAGACCCTGATCCTGGGAAAGATTGAAGGCAAAAGGAGAAGGAGGTGGCAGAGGATGACTTGGTTAGATAGCATCACCGACTCAATGGACATAATTTGAGCAAACTTTGGGAGACAGTGAAGGACAGGCAAGCCTGGTGTGCTGTAGTCCATGGGGTCTCAAACAGCTGGACACAACATAGCAACTGAACAACAAGGGTCGAACAGCTAATAACCAGCAAATCCTGGGCTTGAATTCTAAATGCCTTAGCTTTAACATCTTCCTACTGTTTCCAGTAGAACTGTCTAGTAAGAGAGACACTATTGATAGTTACAAGATGCTCTTATATTTGGTCAAGCATTATTCTGAGTGTTTCTGGAAGATGATTTTTTTTTTAACTTTTATTTTACTTTGAAATTTTACAGAGTTTTGTTGTTTACAGATATGTATGTTCCCAGACTAGTCATATGTATATGGAAGATGATTTTTAGATGTTTTTAGTCCAATTAAACTGCTGGACATCCGATTAGATTAACATTTTAAAAGTAAAGTAAGCAGACTGCCTTCAGGAATTCAGGGGAACCTCATCCAATCAGTTGAAAGTCTGAACAAAACAAAAAGACCGACCCTCTCTCAAGGTAATAGACAATTTTCTAGCTGACAGCTTTCAGATTTCATCTGTGACACTGGTTGGCTCTTCCTGCCTGACAATCTTTGAACTGAAACTTCAGCTCTCGGTAGGTCTCCAGTACCACTGGTACACTCTGAAGGTTTTGGACCTACCATCTTCCTTGACTGTGTATGCCAATTCTTTATAATGAATCTGTATACGTAAGTATGTAGACAGAGATATCTCCTATTGGTTCTGTTTCAGTGGAGGATCATGACTAAACGTTTCTGAATAGGTCTATTTTCCTAAACAATAATAATTCTCATGATTTTTCTTTTATGTTTTTACTTTTCCTAAATTTTCCCTGTTACAGAGTTTCAAACTGGAGAGCAGGATGTTTTTTTTGTCAGGCTGAACCTTATATGAACTGACGTCAGTCAACAGGCTGATGGCTCCCTGCTTTCCTAGGGCAATGGGTGTCTCCTGGACCATACCACTACTTCATGAAATGCTCTGAGATGGGAGGTGTAAGTCAAGTTCTCAGGCCTCCATGTCCATATGGACCTCAGGCCAAATTATCCCTGCCTTTGAGGACGCAAAGGCTAAACAGTAGCTTCCTAAGCTGCCCAGGAGACTGATGGAACAGAAATCTGGTGTGTTAAGTCCCTGCAGAGTGAAACCTGACCCATGGGAACTGAGGACAGGAGGCTGTCAGGAGGGTTACCTGCCTTCCTTGTCCATCTTGAGGCTCATGACCTCCTCACAGCCCTCCTGGAAGGTCTTTCAGGATAAGTGAGCATGCCTTCTGTATGACTTGCTGTTTCTTTTTGTGGCTCATTGGGACATCATAGCCAGTGTGGAAATGCATCATGTCACACAGGATTGCAAATTTCTTTGGCTCTCTTGCCTTCTTCCTCAGCCTTACCACCCTAGATATATACCTCTCAAATAATGTTTCAGCACTTCAATCCTTGCCTTAGGCTCTGCTTGCTAATGCATCAAGCAAAAGACACATTTTCTGAGTTAGGATTGGTGATTGCTTTATAACAGATTGGTGTGGGAGGCAAGAATAGTTAAATTTGTCCAACAATTGGCTATCTGAAAAATCAAAATAGAAGTTGTATTATGTATTTTTATAATGCTAAATTGCTTCAGTCGTGACTGACTCTTTGGGACCCCATGGACTATAGCCCTCCAGGCAACTCCTCGGTAGGTCTCCAGTACCACTGGTACACTCTGAAGGTTTTGGACCTACCATCTTCCTTGACTGTGTATGCCAATTCTTTATAATGAATCTGTATACGTAAGTATGTAGACAGAGATATCTCCTATTGGTTCTGTTTCAGTGGAGGATCATGACTAAACGTTTCTGAATAGGTCTATTTTCCTAAACAATAATAATTCTCATGATTTTTCTTTTATGTTTTTACTTTTCCTAAATTTTCCCTGTTACAGAGTTTCAAACTGGAGAGCAGGATGTTTTTTTTGTCAGGCTGAACCTTATATGAACTGACGTCAGTCAACAGGCTGATGGCTCCCTGCTTTCCTAGGGCAATGGGTGTCTCCTGGACCATACCACTACTTCATGAAATGCTCTGAGATGGGAGGTGTAAGTCAAGTTCTCAGGCCTCCATGTCCATATGGACCTCAGGCCAAATTATCCCTGCCTTTGAGGACGCAAAGGCTAAACAGTAGCTTCCTAAGCTGCCCAGGAGACTGATGGAACAGAAATCTGGTGTGTTAAGTCCCTGCAGAGTGAAACCTGACCCATGGGAACTGAGGACAGGAGGCTGTCAGGAGGGTTACCTGCCTTCCTTGTCCATCTTGAGGCTCATGACCTCCTCACAGCCCTCCTGGAAGGTCTTTCAGGATAAGTGAGCATGCCTTCTGTATGACTTGCTGTTTCTTTTTGTGGCTCATTGGGACATCATAGCCAGTGTGGAAATGCATCATGTCACACAGGATTGCAAATTTCTTTGGCTCTCTTGCCTTCTTCCTCAGCCTTACCACCCTAGATATATACCTCTCAAATAATGTTTCAGCACTTCAATCCTTGCCTTAGGCTCTGCTTGCTAATGCATCAAGCAAAAGACACATTTTCTGAGTTAGGATTGGTGATTGCTTTATAACAGATTGGTGTGGGAGGCAAGAATAGTTAAATTTGTCCAACAATTGGCTATCTGAAAAATCAAAATAGAAGTTGTATTATGTATTTTTATAATGCTAAATTGCTTCAGTCGTGACTGACTCTTTGGGACCCCATGGACTATAGCCCTCCAGGCAACTCTGTCCATGTAATTCTCCAGACAAGAATACAGGAGTAGGCTTCATTTCCTTCTCCAGGATATTTTTATAATAGCCAGATAATATCTTGCTAAAATATTTAAGGAAAAAGGATACCATTTTTATAAAATTTGTGGTTTGCTTACAATTAAAATCTTTCCACTCTAAAAACAAACTGAAAACTTTTGTGGTTTATAACTGTGTTCAGAAAATATACTGAATTGACTGTCGACTCGAGAATTTTCATTGTTTTGAGCAACATTCCCAGCATTAATCATGATGGCTTGATACCAAACACAAAAATGATACCTGAATCTGGGTGGATGAGCATCTTAGGACTACTCAAGATACCTTTTAGCCAAGTCACAATCTGTGATTTGTCTCTTTAAGTGACATGTTGAGAGTTAGTTTTAAGTTCTAACTAACCAAAGTTTTCCTCTCATTATGGGCTTCCTGTGGAGCTCAGTTGGTAAAGAATCTGCCTGCAATGCAGGAGAACTGGGTTTGATTTCTGAGTCAGGAAGATCCCCTGGAGAAGGAAATGGCAACCCGTTCCAGTGTTCTTGCCTGGATAATCCCATGGTCAGAGGAGCCTAGAAGGCTACAGTCCGTGGGGCCACAAGAGTCAGATACAACTTCGCGACTAAACCACCATGGGCTGAATATTTGTGCTCCCTAAAGTTCATGCTTTGAAGCTCTAACCCTCATGGTATTTGCAAGTGTGGCCTTTGGAAATAAATAGGTTTAGGTGAGGTCATGAGAGTGGCATCCTCATGGTGGGTTTAGTGTCCTTAAAAGAGAAGACCAGAAAATTCTCCCTCCCCCTCCCCCTCATGGAAGAGCACAGGGAGAAGACAGTCACCTGCAAGTTAGAAGAGGGCTCCAATCAGGAACAGGAATCGGCCGGCACATTGACCTTGGACTTCTCAGGCTCCAGAACTGTGGGAAATAAATGTCTGTTATTTAAGTTTATGCAATTTTTTACAGCAGCCTGAATAGATGAATACATTGACACTGCTGATTTACCTCATCACTTGTTTCTCTCTAAATCAGCCTGCAAAAACAGAACTGGTGGAAGAATGAGAGCAAGAAAGGCAAATGATCAATGGAAGGTTCAGAGTAAAGTTGAGATGCAGTAATTCTGCTGAAATCTTCTCTAAACCCAAGCCATTAGAGAAATAAACTTTCTCTGAAACTCAGAATTGCTGATGTTGACCTTGGCCCCTCCAAATACCTTAGGACGTCAGAGCTGAACGCTCTGGGCCCAAATCCCATGGAAACAGGATTTAATATAGTTTCAGCCAATGTCACAGTCAGGGCACACTCTGATCAGCCAAAGGAACCAAAAATATCATCTGTAGCTCCTTAATGATGTTTGCCCCAAGAGTTAACTTAAACTTTAGTTTATTATGCAGAGGGAAAAATAATTACCTCAAAATCCCAGCTTTTCACAAACACAGGGATCATGGAAGTCAAACCACAGACTCAGTCACTTACATCACCAATAATAGAGACTCTATAATTAGAGATTAGCCAACTGCAATCATTTCTGATGCTGCAGACAGCTGGATCAAGCTGATTTCCTCTCCAGTTGTGTCAAGCTAGAATGTCCCATTTTTTCCCTTTGTAAAAGAAATCAGCAGAATGGTGACTCAGAAACACAGAGCATCTCTTTTCCTCACCTGAAATTCTAACAAAGCAGTTTTGTATCTACACTTTTTTTCTAGCTTCACACATCTTCCAGATAAAACACCTTTACTGCCATATAGCTGCCTGGGTGAGACGCCTAGAATGTCTTTCATCTGGACTTCAAATTGATGGCATTAGAAACAGTTCCTCTAAACTAAGCCCTATGTTCAATGCCACACAAAAAAAGCACTCGGTTTATTTTCTCCAGAAGCAAATAGCTGAGAAACCGTTTAAGACTAATAACCATGCTAAAAGTAAAGGCAATCATAACATCATTATTTTTACCATTAATGGTAAAGTAAGCATTTCATGCCAGATGCTGCCTCCTTCCTAATTCTAACTCAATGGAGGCTCCGCCCAGCCTGGACTTTGTGCCTCAAGATCCTTTCTTCCTTTAACGTTTGGAACTGTTGCTTCTTGCCGTTGTTCTGTCTTGTGAGGTGTGAGGCTGGTTTTACTTTTGAACGTAGAAGACAAAATTAGACTATAAGAATCAAGTATTCCTCAGTCTTGTTTGCTTCTAAGTTGGCATCGAAACACTAATGAGGGGCTTTCCTGGTGGTCCAGTGCATCAATGGAAGGTTCAGAGAAATAAACTTTCTCTGAAAAATTTCAAAGAATTGCTGATGTTGACCTTGGCCCCTCCAAATACCTTAGGACGTCAGAGCTGAACGCTCTGGGCCCAAATCCCATGGAAACAGGATTTAATATAGTTTCAGCCAATGTCACAGTCAGGGCACACTCTGATCAGCCAAAGGAACCAAAAATATCATCTGTAGCTCCTTAATGATGTTTGCCCCAAGAGTTAACTTAAACTTTAGTTTATTATGCAGAGGGAAAATAATTACCTCAAAATCCCAGCTTTTCACAAACACAGGGATCATGGAAGTCAAACCACAGACTCAGTCACTTACATCACCAATAATAGAGACTCTATAATTAGAGATTAGCCAACTGCAATCATTTCTGATGCTGCAGACAGCTGGATCAAGCTGATTTCCTCTCCAGTTGTGTCAAGCTAGAATGTCCCATTTTTTCCCTTTGTAAAAGAAATCAGCAGAATGGTGACTCAGAAACACAGAGCATCTCTTTTCCTCACCTGAAATTCTAACAAAGCAGTTTTGTATCTACACTTTTTTTCTAGCTTCACACATCTTCCAGATAAAACACCTTTACTGCCATATAGCTGCCTGGGTGAGACGCCTAGAATGTCTTTCATCTGGACTTCAAATTGATGGCATTAGAAACAGTTCCTCTAAACTAAGCCCTATGTTCAATGCCACACAAAAAAAGCACTCGGTTTATTTTCTCCAGAAGCAAATAGCTGAGAAACCGTTTAAGACTAATAACCATGCTAAAAGTAAAGGCAATCATAACATCATTATTTTTACCATTAATGGTAAAGTAAGCATTTCATGCCAGATGCTGCCTCCTTCCTAATTCTAACTCAATGGAGGCTCCCGCCCAGCCTGGACTTTGTGCCTCAAGATCCTTTCTTCCTTTAACGTTTGGAACTGTTGCTTCTTGCCGTTGTTCTGTCTTGTGAGGTGTGAGGCTGGTTTTACTTTTGAACGTAGAAGACAAAATTAGACTATAAGAATCAAGTATTCCTCAGTCTTGTTTGCTTCTAAGTTGGCATCGAAACACTAATGAGGGGCTTTCCTGGTGGTCCAGTGGGTGAGGACACCGCCTTGCAGTGCAGGGGGCGCCAGTTCAATCCCTGGCCTGGGAAGATCCCATGTGCCAAAGAGCGGCTGGACTGATGTGTCCAACTACTGAGCTGGAGCTCTGGAGTCCACGCACCCAGAGCTGGTGCTCTGCAGTGAGAGAGGCCACTGTGATGTGAAGCCCACACAAGCCAAAAAACAAAGATGGATGGAAATAAATAAATAAAAGATCAATAGATGTGGCAAAAAAAATGTATAAAAAAAATTTTTTAAAAGACAAAAACACTAGTGATCCCCCACAGTTTAGCAATGTCTCTATTTCACAGTCTTCAGAATTGGAGTTTGTAGAAATAGGCAGAAGCCTTCTAAGGTGATCCAAACACACTGGTCAAAATGCATTCTTCCCCTTTTTATTACACTGCCAATAACATATTCACCAGTTGCCACCACAAATTAAGCAAAGCCTAAAGAGAAATATGCATTGACTCCAGGATACAGATAATGCAGAAAAAATAATAAGTCTAGGCCAATTTATTGAACAATTGACAAAATAATCCTCAACCTTTGCGAATGCAGTTTCCATTGGCTGGCCACTGAAGACCTTCACAAGAGAGCAAATGTTCTAGTTACCTCGTCAATACAACTTCATACTCTCACTTTAACCAGTAAACTATTTTTCTTCCCTACTTTTTCTTTTTCTAGTAACTGTTCCTGACCTATCAAAAAGCACTCGGTTTATTTTCTCCAGAAGCAAATAGCTGAGAAACCGTTTAAGACTAATAACCATGCTAAAAGTAAAGGCAATCATAACATCATTATTTTTACCATTAATGGTAAAGTAAGCATTTCATGCCAGATGCTGCCTCCTTCCTAATTCTAACTCAATGGAGGCTCCGCCCAGCCTGGACTTTGTGCCTCAAGATCCTTTCTTCCTTTAACGTTTGGAACTGTTGCTTCTTGCCGTTGTTCTGTCTTGTGAGGTGTGAGGCTGGTTTTACTTTTGAACGTAGAAGACAAAATTAGACTATAAGAATCAAGTATTCCTCAGTCTTGTTTGCTTCTAAGTTGGCATCGAAACACTAATGAGGGGCTTTCCTGGTGGTCCAGTGGGTGAGGACACCGCCTTGCAGTGCAGGGGGCGCCAGTTCAATCCCTGGCCTGGGAAGATCCCATGTGCCAAAGAGCGGCTGGACTGATGTGTCCAACTACTGAGCTGGAGCTCTGGAGTCCACGCACCCAGAGCTGGTGCTCTGCAGTGAGAGAGGCCACTGTGATGTGAAGCCCACACAAGCCAAAAAACAAAGATGGATGGAAATAAATAAATAAAAGATCAATAGATGTGGCAAAAAAAATGTATAAAAAAAATTTTTTAAAAGACAAAAACACTAGTGATCCCCCACAGTTTAGCAATGTCTCTATTTCACAGTCTTCAGAATTGGAGTTTGTAGAAATAGGCAGAAGCCTTCTAAGGTGATCCAAAAACACTGGTCAAAAATGCATTCTTCCCTTCTTATTACACTGCCAATAACATATTCACCAGTTGCCACCACAAATTAAGCAAAGCCTAAAGAGAAATATGCATTGACTCCAGGATACAGATAATGCAGAAAAAATAATAAGTCTAGGCCAATTTATTGAACAATTGACAAAATAATCCTCAACCTTTGCGAATGCAGTTTCCATTGGCTGGCCACTGAAGACCTTCACAAGAGAGCAAATGTTCTAGTTACCTCGTCAATACAACTTCATACTCTCACTTTAACCAGTAAACTATCTCATATTTTTTTCTTCTAGAACTGTGTCCATGACCTGATTCAGATGATACTGATTTGAGTATTAAGAGCTGGAAGTATGTTCCTTATCATGCAGGTTAGAGCTTCCCAAACTTTATCAAGGCCAGGAATTCCTTTTATTAATTTTCTTGATATATCTCACATTATGTGGTTTTTTGAATCCAACAAGATTTTTTTATTAAATAAATAACTTTGGGCTTCCTTGGCGGTCCAGTGGGTAAGGACACCGCCTTGCAGTACAAGGGGTGCTGGTTCAATCCCTGGCCTGGGAAGATCCCACGTGCCACGAAGTGGCTGGACCGATGTGTCCAATTACCAAGCCAGAGCTCTGGAGCGCATGTGCCCAGAGCCGGTGCTCTGCGACAGCAGAGGCCACTGTGATGGGAGGCCCACACGGGCCAAAGAACAAAGATGGACGAAAATAGACAAATGAAAGACCAATAGAAGTAGCCCGCCTGCTCCCCTCCCTCCCCACCCCACCCCTCCAAAATAAATAAATAAATAAATCTTAAAAAAAAAAAAGCTTTTCCCATTTCTATTAATCAAAGTCAAATTACTGTCACTTGAGGCAGGAGATAGGGTCTGCTCTATTTAAATGACTTGAACTAAGAATGGTAGAAAGAGTTCACTGAGTCATTGGGCAGACAAAAACACAGCCCCACAAATCCCAGACTTGATTCTTTCATCTGAACTCTCTCTCCCATTCTTAGTTCAAGTCATTTAAATACAGGTCATTTTTATGATTCAATTGGAATTATTATTAGTTTTTAAATGAAGCATTTTAAAATAAAAAGTTTAAAAAAATACTGTTGACCCCAACTCCTGCCACAAGTGACAGTAATGTGACTTTGATTAATAAAAATGAGAAAAAATACTTATTTAATAAAAATATCTTGTTGGATTAAAAAAAAAAAACTTGCACAATGTGAGATTTATCAAGAAAATTAATAAATGGAACTCCTGGCCTTGATAAAGATTGGAAAACACAAACATGTGTGATAAGAAACATGCTCTATTCTTTTGCCCATTCTCCCCTCTTTCTTCTCCACACATGGCTTCTCTGGCCTTTGGGTACACTGTCCTCCTCACCCAGAAGGACCATTTTTCATCCTCTGCATATGTAAGATTTAATCCAGTGTCACTTTTTGTGATCAAACAATCCCCCCACCCCCTGCCACTACTACTTAGAAGTGACTGCTTCCTTACCTTTGTTTCCCCAGTAAGCTGTTTGCACTATGAACATAAGGTTGTGGTCATATACCTGTTTCCTATACCAGACAATCTCTTTGCCTTGCTTACACTTTATCCCTAGAGTTTTGCACAATAACTAACACACAGTAAGATACTCATACTTTTTTATTTAATGAGCAAATGAACAAATCAGTTCCCTGATGGCTCAAACAGTAAACCAATCTGCCTTCAATACAGGAGACCTGGGATCAACCCCTGGGTCAGGAAGATCCTCTGGAGAAAGGAATGGCAACCTACTCCAGTAGTCTTGCCTGGAGAATCCCATGGACAGAGCTGCCTGGTGGGCCACAGTCCATAGGGTTGCAAAGAGTCGGACATTACTGAGTGACTAACACTTTCCAACACATACTATATAAACTAACTGCTGTTGCTTACAAAGATAAAATTTCCATAAGATTCTAAACTAGTGTTGAAAGTGGACAAGATCTAAAAGATGAGCAAAGCACTGCAATACTCAAACCTTTCCTTAAGTGGAACAAAGTACTGGATTTAAGCATTTTGTTACTATGAGCATTCTGCTGTTTGTTTTCACATGCTCCTCCCACCATTTTCCCACTCTAAAAAATCTTCTACTTCTTTGACAACAAAGAACAGGACTGAACAGGTCACGTTTTGCTTTTCATATCCATTATTCTATTGGATCCTCATGCCAACCCTGTTTCATAGGTCTAGAATCAAAGGCTCTGAGAAGTTAAACTTTGCCCAAGGTCACAGAGTTGGTAGATGAAATGTGGAGTCTAACCTTTTATCTGCCTTTTTCTTCATGGGCCACAAAATAGACTTCATGCACCAATTTCACTGTCATTGTTATCTAATCATATGACTGACAGAATGATAGGACACAGTGCAAAAAGGCAGTCCATAGCAAACTCACTCACACACCCAGATGTGAAATAGATACAACATGGACTGACCCTCTAGGATGACTTCTATGAATACAAGGTATATAAAGTACAAGTTTGATTATATGGGGATGGGGGAGTAAATATACACAAATGCCCACTGAGATAAAAAATATATCAAAAAGTTAAATGCAGTACAGTTACTGATAATTTTACTTTTTCTTCAGAATTTCCAATGTTTCTCATATTTTTTCAGTAAATGTGTTCTGCATGTATATAATCAGAACATGCTATCTGAATAAAAATAAGGTATAAAATTGGTAGGTGGATAGCACTAATGAATAGCTTAGAAGTAAATTCAGTATCTAAGACTTTAGAACATAAAACTCACCAGTTTATGAACATTCAGCCTAGAGACCTAGACAAATAAAACCACCAACCAGAGCAAGGTTCTTTGTCTTTGCCTACTGCCAACAGATGGCACTAGTTCTTGCTGGGGTTTTTAGATATAAAAACAAGTGGACTTACACATAATCTTTAGAATCAACCTGTATTTATACAGAAGAGTCTCCAAATAGGGCAAAAGAAATGACACAAATAAATGGAAATTTCTTTATAAAGAGTTTAATGAAAACTGACTGCTGACTTAAATGGAAAAAAGGAATCACAACAACATTTACATGAGTAAAAATGTAGAATTCACCTAAATATCTAAAAATGGGGACTTCCCTGGTGGCTCAGATGGTAAAGAATCTGCCTGAAATGTGGGAGACCTGGGCTTGATCCCTATGCTGGGAAGATCCCTTGGAGAAGGGAACACCTAACTACCCCAGTATTTTATGGACACTGCTGTGAGACTAGGGGATCTCAAGCAGGGGCTCTGTGGAGACCTGGAGGGGTGAGATAGAGAGGCAGATGAGGGGGCTGAGGGTTGAGGGACATATTTGTACCGGGTCAATGTGTGGAAGTAAACAACAAAAAAACTGGTAAAAAAATAATAATAATAAAAATAAATATTAAATAATTAAATATAAATATTTCTTAAATATAAAATAATAATAATTTATATGAGGTCAGTGTGTGGCAGTAAACAACAACAAAAACCCTGTAAAAAATAAAATAATAAAAACAGAGTAATATATATTTATTAAATATAAAATAATAAAAATAAATAAATAACAAACTGAAAATAGGGTAAGGATGAAAGAGAAAAGGCATGCTGGGATTATGAGTTATTACACAGAGACAAGTTATATTTACTAAGAATTTTAATGAATTTGAGAAATTGTCAGGATATGATACTATTTTAAAAGCCAGGGCTTCCTTGGTGGGTCAGTGGTAAAACCTGCCAGTGTTGGAGACATGAGTTGAATTCCTGATCCTGGAAGACCCCATGGGTGTTCTGCATGTATATAATCAGAACATGCTATCTGAATAAAAATAAGGTATAAAATTGGTAGGTGGATAGCACTAATGAATAGCTTAGAAGTAAATTCAGTATCTAAGACTTTAGAACATAAAACTCACCAGTTTATGAACATTCAGCCTAGAGACCTAGACAAATAAAACCACCAACCAGAGCAAGGTTCTTTGTCTTTGCCTACTGCCAACAGATGGCACTAGTTCTTGCTGGGGTTTTTAGATATAAAAACAAGTGGACTTACACATAATCTTTAGAATCAACCTGTATTTATACAGAAGAGTCTCCAAATAGGGCAAAAGAAATGACACAAATAAATGGAAATTTCTTTATAAAGAGTTTAATGAAAACTGACTGCTGACTTAAATGGAAAAAAGGAATCACAACAACATTTACATGAGTAAAAATGTAGAATTCACCTAAATATCTAAAAATGGGGACTTCCCTGGTGGCTCAGATGGTAAAGAATCTGCCTGAAATGTGGGAGACCTGGGCTTGATCCCTATGCTGGGAAGATCCCTTGGAGAAGGGAACACCTAACTACCCCAGTATTTTATGGACACTGCTGTGAGACTAGGGGATCTCAAGCAGGGGCTCTGTGGAGACCTGGAGGGGTGAGATAGAGAGGCAGATGAGGGGGCTGAGGTTTGAGGGGACATATTTGTACCGGGTCAATGTGTGGAAGTAAACAACAAAAAAACTGGTAAAAAAATAATAATAATAAAAATAAATATTAAATAATTAAATATAAATATTTCTTAAATATAAAATAATAATAATTTATATGAGGTCAGTGTGTGGCAGTAAACAACAACAAAAACCCTGTAAAAAATAAAATAATAAAAACAGAGTAATATATATTTATTAAATATAAAATAATAAAAATAAATAAATAACAAACTGAAAATAGGGTAAGGATGAAAGAGAAAAGGCATGCTGGGATTATGAGTTATTACACAGAGACAAGTTATATTTACTAAGAATTTTAATGAATTTGAGAAATTGTCAGGATATGATACTATTTTAAAAAGCCAGGGGCTTCCTTGGTGGGTCAGTGGTAAAAACCTGCCAGTGTTGGAGACATGAGTTGAATTCCTGATCCTGGAAGACCCCATGTGGCACAGAGCACCCAATCCTGTGTGGCAGAGCTATCGAGACTGTACTCTAGACACTGTGCACCACAACAAGAGAAGTCACTGCAATGAGATGCCCTTGGAACACAACCAAAAAGTCACCCCTGCTAACCACAACTAGGGGAAAGCCTGCACAGTAACAAAGATCCACTATGGTCATAACTAAGTAAGTTACTTTTAAAAAGCCAGGATGTAAAATTGCATACACACATAAGCTCAACTATATAAATGTATTATGCATAGAAAAGAAATATACTGCTAGTAGAGCGTGTTTCTACATAGGCAAGTTGTGGGCTAAATTTTATTTTTATGAACAGTTTCTCTATATCCTATAATTTCTGATGAACATTTACAGAAGGAAAAAAGGAAAATCTTTCATCTCTTTCTCTCTCTCTCTCTCTCTCTCTCTCTCTCATACACATACATATACACACAAGCCTAAAGGGAGAAACTCAAAGTTTGAAACAAAATAGATTTAAAATGGAAGCAGACAACGTGCTGATAACCAAATAAACACTTGGGTGAGCCAAAGTAAATGATTCTGCTGTGAACACTCAAACCCTTGGCTGACCCTGGTTTTTCTCTGCACAAAGGACCCAGAGCCCCATGCTTGGAGCTAGATGGCAGATAAAAGATCTCCATCAGCCTAGGCCAATGGAATTGCTGACCCATCTTGCCAATATTCATTCTTGACTTTTCTCCCACCACCTACTGCTCCTGTCTAGGTACAGATTTCCACAAGTAGCAATATTCAGAAATATAGTGTAGTGGAAAAAAAAAAAAAGAACTGAACAACATACCTTGAAATTCATGATAAAAGTGAAATTGGAATTAATGAATCTGATTTATGGTTCCTAATCTACACAGCACTGGGCACATATATTGGCTTATATTCATAATGTGAGATAAGTCAGCATGCATTATGTATCATTACTTCATAAATGTACTTGCTTTTTGTAACCATTCAGCACTGTATTATGTACATTATGTCATATGATTCCTTGGTGGGTCAGTGGTAAAAACCTGCCAGTGTTGGAGACATGAGTTGAATTCCTGATCCTGGAAGACCCCATGTGGCACAGAGCACCCAATCCTGTGTGGCAGAGCTATCGAGACTGTACTCTAGACACTGTGCACCACAACAAGAGAAGTCACTGCAATGAGATGCCCTTGGAACACAACCAAAAAGTCACCCCTGCTAACCACAACTAGGGGAAAGCCTGCACAGTAACAAAGATCCACTATGGTCATAACTAAGTAAGTTACTTTTAAAAAGCCAGGATGTAAAATTGCATACACACATAAGCTCAACTATATAAATGTATTATGCATAGAAAAGAAATATACTGCTAGTAGAGCGTGTTTCTACATAGGCAAGTTGTGGGCTAAATTTTATTTTTATGAACAGTTTCTCTATATCCTATAATTTCTGATGAACATTTACAGAAGGAAAAAAGGAAAATCTTTCATCTCTTTCTCTCTCTCTCTCTCTCTCTCTCTCTCTCATACACATACATATACACACAAGCCTAAAGGGAGAAACTCAAAGTTTGAAACAAAATAGATTTAAAATGGAAGCAGACAACGTGCTGATAACCAAATAAACACTTGGGTGAGCCAAAGTAAATGATTCTGCTGTGAACACTCAAACCCTTGGCTGACCCTGGTTTTTCTCTGCACAAAGGACCCAGAGCCCCATGCTTGGAGCTAGATGGCAGATAAAAGATCTCCATCAGCCTAGGCCAATGGAATTGCTGACCCATCTTGCCAATATTCATTCTTGACTTTTCTCCCACCACCTACTGCTCCTGTCTAGGTACAGATTTCCACAAGTAGCAATATTCAGAAATATAGTGTAGTGGAAAAAAAAAAAAAGAACTGAACAACATACCTTGAAATTCATGATAAAAGTGAAATTGGAATTAATGAATCTGATTTATGGTTCCTAATCTACACAGCACTGGGCACATATATTGGCTTATATTCATAATGTGAGATAAGTCAGCATGCATTATGTATCATTACTTCATAAATGTACTTGCTTTTTGTAAGCATTCACAGTTTTTTTCCTTACTAAAGTATAGTTGATGTACAGTATTATATGTTACAGGTGTACAATATAGTGATTCACAATGTTTAAAGGTTATACTCCCTTTATAGTTATCAAAAAATATGGGCTATATTCCCCATGTTGTACAATATACCCTTGTTGCTTATGTAAGAGACAGTTTAGCTCATACCTCTTAGCCCCTACCCCTGTGCTGCCCTCCTGCCTTCCCTCTCCCCCGGCAACCACTGGTTTGTTCTCTGTATCTGTGAGTTGGGTTCTTTTTGTTCTATTTGCTAGTTTGTTGTATTTAGCGATATCATATAGTATTTGTCCTTTTTTGGTCTGACTTATTTCACTGCACATAATACCCTCCTATCCATGAAGAACCTACAGCTTTTCTAAGTGACAGAACCTCACTGAAATCTAGGGACTCAAACCCAATCCTATGCTCCTGCACTAAAGTATGATGTTATCCCCCAAAAACTGTTTTAAGGCCTCCAACAAGAATATATTTATCTTGTTAATTTTAAAAATGAGGGCATTACATCATGTGCAACATTCCTAAAACTCTTAAAATAATTATAAGAGTGTCCGAGGGTTGCTCCTGACACACCATGCATCACTGCAGGAGGCTGAGACCACAGTAGGGCACAATTTTTTTCTTTTTTTTTTTTTTTTGCCTCTAAGTCATCATTTGTTTTCATCCAACTTTATTCTTTGGCATGTGTGGGCCTCCCATTGCAGTGCCCTCTCTCGTTGCAGAGCACTGGCTTTCAGAGCATGCGCTCCAGAGTGCTGGCTCGTAAGTGGACACACCAGCCCAGCTGCTCCATAGCACCTGGGATCTTCCCAGGCCAGAGATCCAACCAGTGCCCCTTGCACTGCAAGGTGGCCTCTCTACCCACTGTACCACCAGGGAAGCCCCTCAGGGCACAATTTTATGAAAGTTTTTTTGGGGGGGATAAATTGGCTGCATGCCCATCAATGTGCAACATGCTTGTTCCACCAAGTGTTTATTGAATTCCATTAAGCTTGGAAGACATGCTCCCTGTATTTGGCAGAACTTAAAGCCAGAAGTGACACAGACCCAATTTAAACTACCTTAGGCTAAGTAATTAATATGCTGGCCATAAAATTACCAGGCTTCCCCAATGGTTCAATGGGTCAAGAAACCACCTCTAATGCAGGAGACATAGGAGCCATGGGTTCAATTCCTGGGTCAGAAAGATCCCTGGAGTAGGAAAATGGCAGCCCAGTCTGGTATTCTTGCCTGGAAAATCCCATGGACGTTGCTTCTGTAAGAGACAGTTTAGCTCATACCTCTTAGCCCCTACCCCTGTGCTGCCCTCCTGCCTTCCCTCTCCCCCGGCAACCACTGGTTTGTTCTCTGTATCTGTGAGTTGGGTTCTTTTTGTTCTATTTGCTAGTTTGTTGTATTTAGCGATATCATATAGTATTTGTCCTTTTTTGGTCTGACTTATTTCACTGCAC
This sequence comes from Tragulus kanchil, assembly GCA_022376925.1. Taxonomy (NCBI): domain Eukaryota; kingdom Metazoa; phylum Chordata; class Mammalia; order Artiodactyla; family Tragulidae; genus Tragulus; species Tragulus kanchil. The sequence continues at coordinate 91,347,828 of JAIOJX010000005.1, read as the reverse complement.
ATAATACCCTCCTATCCATGAAGAACCTACAGCTTTTCTAAGTGACAGAACCTCACTGAAATCTAGGGACTCAAACCCAATCCTATGCTCCTGCACTAAAGTATGATGTTATCCCCCAAAAACTGTTTTAAGGCCTCCAACAAGAATATATTTATCTTGTTAATTTTAAAAATGAGGGCATTACATCATGTGCAACATTCCTAAAACTCTTAAAATAATTATAAGAGTGTCCGAGGGTTGCTCCTGACACACCATGCATCACTGCAGGAGGCTGAGACCACAGTAGGGCACAATTTTTTTCTTTTTTTTTTTTTTTTTTGCCTCTAAGTCATCATTTGTTTTCATCCAACTTTATTCTTTGGCATGTGTGGGCCTCCCATTGCAGTGCCCTCTCTCGTTGCAGAGCACTGGCTTTCAGAGCATGCGCTCCAGAGTGCTGGCTCGTAAGTGGACACACCAGCCCAGCTGCTCCATAGCACCTGGGATCTTCCCAGGCCAGAGATCCAACCAGTGCCCCTTGCACTGCAAGGTGGCCTCTCTACCCACTGTACCACCAGGGAAGCCCCTCAGGGCACAATTTTATGAAAGTTTTTTTGGGGGGGATAAATTGGCTGCATGCCCATCAATGTGCAACATGCTTGTTCCACCAAGTGTTTATTGAATTCCATTAAGCTTGGAAGACATGCTCCCTGTATTTGGCAGAACTTAAAGCCAGAAGTGACACAGACCCAATTTAAACTACCTTAGGCTAAGTAATTAATATGCTGGCCATAAAATTACCAGGCTTCCCCAATGGTTCAATGGGTCAAGAAACCACCTCTAATGCAGGAGACATAGGAGCCATGGGTTCAATTCCTGGGTCAGAAAGATCCCCTGGAGTAGGAAAATGGCAGCCCAGTCTGGTATTCTTGCCTGGAAAATCCCATGGACAGCAGAGCTTGGTGAGCTACAGTCCATGGGGTGGCAAAGAGTCAGACACAACTAAGTGACTAAGAACGCACACAATGAAAGTACCAGATGGAAAAAGTACAGCTGAGCCTCACAAAAAACTGAAATCAAGGTCTTAAGCACAATCAATACCCTCTCCTCTTTCAGCTCTGCTCTTAAGGGAATATTAGCCTCATTCTTTCAGACCAGCTACTTTTGCCTAGATCATGACCACTACTGGCAGTCACTTAATTCTTAAGGTCCCACCCTATGACTTCATTTAAATTTAATCTCTTCTTTAGTGGCTCCATCTCTCACAACAGCCACACTGAGTGGTTTGGGCTTCAACATATAAATGGGAAGGTGGGGACATAACATTTAGTTTACAACAGGGGGTTCCAGAACTTCTAATGAAAAAGGTTGCTACTTCCAGAATGGTTTCCTAGGTGACTCAGTGGTAAAAAATCTGCCTGCCAATGCAGGAAATGCAGGTTGGATCCCTGGATTGGGAAGATCCCCTGGAGAAGGAAATGGCAACCTGCTCCACTATTCTTGTCTGGGGAATTCCATGGAGAGAGGAGCTTGGTGGGCTACGGTTCATGGGATTGCAAAGAATTAGCAACTAAACAACAACAATTTTCAGAATAGAGAAAAAGTGTTTGACAGAGAAAGCAATAGATAGAGGAAACAAATCTATGGTCGCCAAAGCAGAGAGGGAAGGGAGTAGAGGCAAGTTAGGGGTATGGTATTAACAGATACAAACTACTATATATAAGGTAGGATATATTTCATAACACAGGAAATTAGAGCCATTATTCCTATAAAAATCTATAATGGAGTACAATCAGCGGAAATATTGAATCATTATGATGTGCACCTGAGACTAATAAAATACTGGACCATTAAGTGGAAGACATGCTCCTGTATTTGGCAGAACTTAAAGCCAGAAGTGACACAGACCCAATTTAAACTACCTTAGGCTAAGTAATTAATATGCTGGCCATAAAATTACCAGGCTTCCCAATGGTTCAATGGGTCAAGAAACCACCTCTAATGCAGGAGACATAGGAGCCATGGGTTCAATTCCTGGGTCAGAAAGATCCCCTGGAGTAGGAAAATGGCAGCCCAGTCTGGTATTCTTGCCTGGAAAATCCCATGGACAGCAGAGCTTGGTGAGCTACAGTCCATGGGGTGGCAAAGAGTCAGACACAACTAAGTGACTAAGAACGCACACAATGAAAGTACCAGATGGAAAAAGTACAGCTGAGCCTCACAAAAAACTGAAATCAAGGTCTTAAGCACAATCAATACCCTCTCCTCTTTCAGCTCTGCTCTTAAGGGAATATTAGCCTCATTCTTTCAGACCAGCTACTTTTGCCTAGATCATGACCACTACTGGCAGTCACTTAATTCTTAAGGTCCCACCCTATGACTTCATTTAAATTTAATCTCTTCTTTAGTGGCTCCATCTCTCACAACAGCCACACTGAGTGGTTTGGGCTTCAACATATAAATGGGAAGGTGGGGACATAACATTTAGTTTACAACAGGGGGTTCCAGAACTTCTAATGAAAAAGGTTGCTACTTCCAGAATGGTTTCCTAGGTGACTCAGTGGTAAAAAATCTGCCTGCCAATGCAGGAAATGCAGGTTGGATCCCTGGATTGGGAAGATCCCCTGGAGAAGGAAATGGCAACCTGCTCCACTATTCTTGTCTGGGGAATTCCATGGAGAGAGGAGCTTGGTGGGCTACGGTTCATGGGATTGCAAAGAATTAGCAACTAAACAACAACAATTTTCAGAATAGAGAAAAAGTGTTTGACAGAGAAAGCAATAGATAGAGGAAACAAATCTATGGTCGCCAAAGCAGAGAGGGAAGGGAGTAGAGGCAAGTTAGGGGTATGGTATTAACAGATACAAACTACTATATATAAGGTAGGATATATTTCATAACACAGGAAATTAGAGCCATTATTCCTATAAAAATCTATAATGGAGTACAATCAGCGGAAATATTGAATCATTATGATGTGCACCTGAGACTAATAAAATACTGGAAATCAACTATACTTCAATATAAAATCAGGGTGAGGTTATGTTGGTTCTTCTTCAGTACACACAAGCAAAGGTAATTAAGTTCCTGAATTCCGCACTACAGATTAGAGCCAAACTAGTGTTAGCCTAAAAAAAAATTTAAATTGTCAATTACTCAACTGTGCAACTGAAAATGGAACTGTCAGAAAAACCACAGAATATTCAAATTGCGTACTCTGATATCTCCTCCAAAAGCAACCTGTTGCAAAAGATAAAACAACATGATTGAAGACTTAAAGCTTGCCATACAGAAGTGTTGGCTAGAACAGAGCTAGATTAAATGTCAGGGTAAATCTCACTCCCCGCCCCAGATAAAATATTGGGTATCAAAAATATTTGAACTGAATCCTTTCTTTTTCTCAGCAGTAATTACAAACCAACTTGGTTACCTATTAGGCGCATGCTGGTTCATGGTAATAAAATTATGACATATGCACATCAAAAAATATTTGTCTACATTTCATGGAAGAGGGGTATTTCTCTGTTCCAGACAAACATAGTTTCAGGACATAAAGCTTTGAATTAAGGAGGAAACATGAATAGGGAATTCCCTGGAAGTCCAGTAGTTAAGACTTAGAGCTTCCACTACAGGGGGCACAGGTTGGATCCCTGGTTGGGTAATTAAGATCCTGTAGGACACAAGGCACAGCCAAGAATTTTTTTTAAAAAAAGAAGAACTATGAACAGAAAACATTCCAGAGATGAAAAGTGCTGCGTGATTATTCAAAATAACATATCAACCTTGTCATTTGAAAATGGCAACCTGCTCCACTATTCTTGTCTGGGGAATCCATGGAGAATTAGCAAAAAATAAACAACAACAATTTTCAGAATAGAGAAAAAGTGTTTGACAGAGAAAGCAATAGATAGAGGAAACAAATCTATGGTCGCCAAAGCAGAGAGGGAAGGGAGTAGAGGCAAGTTAGGGGTATGGTATTAACAGATACAAACTACTATATATAAGGTAGGATATATTTCATAACACAGGAAATTAGAGCCATTATTCCTATAAAAATCTATAATGGAGTACAATCAGCGGAAATATTGAATCATTATGATGTGCACCTGAGACTAATAAAATACTGGAAATCAACTATACTTCAATATAAAATCAGGGTGAGGTTATGTTGGTTCTTCTTCAGTACACACAAGCAAAGGTAATTAAGTTCCTAAATTTCCGCACTACAGATTAGAGCCAAACTAGTGTTAGCCTAAAAAAAAATTTAAATTGTCAATTACTCAACTGTGCAACTGAAAATGGAACTGTCAGAAAAACCACAGAATATTCAAATTGCGTACTCTGATATCTCCTCCAAAAGCAACCTGTTGCAAAAGATAAAACAACATGATTGAAGACTTAAAGCTTGCCATACAGAAGTGTTGGCTAGAACAGAGCTAGATTAAATGTCAGGGTAAATCTCACTCCCCGCCCCAGATAAAATATTGGGTATCAAAAATATTTGAACTGAATCCTTTCTTTTTCTCAGCAGTAATTACAAACCAACTTGGTTACCTATTAGGCGCATGCTGGTTCATGGTAATAAAATTATGACATATGCACATCAAAAAATATTTGTCTACATTTCATGGAAGAGGGGTATTTCTCTGTTCCAGACAAACATAGTTTCAGGACATAAAGCTTTGAATTAAGGAGGAAACATGAATAGGGAATTCCCTGGAAGTCCAGTAGTTAAGACTTAGAGCTTCCACTACAGGGGGCACAGGTTGGATCCCTGGTTGGGTAATTAAGATCCTGTAGGACACAAGGCACAGCCAAGAATTTTTTTTAAAAAAAGAAGAACTATGAACAGAAAACATTCCAGAGATGAAAAGTGCTGCGTGATTATTCAAAATAACATATCAACCTTGTCATTTGAAGTCATATTAAGTTGGTCCATGTTATCAAAAAGAAAGGATTTATTTTAAGCTAATCAGCTGAGCCCAAAACTGATATTTGTACACTGAATCAAAGGCTGTGGAAAAGTGGGTAAAAACATTGAACTTGCTTCAATTGGTCATAAAAAAAATTATCATCCACATGATGATGAGTAAAAGAGCTTTGAGTTGTTCCTTGATTATAATTGTTCATTTCTACATAATAAAAACTATCCTTTCAAAAAATTTACATACACTATTAACTTTGCCACTTGAGTAAAACATGTATTCATTATAAAGAAAAGAAATACATAGTGAAGCCCTAGTGTTGACTCTTACCTGTGAGTCATGAACTAGGTCACTTTGTGCCCATTATTTTAATATTTAACTATATAAGCTATTACAGTCTCTCCCCTCACTGCCAATCATTCATGATGATGGTGGTGATCAAACAAGGACCTCCATCTTGCATACATGTGTGTGTATAAGAGAGAGATTCACAGCACAGCTTGCTCCAAATCTCCAAATATATTCTCAAAATATTCTCACCGAGCCTCCATTATGTCTATCCTTTGCTGTCTCCAAGTTGAATGAAAAAAACCAAAAGCCAGAACCAATTCTTAAATATTTTCTTTGAAAATCTGTATCTTGGCAGTTGGTCTCTGTGCTTTCCCTTTTAAAAAAGTCTGATTCTACCACCTCTTGATACCTCAGTGCAAATTTCCCAGTTAGCATGCTGCCACAAGGACATTGACCCAATCTCCAATATGGGCACTGAGCTCCTCTGAATATTCTTGGTTAACAGGATGTCACCCAGAAAATCTGGACTGTGCTCCTGTTGAGAGTGTATTTAATTCTATTTTTAAATTGTTTTCATTGAAATAAATACAAAGTAGTTTTTTAAGTTCTCACACAAAAATATATGGACTGTCGAACGATGTGTCTGGGCACAGTCTGAGAAACACTGGAGCAGATCATATTCTGCGTGCAGTCAAATGAGACCTTGCCATCATATTGGTAAAAGTGATTTCACTGGCACATCTCCCCAAGGTGTTTTACTCAGTTGTAAGGATTCTTGTTTGTCTGCTTGTTTGGTTGGTTAACTATACAATTAAAGAACTGAGTAGCAAGCAGCTTCTGATCCTCAGAGTTTGGAGCTCTGAGTGTGATGTGTGAAACAGAGAAAATGAACCCCTTTTCCCAAGTAGGCATCAAGATCTTAGCCTCATATATCCAGAATCTGGTCCTGTAGCCAATTATGCTGTCTAAACTCAGTTCTTCCTACTTTCATTTGTTAAAGCAGTTTTTCAGAGTAATAAGAAAATTGTCATAATATTTAAATTTGACTTAAAGAATGTGGAAGTCTTTTCAGGTCACTCTAAACTGGCCACTGTTTACTTTAAAACAGGCACTAGGATGACCCATGTTAGCCGTGACATAGTGACGATGGACATATTTAAGCTCAAATAAATCCCCGGTAAAAGAGGAAGGAACAGACCATCCACTGAGGCATCAGGGTCAGAGTTTTAAACAGGCTTTGAATAGCAATAGATCAGAACAGAGTGATAACGCTTTAGGCCACTTCACTTCCCTCAGCTCCCGGGCTGCAAATGAGTAATGGACTCTGTGGGAGTCAGGCTACACATTAAAATGTCATGTTTATTCTTCCTGGGAAAAATGAGTCATACCTAGATGGGGAAGAGTAGAGAGGGCAACTTGACACAGTCATTGGTGCTGACATCCAACTTCTCCACGCAGGTCATTAGAATCACATGAGCCCAGGAGGCATCACTTACACTATAACAGGTCATCCATGTGGAAGCTGATTCTACCACCTCTTGATACCTCAGTGCAAATTTCCCAGTTAGCATGCTGCCACAAGGACATTGACCCAATCTCCAATATGGGCACTGAGCTCCTCTGAATATTCTTGGTTAACAGGATGTCACCCAGAAAATCTGGACTGTGCTCCTGTTGAGAGTGTATTTAATTCTATTTTTAAATTGTTTTCATTGAAATAAATACAAAGTAGTTTTTTAAGTTCTCACACAAAAATATATGGACTGTCGAACGATGTGTCTGGGCACAGTCTGAGAAACACTGGAGCAGATCATATTCTGCGTGCAGTCAAATGAGACCTTGCCATCATATTGGTAAAAGTGATTTCACTGGCACATCTCCCCAAGGTGTTTTACTCAGTTGTAAGGATTCTTGTTTGTCTGCTTGTTTGGTTGGTTAACTATACAATTAAAGAACTGAGTAGCAAGCAGCTTCTGATCCTCAGAGTTTGGAGCTCTGAGTGTGATGTGTGAAACAGAGAAAATGAACCCCTTTTCCCAAGTAGGCATCAAGATCTTAGCCTCATATATCCAGAATCTGGTCCTGTAGCCAATTATGCTGTCTAAACTCAGTTCTTCCTACTTTCATTTGTTAAAGCAGTTTTTCAGAGTAATAAGAAAATTGTCATAATATTTAAATTTGACTTAAAGAATGTGGAAGTCTTTTCAGGTCACTCTAAACTGGCCACTGTTTACTTTAAAACAGGCACTAGGATGACCCATGTTAGCCGTGACATAGTGACGATGGACATATTTAAGCTCAAATAAATCCCCGGTAAAAGAGGAAGGAACAGACCATCCACTGAGGCATCAGGGTCAGAGTTTTAAACAGGCTTTGAATAGCAATAGATCAGAACAGAGTGATAACGCTTTAGGCCACTTCACTTCCCTCAGCTCCCGGGCTGCAAATGAGTAATGGACTCTGTGGGAGTCAGGCTACACATTAAAAATGTCATGTTTATTCTTCCTGGGAAAAATGAGTCATACCTAGATGGGGAAGAGTAGAGAGGGCAACTTGACACAGTCATTGGTGCTGACATCCAACTTCTCCACGCAGGTCATTAGAATCACATGAGCCCAGGAGGCATCACTTACACTATAACGTGTATGGATGTTCGCCATGCATGGCCATGCCCTGGAAGCTCTCCAGTGTGGACTCTGGAATTTTTACCATATACACCACCATCATCAGTTCTTAGGTATATGTTGTGAGAGATTTTTCATTTAGAAGTCCAAAGCATTATCCATTATACCAATGAGTCACGTTAAGAAATATTTTCATCTAATATGACTCATCTTATACTAAAAAAAAAGTATTCCTACACTGGATGTTACGTGGAGGGAGAAAAATATGGTTTTTGTCTGGTAAAGTCCCTACTAAGGACATCAGTCATCAGTAAAAGAATGTATTTCAAAGGAAAAAAGTGACTATTAGCAAAACCAATTGCTGTGTGTTTGTTAGGTCTTTTATTTCCATAAGCTAATTGTATTTGATACTAAGAATCTGCTTCAGCTATTTCTACAAGCTATGAACTTCTGATTTCCAAATTAATTCCTCTGATCAATATATATGCATTTTACTTGATATTTTTAACTCGACCAAATGAAAAAGGGACATTTTCACTGAGAAGCTACTATAGTTTACGCAATATGCTGTACCTAGGGGCATACATTTTTCTCACTTAATTCTCATTGCAAGTGTACAGGGTTAGCATTAGCATCCTCATTTTTACAGAAGAGAAAAGAGAGAATGAAAACAAGGAAGAAAAAGATAAACAAGACTTATTTACTTCTCTTATAATACTGTATTCAGAAGATCATATTAAACTTTAGATTTTGTGAACTTTGTTCATACTTTCAAATATGATGGGTTACACATTAAATATGAAGCAACTGTAATACATGTCAATAAAAGAATGTTCCATGGGGAAAATCTTTTGTTCCCCCTGATTTTAGGTGAACCCTGTAAGACCACTGCTAACCTTAAACTCAGGTTCCCAGAGAAAGATGATTGCTATAGGAAATTATAATAAATAGATGTTGAACACTATTATGAAATAACAAGAAAAAGGATTAACAATTTGGGAGAAAGACAAGCAAATGACGACACTAGTTATTAAAGAAATGCAAATGAAAACCACAATGAGGTATCACCTCACATCAGTCAGAACGGCCATCATCAAAAAATATGCAAACAATGCATTCTAGAGAGGGTGTAGAGAATAGGAAACCCTCCTACACTGTCGATGGGAGCATAAACTGGTGAGCTCATTATGGAAAACAGTTTTAAGTTTCCTTGAAAAACTAAAAACATAGCTACCATACAATCCAGCAATGCCATTCCTGGGCATATATCAAAAAAGATACATGCAGCATAATTCAAAAAAGGTACATGCACCACAATGTTCATAGCAGCATTGTTTACAACAGACAGGACATGGAAACAATGTAAATGATCGTCAACATAGGAATGGATAAAGAAAATGTGGTACAAATATACAATGGAATATTACTCGGCCATAAAAAACAATGACATAATGCCATTTGTAGCAACATGGATGAATCTAGAAATCATCATACTGAATAATGTAATACAGACAAAATGATATGACATCATATATTAATATATGAATGAATTAAAGACCTAAATGGAAGACCAGAAACCATCAAACTCTTAGAGGAGAATATAGGCAAAACACTCAAGGACATCAATCAAAGCAAGATCTTCTCTGACCCACCTACTAGAATAGTGGAACTAAAAAGACAAACGAACATGTGGGACCTAATGAAACTTAAAAGCTTTTGTACAGCTAAAGAAATTACAAAAAAGCTCAACAGACACCCCACAGAGTGGGAGAAAATCATAGCAAATGAAACAACAGACAAAGAATTAATCTCCAAAATCTACAAGCAACTCAGACAACTCAGCACAGGAAAAACGAACAACCCAATCAAAAAATGGGAAAAAGATCTAAGGAGACGTCTCTCCAAAGAGAACATACAGATGGCCCAAAAACACATGAAACGATGCTCAACCTCGCTTAGCATTAGAGAAATGCAAATTAAAACCACAATGAGATACCACCTCACACCCGTCAGAATGGCCATCATCAACAAATCGAGAGACAACAAATGCTGGAGAGGCTGCGGAGAAAAGGGAACCCTCTTGCATTGCTGGTGTGAGTGTAAATTGATACAGCCTCTATGGAAGACAGTCTGGAGATTTCTTAAAAAACTAAAACTAGAAGCACCATATGACCCAGCAATCCCACTCTTAGGCTTATACCCTGACGAAATCAAAACTGAAAGAAGCACCTGTACCCCAATGTTCATTGCAGCTCTCTATACAATAGCTAGAACATGGAAGGAACCTAGATGCCCATCGACGAACGAATGGATCCAAAAGCTCTGGTACATATATACAATGGAATACTACACAGCTGTAAAGAGAAATGCAGAAGACTCAGTCCTAATGAGGTGGTTAGCTCTAGAACCTATCATCAAAAGTGAAGTCAGTCAGAAAGAGAAGGACAAATACAGTATATTAACACATATATATGGAATCTAGTAGGATGGTGATGATGGCACATGCAGTGAAGCGACAGAAAGACAGACATGGACAGTGGACATATGGACATTGTGGGGAAGGAACAGTGGGTGAGAGGCGTAAAGGAAGTAGCATGAAGGCCTGTACTATCATAAGTGAAGAAAATAGCTCTAGTCATTGCTCTGTGAGAAAAGGGGATCCTTCAGGGGTGCTGTGTGATGGTCGGGAGGGGAGGGAAGGGGGCGATATACATGTGACTAATCTGAGAACATGCATGTCTGTGAACAACAAAACTCTGTAAAAGTTAAAAGTGAAATAAAGGTTTAAAAAAAAAAAAAGAAAATGTGGTACAAATATACAATGGAATATTACTCGGCCATAAAAAACAATGACATAATGCCATTTGTAGCAACATGGATGACTCTAGAAATCATCATACTGAATAATGTAATACAGACAAAATGATATGACATCATATATTAATATATGGGATAGAAAAATACAGTACTAATGAACTTATCTACAAGACAGAAATAGAGTTACAGATGTAGAGAACAGATATCATTATCAGGGGTAAGACAGGCAAAGGGATAAATTGGGAGAGTGAGATCAACATGTACACACTACAACATAAAAAAAATTTAACTAATACGACCTACTTGTATAGCACAGGGAACTCTACTCAGTATTTTGTGATGATCTATGTGGGAAAAGAATCTAAAATAAGAGTGTATGTGTGTGTGTCTGTGCCCATGGCTGTTTGTGCGTATACACAAAACTGATTCACTTTTCTGTACACCCAAAACTAACACAGCTACACTCCAATCAAATCAGCTATATACTCCAATAAAATTCTGTAAAATTTTATCTCCAATAAAATTCCAATAAAATTCATGGGGAGAAATGAAAGCTTCCTACTCCCCCACTCTAGTACAGAACTTCTCTGTGGCTGTTAACTCTATTATCACACTCTCTGTCAATCATGATTTAAAAAAAATTAAGGAAACGTATATGATCAACTTTTAATAATTAAGTAAGAAAGGGAGGTTAGAAAGACTGTAACATTAAAAAATTGAGATGGGAGGAAAAAGAAATAAAATACTGATTAAAATGGGAGACTAAAAAGTCCCATGAAGGCAAAAGATTAACAGTCAAAAATAATAGAAGAAAATAAATGATGTGTAAAATGCAGTATAAAAGGCTAGAGATAAATGAGATTAAAGGTTAAACCTCTAAAAGCAAAAGAGATAAAGGATAAAAATCCGTGAAATAAAATTTTAGGCAAAACCCATATAAATATGGGAGATTAAAGATTAAGAAGAGGAAATAGGAGATAAAAAGTAAAAGTAAAAAATATATGGGAAAACATCACTATAAAAGGATTGAAGATAATTTTGTGTAAAACCTGAAAATAAAAAGTTGAAGTTTAGAAAAATCAATGAAAAGAAACGGTAGAGTGGACCCAGTGGAGAGTGAGGTGGAAATTGTCAACAGCTCTTGGGCTGAGGCTTTTTTCTCCTCATAAGCAACTTCCTTTTAAGTGTGGTGGTCTTTGCAGGTAGAGTGGAGAGCAATCTTACAAACATATTCCTTTAGTCTTCCCGAAGGATCAAACAGAAACTTTCACCAGACTGACCTCTAGACATTTACAAGGCAAGGCCTACAAAGAAGTTAAGGTGTTTGGTTTTTTGTTTAATTTTGGCCTTTGTGGGTTTTTTTTTTTTGGCCACTTCTATTGATCTTTTATTTATTCATCTTCATTCTTTGGCCTGTGTGGGCCTCCCATCGCAGCGGCCTCTCTCTCTGCTAAGCATCGGCCCTGGGCGCAGGCACCCCAGAGTGCCAGCTCAGTAGTTGGGCACTTCGGTCCAGCCACAGTCCGTGGCACGTGGGATCTTCCCAGGCCAGGGATTGAACCGGAGCCCCTTGCACTACAAGGCAGTATCCTTACCCACTGGACCACCAGGGAATCCCCTAATTTTGGCCTCTTTTTACTGGTTTTTTATTTATTTATTTTCATCCATCTTTATTCTTTGGCTTGTGTGGGCCTCCCACCATAGTGGCCCCTCTCTGCAGAGCACACCAGCTCTGGGCGCACACGCTCCAGAGTGCTGGCTCGTAATCGGACAATTGAACACACCGATTCAGCCACTCCGCAGCACGCGGGATCTTCACAGGCCAGCGATTGAGCCGGTGCCCCTTGCACTGCAAGGCGGCCTCTCCACCTACTGGACCACGAGGGAAGCCCCCAAGTTAAGGCTCTTTAAAAAAAAAAGGCTGGACGGTATATCTAAAGGATCAGGTGGTAAATATTTCAGACTCTGTAGCTAGGAAGTTGCAGAAATTCTCATCTCTATGTTTGCAGCCTCAAAGCAGCCATAGATAATACGTGTACACATGGTGTGGTTGCGTCCAGTGAACCTCTATACACACAGACAGGGAGCAGACTGGGGTCAAGCTCTGAGGTAGAGTTTCTCTGCTCTAAGTGGTCCTCAGGGAACAAGATGGGGAAAATAGAGGACTTGAAGGATGTCATGCAACTGAACTACCCCATCAACCTGAATTGCTCAACTCAGGGCAGGAACACGGGGGAGAAATAAACACCTTTCTCCTTTAAACCATAAAAAAAGACAAAGGCTGGAGAAGAAATAATCAAAGCATATTTAAAAAGAGGTCACGGAGAAGGAGTGAATGTAAATTTTTAAAACCAAACCTCTTCAAACCAGCCTTACCTCTAGACATTTACAAGGCAAGGCCTACAAAGAAGTTAAGGTGTTTGGTTTTTTGTTTAATTTTGGCCTTTGTGGGTTTTTTTTTTTTGGCCACTTCTATTGATCTTTTATTTATTCATCTTCATTCTTTGGCCTGTGTGGGCCTCCCATCGCAGCGGCCTCTCTCTCTGCTAAGCATCGGCCCTGGGCGCAGGCACCCCAGAGTGCCAGCTCAGTAGTTGGGCACTTCGGTCCAGCCACAGTCCGTGGCACGTGGGATCTTCCCAGGCCAGGGATTGAACCGGAGCCCCTTGCACTACAAGGCAGTATCCTTACCCACTGGACCACCAGGGAATCCCCTAATTTTGGCCTCTTTTTACTGGTTTTTTATTTATTTATTTTCATCCATCTTTATTCTTTGGCTTGTGTGGGCCTCCCACCATAGTGGCCCCTCTCTGCAGAGCACACCAGCTCTGGGCGCACACGCTCCAGAGTGCTGGCTCGTAATCGGACAATTGAACACACCGATTCAGCCACTCCGCAGCACGCGGGATCTTCACAGGCCAGCGATTGAGCCGGTGCCCCTTGCACTGCAAGGCGGCCTCTCCACCTACTGGACCACGAGGGAAGCCCCCAAGTTAAGGCTCTTTAAAAAAAAAAGGCTGGACGGTATATCTAAAGGATCAGGTGGTAAATATTTCAGACTCTGTAGCTAGGAAGTTGCAGAAATTCTCATCTCTATGTTTGCAGCCTCAAAGCAGCCATAGATAATACGTGTACACATGGTGTGGTTGCGTCCAGTGAACCTCTATACACACAGACAGGGAGCAGACTGGGGTCAAGCTCTGAGGTAGAGTTTCTCTGCTCTAAGTGGTCCTCAGGGAACAAGATGGGGAAAATAGAGGACTTGAAGGATGTCATGCAACTGAACTACCCCATCAACCTGAATTGCTCAACTCAGGGCAGGAACACGGGGGAGAAATAAACACCTTTCTCCTTTAAACCATAAAAAAAGACAAAGGCTGGAGAAGAAATAATCAAAGCATATTTAAAAAGAGGTCACGGAGAAGGAGTGAATGTAAATTTTTTTAAAAAACCAAACCTCTTCAAACCAGCCTTACAAAGAAGTAAAATTAAGACAAATTCATGAGGAGGCATTTATACATAAAGGTTAACAAAAAGAATTCATAGCTCAAAGAACTAGTATAGGTAGTATTTAAATAATTGTCAAAAAGAGTTCAAAGACTTAAAATTTGGCAGGATGAAGTGTAAAAGAACTGACAGACATGCCTAATGTTCTCATTACAGTTCTGCCAATAGCTGGTTATGTGAACTGATGTAAATTCTTTGATGTTTTCATTTGCTCTACTTTGAGGTTTGATTGACCCATTTATCATTATATCCTGTGCTTCTTTGTCTCTGCTGAATTTTTTTTTTATCTAAAATTCTATTTTGTCTATTTTTATCATTGTTTTCTTGGAAAATGGAAAAAAAATTTCAATGGAAAAATATTTTCAATGGAAAAATATTTTCAGTACAAAACTGCCCAAATGAATTCTCAAAGGTGAAAGGAGCAGGACAGAGGTAACATTTCTGTAAGGGGCTATATAAGGCTTCTACAGAGGAGAGCTATAGTTCACATTCTCAATATTATGCTTAGGTAATGTTTACAAATAGAGCAACTGTATCATATATTATCTTTTTAACACTTGAGGTAGTTGCTAAAATGTTTTCCAAAGTCATCCTATCATTTTCATCCCCACCAACAGTGTATAACCATTCCAATTACTCCATATCCTCCACAATATTTATTATGGTCAGTATTTTTAATTTTTCCATTCTAGTGAAAGTACAGTAGTATCTTTTCGTGGATTTAATTTGCATTTCCTTAATACCTTACACATGGACATCACCAGATGGTCATTACGAAATCAGATTGATTATGTTCTTTGTAGCCAATGATAAAGAAGCGCTATACGGGCAGCAAAACAAGACGAGAGCTGACTGGCTCAGATCATGAACTCCTTATTGCAAAATTCAGATGCAAATTGAAGAAAGCAGGGAAACCATTACTGGCCTCCATGATCAGTGACTCTATGAAAAAGACAAAGGCTGGAGAAGAAATAATCAAAGCATATTTAAAAAGAGGTCACGGAGAAGGAGTGAATGTAAATTTTTTTAAAAAACCAAACCTCTTCAAACCAGCCTTACAAAGAAGTAAAATTAAGACAAATTCATGAGGAGGCATTTATACATAAAGGTTAACAAAAGAATTCATAGCTCAAAGAACTAGTATAGGTAGTATTTAAATAATTGTCAAAAAGAGTTCAAAGACTTAAAATTTGGCAGGATGAAGTGTAAAAGAACTGACAGACATGCCTAATGTTCTCATTACAGTTCTGCCAATAGCTGGTTATGTGAACTGATGTAAATTCTTTGATGTTTTCATTTGCTCTACTTTGAGGTTTGATTGACCCATTTATCATTATATCCTGTGCTTCTTTGTCTCTGCTGAATTTTTTTTTTATCTAAAATTCTATTTTGTCTATTTTTATCATTGTTTTCTTGGAAAATGGAAAAAAAATTTCAATGGAAAAATATTTTCAATGGAAAAATATTTTCAGTACAAAACTGCCCAAATGAATTCTCAAAGGTGAAAGGAGCAGGACAGAGGTAACATTTCTGTAAGGGGCTATATAAGGCTTCTACAGAGGAGAGCTATAGTTCACATTCTCAATATTATGCTTAGGTAATGTTTACAAATAGAGCAACTGTATCATATATTATCTTTTTAACACTTGAGGTAGTTGCTAAAATGTTTTCCAAAGTCATCCTATCATTTTCATCCCCACCAACAGTGTATAACCATTCCAATTACTCCATATCCTCCACAATATTTATTATGGTCAGTATTTTTAATTTTTCCATTCTAGTGAAAGTACAGTAGTATCTTTTCGTGGATTTAATTTGCATTTCCTTAATACCTTACACATGGACATCACCAGATGGTCATTACCGAAATCAGATTGATTATGTTCTTTGTAGCCAATGATAAAGAAGCGCTATACGGGCAGCAAAAACAAGACGTAGAGCTGACTGGCTCAGATCATGAACTCCTTATTGCAAAATTCAGATGCAAATTGAAGAAAGCAGGGGAAACCATTAGGCCATTCAGGTATGACCTAAATCATATCCCTTATGATTATACAGTGGAAGTGACAAATAGAGTCAAGGAATTAGATCTGATAGAGTGTCTAAAGAACTATGGATGGAGGTTTGTAACATTTTACAGGAGGTGGTGATCAAAACCATCCCAAAGAAAAAGAAATTCAAGACAACAAAGTGCTTGGCAGAGGAGGCTTTACAGAGAGCTTAGGAAAGAAGAGAAGGCAAGGGAGAAAGGAAAAAATATACCCAACTAAATGCAGAGTTTCAAAAGAATAACAAGGAAGATAAGATAGTTTTCTTAAATGGACAATGGAAAAAAATAGAAAAAAAGAAAATAGAGGGAAAAAAATGGAATGAGTAAGACTAAAGATCTCTTCAAGAAAACTGGAGATATCTAGGAAACATTTCATGTAAGGATGGGCACAATAAAGGACAGAAACAAGGGACCTAACGGAAGCAGATAAAATTAAGAAGAACTGACAACAATACACAGAAGAACTATACGAAAAGGGTCTTAATGACCCAGATAACCACGATGGTGTAGAAACTCCCCAAAGCTGAACATCCTGGAATGTGAAGTCAAGGGGAATCTTAGGAAGAGTTACCATGAACAAAGCTAATGGAGGTGACAGAATCCCAGATATTTAACATCCTAAAAGATGATGTTGTTAAAGTGTTGCACCTAATATATCAGCAAATTTGGAAAACACAACAGTGGGCACAGGACTGGAAAAGATCACCTTTCATTCAAATCCTAAAGAAGAGAAATACCAAAGAACATTCAAAGTACAATTCAGTTGTACTCATTTCACATGCTAGCAAGTGTATGCTCAAAATCCTTCAAGCTGGGCTTCAGCAGTACATGATGAAAGAACTTTAAGATACACAAACTAAGTTTTAAGAGGCAGAGGAACCAGAGCTCAAATTGCCAACATCCAATGGATCTAGAGAAAGCAAGGGAATGTCAGAAAGACTAGGCTAAAGTCTTCAACTGCGTGTATGACAACAAATTGGAAATTTTATTTATTTATTTTATTTGGGGGATAATTCCATTACAATATTGTGGTGGCTTTTGCCATACATAAATATGAATGGCTAAATTATGAATATACATGTGTTCCCCCAATCCTGAACCTCCCTTTCACCTCCCTCCCCACTCCATCCCTCCAGTTTGTCATGGAGCACTGGCACTGGGTGCCTTCCTTCAAGCATCCAATTCATATTTGTCATCCATTCCACATATAATAATGTACATGTTTCAATGTTATTCTCTCAAAGCATCCCGCCCTCTCTTCCCACTGAGTCCAGAAGCCTGTTCTTTACATCATAAAGAGATAGAAGCACCAGATCACCTTACCAGTCTTCTGAGAAATCTGGATGTGGGTCAAGAAGCAACACCTAGAATTGGACATGGAAGAAAGGGTTGGTGCAAAATTGGGAAAAGAGCACAACAGGGTTATATATTTACCTTTCTTATTTAACCTATATGCAGAGAACATCATGCAAGATGCTGGACTATATGACTCACAAGCTGAAATCAAGATTGTCAGCTTTATTCGATAACCTCATATATGTATACAATACCACTCTAATTGCAGAAAGCACAGGAACTAAAGAGCTTCTTGATAAGGGTGAAAAAGGAGTGAAAATGCTGGTTTAAAACTCAACATTCAAAACATTCAAAAACAAAGATCACGGCATCCAGTCTCTTCAGTTCATAGTAAATATAAGGGGAAAATGTGAAAACAGTGATAGATTTTATTTTCTTGGGCTCCAAAATTATTGCACATGGTGACTACAGTCATGAAATTAAAAGACGCTTACTCGGGCTTCCCCTGGTGGTCCAGTGGGTAAGGACACCCCCTTGCAGTGCAGGGGCGCTGGTTCGATCCCTGGCCTGGGAAGATCCCACGTGCCGCGGAGCGGCTGGACCTGTGTGTCCAATCACCGAGCCAGAGCTCTGGGGCGCGTGCGCCCAGAGCCGGTGCTCTGCGGCGACAGACGCCACCGCGATGGGAGGCACACAGGAGCCAAGGAACAAGGACGGATGAAAACGGAGAAATGAGAGACCAATGGAAGTGGCCCGCCTGCTCCCCTCCCTCCCCAACCTGATCCCCGCCCAAAATAAATAAATGAATTTAAAAAAAAAAAAAAAGACGCTTACTCCTTGGAAGAAAAGCTATGGCAAGCCTAGATAGTATATTAAAAACCAGAAACATCACTTTGCTGACAAAGGTCTGTATGACCAAAGGCATGGTTTTTCCAGTTGTCATATTTGATGTTAGAGTTGATCCATAAAGAAGGCTGAGTACCAAAGAATTGATGCTTTCGAACTGTGGTGCTGGAGAAGACTCTTGAGAGATCCCTGGACTGCAAGGAGATCAAACCAGTCAATCCTAAAGGAAATCAATCCTGAATATTCATTGGATGCACTGTTGCTGAATACTCCAAAGTATTGAAGTTCTAACACTTTGGCCACCTAATGAGAAAAGCCAAGTAATTGAAAAGGATCCTGCTCCTTGGAAAGACTGAAGGCAAAAGAAGGGGGTGGCAGAGAATGAGATGGACATGCATTTGAGCAAATTCCAAGAGACAGTGAAGGACAGGAAAGCCTGATATGCCACAATCCATGGGATAACAAAGAGTCAGACAGGACCTAGCAACTGAACGGCAATACCTAATCATGTTAATACTTCTTCATGTGTTTATGTGTTGCCTTTGTATCTTCAAAGATTAAGTTGTATAGTCAAATTTTTTCTATATTTAAAAACCTTTCAGATAAAGTCTGTTATCAAATATATTATATGCAAATATTTCCTTCTAATCTATGGTCTTCTATTTCATTATCTTATCAGAATATTTTAAGGAATAGCAAAGATCAGCATTTTGTAATTTTGATAAAAGCTGATTTATCAATTTTTTATGTATTGGGTATTTTTTTAAATAACAGCTAAGAAATCTTTGCTTGAATGTTTTTCTCTATAGCCATTATACTTTTAGGTTTAATACTTAGGTGAGTCACATAATTGGGAAGTAAATCACTTCAATAAGCTACTACACAGGCTTAAAAAAAGAGTTCTTCAAAAACAATGATAACCACAATGAACATCAAAAGGATGAACATGGAGATATAAAAAAGGACATCAAAATCATAAAATATGGAAGAGGAGAGTAAGAAATGTAGGTTTTCCTTTTTTGTTCTAGAATGTGTTTGAGCCTATATGATTACCAGTCTAAAGCAAGTACCTGCGGAAAGGGACTAATAGAACTGAAAAACAGGGAAACTACAAATCAAAAATATACAATAGATTCACATAAATGAAAAAGAAGAGAACTCAAGCATAATACAAAAACAACAAATAACAAAATCATCAAATAACAAAAGGAAGAAGAAAAAGAGGCAAAGAAGAGATATAAAATCAATGACAAAATGTTTAACTGGCAATAAATATATAACTATCAATAATAACCTTAAATGGAAGTGAACTCAATGTTTCTATCAAAAGATACAGAGTGGCAGACTGGATGAAAAATGAGAGCCTACAATATGCTGCCTATAAGAAATGCCCTTTAGGGCAAAGGACACACATAGACTGAAAGTGAGGAGATGGAAAAAGATTTTCATACCAATAAAAATGACAAGAAAAAGTAGGTCACAATACTCATATCAGACAAACCAGACTTTAAAACAAAGGCTAAAGAGAGAGATAAAAGACCCTATATAATGATAAAAGGATCAATACAGGAAGAAGATATTACACTCATCCATTTGGATACACCCAATACAGGATCACCCAAATACTAATAGACATAAATGGAGATACTGATGGGAATACAATAATAGTAGGAGATTTTTAACACCTCATTTACATCAACAGACAGATCTTTGAGACAGAAAATCAATAGACATCCTAAACAAGAGAGTAGAACAGATAGACTTCACTGAAATTTTCAGGACGTTATATCCAAAAAAATCAGGATACACATTCTTTTCAAGTGCACATAGATAGCTTCTCTACGACTGGCAGAATACTAAGGCATAAAATAAGCCTCAACACATTTAAGAGGACAGAAAATATTTCAACCACATTTATGAACACAATGGCACATATGAACATTTTATGAACACAATGGCATGTAGCTAAAAATCAACCACAGAAAAAGAAATGAGAAAAAACAAACCACAATTACATGGAGACCAAATAACATGCTGCTAAAAAACCCAATGGATCAATGATAAAATCAAAGAAGAAATTTAGAAATTTAAAAATACCTTGAGGCAAATGACAATGAAACAAAATCATACAAAATCTACAGAATACAGCAAAAGCAATTCTTAGTGGAAAGTTCTAAGTGACATGGACCTTCTTTAAGAAACAAGAAAAATCTCAAACAACCTGACCTCCCACCTAAAAAAATTATAAAAAGTAGCATAAAACCTAAAATCAAAAGAGGAAGGAGATAATACAGATCACAGATTAAGTAAATAACTTGGAGATTAACTAGGGAATTTGCACAGGGGCTCTGTAACACTCTAGAGGGATGAGATGGGGAGGGAATTGGGGGGAAAGTTCAAGTAGGAGGTGTCATGCCTATGGCTGATTTGGGTTTATGTGTGACAGTTAACAACAAAATTCTGTAAAAGTAAAATAAAACATTTTTTAATTAAATGATAAAAAATAAAAATTAATAAAGAGCTGGTTCTTTTAGAAAGTAAACAAAATTGATAAACCTGTGATCAGGCTCACTACAAAGGAAAAAAAAAACAAAGAAATGAAATAGGAGAAATTACAACTGATACCACAGAAATACAAAAAATCATAACAATACTATGAACAATTATACACCAACAAATTGAACAACCTAGAAGCAATGGACAAGTTTCTAGAAATATATGCATTGTTTTGTTGCTAAGTTGTGCCCATCACTTTTGTGACCACATGGAATGTATCCTTCCAGGCTACTCTGTCCATGGGATTTCTCAGGTAAGAATACTGGTGTGGGTTGCCATTTATACATCCCACCCAAATGAATCAAGCAGAGATAGATAACTTGAACACACTGATAGCTATAAGTGAAATGTGCTAAGGCACTTACAGTCATGTCTGACTGTGTGCAACCCTATGGATTGTAGCCCACTTGGTGGCTCAGTCCATGGGATCCTCTAGTAAGAATACTGGAGTGGACTGCTATATTCTTCTCCAAGAAGTTTTCCCTATCCAGGGATTGAATCTATATATCTTAAGTCTCTTGCATTGGCAGGTGAGCTCTTTACCACTAGCACCACCTGGGAAGCCCTGGAAAATTAAATAGAATCTATAATTAAAAAAAAAAAACACCTCTCACAAACTAAGTCCAGGACCACATGGCTTCACAGGTGAATTCTACCAAACATACAAAGAACTTATATTGACCCTTCTGAAACTCTTCCAAAAGACTGAAGAGGAATACTCCCAGACATATTCTATGAAGCCACCATCACCCTATCAAAACCAGACAAACCACCAAAAAGAAAATTACAGGCCAATATTTTTGATGAATATAGATGCAAAAATTCTCAGCAAACTATTAGCAGACCAAATTCAACAACCCATAGAAAACATCATACACCACAATTAAGTGGGATTTACCCTAAATTCAAGGATGGTTCAACATAAGGAAATAAGTTAATGTGATACCCACCTATACAAAAGAAAAAACAAAGACCACATGACCCTCTCAATAGATGCACAAAAAGCATTTGACAAAATGTAACATCTGTTCGTGATAAAAAAAAAAAAAAAAAAACTCTTACCAAAGTGGTGTATACAAGCAACATATCTCAACATAATAAAAGTAGCCAATATGATACACAATGGTAAAAATATTAAAGTCTTTCCACTAAAATCTGGAATAAGACAAAGATGCCCACTCTCACCTCTTCTATTCAACATAGTTTTAGAAGTCCTAGTCACAGCAATCAAAAAAAAATATACATTGTTTTGTTGCATAAAAGTTTTTGCCCATCACTTTTGTGACCACATGGAATGTATCCTTCCAGGCTACTCTGTCCATGGGATTTCTCAGGTAAGAATACTGGTGTGGGTTGCCATTTATACATCCCACCCAAATGAATCAAGCAGAGATAGATAACTTGAACACACTGATAGCTATAAGTGAAATGTGCTAAGGCACTTACAGTCATGTCTGACTGTGTGCAACCCTATGGATTGTAGCCCACTTGGTGGCTCAGTCCATGGGATCCTCTAGTAAGAATACTGGAGTGGACTGCTATATTCTTCTCCAAGAAGTTTTCCCTATCCAGGGATTGAATCTATATATCTTAAGTCTCTTGCATTGGCAGGTGAGCTCTTTACCACTAGCACCACCTGGGAAGCCCTGGAAAATTAAATAGAATCTATAATTAAAAAAAAAAAACACCTCTCACAAACTAAGTCCAGGACCACATGGCTTCACAGGTGAATTCTACCAAACATACAAAGAACTTATATTGACCCTTCTGAAACTCTTCCAAAAGACTGAAGAGGGAATACTCCCAGACATATTCTATGAAGCCACCATCACCCTATCAAAACCAGACAAACCACCAAAAAGAAAATTACAGGCCAATATTTTTGATGAATATAGATGCAAAAATTCTCAGCAAACTATTAGCAGACCAAATTCAACAACCCATAGAAAACATCATACACCACAATTAAGTGGGATTTACCCTAAATTCAAGGATGGTTCAACATAAGGAAATAAGTTAATGTGATACCCACCTATACAAAAGAAAAAACAAAGACCACATGACCCTCTCAATAGATGCACAAAAAGCATTTGACAAAATGTAACATCTGTTCGTGATAAAAAAAAAAAAAAAAAAACTCTTACCAAAGTGGTGTATACAAGCAACATATCTCAACATAATAAAAGTAGCCAATATGATACACAATGGTAAAAATATTAAAGTCTTTCCACTAAAATCTGGAATAAGACAAAGATGCCCACTCTCACCTCTTCTATTCAACATAGTTTTAGAAGTCCTAGTCACAGCAATCAGTAAGAAAAACAAATAGAATGTATCCAGGTTGGAAGGGAAAAGGTAAAATTGTAAAATTGTCATCATGTGAAGACTACATGATATTGTATATAGAAAACCCTAAAATGTCACACAAAAACTACTACAACTGATGAGCAAATTCAGCAAGGTAGCAGAACACAACATTAACTTAAAAAAATTAGTTGCATTTCTCTATGCTAACAACAAAATATTAGAAAAGGAAAGGAAGGAAGTAACTTTGAAGATCATACCCCCAAAAACAAAATATTTAGGAATAAATTTTATAAAGGAGGTGAAAGACTTATATGCTGAGAACCATAAAGCATTAATAAAGGAAACTGAAAATGATTCAAAGAAATAGAAAGATACCCAGTGCTCTAGGATTGGAAGAATTGATATTGTTAAAATGGCCATACTACCCAAAGCCATCTACAAAGTTAATGTGATCCCTATCAGACTACATGTCACATTTTTCAGAGAACTAGAACAAACAATTCTAAAATTTATTTGAAACTATTAAAGATTCCAAATTGTTAAAGTAATCCTGAAGCAAAAGAGCAAAGCAGGAGGTATACTCCTCCCAGACAGTACTACAAAGCTACATTAATCATAATAATGGCACAAAACAGACACAGGGATCAACAGAAGAAAATTTCTCATAAATAAACCCACACACCTATAGTCAACTGATATTTGATAGAGGAGGCAGGAAAGTACAACAGGAAGAATAGTCTCTTGATGTTGGGAAAGTTGAAGTAAATCAATGAGGTCAGGACCCACTCTCCCACCATACACAGACAAACAAAGACCACATGACCCTCTCAATAGATGCACAAAAAGCATTTGACAAAATGTAACATCTGTTCGTGATAAAAAAAAAAAAAAAAAAACTCTTACCAAAGTGGTGTATACAAGCAACATATCTCAACATAATAAAAGTAGCCAATATGATACACAATGGTAAAAATATTAAAGTCTTTCCACTAAAATCTGGAATAAGACAAAGATGCCCACTCTCACCTCTTCTATTCAACATAGTTTTAGAAGTCCTAGTCACAGCAATCAGTAAGAAAAACAAATAGAATGTATCCAGGTTGGAAGGGAAAAGGTAAAATTGTAAAATTGTCATCATGTGAAGACTACATGATATTGTATATAGAAAACCCTAAAATGTCACACAAAAACTACTACAACTGATGAGCAAATTCAGCAAGGTAGCAGAACACAACATTAACTTAAAAAAATTAGTTGCATTTCTCTATGCTAACAACAAAATATTAGAAAAGGAAAGGAAGGAAGTAACTTTGAAGATCATACCCCCAAAAACAAAATATTTAGGAATAAATTTTATAAAGGAGGTGAAAGACTTATATGCTGAGAACCATAAAGCATTAATAAAGGAAACTGAAAATGATTCAAAGAAATAGAAAGATACCCAGTGCTCTAGGATTGGAAGAATTGATATTGTTAAAATGGCCATACTACCCAAAGCCATCTACAAAGTTAATGTGATCCCTATCAGACTACATGTCACATTTTTCAGAGAACTAGAACAAACAATTCTAAAATTTATTTGAAACTATTAAAGATTCCAAATTGTTAAAGTAATCCTGAAGCAAAAGAGCAAAGCAGGAGGTATACTCCTCCCAGACAGTACTACAAAGCTACATTAATCATAATAATGGCACAAAACAGACACAGGGATCAACAGAAGAAAATTTCTCATAAATAAACCCACACACCTATAGTCAACTGATATTTGATAGAGGAGGCAGGAAAGTACAACAGGAAGAATAGTCTCTTGATGTTGGGAAAGTTGGAGTGCTGCATGTAAATCAATGAGGTCAGGACCCACTCTCCCACCATACACAGAAATAAACTGAAAATGGCTGAAAGACTTGAACACAAGACATGACACTCTAAAACTCCTAGCAGAGATGACAGGCAACATTCTCTGATGTAAATTGTACCAATATTTTCTTAGGGTAGTCTCCCAAGGAGATAGAAATAAAAACAAAACTAAACAAATAGAACCTAATCAAACATATAAGCATGTCCACAGCAAAGGGAGTCATAAAAATAAATGAAAAGACAACCTACCAAATGAGAGAAAATATTTGAAAATGATGCAACCAACAAAGGGATAACTTCCAAAATATACAAACAGCTCATATAAGCCAACAACAACAACAAAACAGCCCAATCAAAAATAAGCATTAAATCTAAATAGACATTTTTCCAAATCAGGCATCCACATGGTCAATAGGCACATGAAAAGATGCTCAACATCACTAATTATTAGACAAGTGTACATCAAAAGTACAGTGAGGTACTCCCTCACACTAGTCAGAATGGAAAATATTCCTTAAGTAACAAATGCTGGAGAGGATGTGGAATGTCTATAAATAACATATAACAAGTCTGTAAATAACACACACTGGACAGGATTTCCACTGTTTGTAGAAATGTAAATTACTGCAAGCACTGTGGAAAACAGTATAGAAACTTCTCAAAAAACTAAAAATAGAACTAATCATATGATCCAGAAATTCCATTGTTGGGTATATATGCCCCAAAAAACCCCCACTAATTTGAAAAGATACATGCGCATCAATGTTTATAGCAGCATTATTTACAATTGTCATGGTATGGAAGCAATCTAAATCTCCATCAACAAATAAAGAATAAAGAAGGTGTGGTACATGTATACAATAGAACACTACTCAGCCATAAAAATCAATGAAATTTTGCCATTTGTAGCAACATGGATGGGCTCAGAGGGCATTATGCTCAGTGAACTAAGTCAGAAACAGAAAGACAAGTACTAAATGATATCACTTATGTGGAATCTATAAATAAAACAAACCTAAAAAATGAAAAATCTATGTGTCAGGGGAAAGTACAACAGGAAGAATAGTCTCTTGATGTTGGGAAAGTTGGAGTGCTGCATGTAAATCAATGAGGTCAGGACCCACTCTCCCACCATACACAGAAATAAACTGAAAATGGCTGAAAGACTTGAACACAAGACATGACACTCTAAAACTCCTAGCAGAGATGACAGGCAACATTCTCTGATGTAAATTGTACCAATATTTTCTTAGGGTAGTCTCCCAAGGAGATAGAAATAAAAACAAAACTAAACAAATAGAACCTAATCAAACATATAAGCATGTCCACAGCAAAGGGAGTCATAAAAATAAATGAAAAGACAACCTACCAAATGAGAGAAAATATTTGAAAATGATGCAACCAACAAAGGGATAACTTCCAAAATATACAAACAGCTCATATAAGCCAACAACAACAACAAAACAGCCCAATCAAAAATAAGCATTAAATCTAAATAGACATTTTTCCAAATCAGGCATCCACATGGTCAATAGGCACATGAAAAGATGCTCAACATCACTAATTATTAGACAAGTGTACATCAAAAGTACAGTGAGGTACTCCTCACACTAGTCAGAATGGAAAATATTCCTTAAGTAACAAATGCTGGAGAGGATGTGGAATGTCTATAAATAACATATAACAAGTCTGTAAATAACACACACTGGACAGGATTTCCACTGTTTGTAGAAATGTAAATTACTGCAAGCACTGTGGAAAACAGTATAGAAACTTCTCAAAAAACTAAAAATAGAACTAATCATATGATCCAGAAATTCCATTGTTGGGTATATATGCCCCAAAAAACCCCCACTAATTTGAAAAGATACATGCGCATCAATGTTTATAGCAGCATTATTTACAATTGTCATGGTATGGAAGCAATCTAAATCTCCATCAACAAATAAAGAATAAAGAAGGTGTGGTACATGTATACAATAGAACACTACTCAGCCATAAAAATCAATGAAATTTTGCCATTTGTAGCAACATGGATGGGCTCAGAGGGCATTATGCTCAGTGAACTAAGTCAGAAACAGAAAGACAAGTACTAAATGATATCACTTATGTGTGGAATCTATAAATAAAACAAACCAGTGAATACAACATAGATGAAGCCAATTCATAAATACAGAAAACAAACTATAGTTGTTAACAGTGGAGACAGGGAAGGCAAATAAAGGCAAAACAGGAACAACAGGAGGAAAGGGATTATTACGGTATTTATGAAATCACGTATGTGAAACTTTTGAAAATAATAAAGCACTATGGAATTTTAAGAATCATTCAATAAAAAATACTTCAAAGGAAAATATTTTTTATATACACTGGAATATTATTCAGCTTTAAAAAAGAAAGAAATCCTGTCAATATTAGATAATATTGATGAATCCTAAGAACTTTATACCAAGTGAAATAAGACAGTCACAAAAAAGACACATATTATAAGATTCAACTCTTACTAAGTATCTAAAAAAACCAGTCTCGTAGAAACAGAAATAATAGTTCCCAGGATTGAGAGGAGGAGAAAATGGGAAATTTTAATTGGTACAGTGTTTTTCGTTTTTCAGAATGAACACATTGCTAGAGATCTGTTGCACAGCAATATGAATATAGAAGGGCCCATTTAACTATATACTAAAAAATGTGTTAAGACAGTAAGTTTGACATTTTGTGATTTTTATCACAATTTTTTTTAGTATAGTTGATTTACAATACTATTTTAGCTTTAGGTGTACTGCTTCAGATTCACCATAACATAAAAAAGTTTTTATGGTGTTTTTTTTTTTTTTTCTCTTGAGGAGTGCCAAGTTTCTTTCTGGCTGGTAATGACTGCATTTGACACTCTCAAGGCTTAGTTTTAGGCTTTGTTAGAACTCCTGCTCCAGGGCAAGAAGAGATGGGAGCTCTGATATGTGGTTTTCCTGGCATCTGATCTGAATTCCCAATACCCAGTGCATTCATTCAGAACAAGGTCTCATTACTCTGCCTCAATGGACCTTTAATGCTTCTCAGCACTATTCAACCTCTAAAATCTCTATTCATTGCACAGTCCATTAAGTAATTCTCTTTTGCTTTGCATGGAGTCTTAGTCCTGAGTACAGAGCTAGTAAGGTTGAAGACAATCTTGGTAAAGATTTCTGAAGTTTCATCTTCAAATTGCTATGTTCTCTCTACCAACCTGCTTCACAAATTACACCCACCACAAATCTCTGAACTGCTATTCTGGACACTATTGACCTCTGTTTGTTTTCTGTTTCACTGTGCTATGGTTTGCAAAGTGCTCATGACCAGAAAGCTAGGTAAATACGTTGTTCAGTTCATCTGTTTCTTTCTTTTTTAAGAACAGTCCAGTAGGTCTATTGCTGAATGTCTGAAAAGAGTTGGTAACCATTATATTTTGACTTTGACATTTGTTTATGGCTGAAGAAGTCTGATATACATAAATACTTCAAAAAAATTTTAATCACTGGAATATTATTCAGCTTTAAAAAAGAAAGAAATCCTGTCAATATTAGATAATATTGATGAATCCTAAGAACTTTATACCAAGTGAAATAAGACAGTCACAAAAAAGACACATATTATAAGATTCAACTCTTACTAAGTATCTAAAAAAACCAGTCTCGTAGAAACAGAAATAATAGTTCCCAGGATTGAGAGGAGGAGAAAATGGGAAATTTTAATTGTTACAGTGTTTTCGTTTTTCAGAATGAACACATTGCTAGAGATCTGTTGCACAGCAATATGAATATAGAAGGGCCCATTTAACTATATACTAAAAAATGTGTTAAGACAGTAAGTTTGACATTTTGTGATTTTTATCACAATTTTTTTTAGTATAGTTGATTT
This sequence comes from Tragulus kanchil, assembly GCA_022376925.1. Classification (NCBI taxonomy): domain Eukaryota; kingdom Metazoa; phylum Chordata; class Mammalia; order Artiodactyla; family Tragulidae; genus Tragulus; species Tragulus kanchil. The sequence goes on along the minus strand of JAIOJX010000005.1, from coordinate 91,318,879 downwards.
ACAATACTATTTTAGCTTTAGGTGTACTGCTTCAGATTCACCATAACATAAAAAAGTTTTTATGGTGTTTTTTTTTTTTTTCTCTTGAGGAGTGCCAAGTTTCTTTCTGGCTGGTAATGACTGCATTTGACACTCTCAAGGCTTAGTTTTAGGCTTTGTTAGAACTCCTGCTCCAGGGCAAGAAGAGATGGGAGCTCTGATATGTGGTTTTCCTGGCATCTGATCTGAATTCCCAATACCCAGTGCATTCATTCAGAACAAGGTCTCATTACTCTGCCTCAATGGACCTTTAATGCTTCTCAGCACTATTCAACCTCTAAAATCTCTATTCATTGCACAGTCCATTAAGTAATTCTCTTTTGCTTTGCATGGAGTCTTAGTCCTGAGTACAGAGCTAGTAAGGTTGAAGACAATCTTGGTAAAGATTTCTGAAGTTTCATCTTCAAATTGCTATGTTCTCTCTACCAACCTGCTTCACAAATTACACCCACCACAAATCTCTGAACTGCTATTCTGGACACTATTGACCTCTGTTTGTTTTCTGTTTCACTGTGCTATGGTTTGCAAAGTGCTCATGACCAGAAAGCTAGGGTAAATACGTTGTTCAGTTCATCTGTTTCTTTCTTTTTTAAGAACAGTCCAGTAGGTCTATTGCTGAATGTCTGAAAAGAGTTGGTAACCATTATATTTTGACTTTGACATTTGTTTATGGCTGAAGAAGTCTGATATACATAACTATCACCGTTGGAATTAAGAATTTGTCATTCTATCTCTATTTTCAAAGTCTATCCTTAACACTCAGCATTACAGAATATTTTTTGTTTGTTGGTGAGATTTAATTTTTTCTGTCTCCTCCCACAATAACATAATTCCCATGAGAAAAGTGACTCTGTTCATCTTAACCAATCTGGACCCCAGTGCTTAGAAGAGGGCCTGGTGCTAGTGACTAAGCAATAAATGTTTATTTAATAAAATTCAGTAAAACAAATGAGTGGGTAGTTAAATAATTATACACTGCCAAAAACTGCTTGAGAATATACTTAACATTTTACAGTAAGAAATACAGAAGGACAGGTGAATAAATGGTGGGAAATATATACTAAATCCACAATAGTAAAAATTAAAATATGAACAAGCAAAAGAAGTGAAGGCAGAGAAGGATGAAGGAAGGAAACATGGAAAGAAAAAGAAGAAAATGGAAAATGGCAAAGAAGAAAGTCTATAGTATAACAGAGGAGAAATAAAGAGCCAAAAAATTTGAGAGATGTGAAGGAAATAAAAAGGAGATGTAAAAAGAGAAATATTATTTTATTTTCTAATACAGTCAACATATTATGAACTGACTACATTTTTCAAAGCGAAACCCTAGGGATACAGTGACTGGGAAAAATCTCATTATTCTCTGCAAACATCTTTGTTCTCTAGTAGGAAATATAACATGTAAAAAACATGCACATTAGTATAATCTACAGTAGATTAGAATGAGCACTATAAAACATTCCTGTGGGAACAGAATAATATCCAAGCCTAACCTGAGAATACTGGAAGGTTTCTTACAGGAAGAGACTATATTTGAAGAATAGAGAGAATTTCAGCAGATGGTATGAGAAGAATCTGTTTGCAAAAAGGTTCGGTGGCAGGAGGGAAGAAAGAGCATGAACCAGAAATTGTGAAATTTCCTGATCATCTGTTTTAACAACTTCTGAAGGGCACTGGTGGTAACACAGTTTGGAAAGGCAGCTTTAAATTTCCAGTGGAGATCTGAACACTTGAATATTCTAAAGTAGCCACCTTGAATACTATGCTAAGAGTTTGGACTTCATGTGCTCTTTGCATTTGGGAGCCCCTGAGAGTTTTTCAGTGGGGGAAGTAATAAGGTCAGAGCAGTGATTCTGGAACAGAATAGAGGAGAAAGAAAGAAATAGAAAATATAAGAGAGGCAACTTTCGATGAACTTCTTTTCTTGAAAAAGTGCTTTAAACACCGAGGTCTAGAAATAATAGAAAACCAGATGGAAAGATGTCCACTCTGAAAATTAATTTATCACTGTTTTCACCCTATTTAGAAGAACATCTCTTTTTATTGCACATGTAAGAATTTCTTTTGCTTGGAGCCATCTTCAGGAGACACTACAACCTGATGCTGGTTTTACTGACGTCTATTTCTCTAAACCTCTTTGCCTCAACAGAAATTAAGGCTTGTAGGTCTGGGTGTCTGAAAACTCATCAAGAGCAAAAAATCAAATCAAAGCCCAACAGAAAACCACCAATACTCCTGATCAGTTCTTCTCTGCAGCAAAAGGCAACTGAGGATTGCATTTTTCCACCCAGCTTTACTTATGGGAATCAGGTTGGATTTGGTATACGAAACACACGTATCTCAATAAAACAAAGTGCCACAGAAGACACAGGAGTTTTACTTTTAAACGGAACTGCTTTTCATTTTGGTGTCCGAGTAATTAAGCATTCAGCTATTTTTACTTCGCGTTTCTCACAGTCATTTTAAAGATGTGTTTCATCTAAGGAACTCTTCTCTATGAAAGCAGGATCTTAGGGTTACTTCTTGAAGATTACTTGTAAGCCATTTCAAGTATCTCGAATGTTTTTCAGTTATATTCATTCAGTGATTTTGTAATCCCTGATCAATAACTGTTTTAGGTAATAATCCATAATGTGAAAGAATAATCAGTGTACCCCCAAACAATTTGAAAAGAAAGCAAATGTGGTGTTGGGTTACTTATGCTCACATGCCTGAATGTTAGCTGAAACTTTTTTTTAAGCTTTTATTTTACTTTTAACTTTTACAGAGTTTTGTTGTTTACAGATATGTATGTTCACAGATTAGTCATATGTATATCCCCCCATCTCACCCCTCCAGATCATCACACAGCACCCCTGCAGGATCCCCTTTTCTCACCGAGCTAGCTGAAATTTTTAATGCTTTTGTTTTTTCCTGTCCTTGAATAACTTCCAGCTGGCATCACTTAATCTAACTTAAAATGATGGCACATGATTTATGTAATAGACATTTAAAATAATGTATAGTATATAATCATAATAAAGAACCCCTAGCACATGGGCATCCATATACTAGGAGAGTGTTAACAACAACGATTATGAGCACTTTACACTAGTACATCTGCTATTTCAGTATTTGAAGTTTCTTCTACTACATTTTACCTTCCTATCTTAGCCACCTTTCTTTATATTCATGTCTTGAACATAAATCAGTTGTGGTCATTCCTCTCTATGGATAAGTACGATTCAGTGCATTCTTTATTAGGTCAGTCTATTTTTTTATTGACTACATTGATCAATTACTTAACTTAGGGATCTCTTCAATTCAATATCTGAGTCAATTAGGTAAGTTAAAAGATTCCTTAGGGAAAAATACAATTTGATAAATATTAGAAAGCCTTGGGCCATTTAACATTCATATCAAATTCACTCTGTGGCCAATTCTATTAACTGGGCAGAAATTAGCTGTGAAGATAGATAAAAACAAAAAACCCCAGAGTCACTGAAAAGTATTGATTCAGTGACTATACATAGGCCTATAAGTTGTCAATTGAATCTTTTTTTTACTCTCTAGAAAGGCAGTTGCTAGGCATCCTGCAGCTAACTATTCCTGTGGAGTAAGGGTGAGTTGTGGAGCAAGGGTGAGAAAAACCACTGCAAGCCTTGTTTTCATTCATATTAAGAGTGATATTGACCGCCAAAAGAAAAAAAAAGAGTGATCTTCATATTTTTAAATGCCTGAAAAATTCAAAAGAGTAGTATTTCGAGGTGCTTAAAAATTTCAGAGTGTCATTCAAATTTCAGTGTCTATAAATAGTATTTATAGATAAAATATGACTTCTATATAAAAATGAATGTGTTGGTATATTTTAAATGGATAGCCAACAAGTACATACTGTATAGCACATGGAACTCTGCTGAATGTTAGGTGGCAGCCTGGATGGAAGGGGAGTTTAGGGGAGAATGGATACATGTTTATGTATGACTGAGTCGCTTAGAATGGATACATGTTTATGTATGGCTGAGTCTCTTCACTGTTCACCTGAAATGACTGCAATGTTAATCAGCTATACCCCAATTTTAAAAAGTCTAAAAATGGCACAGTGGTAAAGAATCCACCTGCAGTGCAGAAGACATGGGTTTGATCCCTGTGTTGAGAAGATTCCCCTGGAGGAAGGCATGGCAACCCATTCCAGTAGTCTTGCCTGGAGAATCCCATGGACAGAGGAGCCTGGTGGACTACAGTGCACGGGGTGGCAGAGTCAAACACGACTGAGCGTGCATACTCTCTTATTACAGTGGTAGAGTTGGAGAGTTGTGACAGAGTTGGATTCTGTAGCCTACACACCTCTTTATATTCATGTCTTGAACATAAATCAGTTGTGGTCATTCCTCTATGGATAAGTACGATTCAGTGCATTCTTTATTAGGTCAGTCTATTTTTATTGACTACATTGATCAATTACTTAACTTAGGGATCTCTTCAATTCAATATCTGAGTCAATTAGGTAAGTTAAAAGATTCCTTAGGGAAAAATACAATTTGATAAATATTAGAAAGCCTTGGGCCATTTAACATTCATATCAAATTCACTCTGTGGCCAATTCTATTAACTGGGCAGAAATTAGCTGTGAAGATAGATAAAACAAAAACCCCAGAGTCACTGAAAAGTATTGATTCAGTGACTATACATAGGCCTATAAGTTGTCAATTGAATCTTTTTTTTACTCTCTAGAAAGGCAGTTGCTAGGCATCCTGCAGCTAACTATTCCTGTGGAGTAAGGGTGAGTTGTGGAGCAAGGGTGAGAAAAACCACTGCAAGCCTTGTTTTCATTCATATTAAGAGTGATATTGACCGCCAAAAGAAAAAAAAAGAGTGATCTTCATATTTTTAAATGCCTGAAAAATTCAAAAGAGTAGTATTTCGAGGTGCTTAAAAATTTCAGAGTGTCATTCAAATTTCAGTGTCTATAAATAGTATTTATAGATAAAATATGACTTCTATATAAAATTGATTGTGTTGTTGTATTTTAAATGGATAGCCAACAAGTACATACTGTATAGCACATGGAACTCTGCTGAATGTTAGGTGGCAGCCTGGATGGAAGGGGAGTTTAGGGGAGAATGGATACATGTTTATGTATGACTGAGTCGCTTAGAATGGATACATGTTTATGTATGGCTGAGTCTCTTCACTGTTCACCTGAAATGACTGCAATGTTAATCAGCTATACCCCAATTTTAAAAAGTCTAAAAATGGCACAGTGGTAAAGAATCCACCTGCAGTGCAGAAGACATGGGTTTGATCCCTGTGTTGAGAAGATTCCCCTGGAGGAAGGCATGGCAACCCATTCCAGTAGTCTTGCCTGGAGAATCCCATGGACAGAGGAGCCTGGTGGACTACAGTGCACGGGGTGGCAGAGTCAAACACGACTGAGCGTGCATACTCTCTTATTACAGTGGTAGAGTTGGAGAGTTGTGACAGAGTTGGATTCTGTAGCCTACACACCCTAAAATATTTCCTATCTGGCTCCTGGCAGAAAACATTAGTCAAGCCCTGCTATAGAATAAGAGCCAGTCATTCATGGAATTCTTTCTATTGTTTTCAGTCTGGATTCATTGGAACTCTGTTGTCCAGAAATGACAAAGCCCAACTCCAATATGGTTTAAGCAAACAGGAGGACCTACTGGATCTTGAGGAACAGATTGGACAACAAGCACAGCCAGATTCAAGGACGGGTTCTTGAAAGATCAGAGTCAGCCAGTGATCTTTCCTGTGACTGACAGGCAGATCCCAAGAGGAAGAAGCTGATCACACCCTTCTGGTGTTGCCAACTGGTGTATTAGGCCTATAATTCTTCCCCAAGCAGTGGCAAAGATGGTCACTGGGCACTTGGAGTTACCAGTAGAAAGAGACCACTCTTTTTCTAATAGTGCAGTGAAAGTCCCCAGGTAAACTCTGTGCAGAACTGAGTGGTGTCCAGGATACCATAAAGCAAAGCACAAGGACTGAGTGTGGGGAGAAGTGCTTGTAGAGAAGAAAAGTGGGAAAGGGGGTACGCCAAGCAGGCATAACCAGCAAGTCGCCGCCACAGTGAGAAAAGAAAGTATTGGTTCTTCCTTTTTTAGAGGTAAGAATACCTATCTCAAAAAAGTTAAAGGATTTATTCAAGATTACCCAGATGGTGAACACAATCTGTCTAACACCTGGTCCATACTCCATACCAAACCGTGATACCTTTCCAAATAGTAACTATTTGGGTGCCAAGTATGCATATATTGGCTGAAAGGAAGGTTTTGAGTCTTCCATAAATTAAGTTTTTCTGATATTATGTAGGTATCTCCTATCAACTATCTTGCTTAATATACAGCCCACATGTCTCAAATTAACTTCAACCAGTTAGCAAGGCCCAAGGGAGAGGAGTGTTGAGAAGATTCCCGGGGTGGACCTTCCAGTAGTCTTGCCTGGAGAATCCCATGGACAGAGGAGCCTGGTGGACTACAGTGCACGGGGTGGCAGAGTCAAACACGACTGAGCGTGCATACTCTCTTATTACAGTGGTAGAGTTGGAGAGTTGTGACAGAGTTGGATTCTGTAGCCTACACACCCTAAAATATTTCCTATCTGGCTCCTGGCAGAAAACATTAGTCAAGCCCTGCTATAGAATAAGAGCCAGTCATTCATGGAATTCTTTCTATTGTTTTCAGTCTGGATTCATTGGAACTCTGTTGTCCAGAAATGACAAAGCCCAACTCCAATATGGTTTAAGCAAACAGGAGGACCTACTGGATCTTGAGGAACAGATTGGACAACAAGCACAGCCAGATTCAAGGACGGGTTCTTGAAAGATCAGAGTCAGCCAGTGATCTTTCCTGTGACTGACAGGCAGATCCCAAGAGGAAGAAGCTGATCACACCCTTCTGGTGTTGCCAACTGGTGTATTAGGCCTATAATTCTTCCCCAAGCAGTGGCAAAGATGGTCACTGGGCACTTGGAGTTACCAGTAGAAAGAGACCACTCTTTTTCTAATAGTGCAGTGAAAGTCCCCAGGTAAACTCTGTGCAGAACTGAGTGGTGTCCAGGATACCATAAAGCAAAGCACAAGGACTGAGTGTGGGGAGAAGTGCTTGTAGAGAAGAAAAGTGGGAAAGGGGGTACGCCAAGCAGGCATAACCAGCAAGTCGCCGCCACAGTGAGAAAAGAAAGTATTGGTTCTTCCTTTTTTAGAGGTAAGAATACCTATCTCAAAAAAGTTAAAGGATTTATTCAAGATTACCCAGATGGTGAACACAATCTGTCTAACACCTGGTCCATACTCCATACCAAACCGTGATACCTTTCCAAATAGTAACTATTTGGGTGCCAAGTATGCATATATTGGCTGAAAGGAAGGTTTTGAGTCTTCCATAAATTAAGTTTTTCTGATATTATGTAGGTATCTCCTATCAACTATCTTGCTTAATATACAGCCCACATGTCTCAAATTAACTTCAACCAGTTAGCAAGGCCCAAGGGAGAGGAGTTTAGAGGATCAGTTTGGTACAGAAGGAGGGAGCAAGGACCTGGGGAAAGTTTCAGGGTAGAAAGTGTCATCTGGTGAGAGAGTCACAATGAAACATCATGAGAACCCAGGAAGTGACTAGGAATGAGTGTGTGTGTGTGTGTGTGTGTGTGTGTGTGTGTGTGTATGTGTGTGTGTATGCGCATGCTGTGCCTGCATGGGGTGTGTGTGAGGGAAAGAGGGAGAGAAACAAGAGACACACAGAGAGAAGGAAGAGGGGAGGAGAGAGAAGAGTTTGGGCTCTAAGACTTAAGGGTAACGAGAAGGAGGCAGGAGAACTGCAGAAGACAGTTTCTGCCTGTTTCAAAATTTTGCCTCTGCAGGATCCTGGCATACTCCCCAGGTGCAAACTGGTCTCTATCCAGAGCATAAACTGGGAAAGGAATCAATATGCTAGACATTTTCATTTGCATTAGGCGAGCGATGAGACAATTTCTTGATAGTTTTCTGAGGATACTGAAAGTGCATGGCTCAGCAAGGGTGACTCATGTGGTGAGTCAGTTGTTTAAGGCTGTCTCTTTTATAAGTCATCACTCAAATCAAGTTCCAGTATTATGCCAGCGACTGAGGCCTCATCTCAGCCCCATGCAGGAAGAATTCTCCAGTTCAATCCACTTGCCACCTGCCCAATTTCTCCTTTATTTTGGGAGAAGGTGCTTGGCATTTGTATACATAAGATATGACAATCTTGAGAGCTACAGCCAAAAGTGGGAAAGGGGGTACGCCAAGCAGGCATAACCAGCAAGTCGCCGCCACAGTGAGAAAAGAAAGTATTGGTTCTTCCTTTTTTAGAGGTAAGAATACCTATCTCAAAAAAGTTAAAGGATTTATTCAAGATTACCCAGATGGTGAACACAATCTGTCTAACACCTGGTCCATACTCCATACCAAACCGTGATACCTTTCCAAATAGTAACTATTTGGGTGCCAAGTATGCATATATTGGCTGAAAGGAAGGTTTTGAGTCTTCCATAAATTAAGTTTTTCTGATATTATGTAGGTATCTCCTATCAACTATCTTGCTTAATATACAGCCCACATGTCTCAAATTAACTTCAACCAGTTAGCAAGGCCCAAGGGAGAGGAGTTTAGAGGATCAGTTTGGTACAGAAGGAGGGAGCAAGGACCTGGGGAAAGTTTCAGGGTAGAAAGTGTCATCTGGTGAGAGAGTCACAATGAAACATCATGAGAACCCAGGAAGTGACTAGGAATGAGTGTGTGTGTGTGTGTGTGTGTGTGTGTGTGTGTGTGTATGTGTGTGTGTATGCGCATGCTGTGCCTGCATGGGGTGTGTGTGAGGGAAAGAGGGAGAGAAACAAGAGACACACAGAGAGAAGGAAGAGGGGAGGAGAGAGAAGAGTTTGGGCTCTAAGACTTAAGGGTAACGAGAAGGAGGCAGGAGAACTGCAGAAGACAGTTTCTGCCTGTTTCAAAATTTTGCCTCTGCAGGATCCTGGCATACTCCCCAGGTGCAAACTGGTCTCTATCCAGAGCATAAACTGGGAAAGGAATCAATATGCTAGACATTTTCATTTGCATTAGGCGAGCGATGAGACAATTTCTTGATAGTTTTCTGAGGATACTGAAAGTGCATGGCTCAGCAAGGGTGACTCATGTGGTGAGTCAGTTGTTTAAGGCTGTCTCTTTTATAAGTCATCACTCAAATCAAGTTCCAGTATTATGCCAGCGACTGAGGCCTCATCTCAGCCCCATGCAGGAAGAATTCTCCAGTTCAATCCACTTGCCACCTGCCCAATTTCTCCTTTATTTTGGGAGAAGGTGCTTGGCATTTGTATACATAAGATATGACAATCTTGAGAGCTACAGCCAAAAGAATTTTAAAATTATCATCTCTACAGTTTTATATTCAGTTTCCAGATGAGCAAAATGCTTTAGCATCTTCATGGTGAATTCAATTGTCAAACATTTAAAACAGCAGGGATGTAACAAAGCAGACATTTAGCTAACAGTGAGCTGAATTCTGGTTTGCACAGAAAACATGAACTAGATGCTAAATAAACATCAATATTCATCAAGCTGTTTTCCATTTCCAGAGTACAGAATTTCAGCTCTCCATAAATTACTTAGGAGTAAAAAGTATAATCATAAGCAGAGCTTTTATTAATTCAGTTTCTCCCATTGTCTCATTTGATTATGCACTCTATTTCTTGAAAGAATTTAGTTCTTTTAAACCTAAGAAAAATGTTTCAATATCTATTAGACAAAGGTAAGTTTGGCACATCAGGATTGTAAACAAAGCCAAACCAACCTACTATCCCATATCTAATCCTTTACCAACCACAGTCACTTGTACTTGTATTAATAGCTCCAGATTGAGGGAATTAGATTTTCTGAGAAAAGGAAATGTAATCAACATGAATTCCTATAATATACTGGGAAGAAAAATTATTTTTCCACTTCACTCTCTGCTAAGCTTCTTTTTTCTCAAATTTAATAGTACACTCCAGGCAATTTAGAGAAAATGGTTCTTTGGTAGACTAAATGGGCTGTGATGAAACCAGCAAGGGGCAGGTTAATAAGAGGGAATTTGGTCCTAACGCATGATTAAGATGGAGGCAGAGCAGAGGCTGTTGAGAGAAAGAGACAGAGGGCCTTTGAGATCCACTTTGTCAGCATCATAGGAAAGAAGAGTTTGCTCTGAGCCACAGAGAACTCTTTTGGGTTTAAAGAATGGTAACTGGCAGATTATACAGTTAAATATCATTTGCTTTTGCCTGCCCATCTTTTTTTCCAGTAACAGAAAACATGGCTCTCCTCCATCACTTTCAGTCCATGTGGATCACTTACGCTGACATCCCTCTGACCTCACCAAACATGGTATTCACATGACTCCCTGTTCTGACCATGAACACAATCTATCCCCTAAGTTTCAGAGACTGATTCAGGTGAGGCATTCAACACGATCTGGTCCAATGGAAGGTTAAGTGCTTCTCTGGGCTTATTGGAAAAGATCCAGTAGAATCTCCCAACCATTTTCCCCAAGCTTGATAAACTGGTAGCTTGGAAATTGAGCTTAGTAAACGTCACTTCTAGGCAAGAGTCTGCCACAGAAGACAACCAATATGGAAAACAGTCTGAGTTGACAGACCCCCACAAACACATACATACACTAGAATCCTTTGTGTCCCTAAACCAAGCCATGCCTGGTTTCCTTGAACTTCCCAGATACCTACATGGATAAATCAATCATTTTATAATCTGTTCTGAGCTGAGCTTTTGTTGATTTTGTTATTACTTGCAACTGACTTGATTTATACAAGTTATCTACTTTCATCTTCATCCTGGATCATAACAGGAGGCAGACAAAGGAAAAAGAAATATGAAAAGGATAAGGACAGATTCTACATTCGTGTCAAATAGCAGCGATCATTCAAAGAATCTCCAAACTGGAAAACCAAGAGAAGATGTATTTTTTGCAGTGAACAGTTCTTTCCCTTGAAGCTACTGCAGGAGGAATATTATCTCAAGAGAATTTTCTCCTGCACATGTTATTAACATGAATTCCTATAATATACTGGGAAGAAAAATTATTTTTCCACTTCACTCTCTGCTAAGCTTTTTTTCTCAAATTTAATAGTACACTCCAGGCAATTTAGAGAAAATGGTTCTTTGGTAGACTAAATGGGCTGTGATGAAACCAGCAAGGGGCAGGTTAATAAGAGGGAATTTGGTCCTAACGCATGATTAAGATGGAGGCAGAGCAGAGGCTGTTGAGAGAAAGAGACAGAGGGCCTTTGAGATCCACTTTGTCAGCATCATAGGAAAGAAGAGTTTGCTCTGAGCCACAGAGAACTCTTTTGGGTTTAAAGAATGGTAACTGGCAGATTATACAGTTAAATATCATTTGCTTTTGCCTGCCCATCTTTTTTTCCAGTAACAGAAAACATGGCTCTCCTCCATCACTTTCAGTCCATGTGGATCACTTACGCTGACATCCCTCTGACCTCACCAAACATGGTATTCACATGACTCCCTGTTCTGACCATGAACACAATCTATCCCCTAAGTTTCAGAGACTGATTCAGGTGAGGCATTCAACACGATCTGGTCCAATGGAAGGTTAAGTGCTTCTCTGGGCTTATTGGAAAAGATCCAGTAGAATCTCCCAACCATTTTCCCCAAGCTTGATAAACTGGTAGCTTGGAAATTGAGCTTAGTAAACGTCACTTCTAGGCAAGAGTCTGCCACAGAAGACAACCAATATGGAAAACAGTCTGAGTTGACAGACCCCCACAAACACATACATACACTAGAATCCTTTGTGTCCCTAAACCAAGCCATGCCTGGTTTCCTTGAACTTCCCAGATACCTACATGGATAAATCAATCATTTTATAATCTGTTCTGAGCTGAGCTTTTGTTGATTTTGTTATTACTTGCAACTGACTTGATTTATACAAGTTATCTACTTTCATCTTCATCCTGGATCATAACAGGAGGCAGACAAAGGAAAAAGAAATATGAAAAGGATAAGGACAGATTCTACATTCGTGTCAAATAGCAGCGATCATTCAAAGAATCTCCAAACTGGAAAACCAAGAGAAGATGTATTTTTTGCAGTGAACAGTTCTTTCCCTTGAAGCTACTGCAGGAGGAATATTATCTCAAGAGAATTTTCTCCTGCACATGTTATTACTCATCCCACCAGATAGTACGCTTTCAATTTGAATGAATTCTAATACTCTCTCCAATGTGTGTTATGACAAGCTAATCTTCAAAACACACTGTAGGTTCTGAATGACACCTGGATTAAGACTGAATTATAGCAAAGGAAAAGATTATAATGAGTAATCATGGTCTGTTACAGTGCACTCCTAATTCTTACTTTTTAAAGCCTCTCATCAATAGCTCTTCTTTCCAGATAAAACTATTATCAAATTTCTCATATGTATAAACACAGCAGAGAAGATCTATTATTGTGTGATTTCAGTAATGAAGGTTTATATATTAATGCTTTTTCAAACACTCTACCTGGTTGTAGCATTTTTGTTGCTGCTGTTTTTCAAAAAGAAGGAGATGAATGGGGTTAAACAACTTAGAAAGTCACTATTTCCTTGGAATCTTGTTCTTTTCCAAGAGTTATGAGTCATGACGCAAATGAGCTGTGAATCACTCTCCCCTACATAGAGAACATTTATAATAAGGTTGTCTTCAGCTGCATTTATTATTTATATTAAAAAGATTTTCATAGAACAATCCAAACCCTCATCAGAACCTATCTACTATTCTTAAGCATTTATTTGATTGACTTGGAAGAATAAAAAGCTAGTTGATAACAAGAACCTAATGTGGGAACATTGGTTCAAATCTTGGTTCTGGATAAATTCCTGAACATGTCTGGTCCTATTTCCTCTGTGGATGTGATGCAGGACCAAATAGTGCATTCAACCTTGATTGCATCCATGACAAAATCAGAAAGTAGTTGGCCTGGTTTTTGTTGTTAAGATAGTGCTACATACTTTCCTGGAGCCGGTTTTGTGCAAGGCTAATAGACAGTTGTTTTTACATTCATTTCTGTTTGTGCCTGAGTGCCGGGCCAGCCGGCAGTCGAACAGAGCCTAAAGAGAGCGGCAGAATGGCTAAGAAAGAAAGAAGGACAGAAAAGATGGGGTTGAGAGGGACAGCAAAGAGGCAGACAACTCTACAGGTTGCTGACAAGTTGCTGACAAGTTTATTGAATTTGCTTATACATTTTGTACTTTTCAAAATCAGATAACACACAGCAAACAATAGTGTATACAGGCTTTAGGCCAGGTTTCCTAGCATCTTGTCAGTCTCCCTCAGGCAGGTCATTAATTAGGTATTACCTCTTGGTATGTCATTAACATATTCAAAGTTCTTTAGGTTACAATGGTTCCGGGGCATAAAGCCCCTCAAGCCCTTTTCATCTGTTGACCGAGGCTCCAGGTGTCCTTTAGGATAGCTCAGGTATATCTTCACAATACCTGGGGTGGCGGGACAGAGAGCTATGCTGTTATCAGCCCCTGTTTCCAGGGCAGCTCCCAGAGCTATGTTTCATTAAAAGAAACCCCTTGAAACAGGGCAGCTCCCCGCACCTGAATGTCTTTTCCCTTTAACAGGGAGAGATTTATTAACTAAATTAGGGGCCACTCTGTCTCTGGAGGAGAAAGGAAACCGCTCTGTGTCATTAATATAAATAAAGTTATTCATAATCATGATTTAGTTGGGTTGGGTAATAGATTTTAATAGAGATGGGTTAAGATGAGACTAGATTTGGTCTCTTCCTCTAGTTTGACAAATTGTGGTACATTTCTTTGCCTTTAAGTGATTTGTACTTACTTTGGAGATCTTTATATAGTTTCAGTTAGAGAATTAGTATTGTCTCACAGTGACTTATGATCTTATCTGGCTAAAAACTAACTTTGAGATGTTTTGCAGGGTCCCTATGATATGACAAAGAAAAATAGTTAACTAAGATTATTTAATATGTTAAGTTAAACATAATTGCTTGTAATTCTGGTTATTGTAACCCACCTTTATTGTACACTGTAAGCAGATGTTTGACCATGCCTTTTAAGTCTTTTGTCATTTATAGATATATTTACGTCCTGGCACTTGTACAAAATATGCCCAATCATCAAGGGGATCCATAGGAAGGCTAAGGAATCCAGTTACTATTGGTCTACATCAAGATGATGGTTATGTAGGGATTTCAACACATATGGACTAAACGTAGGAGCTGCCCTGCCCCTGGGGTCCCTAGATCAGGTACTCAAGATTTTTACTCCCTGATAGGTAGGGTCAACGCCCATGTTCAGCCCTGAAGCAATTACAGAAGACGGACCTTCGCTCTTCTGTCTCCCATAAGAATATGGGAGTAAAATCTCCTGGGGAGGAATGTAATGGTTAGAAGGGAAAGGAACCGGGCACAATTTATGAAAAGAATGACAGCCCAAGGACACAGCATACACCCATTAGAATCAAATGGGTCCAAGATGGCAGACCAGACCTTGATCCTCAGTCAGCAAGCTAAATGACACACCCAGAGGCACCTGACAGTTCCACCCCTTCCCTAAAGGAACTGGAATAATCCTCCCACTCATTAACATATGGAATTATGCAGCCCATAAAAGCTAAGAACACTATGTTGTCGGGGCCACTGGATTTGCTCTGCCATGGCCCACACTCTGTGGAGTGTGCTTTCTCTGAATCTGAATAAATCTATTTTTAACCTAAAAAAAAAAAAAAGAGTGCTATGTAAATATTCCTTTTAGAGAAGCTGGGTATACAGGTCAGTAACTTATATCTATAAAACTTGGATTGGCCTACTTAATACCAAGCATGTACTTTAAAAGTAAAAAAATAGGGCTTCCCTGGTGGTCCAGTGAGCAAAGAGTCCTCCTTGCAGTACAAGGGGCACTGGTTTGATCCCTGGCCTGATAAGATCCCACATGCCGGGGAGCGGCTGGAGCAGTGTGTCCAATTGTGAGCCAGCGCTCTGGAGTGCATGCGTCCAGAGCCAGTGCTCTACAAAGAGAGAGGCCACTGTGATGGGAGGCCCACACAGGCCAAGGAACAATGAAAATAAATAAATAAATAAACAATAAATGAGGCCAAAATTTTTAAAATATAAAAATAAAATACTAATTCACCTGGTTTTTCCAGAAACTCCTATTCAATAAAATGACTAACATTTCCTCTCACACAGTGAATTTAACTGTTTTTATTAATGTCAAGTAGACTATTTTCACTTAGTCAGGGTGTGTGTATTCTCCCCAATATCAACCTTAATATCTATTCAGGCATGAGATCAAACCCTGAGGGTTTTCCTGCTCTTTACTGACTTTCTTGAATGATAGAAAATTACTGGCTTAATACTTATTTTCTACTATTATCTTGATATCCTGGGTGGTTCTGTTTATCCTCTATGTCCTTCATGGGAATTCCCAATCCTTTCCATTCTTTACCTCTCCAGTGACCTGTCTTACTCTTGGTGTCATCTGTAGCCCCTTGATTCTGCTTTTGAACATACACAGTTCTGGAGGAAATTTTCTTATAATGAAAAACATGGGATTTAGGACAAAGAGAACTGGATTATATTTTAAATTAATTTTTAATTAAAGGATAATTGCTTTACAATATGGTATTGGTTTCTGAAAGAACTGGATTCTTATCCAACTTGGACTTGGTTCCCTATTGGCTTTGCGACATTAAGCAAAACATTGTGCCTCAGTCAGTTTTGGTTTACTTATATACAAAATAGGGAAAACAATGCTATCCACCTTATAGTAAAGTTAGAAGTGGTCAGTGTAGTAAAAAATACATTGTATTGCCTTGACAATGACTGGGTGGTGAAACATACTAACAAAAGATCATCAAGATCTTTAGTTCACTTATACTTTTAGATTTCACAGGTCAGTAACTTATATCTATAAAACTTGGATTGGCCTACTTAATACCAAGCATGTATTTGTAAAATAGGGCTTCCCTGGTGGTCCAGTGAGCAAAGAGTCCTCCTTGCAGTACAAGGGGCACTGGTTTGATCCCTGGCCTGATAAGATCCCACATGCCGGGGAGCGGCTGGAGCAGTGTGTCCAATTGTGAGCCAGCGCTCTGGAGTGCATGCGTCCAGAGCCAGTGCTCTACAAAGAGAGAGGCCACTGTGATGGGAGGCCCACACAGGCCAAGGAACAATGAAAATAAATAAATAAATAAACAATAAATGAGGCCAAAATTTTTAAAATATAAAAATAAAATACTAATTCACCTGGTTTTTCCAGAAACTCCTATTCAATAAAATGACTAACATTTCCTCTCACACAGTGAATTTAACTGTTTTTATTAATGTCAAGTAGACTATTTTCACTTAGTCAGGGTGTGTGTATTCTCCCCAATATCAACCTTAATATCTATTCAGGCATGAGATCAAACCCTGAGGGTTTTCCTGCTCTTTACTGACTTTCTTGAATGATAGAAAATTACTGGCTTAATACTTATTTTCTACTATTATCTTGATATCCTGGGTGGTTCTGTTTATCCTCTATGTCCTTCATGGGAATTCCCAATCCTTTCCATTCTTTACCTCTCCAGTGACCTGTCTTACTCTTGGTGTCATCTGTAGCCCCTTGATTCTGCTTTTGAACATACACAGTTCTGGAGGAAATTTTCTTATAATGAAAAACATGGGATTTAGGACAAAGAGAACTGGATTATATTTTAAATTAATTTTTAATTAAAGGATAATTGCTTTACAATATGGTATTGGTTTCTGAAAGAACTGGATTCTTATCCAACTTGGACTTGGTTCCCTATTGGCTTTGCGACATTAAGCAAAACATTGTGCCTCAGTCAGTTTTGGTTTACTTATATACAAAATAGGGAAAACAATGCTATCCACCTTATAGTAAAGTTAGAAGTGGTCAGTGTAGTAAAAAATACATTGTATTGCCTTGACAATGACTGGGTGGTGAAAACATACTAACAAAAGATCATCAAGATCTTTAGTTCACTTAACTTTGAGACTTTCACCTTTAGGTCAAAAAATTGACTTTCTGATTATCACTTCAGTCTAACAGACACATGGAGCCAATGAGTCAGAATCTAGAACCTTACTTTCAGTTTAATTAGCATCTCTATTCTATAGGTATAGAGATGGAGACTCGAAGATAAGTGAATTGCCTAAAATCAGAGCAAGGGATAACGGTGTGACTCAAATCTGGATTTCCTCATGACAAATCCCTGCTTTTTCACTACGTCACAGGATCCTCCTCCACCACCTAAAGCATCTGATCTCCCCAAAATAGCTGACAAATCCATACTCACCACATCCAGGTCAATGGGGGACTTTACCTCCTCCACCTAGTCCCAGTCCTTACCCATAGATAACCAGGGGTTCTCAAGTTCATCAATGAGAACATCAGACCACTCCAAAGCAGATGAAGAAAAAGAGATATACTGTCTAATAAGTTTTTCTCAAGGACCTCCCCACATGGATGATCATGATTGATTTTCTACCAAATATTTTTATGCCAATTGGTCTAATAAGTTGGAAGAATGGCATTTTGTTCCATTTTGCATTTTTCATTATATTAATTTTCAATGATTTTATCTTTGTTTTTTAATTAACATTGTGTTGATGCCAATTTTAAGAAAAATTTATTTTAAATGTTCTATCAGTTTTGCTTGTGTTGACCTCATGATACTTTTGGAGCTAACAAACATCTCAGTTGCTTTGGGAATCCTCAGTTCTATAGTCATATAGGTGACCCATAAACTCAAATTAGTGAAAAAATATACCCAGTACTTAACATAATCTTATATACAGATTTATGATTTTGCCTCACCTTAAGCCCCTTTCCTGCTCAGAAAGTTTAAGAAATCAACTACAGTCACCAATTGTAATGATAAATATTTAAATGAATCAGTAAGGAGTAAAGCCCTATTTGAAGATGACTAATAGTTATAAAAAAATAATATGTAAGTAGTGGGTGGGAGAAAACACATAATTAAGATCACATAATTGCTCACAAGGAAATTTCTCAATAAATGTTTTTCATTAGTATGAATACTTGTTATTTTGGGCTTCCCAGGTGGTGCCAGTGGTAAAGAACCTGCCTGCCAATGAGATGTGGTTCGATCATGGGTCAGGAAGATCCCCTGGAGGAGGGCATAGTAACCCACTCTGGTATTCTTGCCTAGAGAATCCCATGGACAGAGAAGCCTGGCAAGCTACAGTCCTTAGGGTCTCAAAGAGTCAGACACGAATGAAAGTAACTTAGTACACACTTGTTACTCTACAGACAATAAATCCGATTAAATTTTAAAATTTCCAGCTGAATGGTAGATGAGTGGAACTCATGAGTAAACTAATAGGTTTTACACCATCAGTTAAGCTCTTTTCTTGGAGTTCTTCCCTATTTATTCAATAAAATCTAGGGCAGGTCCCATGACATTCCTGGTGACTATACTTTTAGTCCCAAAGTGCTCATTTTAGGCATCTAAAATGCTCAGTTCTGGCAAAAGTAAAAACTGAAAATTCCACTCAAGTGTACAGCTTCTCCCCTCCTTCAGCATGGGGCTACAGCCTATGGGAAGTCTTCACACAGTAGGTCCTTCTGTCTCCCAGCAGAGTGTTGCTCCTCCTCTCTCCCAACGTAGAAAGCTGCTTCTGACCTTAGGATTCAAGTGGGAGGAGGCAAAGGGGGAGGCAACTGCTGTCACTGCTCTGCCATCACACTCAGTGTGGGGGTACCCATGGTTTCCATCCCCAAGTGCCAAGACTCAACACTGAGGACCTTCTCTGGCCACAGCAGCCCACTCCTTGTGCATCCAGAGAAGACCAGAATTTCTATGGGATTCATGCTTCGAAGAGCAGCCCTCATCAAAAGAAGAAGTGGAGAGCTGGCTCCCTTGGTTAGAATAACTCCCAGGTACATTCTTCCAGAGCAGGGCAATTGAGCTTCAGCCCCCACAGCAGTGACCTGCTCAATCTCTAATGTTACTGGCTTCCTTCCCTTCCTTACCTCATTCCCTCTCCCCTTCCTGACTCACCTCCCAAATAAACTATATACATTCACATCCACATCTATGGGTCTGCTTCTGTGGGAACCCAAACTAAAAGTAGAAAAGGGCGGGCAATATTCTATTTAAAATGCAAAGAGATACCAAGTATTGGTTTCTTCTGGCTGTGGCAGACAATTTTTAAGTAACTCTGTCTGAGCTCACTGAATACTTAAAGGGATTATCTTTCTTGGAGCCTATATTCAAGCTCTTCAGAGACTACCTTTCATAAGCTGTTCCATTCTTTATTTGAGGTTCCTGTATTTGGGTGGCATTTCCCTACAGCTGACTGCTTATGACTCTGTATTAGGGTTCTCCAGGGAAGCAGAACCAATAGGCATTCCAAATCTCTCTCTTGCTCTATCTCTATATATAGTTATATAATATAGTTATATGTTTACTATATGTGAGTGTGTGGCCTGCACGCTCAATCATGTCTGACTCTTTGTGACCCTCATGAACTGTAGCCCATGAGGATCCTCTGTCCTGGGATTTCCCAGACAGCATACTGGAGTGGTTGCATTTCCTTCTCCAGAATTCATAAATCAGGTACAGCTTCTCCGGTGACTATACTTTTAGTCCCAAAGTGCTCATTTTAGGCATCTAAAATGCTCAGTTCTGGCAAAAGTAAAACTGAAAATTCCACTCAAGTGTACAGCTTCTCCTCCTTCAGCATGGGGCTACAGCCTATGGGAAGTCTTCACACAGTAGGTCCTTCTGTCTCCCAGCAGAGTGTTGCTCCTCCTCTCTCCCAACGTAGAAAGCTGCTTCTGACCTTAGGATTCAAGTGGGAGGAGGCAAAGGGGGAGGCAACTGCTGTCACTGCTCTGCCATCACACTCAGTGTGGGGGTACCCATGGTTTCCATCCCCAAGTGCCAAGACTCAACACTGAGGACCTTCTCTGGCCACAGCAGCCCACTCCTTGTGCATCCAGAGAAGACCAGAATTTCTATGGGATTCATGCTTCGAAGAGCAGCCCTCATCAAAAGAAGAAGTGGAGAGCTGGCTCCCTTGGTTAGAATAACTCCCAGGTACATTCTTCCAGAGCAGGGCAATTGAGCTTCAGCCCCCACAGCAGTGACCTGCTCAATCTCTAATGTTACTGGCTTCCTTCCCTTCCTTACCTCATTCCCTCTCCCCTTCCTGACTCACCTCCCAAATAAACTATATACATTCACATCCACATCTATGGGTCTGCTTCTGTGGGAACCCAAACTAAAAGTAGAAAAGGGCGGGCAATATTCTATTTAAAATGCAAAGAGATACCAAGTATTGGTTTCTTCTGGCTGTGGCAGACAATTTTTAAGTAACTCTGTCTGAGCTCACTGAATACTTAAAGGGATTATCTTTCTTGGAGCCTATATTCAAGCTCTTCAGAGACTACCTTTCATAAGCTGTTCCATTCTTTATTTGAGGTTCCTGTATTTGGGTGGCATTTCCCTACAGCTGACTGCTTATGACTCTGTATTAGGGTTCTCCAGGGAAGCAGAACCAATAGGCATTCCAAATCTCTCTCTTGCTCTATCTCTATATATAGTTATATAATATAGTTATATGTTTACTATATGTGAGTGTGTGGCCTGCACGCTCAATCATGTCTGACTCTTTGTGACCCTCATGAACTGTAGCCCATGAGGATCCTCTGTCCTGGGATTTCCCAGACAGCATACTGGAGTGGGTTGCCATTTCCTTCTCCAGGAGATCTTCCCAACCCAGAGATTGAACCTGCATCACTTGCCTTTCCTAGATAGGCAGGAGGGTTCTTTACCAGCTGGGCCACAGGGTAAGCCCATTAACTATATATGTTATAGCAAATAATATAAAGAAACCCTATTAAAAAACTTGCTCACAGGTTCACAGAGGCTGCAAAGCCCTATGATCTGATATTTGCAAAAATGGAAGTGCAGAAAGCCAGTAAGGAAGGTCAGATCTGAGTTTGAAGGCATGAGAACAGGGGGTACTGATGGGATAAGTCCCAGTCTGATGGTAGGAGAAGACCAATGTCTCTACTCAAACTTTCAAGCAGAGAGAATTCTCCCTTCCTCTACCTTTTGATTTGACTCAGATACTCAACCAGTTGGATGATGCTCCTCCCATTGCTTCACTCAATCAATTCCAATGTTACTCTCTTTTGGAAACACCCTCACAGGCACACCAGAAATAACACTTAACCATATATCTGGACAGCCCTAAACTCGTTCTAGTTGACACATAAAATTAGCCATCACAGATTGTCAGTCTTTAGTTTTTTGGTGGAGCATATCATACAAAAGTTGGAGTTCCACTGTCCCTTGAAGTGCTTTTCATGACCAAAGTCCCTTTAAAATGACTCCATGGCCACTGTTTATATCAAGACACCCATGCATCTTTTCACTACTGATAAACCCTGGGGTTGCAGGCCATTTCCAAGGCAATAATCTCCTTGTTTGCAAACTTCACTTTCCAATATTCAGGATTTTCTTTTCAAAGGTTTTACATTAGCCTACACTCTCCATGGATAACAGGTCAAGCTTCTCAAGTCATCTCCTTGAAATCCTCTAAGCTTCTGTGGTAAGAGAGGTTTATCTTCTGCTCTACTCTCAAAGGAATACACTGCATATCCCTCTGAAGACATTTCATCTTTAACTCCCCGTTCTTTGACCACTCTGTCTAAAACATGCGTATACCCTCAAGGGGTGGGTTTCCTGAGGTTACAAAACTTTTTAGCTGTTCACATCCACCAGTAGCGATGCAGGAATATGTACACAGGAATTTTTATCAACTATTGTCTCGAAGCCTCAGCCCAAACTGAGACAGAAAAAGCCTCATTTGAACATTCTTCTATCTGACTAAATTTTTATAAAATTCAACAAATGTCGATGCACATATTATGTGCAGGTATTGTGCTAGATGAAAAAACACTACGTTCCTGCCCGAAGAGATCTTCTGGCTTAATATTAGACATATATGTAGATAAATAAATATTGTATCATAAAAGCACAAACTGGTAAAATTTTATGAGATTTTCATTCCAGTTTTAAGGAAGGGCAGATCTGAGTTTGAAGGCATGAGAACAGGGGGTACTGATGGGATAAGTCCCAGTCTGATGGTAGGAGAAGACCAATGTCTCTACTCAAACTTTCAAGCAGAGAGAATTCTCCCTTCCTCTACCTTTTGATTTGACTCAGATACTCAACCAGTTGGATGATGCTCCTCCCATTGCTTCACTCAATCAATTCCAATGTTACTCTCTTTTGGAAACACCCTCACAGGCACACCAGAAATAACACTTAACCATATATCTGGACAGCCCTAAACTCGTTCTAGTTGACACATAAAATTAGCCATCACAGATTGTCAGTCTTTAGTTTTTTGGTGGAGCATATCATACAAAAGTTGGAGTTCCACTGTCCCTTGAAGTGCTTTTCATGACCAAAGTCCCTTTAAAATGACTCCATGGCCACTGTTTATATCAAGACACCCATGCATCTTTTCACTACTGATAAACCCTGGGGTTGCAGGCCATTTCCAAGGCAATAATCTCCTTGTTTGCAAACTTCACTTTCCAATATTCAGGATTTTCTTTTCAAAGGTTTTACATTAGCCTACACTCTCCATGGATAACAGGTCAAGCTTCTCAAGTCATCTCCTTGAAATCCTCTAAGCTTCTGTGGTAAGAGAGGTTTATCTTCTGCTCTACTCTCAAAGGAATACACTGCATATCCCTCTGAAGACATTTCATCTTTAACTCCCCGTTCTTTGACCACTCTGTCTAAAACATGCGTATACCCTCAAGGGGTGGGTTTCCTGAGGTTACAAAACTTTTTAGCTGTTCACATCCACCAGTAGCGATGCAGGAATATGTACACAGGAATTTTTATCAACTATTGTCTCGAAGCCTCAGCCCAAACTGAGACAGAAAAAGCCTCATTTGAACATTCTTCTATCTGACTAAATTTTTATAAAATTCAACAAATGTCGATGCACATATTATGTGCAGGTATTGTGCTAGATGAAAAAACACTACGTTCCTGCCCGAAGAGATCTTCTGGCTTAATATTAGACATATATGTAGATAAATAAATATTGTATCATAAAAGCACAAACTGGTAAAATTTTATGAGATTTAACATTATCCAGACATAACGATAGATTTCATCAGAGAAGGGATATTCAATGAGCTAACAGGACTTTTCCAGGCCACAAGGATGGAAGTCCATGCAAATACACAAAGAAGCATGAAATGTCCATGTAGCCAAAGATTTAGTGTTGCTGCTGCCATGTCAGATTTGCAGGAATACTTGGAACAAAATGAGGCCAAAGAAGCAGATAGGAAAGAAATTAAGGTCTTTATACGAAGCATCCACCAAGTTATTTGGAATTTTTAAAGCATTTTTAATCAGGTTGTTGGCTGTAAAAAATCTCAAGTTTAAAATAATGACCTCACTCCTCTGTGAAGAACAGAAGAAGGCAACAGTGACAGAGAGGCTAGTGAGGAGTCTTGGAGGGCCAGGAAACAGGTACCATGGGCTTAAAAGTACAATAACTGTGAAGATGGAAAAGAAACAACAAAATATACACACTTGAAGACAGGGACCTTGTTTTATTTGCATCTATAGCCCCAGTACTCAGAACAGTGTCTGGCATATTGTAGACTATCTGGAGATACATGCTTGGGAGACTATAGAAACAGATGAAATCACTCAGAGCTCTTAGCGAAGAAATTTTTAGAAGATGCTTCATCTTAACAAATCTGTCCATGATCACTAGTTACTGATCACGTCCTAGAATCTCTAGGTAAAGAACTTTGTATTAATTATCTCAATCATGCATATAACAGAACAGAAGGAAGTACATTTTACATAAGGAGAAACACAGGCTGAAAGGTTTAAGAACTTGCTAAGGTCACACAGCTGGTGGGTGACAGAGAAGGCACTGGACTGATTTGATGGACTCTGAGCCTGTGCTTCTGACTCTCTGAGAGATCTAGAGTCTCATGTCCACTGCTCATACACCCTACTGCCCTCCCCAGGAACAATTTGCACTCATTATTTAGGCGGTGTCTTCTTCTGGTTACTTGAGAGGGTAAGTCACGTGAACCATTCCTAGGACAAGACTTAGATGCAGGCACATAAGTCTAGCACTACTGCCAGGAATTCCCTATCCACCAAAAAAAAAAAAAAGAGAAGAGAAACCATACATTTGCAGGGACTAGGACATGTATTTCAGAGATCTGGGAAAATGAAAAAAGAAGGGATATAAGTCAGTGCATCTCAGCCCTGGCTGAATACAAACTCATGTGAGATGCTTTTTAAAAATACCAATTCTCACCCCAGACCAATTAAATCAGAATCCCAAGGCAAGACACAGACTTAAAGTTCTCCAGGTAGTGCTAATGTGCACCTAGTGTTGACAGTCATTGACATAGGCAGAGGTAAATTTAAGGTGGGAAAGGGAGGATATTTAGATATTCCACAGTAGATGATTTCTGTTTTCTCTACAAGAAACTAATCGCCTAGGACACATGTCGCGACTGAGGAGGTGAACTATGGATACACTGAGGAGAATGACTGAAGTTGAGAGCAGCATGAGAGGTCAGTGAAAGGGGAGACTGGCCAAGATGAGAGCTGAAAAATAGATCAGTGCCCAGCAGGCATTGAAAACGCTTAACTTTGGGTGGCCCCAATTTCATCCTGTGATCACCTCCAGGAGCACCTGCACATATGAGCAGAAAAGGGACAGGTTTAGGACTCTCTGGAGATAGATATGTTAAGGAAGCAGAAGGACCAAAGAAACCAAAGCAATCACTGAGATGCTGCACTCTGTAGTCTAGATTACAATCCATGTGGCCTAGACAGACAAAAGTCCAGTGTAGTCAATTACAATCCTGTATAATTTGTTTTCTCAATCATGCATATAACAGAACAGAAGGAAGTACATTTTACATAAGGAGAAACACAGGCTGAAAGGTTTAAGAACTTGCTAAGGTCACACAGCTGGTGGGTGACAGAGAAGGCACTGGACTGATTTGATGGACTCTGAGCCTGTGCTTCTGACTCTCTGAGAGATCTAGAGTCTCATGTCCACTGCTCATACACCCTACTGCCCTCCCCAGGAACAATTTGCACTCATTATTTAGGCGGTGTCTTCTTCTGGTTACTTGAGAGGGTAAGTCACGTGAACCATTCCTAGGACAAGACTTAGATGCAGGCACATAAGTCTAGCACTACTGCCAGGAATTCCCTATCCACCAAAAAAAAAAAAAAGAGAAGAGAAACCATACATTTGCAGGGACTAGGACATGTATTTCAGAGATCTGGGAAAATGAAAAAAGAAGGGATATAAGTCAGTGCATCTCAGCCCTGGCTGAATACAAACTCATGTGAGATGCTTTTTAAAAATACCAATTCTCACCCCAGACCAATTAAATCAGAATCCCAAGGCAAGACACAGACTTAAAGTTCTCCAGGTAGTGCTAATGTGCACCTAGTGTTGACAGTCATTGACATAGGCAGAGGTAAATTTAAGGTGGGAAAGGGAGGATATTTAGATATTCCACAGTAGATGATTTCTGTTTTCTCTACAAGAAACTAATCGCCTAGGACACATGTCGCGACTGAGGAGGTGAACTATGGATACACTGAGGAGAATGACTGAAGTTGAGAGCAGCATGAGAGGTCAGTGAAAGGGGAGACTGGCCAAGATGAGAGCTGAAAAATAGATCAGTGCCCAGCAGGCATTGAAAACGCTTAACTTTGGGTGGCCCCAATTTCATCCTGTGATCACCTCCAGGAGCACCTGCACATATGAGCAGAAAAGGGACAGGTTTAGGACTCTCTGGAGATAGATATGTTAAGGAAGCAGAAGGACCAAAGAAACCAAAGCAATCACTGAGATGCTGCACTCTGTAGTCTAGATTACAATCCATGTGGCCTAGACAGACAAAAGTCCAGTGAAACTAAATGAAACAGATGCTCAAATACACATTTTCTTTTGGAGCTATTGATATTTCTTTGCTAACATCATCATCTAACACTGATGACAGCAAACAGTTGCTTGGAGAACCTCTCCTGGTTAGTTTTATCCAGTTATAAGATTCAGAGACTCGAGGTAACATAATGAGATGAATTAAGGGAGTCTGGCCCGTGTCGCACCAGAAGCCACTGCCACTCCTGATTGACTATCTCACTGGGGTCCAGGGCTCTCAACTGGGGTTGCTTTTGACTGTCAGCCTGCTATTGGTATGAAATCTTCTGCTTCCTGTAGTGCACATTTCTTTGATTATGTCCTCCAATCACCATCAGGCTACTATTTCACACTCAATTTTAGAATAACACCCAGAGTATACCTCAGGCTAGTAGTTACTCAATTCAACAACTGTTTATTGAGCACATATTAGTATTGTGTTTGCTAATTAAATGTTTATTAAATGTTTCTCCTCATTCAATATTAACTGCTTGAGCACCTTGAGGCAGGATAATCTGCAAGACTTTCAAAGCACTCATACCACACACACATGTACACACATATACAGGCTCACTTCTTACGTGGCACTGGCTCACCCCTCTACCACTCAGAATCTATTATTTTATTCTAATCATGTTTTTATCCCAGGTCTGGTAAGAATGTTCATCTCCAAGAAACATCTTCTCTGTTTCTTGACAATTTCCATGGAAGTTGTTATATTCTCAAGTGACTCCATCACACCCTGACCTCAATCAGAGCTGATCAGAAGTTGGGGATATGGACACCTGAGCCAAGGTAGGTCAAAAAGCCTCTTCCCTATTTGGACTCAGAACCTGAGGGGCTGTCAGACAATCTTTCCTCAAAAACTGAAATTGCCAGGTATAAAGCCTGGAAACTTGCAGCAGCTGTGTAGGGAAGTCCACTTGTGGAGAAAAGAATGACACTCAGGTGCAAGAACCATCCTGTGATCACCTCCAGGAGCACCTGCACATATGAGCAGAAAAGGGACAGGTTTAGGACTCTCTGGAGATAGATATGTTAAGGAAGCAGAAGGACCAAAGAAACCAAAGCAATCACTGAGATGCTGCACTCTGTAGTCTAGATTACAATCCATGTGGCCTAGACAGACAAAAGTCCAGTGAAACTAAATGAAACAGATGCTCAAATACACATTTTCTTTTGGAGCTATTGATATTTCTTTGCTAACATCATCATCTAACACTGATGACAGCAAACAGTTGCTTGGAGAACCTCTCCTGGTTAGTTTTATCCAGTTATAAGATTCAGAGACTCGAGGTAACATAATGAGATGAATTAAGGGAGTCTGGCCCGTGTCGCACCAGAAGCCACTGCCACTCCTGATTGACTATCTCACTGGGGTCCAGGGCTCTCAACTGGGGTTGCTTTTGACTGTCAGCCTGCTATTGGTATGAAATCTTCTGCTTCCTGTAGTGCACATTTCTTTGATTATGTCCTCCAATCACCATCAGGCTACTATTTCACACTCAATTTTAGAATAACACCCAGAGTATACCTCAGGCTAGTAGTTACTCAATTCAACAACTGTTTATTGAGCACATATTAGTATTGTGTTTGCTAATTAAATGTTTATTAAATGTTTCTCCTCATTCAATATTAACTGCTTGAGCACCTTGAGGCAGGATAATCTGCAAGACTTTCAAAGCACTCATACCACACACACATGTACACACATATACAGGCTCACTTCTACGTGGCACTGGCTCACCCCTCTACCACTCAGAATCTATTATTTTATTCTAATCATGTTTTTATCCCAGGTCTGGTAAGAATGTTCATCTCCAAGAAACATCTTCTCTGTTTCTTGACAATTTCCATGGAAGTTGTTATATTCTCAAGTGACTCCATCACACCCTGACCTCAATCAGAGCTGATCAGAAGTTGGGGATATGGACACCTGAGCCAAGGTAGGTCAAAAAGCCTCTTCCCTATTTGGACTCAGAACCTGAGGGGCTGTCAGACAATCTTTCCTCAAAAACTGAAATTGCCAGGTATAAAGCCTGGAAACTTGCAGCAGCTGTGTAGGGAAGTCCACTTGTGGAGAAAAAGAATGACACTCAGGTGCAAGAACCAGATATGGGAGCGGATGAGAACATTCTGGCAATATCAGGAGTAAGGACTTCTGTACTTGGAGGTCCTACTGGATCCCTGTCCTTTTCACTTCCTCATTAGTCAACCTTTCTATAGGCAAATGCCACTTTTTGCTTAATGTAGTTCAAGATGGGTTATTAAAAGAATATATTGTTAGTTTGTTCCCTATGCACACAGTCTAGGAAACGAACCCAATGTTTACCTAGATCATGAAGCTAATTTTACAAGTTAAAATTAAAATAACAATAATAGTTATTATTTACTGGACACCTGCCATGTGGCAGTATTTCAGATACATGATTTGTAATGCAGTAGAAATCCAAGGGACATATTCTCATCTCCAGTTTAGAAAGTTTATAGAAGAGCAACTGAAGCCCAAAGAGGCTTATTATCCATAAGTCAAAGAGGAAGTCTAGGAAAATTAAGAAGCCTCTCGAGTTTTCATGGGTGATTTTTCTCTGCTGGCTTATATTAAATGTTGAAAATCTATGATGGGATCTGGAAAAGTCAAGTGACTTTTTACAGGAGTTCACAATAAAAATTGTAGGTGCTCTAACATTTAAAAAATATTAACTCTACATCAAGGTATAAATTTACATCTATTAAGTTTCAAAACAAAACAAAACTTTGCATGAGAACAGACAGTGTTATGGGAAAATGCTACCCTCATGCATTGCTCGTTGCTATAGAAACTAGAAAAAGCTTTTTTGGACAGCAATTTGGAAAAACATTTCAATAGCCATTATGGGCTCATCTCTTTTGACCCATGTAATTTTACTTCTGGAAAAACAGCCTTAGGAAATAATCCAAAACTCTACTCATCAAGATGTCTACTAAAGCTAAATTTATAACAAGACAAATTGGACACCTCAATCAGAGCTGATCAGAAGTTGGGGATATGGACACCTGAGCCAAGGTAGGTCAAAAAGCCTCTTCCCTATTTGGACTCAGAACCTGAGGGGCTGTCAGACAATCTTTCCTCAAAAACTGAAATTGCCAGGTATAAAGCCTGGAAACTTGCAGCAGCTGTGTAGGGAAGTCCACTTGTGGAGAAAAAGAATGACACTCAGGTGCAAGAACCAGATATGGGAGCGGATGAGAACATTCTGGCAATATCAGGAGTAAGGACTTCTGTACTTGGAGGTCCTACTGGATCCCTGTCCTTTTCACTTCCTCATTAGTCAACCTTTCTATAGGCAAATGCCACTTTTTGCTTAATGTAGTTCAAGATGGGTTATTAAAAGAATATATTGTTAGTTTGTTCCCTATGCACACAGTCTAGGAAACGAACCCAATGTTTACCTAGATCATGAAGCTAATTTTACAAGTTAAAATTAAAATAACAATAATAGTTATTATTTACTGGACACCTGCCATGTGGCAGTATTTCAGATACATGATTTGTAATGCAGTAGAAATCCAAGGGACATATTCTCATCTCCAGTTTAGAAAGTTTATAGAAGAGCAACTGAAGCCCAAAGAGGCTTATTATCCATAAGTCAAAGAGGAAGTCTAGGAAAATTAAGAAGCCTCTCGAGTTTTCATGGGTGATTTTTCTCTGCTGGCTTATATTAAATGTTGAAAATCTATGATGGGATCTGGAAAAGTCAAGTGACTTTTTACAGGAGTTCACAATAAAAATTGTAGGTGCTCTAACATTTAAAAAAAATATTAACTCTACATCAAGGTATAAATTTACATCTATTAAGTTTCAAAACAAAACAAAACTTTGCATGAGAACAGACAGTGTTATGGGAAAATGCTACCCTCATGCATTGCTCGTTGCTATAGAAACTAGAAAAAGCTTTTTTGGACAGCAATTTGGAAAAACATTTCAATAGCCATTATGGGCTCATCTCTTTTGACCCATGTAATTTTACTTCTGGAAAAACAGCCTTAGGAAATAATCCAAAACTCTACTCATCAAGATGTCTACTAAAGCTAAATTTATAACAAGACAAATTGGACACCTCTGAAATGTGCAAAAATCAAGATTTATTTAAGGGTGAGTTTGTGGATTAAGCTCATTTAATCAGCAAATAATGAAATGCCCATTGCATGCCAGACGCTATGCTAGACACAGAGGGCACAAAGGTAAACAAGCAGATGCAGAGTCCTGTCGTGTGTGTGAATACTGTTTGTGTGAACAGAGAGAAAACCAGACCATGAAAAATATTTTTATATTTGTATAACTCTTTTTCTCCCTCAAAGAATGGGAAGAGGCTTATAGCACAATAAAATAGAATAAACAAGGGAAAATGAATATTTTGGTAGAAAATCAAGTTCAAGGAGAAAATGTATAGATACTACTTGGCTATTCAAGTTGGTGCTCAAATGTGTTTCTGAGCTTCCAAGGAGGCAAAGAAAATGAGAAGTACTAAGAGTGAGTGATTTACCTTGTTAGTGAAAATAAAACACAGGAGTTTCTTAAGACAACTCAGTTATTTCTTGTATTTTGATCTTAAAAAGCATCTCTTTCTATAAATGTTCAATATGTGATATTACTGACATTACTTAGGGGGTTGAAAGATTCTTAGAAATAAAGTACTTCAAGCATATAAAAGTATATAAAACAAGATAATGAGCATATGTGTATCCCACACACGGCCTAAAAAAAATGAAAATTTTACAGTTTAAAACTCTTTTGCACCTCTCTACAATTCTGTTTCTTGGTATCTCTACTCATAATTAGTCATTCTTCTCAATTTGCTGTCTCTCATTTTCAGTTTAATTTATACAATAAAAATTGTAGGTGCTCTAACATTTAAAAAAAATATTAACTCTACATCAAGGTATAAATTTACATCTATTAAGTTTCAAAACAAAACAAAACTTTGCATGAGAACAGACAGTGTTATGGGAAAATGCTACCCTCATGCATTGCTCGTTGCTATAGAAACTAGAAAAAGCTTTTTTGGACAGCAATTTGGAAAAACATTTCAATAGCCATTATGGGCTCATCTCTTTTGACCCATGTAATTTTACTTCTGGAAAAACAGCCTTAGGAAATAATCCAAAACTCTACTCATCAAGATGTCTACTAAAGCTAAATTTATAACAAGACAAATTGGACACCTCTGAAATGTGCAAAAATCAAGATTTATTTAAGGGTGAGTTTGTGGATTAAGCTCATTTAATCAGCAAATAATGAAATGCCCATTGCATGCCAGACGCTATGCTAGACACAGAGGGCACAAAGGTAAACAAGCAGATGCAGAGTCCTGTCGTGTGTGTGAATACTGTTTGTGTGAACAGAGAGAAAACCAGACCATGAAAAATATTTTTATATTTGTATAACTCTTTTTCTCCCTCAAAGAATGGGAAGAGGCTTATAGCACAATAAAATAGAATAAACAAGGGAAAATGAATATTTTGGTAGAAAATCAAGTTCAAGGAGAAAATGTATAGATACTACTTGGCTATTCAAGTTGGTGCTCAAATGTGTTTCTGAGCTTCCAAGGAGGCAAAGAAAATGAGAAGTACTAAGAGTGAGTGATTTACCTTGTTAGTGAAAATAAAACACAGGAGTTTCTTAAGACAACTCAGTTATTTCTTGTATTTTGATCTTAAAAAGCATCTCTTTCTATAAATGTTCAATATGTGATATTACTGACATTACTTAGGGGGTTGAAAGATTCTTAGAAATAAAGTACTTCAAGCATATAAAAGTATATAAAACAAGATAATGAGCATATGTGTATCCCACACACGGCCTAAAAAAAATGAAAATTTTACAGTTTAAAACTCTTTTGCACCTCTCTACAATTCTGTTTCTTGGTATCTCTACTCATAATTAGTCATTCTTCTCAATTTGCTGTCTCTCATTTTCAGTTTAATTTATTCAATTTTCAAAAAATGATTCTCAATTTGAAACAGATTTAACTCAATTTTGAATTGAAATTTAACTCAATTTTCTGTTTTTTTTTTTTTTTTAAGATTTATTTATTTATTTATTTATTTTTGGGCGGGGGTTGGGTTGGGGAGGGAGGGGAGTGGGCGGGCCACTTCTATTGGTCTTCCATTTCTCTATTTTTCATCCATCTTTGTTCTTTGGCTCCTGCGGGCCTCCCATTGCGGTGGCGTGTGTTGTTGCAGAGTGCCAGCTCTGGGCGCATGCGCTCCAGAGCTCCGGCTCGGTGATTGGACACATCAGTCCAGCCGCTCCGTGGCACGTGGGATCTTCCCAGGCCAGGGATCGAACCGGCAGCCCTTGCACTGCAAGGCGGTGTCCTTACCCACTGGACCACCAGAGAAGCCCCAATTATAGCTTCAATGTAATTTAGTCTATTTTTTCAAATTGTCAATAACTTGGTTAATTTCAGGATTACTAGTTTATATCCTATTTTTTAACTGCCAGTATTCAGTCTTTTTTTATCTATAAAATTTATGAGTTCACCCTATCTTCAATATAATCAGAACTTTAGAGGATTTTCAGGCAGCGGTATACAATTCTAAAGAAAAAACATTTGTATAAAAAGGCTTTTTACTCGGCTTCCTGCCCATTTGTGACCACCAAAGATTACCTAAAAGCTCTCTTCTTTTTTTCTTAAGATATTAGAGAAAAATGAGATATGGTCATTGCCAAAAATCATTATATTAATAGGCACTAAACGGCCATTAAAAAACACATTTCCTAATCCTCACACCTTCCAGCTCCAATGACAAATGCAATCAATAGACAACAAAGGATCAGAACTGGACTAAGGCTCTAAGGTTTATATAAATCCTGACTTTATAGTTTGTCTTCTCTCTAGGTCATTCAAAGGATGCTGAGCATCTAGTCAAATATCACTGCATGTTGAAAAAGTCTTGAAAGCTTCTAAGGGTAACATTCTTCCAGCCCATTCTGTTTTTCAGGGAAACATTGTTTATTTGGTATCCACATTTCCCACTTTTTTATTCCACAAAAGTTGTTCTAACTTCCAGTAGCCCAATACTCCCATATCGGTTTTGCTAGAAGATCATAGGAAAAATTGCTAATGTAAATGCACAGCCACCTACCTTCAGTCTCTATGTTACAAAAAGAAAGAAATAACTTTTATTCAATTATATTGGAATTTGTATCCCTTGTAGTACAAGTATAATTAACATAATAGTTATATCCCTTATAGTGACTCAATATTAAGTGCTAGAAATTCTTCATTTATATTGTTTTAGCTCTGCCCTGTCATTCTTAGGACAATGTAAGCCACAACCTCATCATCTCATGGCTGGATTGCTGAAGTCACCTCTAAAGGTATCATCTGCCTCCAGTATTTCCTCAGATTTGGTTTTCACCAGATTAACCTTTTATCACAATTCCCATAATCATTTATTTCCCTTAATCAAGTCTTTAACAATTCCTCATGAGTTTCAGTCTGAAAACATGATCTGATATTCAGGGCACTCAGCAATGTGGCTCCAATCTGTCGTTCTACTTCAGCTTCCACCATTCTTATGCTAGAATCCTTCACTCATCTAACAGTCTAGTGTCTAGTCAGTGTTCCCAGGACACATTACTTATTTTCCCGCCTTTGTACTTTTCCTCATGTCCTCCCTCAATTTGGCAAATATATAGTCACCAGGCACTAAGCATAGTACTAAGCACAGAGAAAGCAAAGCTGAATGAGCCCAAGTCTTTGCCTTCTTCTCTCTACCCATACCCACTTATTGCCAGCTGAATCACAACCCTTAAAGAGGAGTGTGTCCACTCCTCATCCACAGAACCTGTGAATGTGTTACCACATAAGGCAAAACGGTCTCTGCAGAGGTCATTAAATTAAGGATCTTGATTTGGGAGATTACCCTCGTATGATCTGGGTAGGCCTGAAATGTACTCACAGTGATCTTCATAAAACAGAGGCAGATGAGTTAATGGGATAGGAATGGGGGTGTTAGTGATTGTGACAATGGAACAGAGATTGGAGGCCTGCAGTTTCTACAAGCTGGAAAAAGCAAGAAACAGATCTGCCCCTGGAGCCTGCAGATGGAAAACAGCCCTGCTTAACACCTTGATTTTAACTCCATCAGACTCATTTTAGACATTTCATCATTCCAATAAGAGCCTTCATGTTCATTTACAGTTAATCTCAGTTACACCCCATTTCCAGAACAACTAATCTACTTTCTGTCTCTATAAATTTGCCTTTTCTTAGACATGTCATCTTTCCTATGAGTCTTTAGGATACTAGCAATAATGTTGTATATGAGGAGTATATATCTGAGAACCTGACATAATTCAAACTGATATATTTTCACACAAATATTCTCATAGAAGGGAGGTACACTTTTAATGTATACATCTATAGCCACTGTAGATTTTCTTTAGTTCTGCTTATTTTTTACCATCATCACTAATCTTTGGAAGAAATTCTTGGAGTCTGGGGATTGCTTTAATTTCTTTCCTGTATTTTATTCATCACCTTTTTTCTGTTCCAAAGATCTTGGTTTCAGGCACTTTTAAAAACATTATCTGATATTCAGGGCACTCAGCAATGTGGCTCCAATCTGTCGTTCTACTTCAGCTTCCACCATTCTTATGCTAGAATCCTTCACTCATCTAACAGTCTAGTGTCTAGTCAGTGTTCCCAGGACACATTACTTATTTTCCCGCCTTTGTACTTTTCCTCATGTCCTCCTCAATTTGGCAAATATATAGTCACCAGGCACTAAGCATAGTACTAAGCACAGAGAAAGCAAAGCTGAATGAGCCCAAGTCTTTGCCTTCTTCTCTCTACCCATACCCACTTATTGCCAGCTGAATCACAACCCTTAAAGAGGAGTGTGTCCACTCCTCATCCACAGAACCTGTGAATGTGTTACCACATAAGGCAAAACGGTCTCTGCAGAGGTCATTAAATTAAGGATCTTGATTTGGGAGATTACCCTCGTATGATCTGGGTAGGCCTGAAATGTACTCACAGTGATCTTCATAAAACAGAGGCAGATGAGTTAATGGGATAGGAATGGGGGTGTTAGTGATTGTGACAATGGAACAGAGATTGGAGGCCTGCAGTTTCTACAAGCTGGAAAAAGCAAGAAACAGATCTGCCCCTGGAGCCTGCAGATGGAAAACAGCCCTGCTTAACACCTTGATTTTAACTCCATCAGACTCATTTTAGACATTTCATCATTCCAATAAGAGCCTTCATGTTCATTTACAGTTAATCTCAGTTACACCCCATTTCCAGAACAACTAATCTACTTTCTGTCTCTATAAATTTGCCTTTTCTTAGACATGTCATCTTTCCTATGAGTCTTTAGGATACTAGCAATAATGTTGTATATGAGGAGTATATATCTGAGAACCTGACATAATTCAAACTGATATATTTTCACACAAATATTCTCATAGAAGGGAGGTACACTTTTAATGTATACATCTATAGCCACTGTAGATTTTCTTTAGTTCTGCTTATTTTTTACCATCATCACTAATCTTTGGAAGAAATTCTTGGAGTCTGGGGATTGCTTTAATTTCTTTCCTGTATTTTATTCATCACCTTTTTTCTGTTCCAAAGATCTTGGTTTCAGGCACTTTTTAAAAAACATTAACATTAGCTTTTATACCAGCATGACCACATAATGAATACTTGAACAGCTTTGTTGCAGAAAAAAAGATTTTTAATTATAATAATGACTGTTAAACTAGTAATGTAAGTAATCATCAATATAACATGTATATAAACAAGAGGAAGCAACCCTGACAATGTTGGGTATTTCTATTTACCAACTAAAGTGGTCCCAACATTTTACCACAGTCAAAACACAAAAGGAATTTATGGTATACTCAGACACGAACTGTGATATTTGGACACATTTTTTAAAAATCTGGAGGTCAAAATTTGAACATTACTAATGTGTTGTTCAATGTTAAGTTCATGTAAAATGTGACCTCATTAATTCTTTCTACCATTCATTTGGCACAAAACAGAAGGCCTTGATTATTCTGTCAAATCTCTTTAGGCATACTAGGAGCTTTCTTAAATCTTTTACCTCTCCTCCTCCCACTGTCTGCTTACTCATCCCTCATTTCCAAAATATGTTACAATGTTTTGCCTAGGCTACTGGATAGTATTTTTCTCAAAAACTATGTAGTCCATTGGAGACAATTACCTCTCAAGCTCTGTAGATAATCATTCTATACGCAATTTATGTTACAGTTAAATGAAAAGAGGGAACAATGGATCAGCATCAACACTGAAATATTTAATGTATGGGACTCTGGTAGCCTAATTTGGAAGATTATTTCTAACTACTATCCAGTATCAGTTCCCCAGATTTCTCACCTTTCTGGAAATGAAGAATTAAGTTAATGAAAATCTAAGACTCCTTTTCCCTAATAATGATAATGATCTTCACTGTTTCTAGTTCCTTTAGGACATGGCCAATGTGGAAATAATTTTTTGTCAATGGAAATACATGCTTTATCTCTAATTAAAATTTTCCCCCAAAGACCCTGCTTAATAGATCTTCAAAGAAAAACAAGTCAATGGGTATATGTAGCAAAATGGAGCAATGGCATTTTAATTCACATATGTAGGCCTCCAAATATAATAAAAATCATTTAGTAATGATTTATAGGTAGAATTAGAAATACTGGGGCTAAGTAGAAGAATATGCTTGCAATTAGTCTTTTAAATGATATTCCCCAAGGAAGAACTTAGAGGTGGTTTATCATATTCACAGCAGAATGTTTTTGTTCAAATAATTTTGTTCAACAAAACAGGTACGTTAAAGTTCTTTTATACCAGCATGACCACATAATGAATACTTGAACAGCTTTGTTGCAGAAAAAGATTTTTAATTATAATAATGACTGTTAAACTAGTAATGTAAGTAATCATCAATATAACATGTATATAAACAAGAGGAAGCAACCCTGACAATGTTGGGTATTTCTATTTACCAACTAAAGTGGTCCCAACATTTTACCACAGTCAAAACACAAAAGGAATTTATGGTATACTCAGACACGAACTGTGATATTTGGACACATTTTTTAAAAATCTGGAGGTCAAAATTTGAACATTACTAATGTGTTGTTCAATGTTAAGTTCATGTAAAATGTGACCTCATTAATTCTTTCTACCATTCATTTGGCACAAAACAGAAGGCCTTGATTATTCTGTCAAATCTCTTTAGGCATACTAGGAGCTTTCTTAAATCTTTTACCTCTCCTCCTCCCACTGTCTGCTTACTCATCCCTCATTTCCAAAATATGTTACAATGTTTTGCCTAGGCTACTGGATAGTATTTTTCTCAAAAACTATGTAGTCCATTGGAGACAATTACCTCTCCGAAGCTCTGTAGATAATCATTCTATACGCAATTTATGTTACAGTTAAATGAAAAGAGGGAACAATGGATCAGCATCAACACTGAAATATTTAATGTATGGGACTCTGGTAGCCTAATTTGGAAGATTATTTCTAACTACTATCCAGTATCAGTTCCCCAGATTTCTCACCTTTCTGGAAATGAAGAATTAAGTTAATGAAAATCTAAGACTCCTTTTCCCTAATAATGATAATGATCTTCACTGTTTCTAGTTCCTTTAGGACATGGCCAATGTGGAAATAATTTTTTGTCAATGGAAATACATGCTTTATCTCTAATTAAAATTTTCCCCCAAAGACCCTGCTTAATAGATCTTCAAAGAAAAACAAGTCAATGGGTATATGTAGCAAAATGGAGCAATGGCATTTTAATTCACATATGTAGGCCTCCAAATATAATAAAAATCATTTAGTAATGATTTATAGGTAGAATTAGAAATACTGGGGCTAAGTAGAAGAATATGCTTGCAATTAGTCTTTTAAATGATATTCCCCAAGGAAGAACTTAGAGGTGGTTTATCATATTCACAGCAGAATGTTTTTGTTCAAATAATTTTGTTCAACAAAACAGGTACAAATAAGATTAGAAAGTTATTTAGGTACTAAATTATGGCTTTTGGAATCCAGCTTCAAAGGTCAAATTGTTATATGTTTTTAATAGATTTTTATCTGCATCTGTTAACTGGGTCACATGAAGAGAATACAGTTACTATGTTTTATGGACTTATATCTTGATTAAAATATTATTGAAATTTATGGTTACACAAAGTTACA
Source organism: Tragulus kanchil (assembly GCA_022376925.1). NCBI lineage: Eukaryota > Metazoa > Chordata > Mammalia > Artiodactyla > Tragulidae > Tragulus > Tragulus kanchil. The sequence continues at coordinate 91,280,593 of JAIOJX010000005.1, read as the reverse complement.
GTAATCTAACAGTGTGGTACTGGTACAAAGACACAGAAATCAATGGCACTATCAATAAAATAAATGCATCTATGGTCAATTAATCTATGATAAAGGAGGCAAGAATATACAGTGGAATAAAGATAGTCTCTTCAGTAAGTGGTGCTGGGGAAAAACTGTGCAACTACATGTAAAAGAACAAAATTAGCACATTCTTTAACACCATATGAAAAATAAACTCAAAATGGACTAGAGGTCTAAGAAGACCAGATACTATAAAGCCTTTATAGAAAAGCACACAACATTTTTGACATAAATTGCAATATCTTTTTTGATCCACTTTCTAGAGTAATGAAAACAAAAATAAACAAATCAGACCTAACTAAACATAAAAGCTTTTGAACAGCAAAGAAAACCATGAACAAAATGAAAAGGCAACCCACAGAATGGGAGAAAATATTTACAAATCAAGGGACAGGCAAGGGATTGAAATCTAAAAAAAAACTCCTTTTCCCTAATAATGATAATGAGCTACAGTGTTTCTAGTTCCTTTAGGACATGGCCAATGTGGAAATAATTTTTTGTCAATGGAAATACATGCTTTATCTCTAATTAAAATTTTCCCCCAAAGACCCTGCTTAATAGATCTTCAAAGAAAAACAAGTCAATGGGTATATGTAGCAAAATGGAGCAATGGCATTTTAATTCACATATGTAGGCCTCCAAATATAATAAAAATCATTTAGTAATGATTTATAGGTAGAATTAGAAATACTGGGGCTAAGTAGAAGAATATGCTTGCAATTAGTCTTTTAAATGATATTCCCCAAGGAAGAACTTAGAGGTGGTTTATCATATTCACAGCAGAATGTTTTTGTTCAAATAATTTTGTTCAACAAAACAGGTACAAATAAGATTAGAAAGTTATTTAGGTACTAAATTATGGCTTTTGGAATCCAGCTTCAAAGGTCAAATTGTTATATGTTTTTAATAGATTTTTATCTGCATCTGTTAACTGGGTCACATGAAGAGAATACAGTTACTATGTTTTATGGACTTATATCTTGATTAAAATATTATTGAAATTTATGGTTACACAAAGTTACAGTAATCTAACAGTGTGGTACTGGTACAAAGACACAGAAATCAATGGCACTATCAATAAAATAAATGCATCTATGGTCAATTAATCTATGATAAAGGAGGCAAGAATATACAGTGGAATAAAGATAGTCTCTTCAGTAAGTGGTGCTGGGGAAAAACTGTGCAACTACATGTAAAAGAACAAAATTAGCACATTCTTTAACACCATATGAAAAATAAACTCAAAATGGACTAGAGGTCTAAGAAGACCAGATACTATAAAGCCTTTATAGAAAAGCACACAACATTTTTGACATAAATTGCAATATCTTTTTTGATCCACTTTCTAGAGTAATGAAAACAAAAATAAACAAATCAGACCTAACTAAACATAAAAGCTTTTGAACAGCAAAGAAAACCATGAACAAAATGAAAAGGCAACCCACAGAATGGGAGAAAATATTTACAAATCAAGGGACAGGCAAGGGATTAATCTTCAAAGTACACAAACAAGTCATACAACTCAATATTAAAAAAAAAAAAATGGAAAGATCTAGGATAAACATTTCTCCAAAGAAGACATACAGATGGCCAAAAAGCACATGAAAAGATGCTCAACATTGCTAATTATTAGAGAAATGTATATCAAAACTACCATAAGGTTTCACTTCATACTGGTCAGAATAATCATCATCAAAAAAATCCACAAGCATTTATTAAAAAAAAAAGTCTATAAGCAATAAACCCTTCCTACAATGTTAATGGGCATATAAATTGGTACAGCCACTATAAAAAACTATAAGGAAGTTCCTTAAAAACCTAAAAATATATCCGTTTGATCCAGTAATCCCATTCCTGGGCATATATCTGGAGAAAATCATAATCCAAAAAGATACATCCACTCCAGTGTTCAGAGCAGCATTATTTACAACAGCAAAAACATGGAAGCAACCTAAATGTCCACTGATAGATGAATGGATGAAGAAGATGGAATATTAGTCATTAAGAAAGAATGCATTTGCAGCAACACAAATGGACTTAGAGATCATCATAGTCAGAGAAGTCAGAGAAAGACATCACTTACATGTGGAATCTAATTTTAAAAAATGATGAGGGTGAAATTGTTATAAAACAGAAACAAGACTCACAGACTTAGGATGGGCTTACAGCTGCCAAGGGGGACAAGTTGGGGAGAGGGAAGAATTGGGAGGTTGGAAGTGGCACATGCACACTATGTAAAATAGATCATCAACAGGGATCTACTCTATAGCACAGGAAACAATACTCAATACCCTGTAGTAACTATATGGGAAAAGAATTCGAAAAAGAATTAAATATTAGAATAGGTATAACAAAATCGCTTTGCTGTTCCCCTGAAACACAACATTATGAATTAAAGTATACTTCAACATAAATTTTTAAATTTAAAAGAAAAAAGGGTGGAATAAAAAATAAATAAATTTATGGCTACCAAAGAAGAAATACGGGGGAGGGATAAATTAGGAGGTTGGAATTAACATATACACACGGCTGCTACCTGGCATGTGTGCTCAGTCACACCCAACTCTCTGCAACCCCATGGACTGTAGCCCACCAGGCTCCTTCATTCATGGAATTTTCCAGGCAAGAATACTTGAACAGGTTGCCATTTTCTCCTCCAGGGCATCTTCCTGACTCAGGGATTGAACTCAAGTGTCTTGCGACTCCTGCACGGGCAGGTGGACTGTTTACCACTGGGTCATCAGGGAAGCCCCATACTACTACTATACATAAAATAATCAACAAGGATCTACTATATTGCTCAGGAGACTCAATACTCTGCAATAAGTACATGAGTAAAAAGACCTGAAAAAGAATAGAGGTATGTATATGTATAACTAAACTATCCTGTGGGCAGCTGAAACCAACATTGTAAATCAACTATATTTCAACATAAAGGAAAATGAAAAATACTGCTACTCATCTGTCTGAATAGGGCAGTGGAAATAGGATGGAACAGATTCTCTTTGGGGGCCATAGTTCTCAGATATAAAGTTGCTAATGCTGTTTTTATCTGTCTTTTTAATAAGGGCACAAAGTTGGGATGAGGTGATTGTCATTAAGAAAGAATGCATTTGCAGCAACACAAATGGACTTAGGTCATGAGAAGTCAGAGAAAGACATCACTTACATGTGGAATCTAATTTTAAAAAATGATGAGGGTGAAATTGTTATAAAACAGAAACAAGACTCACAGACTTAGGATGGGCTTACAGCTGCCAAGGGGGACAAGTTGGGGAGAGGGAAGAATTGGGAGGTTGGAAGTGGCACATGCACACTATGTAAAATAGATCATCAACAGGGATCTACTCTATAGCACAGGAAACAATACTCAATACCCTGTAGTAACTATATGGGAAAAGAATTCGAAAAAGAATTAAATATTAGAATAGGTATAACAAAATCGCTTTGCTGTTCCCCTGAAACACAACATTATGAATTAAAGTATACTTCAACATAAATTTTTAAATTTAAAAGAAAAAAGGGTGGAATAAAAAATAAATAAATTTATGGCTACCAAAGAAGAAATACGGGGGAGGGATAAATTAGGAGGTTGGAATTAACATATACACACGGCTGCTACCTGGCATGTGTGCTCAGTCACACCCAACTCTCTGCAACCCCATGGACTGTAGCCCACCAGGCTCCTTCATTCATGGAATTTTCCAGGCAAGAATACTTGAACAGGTTGCCATTTTCTCCTCCAGGGCATCTTCCTGACTCAGGGATTGAACTCAAGTGTCTTGCGACTCCTGCACGGGCAGGTGGACTGTTTACCACTGGGTCATCAGGGAAGCCCCATACTACTACTATACATAAAATAATCAACAAGGATCTACTATATTGCTCAGGAGACTCAATACTCTGCAATAAGTACATGAGTAAAAAGACCTGAAAAAGAATAGAGGTATGTATATGTATAACTAAACTATCCTGTGGGCAGCTGAAACCAACATTGTAAATCAACTATATTTCAACATAAAGGAAAATGAAAAATACTGCTACTCATCTGTCTGAATAGGGCAGTGGAAATAGGATGGAACAGATTCTCTTTGGGGGCCATAGTTCTCAGATATAAAGTTGCTAATGCTGTTTTTTCAATCATATGTCCAAAGAACAGATTGTTTTTTGTGAACCCCCTTTTATGAAATGAGATTCTTAGATTCTAGAATGTGAGAAGTAAAAAAAGTAAATCTCCATTTCCTCCACCACCATGGTTAAGATAATCAGAAAGAAGACTCGGGAGAAAAGACACAACCTTCAAACAAGGTTGTTATAATAAGTAATTATCCTCCTATGAAATAATTTAATTAAAAATTAAAATAATACTTTTTAAAATAAAAGCATCTGACTTGTATTTGGCTCTTACTAAATGTCAAGCACTTTTACAAATCTGATCTCATTAAACCCAAAGAGGGACCAATGAATTAGGCAAGACTTGCTATCATCCCCATTTTGCTCTAAAGAAACACAACTAAAGAAACTAGATAACTTAAAGGATCACGGAGCTCATGTGAACCTTGTGAAGATGAAAAGAGCTAGCAGTTGACCCTCAATTTTCTGTCTGCAGAGACGAGACAGGTAATCACGGTGCCACAATTGTGCGAGGACCAAAAGGACCCAGAGCTGCTAGTCCAATAATCACCTGCCACCCTCCTTTCTGATTTTGAGATCTGTGTTAATGTTCCCATAATGATGTTATTTGTTCCAGAAGATTCACAGTTACACTGTCATTGTGAACTGTACGATTATAACCTCATGTTCATTTTGCCCTGAAATGTTTTCACCCATAAATGGAGGGTTGCCTGATACCAGTCATGTGACATCTGTATTTGTAGTTGTAGTTCGTTTTTGTAGTTGCTGGATATATCTTTGCCTATTCTTCAGTCTTGCTGAGTCACTTTGCTAAGATGTATGGAAGACAAACTAGCACCACTGCTGTAATTATATAGAGTCCGTCTACTATATTGCTCAGGAGACTCAATACTCTGCAATAAGTACATGAGTAAAAAGACCTGAAAAAGAATAGAGGTATGTATATGTATAACTAAACTATCCTGTGGGCAGCTGAAACCAACATTGTAAATCAACTATATTTCAACATAAAGGAAAATGAAAAATACTGCTACTCATCTGTCTGAATAGGGCAGTGGAAATAGGATGGAACAGATTCTCTTTGGGGGCCATAGTTCTCAGATATAAAGTTGCTAATGCTGTTTGTCAATCATATGTCCAAAGAACAGATTGTTTTTTGTGAACCCCCTTTTATGAAATGAGATTCTTAGATTCTAGAATGTGAGAAGTAAAAAAAGTAAATCTCCATTTCCTCCACCACCATGGTTAAGATAATCAGAAAGAAGACTCGGGAGAAAAGACACAACCTTCAAACAAGGTTGTTATAATAAGTAATTATCCTCCTATGAAATAATTTAATTAAAAATTAAAATAATACTTTTTAAAATAAAAGCATCTGACTTGTATTTGGCTCTTACTAAATGTCAAGCACTTTTACAAATCTGATCTCATTAAACCCAAAGAGGGACCAATGAATTAGGCAAGACTTGCTATCATCCCCATTTTTGCTCTAAAGAAACACAACTAAAGAAACTAGATAACTTAAAGGATCACGGAGCTCATGTGAACCTTGTGAAGATGAAAAGAGCTAGCAGTTGACCCTCAATTTTCTGTCTGCAGAGACGAGACAGGTAATCACGGTGCCACAATTGTGCGAGGACCAAAAGGACCCAGAGCTGCTAGTCCAATAATCACCTGCCACCCTCCTTTCTGATTTTGAGATCTGTGTTAATGTTCCCATAATGATGTTATTTGTTCCAGAAGATTCACAGTTACACTGTCATTGTGAACTGTACGATTATAACCTCATGTTCATTTTGCCCTGAAATGTTTTCACCCATAAATGGAGGGTTGCCTGATACCAGTCATGTGACATCTGTATTTGTAGTTGTAGTTCGTTTTTGTAGTTGCTGGATATATCTTTGCCTATTCTTCAGTCTTGCTGAGTCACTTTGCTAAGATGTATGGAAGACAAACTAGCACCACTGCTGTAATTATATAGAGTCCGATAACTGAAAGAATGAATAGATTTCTCCAGCTGTATTCAGCAAAGGTTTCAATGCAGGTAACAGATGACAGTAGAGCAGCAGAAATAAAGCCCAGGCAAAAATCAGAGAGGAAAAAGTTTCTAGGCACAGATTCCAGTGCCCTTTCTCAGTTTCACAGGATAGGCTTTGTCTTCAGGTCCAGAACCACCAAGATCCCAAGCAAGACACTTGGTCTCAGAAGAACCACTTACTCAAAGAGATTTCTGCACCTCTCCAGTCACATAGCCAAACCCAGGACACTGACCAGTCTCAAGAGCGAAACAAAGAAAATAGAAATCAGATGCAAAACAAAACAAAAAGAACAACCTCTCAGTACATTTTCTGTAAACAATGCTCACTAGCTGGTGAGCCCTGATCTTAGTGTGAGGGAATACAGTACATTGCACTTTTGTCTAGTCAAGGGTCAGCATTATGGTTCCAGGCATTCCCAGAGATGAGCACAACTGAGATGAACCCAGTACAGACCCAGATTCCCACTCAGTACTTGACACTTGGTTAAGTCTTCTTAATTATAAACCACTCATCATTTTTTCTGCACCCTTTATACTGCTTATAAACAGAAAAAAGGGGAAGGATAAATATCAAGATACTAAACATTTGTACCATTCAGTGAGGTTTAGGATGACTTTAAACAAACATTTCAGTTTAGCAAGCATTCTAAAATAAATTTACTCTTTTTGGTGTTAATTACAATGTTGTGTTATTTTCCTCTGTATAGCAGTAATTTAGTTACATATATATATATATATATACACACATATATATGTGTATATACGATTTAGTTATATATATCTACACACACTCATATAATACACACCTACTGGGATAATATGTATATATATATATATATATACATACATACATATATGTACATATATATGTACATATATGTATGTATATATATACATTATTTTTCATCTTCTTTTCCATTATGGCTTCTTATAGGATACTGAACATGATTCCTTGTGCTACACAATAGGACCTTGTTGGTTAGCTGTTTTCTATACAGTAATACAAACTTATTCTTAGTAGTGCATAAGTTACATTTCCCTCCACTACTGAATCTGAACTTCATGAAAGTGTAAACAGTTTGATTCAAAATAATAATTGATTGATTATTAAGAAAATCTTATTCATTCTCTGGCCAATCAGTTTCCCTTAGAAGAATATCTTATGGGAAACATACTCTTCCAAGGAAAGTTTCTAGGCACAGATTCCAGTGCCCTTTCTCAGTTTCACAGGATAGGCTTTGTCTTCAGGTCCAGAACCACCAAGATCCCAAGCAAGACACTTGGTCTCAGAAGAACCACTTACTCAAAGAGATTTCTGCACCTCTCCAGTCACATAGCCAAACCCAGGACACTGACCAGTCTCAAGAGCGAAACAAAGAAAATAGAAATCAGATGCAAAACAAAACAAAAAGAACAACCTCTCAGTACATTTTCTGTAAACAATGCTCACTAGCTGGTGAGCCCTGATCTTAGTGTGAGGGAATACAGTACATTGCACTTTTGTCTAGTCAAGGGTCAGCATTATGGTTCCAGGCATTCCCAGAGATGAGCACAACTGAGATGAACCCAGTACAGACCCAGATTCCCACTCAGTACTTGACACTTGGTTAAGTCTTCTTAATTATAAACCACTCATCATTTTTTCTGCACCCTTTATACTGCTTATAAACAGAAAAAGGAGAAGGATAAATATCAAGATACTAAACATTTGTACCATTCAGTGAGGTTTAGGATGACTTTAAACAAACATTTCAGTTTAGCAAGCATTCTAAAATAAATTTACTCTTTTTGGTGTTAATTACAATGTTGTGTTATTTTCCTCTGTATAGCAGTAATTTAGTTACATATATATATATATATATACACACATATATATGTGTATATACGATTTAGTTATATATATCTACACACACTCATATAATACACACCTACTGGGATAATATGTATATATATATATATATATACATACATACATATATGTACATATATATGTACATATATGTATGTATATATATACATTATTTTTCATCTTCTTTTCCATTATGGCTTCTTATAGGATACTGAACATGATTCCTTGTGCTACACAATAGGACCTTGTTGGTTAGCTGTTTTCTATACAGTAATACAAACTTATTCTTAGTAGTGCATAAGTTACATTTCCCTCCACTACTGAATCTGAACTTCATGAAAGTGTAAACAGTTTGATTCAAAATAATAATTGATTGATTATTAAGAAAATCTTATTCATTCTCTGGCCAATCAGTTTCCCTTAGAAGAATATCTTATGGGAAACATACTCTTCCAATTGGGTAGATCATCAGTATCATAATCACCATAGGCGAGAATTAAACTTTTTCTAATATTAATCATGTGACACAGGTACTGTGCTTTGGTTTTCAGTTGCCAGACATATTTTTCTGTTCCTTCACAATCTTTCTGAATTACTTTGTTTAGGAGTGTGGAAGCAAAATGGACACATTGCCCTCTGTTATTATAACTAAGTATGTACATCATGACCCATCTTCAGAAAGGAAGGGAAAAGACACTTTGTACTGGTATAAACCAAAAACAACAGGTCAGCTTGTTAAGTTCTGCTCCTGGAAATAAATGAAACATTGAGCATTTCTTGTTCAGGGAAACAACTTTATTCCTTGTGTTTATAATACTAACGTCTTATAAAAGATATGCCCTGGCCTTTGCAGGCATAATCATGAGAAATTTCTAGTTTTGTCAGCATGTGCAGTCCACTAACATCTTGCATTTTCTCCCTTCAATGAATATTACATTTTCATTTGGTGAGAAAATGTTTCTGATGTCTGACTTCCCTGCACCTGTTTGAAAGTAACATTCTTCTCATTTCTAAAATGCCCTTGATGCTGATGTTTTTTGTTAAAATGGTTAAGAGAACCAAGAAGGTAGAGCAGCTGGTTTTAGCAACAGGAAATTGTACTGTTAGCAAGTCTCTCTCTTTCCAGTATGAAGACTACCGGCTTCGAATTTGGATCTCCACGTTTCACTACCAAGGACATTTCTTGGGAATTTGTTTCCTGTTGGCTTTTAGAATCTTCTCATTTTCTTACTCCCTACGGATATTCCTTAGTTACAGACTCTTGGATTCCTACCTTAGTTTTTGTCTGTTACTTTGTCTATATTTTGGCTTAGTTTTTCTGTCTTTTTTTTTTTCTTGGTGTTTTGCCTTTGCCATTTCTTTACATACAAGTAACTAATCATTGAAAAACAATTGTAATAAGTCAAGAGTAGTTAACCACTTCTCCAGTTAGACACAGTTACACATAGTCCAGGGTGTATCTATCACACACACACACACACACACACACACACACACACACACAGAGTACACAGACAGAAACATGGTCATAGACACTTGAAAACAATAAGCCACCTTTTTAGTTCCTAATAAATAATGGACAGCTTTCTCCTTTAGTGCTTATACATATATCTCATTCTTGGAATGGGACACTTTACTCAGTCTCTTTGACTTTATTTTTTGTGGTTGTTTTGATAAAAAATTATTTTCAGGACTTCTCTGGCAGCTCAGTGGTAAAGAGTTCGCCTGCCAATGCAGTAGACACAAGTTCGATCCCTGATCCGGGAAGATTCCATATCCTGCAGAACAACTAAGCCCATGAGCCACAACTATTAAGCCTGAGCTCTAGAGCCTCGGAACCACAACTATTGAGCCCCTGTGCCACAACTACCGAAGCCCATGATCCCTAAAGCCCGAGTTCCACAACTAGAAAAGTCACCGCAACAAGAAGCCTGTTCACCTCAACTAGAGAGTATCTCCCACTCCCTGCAACAAGAGAGGAGCCTGTGCAGCAGTGAAAACTCAGAATAGCCATAAATTAATTATTTTTAAAAAATATTTTCAAAACTATATAGCCATCACAAATCCTTAAGAGCCACATAACACTGCTGCAAAATGTACAAATTAATGCTAACAGTAGAAAGAGAATTTCAACATCAATAATAAAGGTTACTCTGATATCTATATCTGAACATCTTTTTGGCACATATCCATGGAAATATTATTAAAATTACCTAAAATGGATCTTAAAGAAAAATAAATATGTCTCCCAAAAAGAAATCCCAGCACATCATCACCACCACCACTGCAGTATCCTTGTGATCTGGTGTGGTGCAAAACTTTTTGTTTAAAGAATTGTTGACTTTGGACCCTGTCTCTGTCACACATGCTGCTTTAATTCACTTGAGTTCTAAAGTCGTGGGACCCAGGAAACTCACCTCTGCTGCTTTCTCCCTGCAGTCCAGGATCTTGAAAACCATGGCAGGGACAGAACCAGGGGTGGGCTGGGCTTAATTATAATAATTGGAGTTAATTATATATAATTAATCATTATAATTGTGTCATGAAAGCCAACTGTTAAAATTTTAGGAATTTTGAAAGTCAGTTGTCAAACTCAGCCATTATTAAAAATTAAATTATACAAACTTACAATGACAGAAGTTACATCAACAACAGATATAAAAGATGGTCATTTCTGAATATTTTATTACATTTTACTATTATGTCTACTATGAAGCTATTTATGTCTAGTGTTCTAAATAGTGAAGGCACTACAAAATAGTGTGCTATCAGGCACGTGTGCTGCATGTTAAGTTGCTTCAGTCGTGTCCAACTCTTTGCATCCCTATGAATGGAAGCCCTCATGGCTCTTCTGTCCATGGGATTCTCCAGGCAAGAATACCTTGAGTGGGTTGCCATGCCCTCCTCTAGGGAATCTTCCCTACCAAGGGACTGAACTTACATTTCTTATATTTCCTGCACTGTCAGTCAGGTTCATTACCACTAGCACCATCTGCAAAGACCTGTGGTATTGGGCATCTTTTCCCAACTCCTCAGCCAGTTAGGTTTCATTGGCAGTTTGAAATCTGCCAGGATAAGAATACTTGCATTAGGGGCTTCCCTGGTGGTCCAGTGGGTCAAGAGTCTGCCTTGCAGTGCAAGGGACGCCAGTTCGATCCCTGGCCTGGGAAGATCCCACATGCCTCAGGGTGGCTGGACCGATGTGTCCAACTGCCGAGCCAGTGCTCTAGAGCACATGTGCCCAGAGCTGGTGCTCTGCAACGAGAGAGGCCACTGTAATGGGAGGCCCACACAGGCCTAAAAGGAATAAAGATAGAAATAAATGAAAGACCAATAGAGGTAGCCAAATAAAAATCCACCATTCCCCCCTGCAGTATCCTTGTGATCTGGTGTGGTGCAAAACTTTTTGTTTAAAGAATTGTTGACTTTGGACCCTGTCTCTGTCACACATGCTGCTTTAATTCACTTGAGTTCTAAAGTCGTGGGACCCAGGAAACTCACCTCTGCTGCTTTCTCCCTGCAGTCCAGGATCTTGAAAACCATGGCAGGGACAGAACCAGGGGTGGGCTGGGCTTAATTATAATAATTGGAGTTAATTATATATAATTAATCATTATAATTGTGTCATGAAAGCCAACTGTTAAAATTTTAGGAATTTTGAAAGTCAGTTGTCAAACTCAGCCATTATTAAAAATTAAATTATACAAACTTACAATGACAGAAGTTACATCAACAACAGATATAAAAGATGGTCATTTCTGAATATTTTATTACATTTTACTATTATGTCTACTATGAAGCTATTTATGTCTAGTGTTCTAAATAGTGAAGGCACTACAAAATAGTGTGCTATCAGGCACGTGTGCTGCATGTTAAGTTGCTTCAGTCGTGTCCAACCTTTGCATCCCTATGAATGGAAGCCCTCATGGCTCTTCTGTCCATGGGATTCTCCAGGCAAGAATACCTTGAGTGGGTTGCCATGCCCTCCTCTAGGAATTTTCCCCTACCAAGGGACTGAACTTACATTTCTTATATTTCCTGCACTGTCAGTCAGGTTCATTACCACTAGCACCATCTGCAAAGACCTGTGGTATTGGGCATCTTTTCCCAACTCCTCAGCCAGTTAGGTTTCATTGGCAGTTTGAAATCTGCCAGGATAAGAATACTTGCATTAGGGGCTTCCCTGGTGGTCCAGTGGGTCAAGAGTCTGCCTTGCAGTGCAAGGGACGCCAGTTCGATCCCTGGCCTGGGAAGATCCCACATGCCTCAGGGTGGCTGGACCGATGTGTCCAACTGCCGAGCCAGTGCTCTAGAGCACATGTGCCCAGAGCTGGTGCTCTGCAACGAGAGAGGCCACTGTAATGGGAGGCCCACACAGGCCTAAAAGGAATAAAGATAGAAATAAATGAAAGACCAATAGAGGTAGCCAAATAAAAAAGAATATTTGCATTATGGAAAACAATAAATGACACAAACTGGGGCTTGATGTAGAGTTCTGCTGATTGTCCAGGCTAAATATTGAGGAAGAGGGCTTCCCTGGTAGTCCAGTGGGTAAATAGTCCATCTTGCAGTGTAAGGGGCACTGGTTCGATCCCTGGCCTGGGAAGATTCCACATGCCTTGGAGAGGCTGGACCTGTGTGTCCTATTAGGAGCCAGAGTTCTGGAGCACATGTGCTTGGAGGCAGTGCTCTGCAACAAGAGAGGCTACTGCAATGGGAGGCCCACACAGGCCTAAAAGGAATAAAGATAGAAATAAATGAAAGACCAATAGAGGTAGCCAAATAAAAAAGAATATTTGCATTATGGAAAACAATAAATGACACAAACTGGGGCTTGATGTAGAGTTCTGCTGATTGTCCAGGCTAAATATTGAGGAAGAGGGCTTCCCTGGTAGTCCAGTGGGTAAATAGTCCATCTTGCAGTGTAAGGGGCACTGGTTCGATCCCTGGCCTGGGAAGATTCCACATGCCTTGGAGAGGCTGGACCTGTGTGTCCTATTAGGAGCCAGAGTTCTGGAGCACATGTGCTTGGAGGCAGTGCTCTGCAACAAGAGAGGCTACTGCAATGGGAGGCCCACACAGGCCAAAAGAATAAAGATGGATGAAAAATAAATACATAAAAAATCAACAAAAAGAGGCCAAAATTTTCGTAAAAGATGATGAAGAAAAAACTTTAGTTAATAATTCAGATTGAACCAAACAGTGTAGGTATCCATAGTAATTGATTCTCAGTATCACAGTATTTGAAAATCCCTGTCAGTTTCAGCCAAAAAGTCATGTACCTCCTTGTCTAATGGGTTACTTCACTTTTCTATATTCAGTGTTTCTGTTGGAACTACCCTTGATTAGAAAGGTGAGTGACCTCTTCACTGAAGAGTCATCACAGTTTGATTCTGTGACATTATCATTGGCAAAAGAACTTTTGAAAACGGATAGATTTACCAAGAAATACCAAATCACTCAGAAGTTATAGATGTATGAAATTTATATGGAATTATACCATTATATAATTTGTATATGATGTGATATACATCCTTTATATCTATAAAACTTATAATAAAGTTACAGTTTTACCTAACACACATACTTTTCTTGAGAGATGACTGTTAACATTAGCTATCACAATCACGGCAGAAAACCCTGGGCTCCACTTGTCTGAAGAAAAGAATTTAAGAGAGAGTGGTACAAAATTTGTGCTCTGCTATCAACTAGTTCTGTGATGCTAGGCAAGGTTTCTGGATTTCAAAATGAGAGCTCTGAGTGTTCTTTCACCTTTATTTTTCCATTAAGGATTCCTTTGGGAATCTAATAAAAACTTTGTACATTGTAAGAAAAGTGGAAACACACACATTTTTAAATTGTTATTTCTGGGGGGTTATGAACTCCTTAAGTTCATTCAAGTACCCCATGTTAAGGATTTACGCACTCTCTAAATTCCTTCTGGCTCCAGAAGCTAGGATTCTGCAACTGATAAAATATTTATAAAAATATTTAGAGAAACTAGTTTTTCCTCCAATTTCAGCAGCAAAATTAGAGGGATCCAAGTTGGAGTTAAATCAGCAAATGGATTTTATTTCCAAAAAAAGATAATTGAACAACCCACAAGCCGAATCCACATGGCAAGTCCTCCTGCAGAAATATTCTTGTTCCTAAATTTGAAATGCCCCACTCCTACTGCACATAAGATAATATTATTATTAGCAGGCAGAAAATTCATCGTGACACAGATTTAAACAAATAATTATTTGGTATTTTTGAAAAGTGGAATGTTTCTGTAGAAAAGTAAGAGCTGTGTAGAAAAATGTGAAAGCACCACCAAATCCTTCATGGTGAGCAGGATATGAAGGAGGAGAAAGATAGATAGATACACACTTTCAAATTGCCTGAAAAACCAATTTCAGTTTCTCAAAGTGCACTGCCCCATTTGTAAGAGGTGGCATACTCCTTCCTGATGAAAGCAGGATCCTAGAATTCAGGTATTTCTAAATAAGGAGAGTCACTAGCAATCCATGCCCAGCATGTATGGTGACTGCCTAGTGATTTATAGTTTTCTCAGCATTTCACTTCAGGGGCCTTGGAAGCACATCCTCAAAGCAGGACAAGAGCAAGAAGTTACAACAAATGTGTCAATAGTAGTAAAACAATGAGAGCAGCAGAAATGCCCAGGTGGCAAATTATACTGCTACCAGTCAACATGCAGAGCCAAGTACAAGTAAGATAAGAAGGCTGGTTACAAAACTGTATGTTTTAACATGGTTCATCTATTTAAAAATCAAAAAAAGGAAATATATATCAAAATTCACTGAAAAAAATGCAAGGTTATATAGCAAAATAGCATGGTGGTTATTTCTGGATAGCAAGTTTAAAAAAGCTTCCCAGGGGGCGTGAGTGGCAAAGAACCCATAGGCCAATGCAGGAGACAGAAGAGATGCGGGTTGCTTCCCTGGGAAGGGAAGATCCACGGGAGTAAGAAATGGAACCTCACTCCAGTACTCTTAGCTGAAAAATCTCATTGGCAGTGGAGCCTAGTGGGTTATAGTACATGGGGCCACAAACAGTCTGAGACAACTAAAGTGAATTAGACGCACACACAGTCCCAGCAAAGCCAAAACAGGTCCAATCCCTTATGATTATACAGTGGAAGTGACACATACTCTTAAGGAATTAGATCTGATAGACAGTGTGCCTGAGGAACTGTGGATGGAGGTTTGTAATACTATTCAGGAGGTAGTCAAAACTGTCCCCAACAAAAAGAAATGCAACAAGGCAAAAAGGATGTGTGAGGCATCTTTACAAATAGCTGAGAAAAGAAGTAAAAGGCAAAGGAGAAAAAGAAAGATATACCCATCTGAATGCAAAGTTCCAAAGAATAGCAAGGGAAGAGAAGAAAGCTTTCTTAAGTGAACAGAGCAAAGAATTAGAAGAAAACAATAAAGTAGGAAATAGTAGAGGTCTTTTCAAGAAAATCAGAGACACCAAGGGAACATTTCATGCAAGGATGGGAACAATAAGGGACAGAAACAGTAAGGACCTAACAGAAGTATAAGATATTAAGATGAGATGGCAAGAATATATAGAAAAATTGTACAACAAAGGTCTTAATGACCAGGACAACCACAATGATGTGGTCACTCATCTAGAGTCAGACAACCTGGAGGGTGAAGTCAAGGGGGCCTTTGGAAGCATTGCTATAAGCAAAGCTAGTGGGGGTGATAGAATTCCAGTTAACTGTTTAAATCTAGTTAAATGTTGCTGCTACCAGTCAACATGCAGAGCCAAGTACAAGTAAGATAAGAAGGCTGGTTACAAAACTGTATGTTTTAACATGGTTCATCTATTTAAAAATCAAAAAAAGGAAATATATATCAAAATTCACTGAAAAAAATGCAAGGTTATATAGCAAAATAGCATGGTGGTTATTTCTGGATAGCAAGTTTAAAAAAGCTTCCCAGGGGGCGTGAGTGGCAAAGAACCCATAGGCCAATGCAGGAGACAGAAGAGATGCGGGTTGCTTCCCTGGGAAGGGAAGATCCACGGGAGTAAGAAATGGAACCTCACTCCAGTACTCTTAGCTGAAAAATCTCATTGGCAGTGGAGCCTAGTGGGTTATAGTACATGGGGCCACAAACAGTCTGAGACAACTAAAGTGAATTAGCACGCACACACAGTCCCAGCAAAGCCAAAACAGGTCCAATCCCTTATGATTATACAGTGGAAGTGACACATACTCTTAAGGAATTAGATCTGATAGACAGTGTGCCTGAGGAACTGTGGATGGAGGTTTGTAATACTATTCAGGAGGTAGTCAAAACTGTCCCCAACAAAAAGAAATGCAACAAGGCAAAAAGGATGTGTGAGGCATCTTTACAAATAGCTGAGAAAAGAAGTAAAAGGCAAAGGAGAAAAAGAAAGATATACCCATCTGAATGCAAAGTTCCAAAGAATAGCAAGGGAAGAGAAGAAAGCTTTCTTAAGTGAACAGAGCAAAGAATTAGAAGAAAACAATAAAGTAGGAAATAGTAGAGGTCTTTTCAAGAAAATCAGAGACACCAAGGGAACATTTCATGCAAGGATGGGAACAATAAGGGACAGAAACAGTAAGGACCTAACAGAAGTATAAGATATTAAGATGAGATGGCAAGAATATATAGAAAAATTGTACAACAAAGGTCTTAATGACCAGGACAACCACAATGATGTGGTCACTCATCTAGAGTCAGACAACCTGGAGGGTGAAGTCAAGGGGGCCTTTGGAAGCATTGCTATAAGCAAAGCTAGTGGGGGTGATAGAATTCCAGCTAAGCTGTTTCAAACTCTAAGTTTAAATGTTGCTGTCTAAGTGTTGCAGTCAATATACCAGCAAATTAGGAAATCTCAGCAGTGGCCACAGGACTGGAAAATGTTAGTTTTCATTCCTATCCCAAAGAATGGCAATGCCAAAGAATATTCAAACTACCACACAATTGCACTCATTTTACATGCTAGTTAAGGTAACACTCAAAATTCTTTAAGCTAGGCTTCAAGAGTACATGAACCAAGAACTTCCAGACGTACAACCTATATTTACAAAAGCCAGAGGAACAAACTGCCAACATACAATGGACCACAGAAAAAGCAAAGGAATTTCAGACAAGCCTCTCCTTCTGCTTTATTGACTAAACAAAAGCCTTTGACTGTGTGGATCACAACAAGCAGCAGAAAATTCTTTAAGAGATTGGGAACACCAGACCACCTTACCTGGTTTCTGAGAAACCCATATGCAGGTCAAGAAGCAACAGTTAAGAACAGGACATGGAATAACAAAGTAGTTCAAAGTTGGGAAAGGAGTACATCAAGACTGTATATTGTCACCCTGCTTATTTAACTTAAATGCAGACTATATCATGCAAAATGCAGGGCTGGATGAAGCTCAAGCTGGAATCAAGATTGCTGGGAGAAATATCAATAACCTCAGATATGCAGATGACACCACCCTTATGGCAGAAAGCGAAGAGGAACTAAAGAGCCTCATAATGAAGGTAAAAGAGGAGAGTGAAAAGCTGGCTTAAAACTCAACATTCAAAAAACTAAGATCATGGCATCTGGTCTGATCACTTCATGGCAAACATATGGGGAAAAAATAGAAACAGTGACAGACTTAATTTTCTTGGACTTCAAAAACACTGCGGATAGTTACTGAAGCTATGAAATTAAAAGATGCTTGGTCCTGAGATGAAAAGGTATGATAAAGCTAGACAGTATATTAAAAATCAAAGATATCACTTTGCAGACAAAGGTCCATCTAGTCAAAGCTATGGTTTTTCCAGTAGTCATGTACAAATGTGAGAGGTGGACCATAAAAAAGGCTGAGCACCAAAGTATTGATGCTTTCGAACGATGGTGCAGAAGAGGGCTCTTGAGAGTATCCTTGGACTGCCAGGAGATCAAACCTGTCAATTCTAAAGGAAATCAACCCTGAATACTCATTGAAAGGACTGATGCTGAAAGTTGAAGCTCCTTTTCCAATGAATTAGCTCTTCGTATCAGGTGGCCAAAGTATTGACCCTGATGCTGGGAACAATTGAGGGAAGGAGAAGGGGGTGACAGAGGACAAGATGGTTGGATGCTATCATCAACTCAACAGACATGAGTTTGACTAAACTCCAGGAGATGGTGAAGGTCAGGGGAAACCTGGTGTGCTGCAATCCATGGGGCTGCAGAGTCGGACACAACTGAGTGAATGAACAACAACAAATTTTTTTAATTCTCTGGATTGTTGATTTTTCTCAACAATGTGTTATGTGTTATTTCCATCAACAGAAATAAAAATATGTAAAATAATTCTCAGAAGGATAAGAGGCCATATTACATTCAAAGTATTAATGTTTAGTATTTTATGCTTTTGTTTTTATGTTTTTTCAAAAGATTAAAAATCCAATTTGTCTTTTAAATGCATTGCTTTTTAATTCTATTGGTATACTCTATTTTTAATATGCAAGTACTGATTATCATTAACTTTGGTTAGTTGAAAGGAATCATTTCTAGGTTATTGGTATTTGATGTATGGATTCACATAGACACAAAATGAGGACATACATATTCTCTCTGATGAACAGAGCAACCACCCTTATGGCAGAAAGCGAAGAGGAACTGAGCCTCATAATGAAGGTAAAGAGGAGAGTGAAAAGCTGGCTTAAAACTCAACATTCAAAAAACTAAGATCATGGCATCTGGTCTGATCACTTCATGGCAAACATATGGGGAAAAAATAGAAACAGTGACAGACTTAATTTTCTTGGACTTCAAAAACACTGCGGATAGTTACTGAAGCTATGAAATTAAAAGATGCTTGGTCCTGAGATGAAAAGGTATGATAAAGCTAGACAGTATATTAAAAATCAAAGATATCACTTTGCAGACAAAGGTCCATCTAGTCAAAGCTATGGTTTTTCCAGTAGTCATGTACAAATGTGAGAGGTGGACCATAAAAAAGGCTGAGCACCAAAGTATTGATGCTTTCGAACGATGGTGCAGAAGAGGGCTCTTGAGAGTATCCTTGGACTGCCAGGAGATCAAACCTGTCAATTCTAAAGGAAATCAACCCTGAATACTCATTGAAAGGACTGATGCTGAAAGTTGAAGCTCCTTTTCCAATGAATTAGCTCTTCGTATCAGGTGGCCAAAGTATTGACCCTGATGCTGGGAACAATTGAGGGAAGGAGAAGGGGGTGACAGAGGACAAGATGGTTGGATGCTATCATCAACTCAACAGACATGAGTTTGACTAAACTCCAGGAGATGGTGAAGGTCAGGGAAGCCTGGTGTGCTGCAATCCATGGGGCTGCAGAGTCGGACACAACTGAGTGAATGAACAACAACAAATTTTTTTTTTAATTCTCTGGATTGTTGATTTTTCTCAACAATGTGTTATGTGTTATTTCCATCAACAGAAATAAAAATATGTAAAATAATTCTCAGAAGGATAAGAGGCCATATTACATTCAAAGTATTAATGTTTAGTATTTTATGCTTTTGTTTTTATGTTTTTTCAAAAGATTAAAAATCCAATTTGTCTTTTAAATGCATTGCTTTTTAATTCTATTGGTATACTCTATTTTTAATATGCAAGTACTGATTATCATTAACTTTGGTTAGTTGAAAGGAATCATTTCTAGGTTATTGGTATTTGATGTATGGATTCACATAGACACAAAAATGAGGACATACATATTCTCTCTGATGAACAGAGCAACCACTTACTGCCTTTCTACACTCAGTCAATTGGAGAAGGAAGTGGCAACTCAATCCAGTATTTTTGCCTGGGAAATTTCATGGATAGAGGAACTTGGTGGGCTACAGTCCATGGGGTCACAAAGACTCAGACATGATTGAGCGACTGTAAATGCACTTTCAATCATTAAAGAATTGTTGAGTACCTATCAGAATAAGCTATACTTAAGGATACTTAGATTCATAAAACACAGCCTCTGCTCAGAAAGCACTATAAAATTTATAACTTCCAGATGTTGAACTTAGAGCTTGTGCAGAATCCAAGCCCAAAAGAATCTGCTCCCAAAAGAATTAACATTTGAGCTCTTAAGTATAACTTTAGTGAATGGACACTAAATGGACATCCTTTTCCACCTGAGTGGGATACACTACATCTAGAAGATGTGCCTGCCAGAGTCTGAGAAAAAATTCAGCTGTCAAATTCTGTAAACAAAGAAGGTCAGCTGAGCTCTCATCATAGGCAGAATGGATGATGGATTGCTTCATGTGGAGTGACACATGCCAGGCTACCTACTGTGTGAAAAGAAATTTATCTCCATCAAGACCTCAAGTAACTGAAATTCTGATATTAGAGATGTATTGCCTTCCATTTCAAAGATCTTCTACCCCTCAAATGTTCCCCAAGAATAGGAAATCATTGGGTGAAAACGACTAAGTCACTATTAGCTCACATAGAAAGCTCCTGGAAAGATTATTCAAGCCTTTTGAGTTTGGGATGAGGCTATTCAGTAGAGAAAGGAAGAAGAAATTAGGTACCAGGAGAGGGTTTCTTTGGAGATGCTGAAAGCAAGATGAACTGATACACACACACATTTTTTTTCCCTAAATCTCAGGATTGTGTGCATGACTGACTCAAGGCATGGAAAGGTCTGTATTAATATTCCCTCATAGGGGCTTCCCTCGTGGTCCAGTGGGTAAGGTCACTGCCTTGCAGTGCAGTCCTGCTGTCAGTGTTTAGAAACAAGCATAAGTATTTATAAATACCTACTGAGCAAAAGAATTAAATACATGAAAAAGGGAAGTCAAACATGATAATGGTGATATCATTAATACAGTAATATTCACTTTAAATGCAAAAGGTTAAAGACCCATAAGTAGCTTTTTATATATTACTAAATTAAGCATAATCTTGTCTTAACATTCATGTTTTTAAAGAGTGCAAGAAATGCTGACTCTTCCTCAAGGGAAAACAAAAATCTAACAAACAAAGAAATCAAAATACCAAGCCTTGGACATTTGGCTGTATCTTTGCTATTTTATTTGTTCTCTGTTTCAAAGTGAGTAACTACAGATATTCTGGGGACTCATAAATTGGCCTGGAGTACTTATTTCCATCAGTTGACCTTAACATAAATCAGAGGCAACCAAAGCTTTTTGCTTTTGTTAACCAAAGACTCTTGACTTGTCAGAAACTTCATTTGGGTCAAGGCCAGTTGGTGCAAAGCCTGAAATCCAGACTTAAGTGAGGCATCTGCCAGAATAGGAAAAATATTCTTCTCCCCCAGAGTGACATTTAAGAACAGACCCATCTTCCATTTAAGAAAAGTACTTGCACGTGTCAAGTAAAAACCAAGCAACATAAACCAGAAGACCTTCTGCTGTATTTGAGCTGGGCATCTGGAAAGGTTGAACCCTAAATGAATGAATGGACAGATTTGGCAGTTTCTTCACAATCTGAAATTTTCCAAGCCAGCGAAAAAGAATAATGGTGGATATAATGACTCTTCATGCTAAATGTTCTAGCAGAGACCAACATTTCCAATCATTGATCATTCTCCACAAAGGTATTACAATATACACTGATTTAGAGTTCAGAAAAAAATGACCTGTGCATTTATGGTTCAAATCCCTTCCTGTATAGTAGCTCATGATTATGAATGATTCAACAGGATTGTTAACTTGGTTTAAATTTGTTATGTTGCTATAAACTAAAGAGAATTTATCTTGAATGATTTTCAAGCAAAACCGAAATAATATAGGGGCTTCCCTCGTGGTCCAGTGGGTAAGGTCACTGCCTTGCAGTGCAGTCCTGCTGTCAGTGTTTAGAAACAAGCATAAGTATTTATAAATACCTACTGAGCAAAAGAATTAAATACATGAAAAGGGAAGTCAAACATGATAATGGTGATATCATTAATACAGTAATATTCACTTTAAATGCAAAAGGTTAAAGACCCATAAGTAGCTTTTTATATATTACTAAATTAAGCATAATCTTGTCTTAACATTCATGTTTTTAAAGAGTGCAAGAAATGCTGACTCTTCCTCAAGGGAAAACAAAAATCTAACAAACAAAGAAATCAAAATACCAAGCCTTGGACATTTGGCTGTATCTTTGCTATTTTATTTGTTCTCTGTTTCAAAGTGAGTAACTACAGATATTCTGGGGACTCATAAATTGGCCTGGAGTACTTATTTCCATCAGTTGACCTTAACATAAATCAGAGGCAACCAAAGCTTTTGCTTTTGTTAACCAAAGACTCTTGACTTGTCAGAAACTTCATTTGGGTCAAGGCCAGTTGGTGCAAAGCCTGAAATCCAGACTTAAGTGAGGCATCTGCCAGAATAGGAAAAATATTCTTCTCCCCCAGAGTGACATTTAAGAACAGACCCATCTTCCATTTAAGAAAAGTACTTGCACGTGTCAAGTAAAAACCAAGCAACATAAACCAGAAGACCTTCTGCTGTATTTGAGCTGGGCATCTGGAAAGGTTGAACCCTAAATGAATGAATGGACAGATTTGGCAGTTTCTTCACAATCTGAAATTTTCCAAGCCAGCGAAAAAGAATAATGGTGGATATAATGACTCTTCATGCTAAATGTTCTAGCAGAGACCAACATTTCCAATCATTGATCATTCTCCACAAAGGTATTACAATATACACTGATTTAGAGTTCAGAAAAAAATGACCTGTGCATTTATGGTTCAAATCCCTTCCTGTATAGTAGCTCATGATTATGAATGATTCAACAGGATTGTTAACTTGGTTTAAATTTGTTATGTTGCTATAAACTAAAGAGAATTTATCTTGATATTGACCTACTTTTTTCATAGACTGAATGCTATGTTCCAAAATGCCCTTGAATATAACTGACTTTCTACTCAACTGTGTTCCAGGCTAAAGGGGAACGGATAACTAAAATACTTAACAATAATAAGATGTTCATGCTAATCAGATTTTCTGATTACCTAAGGATTAGGCAAAAACTTTTGTAAAAATAGAGTTTCCGAAATGTATGAGTCATTTCTAAAAGTATAAATATGGTGAATGGAATTAAGTCTATTTTTATGAGTTCAGGGTCACTGTTCCAGACTTAAATTTTTCAGGGATTATTTCTGAAAATAGACTGACAGAGAGTGTGGGCCATTGGACTAAAGGTGAACTGAATTTAAAACAGTTTCTAAAAGATATTTGGAGCAAAGAGCTTTATAAAAATTGTATCCATACAATAATATTTTGTTTTCTAACTTCTCTAAAAGGATTTCAAGTCTATTTAGGATTAGAGGTTCTAATTAGTAGGATGCTATTTAATAAATCTGCCTACCTTCTATATATTCAGTTTTCTGCTACTTGCTATGATCAGTTGATCTTGCTGTGATCTGCCATATTTTCAGATAGCTTCTCTAAATTTTAGATGTTTATTCTTATTCTCATTTGAATGCCTGACTATATCTTTGTCTGGTGTTTGTGGGAGGTATCTGTGAACCCTGAATAAGAAACACCATCTGTAGTTCATTTCTTTGGCATAAAGGTCTGTTTAGAGAGATTTTTGGCATTTAAAACCAAACAGTTGGGGGGAGCCAAGATGGCGGAGGAATGAGAGGAAGATTTCACCAGCTCCCCAACAGAATCACCAGAACTAATCAAGAAATGAAACACCAACAACAAACCAGCTGCTAGACGACAGAAGAACTCCTTAGGTCTGTGAGGGTCGAAGAGTGAACAGTCAGAACTTTCCGGCTGAGAACTCTATCCTAACTCCCACCCCACCCAAAAGACAGGTATTAAAAACTGATTTAGAGTTCAGAAAAAAATGACCTGTGCATTTATGGTTCAAATCCCTTCCTGTATAGTAGCTCATGATTATGAATGATTCAACAGGATTGTTAACTTGGTTTAAATTTGTTATGTTGCTATAAACTAAAGAGAATTTATCTTGATATTGACCTACTTTTTTCATAGACTGAATGCTATGTTCCAAAATGCCCTTGAATATAACTGACTTTCTACTCAACTGTGTTCCAGGCTAAAGGGGAACGGATAACTAAAATACTTAACAATAATAAGATGTTCATGCTAATCAGATTTTCTGATTACCTAAGGATTAGGCAAAAACTTTTGTAAAAATAGAGTTTCCGAAATGTATGAGTCATTTCTAAAAGTATAAATATGGTGAATGGAATTAAGTCTATTTTTATGAGTTCAGGGTCACTGTTCCAGACTTAAATTTTTCAGGGATTATTTCTGAAAATAGACTGACAGAGAGTGTGGGCCATTGGACTAAAGGTGAACTGAATTTAAAACAGTTTCTAAAAGATATTTGGAGCAAAGAGCTTTATAAAAATTGTATCCATACAATAATATTTTGTTTTCTAACTTCTCTAAAAGGATTTCAAGTCTATTTAGGATTAGAGGTTCTAATTAGTAGGATGCTATTTAATAAATCTGCCTACCTTCTATATATTCAGTTTTCTGCTACTTGCTATGATCAGTTGATCTTGCTGTGATCTGCCATATTTTCAGATAGCTTCTCTAAATTTTAGATGTTTATTCTTATTCTCATTTGAATGCCTGACTATATCTTTGTCTGGTGTTTGTGGGAGGTATCTGTGAACCCTGAATAAGAAACACCATCTGTAGTTCATTTCTTTGGCATAAAGGTCTGTTTAGAGAGATTTTTGGCATTTAAAACCAAACAGTTGGGGGGAGCCAAGATGGCGGAGGAATGAGAGGAAGATTTCACCAGCTCCCCAACAGAATCACCAGAACTAATCAAGAAATGAAACACCAACAACAAACCAGCTGCTAGACGACAGAAGAACTCCTTAGGTTGGCGAGGGTCGAAGAGGGAACAGCCAGAACTTTCCCGGAGCTACTCTTCTGAGAACCCTCTATCCTAACTCCCACACCGTCCGGACTGACGGACAGCGAGCTAGCAAGTGGCCTAAAAGACAGCCTGAGTGGAGCGTCAGGGGAGAGAGGGCAGCGCTCAGCGCAAAAATTCCAAGAATACAGCCGGATCGCCGGCAGAAATTAAGACACTATGAAGATAGGATACTGCAGCGGGGCTGGGTGGAACGCAATTGGGAAGTTCCCGGCGGAGTGCTGCCTAGAGACCTGGAGCCAGAAGGGAGCGCCCAGTGCGAAAATCGCGCCGCTTGGCTGGGCGAAAATCGCGACTTTCCGCCTGGCACTGGGTAAGTTCAAACACTCCTAGTGGGGGACTGGCTGAACGGAGAGGGGAAGTTGCCCACGGATTGCTGACCAGGGACCGGGCTGGAGCCAGACGGGAAAGCTTGTGCCTGCCTTTGGGACTTGGACATGCAACTGGCAGTGCGCGCGCGCCAGTGGGGAGAGGAGCCTGTGCACCCCCATAGCTGCACCCACAGCGGAGGAAGCCAGGAGAAGGGCAGGTATTGGAGGCTACCGGCAGGTGCACGGTAGAGCCGGGGGCACGCCCCTCCAACACAGGACTGCGTGCGCCCCGGCCCCCCGCCCCACAGACTGGGATCAGCCCGCCGCCCCGGCCAGCACCTAAGCTTGCAGCAAAGCCATTGTCTTTCTAAAAACAAAAACAGAAACCATAGCAACTGGTGCTGTAAGGGAAAGGCTACATCATCAAGATAACACCATCAAGAACAGATTGGCTTCAACCAGACAGATGAGAGGATAAAAACCAGGGACAGTACTTAGCTTTTTTTGTTTGTTTATTTGTTGTGGACGGTTCTGTTTATTTGATTGATTGGTCAGGTTTGGGGTTTTCTTTTTTCTTTTTGGTCTCTTCTTACGTTTTTCTTCCCTTTTAAAGTTTTAATTTCTTTGCTTTTGATTTTTAATTTTTAATTTTCTTTTAATTTTACTTCTTTGAAACTTCTAATTTTCTTTCCTCTTTGCCACTGCTTCCTCCCTCTATGTTCTAAATGTAAAACATTCTCCTATCTACCACTATCCTCTAGATAAATATTTCCTACCTTCCTGTCTCCACTATTCTCTTCCAGCTGCCAAAATAAAAATCTTAGCAAGAACTCTATCCTAACTCCCACACCCGGACTGACGGACAGCGAGCTAGCAAGTGGCCTAAAAGACAGCCTGAGTGGAGCGTCAGGGGAGAGAGGGCAGCGCTCAGCGCAAAAATTCCAAGAATACAGCCGGATCGCCGGCAGAAATTAAGACACTATGAAGATAGGATACTGCAGCGGGGCTGGGTGGAACGCAATTGGGAAGTTCCCGGCGGAGTGCTGCCTAGAGACCTGGAGCCAGAAGGGAGCGCCCAGTGCGAAAATCGCGCCGCTTGGCTGGGCGAAAATCGCGACTTTCCGCCTGGCACTGGGTAAGTTCAAACACTCCTAGTGGGGGACTGGCTGAACGGAGAGGGGAAGTTGCCCACGGATTGCTGACCAGGGACCGGGCTGGAGCCAGACGGGAAAGCTTGTGCCTGCCTTTGGGACTTGGACATGCAACTGGCAGTGCGCGCGCGCCAGTGGGGAGAGGAGCCTGTGCACCCCCATAGCTGCACCCACAGCGGAGGAAGCCAGGAGAAGGGCAGGTATTGGAGGCTACCGGCAGGTGCACGGTAGAGCCGGGGGCACGCCCCTCCAACACAGGACTGCGTGCGCCCCGGCCCCCCGCCCCACAGACTGGGATCAGCCCGCCGCCCCGGCCAGCACCTAAGCTTGCAGCAAAGCCATTGTCTTTCTAAAAACAAAAACAGAAACCATAGCAACTGGTGCTGTAAGGGAAAGGCTACATCATCAAGATAACACCATCAAGAACAGATTGGCTTCAACCAGACAGATGAGAGGATAAAAACCAGGGACAGTACTTAGCTTTTTTTGTTTGTTTATTTGTTGTGGACGGTTCTGTTTATTTGATTGATTGGTCAGGTTTGGGGTTTTCTTTTTTCTTTTTGGTCTCTTCTTACGTTTTTCTTCCCTTTTAAAGTTTTAATTTCTTTGCTTTTGATTTTTAATTTTTAATTTTCTTTTAATTTTACTTCTTGGAAACTTCTAATTTTCTTTCCTCTTTGCCACTGCTTCCTCCCTCTATGTTCTAAATGTAAAACATTCTCCTATCTACCACTATCCTCTAGATAAATATTTCCTACCTTCCTGTCTCCACTATTCTCTTCCAGCTGCACTAAACAATACAACACACTAATCTTGGCTACATAACCCTATAAAATCCTTCCAAGATGAATCAATTCCTTCTCATTACCCATACTCTCTTCCTAACCCCCAACATATGTCTTACTTAAAAATTGCTTTCAGTAAAATAGTCCAAGCCAGGACTTTGCCCTGGATCTATTTTTTCAGGCACTATTTTAATTAATTCAGAGCTTAATGGGCAAGTATCATCTTTGATTGCATCATTTGCCAGAAAAATTTCCTATGCTTTATCTCTGTAAGACTGGTTAGATGTGGGGATTGCTGTGTATGTATGTATATCTTACGACTATGTTAGAAAACATCTGCATGCTTTTATGACTGTCACCCATTAGGGACACACCTCTTGCTCCTCAGATGTTAGTATTTAAACTAATATCACGGAACACCATAGCAAACCAGACATAGAGCCTACACCCCCTGACCAATCATCAAACCAAGGATCCTTAGAGTGGAAGCCCTGATTCCAAGACCCCACAATGTTAAAGAACATGCAACTCTAGAGATTATTCATCTGTAAACAAGACCTAACACCACCCAAGACACAAACCACTGAACCCTCCTACAAGGACAGAAACCCAAAGGAAGACAGAATTCAACCAAGAAGCCTGGTGGGAAAAAGAACTCCATACACACAGACACACACCAAGAAACAAAAATTAATGTAATAATGAAATGACAGAGAAACACTGCACAAATGAAGGACCAAGCTAGAGAAACACAGCTTCAAATGACAGAGGAGGAGATAGACAAATTATCTGAAAGAAAATTCAGAAAAGCAATACTAATGAGGATGCAAAACACCAAAAACAGAATATGAGAGCAAATTAGTGCACAGAGAAGAGACATGCAAGAAATGAAAAATAAGCAAATGGAGACCACCAACTCAATTGCTGAACTCAAAAATACTATAGAAGGTCTCCACAGTAGAGTATCAGAGGCAGAAGAACGGATCAGTGAGATGGAAGACAGAATGGTGGAAATAAGTGTGGAAGAACAGAACAAAGCTGAAAGAATTAAAAGAACTGAGGACAGCATCAGAGACCTATGGGACAATAGCAAACACACCAACATTAGAATTATAGGAGTTCCAGAAGAAGAAGAGGGGAAGAAAGGCTATGAAAAAATTCTTGAAGAGGTTATAGTGGAAAACTTCCCCAGCATGGGAAAGGAAATAGTCAACCAAGTCCAAGAAGCACAAAGAGTTACATACAGGAGAAACCTCAGAAGAAACACACCAAGGCACATTCTAATCAAACTAACGCAGACTAAATATAAAGACAGATTACTAAAAGCAGCTAGGAGCAAACAAAAAATAACATATAAAGGAAACCCGATACGTCTAACTGTGGATCTTTCCACAGAAACACTGCAGGCCAGAAGAGAATGGCAAGACACATTTAAATGGCTAAAATAGAATAACCTCCAACCAAGAATTCTCTACCCAGCAAGAATCTCATTCAGAAATTGATGGTGAAGTCAAAAGCTTCACCGACAAGCAAGAACTAAAAGAATTCTGTACCACAAAACCAGCCCTACAACAAGTGTTAAAGGGCCTGATATAGCCAATAAATACAAGCATAGAAGAAGTCCTACAAATCAAACCCCAAACTTCTAAGAAAATGACAATAGGAACATTCGTATCAATAATTACTTTGAACGTAAATGGACTAAATGCTCCAACCAAACGACACAGGCTGGCTGAATGGATCCAGAAGCAAGGCCCATATATATGCTGTTTACAAGAGACCCACTTCAGACCTAGAGACACTCATAGACTGGAAGTGAAAGGCAGGAAAAAGATATTCTGTGCAAATGGAAATCAAAAGAAACCTGGAGTAGCAATCCTCATATCAGACAAAATAGAGTTTAAAGTAAAGAAGATTCTTAGAGACAAGGCAGGTCACTACATCATGATTAAGGGATCCATCCAAGAGGAAGACATAACAGTCATGAATATCTATGCACCGAACACAGGGGCACCTCAATACATAAGACAGGTACAAGCAGACATAAAAGAAGAAATCAACAATAACACAAGAATAATAGGAGACTTTAACACTCCTCTCACACCAATGGACAGATCATCCAAACGGAAAATTAATAAACACAAGCCTTAAATGCCACACAAGAAAAGATGGACCTCATCAATATCTTTAGGACTTTCCATCCAAAAGCAGAAGAATACACTTTCTTCTCAAGTGCTCACGGAACATTGTCTAGGGTAGACCGCATCTTGGGCCACGAGTCAAACCTCAGTCAATTCAAGAAAACTGAAATTATATCAACCAACATTCTCCAAGATAGACCACATCTTGGGCCATAAATGAAACCTCAGTCAATTCAAGAAAACTGAAATTATATCAACCATCTTCTCGGACCACAATGCAATGAGACTAGAAATCAACTACAGGGAAAAAAAACACTAAAAACACAAACACATGGAGATTAAACAATACATACCTAAAAAGCCAACGGAACACTGAGGAAATCAAAGGAGAAATTTAAAAGTTTCTAGAAGAAAATGACAATGAACATATGACAGTGCAAAACCTATGGGATACCGTAAAGCAGTTCTAAGAGGGAAATTTATAGCAATACAATCCTACCTCAAGAAACTAGGAAAATATGAAGCAGATGACCTAAACCTCCACTTAAAACAATTGGAGAAAGAAGAACAAAAACACCCCAAAGCCAGCAGAAGAAAATAAATTATAAATCAAAAAAAACCGCATATACTTGAACTAGGACTAAATGCTCCAACCAAACGACACAGGCTGGCTGAATGGATCCAGAAGCAAGGCCCATATATATGCTGTTTACAAGAGACCCACTTCAGACCTAGAGACACTCATAGACTGGAAGTGAAAGGCAGGAAAAAGATATTCTGTGCAAATGGAAATCAAAAGAAACCTGGAGTAGCAATCCTCATATCAGACAAAATAGAGTTTAAAGTAAAGAAGATTCTTAGAGACAAGGCAGGTCACTACATCATGATTAAGGGATCCATCCAAGAGGAAGACATAACAGTCATGAATATCTATGCACCGAACACAGGGGCACCTCAATACATAAGACAGGTACAAGCAGACATAAAAGAAGAAATCAACAATAACACAATAATAATAGGAGACTTTAACACTCCTCTCACACCAATGGACAGATCATCCAAACGGAAAATTAATAAACACAAGCCTTAAATGCCACACAAGAAAAGATGGACCTCATCAATATCTTTAGGACTTTCCATCCAAAAGCAGAAGAATACACTTTCTTCTCAAGTGCTCACGGAACATTGTCTAGGATAGACCGCATCTTGGGCCACGAGTCAAACCTCAGTCAATTCAAGAAAACTGAAATTATATCAACCAACATTCTCCAAGATAGACCACATCTTGGGCCATAAATGAAACCTCAGTCAATTCAAGAAAACTGAAATTATATCAACCATCTTCTCGGACCACAATGCAATGAGACTAGAAATCAACTACAGGGAAAAAAAACACTAAAAACACAAACACATGGAGATTAAACAATACATACCTAAAAAGCCAACGGAACACTGAGGAAATCAAAGGAGAAATTTAAAAGTTTCTAGAAGAAAATGACAATGAACATATGACAGTGCAAAACCTATGGGATACCGTAAAGCAGTTCTAAGAGGGAAATTTATAGCAATACAATCCTACCTCAAGAAACTAGGAAAATATGAAGCAGATGACCTAAACCTCCACTTAAAACAATTGGAGAAAGAAGAACAAAAACACCCCAAAGCCAGCAGAAGAAAATAAATTATAAAGACTAGAGCAGAAATAAATCAGAAAGATATGAAAGAAACAATAGTAAAGATAAATAAAACAAAAAGCTGGTTCTTTGAAAAGGTAAACAAAATTGACAAACCACTGGCCAGAATCATCACGAAAAAGAGAGAGAAGAACCAGGTCACCAAAATCAAAAACGAAAAAGGAGAGATTACAACAGATAATGCAGAAATCCAAAGGATTCTAAAAGACTATTATGAACAACTCTATGGCAACAAACTGGACAACCTGGAAGAAATGGACAGTTTCTTGGGGAAGATTAATCTCCCAAGACTGAACCAGGAAGAAACAGAAAATTTGAACAACCCAATTACAAGCTCAGAAATCGACTTCGTTATCAAAAATCTACCCAAAATTAAAAGCCCAGGGCCAGATGGCTTCACAGCCGAATTCTACCAAACATTTAAAGAAGAGCTAATGCCTGTCCTTCTAAAACTCTTTCAAAAAATTGCACAGGAAGGAAAACTTCCAAACACATTCTACGAGGCCACCATCACCCTGATACCCAAACCAGGCAAAGACAACACAAAAAAGGAAAACTATAAGTCAATTTCACTGATGAACTTAGATGCCAAAATCCTCAACAAAATCCTAGCAAACAGAATTCAACACATCAAAAAACTCATACATCACGATCAAGTTGAGTTCATCCCAGGCATGCAAGGATTCTTCAACATCCGCAAATCAATCCATGTGATACACCATATCAACAAATTGAAAGACAAAAACCACATGATCATCTCAATAGATGCAGAAAAAGCCTTCGACAAAATCCAACACCATTTATGATAAAAACTCTTCAGAAACTGGGCATAGAAGGAACCTATCTCAACATAATAAAAGCCATATATGAGAAACCTACAGCGAACATTATCCTCAACGGTGAAAAACTGGAAGCATTCCCTCTAAGATCAGGAACAAGATAGGGGTGCCCACTTTCACCACTACTATTCACCATAGTCCTGGAAGTCCTAGCAACAGCCATAAGAGAAGAGAAAGAAATAAAAGGAATCCAGATTGGAAAGGAAGAAGCCAAGCTATCTCTTTTTGCAGATGACATGATATTATACATAGAAAATCCCAAAGACACTATTACAAAGCTACTAGAGCTAATCAACGAATTCAGCAAAGTGGCAGGATACAAAGTCAACACACAGAAATCACTGGCATTCCTATACACAAACAATGAAAAATCAGAAAACGAACTCAAAGAGGCAATCCCCTTCACCATTGCAACCAAAAGAATCAAATACCTAGGAATAAACCTACCCAAAGAAACAAAAGAATTGTACACAGGAAATTACAAGACACTCGTGAAAGAAATTAAGGAAGACTTAAACAAATGCAGAGACATTCCAGGTTCCTGGGTCGGAAGAATCAATATTGTGAAAATGACTATACTACCAAATATCATCTACAGATTCAATGCAATACCTATCCAACTACCACTGACATTCTTCACAGAACTAGACCAAAGAATAACACAGTTCATATGGAAACACAAAAGACCTCGAATAGCCAAAGCAATCCTGGGGGCATCTTAAAACTCTTTCAAAAAATTGCACAGGAAGGAAAACTTCCAAACACATTCTACGAGGCCACCATCACCCTGATACCCAAACCAGGCAAAGACAACACAAAAAAGGAAAACTATAAGTCAATTTCACTGATGAACTTAGATGCCAAAATCCTCAACAAAATCCTAGCAAACAGAATTCAACACATCAAAAAACTCATACATCACGATCAAGTTGAGTTCATCCCAGGCATGCAAGGATTCTTCAACATCCGCAAATCAATCCATGTGATACACCATATCAACAAATTGAAAGACAAAAACCACATGATCATCTCAATAGATGCAGAAAAAGCCTTCGACAAAATCCAACACCATTTATGATAAAAACTCTTCAGAAACTGGGCATAGAAGGAACCTATCTCAACATAATAAAAGCCATATATGAGAAACCTACAGCGAACATTATCCTCAACGGTGAAAAACTGGAAGCATTCCCTCTAAGATCAGGAACAAGATAGGGGTGCCCACTTTCACCACTACTATTCACCATAGTCCTGGAAGTCCTAGCAACAGCCATAAGAGAAGAGAAAGAAATAAAAGGAATCCAGATTGGAAAGGAAGAAGCCAAGCTATCTCTTTTTGCAGATGACATGATATTATACATAGAAAATCCCAAAGACACTATTACAAAGCTACTAGAGCTAATCAACGAATTCAGCAAAGTGGCAGGATACAAAGTCAACACACAGAAATCACTGGCATTCCTATACACAAACAATGAAAAATCAGAAAACGAACTCAAAGAGGCAATCCCCTTCACCATTGCAACCAAAAGAATCAAATACCTAGGAATAAACCTACCCAAAGAAACAAAAGAATTGTACACAGGAAATTACAAGACACTCGTGAAAGAAATTAAGGAAGACTTAAACAAATGCAGAGACATTCCAGGTTCCTGGGTCGGAAGAATCAATATTGTGAAAATGACTATACTACCAAATATCATCTACAGATTCAATGCAATACCTATCCAACTACCACTGACATTCTTCACAGAACTAGACCAAAGAATAACACAGTTCATATGGAAACACAAAAGACCTCGAATAGCCAAAGCAATCCTGAGAAAGAAAAACGGAGCTGGAGGGATCAGCCTCCCCAACTTCAGACTCTACTACAAAGCAACAGTCCTCCAGACAGTATGGTACTGGCACAAAAACAGAAATATCGACCAATGGAACAAGATAGAGAACCCAGAGATAAACCCACGCACCTATGGGTACCTTATTTTTGACAAAGGAGGCAAAACTATAATATGGGACAAAGACAGCCTCTTCAACAAGTGGTGCTCGGAAAATTGGACAGCTACATGCAAAAAGATGAAGCTGGAACATTCCCTGACACCATACACAAAGATCAACTCAAAATGGATTAAAGACCCAAATGTAAGACCAGAAACCATCAAACTCTTAGAGGAGAATATAGGCAAAACCCTCAAGGACATCAATCAAAACAAGATCTTCTCTGACCCACCTACTAGAATAGTGGAACTGAAAAGAAAAATGGACATGTGGGACCTCATGAAACTTTAAAGCTTTTGTACAGCAAAAGAAATTACAAAAAAGCTCAACAGACACCCCACAGAGTGGGAGAAAATCATAGCAAATGAAACAACAGACAAAGAAATAATCTCCAAAATCTACAAGCAACTCAGACAACTCAGCACCGGAAAAACGAACAACCCAATCAAAAAATGGGAAAAAGATCTTAAGAGACGCCTCTCTAAAGAGGACATACAGATGGCCCAAAAGCACATGAAACGATGCTCAACTTTGTTTATTATTAGAGAAATGCAAATTAAAACTACAATGAGATATCACCTCACACCTGTCAGAATGGCCATCATCCACAAATCGACAGACAATAAATGCTGGAGAGGGTGCGGAGAAAAGGGAACCCTCTTGCATTGCTGGTGGGAATGTCAATTGATACAGCCTCTATGGAAAACTGTATGGAGATTCCTTAAAAAACTAAAACTAGAAGCACCCTATGACCCAGCAATCCCACGCTTAGGCTTATACCCTGATGGAATCAAAACTGAAAGAAGCACCTATACCCCAATGTTCATTGCAGCTCTCTATACAATATCCAGAACATGGAAGCAACCTAGATGTCCATCAACGAATGAATGGATAAAAAAAAAAAAAAACCCTGGTACATATATACAATGGAATACTACTCAGCTGTAAAAAGAAATGCAGAAGACTCAGTCCTAATGAAGTGGCTGGCTCTAGAACCTATCATAAAAAGTGAAGTATGTCAAAAAGAGAAAGACAAATACAGTATACTGACACACATATATGGAATCTAGTAAGATGGTCTTTATAACACACGCAGTGAACTCATGGAAAAAACAGACAGAGCATAGACATAGGGACATTGTGGAGAAGAAATAGGGAGGGGGAGGCATGGAGGGAATAACATGGAAACCTATACTGTTATGTGTGGAAAAGATAGCTATTGTCATTGTGCTAAGGGAATAGGAGTGCTCACAATGGCATGGGGCGACAGTCCGGAGGGGTGGGGTGGGGAGAACTGGGGGTGTGGGGACCAGGGATATGCATATGACTGATCTGGGAACATACATGTCTGTGAACAACAAAACTCTGTAAAACTTTTTAAAATAAAGAATTAAAAAAAATAAATAACCAAACTGTTGTGCTGCCCTCTGGCTGCTTCTTATTAAAAAAAAAAAAAAAAATCTGACAGAAGAAATTGGTACTATGTTCCCCTACAGGTCTTTCTAGGGGTGGAATTTCAAGGTTGTCCTAAAACCTCACTGAATGTCTACTCATCTTATCAGGCTGACATGTTTTATTTCTCACTGATATGGCTATAGACACATTTAAAATAAATTCAGGTGATCCTGCTTTCTGTTAAAGTTCTCTGTGTGTGCACACTTGTAAGTTTCCAGCCAGTAGACTTGAGAGTACTTTCTAACAGTTTGGATAGACCATTACTTTCCATTTACACTTCTCTTATTTTAATCTTTGCAGATTGGGAAAGGGCCAGAGAAAATGACATTTTATTTGCTCTACATTTTGCCAAAGGTGGAAGATTTTTAATGGATCCTCTCCACAAGCTTTGAGAGGGGGATAAATGATCCATGCAATGACACTTATCATCTAATTAAGATAAAATATCACATCTTTTCAATTAATTCACTTTGGATTCAGAAGACCCAAATGTGATCTATACTGAGGGCACATCTTTATCAAGCCCAGGCAGACAGCAGAAAAAAGACTTCCTCTTTCATCATTCAAACAGAAATACCTTTCTTCCTTTTCCAAGATGAGAACCCATAAAATTCAAAAATTTTAACAAAAATTATACCTTAGATTCATAGAGCATCATTTTTGAAAGACTCTTGCTTGAAGAAGTTTTTGGAATCTAAAAGACTTCAGGCTTTAGCTCTGACACATAAAGAGCTTAGAAGTTGTCACTTCCATCCTTCAAGTAAGAAAAAGTTGAAAAAACTTAAAATCAATGAATTTTTTTGGACCATCAGAGCTGAAGTCACAGAGCAGACAGCCACTCTGAAACCTAGAGAGACAGAAAAATACAAAGAAATACAGTGGACATCAGTTTATCCAGAGCGAAAGCCACTGGAGCCATAAATTGGGAGAAATGCTGCAATAGTCATTTTGATAAATTGCTGGAGGCTAAGTGTAGACCAGCATGGAAAATGAGAAGTTCCTAGGGACTGCAGTTTTAGGAAAACCTTCACATGTTCATATTTTACCTCCAGGAACTTCATTAGGTTCTCACAATGGCAAGCCAAGAAAAATCAACTCATATATTTGGCAAGTGTAAGGGGAAAATACTCATTTTAAAATACGTGCATTGTATTCTCCATAACAAAGGGCTATTCTCTACTGAGAAAGACTCTAACATCACCTCATCTTACACAAGCAGAAGAGCCATTACTCAGCCCCAGTCCTTGCTAGACTCTTGTCTCACCAAAAGAGGGCAGAGAGAGTGGAAAAAAGTTAAACTCTTATGAAACTCACATCCCAGTAGCACAGTCCCACTGAATGAGATTAAATCGTAAGAGTACATAACACTGCTCCTCACCCATTGCTAACCACATCAACAGAGCTTCAGATTACAACTCAAAGAACTGCAAGATTCAAAGGTTCTTTAGGAAGAAGTTCTCAGGGAAACCCAAAGGCAATAATGAGGACAAATGCAAGAACACAAGGGAAAGCTGAGGTCCATGTCATCTACACTTATAAACAAACATTAAGTAAAGACTAACTGTAGCCAGATTAACATAAAGTCTCACCCTAAAGATCTATGTATCTTATTTCTTACTATAAATTATATCTGGCTTTTAACAACAACAAAAGAAAAATCCCAAAGAATGCTAAACATCAGTCTGAAGAGGGAAGGCATCAGAACCAGACTCAGGTATGACACAGACTTTGGAGTTATCAGAGTAGGAATTTAAAATAAATTTGATTAACATGTTGAGGGCTCAATGGAAAAAGTATACAGTATACAAGGGCAGGAGAGTGATGAAAACTGTAAGAAAGAATCAAAATAAATCTTAGACAAAAAAAAAAAAGGTAACAGAAATGAAGAATGCCTTTGATGGGCTCTTCTTCCAAAATGAAATGCAGGAAAAAAAGAACAGAAAGCCAAAGCTAACAAATAAATCTTCCAAAACAGTGGACATCAGTTTATCCAGAGCGAAAGCCACTGGAGCCATAAATTGGGAGAAATGCTGCAATAGTCATTTTGATAAATTGCTGGAGGCTAAGTGTAGACCAGCATGGAAAATGAGAAGTTCCTAGGGACTGCAGTTTTAGGAAAACCTTCACATGTTCATATTTTACCTCCAGGAACTTCATTAGGTTCTCACAATGGCAAGCCAAGAAAAATCAACTCATATATTTGGCAAGTGTAAGGGGAAAATACTCATTTTAAAATACGTGCATTGTATTCTCCATAACAAAGGGCTATTCTCTACTGAGAAAGACTCTAACATCACCTCATCTTACACAAGCAGAAGAGCCATTACTCAGCCCCAGTCCTTGCTAGACTCTTGTCTCACCAAAAGAGGGCAGAGAGAGTGGAAAAAAGTTAAACTCTTATGAAACTCACATCCCAGTAGCACAGTCCCACTGAATGAGATTAAATCGTAAGAGTACATAACACTGCTCCTCACCCATTGCTAACCACATCAACAGAGCTTCAGATTACAACTCAAAGAACTGCAAGATTCAAAGGTTCTTTAGGAAGAAGTTCTCAGGGAAACCCAAAGGCAATAATGAGGACAAATGCAAGAACACAAGGGAAAGCTGAGGTCCATGTCATCTACACTTATAAACAAACATTAAGTAAAGACTAACTGTAGCCAGATTAACATAAAGTCTCACCCTAAAGATCTATGTATCTTATTTCTTACTATAAATTATATCTGGCTTTTAACAACAACAAAAGAAAAATCCCAAAGAATGCTAAACATCAGTCTGAAGAGGGAAGGCATCAGAACCAGACTCAGGTATGACACAGACTTTGGAGTTATCAGAGTAGGAATTTAAAATAAATTTGATTAACATGTTGAGGGCTCAATGGAAAAAGTATACAGTATACAAGGGCAGGAGAGTGATGAAAACTGTAAGAAAGAATCAAAATAAATCTTAGACAAAAAAAAAAAAGGTAACAGAAATGAAGAATGCCTTTGATGGGCTCTTCTTCCAAAATGAAATGCAGGAAAAAAAAAAAAAGAACAGAAAGCCAAGAACTGTGGGGCAACCCCAAAAGGTGTAACATAGCACAACTGGAATATCAGGAAAAGAAGCAACAACAGAGCGGAAAAAATTATATGAAGTAACTATGGTCAAGAAAATTCAAAATTTAACCAAAGATACCAAATTATAGAGCCAGAAATCAGAGAACATCAACAGAAAAGATACTCAAAACCCTACAATTACGAATGTCATATTCAAACTCCAGAAAAACAATTTTAAAAAAGAAACAAAGTGAACATCTTAGAAGAAGTCAAGGCAGAATAAAAACTTTGCTAGCAATAA
This sequence comes from Tragulus kanchil, assembly GCA_022376925.1. Lineage (NCBI taxonomy): Eukaryota > Metazoa > Chordata > Mammalia > Artiodactyla > Tragulidae > Tragulus > Tragulus kanchil. The sequence continues at coordinate 91,241,917 of JAIOJX010000005.1, read as the reverse complement.
GACAGTGAAGTGAAATATTTTAAGTATTTAGGGAAAGGGAAAAGAAGTGAGACAATCTACAATTTTATGTCCAACAAAATTAACCTTCAAATGAGAAGGAGAGGGATTGCTCTGGTGGCCAGGGGCTGAAGGAAAGGAGAATGGGGAGTCATTGTCTAATAGGTACAGAATTTAGGTTGCAGATGGTAAAACAGAGAGCAGTAGAGATTATGCAATACTATGAATATGTTTAATGCCACTAAACTATATATTTTTAAATGATGGAAACTATATACTTAATGTTATGGATAGTATACCACAATATGGATGACCTAAGTGAGTAAGTGAAAGTCGCTCAGTCAGGTCTGACTCTTTGCGACCCCATGGACTGTATCCTGCCAGGCTGCTATGTCTATGGAATTCTCCAGGCAAGAATACTGGAGTGGGTAGCCTATCCTTTTTCCAGGGAACCTTCCCAGCCCAGGGATCGAACCCAGGTCTCTCACACTGCAGGCAGATTCTATACCATCTGAGCCACTGGGGATAACACATTAAATGTAATGAACATTTGTTGTCAGAAGGAAAAAGGAAATGAGCTATCAAGTCACAAAAGACACAGATATATCCAAACTACATAGGGCTAGAAGAAGGAAAGCACTCAATGGGTTGGCACTTTATCTCTCTGGTCTTTCTTCCTGAACCCATTATACAAGTCTATTTATGAGACAAACATCAGACAAATTACAATCGAGGGGCCTCCTACAAAACATTTGATCATGATTTCTCAGAACTGTCAAAGCAATTAAAAAAAAAAAAAAAAACACAAGGAAAATCAGAAAAACTGTCACAGCTATGAGAAGCCTAAAGAAACATGACAACTACATGGAAAATGTGTCCTAGATGGGATTCTGGAACAGAAAAGAAAGTCAGGTTAAAAACTAATGAAATATGAGTAAACTATGATCTTTCTTAATAACGACATATCAGTTACTGGTTCACTGGGTTTCCCTGGTGACTCAGAATAATTCAAACTCCAGAAAAACAATTTTAAAAAAGAAACAAAGTGAACATCTTAGAAGAAGTCAAGGCAGAATAAAAACTTTGCTAGCAATAAGACAGTGAAGTGAAATATTTTAAGTATTTAGGGAAAGGGAAAAGAAGTGAGACAATCTACAATTTTATGTCCAACAAAATTAACCTTCAAATGAGAAGGAGAGGGATTGCTCTGGTGGCCAGGGGCTGAAGGAAAGGAGAATGGGGAGTCATTGTCTAATAGGTACAGAATTTAGGTTGCAGATGGTAAAACAGAGAGCAGTAGAGATTATGCAATACTATGAATATGTTTAATGCCACTAAACTATATATTTTTAAATGATGGAAACTATATACTTAATGTTATGGATAGTATACCACAATATGGATGACCTAAGTGAGTAAGTGAAAGTCGCTCAGTCAGGTCTGACTCTTTGCGACCCCATGGACTGTATCCTGCCAGGCTGCTATGTCTATGGAATTCTCCAGGCAAGAATACTGGAGTGGGTAGCCTATCCTTTCTCCAGGGAACCTTCCCAGCCCAGGGATCGAACCCAGGTCTCTCACACTGCAGGCAGATTCTATACCATCTGAGCCACTGGGGATAACACATTAAATGTAATGAACATTTGTTGTCAGAAGGGAAAAAGGAAATGAGCTATCAAGTCACAAAAAGACACAGATATATCCAAACTACATAGGGCTAGAAGAAGGAAAGCACTCAATGGGTTGGCACTTTATCTCTCTGGTCTTTCTTCCTGAACCCATTATACAAGTCTATTTATGAGACAAACATCAGACAAATTACAATCGAGGGGCCTCCTACAAAACATTTGATCATGATTTCTCAGAACTGTCAAAGCAATTAAAAAAAAAAAAAAAAACACAAGGAAAATCAGAAAAACTGTCACAGCTATGAGAAGCCTAAAGAAACATGACAACTACATGGAAAATGTGTCCTAGATGGGATTCTGGAACAGAAAAGAAAGTCAGGTTAAAAACTAATGAAATATGAGTAAACTATGATCTTTCTTAATAACGACATATCAGTTACTGGTTCACTGGGTTTCCCTGGTGACTCAGAGGTAAAGAATCCATCTGCTGATGAAGGAGGATTCAATCCATGGATCGGGAAGATTCCCTAGAGAAGGGAATTGCTTTCCACCCCTCCAGTATTCTAGCCTGGAGAATTTCATGGAAAGAGGAGCCTCGTGGGCTACAGACCATAGAGTCACAAAGAATCGCACATAACTTAGTAACTAAATAACAATATTGGATCATTAGTTGTAACAAAGGTATGACAGTTATGCAAGATGTTGAAAACAGGGGACATTGAGGGCAAAAGGGAACCCACTGTACCACTCTCTTCTTCATTATTCTATAAAAGCAAAAACTAAAAATTTTTTTAAAATAAATATTAACATGTTAAGAACAATAGGAAATAGGAATTACAATAAAGGAAAGCCTTCCAGTCTGTAAAAACACTGTGGTTTTACAGAAACAAACCAATAGTCTCAAGTCTTTATCAAAACTTTTCAAAATAATTTGCTTTTACCTTAAAGAAACAGATTCTACTGTATGTTAAGTTAAACTGAGACATTCTCAGATATGTCCTCCAAACTCCTAATTATTAATTCATCAGTTCACTTGGAACTATGATTTAAGTCCTGTGAATTTAATACTGAGGCACGTCTCAGTCTGTAACAATCAATAGAATTCAGCATGTAACTTCTCAGACCTGAGTCTGGTGGGGCAAACCAATTTTCAATAGAAAATCACACTGATACAGCCAGATCCCTAACTGTATGATGAAATCGTGCTATGGGCACACAGAAGACAAAGAGACAAAGAGAGACCAGAAAAGGCTTCACAGAAGAAGTGATGTTTTAACAGAGCCTGCAAGACTGGGTGAAAATACACAAGATCTCACAGGTGAGACTAGAATGCTCTTTACCATCCAATTCTTTGGGCAAGCAGAAGAATGTATGCAAAGGTGCCAGCAGCCTATAGTAGCACAAGCTATCTGTGAGAAGGTGGCCGTCCCGTGAAGGGGCCTGCCCGATGGGTATACCACTGATCTTTCCTCTTTTTCACCAATGGAACCAATAGCAGAGAATTCTCAACCTTTCTTTTGCAGTGGAAGTGAATCTCTCTCTACAACACAAGTTGCCTTACCTCATTAGAATGTATTTTCCTCCTATAAATACACACATGCTAAAAAGATACTATAACTACATGCTAAAAATGCAATTCTTTTCCATTATTGTAAAATGACTACTGCAGTTGATTTGCATGCTTTCTTCTCTGTGGGATGAAAGAAACTTGAGTTCTATGCTTACTGTCAGATAAATGACAACTTCTGGGGCTTCCCTGGTGGTCCAGTGGTTAAGGACACCGCCCTGCAGTGCAAGGGGTGCCCGTTCGATCCCTGGCCTGGGAAGATCCCACATGCCATGGAGCGGCTGGACTGATGTGTCCAACTACTGAGCTGGAGCTCTGCAGTGCATGTGCCCAGAGCCAGTGCTCTGCAGCAAGAGAGGCCACTGCAATAGAAGGCCCACACAGGCCAAAAAACCTAAGATAAATAAATGAAAGACAAATAGAGGTGGCCAAAAAAAAATAATAATAATGACAACTTCTAATCTGCGTACCATCTGGAAATATTGTCTCTTAATATTCAGAAGTAACTTATACTATACTTAATTCTTGTGGTACTTTCACAACAAAACTTTTCTCTGCAACATCTGTGATTTTACTCATTAACCATTTTCTGTTCTGCTATATGTAGATTCATTAAACTAACTTCTAAAAGAAAGTTCATTCATTCATTTATTCAAAAGCATTGAGCACTTTCTACTTCCAGGAACAAACTTAGATGGCTAAGGTCATTAAAATAATGTTCTACACTGAAGAAAGCAAACGGCAAAATGTGAGAGGCATCACATAATGGGAAATTTGTTCTCTCTCATTTAATTCGTGTAAATGCTAGAACTGGACAAGCAGCACTTCAGGAATCAGGTTCCTTTAATCTTGTGGCTACACTTTTCTTTAGAGTCTCTAAGTCCTTTATTTACAAGTGGTAGAGGAGAAGAGGAGAACAGACAAGGCTTCATCACCATGTGCACCTACAAGGGCTAACATTTCCACTCATATTCCATTAGGAGAAACTAGCTACATGGTTACAGGTAAATTCAGGGGTAGGGGAAGGAGGAGGGGGAGGACAGGCTGGGAAATGTAGTGTCCGGCTGGTCCACAGGTTCCAACCACTGGTCCACATCACAAAGACAGAATATGCATCTTTTGTAGATGGCTAACCATCTTTGCCAGCCCGCTGGAGATCCTGAGACTTATTTATACACAGTAGACTCCCAAGCCAGAGAAGACTGAAAAAATTATTATCTAACCAAATTCTTTCCATCTCTGCCAGTTCACACCTTCAAGTTAATCAAAATAAGAAAACTCAGAGAACAACTGTAAATTTAAAAGGCCTTTTAGAAACCAAATTCTTTCCAGTGCAAGGGTGCCCGTTCGATCCTGGCCTGGGAAGATCCCACATGCCATGGAGCGGCTGGACTGATGTGTCCAACTACTGAGCTGGAGCTCTGCAGTGCATGTGCCCAGAGCCAGTGCTCTGCAGCAAGAGAGGCCACTGCAATAGAAGGCCCACACAGGCCAAAAAACCTAAGATAAATAAATGAAAGACAAATAGAGGTGGCCAAAAAAAAATAATAATAATGACAACTTCTAATCTGCGTACCATCTGGAAATATTGTCTCTTAATATTCAGAAGTAACTTATACTATACTTAATTCTTGTGGTACTTTCACAACAAAACTTTTCTCTGCAACATCTGTGATTTTACTCATTAACCATTTTCTGTTCTGCTATATGTAGATTCATTAAACTAACTTCTAAAAGAAAGTTCATTCATTCATTTATTCAAAAGCATTGAGCACTTTCTACTTCCAGGAACAAACTTAGATGGCTAAGGTCATTAAAATAATGTTCTACACTGAAGAAAGCAAACGGCAAAATGTGAGAGGCATCACATAATGGGAAATTTGTTCTCTCTCATTTAATTCGTGTAAATGCTAGAACTGGACAAGCAGCACTTCAGGAATCAGGTTCCTTTAATCTTGTGGCTACACTTTTCTTTAGAGTCTCTAAGTCCTTTATTTACAAGTGGTAGAGGAGAAGAGGAGAACAGACAAGGCTTCATCACCATGTGCACCTACAAGGGCTAACATTTCCACTCATATTCCATTAGGAGAAACTAGCTACATGGTTACAGGTAAATTCAGGGGTAGGGGAAGGAGGAGGGGGAGGACAGGCTGGGAAATGTAGTGTCCGGCTGGTCCACAGGTTCCAACCACTGGTCCACATCACAAAGACAGAATATGCATCTTTTGTAGATGGCTAACCATCTTTGCCAGCCCGCTGGAGATCCTGAGACTTATTTATACACAGTAGACTCCCAAGCCAGAGAAGACTGAAAAAATTATTATCTAACCAAATTCTTTCCATCTCTGCCAGTTCACACCTTCAAGTTAATCAAAATAAGAAAACTCAGAGAACAACTGTAAAAGCTGCTTGCTAAAATCCACAAAAATGGGCACTGATTGGAGGAGAAGCCAATAGCCAACAGCTTGTCTTTCTGCCATGATACAAGAGAGAAGCTACGTGAATTTCATTGCCTAAAGCTCTGTCACTATAAAGCATGAGGTCATGCCCAACATTATTGTGACTATATAAACAGATGAGAGTCCTCCTTTTTTTTTTGTTATAGGTGATCTACTTTTAATATGCTTCAGATGCTTGAGATTTCCAGAAAGCTGAGGGCTAACTGGATGTGCGCCTGAGCAGGGGAAGGTAGTGGGGACATCACTGTCTGCCAGCTGTGCCATCTGCCCCTGGGAGTTCCAGCAGAGAGTCCAGAGAGGAGAAGTAGCACAGGAGTTGCCCTTGAGATCAAGCTCAGGCTGCTTACCTAAGTTCTAACTGGGGGTTCCCACCTGCTGTTTGAGGATTTCTGTATGAGACAGAGCTATAGGTTATACACAATGAGAAGGACAATAAATCTGTGATCCTTGTACTATGGAGAACATCAATTGTTATCAAAGAACCTCAGTGTGAAAAGAAAAATGAAATTCAGCTTACTAGGAGGCTCCCTCAGTTCTGGATTTGAAAGTGTTCTGTCTTGATTTGAGACTTAAATCCAGGGCCCAGAACTGATCAAACCCTGTTTGGGACTTGAACCCACATAGCTGGGGCTTGAACCCAGCCAAAATCCTGTTTGGAACTTGGACCCACATGGCTGAACTTGAACCCAGCCAAAAACCCTGCTTAGGACTTGAACCCATGTGGTTGAGGCTTAATCCCAGCCAAAACCCTGCTTGGGACTTGAACCCACACGGCTGGAACTTTATCCAGCCAAAACCCTAGTCTTGCACTCACCCAACGTCTGGACCCACTGAGGCTCAGGTTCTTCATGTCTCTTTGCAGAGAAGAATTCGGTGAGAGACAAAGTGATAGGTAAGAAATGGATTTATTCAGATTAAGAGAAAGCACATTCCACAGACAGAGGGTGGGCCATTGTAGAGCAAATCCAGCGGCCCTGAGAACATGGCGTTCTTAGCATTTATGGGTTGAGTAATTCCATATGCTAATAAGTGGGAGGATTATTCCAGCTTTTTTAGGGAAGGGGCAGAACTGTCATGGTACTTCTGGGTATATCATTTAGCTTGCTGACTGAGGATTAAGGTCTGGTCTGCCATCTTGGACCAGTTTGATTCTAATGAGTTTACGCTGTGCCCTTGGGCTATATCATTCTTTTCAAAAATTGTGTCCTGCCCCCTTCCCTAACCCTGACAGATTCACACTTCCATCATGGAGGAGTGTCTTGCTGTCCTCCATGTTCATACTCCTGCAGTTGCCCTGTCAAGGGTTTTACTCCAGTTCCAACTGAGGCAGAGAGAGTTACCTCTTCCCATTCTGTGTCTTGCCAAGGGAGAAGGAAGCACTCTCTCAACTAGTAAGTGTTTGGTATCTATAGAGCATTTTCCAGGTACCTGGTTTTCTTTTTTGTTGTTGTTGATTTTGCTGTGCTTTTGCTGTTTTTACCAGAGTAAGCAGGTGGAAGAGGTAACATGGACTTTATTCTGCCTGTTCTGTGTTGTCACCTCACAGATCAGTCACAAAGTCAATGGCCCTTCTCTCTTGCTCCAAGCAAAATGCCCACCTGGGTATGGCCTGACTTCTAGACACAAGGCGGAAGGATGTTCACCCGGGCTTCAGAATCTGTTAGTAGCACCACACATGAGGACTATGAGCCACCACTTTTACGTACTTGAATACAAGGTCTGTTTTTGCTCCAATCCCCTATCAGTAAGTCCAAAGGTCTAAGAATGAGGAGATGTTAATAGAATGCCCTCTTTTTGACCTCAGCCTCAGTCACTTTCTCCAGTTCTGCTTTGCCAGGGAGCCCTGTATTCAGGGGACCATGGAGTCACCATTCATGAAACTGATGTAGATTTTCCCTGACTCCCTGGGTCTGTTCCATAAGAATTAGAGCCTAATGGAGGGCTGATGAGGGGTTGGAGCCCCAACATTTCAACACAGGTAAATGAATGAAATAAATTCAATTTAATTGTATTATATATCACTGTATACTCCAAATTCCAAAATAAAATCAGTTATATAGACACAGTACCAGCTCAAGGCACTTCTTTTTTCTACCCCTTTTTCTTATCAAATAATTTGAGCCACATCATTTGTCATTCATCTACTTCAGGGGAAGTAGAAAGACAATAGGGGAACTGTGAGATATATGATCTATGGTTTCTGGATGTCAGTTCTAATATTTGGTGAAGTCCTGGTTAGGCTGTGACATGTGTCTTCAGTGGCAGTGACTCATCATCTCCCATACTCTCTTAGAGACAATGTATCATCCCTCCATCACGGAGCTGGACTTTTTCAAATCATGGTGTATCCTGGAGCATGAATGTCCTTAAGCAAGATTCAAACAGTGAACTCTTGCCTGGGATGGAAGAAGGAGGAGGCAGATGGGAGTCTAAAAAACTACATCAAAGATTTCCATATTCAGAGAAAATCTCATTACGGATGATTCCCTTCACTGAGCAGGAAGAGAATGCTGAATTCCATTTCTTTATTGTAGGAGGGCTTTCAGAGGATATCTACGCTTGTAAATAGAAAACCAAGCAATCAAACCACATTCCCTATCTCAGACACCTTACCTGTCTTGTTTCTTACCCCCGTGGCAACCAGGTGTGTAAGGGTGTAACCTGACAGCACCTCGCTCTGCTACAATTGGGACTTCCTGGCATCTGCTGGAACCTCCTCAGTCATTCTGACGCATGTGCACATCTGGGAATGAAGACACCCTGGACTCACAGATGTGCTTGGATAAACATTTCCCTCTTTTTTGTTTGGAGGGAACAACCCTGAGATGCGTGCTGACTCCTCAGAGGGACCTAAGCAGGACTGAGGTCCATTTGCCCACAGCAGTAACCAAGAAACTTCCCCAGCTTCTCAATTATATACTTCACAGACTCCCACTCTTATGTCTTTTGTTCAGTTTCCTAAATAAATGACCTCCACATAAGACACGGACCCAGGTTCTACCTTATGGGTGGGGTGGGGGGGTTGGAGGTGGACATAGGCTAAATAAAATAGTATTTTAATGGGCTTTTCAGATGACAACATTAAATAATCACAAAAATGAGGGCATCCTCACGAAGACTGTACATACATACATACATATATATATATATATATATAATTTATTATCATTTATTTGTTTTCTCTTTTGTTATGGAAATGTTGAAGTACGCAGAAGATTCAAGAAAATGACATAAGGCACCCTCATGTACCATCTCTAAGCTTTAATAATTATTATCATTCTCCCTGTTTCAGCAGATTTATTTAAAGGTATCTTGTTTGCTAATAATAAATGTTAAGATGCTCTGATTACCATAACTTCCTAAAGAGTAGCATAAAAGTACCTGCGTGTTGTAACAATCAGAAAATTTCTAAGTTCTAAAATGAAAACTGATGTTACTGCCCCCACGTGCGACAGTGACTAGAACAAGACCTGGTGTGTACTGGAGACCTAATTCAGGGCAGACCTGATTCTCCCCTCTCCTACCCACTCATCCCATCCCCACCCCAGTCACAGGATGGCATTTGGATAGGCAGACCTGACCCATCAGCTGCTTAGACTGGAGTCCAACATTTTGCTAGACAACTATGGGAAGTTACATTCTTTCTTCTATTGGAGCAAATAAGGCAGTACACATCCCCACAATTTACTGGCAGCTACCCCGTGTTCATGAAGCAAAGCTTGCCTCAAGGCAACACCATAGAGAATACAGTAGGATTAGTCACTCCGTCATGTCTGACTCTTTGGGACCCCATGGACTGTGACACACCAGGTTTTCCTGTTCATCACCATCTCCCAGAGCTTGCTCAAACTCATGTCCATTGACTCAGTGATGCTGTCCAGTCATCTCGTCCTCTGTTGACAAACAAAAGCACTGGGTACTCCATGATATCACTGAGCCATTGGATTAATTCCTATCTGACATGCCCATACTTTAGAGTTTTCAGTAATAAAAACCAGTAAATTCCTATCACTGTGTAAAACAATATGTGTTTTCCACAAGATAAAAGTCATGGCATTTGCACAGGTTTCAAAGTCTTTTCCCCAAACATGGTTATAATAAAATTAAGATAGTTTTAACTATCAGGAAAATAAATTTATGTTTATGTTTCTATTTCAAAGTTACTAGATAAATGAAGTCTTGTTGGATAAGACATGAGCATATCAGAACTTGTCATTTTTTTAACCATAAGATCATCATCATCAATGACTGTATCAAAGACAATGAGTTCTCAAGCATTATGATAAATGAAGTCTTCGTTGGATCCCACATATGCAGACACATGTTGTTAGAAATAAGGAAACCCTCATGTACCATCTCTAAGCTTTAATAATTATTATCATTCTCCCTGTTTCAGCAGATTTATTTAAAGGTATCTTGTTTGCTAATAATAAATGTTAAGATGCTCTGATTACCATAACTTCCTAAAGAGTAGCATAAAAGTACCTGCGTGTTGTAACAATCAGAAAATTTCTAAGTTCTAAAATGAAAACTGATGTTACTGCCCCCACGTGCGACAGTGACTAGAACAAGACCTGGTGTGTACTGGAGACCTAATTCAGGGCAGACCTGATTCTCCCCTCTCCTACCCACTCATCCCATCCCCACCCCAGTCACAGGATGGCATTTGGATAGGCAGACCTGACCCATCAGCTGCTTAGACTGGAGTCCAACATTTTGCTAGACAACTATGGGAAGTTACATTCTTTCTTCTATTGGAGCAAATAAGGCAGTACACATCCCCACAATTTACTGGCAGCTACCCCGTGTTCATGAAGCAAAGCTTGCCTCAAGGCAACACCATAGAGAATACAGTAGGATTAGTCACTCCGTCATGTCTGACTCTTTGGGACCCCATGGACTGTGACACACCAGGTTTTCCTGTTCATCACCATCTCCCAGAGCTTGCTCAAACTCATGTCCATTGACTCAGTGATGCTGTCCAGTCATCTCGTCCTCTGTTGACAAACAAAAGCACTGGGTACTCCATGATATCACTGAGCCATTGGATTAATTCCTATCTGACATGCCCATACTTTAGAGTTTTCAGTAATAAAAACCAGTAAATTCCTATCACTGTGTAAAACAATATGTGTTTTCCACAAGATAAAAGTCATGGCATTTGCACAGGTTTCAAAGTCTTTTCCCCAAACATGGTTATAATAAAATTAAGATAGTTTTAACTATCAGGAAAATAAATTTATGTTTATGTTTCTATTTCAAAGTTACTAGATAAATGAAGTCTTGTTGGATAAGACATGAGCATATCAGAACTTGTCATTTTTTTAACCATAAGATCATCATCATCAATGACTGTATCAAAGACAATGAGTTCTCAAGCATTATGAAAACCTTACATTCAAAAAATGAGACATGGGCTTCCCTGGTAGCTCAGTGGTGAAGAGTTTGTCTGCCAATGCAGGAGACACAGGTTCGATCCCTGATCCACAAGGATCCCACATACTGCAGAGCAACTAAGCCCATGAGCCACAACTATTGAGGTCACGTGCTGAAACAACTGAAGCTCGTGTGCCCTGGAGCCCGAGTTCCACAACAAGAGAAGTCATCACAACAAGAACCTTGCTCACCTCAAGTAGAGAGTAGCCCCACTGTCCTGCAGCTAGAAAAGTCTATTGCAGCACATGAGCCACAACTATTGAGGTCATGTGCTGAAACAACTGAAGCTCGTGTGCCCTGGAGCCCGAGTTCCACAACAAGAGAAGTCATCACAACAAGAACCTTACTCACCTCAAGTAGAGAGTAGCCCCACTGTCCTGCAGCTAGAAAAGTCTATTGCAGCACATGAGCCACAACTATTGAGGTCAGTGCTGAAACAACTGAAGCTCGTGTGCCCTGGAGCCCGAGTTCCACAACAAGAGAAGTCATCACAACAAGAACCTTACTCACCTCAAGTAGAGAGTAGCCCCACTGTCCTGCAGCTAGAAAAGTCTATTGCAGCACATGAGCCACAACTATTGAGGTCATGTGCTGAAACAACTGAAGCTCGTGTGCCCTGGAGCCCGAGTTCCACAACAAGAGAAGTCATCACAATAAGAACCTTGCTCACCTCAAGTAGAGAGTAGCCCCACTGTCCTGCAGCTAGAAAAGTCTATTGCAGCAGTGGAAACCCAGAATAGCCAAAAATAAATAAATAATGCATGCATACACAAATAAAGTAGAGATTTGCCCATTAAAAAAATGAGACATATATTTACATAAAGGTCTCTTTATCGTAATTGCCAATCCCCTAATATCACTGCCACCCCTTCCTCTGCTGCTGGAACACTAATTCAGTCTGTGACACTTTCCTGGTACCATCTTGAGTCCTACCCAGAACACTGACTGAAGACAGTTGAATAAAAGACCCTGGAGTTGACCTAGTTCATCTCTACCAAGCTAAACCTTTCAGAGTCAAACAACTCTTGCCAACTCATATCTTCATTCCTGGATTTTTCTACAACCAACAATTCATGGTACTAAACCTAAAAGAAAAAAACCTATAACTTTAAGAATTTATGTCCTAAGCTTTATGGGATGAAGATAAGCAGAGCAGCAGTTGAAATGTATGTTTCTTCAGAAGGTAGCGTGAATAGGCTCACTACAGAATACCCTCAGGAGTCCTGAAGCCAATCTTCCCCATTACCTTACTGCTGCTTTTATAGCTTTTATTTCTTAAATGCGGAATGTATTCACAAATTCACTGCACACTGCATTTGTACAGACATAAAGAAAGCTACGAAGAGTCCCACTGGGACACAAAAACCTGAAATATACTGTCAGCTGGAGATGCTTATCCAGGCCTTGTTGCAGCAAGATGACCAAGTGCTCCAAAGAACAGGAATTAAGACAGGAGGCAAAGATGGGGCCATACTAGAAGGGCCAAGATGAGAGAAGGAGGGAGAAAACAGGGATGGGGAAATGGAAGGGAGACAGAGAGAGGCAGGACTAGGCAGAAGGAGAGTGTGTTCTGTGGGATAAACCTAAAATCACAGAAAGCAGAAAAGTGTTTGCCTGTAAGAAAGGAAGAGAAATATGGTGATGATTTATTTCCGTGCAGGACAAATACCACACAGTGATGTATTACTAGCACAGGGGATCGAATCAATTTTCTATTCCTCTTTGTTGGGAAAACTTTAGTGGTTTCACATGGCTTATGACTTCTACAGACAGAAGTGACAGACACTGAAGGTGTTTCATAATACACCTCAGTTCTTCCTAAACAAAAAAATACCTCCTTACTCCCTGCAACTGAATATCTGCTCTACTCCAACCACATGATTCCTTTTTATGTCCACAGAGTCATTTGACCACCTTACCTGTGTCCACACTGCTGCTTCTCCTGAGATGACCCTACTCTTTCTTCACACATACCTCCACAGAAATCCTATCTAACCAATAGGACTCACATCACAATTCACCTCCTTCCAAAAGCCTTCCCTAACCACTCCAGCTTTAAATGATACCCCCATGTTCTGAAGACTGGCTAAACTCAGCCTGGATCATTCTCTTTCAAAAACAATTTGGGGAAGGAATGAAAAGCAAATTCTTTGCACTGTTAACGTCCATTTTTAATCACTCATTACTTTGTTCTGATTACTTCATGAATAAATCTTTTTCTTTTCATACAAATTGCTGACTTCAGACAAAGAAGAATATAATACAGCTAACATCAGAAAACAGATTTTTAATACTGGAGTCTTCTGCACATCTCCCTTCAATTGGATAGTATTTCTCGAGTGGAAAAAAAAAAAAAAAGAGAGAGAGAGAATAGAGAATTTCTCTATTCTATATGAGAAATTCTTCTGTCTAAGCCTGTTGGTGGAATTTAGATTCTAGTAGACTGGGTAAAGAAAGCTACGAAGAGTCCCACGGGAAAAAACCTGAAATATACTGTCAGCTGGAGATGCTTATCCAGGCCTTGTTGCAGCAAGATGACCAAGTGCTCCAAAGAACAGGAATTAAGACAGGAGGCAAAGATGGGGCCATACTAGAAGGGCCAAGATGAGAGAAGGAGGAGAAAACAGGGATGGGGAAATGGAAGGGAGACAGAGAGAGGCAGGACTAGGCAGAAGGAGAGTGTGTTCTGTGGGATAAACCTAAAATCACAGAAAGCAGAAAAGTGTTTGCCTGTAAGAAAGGAAGAGAAATATGGTGATGATTTATTTCCGTGCAGGACAAATACCACACAGTGATGTATTACTAGCACAGGGGATCGAATCAATTTTCTATTCCTCTTTGTTGGGAAAACTTTAGTGGTTTCACATGGCTTATGACTTCTACAGACAGAAGTGACAGACACTGAAGGTGTTTCATAATACACCTCAGTTCTTCCTAAACAAAAAAATACCTCCTTACTCCCTGCAACTGAATATCTGCTCTACTCCAACCACATGATTCCTTTTTATGTCCACAGAGTCATTTGACCACCTTACCTGTGTCCACACTGCTGCTTCTCCTGAGATGACCCTACTCTTTCTTCACACATACCTCCACAGAAATCCTATCTAACCAATAGGACTCACATCACAATTCACCTCCTTCCAAAAGCCTTCCCTAACCACTCCAGCTTTAAATGATACCCCCATGTTCTGAAGACTGGCTAAACTCAGCCTGGATCATTCTCTTTCAAAAACAATTTGGGGAATGAATGAAAAGCAAATTCTTTGCACTGTTAACGTCCATTTTTAATCACTCATTACTTTGTTCTGATTACTTCATGAATAAATCTTTTTCTTTTCATACAAATTGCTGACTTCAGACAAAGAAGAATATAATACAGCTAACATCAGAAAACAGATTTTTAATACTGGAGTCTTCTGCACATCTCCCTTCAATTGGATAGTATTTCTCGAGTGGAAAAAAAAAAAAAAAGAGAGAGAGAGAATAGAGAATTTCTCTATTCTATATGAGAAATTCTTCTGTCTAAGCCTGTTGGTGGAATTTAGATTCTAGTAGACTGGGTTCTTTAAACAAACATCTTATGCTTCAACTTTCAAGAGATAGGAAGCAATTTCTGATAATCAAAGGAAGTGTCTATTCTACATTAGCATTCCTTCTAGAAGGTGAGACAACTCCTGGTCTGACAAAAAGAGATACAACATCTACTGAGCTATATGGAGCCAAAACTTGAAGCATTATCATGTGAAAGCTGTCCCACTGATCAGACACTGCTTTATGCTATGCTATTTTTAAACTGTGTTTGGCGATCCATATTCGCTGATGCTAACTAGCACCAGAAAAGTCCACTTAGGGTAAATTTATAACAGAGGACATGCTTCACTGTGAATTTTATGATTAAAAAGCATTGAGCGGGGCTTCCCTGGTAGCTCAGCGGTAAAGAGTTCCCTGAAGGAGATCAGGGTGAAGTTGAGACCTGGTGCTGTTGAGAGCTGCTGACCTTCAGTACCCTCTGATGGAGATCAGGGTGGGATAGAGGCACTCTGTGCTCTAAGCAATCTGGTGGGGCAGGTCTTTAGATAGGTGGATGCTTTTAGGAACAGATTTTATTATCTTAATCCTTGCATCTCCTCATATTTAGAAAAGCACTAAATCTCCTCATGGTGACATCAGATCCTTGTGACTAACTGGGAACCCTCTGTAAAATGACTGTTTAATGATATGAAACACCCACCTCACCAAAATCCTTAAATATTGATCCTCCTCCTGCTGCCTCTTTGGAGCAGTTTCTCAGAGCTACCTGGGGTGCTGCCTCCCAGGCTGCAGTCCTAATTATGTCCCAAATAAAACTCAACCACCACCCCCCCACACACACAAAAGAGTTCACCTGCCCGTGAAGGAGACATGAATTCAATCCCTTATCCGGGAAGATTCCACATGCTGTGGAGCAGTTATGCCCATGAACCACAACTATTGAGTCTGTGCTCTAGAGCCTCAGAGACGCAACTATTGAGCCCATGTGCCGCAACTACTGAAGTCCGTATGCCCTGGAACCCAAGTTCCACAACAAGAGAAGTCACTGCAACAAGAAGCCTGCTCACCTCAACTAGAGAGAGTAGCCCCCACTCCCTGCAACTAGAGAAGAGCCTGTGGCAGCAGTGAAAACCCAGAAGAGCCAAAAAAAAAAAAAAAAAGGCATGGAGGAAGATCAAAATGATGAAATAAAATGAAATGAAGCGCTCCTCCTCCCACAATTCACAGAATATCTACTGAATGCTGGTAAAGATCTCAAATAACCACAACAGCAATAAAGATTGTCATATACCTGGGTACAATGAAAGGAAAAAAAGGAATTGGGACAGGCTCTGGGACCCTGAGAGGGAGCTATGAAAGAAGAAAGGGAACCCCCATAAGGTTATTAACTTATTTCTCTACAGAAATTTTCAGGCCAGAGAGAGTGGCAAGTTAAAGTTCTAAAAGGGAAAAGCCTGCAACCTAGCATACTCTACCCAGAAAATTATCATTTAGAATAGGAGAGGTAAAGAAATACTAACAAAAGCAAAAAATTACAGAATACTAAACCTTATTAAAAAGAAACATTCGACAGTCTTCTTTAAATAGAAAAGATGCAATAATCTGCAGGAAAAAGAAAATCAAAATGGGAAAGTAAATCACTTGAAGTCAGTACACAGATTTTTTAATAATCTTGTGAAAGTGATGATAACCACTATTAACAGAAAAATGAAAAATATGAAGATGTAGAGAAGACACCAAAATCTTAGAATGTGGAGGAGGGGAATAAGAAAATGTAGAATCTTTTTAAAGAATGTGTTTCAGCCTCTAAGACTATCAGTCTAAAGCAAGCTGATATGGTAATAGGTTAACATACTTGAAAAGCAGAGTAACCACAAATAAAAACATATGACAGATTTACAAAAAAACAAAAGAAGAGAACTAAGCAAAATAAAAAAGAGAATAATCAAACCACAAAAGGAGAAACAAAAAGGAATGAAGAAAAAATACAAAATCAACCAGAAAACAAGATTTAAAATGGTAGTAGATGTCCCTACATAGCTATCAATAATTACCTTAAATGTCAATGACCTAAATGCTCTAATCAAAAGACACAGCGTGGCAGACTGGGTAATAAAACAAAAGCTTACAATATGTTGCCCATAAAAGACCACATTAGAGCAAAGGACACACTTAGATTAAACACGAGGGATGGAAAAATATTTCATGCAAATGGAAATGACAGGAAAGCAGGGGAGGGTTTCGCTGGTGACTCAGTGGTAAAGCGTTCACCTGCCAATGCAGGAGATACAAGTTCAATCCCTCATCCAAGGAAGATCCCACATACTGTGGAGCAGCTAAGCCCATGAGCCACAGCTATGGAGCCTGTGCTCTAGAGCCTTGGAGCCACAACTATTGAAGCCCATATGCCCTAGAGCCTGAGTTCCATAAGAGAAGTCACTGCAACAAAAGCCTGTTCACTTCAACTACAGAGTAGCCTCTACTCCCTGAAACTAGAGAAGAGCCTGCAGCAGCAATGAAAATCCAGAATAGCCAAAAATAAATAAATAAATACACGTTTTAAAAGAAAAAAAAAAAAAAGAAATCAGGGGTGGCAATACTCATATCAGACAAAATAGACTTTAAAACAAAAGCTATAAAGAAGGATATTATATAAATATAAAAGGATCCATACAAGAAGAGAATATTACACATATTAACATAGGTGTACCCAAAATAGAAGCACTCAAATACATAAAACAAATACTAACAGGCATAAAGGGAGAAACTGACAGGAATACAGTAATAGCAGAAGACTTTAACACCCTACTCACATCAATGGATAGATCTTTCAGAAAGAAAGCAATAAGGCAACAGAGATCCTATGACACAATAAAACAATCAGACTTAATTGATATTTTTAGGACAAAAGTACATTTCTTACAAGTACACATGGAACATTCTCATACTTGAAAAGCAGAGTAACCACAAATAAAAACATATGACAGATTTACAAAAAAACAAAAGAAGAGAACTAAGCAAAATAAAAAAGAGAATAATCAAACCACAAAAGGAGAAACAAAAAGGAATGAAGAAAAAATACAAAATCAACCAGAAAACAAGATTTAAAATGGTAGTAGATGTCCCTACATAGCTATCAATAATTACCTTAAATGTCAATGACCTAAATGCTCTAATCAAAAGACACAGCGTGGCAGACTGGGTAATAAAACAAAAGCTTACAATATGTTGCCCATAAAAGACCACATTAGAGCAAAGGACACACTTAGATTAAACACGAGGGATGGAAAAATATTTCATGCAAATGGAAATGACAGGAAAGCAGGGGAGGGTTTCGCTGGTGACTCAGTGGTAAAGCGTTCACCTGCCAATGCAGGAGATACAAGTTCAATCCCTCATCCAAGGAAGATCCCACATACTGTGGAGCAGCTAAGCCCATGAGCCACAGCTATGGAGCCTGTGCTCTAGAGCCTTGGAGCCACAACTATTGAAGCCCATATGCCCTAGAGCCTGAGTTCCATAAGAGAAGTCACTGCAACAAAAAGCCTGTTCACTTCAACTACAGAGTAGCCTCTACTCCCTGAAACTAGAGAAGAGCCTGCAGCAGCAATGAAAATCCAGAATAGCCAAAAATAAATAAATAAATACACGTTTTAAAAGAAAAAAAAAAAAAAGAAATCAGGGGTGGCAATACTCATATCAGACAAAATAGACTTTAAAACAAAAGCTATAAAGAAGGATATTATATAAATATAAAAGGATCCATACAAGAAGAGAATATTACACATATTAACATAGGTGTACCCAAAATAGAAGCACTCAAATACATAAAACAAATACTAACAGGCATAAAGGGAGAAACTGACAGGAATACAGTAATAGCAGAAGACTTTAACACCCTACTCACATCAATGGATAGATCTTTCAGAAAGAAAGCAATAAGGCAACAGAGATCCTATGACACAATAAAACAATCAGACTTAATTGATATTTTTAGGACAGTACATCCAAAAAAAAACCCCTGAAATACACATTTCTTACAAGTACACATGGAACATTCTCTATGACACACCACATACTTGGAAACAAAACAAATTCAACAAATTTAAGAGGCTAGAAATTATTTCAAACCTCTTTTCTGACCACAACAGCATGAAACTAGAAATCAACATGGAAAGATAAAAGAGAAGAAACAAGAAAAGATTACATGGAGACTAAACAACATGTTACCAAAAAACCAATGGGTCAAGAATGAAATCAAGGAGGAAATTTAAAAATACCTTCAGACAAAGGACAAAGCAAACACAATCATGCAAAACCTGGGGGATGCAGCAAAAGCAGTCCTAAGAGAGAATGGTCCCAGGGATACAAGCCTTCCTCAAAAAAACAAGGAAATCTCAAATGAACAATCTAGTCTGCCACCTAAAAGAAGAGCAAATAAACCTAAAGCCATCAGAGGGAGAAAAAACAGTAAAAATCATAGAAGAAATAGAAATTTTTACAAAATAGAAAAAAAAAATCAATAAAACCAAGATCTGGAAAGGGCAAACAAAACCGACAAACAGGTGCAGGGGGTGCTTCCAGAGGTGGCCGCACAGAGAGCGAGTGGGAGCTGGTCCCGGGGGGCCAGCTGGCACCTGTCCAGCTCCACCCTCACCCCTGCCTTCCCTGCCCTGGGGGAGGCAGCGCCAAGGTGCCATCCCCATAGAGCGGGCTCAGCCACCTGGACGCAGCGTCCTTCCCCCAGGGAGGCCCAGGGACCTCACGGGACACAGTGTCAGGGCCTATTGGACGGGTATGGGCCAAGCTCTCCTAAAAGAAAAGAAAGTATCCAATAAACAAAATAAAAAATGGAAGAGAAGAAATAATAACTGATCCTTCAGAAATACAAAAAAAAAGAAAGAGACCTTTAAAAGAATACTCTGAACTATGATATGCCAACAGACTGGACAACCTAGAAGAAATGGACAAATTTCTAGAAACATATAGCCCACCAAAACTGAATCAAGAAGAAACAGATAACTTGAATAAATCTATCACTAGAAGTAAAATAGAATCTGCAATTTTTAAAAATCACTGCAAACAAAAGTCAACGACCAGATGGCTTCACTGGAGAATTCTACCAACCATACAGAAAAAATCTTATACTGATTCTTCTCAAACTCTTTCAAAAGACTGAAGAGAAGAGAATTTCCCCAAATTTATTCCACGAAGTCACCATCACCCTGATACCAAAACTAGAAAAAGACACTACCAAAAATTATAGGCCAAAGACTATAGATGAAAAAAATTCTTGACAAAATATTAGCAGTACAAATACAACACATTTAAAAAAGATCACATACCACAATCAAGTTAGAATCATCCCAGGGTCACAAGGATGTTTCAACATAATGCAAATCAATTAAGGTGATATACCACATTAACAAAAGCCACATGATCATCTCAATAGATACAAAAAGAATCAGTTGATAAAATTCAACATCCATTCATGTTAAAATCTCTTACCAAAGTGGGCATAGAGGGAACATATCTCAACATAATAAAAGCTATTTATGACAAATTCACAGTCAATATAATACTCTGCAGTGGAAACCTGAAAGCCTTCCCACTAAAATATGGAACAAGGTAAGGATGCCAACTCTCACCTCTTCTACTCAACATAGTATTGGAAGTCCTAGCCACAGCAATCAAACAAGGAAAAGAAATAAGAGGTAACCAAATTGGACAAGAGGTAAATTTGTCATTATATGCAGATGACATGATACTACATAAAGAGAACCCTAAAGACTCCACACAAAAACTAATAGAGGGCTTCCCCTGGTGGTCCAGTGGATAAGGACACCGCCTTGCAGTGCAAGGGGCACCGGTTCGATCCCTGGCCTGGGAAGATCCCACGTGCCGCAGAGCGGCTGGACCGATGTGTCCAATCACAGAGCCGGAGCTCTGAAATGCATGCGCCCAGAGCTGGGGCTCTGCAACTGACAGACGCCACCATGATGGGAGGCCCACAGGAGCCAAAAAACAAAGACGGATGAAAACAGAGAAACAAAAGACCAATAGAAGTGGCCCACCCGCTCCCCTCCCTCCCCAACCCGACCCCCACCCAAAAAGCTAAAATAAATAAATAAATCTTTAAAAAAAAAAAAAAAAAACTAATAGAGCTGATAAATGAATTCAGCATGGTAACAGGATGCAAGATAAACATACAGAAATCTGTCGATTTTCTTTACACTAACAAATATCAGAAAGAGAACGTTTAAAAAAATCCCTTTTAAAATTGGATCAGAAAGAATGCTTAGGAATAAACCTGACCAAGGGTGTGGAAGACTTACATTCTGAGAACTAAGAACACTGATAAATGAAATTGAAGATGATTAAAGGAAATGGAAAGGTACCCCATGCTGTTGGGTTGGAAGAATCAGCATAGTTAAAATGGCCATACTACCCAAAGCAATCTACAGATTTAATGTAATCCCTATCAAAATACCTATGATATTTTTAAAAATTCATTTTTAATTGAAGAATAATTGCTTTACCATACTGTTTTGGTTTCTGCCATACAACATTAATCAGCCGTAAGTATACATATGTCCCTCTCTCTTGAGCCTCTCTCTTACCTCCCACCCCACCCCTCTAGCTTGTCACAGAGTACAGAATTGAGCTCCCTGTGTTAAACAGCAGCTTCCCATTAGCAATCCATTTTATATATGTAATGTATATGTTTCAATGCTACTCTTTCAATTCATCATACCCTCTTCTTCCCCCAAAGTCCAAAAGTCTGTTCTCTATGTCTGCCCTGCAGATAGGTTCATCAGTATCAGTTTTCTAGATTCCAAATACATGTGTTAATACATGATATTTGCTTTTCTCTGATTTACTTCACTCTGTATAACAGGCTCTGGGTTCATCCACCTCACTCAAATTCACTCTATTTTATGACTAATACTGCATTATATATATATGTATATATACACACACACACACACAAACACCCCAACTTCTTTATCCATTCATCTGTCAAAAGACATCTAGGTTATTTCCATGTCCTGGTTATTATAAACAATGGTGCAATACTCATGAAATAGTTCACAGAATTAGAACAAGTAATCCTAAAATTTATAAAGAACCACGAAAGACTCAGAACTGTCAAAGCAAGCCTGAGGGAAAAGAACAATGTAGAAGCATAACCGTCCCACACTTCAGACAATACTACAGAGCTACAGTAATCAAACCAGTATGGTATTGGCACCAAAAGATGAAAGAAACAGTATAGAGAGCTTGGAAATAAACCCATACACGTGGTCAATCTTAGGCAAAAAAGACAAGAATAAGCAATAGAAAAGGTCAGTCTTCAACAGACACTACTGGAAGAGCTGTACAGTTGCATGTAAATCAATAAAGTTAGAAAACACTTTCATACCTTATACCAAAAATAAACTTCAACTGACTTAACAACTTAAATATAAGACCAGACACCATAAAACTTCTGGAAGAGAATACAGGCAAAATATTCTCTGACATAAACTGTACCAATGTTTTCCTAGATCAGTATCCCAAGGCAATAGAAGTAAAAGTAAAAATAAACAAATGAGACCTAATCAAACTTACAAGCTTCTGTACAGCAAAGGAAACCATAAACAAAATGAAAAGAAACCTGTGGAATGGGAGAAAACAGTTGCAAACCATGTGACCTGCCAGGGATTAATTTTCAAATATACAAGCAGTTTATACAACTAAATAACAAAAAGCAAACAATCCAGTCAAAAAGTGGACAGAAAAATTAAATAGCATTTCTCCAAAAGAAACATACAGATGGCCAATAGGCACATGAAAAGATGCTCAACATCTCTAATTATCATAGAAATGCAAATCAAAACTTCAATGAAGTATCACCTCACCCCAACCATGATGGCTATCATTAAGAAGTTTAAAATAAATGCTGAAGAATGTGTGGCGAAAAGGGAGCTCTCCTACACTATTGGTGAGAATGTAAATTGGTGCAGCCACCATAGGAATAACAGTATAGAGGTCCCTTAAAAAAACTAAAAACAGAATCACTATATGTTCCAGAAAGCTCACTCCTGTGCATATATCCAGACAAAACTCTAACTGGAAAAGACACAGGCATTCCAGTGTCCACAGCAGCATTATTTACAATAGCCAAGACACAGAAACATCAACAGAAAAGTGAACAGAGAAGATCTGGTGCATATATACAATGGAATATTAATCATAAAAAAGAATGAAGGGCTTCCCTGGTAGTCCAGTGGGTAGCGAGTCCGCCTTGCAGTGCAAGGGGCACCAGTTCAGTCCCTGGTCAGGGAAGATCCCACGTGCCGTGGAGCAGCTGGACGGGTGTGTCCAATTGTGCCAGCCAGTGCTCTGGAGCGTATGCGCACAGAGCTGGTGCACTGTAGCGAGAGAGGCCACTGCATTGGGAGGCCAATCCATGTGAAAGAATAAAGATGGATGAAAAATGAATAAAAATAAATAAAAAGAGGCCAAAAAAATTTTTTTTAAAAAAACCCCAAACTATAAGACTTTAAAACACAATGAAAATGTTTAAAAAAGAATTAAAAATGCCATTTTAAGCAATATGGATAGACTTCGAGATTATTATACTAAATGAACCAAGTCAGACAAAGAAAGGCATGTGCAATATGCTATCACTTCTATGTGGAATCTAAAAAATTATGTAAGTGAACTTATTTACAAAACAGAAATAAAACTCACAGACACAGTACACAAATTTATGGCTACCAAAGGAAGAAGAGGGTAAGGAAGGGATAAATTAGGAGTTTAAAATTAGCAAATACAAAACTACTATATGTAAAATAAATAACAAGGACCTATTGTATTGCACAGGGAACCATAGTCAATATCTAATGATAAACTTTAAAACAAAGAATATGAAAAAGAAAATATATAAAACTGACTCACTATGCCATATATCAAAAAAAATATTATAAATCAACTATTCTTCAATAAAACAATAAAATAAAACCATCTTCCACTTTCTTTATAATTTAATTCATAATTTAGATTTTATTTTAAAATAAATTTCAATAGATACTCAGGCTGTTGCTGCCATCTACATCCAAACGGAACCACCTTCCACAGGAATAACAGAAAGGTCCCTTAACAAACAGAATCACTATATGTTCCAGAAAGCTCACTCCTGTGCATATATCCAGACAAAACTCTAACTGGAAAAGACACAGGCATTCCAGTGTCCACAGCAGCATTATTTACAATAGCCAAGACACAGAAACATCAACAGAAAAGTGAACAGAGAAGATCTGGTGCATATATACAATGGAATATTAATCATAAAAAAGAATGAAGGGCTTCCCTGGTAGTCCAGTGGGTAGCGAGTCCGCCTTGCAGTGCAAGGGGCACCAGTTCAGTCCCTGGTCAGGGAAGATCCCACGTGCCGTGGAGCAGCTGGACGGGTGTGTCCAATTGTGCCAGCCAGTGCTCTGGAGCGTATGCGCACAGAGCTGGTGCACTGTAGCGAGAGAGGCCACTGCATTGGGAGGCCAATCCATGTGAAAGAATAAAGATGGATGAAAAATGAATAAAAATAAATAAAAAGAGGCCAAAAAAATTTTTTTTAAAAAAACCCCAAACTATAAGACTTTAAAACACAATGAAAATGTTTAAAAAAGAATTAAAAATGCCATTTTAAGCAATATGGATAGACTTCGAGATTATTATACTAAATGAACCAAGTCAGACAAAGAAAGGCATGTGCAATATGCTATCACTTCTATGTGGAATCTAAAAAATTATGTAAGTGAACTTATTTACAAAACAGAAATAAAACTCACAGACACAGTACACAAATTTATGGCTACCAAAGGAAGAAGAGGGTAAGGAAGGGATAAATTAGGAGTTTAAAATTAGCAAATACAAAACTACTATATGTAAAATAAATAACAAGGACCTATTGTATTGCACAGGGAACCATAGTCAATATCTAATGATAAACTTTAAAACAAAGAATATGAAAAAGAAAATATATAAAACTGACTCACTATGCCATATATCAAAAAAAATATTATAAATCAACTATTCTTCAATAAAACAATAAAATAAAACCATCTTCCACTTTCTTTATAATTTAATTCATAATTTAGATTTTATTTTAAAATAAATTTCAATAGATACTCAGGCTGTTGCTGCCATCTACATCCAAACGGAACCACCTTCCACCTCCAGGCAGCCCCTAAAGTAACAGTGCTGGGAGGCAGACACAGGACAAAAATGACTATCCCAAGGGTGCTAGAATTCTCATGATTCCTTCCGATTTCCACTGCTGAGGTGGCAGCAAGAACCATGGGTCAGACACGTTATTTCCTAAGATGGTCACTCTTTCTCCTACGCCACAATCTGCTGTCAAGTGCTGTTCACTTTGAATCAGCTACAAGACTAACCGCATTTGGGATTTTTTGTTATTGTTTTGTATTTTGTTTTCTGAGAATGAGCAGATGATATACAGCTCATGGCCCGCAGAGTTTCCTTCCTGAAACCTTTGCCACCAAACCAGAGAAAACAGTCAATCATACACAGGAAAATCAGGGGCCAGACTGCTTTGGCACAGGCAAAACCAAGGTCAGTTCTTCCTACTGGTACAGAAAGCCATTTACCCTTGGAGGTGGCATCAGTGAAAATTAAAAATAAGGAATTCATTTGACTGTTACAAATTTCCTCCATCTTGTGGAAATCAATTTCAGCAATGACTAAGCACTCAATCAATGGTTAGAAATCATTTTTATTAGTATAATTTCCTACCAACCACAGGGAATTTTCCATTTTCTCTTTTTAAAATTTAACATTATGGGGCCAGTCCTTTAGAAAGTCGTGGAATAAAAGTTTGTCCTAAGCACTTGTGAGCACTTGATTCTGCTCAGGGGCTCCCCACTGGCTCCAGGCTCCCATCTTCCCCACAGTGACTGATGTCCCTCCAGTCCCCTCCTGCGGGCATGCTCTCTCTGTGCCCGGGTCTGCTATTCTGCCTGCCCTGTGCATCCCTTATGGTTCCCTTCCTTTAAGAAAGAAGCCTGAATGCTGAAACAGAGAGGCTGTTCATGCTATGAAAATTTTCTTCTTTCAGAGAGTGGTATTCTAGTCACTGTGATAAGCCTCAGTGACACAGTCCTGACTGAGAGTCACATTGGAGGCAATGAGGAGAGACCCTGAGGAACTCACCTCAGTTGTGCCGAGTACAACTGACACGGCCAAGTCAACAATCACAAACACTACATTCAGCCCAAAGTACTCCCTTTGGGCTTTCCTGCAGCAACAGGAGATGAGGTGGAGAACGGAGAGCAGGTCACACAGGCTCTACCACTCACTGGACGTGCGCTCAGATCCTGGCTCTGCCACTTACTATCTCCCAACTCCTGGCCTCACATAGCTATTCCCCTCTGTTACTGTGCACTTAGCACGCAGCAGATATTCAACAAATTATTTCCCTACAGCAAAGACCCCCCATGTTATAGAGAAGAGGATGAAGAAATGTATCATGGGACCGGGGGTCCACAGGGTCATGGAAAATTAAGGAGAGCACATGGATGGACATCCTGTCTTCACAGCAATGAAACCATCCTTTCCTTCCTAGTACAGATCCACTTCACAAAAGTGTTTAGAGGGTCTGACCCTGTTGGCTCTGCAAAGCTGCAGAATCCAGAATAAACAGAGGTGCCCAGTGATTTCCCATGCCACATACGCAGACAGGGAGAACATTACAGAGAAAATGACAGCTTTCAAGAGCTAGTGGTGCCCTAGCTGACATCTTCTGGGGGCAGAACAAAAGTCCTGGAGGATAATAAAGCTCCTTGGCTTGGCGTAAGGGTCTAAGACGTGTGCTTCTGGTTACCTGCCCTCCCCTCTGTCCCCACCCCAGGACAGGGCAGAGGCAGTCTCGTTCAGAGTCATCCTTCACCAAGGGCTACGTGACAGGTGTACTTCACATTTAGGCTGAGTACTGGGAGACAGAAATGAAGAGAATTAACATAGAGGCTTTGATGGACAGTTTCACTTCTGGAACTCCTAGAGCCATAAACTGTAGTTCCTCAGTCCAGATGCACCAGCGGCAGCGGAGCAGTTGTCTAAAAAGTATTGTCTTGAGTCTTACCCCAGACTTCCTGAATTATAAACCCAGGGAGTGGAGCCGCCATCTGTGTTTGCACAAGCCCTCCAAGGTAATTCTCTACATACTGAAGTCTGAGAACTACTGTTCTAGATGTAGCCTGTTCCTGCATGAAACTTCATGTAAACAAAAGTATTTTGCAGAGCTATTTATAATCTGAGCACACGGGAACTGGGAATAAAATGAAATGACTGCATCTTTGTATGCTTGGATTGGTTGATTGCTACTAAGACTGCACCCTGCATTTCTCTCTGGCTTCCTGCTGCAAACCAGGCCACAGAGACTCAGCCACTTCCTCTTATCAGCTCACATATAAACAATCAGGATTCTTTGTCGATTATAACTTCAGTTAAGAGACAATGTGAAAATGGCCACTCTCTCTCTCTCTCTCTCAAATGTCTTATCGCCTTTAGGCAATGTTGATTAAAATGTAAAAGAACTGAAGATGTTTAGCTGAAGCACAGGAGACCTAGGAGACTGTGACAGTTTCCTTTAAGTACCTGAAAGGAAGATGGATTGAACAGACCTATGTTTAGACTCCAAAGACAGAACTGGGATGATACATTTTAAAAAGTTAAAAGAACATAGATTTCCAATCAATATAAAAGTGTTTCTAATTGTGAAAAAGATGAATACACCTGGATGCCTCATCAAGTAGTGACTTCCTTGTCACCAGATGTATTCAAGCCAATCTAGGGTTGTTTTTAAAAAAACTAAAGCATTGGGAAGATAAGTGGATCACGAAAGCATCCAGTTTCTTTTTGTTTCTGAAATATTTTGATTCTGTTCTATATGGCTCTGGCCACAAAATCATGTGTGAAAGCAGTCAGTTATAAAACATTTGCCAAGTAGACTAGAAACATTTTGTTCTTACTTTTCTTGTTCTTATTTTGGACGAACTCTGCTTGCCCCACTCTGATGGCACAGAGCATACATTAATGATTCATAAATCTTCCAGCCACATGATGACTTTGATGCTCAGCTTCGCCAAATGCTTGGAAATGTGGCTCTCCACTGAGGCATGACTTGAGAAATTCACATTCAACTTGTAAATCACGGCCACTTCTCCAGTGAGAGTGAGAGCTCTGAAGAGGCAGTATTTGGGATGTTCGGCCTTGTGGTTTCCAGGGAAGAATAATAAGGACACCATATGAAAACTTTCATAGAGACATGAGCAAGGGCTTAGAGTATTTGAAATATCACTTATAAGACAGCTCCAGTGAGCCCAGGGTCCTGGTCTGACAAAAAAATTAGATTTTAGGAGAATATTTGACAGCAATTAGAGCTGTCTGAAATAGAATAGAGTCCTTTGTGGAGAGGTGAGTTCCCTGTCATCACTAAGGAAACTCACATCACTTATAAATTAGAGAACTAAATTATAAATTAGAACCAGCCCATGGGGGATTGGACCGCATAGCATCTAAGGTGCCAATTCTCAAAGGGCAGGCCCATCATTCACTGGTGGGCTAGGTGGGATTCCTGACAACCTAAAACTGATTCATACAGACAATTCCCCTACTCTCTTCTTTGACGAATAACACCCAGCTCCCAAGACTTATTTTATAAGTACAATTAATATCCCCAACCTACTAAAAAAGTTATTAAGGATAACTAAATTATTATTATAACATCAAATTATTTTTAATTAACTAATAGTCAAATATCTTTATATTTGTTTTCTATTGCTGCACAGCAGATTACTATCAATTCAGTACTTTAAAAACAATATCCATTTATTATCTAAGCTTCTGCATTCAAAAGTCTGGGTATGGCACAGCTAGCTTCTCCTGGTGTCCTGAACTTACTGAGAAGTGGAATGTCGCAGTGACAAATTATGTATATTCCAATGCTCAGGGTATCATAGGCTCAAGTCAAGGTGTGAGCAAGGCTGCTTACCAAGCTCACATACTTTAAGCAGAATTCAGTTTCTTGCAGTTGTAAAACTGAGGTGCTTATTTCCTTGCTGGCTGTCAGCTAGAGGCTAAGATACTAAAGGCTGCCTGCATCCCTTGACATGTGGCCCTCTTCAACAATACAGAAGTTCTCAAGCATGGAAGAACTCCTCTTGCTTTGACTCTCTGACTTTCTCTGCCTCTGACCTCTAGATCCAGATTTAAAGGGTTCTTGTGACGAGGTCACAAGAAGGCATAAGGAGAAAGGGACAACTGAGGAGGAGATGGTTGGATGGCATCACTGAGTCAACGGACATGAGTTTGAGCAAGCTGTGGGAGACAGTGAAGGACAGGGAAGCCTGGCATGCCACAGGCCATAGGGTCACAAAGGGTTGGACATGACTGAATGACTGAACTGAACTGAACTGTGACTAGGTCAGGCCCACCTGCAACAACCTTCCTTTCTTAAACAATTTCTGGGAAAAATACACTAATCATGGAGAGAACATTCATCAAATTCACAGGCCAAGGATAATGCAAGATGTGTGTACTAGAGGGCAGTCTCAGGAACCATCTCAGAATTCTGCCTGCCACATTTTTTTTTGTAAAGTTAAAATATTATTACATATGACCCAACAATCTTACTACTAGGCACATACCCTGGAAGGAAACTGTAAATTCCTGACAACCTAAAACTGATTCATACAGACAATTCCCCTACTCTCTTCTTTGGAATAACACCCCTCCAGTTAGTTGTTATAAGTACAATTAATATCCCAACCACAAAAACTTGACTTATTTTATAAGTACAATTAATATCCCAACCTACTAAAAAAGTTATTAAGGATAACTAAATTATTATTATAACATCAAATTATTTTTAATTAACTAATAGTCAAATATCTTTATATTTGTTTTCTATTGCTGCACAGCAGATTACTATCAATTCAGTACTTTAAAAACAATATCCATTTATTATCTAAGCTTCTGCATTCAAAAGTCTGGGTATGGCACAGCTAGCTTCTCCTGGTGTCCTGAACTTACTGAGAAGTGGAATGTCGCAGTGACAAATTATGTATATTCCAATGCTCAGGGTATCATAGGCTCAAGTCAAGGTGTGAGCAAGGCTGCTTACCAAGCTCACATACTTTAAGCAGAATTCAGTTTCTTGCAGTTGTAAAACTGAGGTGCTTATTTCCTTGCTGGCTGTCAGCTAGAGGCTAAGATACTAAAGGCTGCCTGCATCCCTTGACATGTGGCCCTCTTCAACAATACAGAAGTTCTCAAGCATGGAAGAACTCCTCTTGCTTTGACTCTCTGACTTTCTCTGCCTCTGACCTCTAGATCCAGATTTAAAGGGTTCTTGTGACGAGGTCACAAGAAGGCATAAGGAGAAAGGGACAACTGAGGAGGAGATGGTTGGATGGCATCACTGAGTCAACGGACATGAGTTTGAGCAAGCTGTGGGAGACAGTGAAGGACAGGGAAGCCTGGCATGCCACAGGCCATAGGGTCACAAAGGGTTGGACATGACTGAATGACTGAACTGAACTGAACTGTGACTAGGTCAGGCCCACCTGCAACAACCTTCCTTTCTTAAACAATTTCTGGGAAAAATACACTAATCATGGAGAGAACATTCATCAAATTCACAGGCCAAGGATAATGCAAGATGTGTGTACTAGAGGGCAGTCTCAGGAACCATCTCAGAATTCTGCCTGCCACATTTTTTTTTGTAAAGTTAAAATATTATTACATATGACCCAACAATCTTACTACTAGGCACATACCCTGAGGAAACTGTAAATAAACAAGACACATGTACCCCAATGTTCACTGCAGCACTATTTACCAGAGCCAAGACATGGAAGCAAACTAGATGTCCACCAGCAGAGGAACAGATAAAGAAGTTGTGGTACATACACACAAAAGAATATTACTCAGCCGTAAAAAGGAATGCATTTGAGTCAGTTCTAATGAAGTGGATGAACTCAGAGCCTATTATGCAGAGTGAAGTAAGTCAGAAAGACAGATATCATATATTAATGCATATATATTGAATCTGGAAAGACACTACTGATAAACTTATTTGCAGGGCAGCAGTGGAGACGCTTCCATAGACAACAGACTTGTGGACACAGTGGGGGAAGGACACATTGAGAGAGTAACACTGAAACATATAGAGGACCATATGTAAAACATATAGCCAGTGGAAATTCGCTGTATGCAGCAGGGAGCTCATACCTGATCCTCTGTGTCAACTTGATGGGGTGGGGTGGGAGGTGGGAGAGACGGTCAAGAGGGAGGGAATATATGTATACCTACAGCAGATTCATGCTGATGTATGGAAGACACGAATACTCCATTGCAAAGCAATTATCCTCCAATTAAAAATAAATAAATTTATTTAAAAACATCATGAAAAGATGAAAGTTCTGACTATAAGCCACAATTACTAGAGATATTCACTTAATCAATTGACATCTATCCTTCTAAACTTGTCACTATGGGTTTATGCATGTATGTTTGTATACTTAAAACATGTGACACAGTTTTTAAAAGAAAACTTTCATACTATTTTATAGTTATTATAATAGTTTTATAGTTTGCTATGTTCACTCAAGAGCATACCTTGAAGATGCTTTTATGTCAATATATACAGATCTACTTCAGTTCTTCTGCACTGTAATGGCTATCCATCGTTCATATAATCATCCTTCTACTGTTAAGATATTTTTTCAGTATCTACTTCAGTTCTTGCCACATTTGTAAAGTTAAAATATTATTACATATGACCCAACAATCTTACTACTAGGCACATACCCTGAGGAAACTGTAAATAAACAAGACACATGTACCCCAATGTTCACTGCAGCACTATTTACCAGAG
The DNA here is from genome assembly GCA_022376925.1 of Tragulus kanchil. Taxonomy (NCBI): domain Eukaryota; kingdom Metazoa; phylum Chordata; class Mammalia; order Artiodactyla; family Tragulidae; genus Tragulus; species Tragulus kanchil. The sequence goes on along the minus strand of JAIOJX010000005.1, from coordinate 91,210,357 downwards.
CCAAGACATGGAAGCAAACTAGATGTCCACCAGCAGAGGAACAGATAAAGAAGTTGTGGTACATACACACAAAAGAATATTACTCAGCCGTAAAAAGGAATGCATTTGAGTCAGTTCTAATGAAGTGGATGAACTCAGAGCCTATTATGCAGAGTGAAGTAAGTCAGAAAGACAGATATCATATATTAATGCATATATATTGAATCTGGAAAGACACTACTGATAAACTTATTTGCAGGGCAGCAGTGGAGACGCTTCCATAGACAACAGACTTGTGGACACAGTGGGGGAAGGACACATTGAGAGAGTAACACTGAAACATATAGAGGACCATATGTAAAACATATAGCCAGTGGAAATTCGCTGTATGCAGCAGGGAGCTCATACCTGATCCTCTGTGTCAACTTGATGGGGTGGGGTGGGAGGTGGGAGAGACGGTCAAGAGGGAGGGAATATATGTATACCTACAGCAGATTCATGCTGATGTATGGAAGACACGAATACTCCATTGCAAAGCAATTATCCTCCAATTAAAAATAAATAAATTTATTTAAAAACATCATGAAAAGATGAAAGTTCTGACTATAAGCCACAATTACTAGAGATATTCACTTAATCAATTGACATCTATCCTTCTAAACTTGTCACTATGGGTTTATGCATGTATGTTTGTATACTTAAAACATGTGACACAGTTTTTAAAAGAAAACTTTCATACTATTTTATAGTTATTATAATAGTTTTATAGTTTGCTATGTTCACTCAAGAGCATACCTTGAAGATGCTTTTATGTCAATATATACAGATCTACTTCAGTTCTTCTGCACTGTAATGGCTATCCATCGTTCATATAATCATCCTTCTACTGTTAAGATATTTCTATTGTTTGCCATTTGTAACTACTATTAACCATGTTGCAGTGAGCATCTTTGTAGGTGCCTCCTAGTGTCTGAGTATGAAAGAGAAGTAGAGTGTCCAAGTCTATTACAGTAGATACTATAAAACTGAGTGACAGCATCTTAAATATAAAAATCTATGCTAAAGCTCAAAACTCCTCTCTTATAAAGCAACTCATGTTTGTGTCTTTTTTATTCTTATTATCACTAAATTTCTTTTCCATTGGAAACTGTGAAAGCATGCTGCCTTACCTAAACTGCCCAAGATTTGTGTAAGTTAAAGCTTAATCAAATGCCTGGGCTCTATCACCACACTTTACTTGTGAGTTTATTATGTATATTTTGGAACAGTCTATCGTAAGTAATCCTTAAAATGTGGGAGGTTCTCTTTCCCTCTAGGGTGGTGAAGGTATCCTCTTTGCACATGGCTCCTCCTAGCTGGGAGGGTCTCTGGGTGTCAGAAGCCAGACACTGCAATGGTTCTGACACCACAAGGGTACTCCAGTGGGGTTGGACATAGGTTAACTATGTCTTAACCATAACTTAAATTCTATGTGCCAAAATTTTGAAAATTCCATCAGAAAACTATTAGAACTAATGTAAGCATTCAGCAAAGCTGCAAGATAAAAAACTAAATATACAAAAACAAGTTGTATTTCTATATACTAACAAGGAACCATATAAGAAAGAGAAATTAAGAAAGCTATCTCTTGTACAATAGCATCAAAAGGGGTAAAGTACTTAATAAACGTAACCATGAGGTGAAAGATCTGTACACCAAAAACTATGAGACACTGATGAGAGAAACTGAAGAAATAAATGAAGAGATACTCCATGCTTATGGGTTGGAAAATCAATGTTAAAATTCCCATACAACCCAGTGCAATTTATAGATTCAATACAATCCCTATCAAATTTCCAATGATTTCCAATGGCATTTTTCCTAGAAATAGAAAAAAACATTCTAAAATTTGTATTAAACCACCAAAACCCCAAATAGCCGAAGCAACTCTGCTTTGAAAGAAGAACAAAGATGAAGGTATCACAGCTCCTGGTTTTAAACTATATCAGAAAGTCATACTAATCAAAACAATATGGCATTGGCACAAAATAGACACATAAATTGATAACAACAGAGAAGTCAGAAATAAACACATATATACATGGTCAATAATGGTCACATATATACGTGGTCAATAATTTTTGACAAAAGAATATGAATATATAACATGTAAATGATTGTCATTCCAATAAACAATAAACATGATACCCACATAAAAAAGAAAAATCTAGACCATACCATGAAAATTAGCTTAAAACACATTAAAGATTTGAACAAAAGGCCTAGAATCATAAAACTTCTAGAAGAAAACAGAGAGTAAGCTCCTTGACACTGGTCTTGACAATGATTTTGTTTTTGACACCAAATGCAAAGGCAATAAAAGCAAAAAAAAAAAAAAAAAAAATAGGCAAGTTGGACTACATCAAACTAAGAAGCTTCTGTATATTAAAGGAACCCATCAACAAAATATAAAAAGGCAACCTATGGAAAGGAAGAAAATATCTACTAATCATGTTAATATCTACTAATCCCAAATAAGGGATTTACAATAGCAAATAATAATAATAATAAACAGGACCTGAATAGACATGTTTCCAAAGAAAATTAACAAAAGGCTAACATGTACCTGAAAATGTGGTCAACTTCAAAAACTGCCAGGAAAATGCAACTGAAAACCACAAAAAGATATCACTTTGCACCTGTCTGTGATTAAGAAGACTTAGGGGGATTAAAAAACATGAACAGGGACATATAAGAAAGAGAAATTAAGAAGCTATCTCTTGTACAATAGCATCAAAAGGGTAAAGTACTTAATAAACGTAACCATGAGGTGAAAGATCTGTACACCAAAAACTATGAGACACTGATGAGAGAAACTGAAGAAATAAATGAAGAGATACTCCATGCTTATGGGTTGGAAAATCAATGTTAAAATTCCCATACAACCCAGTGCAATTTATAGATTCAATACAATCCCTATCAAATTTCCAATGATTTCCAATGGCATTTTTCCTAGAAATAGAAAAAAACATTCTAAAATTTGTATTAAACCACCAAAACCCCAAATAGCCGAAGCAACTCTGCTTTGAAAGAAGAACAAAGATGAAGGTATCACAGCTCCTGGTTTTAAACTATATCAGAAAGTCATACTAATCAAAACAATATGGCATTGGCACAAAATAGACACATAAATTGATAACAACAGAGAAGTCAGAAATAAACACATATATACATGGTCAATAATGGTCACATATATACGTGGTCAATAATTTTTGACAAAAGAATATGAATATATAACATGTAAATGATTGTCATTCCAATAAACAATAAACATGATACCCACATAAAAAAGAAAAATCTAGACCATACCATGAAAATTAGCTTAAAACACATTAAAGATTTGAACAAAAGGCCTAGAATCATAAAACTTCTAGAAGAAAACAGAGAGTAAGCTCCTTGACACTGGTCTTGACAATGATTTTGTTTTTGACACCAAATGCAAAGGCAATAAAAGCAAAAAAAAAAAAAAAAAAAATAGGCAAGTTGGACTACATCAAACTAAGAAGCTTCTGTATATTAAAGGAACCCATCAACAAAATATAAAAAGGCAACCTATGGAAAGGAAGAAAATATCTACTAATCATGTTAATATCTACTAATCCCAAATAAGGGATTTACAATAGCAAATAATAATAATAATAAACAGGACCTGAATAGACATGTTTCCAAAGAAAATTAACAAAAGGCTAACATGTACCTGAAAATGTGGTCAACTTCAAAAACTGCCAGGAAAATGCAACTGAAAACCACAAAAAGATATCACTTTGCACCTGTCTGTGATTAAGAAGACTAGAGATAGTAAGTGTTGGTGAGGATGTGGTGAAAGGAAACACTGTACACTGTTGATGGGAATGTAGATTCATGTAGTCACTGTGGAAAATAGTATGGAGGTTCCTCAGGAAATTAAAAATTAAAAGTAAAACTACCATATGATCCAGGAAAAAAATCCAGAAAATCCTGCCAATAACATAAATGAACTTGGAGGCCATTAGGCTCAGTCAAATAAGCCAGACTAATACATATACTACACAACATCACTAATATATGAATTCTAAAAAAGACAAAACAGTAAACATCATAGAAACAGAGCAGAAAATGGTTGCCAGGGACTAGGAGGAGGAGGAGGAAATAGGGAGAAGTTAGTAAAATGTTACAGATGCTCAGTTATAAACATCTATAATATTGAGGACCTACCTAATAAACAATATGGTGACTGTGGATGATAACACCGTATTAGATACTTGAAATTTGCTAAAAGAGTAGAACATGTATGTTCTCACCAAAGCAAACAACTAAGTAACTATGATAAATATGCTGACTAACTTGATAGGAGGAATCTTTTCACAATGTGTGTGTATATCAGATCATCCTGTTGTACTCTTTAAATACTTCACAATTTTATCAACTCAACTTCAAAAAAGCTGAAGAGAAGAAAACTAAAGAATCTCTGAAAAGGGATTATCAGACTGTAGAGCCAGTTACAGGAAGAAAACATAAATTATTTTCTCCCAGAGGGCTTAAGCATCAAATAAACACTCATTATTGTATGAAGTAAAACTGAGGAAGGAAAAGCAACTAGACCTCTATGGCAGCATGACTCAATAACTGATTGCATCTGATTCAATATCCAGTCAAACCTGCACATTATATAATTTGACTTCAGCAGAACCTTATGCATTAGATTACACATGGTCCCAAATGCCAACACGCTTTCCCCAATAGTGACCTACTTGAAATGGATAGAAATCGATACCGTAGGTCCTTTTGGATGGACCAGGCCTCCTCTCTCACTACCACCATTCCTTTGTGTGTAAAGGGATATAAAGACTCAAATGGGCAAGAAGCCGCCGGAACCCGAAGCGAGAAGCCGCCTGAGCACGGAAGCGCGGCACCGCCGAAGTGTCACGTTGCAGGTAAGTTCCACCACTCCAACCGGAGGGCTTGCTGAAAGGAAACACTGTACACTGTTGATGGGAATGTAGATTCATGTAGTCACTGTGGAAAATAGTATGGAGGTTCCTCAGGAAATTAAAAATTAAAAGTAAAACTACCATATGATCCAGGAAAAAAATCCAGAAAATCCTGCCAATAACATAAATGAACTTGGAGGCCATTAGGCTCAGTCAAATAAGCCAGACTAATACATATACTACACAACATCACTAATATATGAATTCTAAAAAAGACAAAACAGTAAACATCATAGAAACAGAGCAGAAAATGGTTGCCAGGGACTAGGAGGAGGAGGAGGAAATAGGGAGAAGTTAGTAAAATGTTACAGATGCTCAGTTATAAACATCTATAATATTGAGGACCTACCTAATAAACAATATGGTGACTGTGGATGATAACACCGTATTAGATACTTGAAATTTGCTAAAAGAGTAGAACATGTATGTTCTCACCAAAGCAAACAACTAAGTAACTATGATAAATATGCTGACTAACTTGATAGGAGGAATCTTTTCACAATGTGTGTGTATATCAGATCATCCTGTTGTACTCTTTAAATACTTCACAATTTTATCAACTCAACTTCAAAAAAGCTGAAGAGAAGAAAACTAAAGAATCTCTGAAAAGGGATTATCAGACTGTAGAGCCAGTTACAGGAAGAAAACATAAATTATTTTCTCCCAGAGGGCTTAAGCATCAAATAAACACTCATTATTGTATGAAGTAAAACTGAGGAAGGAAAAGCAACTAGACCTCTATGGCAGCATGACTCAATAACTGATTGCATCTGATTCAATATCCAGTCAAACCTGCACATTATATAATTTGACTTCAGCAGAACCTTATGCATTAGATTACACATGGTCCCAAATGCCAACACGCTTTCCCCAATAGTGACCTACTTGAAATGGATAGAAATCGATACCGTAGGTCCTTTTGGATGGACCAGGCCTCCTCTCTCACTACCACCATTCCTTTGTGTGTAAAGGGATATAAAGACTCAAATGGGCAAGAAGCCGCCGGAACCCGAAGCGAGAAGCCGCCTGAGCACGGAAGCCGCGGCACCGCCGCGAGAAGTGTCACGTTGCAGGTAAGTTCCACCACTCCAACCGGAGGGCTTGCTGAACGGAGAGGGGAAGTCGCCCACAGGTTGCTGACCAGGGACCGGGCACGAGCTGGACGGGAAAGCTCGCACCCGCCTTTGGGATTTAGACACGTAACCGGCAGTGCACGTGTGCCAGCGGCAGAGGAGCCCGAGCACCCCTAGAGCTGCAGCAGCAGCTGAGGAAGCCGGGGAAAGAGCAGGAATTGCAGACTACTGGCGGGTGTGCGGCAGAGCCGGGGCGACCCCTCCAACATGGGACTGTGCGCACCGCGACCCCGCCCGACAGACTGGGATCAGCCCACCGTCCCGGCCAGCACCCAGTACAGCAGCAAAGTCCTCATTTTGCTGAACACAAAAACAGAAACCATAGCAACTGGCGCTATAAGGGAAAGACTACGTAATCAAAGACACCACCATCAAGAGCAGTTTGGTTTCCAACAGGCAGATGAGAAGATAAAAACCAGGGACAGTATTTAGCTTTTTTTTTTTTGCTTGTTTATTCGTGGTGGACTATTTTGCTTATTCAATTGATTGGTCTGTTTTGGGGTTTATTAGTTTGTTTATTCTGTTTTTCTTGTTTGTTTTTTCTTGTTTTCATTTGTTTGTTTTGGGTGTTTTTTTTGTATTTTTTGTTTGTTTTTCAATCTCTTATTAATTTTTTCTGCCCTTTTTAATTTTTAATTTCTTCTTTTTGACTTTTATTTTATTGTATTTTTTGTTTAGTTTTAATTTTAATTCTTGGAAACCTCTAATTCTCTTTCCTCTTTCCCACTGCTTTCTTCCTCTATGTTCTAAATGTAAAACATTTTCCTTTCTACCAATATCCTCTAGATAAATTATTTCCTATCTTCCTGTCTCCACTATTCTCTTCCAAATACACTAAACAATACACACACTAATCTTTGCTACCTAACCCTATAAAATCCTTCCAAGACGAATCTATTCCTTCTCATTACCCATACACTCTCCTCCTCATCACCCCCAACACATGTCCTAGTTAAAAATTGCTCTCATTGTAATTATCCAAGCCAGGACCTGGCGCTGGACCTATTTATTCAGGCACTATTTTAATTAATTCAAAGTTTAACGGGCAAGTATCATCTATGATTACATGATTTGCCAGAAAGATTTCCTGTGTCTTATCTTTGTAAAAATGGTTAGTTGTGGGGATTGCTGTGTATGTATGTATATCTTATGACTATGTTAGAAAACATCTGCATGCTTTTATGACTGTCACCCATTAGGGACACACCTCTTGTTCCTCAGATGCTAGTATGTGAACTAATATCACGGAACACCATAGCAAATCAGACATAGAGCCTACACTCCCTGACCAATCATCAAACCAAGGATCCTTGGAGTGGAAGCCCTGATTCCAAGACCCACACTATCAAAGAACATACAACTCTAGAGATTATTCACCTGTAAACAAGACATAACACCATCCAAGTCACAAACCACTGAACCCTTCTAGAAGGACAGAAACCCAAAGGAAGACAGAATTCAACCAAGAAGCCTGGTGGGGGAAAAAGAACTCCACACACACAGACACACACCAAGAAACAAAAATTAACCTAATAATGAAACGTCAGAGAAACACTGCACAAATGAAGGACCAAGCTAGAGAAACACAGCTTCAAATGACAGAGGAGGAGATAGACAAATTATCTGAAAGAAAATTCAGAAAAGCTATACTAATGAGGATGCAAAACACCAAAAACAGAATATGAGAGCAAATTAGTGCACAGAGAAGAGACATGCAAGAAATGAAAAATAAGCAAATGGAGACCACCAACTCAATTGCTGAACTCAAAAATACTATAGAAGGTCTCAACAGTAGAGTATCAGAGGCAGAAGAAGGGATCAGTGAGCTGGAAGACAGAATGGTGGAAATAAGTGCTGAAGAACAGAACAAAGCCCAAAGAATTAAAAGAACTGAGGATAGCTTCAGAGACCTATGGGACAATAGCAAACACACCAATACTAATCTTTGCTACCTAACCCTATAAAATCCTTCCAAGACGAATCTATTCCTTCTCATTACCCATACACTCTCCTCCTCATCACCCCCAACACATGTCCTAGTTAAAAATTGCTCTCATTGTAATTATCCAAGCCAGGACCTGGCGCTGGACCTATTTATTCAGGCACTATTTTAATTAATTCAAAGTTTAACGGGCAAGTATCATCTATGATTACATGATTTGCCAGAAAGATTTCCTGTGTCTTATCTTTGTAAAAATGGTTAGTTGTGGGGATTGCTGTGTATGTATGTATATCTTATGACTATGTTAGAAAACATCTGCATGCTTTTATGACTGTCACCCATTAGGGACACACCTCTTGTTCCTCAGATGCTAGTATGTGAACTAATATCACGGAACACCATAGCAAATCAGACATAGAGCCTACACTCCCTGACCAATCATCAAACCAAGGATCCTTGGAGTGGAAGCCCTGATTCCAAGACCCACACTATCAAAGAACATACAACTCTAGAGATTATTCACCTGTAAACAAGACATAACACCATCCAAGTCACAAACCACTGAACCCTTCTAGAAGGACAGAAACCCAAAGGAAGACAGAATTCAACCAAGAAGCCTGGTGGGGGAAAAAGAACTCCACACACACAGACACACACCAAGAAACAAAAATTAACCTAATAATGAAACGTCAGAGAAACACTGCACAAATGAAGGACCAAGCTAGAGAAACACAGCTTCAAATGACAGAGGAGGAGATAGACAAATTATCTGAAAGAAAATTCAGAAAAGCTATACTAATGAGGATGCAAAACACCAAAAACAGAATATGAGAGCAAATTAGTGCACAGAGAAGAGACATGCAAGAAATGAAAAATAAGCAAATGGAGACCACCAACTCAATTGCTGAACTCAAAAATACTATAGAAGGTCTCAACAGTAGAGTATCAGAGGCAGAAGAAGGGATCAGTGAGCTGGAAGACAGAATGGTGGAAATAAGTGCTGAAGAACAGAACAAAGCCCAAAGAATTAAAAGAACTGAGGATAGCTTCAGAGACCTATGGGACAATAGCAAACACACCAATACTAGAATTATAGGAGTTCCAGAAGAAGAAGAGGGGAAGAAAGGCTATGAAAAAATTCTTGAAGAGGTTATAGTGGAAAACTTCCCCAGCATGGGAAAGGAAATAGTCAACCAAGTCCAAGAAGCACAGAGTTCCATATAGGAGAAACCCCAGAAGAACACACCAAGGCACATTCTAATAAAACTAACACAGACTAAATATAAAGGCAGATTACTAAAAGCAGCTAGGAGCAAACAACAAATAACATGTAAAGGAAAACCCATACGCTTAACTGTGGGTCTTTCAACAGAAACCCTACAGGCCAGAAGAGAATGGCAAGACACATTTAAACGACTAAAAGAGAATAACCTCCAACCAAGAATTCTCTACCTAGTAAGAATCTCATTCAGAATTGATGGTGAAGTCAAAAGCTTCACCGACAAGCAAGAACTAAAAGAATTCTGTACCACAAAACCAGCCCTACAACAAGTGTTAAAGGGCCTGATATAGCCAATAAATAGAGTAGGAGAAGCCTTAAAAATCAAACCCCAAATTTCTAAGAAGATGACAATAGGAACATTCGTATCAATAATTACTTTGAACGTAAATGGACTAAATGCTCCAACCAAACGACACAGGCTGGCTGAATGGATCCAGAAGCAAGGCCTATATATATGCTGTTTACAAGAGACCCACTTCAGACCTAGAGACACTCATAGACTGAAAGTGAAAGGCTGGAAAAAGATATTCCATGCAAATGGAAATCAAAAGGAAGCTGGAGTAGCAATGCTCATCTCAGACAAAATAGACTTTAAAGTAAAGAAGATTCTAAGAGACAAGGCAGGTCACTGCATCATGATTAAGGGATCCATCCAAGAGGAAGACATAACAGTCATGAATATCTATGCACCCAACACAGGGGCACCTCAATACATAAGACAGGTACTTTCAGACATAAAAGAAGAAATCAACAATAACACAATAATAATAGGAGACTTTAACACTCCTCTCACACCAATGGACAGATCATCCAAACAGAAAATTAATAAACACAAGCCTTAAATGCCACACTAGAAAAGACGGACCTCATCGATATCTTTAGGACGTTCCATCCAAAAGCAGAAGAATACACTTTCTTCTCAAGTGCTCACGGAACATTGTCTAGGATAGACCGCATCTTGGGCCACGAGTCAAACCTCAGTCAATTCAAGAAAACTGAAATTATACAACGATCTTCTCGGACCACAATGCAATGAGACTAGAGATCAACTACAGGAAAAAAAAGAATGCTAAAAACACAAACACATGGAGACTAAACAGCGCATACCTAAAAAACCAACTGATCACTGAGCAATCAAAGGAGAAACTTAAAAATTCCTAGAAGAAAATGATAATGAATATACGGCCGTGCAAAACCTATGGGATACCACAAAAGCAGTTCTAAGAGGGAAATTTATAGCAATACAATCCTACCTCAAGAAACTAGGAAAATATGAAGCAGATGACCTAACCCTCCGCTTAAAACAATTGGAGAAAGAAGAACAAAAACACCCCAAAGCCAGCAGAAGAAGAGAAATCATAAAGATCAGAGCAGAAATAAATGAGAAAGAAATAAAAGAAACAATAGTAAAGATAAATAAAACAAAAAGCTGGTTCTTCGAAAAGGTAAACAAAATTGACAAGCCACGGGCCAGACTCATTAAGAAAAAGAGAGAAAAGAACCAGATCAACAAAATCAAAAACGAAAAAGGAGAGATTACAACAGATAATGCAGAAATCCAAAGGGTTCTAAGAGACTATTATGAGCAACTCTATGGCAACAAACTGGACAACCTGGAAGAAATGGACAGTTTCTTGGGGAAGATTAATCTCCCAAGACTGAACCAGGAAGAAACAGAAACTTTGAACAACCCAATCACAAGCTCAGAAATCGAATTTGTGATTTTAAATCTACCCAAAAATAAAAGCCCAGGGCCAGATGGCTTCACAGCCGAATTCTACCAAACATTTAAAGAAGAGCTAATGCCTGTCCTTCTAAAACTCTTTCAAAAAATTGCACAGGAAGGAAAACTTCCAAACACATTCTACGAGGCCACCATCACCCTGATACCCAAACCAGGCAAAGACAACACAAAAAAGGAAAACTATAGGCCAATTTCACTGATGAAATTAGATGCCAAGATCCTCAACAAAATCCTAGCAAACAGAATTCAACGACACATCAAAAACCTCATACATCACAGTCAAGTCAGGTTCATCCCAGGCACTCAAGGCTTCTTCAACATCCGCAAATCAAACCATGTGATACACCATATCAACAAATTGAAAGACAAAAACCACATGATCAACGAGACAATGGAGACTAGAACAAAAGCCCGGAAAAAAATACCTAAAAAACCAACTGATCACTGAGCAATCAAAGGAGAAACTTAAAAATTCCTAGAAGAAAATGATAATGAACACACGACCGTGCAAAACCTATGGGATACCACAAAAGCAGTTCTAAGAGGCAACTTTATATCAATACAATCCTACCTCAAGAAACTAGGAAAATATGAAGCAGATGACCTTAACCTACGCTTAAAACAATTGGAGAAAGAAGAACAAAAACATCCCAAAGCCAGCAGAAGAAGAGAAATTATAATGACCAGAGCATAAATAAATGAGAAAGAAATAAAAGAAACAATAGTAAAGATAAATAAAACAAAAAGCTGGTTCTTCGAAAAGGTAAACAAAATTGACAAGCCACGGGCCAGACTCATTAAGAAAAAGAGAGAAAAGAACCAGATCAACAAAATCAAAAACGAAAAAGGAGAGATTACAACAGATAATGCAGAAATCCAAAGGGTTCTAAGAGACTATTATGAGCAACTCTATGGCAACAAACTGGACAACCTGGAAGAAATGGACAGTTTCTTGGGGAAGATTAATCTCCCAAGACTGAACCAGGAAGAAACAGAAACTTTGAACAACCCAATCACAAGCTCAGAAATCGAATTTGTGATTTTAAATCTACCCAAAAATAAAAGCCCAGGGCCAGATGGCTTCACAGCCGAATTCTACCAAACATTTAAAGAAGAGCTAATGCCTGTCCTTCTAAAACTCTTTCAAAAAATTGCACAGGAAGGAAAACTTCCAAACACATTCTACGAGGCCACCATCACCCTGATACCCAAACCAGGCAAAGACAACACAAAAAAGGAAAACTATAGGCCAATTTCACTGATGAAATTAGATGCCAAGATCCTCAACAAAATCCTAGCAAACAGAATTCAACGACACATCAAAAACCTCATACATCACAGTCAAGTCAGGTTCATCCCAGGCACTCAAGGCTTCTTCAACATCCGCAAATCAAACCATGTGATACACCATATCAACAAATTGAAAGACAAAAACCACATGATCATCTCAATAGATGCAGAAAAAGCCTTCGACAAAGTACAACATCCATTTATGATAAAAACTCTTCGGAAAATGGGCATAGAAGGAACCTATCTCAACATAATAAAAGCCATCTATGAGAAGCCCCCAGCGAACATTATCCTTAATGGTGAAAAACTGAAAGCATTCCCTCTAAGGTCAGGAACAAGACAGGGGTGTCCACTTTCACCACTACTATTCACCATTGTCCTGGACGTTCTAGCAACAGCCATAAGAGAAGAGAAAGAAATCAAAGGAATCCAGATTGGAAAGGAAGAAGTCAAGCTATCTCTTTTTGCAGACCACATGATATTATACATAGAAAATCCCAAAGACACGGTTACAAAGCTACTAGAGCTAATCAACGAATTCAGCAAAGTGGCAGGATACAAAGTCAACACACAGAAATCACTGGCATTCCTATACACAAACAATGAAAAATCAGAAAATGAAATCAAAGAGGCAATCCCCTTCACCACTGCAACCAAAAGAATCAAATATCTAGGAATAAACCTACCCAAAGAAACAAAAGAATTGTACACAGAAAATTACAAGACACTCATGAAAGAAATTAAAGAAAACTTAAACAGATGGAGAGATATCCCATGTTCCTGGATTGGAAGAATCAATATTGTGAAAATGACCATACTACCAAATATCATCTACAGATTCAATGCAGTACCTATCCAACTACTATTGACATTCTTCACAGAACTAGACCAAAGAATAACACAGTTCATATGGAAACACAAAAGACCTCGAATAGCCAAAGCAATCCTGAGAAAGAAAAACGGAGCTGGAGGGATCAGCCTCCCCAACTTCAGACTCTACTACAAAGCAACAGTCCTCAAGACAGTATGGTACTGGCACAAAAACAGAACTATAGACCAATGGAACAAGATCGAGAACCCAGAGATAAATCCACGCACCTATGGGTACCTTATTTTTGATAAAGGAGGAGAAAATCTAAAATGGGACAAAGACAGCCTCTTCAACAAGTGGTGCTCGGAAAATTGGGAAAGACAAAGAAAAAGCCTTCTGCCCTCACAGTCAAGTCAGGTTCATCCCAGGCACTCAAGGCTTCTTCAACATCCGCAAATCAAACCATGTGATACACCATATCAACAAATTGAAAGACAAAAACCACATGATCATCTCAATAGATGCAGAAAAAGCCTTCGACAAAGTACAACATCCATTTATGATTAAACTCTTCGGAAAATGGGCATAGAAGGAACCTATCTCAACATAATAAAAGCCATATATGAGAAGCCCCAGCGAACATTATCCTTAATGGTGAAAACTGAAAGCATTCCTCTAAGGTCAGGAACAAGACAGGGGTGTCCACTTTCACCACTACTATTCACCATTGTCCTGGACGTTCTAGCAACAGCCATAAGAGAAGAGAAAGAAATCAAAGGAATCCAGATTGGAAAGGAAGAAGTCAAGCTATCTCTTTTTGCAGACCACATGATATTATACATAGAAAATCCCAAAGACACGGTTACAAAGCTACTAGAGCTAATCAACGAATTCAGCAAAGTGGCAGGATACAAAGTCAACACACAGAAATCACTGGCATTCCTATACACAAACAATGAAAAATCAGAAAATGAAATCAAAGAGGCAATCCCCTTCACCACTGCAACCAAAAGAATCAAATATCTAGGAATAAACCTACCCAAAGAAACAAAAGAATTGTACACAGAAAATTACAAGACACTCATGAAAGAAATTAAAGAAAACTTAAACAGATGGAGAGATATCCCATGTTCCTGGATTGGAAGAATCAATATTGTGAAAATGACCATACTACCAAATATCATCTACAGATTCAATGCAGTACCTATCCAACTACTATTGACATTCTTCACAGAACTAGACCAAAGAATAACACAGTTCATATGGAAACACAAAAGACCTCGAATAGCCAAAGCAATCCTGAGAAAGAAAAACGGAGCTGGAGGGATCAGCCTCCCCAACTTCAGACTCTACTACAAAGCAACAGTCCTCAAGACAGTATGGTACTGGCACAAAAACAGAACTATAGACCAATGGAACAAGATCGAGAACCCAGAGATAAATCCACGCACCTATGGGTACCTTATTTTTGATAAAGGAGGAGAAAATCTAAAATGGGACAAAGACAGCCTCTTCAACAAGTGGTGCTCGGAAAATTGGACAGCTACATGCAAAAAAATGAAGCTGGAATATTCCCTGACACCATACACAAAGATCAATTCAAAATGGATTAAAGACCTAAATGGAAGACCAGAAACCATCAAGCTCTTAGAGGAGAATATAGGCAAAACCCTCAAGGACATCAATCAAAGCAAGATCTTCTCTGACCCACCTACTAGAATAGTGGAACTGAAAAGAAAAGTGAACACGTGGGACCTCATGAGACTTAAAAGCTTTTGTATAGCAAAAGAAATTACAAAAAAGCTCAACAGACACCCCACAGAGTGGGAGAAAAATCATAGCAAATGAAACAACAGACAAAGAATTAATCTCCAAAATCTACAAGCAACTCAGACAACTCAGCACAGGAAAAACGAACGACCCAATCCAATAATGGGAAAAAGATCTAAAGAGACGCCTCTCCAAAGAGGACATACAGATGGCCCAAAAGCACATGAAACAATGCTCAACCTCGCTTATCATTAGAGAAAGGCAAATTAAAACCACAATGAGATACCACCTCACACCCGTCAGAATGGCCATCATCCACAAATCGACAGACAATAAATGCTGGAGAGGGTGCGGAGAAAAGGGAACCCTCTTGCATTGCTGGTGGGAATGTCAATTGATACAGCTTCTATGGAAGACAGTATGGAGATTCCTTAAAAAACTAAAAATAGAAGCACCCGATGACCCAGCAATCCCACTATTAGGCCTATATCCTGATGAAATCAAAATTGAAAGAAGTACCTGTACCCCAATATTCATTGCAGCTCTCTATACAATAGCCAGAACATGGAAGCAACCTAGATGTCCATCGACAAATGAATGGATACATATATACAATGGAATACTACTCAGCTGTTAAAAGAAATGCAGAAGACTCAGTCCTAATGAGGTGGTTAGCTCTAGAACCTATCATAAAAAGTGAAGTAAGTCAAAAAGAGAAAGACAAGTACAGTATACTAACTCATATATATGGGATCTAGTAAGATGGTCATGATAACACACGCAGTGAACTCATGGAAAAACAGAGAATAGATATAAGGACATTGTGGATACCGAACAGTGAGAGGGAGGCATAGAGGAAGTAACATGGAAACCTATACTGGCACGTGTGCAAAAGATAGCTATGGTCATTGTGCTAAGGTATAGGAGTACCTACAGTCACTTGGGGTGATGGTCTGGAGGGGTGGGAACGGGGGAACTGGGTGAGGGGAAGGTCCAGGGATAAGCATATGAATGATCTGGGAACATACATGTTGGTGAACAACAAAACTCTGTAAAATCTTTAAAATAAAGAATAAAAAAAAAAAAGAAAGAAAGAAAAAAACAAGAACTCAAGTGAAGAAGAAGCACATCAGAACCAAAATCAGAACTGAAAGAGGAGAGGTTACAACAGACAAAACAGAAATACAAAGGATCATAAGGGATTATTATGAACAATTATACGGCAACAAACTGGACAACCCGGAAGAAATGGACAATTTCCCAGAGAAATCTTCTAAAACTGAACCAGGAAGAAATAGAAATTATGAGCAACCCAATTACAAGCTCAGAAATCAAATTTGAAATCAAAAATCTACCAAAAATGAAAGCCCAGGACCAGATGGCTGACAGGTGAATTCTAGCAAACATTTAAAGAAGAGCTAATGCCCGTCCTTCTAAACCTCTTCCAAAATTTTGCACAATGGAAACTTCCAAACAAATTCTAGGAGGCCACCATTACCATGATACCAAAACCACACAAAGACATCACAAAAAAATAAAATTACAGGCCAATATCTCTGATGAATTTAGACGCCAAAATCCTCAAAAATTCTAGCAAACAGAATTCAACAACACATCAAAAAACTCATACATCATGACCAAGTTTGGTTCATCCCAGTCATGCAAGGTTTCTTCAATATCTGCAAATCAATCAATGTGACTATACAATAGCCAGAACATGGAAGCAACCTAGATGTCCATCGACAAATGAATGGATACATATATACAATGGAATACTACTCAGCTGTTAAAAGAAATGCAGAAGACTCAGTCCTAATGAGGTGGTTAGCTCTAGAACCTATCATAAAAAGTGAAGTAAGTCAAAAAGAGAAAGACAAGTACAGTATACTAACTCATATATATGGGATCTAGTAAGATGGTCATGATAACACACGCAGTGAACTCATGGAAAAACAGAGAATAGATATAAGGACATTGTGGATACCGAACAGTGAGAGGGAGGCATAGAGGAAGTAACATGGAAACCTATACTGGCACGTGTGCAAAAGATAGCTATGGTCATTGTGCTAAGGTATAGGAGTACCTACAGTCACTTGGGGTGATGGTCTGGAGGGGTGGGAACGGGGGAACTGGGTGAGGGGAAGGTCCAGGGATAAGCATATGAATGATCTGGGAACATACATGTTGGTGAACAACAAAACTCTGTAAAATCTTTAAAATAAAGAATAAAAAAAAAAAAGAAAGAAAGAAAAAAACAAGAACTCAAGTGAAGAAGAAGCACATCAGAACCAAAATCAGAACTGAAAGAGGAGAGGTTACAACAGACAAAACAGAAATACAAAGGATCATAAGGGATTATTATGAACAATTATACGGCAACAAACTGGACAACCCGGAAGAAATGGACAATTTCCCAGAGAAATCTTCTAAAACTGAACCAGGAAGAAATAGAAATTATGAGCAACCCAATTACAAGCTCAGAAATCAAATTTGAAATCAAAAATCTACCAAAAATGAAAGCCCAGGACCAGATGGCTGACAGGTGAATTCTAGCAAACATTTAAAGAAGAGCTAATGCCCGTCCTTCTAAACCTCTTCCAAAATTTTGCACAATGGAAACTTCCAAACAAATTCTAGGAGGCCACCATTACCATGATACCAAAACCACACAAAGACATCACAAAAAAATAAAATTACAGGCCAATATCTCTGATGAATTTAGACGCCAAAATCCTCAAAAATTCTAGCAAACAGAATTCAACAACACATCAAAAAACTCATACATCATGACCAAGTTTGGTTCATCCCAGTCATGCAAGGTTTCTTCAATATCTGCAAATCAATCAATGTGACACACCATATCAACAAATTGAAAGGCAAAATCACATGATAATCTCAATAGATGCAGAAAAGCCTTCGACAAAATTCAACATCCAATTATGATTAAAAAAAAAAGAAACCCTTAAAAAAACGGGCATCGAAGGAACCTACCGCAACATAGTGAAAGCCATATATGAGAAGCCCACAGCGAACATTATTCTCAGTGGTGAAAAACTGAAAGCATTCCCCCTAAGATCAGGAACAAGACAGGGGTGTTCACTTTCACCACTCTTATTCAACATAGTCCTGGAAGTTCTAGCAATAGCAATAAGAGAAAAAAAAAAAGAAATTAAAGGAATCCAGATGGGAAAAGAAGTAAAATTCTATTTGCAGATGACATGACACTACACATAGAAAACCCCAAAGACACTATTAGAAAACTACTAGAGTTAATCAACAAAGTCTCAGGATACAAAATCAATACACAGAAATCACTCACACTCCTATATACAAACAATGAAAAACCAGCAAGAGAAATCAAGGATGTAATCCCATTCACCACTGCAACAAAAAGTATAAAATATTTAAGGATAAATCTACCTAAAGAGACAAAAGAACTGTACACAGAAAATCACAAGACACTAATGAAAGAAATCAAAGATGAGATAAACAGATGGAGAGAGATTCCATGTTCCTGGGTCAGAAGAATCAATATCGTGAAGACTGAACCAGGAAGAAATAGAAATTATGAGCAACCCAATTACAAGCTCAGAAATCAAATTTGAAATCAAAAATCTACCAAAAATGAAAGCCCAGGACCAGATGGCTGACAGGTGAATTCTAGCAAACATTTAAAGAAGAGCTAATGCCCGTCCTTCTAAACCTCTTCCAAAATTTTGCACAATGGAAACTTCCAAACAAATTCTAGGAGGCCACCATTACCATGATACCAAAACCACACAAAGACATCACAAAAAAATAAAATTACAGGCCAATATCTCTGATGAATTTAGACGCCAAAATCCTCAAAAATTCTAGCAAACAGAATTCAACAACACATCAAAAAACTCATACATCATGACCAAGTTTGGTTCATCCCAGTCATGCAAGGTTTCTTCAATATCTGCAAATCAATCAATGTGACACACCATATCAACAAATTGAAAGGCAAAAATCACATGATAATCTCAATAGATGCAGAAAAAGCCTTCGACAAAATTCAACATCCAATTATGATTAAAAAAAAAAGAAACCCTTAAAAAAACGGGCATCGAAGGAACCTACCGCAACATAGTGAAAGCCATATATGAGAAGCCCACAGCGAACATTATTCTCAGTGGTGAAAAACTGAAAGCATTCCCCCTAAGATCAGGAACAAGACAGGGGTGTTCACTTTCACCACTCTTATTCAACATAGTCCTGGAAGTTCTAGCAATAGCAATAAGAGAAAAAAAAAAAGAAATTAAAGGAATCCAGATGGGAAAAGAAGTAAAATTCTATTTGCAGATGACATGACACTACACATAGAAAACCCCAAAGACACTATTAGAAAACTACTAGAGTTAATCAACAAAGTCTCAGGATACAAAATCAATACACAGAAATCACTCACACTCCTATATACAAACAATGAAAAACCAGCAAGAGAAATCAAGGATGTAATCCCATTCACCACTGCAACAAAAAGTATAAAATATTTAAGGATAAATCTACCTAAAGAGACAAAAGAACTGTACACAGAAAATCACAAGACACTAATGAAAGAAATCAAAGATGAGATAAACAGATGGAGAGAGATTCCATGTTCCTGGGTCAGAAGAATCAATATCGTGAAAATGACTATACTACCAAACGTCATCTATAGATTCAATGCGATCCCTGCCAAATTACCAATGATGCTCTTCACAGAGTTGGACCAAAGAATAACACAATTCATATGGAAACACAAAAGACACGGAATAGCCAAAGCACTCCTAAGAAAGAATGGAGCTGGAAAGATCAGTCTTCCTAACTTCAGACTTCACTACAAAGTAACAGTCATCAAGACAGTATGGTACTGGCACAAAAACAGAAATATAGACCAATGGAACAAGATAAAGAACCCAGAGATAAAAAAAAAAAAAGAACCCAGAGATAAACCCACGCATCCTGGGTACCTTTTTTTGACAAAGGAGGTGATAAGATACAATGGGACAGAAACAGCCTCTTCAACAAGTGGTGCTGGGAAAATTGGACAGCTACAGGCAGAAAAATGAAGTTGGAACATTCCCTGACACCATACACAAAGATAAACTCAGAATGGATTAAAGACCGAAATGTAAGACCAGAAACCATCAAACTCTTAGAGGAGAATATAGGCAAAACACTGAAGGACATAAATCAAAGCAAGATCTTCTATGACCCACCCTGTAGAATATTGGAAATAAAAACAAAAATGACCTAATGAAATTTAAAAGCTTTTGCACAGCAAAAGAAACTACAAACAAGGTAAACAGACAACCCACAGAATGAGAGAAAACCATAGCAAATGAAACAACAGACAAAGAATTAACTTCCAAAATATACAAACAACTTAGACAACTCAATACCAATAAAACAAACAACCCAATCAAAGAATGGGAAGAAGACCTAAAGAGACATTTCTCCGAGGAAGACATACAGATGGCCAAAAAACACATGAAAATTCACTCACATCACTAGTATAAAAACTTTAATTGGATAAATCTACCTAAAAAAAGCCAAGAGAAATCAAGGATGTAATCCCATTCACCACTGCAACAAAAAGTATAAAATATTTAAGGATAAATCTACCTAAAGAGACAAAAGAACTGTACACAGAAAATCACAAGACACTAATGAAAGAAATCAAAGATGAGATAAACAGATGGAGAGAGATTCCATGTTCCTGGGTCAGAAGAATCAATATCGTGAAAATGACTATACTACCAAACGTCATCTATAGATTCAATGCGATCCCTGCCAAATTACCAATGATGCTCTTCACAGAGTTGGACCAAAGAATAACACAATTCATATGGAAACACAAAAGACACGGAATAGCCAAAGCACTCCTAAGAAAGAATGGAGCTGGAAAGATCAGTCTTCCTAACTTCAGACTTCACTACAAAGTAACAGTCATCAAGACAGTATGGTACTGGCACAAAAACAGAAATATAGACCAATGGAACAAGATAAAGAACCCAGAGATAAAAAAAAAAAAAGAACCCAGAGATAAACCCACGCATCCTGGGTACCTTTTTTTGACAAAGGAGGTGATAAGATACAATGGGACAGAAACAGCCTCTTCAACAAGTGGTGCTGGGAAAATTGGACAGCTACAGGCAGAAAAATGAAGTTGGAACATTCCCTGACACCATACACAAAGATAAACTCAGAATGGATTAAAGACCGAAATGTAAGACCAGAAACCATCAAACTCTTAGAGGAGAATATAGGCAAAACACTGAAGGACATAAATCAAAGCAAGATCTTCTATGACCCACCCTGTAGAATATTGGAAATAAAAACAAAAATGACCTAATGAAATTTAAAAGCTTTTGCACAGCAAAAGAAACTACAAACAAGGTAAACAGACAACCCACAGAATGAGAGAAAACCATAGCAAATGAAACAACAGACAAAGAATTAACTTCCAAAATATACAAACAACTTAGACAACTCAATACCAATAAAACAAACAACCCAATCAAAGAATGGGAAGAAGACCTAAAGAGACATTTCTCCGAGGAAGACATACAGATGGCCAAAAAACACATGAAAAGATGCTCAAAATTGCTTATTATTAGAAACATGCAAATCAAAACTACAATGAGATACCACGTCACACCAGTCAGAATGGCACCATTAAAAAAACTATAGATAATATGCTGGAGAGGGTGCAGAGAAAGGGGAACACTCCTTCATTGTTGGTAGGAATGTAAATTGATACAGTCACTATGGAAGACAGTATGGAAATACCTTAAAAAACCAAAAATAGAAGAACCATATGACCCAGCAATCTGACTATTAGGCTTATACCCTGATGAAATAAAAATTGAAAATGACACCTGTACCCCAATGTTCACTGCAGCACTCTATACAATAGCTAGAACATGGAAGCAACCTATATGTCCATCAACAAATGAATGGATAAAGAAACTATGGTACATACATACAATGGAATACTTCCCAGCCGTAAAAAGAAATGCAGAAGAATCAGCCTTAATGAGGTGGATGAATCTAGAACCTATTATACAAAGTGAAGTAAGTCAAAAAGAAAAGGACAAATACAGTATACTAATGCATATATACATATATGGAATCTAGTAAGATGGTACTGATAAATGCACACACAGAATGGCAATGGAGAAACAGACTTAGAGAACAGACCTATGGTCATTGGTGGGAGGGAAGAATGGATGAGAGATATGGAAAGAGCAACAAGGAAACTTACACTATCATATGTAACAGAGATAACCACTGTGATTAAACTGTAAGACCAGAAACCATCAAACTCTTAGAGGAGAATATAGGCAAAACACTGAAGGACATAAATCAAAGCAAGATCTTCTATGACCCACCCTGTAGAATATTGGAAATAAAAACAAAAATGACCTAATGAAATTTAAAAGCTTTTGCACAGCAAAAGAAACTACAAACAAGGTAAACAGACAACCCACAGAATGAGAGAAAACCATAGCAAATGAAACAACAGACAAAGAATTAACTTCCAAAATATACAAACAACTTAGACAACTCAATACCAATAAAACAAACAACCCAATCAAAGAATGGGAAGAAGACCTAAAGAGACATTTCTCCGAGGAAGACATACAGATGGCCAAAAAACACATGAAAAGATGCTCAAAATTGCTTATTATTAGAAACATGCAAATCAAAACTACAATGAGATACCACGTCACACCAGTCAGAATGGCACCATTAAAAAAACTATAGATAATATGCTGGAGAGGGTGCAGAGAAAGGGGAACACTCCTTCATTGTTGGTAGGAATGTAAATTGATACAGTCACTATGGAAGACAGTATGGAAATACCTTAAAAAACCAAAAATAGAAGAACCATATGACCCAGCAATCTGACTATTAGGCTTATACCCTGATGAAATAAAAATTGAAAATGACACCTGTACCCCAATGTTCACTGCAGCACTCTATACAATAGCTAGAACATGGAAGCAACCTATATGTCCATCAACAAATGAATGGATAAAGAAACTATGGTACATACATACAATGGAATACTTCCCAGCCGTAAAAAGAAATGCAGAAGAATCAGCCTTAATGAGGTGGATGAATCTAGAACCTATTATACAAAGTGAAGTAAGTCAAAAAGAAAAGGACAAATACAGTATACTAATGCATATATACATATATGGAATCTAGTAAGATGGTACTGATAAATGCACACACAGAATGGCAATGGAGAAACAGACTTAGAGAACAGACCTATGGTCATTGGTGGGAGGGAAGAATGGATGAGAGATATGGAAAGAGCAACAAGGAAACTTACACTATCATATGTAACAGAGATAACCACTGTGATTAAACTGTAAGACTAAGGGAACCTACATGGGGACTAAGCATCAACCTCGAGGGGGGGTGGCGTCGGAAGGGGGAAAAGGGAGGGAGGGCTCAGGGGAGAAGGGACAGGGATACACCTATGACTGGGGATCATGTATACCTATAAACAAGAAAACTCTGTAAAAACGTATAACGACAACTTCTCTGTACACATGAAGCTAATGCAGCATTGCAAAACAAATAAACTCCAATAAAAATAAAAACTAAAAGAAAACCTCAAATGACCTCAAATGACCTTGAGTATCATCGGACACACGTGCAATCTCCTTCTTAAGGAAGAATAGGTGGTCACTGTGAACTTTATACTCTAAGTCTCTACTAACAGTACTCAATCTACACCAGTATTAATTATTCACAATCTGTCACTTTAATACTTCATCAAGAGAAAATAGTCAACAGAATCTCCTCACCTTCAAGCTGCTTAGGGATTATATTGTAAGATTCAAAGCCATCTAAACATCTGTGTTTTAAACTTTAGCTGTCCCAGTTGCAAAATGAAGAAATATTTAATATATTACTTTAAAAATAAAGATAGAAAAATGAATAACTTGCAGGTGCTGTTGAAAAACATTCCTCATTGTCTTGTAAACAAACATTTGTCAAAATTTCAAAAATTTAAATGCTTTCCTTGAAAGACTTCAAGAGAGACTTTATCAGTAGGAGGAAACAAATGCTAAATCATGAATCAGTATGTCAGAAATTCACATTTCCTAAGTGAGACATTTAACTTCCCAGGGGCTCAGATTCCTTTCTGAAACTGTAAAAATAGGGAATGATTAAATTTTCAAAGTTACTTTCAGCTTTAACAACAAAGGGACAAAAATAAAGCTTTTCGAAGAATCAGTCCTAATGAGGTGGATGAATCTAGAACCTATTATACAAAGTGAAGTAAGTCAAAAAGAAAAGGACAAATACAGTATACTAATGCATATATACATATATGGAATCTAGTAAGATGGTACTGATAAATGCACACACAGAATGGCAATGGAGAAACAGACTTAGAGAACAGACCTATGGTCATTGGTGGGAGGGAAGAATGGATGAGAGATATGGAAAGAGCAACAAGGAAACTTACACTATCATATGTAACAGAGATAACCACTGTGATTAAACTGTAAGACTAAGGGAACCTACATGGGGACTAAGCATCAACCTCGAGGGGGGGTGGCGTCGGAAGGGGGAAAAGGGAGGGAGGGCTCAGGGGAGAAGGGACAGGGATACACCTATGACTGGGGATCATGTATACCTATAAACAAGAAAACTCTGTAAAAACGTATAACGACAACTTCTCTGTACACATGAAGCTAATGCAGCATTGCAAAACAAATAAACTCCAATAAAAATAAAAACTAAAAGAAAACCTCAAATGACCTCAAATGACCTTGAGTATCATCGGACACACGTGCAATCTCCTTCTTAAGGAAGAATAGGTGGTCACTGTGAACTTTATACTCTAAGTCTCTACTAACAGTACTCAATCTACACCAGTATTAATTATTCACAATCTGTCACTTTAATACTTCATCAAGAGAAAATAGTCAACAGAATCTCCTCACCTTCGAAGCTGCTTAGGGATTATATTGTAAGATTCAAAGCCATCTAAACATCTGTGTTTTAAACTTTAGCTGTCCCAGTTGCAAAATGAAGAAATATTTAATATATTACTTTAAAAATAAAGATAGAAAAATGAATAACTTGCAGGTGCTGTTGAAAAACATTCCTCATTGTCTTGTAAACAAACATTTGTCAAAATTTCAAAAATTTAAATGCTTTCCTTGAAAGACTTCAAGAGAGACTTTATCAGTAGGAGGAAACAAATGCTAAATCATGAATCAGTATGTCAGAAATTCACATTTCCTAAGTGAGACATTTAACTTCCCAGGGGCTCAGATTCCTTTCTGAAACTGTAAAAATAGGGAATGATTAAATTTTTCAAAGTTACTTTCAGCTTTAACAACAAAGGGACAAAAAATAAAGCTTTTCAGCCTTCAAAAAAGGTGTCTTGTGAACATGTGCAAAATTTTACCATGATATACATTCCCATTTCTCACACAAGGACAACCACACAATGATGGCAATTATATTTAAGAGTCAAAGTGTAGATGCACTGAAGTTCTCCCACCAATTCACTGTTTCGGGTTTGATGTAGTGACTACTTAAAAAAAAAATAACGCTGAACACTTCTACTATAGACTAAATGTGTCTCCCCTAAATTTATGTTGAAACCTCTATCTCAACACAGTGGTATTGGAGCTTGAGCCTTTAGAAACTGATTAGATCAAGAGAGTTGGGCCCCCATAGGTGGGGGCCTTATAAAAGAGGCTCCTGAGAGTTTTCTTTTCCCCTTCTGCCGCATATTGTTATTGTTTAGTTGCTAAGTTGTGTCCAACTCTTTTGCAACTCCATGGACTGTAGCCCACCACATGAGGACACAGCAAAAACACAGACATTTATGAACAAAGAAGAGGGCTCTCTCTATAGATACCAGATCTGGCACTGTTTGATATCTAGACTTCCTACGGACTTCCCAACCTCCAGAACTATGATAAATAAATGCTTATTTTTAAGTCATCCAGTCTATGGTAA
Organism: Tragulus kanchil; assembly: GCA_022376925.1. Taxonomy (NCBI): domain Eukaryota; kingdom Metazoa; phylum Chordata; class Mammalia; order Artiodactyla; family Tragulidae; genus Tragulus; species Tragulus kanchil. The sequence goes on along the minus strand of JAIOJX010000005.1, from coordinate 91,184,387 downwards.
CTTATTATAGCAGCCCAAATAAACTAAGATAACTAGCTCCAAATCCTTTTCACATGCACTTCCATTTTTCCTTTAAATGACTCTGATAAAGATGGCAACATGATCTAAATTATCTTTTTGATGCTTTAAGAATCATCCATTTCAACAAATAACCTTCCAATTCCTTCTATGTTTTGAGATACTGTGCTTTGCAAGATTGATGGTGACAATGACTGACAATATTTGACCCTGGTCAGAAATTAGAGGGGCAACGGTGAAACATGACACTGCCTAGCATTCATAACATGATTTATAGCTTCTAAGCTGGATTCTGGATAAATGTGTTCCCAACAGATCACCAAGACCTAAGATTAGGTAGTAAACAGAGCACTCACTCTGATTTGGTGTTCATTTCACTGGAAAAACTTGACAAGAGAAAGAAAAAGTGAAGGAAGGGGTTGATGGTAGATAAATGAGCAGCTACAACTCACAGTAAGAGAAGTGGGCAAGCTACTAAGGCCTTGACTGTTTTACTGGACCCACAGTATGTGAATGCTTACAGCTCATAAAACTAATGTCTTTACAAACCTACTGGGCTGTTTTCTAAGCTAAAAGTTCTTGTCGCCTGTTTCATATATATATATATACACACACATACATATTTTGCTTTCACACTACTCAAGCATTTTTCTTGGTCATCCAACTTGGGGACCTGGGCAGAATTTCGGTCAAGTGACCTACACTATGTCGCTTCTCTCTTCAGGAAGACTATGATGGGAAAGCTTTATATAATTCAGTTTTTTTTTAAATTAAGTTTGTGGTCAATATTTGTTCTGAGTTCTGCTCTAGATATCATTCCTGTATAGTCGTCCCTAAACCTCAGAGTGCATCGCAGCCCTCTAGGGAGCTATTTGAAAACACAGATTTCCTAACCCCACTGCAGACCTCCTCTAATTCAGAACATGTCAACCTTTCCAGGGCATCTGTTTGCTTCTTTCTGTTGTTCTTGCTGTTTTTAAACAACTTCCTAAGTGGTTAGAACATAGATATGGGATCCACTGGGACTTGACTGAGACAAAGAAGACTTGGTCTCAACCCTGGTGTTTAATGCTGTATAACCTTGGCTTGGTTTTATCCCCTCTGGGAGTTGTTTTTCCCATCTGTAAAATAAGACATCTGAATGACCTGCCCTTTATTATTGCTCTATATCTAATCTTCCCTAAAGCTAAAAAAAGTCACTAATTGTGATGCAAAGGATATCAATTGCTGTCCTTTAAAAAAATAACAAAAAAAAAGCTATGCATTGAGTCATTTAATGAAGACATTTTCAATGGCACAAGAAACTAACTAAAATCATTAGCATAATGGGTGAAGATTGATTCATCTGCATTTTTACTTAAAAATTCAATTGAACTGTGGATTTGTGAGTATGGAATTTGCACTACAACTCTGGTCATATATGTCTTATGGAAATGGATAACCTATTTCACAAAGTTATATGTGTTATTTTGTAAATCAAGACATTTTAAAATATTAGCACTAATGAGTCCTCAAAGTTGAGAAATAGTGAACATATTTCAGTAGCTCAATAGTTTAATTTTTGACCCTGGATAAAAAGTACACATATTCAGAGTTAAGTGCACAGAATTTGACCAGCAGGTAGGGTCACACAGGATTGCTTATGCCTCACTGAAGAAATTCACAAGTTTAAGCTTAAAGGCAGTCATGCTTAGAAGGGATATACAGAGAGGTGAATACATGCTGGGGATTCAGGGATGAGGGGATGGGAGGTGCCAGACCTTAATTGGAAAATAAAGCAGAAAGACAAGGCAACTACTTGAGATGGGACCTCAGATAAGAGGAGCAAAGCAGGAATAAAAATTTTTAAAGGGTCAGCAGCAAGTTACAATCTAAAGCATGGACCAAAAAAGGAAGGGCTACTTAGCACCATCCACCAAAGAGCATCTTCATGCTGGGGCTGCAGCAACACTGAAACCAAGTATAGATTCCTACTGGGACCAAGATGTCAGACAGACCTGACCATGGCCTTCTCACACTTATGACTGGAAAATACCCTACCAGTCTGAGATAAATGACCCCAAAAGATAGGTGAAATTAAATAGAAATAAATGAAAAATCTTAGGTCAAATGAAAGTCCAGAATAGGAGCGTGAAATGAAAATATCTTCTGCCGTGCCAATAAACAAAATATATCACAGCCATCAACCATCCCAAACTGTGATCCAACAGATCTACCACCCTCCCACCTTGATTCCTGAGGAGCTGGAGGAAGGCAAGCAGCAGCCATCTGCCACTGCTTAGGGTGAGCAAGGAAACAGGCCCCAGAGAGTTGAGGTGCATATGAAAGGAATGAATTCAGTGAGCCCAAAGGCTTGTATTTCCCATACTTATAAATGCTAACTTCCTTACCTTGATACCTGATCTTTGACTAGACTGCCTGCTCCCTTTGTTGCAAACTTGTATATAGCCTGACTGCCTCTCCTGACTATAAAATCATTCAAAGTTATATTTTTTTTGAACTGTGGATTTGTGAGTATGGAATTTGCACTACAACTCTGGTCATATATGTCTTATGGAAATGGATAACCTATTTCACAAAGTTATATGTGTTATTTTGTAAATCAAGACATTTTAAAATATTAGCACTAATGAGTCCTCAAAGTTGAGAAATAGTGAACATATTTCAGTAGCTCAATAGTTTAATTTTTGACCCTGGATAAAAAGTACACATATTCAGAGTTAAGTGCACAGAATTTGACCAGCAGGTAGGGTCACACAGGATTGCTTATGCCTCACTGAAGAAATTCACAAGTTTAAGCTTAAAGGCAGTCATGCTTAGAAGGGATATACAGAGAGGTGAATACATGCTGGGGATTCAGGGATGAGGGGATGGGAGGTGCCAGACCTTAATTGGAAAATAAAGCAGAAAGACAAGGCAACTACTTGAGATGGGACCTCAGATAAGAGGAGCAAAGCAGGAATAAAAATTTTTAAAGGGTCAGCAGCAAGTTACAATCTAAAGCATGGACCAAAAAAGGAAGGGCTACTTAGCACCATCCACCAAAGAGCATCTTCATGCTGGGGCTGCAGCAACACTGAAACCAAGTATAGATTCCTACTGGGACCAAGATGTCAGACAGACCTGACCATGGCCTTCTCACACTTATGACTGGAAAATACCCTACCAGTCTGAGATAAATGACCCCAAAAGATAGGTGAAATTAAATAGAAATAAATGAAAAATCTTAGGTCAAATGAAAGTCCAGAATAGGAGCGTGAAATGAAAATATCTTCTGCCGTGCCAATAAACAAAATATATCACAGCCATCAACCATCCCAAACTGTGATCCAACAGATCTACCACCCTCCCACCTTGATTCCTGAGGAGCTGGAGGAAGGCAAGCAGCAGCCATCTGCCACTGCTTAGGGTGAGCAAGGAAACAGGCCCCAGAGAGTTGAGGTGCATATGAAAGGAATGAATTCAGTGAGCCCAAAGGCTTGTATTTCCCATACTTATAAATGCTAACTTCCTTACCTTGATACCTGATCTTTGACTAGACTGCCTGCTCCCTTTGTTGCAAACTTGTATATAGCCTGACTGCCTCTCCTGCCTCCTTGGAGCAGGCATTCAGGGCTCCATGCTGATTCCGCAACCCCACCCAATCACCCCCTGCCCCCCGCCACATTTGCTGTCACAGCTGCCTTGAGAGATCAGCTTAGAAGGGGAAACAACATAGACACACAAGGCCTGTGTCCTCTACTCAGAGGAGGTTTCTGGTCTTTAAGATCTTTCCTGGCTGTTGTTTTCAAAAGCCTAAACTCACTTATCCATGCACTTATACAGCACTTATGTGTGCTGTATATTCCAAGGGGAGAGAAGCAAGCAAGAGTCTTAAAGGCAGCACAAGAGAGAGGAAGGTAATTCTCCCTCTTTCTAGGAGTGAGGAGGACTAAATGGAGAGAGGCTCCACGTCTGGTGAGGGCTGGGGCCTCATGCTGGCAGGGCTCCAGAGCTGGTGGCAGGGAAGGGACATCTTTCCCGTGGGCCATGGGCCACGGCAGAGGGCAATTCCTTGAGGGGAGCTCTGCAGTGGGGACTGAAGTTGAACTTCCCCTTGCTTGCATGCTTATAGGCTCAGAGTTAATATTTAAAATTTCATTCAAAGCTGATTTTGTGGATTGAGATTCATACTCACAAGACAAAGAAATGAGTCAAGAAAGAGACTTAGTGTGTGATTAGGAGTCATAAGACCAGTGTTAGTCCTGTGTGGAGGTTATGACGGGAAAATCCTAGTCGTGACCAAATGTAAAATAGAAATAAATGAAAAATCTTAGGTCAAATGAAAGTCCAGAATAGGAGCGTGAAATGAAAATATCTTCTGCCGTGCCAATAAACAAAATATATCACAGCCATCAACCATCCCAAACTGTGATCCAACAGATCTACCACCCTCCCACCTTGATTCCTGAGGAGCTGGAGGAAGGCAAGCAGCAGCCATCTGCCACTGCTTAGGGTGAGCAAGGAAACAGGCCCCAGAGAGTTGAGGTGCATATGAAAGGAATGAATTCAGTGAGCCCAAAGGCTTGTATTTCCCATACTTATAAATGCTAACTTCCTTACCTTGATACCTGATCTTTGACTAGACTGCCTGCTCCCTTTGTTGCAAACTTGTATATAGCCTGACTGCCTCTCCTGCCTCCTTGGAGCAGGCATTCAGGGCTCCATGCTGATTCCGCAACCCCACCCAATCACCCCCTGCCCCCCGCCACATTTGCTGTCACAGCTGCCTTGAGAGATCAGCTTAGAAGGGGAAACAACATAGACACACAAGGCCTGTGTCCTCTACTCAGAGGAGGTTTCTGGTCTTTAAGATCTTTCCTGGCTGTTGTTTTCAAAAGCCTAAACTCACTTATCCATGCACTTATACAGCACTTATGTGTGCTGTATATTCCAAGGGGAGAGAAGCAAGCAAGAGTCTTAAAGGCAGCACAAGAGAGAGGAAGGTAATTCTCCCTCTTTCTAGGAGTGAGGAGGACTAAATGGAGAGAGGCTCCACGTCTGGTGAGGGCTGGGGCCTCATGCTGGCAGGGCTCCAGAGCTGGTGGCAGGGAAGGGACATCTTTCCCGTGGGCCATGGGCCACGGCAGAGGGCAATTCCTTGAGGGGAGCTCTGCAGTGGGGACTGAAGTTGAACTTCCCCTTGCTTGCATGCTTATAGGCTCAGAGTTAATATTTAAAATTTCATTCAAAGCTGATTTTGTGGATTGAGATTCATACTCACAAGACAAAGAAATGAGTCAAGAAAGAGACTTAGTGTGTGATTAGGAGTCATAAGACCAGTGTCTCAAGTCTCCCCTGTGTGGAGGGGATGGGGATGTCAAGAGCAGAAGAAAAGCAAGTGTTGTCAGGCAACGCTCAGCGAAGCACCCAACTCTGCTCATGGTAGATGGAAAAGAGGTTTATTAGGCTTGTGCCAGCGACCACCCGCGAGGAATAAGGTTTCCTGCAAGGGTCCCGACTTGAGGCAAAGGGCGATTTTTAAGGGCTGGTAGAATCAGTGGTGTGAGACCCTCCCCTTTGATTGGAATTGGTACCTGCACACCTGCACATTCCACTGTCTCAAGCAAAGATTAGTCATACTGGACTGGCTAGTCTTATGATAGGAAACAATAAGCAAGAAAAGCACATAATCATCATGACAACCTAGAGGTCTCATAACATCCCAGGGGCTTCCCAGGACAGTTATGCATTCCAGCTCAACATAATAGTCTAGGGGCTTTTTTGTGAATTACAGACAGTTTCAGTATAGGTTACAATCAATAAAGATTAGCAGAAAACAATCAATGCTAACAGAAAATAATTTAGTCTAACAGGTGACTCACTAACAGGTAACCCAGGAAACAAGGGATGAATCATTAAGTAGATGTAGCAAATCATTTTGTGTTCCCTTTTACAGCAAGTAATTCAGACAAACCCAGAAGGAAAGCCCCTCTGACACTTAGCATGAGGTGCAGCAGAATACCAGTGGCAGTGTCTCCAAAGAGCAATCCCTGGTCAAAATTGTGAGGATCCTGACATGCCCTTCATGTTAAATTCCTTTCATAGTTTGTACTTTATCCTGAGCTCTATCACAAGCTTGTTAAGTAAAATTAAAATATAAAAGCTATATGTTGTGTTATGTTTGAAAAAATATATATATATACATATAAACAGACACACACATATATAATCTCCTTGTGACCATGGGCAACCCCCGGGCAGGAGGGGGCAATTCCTTGAGGGAGCTCTGCAGTGGGGACTGAAGTTGAACTTCCCCTTGCTTGCATGCTTATAGGCTCAGAGTTAATATTTAAAATTTCATTCAAAGCTGATTTTGTGGATTGAGATTCATACTCACAAGACAAAGAAATGAGTCAAGAAAGAGACTTAGTGTGTGATTAGGAGTCATAAGACCAGTGTCTCAAGTCTCCCCTGTGTGGAGGGGATGGGGATGTCAAGAGCAGAAGAAAAGCAAGTGTTGTCAGGCAACGCTCAGCGAAGCACCCAACTCTGCTCATGGTAGATGGAAAAGAGGTTTATTAGGCTTGTGCCAGCGACCACCCGCGAGGAATAAGGTTTCCTGCAAGGGTCCCGACTTGAGGCAAAGGGCGATTTTTAAGGGCTGGTAGAATCAGTGGTGTGAGACCCTCCCCTTTGATTGGAATTGGTACCTGCACACCTGCACATTCCACTGTCTCAAGCAAAGATTAGTCATACTGGACTGGCTAGTCTTATGATAGGAAACAATAAGCAAGAAAAGCACATAATCATCATGACAACCTAGAGGTCTCATAACATCCCAGGGGCTTCCCAGGACAGTTATGCATTCCAGCTCAACATAATAGTCTAGGGGCTTTTTTGTGAATTACAGACAGTTTCAGTATAGGTTACAATCAATAAAGATTAGCAGAAAACAATCAATGCTAACAGAAAATAATTTAGTCTAACAGGTGACTCACTAACAGGTAACCCAGGAAACAAGGGATGAATCATTAAGTAGATGTAGCAAATCATTTTGTGTTCCCTTTTACAGCAAGTAATTCAGACAAACCCAGAAGGAAAGCCCCTCTGACACTTAGCATGAGGTGCAGCAGAATACCAGTGGCAGTGTCTCCAAAGAGCAATCCCTGGTCAAAATTGTGAGGATCCTGACATGCCCTTCATGTTAAATTCCTTTCATAGTTTGTACTTTATCCTGAGCTCTATCACAAGCTTGTTAAGTAAAATTAAAATATAAAAGCTATATGTTGTGTTATGTTTGAAAAAATATATATATATACATATAAACAGACACACACATATATAATCTCCTTGTGACCATAAGCAATTCCTTTGCTCTATTACAGTAATGGATTTCTATAGTCTCAACTCATTTACTCCTGCCAAAACCTATTTCACAGCCAGCTTGCAGCCACCAAAACCCAGAAGTGACTGAATGAAAATGAATTTGGAAGTAAATTTTAGCAATGTCTTGAGATGTGCTTTTTAACAGAAAATTTTCCTCCCACAGCAGGCAAAGGCATCATTTTTGTCCTTTCCACTAACAGAGAGCTTGTTTAACACACAGTTTACAATTCTTACCTTTCCACCCATCGTTTATCAGTCAAAAGGACCTTAACATTTTTCACAGACATGCCAGTCCTTTGTGTCTCTGTGCAGAATGTTCTACTTGTCCCATCTGCCTAGGCAATGTTTAACTTCTTGGTTCTCCCAGAGCACATGTCTAAGTCCAGATTTTATTGATAAAAGCTCAAAATTTTTTTAAGTCTACTTAGTTGAAGACTCAAATACAGCTCTCATTTTAGGACAATTCTAAAATCAAATCAATTTAAAATATGTAGCTATAGACAATGAGATATTGAGGGTGGGGTCTTGTTCTATCTTATTAATTGCATCTCCAATGCGTAGAAAACTCTGATTCATAGTTTGATAAGTGATGAATGAATGACTAAGACATGCTCTACTCTATTCTGTTGCTTTAGTCTGTTTTGCCCTATAAGGGTTACAAAAAGAATATATTTTACTTTTTTTTTTTTTTAGCTAAGCCATCATCATGGATGTTTTGCTTAACCCACCCTTCTCCTTTCTACTTGCCCCTTCCTCTCCTTGAGGAAGTCTCAGGAATGTTAGAAGTTGACGGTTATTATAAAATACAAACTTCAGAACCATGAGTAGGTATCTGAGAGCACAGGAAAAGCTGCAGAAAAAGCATTCCTTTGGCTTTCTCGACCTTAGATACATCTGTTTCTACCTCATACGTGTCCTGCTGATACCAGCGTGTCTCCATTTCTGTGACTTTTCTCATAGCTCAATTATCCTTCATTACTTAGAGACCCATCACCCAGCCAATGCACTTTATTAACATGCAGCAAACCAAGATGAACATTTTAACCTGTCAGGTACCTCAAAGGGAAGGACATAATTTGCAATGTTCTCAGCAACCCAGAAGCATATATTGCTTGCCATTAGAGAAAGGCAATGTTGGCAGACATTATGTTGGTCGGTTGGTTCCACATTTCCTTCAACAAAATTGTGATGCTAATTTCCAAATCCGTCATGACAGTCGTCTGCTCAGCACTTCACTTGCCAAATAGCAACACAACCTGAGAATTCTCTTACAAGTCACTTCCTGAAAGCATAAATTATGGAAGGCAATTTGGCTTAGGGGTGGCTCAGGGGAGGACCCTGAAAGGTAGGTGCCCCCAGTCCATGAGGTGAGAAAGGGAGGTAAAAGCAGCTGTCTGTGGTTGGCATACTGAGCAAGATCCTACTGTGCTCAAAGACATGGCAACATGGTGGAATTAACAAGACCTGTGTTCCCCAGAACAGGTCATTAATTTCAGGTCTAGAGTCAGCTTTCAACCAAGAAATCTCAGACCAGTCATTATTCTGAGACACCTCCATTTCTCATCTATAAAACGAAAATGATAAAACACAACTCTGTGTTTTGTTATGAGAACTGAGACAGAACATAAAGTTTAGTAATAGATAACTGTTACTAGCTGAAGTCCCTTCTAAATGTAGCTTCATCTAAATTGATTAAAACTCTGATTCATAGTTTATAAGTGATGAATGAATGACTAAGACATGCTCTACTCTATTCTGTTGCTTTAGTCTGTTTTGCCCTATAAGGGTTACAAAAAGAATATATTTTACTTTTTTTTTTTTTTAGCTAAGCCATCATCATGGATGTTTTGCTTAACCCACCCTTCTCCTTTCTACTTGCCCCTTCCTCTCCTTGAGGAAGTCTCAGGAATGTTAGAAGTTGACGGTTATTATAAAATACAAACTTCAGAACCATGAGTAGGTATCTGAGAGCACAGGAAAAGCTGCAGAAAAAGCATTCCTTTGGCTTTCTCGACCTTAGATACATCTGTTTCTACCTCATACGTGTCCTGCTGATACCAGCGTGTCTCCATTTCTGTGACTTTTCTCATAGCTCAATTATCCTTCATTACTTAGAGACCCATCACCCAGCCAATGCACTTTATTAACATGCAGCAAACCAAGATGAACATTTTAACCTGTCAGGTACCTCAAAGGGAAGGACATAATTTGCAATGTTCTCAGCAACCCAGAAGCATATATTGCTTGCCATTAGAGAAAGGCAATGTTGGCAGACATTATGTTGGTCGGTTGGTTCCACATTTCCTTCAACAAAATTGTGATGCTAATTTCCAAATCCGTCATGACAGTCGTCTGCTCAGCACTTCACTTGCCAAATAGCAACACAACCTGAGAATTCTCTTACAAGTCACTTCCTGAAAGCATAAATTATGGAAGGCAATTTGGCTTAGGGGTGGCTCAGGGGAGGACCCTGAAAGGTAGGTGCCCCCAGTCCATGAGGTGAGAAAGGGAGGTAAAAGCAGCTGTCTGTGGTTGGCATACTGAGCAAGATCCTACTGTGCTCAAAGACATGGCAACATGGTGGAATTAACAAGACCTGTGTTCCCCAGAACAGGTCATTAATTTCAGGTCTAGAGTCAGCTTTCAACCAAGAAATCTCAGACCAGTCATTATTCTGAGACACCTCCATTTCTCATCTATAAAACGAAAATGATAAAACACAACTCTGTGTTTTGTTATGAGAACTGAGACAGAACATAAAGTTTAGTAATAGATAACTGTTACTAGCTGAAGTCCCTTCTAAATGTAGCTTCTGTAAATTTAGTGGGTGTTCAAAAATGACACTATTATATTCTATGTAGTTCTCTTTTTATTGGGTTATAATTCACATACTGTAAACTCACCATTTTTAAATGTTGATTCAATAGTTTTTAGTATATTCACAAGATTGTGCAACCATCACCATCATTTAATTCTAGTACATTTTACACTTTATTCTAATACATTTAAAAAGAAACCTCATATTCATTAAAAGTCATTCCTCTTTCCCTCCATCCCCTCAGCCCTAGACAACTAATGATTCGCTTTCTATCTCTATGGATTTACCTATTCTGGACACCGCATATGAATGGAGTCATATAACACTTGGCTTTTTGTATATAGTTCTTTCACACAACACAATATTTTCATCTATGTTGCATCATGTATCTATACTTCATTCCTTCATCCTATTTGTGGATGTCTAATATTCCATTATATGGACATACCAATTTGTCCATTCATCAGCTGATGGACATTTGGTTGTTTCACTTTTCATCTATTATGAATAATGTTGCCAAGAACATTTGCCTACATGCGGACATATGTTTCTATCTCTTCTGGGAATATACCTAGGAGTGGAAATACTGCATTATATGATAACTATGTTTAACTTTTTCAAACTGTTTTCCACTACTGCTATACCAGTTTACATTCCCACCAGCAATGCATAAAGTTCCCTTTACTTTTTTTTTTTTTTTAAAGATTTATTTATTTATTTATTTTGGGCGGGGGTCGGGTTGGGGAGGGAGGGGAGAGGGCAGGCCACTTCTGTTGGTTTTTCATTTCTCTATTTTCAGCCGTCTGTGTTCTTTGGCTCCTGTGGGCCTCCCATCGCGGTGGCCTCTGTTGTCGCAGAGCGCCGGCTCTGGGCGCATGCGCTCCAGAGCTCGGGCTCAGTAACTGGACACATCGGCCCGGCTGCTCCACGGCACATGGGATCTTCCCAGGCCAGGGATTGAACCGGTGCCCCTTGCACTGCAAGGTGGTGTCCTTACCCACTGGACCACCAGCGGAAGCCCTCCCTTTACTTTTAAAATCTAATTTTCCTTAGGTTATGAAACATTTCTAAGGGGAAAAGAAATTTCATCCTTTTCTTATATCTTGTTTTTCCTTTTCATTGTTATTTTTCCCTCTTTATCATTCCCTCTCTCCATCCCTTTCTTCCTCCTTTTCTCTCACTGCAAAATGAGTTCCTAAATGAAAGCATGATTGAAATGACATCAATTCTCACTGGACTGTAGTTGAAAAAAAAAGCATGGACAAATTTGTAGCTCACACAGCAGAACAAAGTTCCTTAAAGTTAAAGAATGACTGAATGACTTGTTTCAAGAATGAACTACCTCATTCTCTCTGCTGCAATCATGAAGTCGAGGGAAGGGCTGGAGACTGAGAGTCTCTCATTTTCTGTGAAGAATGATCAGGTCTTTTCTATTTTTAAAAGACTTTTGATTAGCCTGAGTAGACAGGAAGGAAGCTACATTGAAAGGCTAAAAGAAAAGGAGCCTAATCCTTCAATGCAGTTCCCCCGAGACTCTGGGGGTCAGGAATGGGAGGGCAGCAAATCCTACAGAGGGGCCTAGGCTCTGTGGAATGGGAGCTCAGAGGATCCCAGGGGAGCTTCAGTGAGGGTCCCTCTGACCACCCTGGCACGAAGCAGTCATTTTGTATAGTTATAGCCAGTAATCTACATAAATTTCAGTAAAGATGATAAAAAATTGATAACTCATAGCCTTTACCCTCACTGTCTTAACACTGGACCTTTCTACATCTCAGGAAATAGAGCTCAGAGCTAGCGTTGACTTATAAAATAAAGAAGTCATCTTGCACATTCAGCATCATGTAGCATCTCACAGCCGTTTACATATCTGTATAGCTTCAGGGTGAGGAAATGTCATCCTTCTTTTTATAAAAGGTAACAGAGGTTCAGAGAGGTTAAGGAGTTTGCAAAGCTCACATATCCAGTGAGAGGGTAAAGCTGGAATTCACATCCTAGCAGGGTGAAAAACAAACCCTTCCCAACATATCATCCTAGCCTTAAAAGAGATGTTATTATATGCAATCTATAATTGAGAGTCAGTGACATTTGAGAAAGAAAAGCCCCTGTCAAGAGCATTTTGGCCTCTGGCCTGCACTTTCTCCATCTCTGCAACTCTACTGGTTGTTTGATTTATCTTTCCTTAAGTGGGTTGGGGGTACATCAGAATCCATTTGCAACCAAAGGACAGCTAATTTTACCTCAATAAGCAAAGAAATGACAAACAAGTAGGACGTTCTTTTTACAGGATCAGGAAAATGCCATGCTTTGAAAAATCAGCATCTACTCTACTAAGTGCTTTCTGAACTAGGATATGTCTTTAAATTTTTTGCTGTAATTGCATTCATCAACTTAGATTACACATTTAATTTTGTTTGGAATTTTATCTATTGCTTCTTTTTTCCTAAATATTCTATCACTTCCAATTTTCCTTCTCTTATTTAACTCAAATTAAAACCAGAAAGATGCAGTGATTTTTAAAGTTACATTCCTTCATTTGTCACATTCTTAGTTCATTTTCCTTTTGCCTAAGCAAGAAATCAGCTAGGAAGATCTTAATCCTGGGAGAGAACATTAATCAAATCCCAAAGTTTGAGATGATAATTTATAATGCAATTACAAATTATTAATAACATCCTCTTAGTGAAACAAAGTAGACATTAACATGAAAAGAAATTAATGAGAGAAATATAGGAGAAAGAATCTAGTTGTACTGAAATGGAATGTAAAATTAACTTGTGAGAAAATGAAGAATTTTTCCCTAAAAGCTTACACCTTTCTACATTTACATCACTTTCTTTCTTTTCAAAAATTTTTTAGCCTCTTTTATTTTTTTTTAAATTTATTTATTTTCATCCATTCTTATTCTTTGACCTGTGTGGGCCTCCCATTGCAGTGGCCTCTCTCCTTTCAGAGCACCAGCTCGTAATTGGACACACCAGTCCAAGCGTTCAGTGGCATGTGGGATCTTCCTGGGCCAGGGATTAAACTGACGCCCCTTGCACTGCAAGGTGAACTCTTTACCCACTGAACCACCATGGAAGGCTCCACTTTCATTTTTAATTAGCATCTCCTAGAACCTACACTGGTCCCTGTTTTCAATTAGTGATTACGTTGTAATTTCACACTTTTATTTCACACTTTGAATTTTCATCAGCTCTTTCCTGGTAGTTTACAATATCATCTCTTCCACATGTTTAACAAAGGAAGAGTGGAGATCACAGCTGGCATTTAAGACATTTGAGAGGAAATCTCTGGATAAGGATGCTATTTAAATATGAGAGTAGGAGAAATTTCCATTAGAAATGTATCGTATCCCTGATTCTTTAATTATATAATTCTACACACTGGAATAATCTTTGTAATATCTTCAAAGAAATGATAAATAGTTTCAAGTGGCCAAAAGTGATTTAAAATAGGTGAAAAAAAAAGAGAGAGAGAGAAATAATTTATTGACCCATGAATTGGGAGGGAAAATTTCTGAGAGCAATAGAAAATTTTAAGCTTTAAGCTTCCTTCTCCTCTTTGTTTACTCCTCCTGCCTTCCTCCCTTTTCCTACCTTCCTTTATTTTACTACAGAGTTTCTTTCCCAAGTGTTCAGAATATTTGTGTCTCCCAAAAGTTCAAATGTGGAAGTCCTAACTTCAATGTGACAGTATTTGGAGGTGATGAGGTTTATATGAAGCCAGGAGGGTGGCCATCCACCATGAGATTTGTGTCTTTTAAGAAAAGGAACTTGGTGTGAACTTGGGCAAGCTCCAGGAGATGGTGAGGGACAAGGAAGACTGGCATCCTGCAGTCCACGAGGTCGCAAAGACTCAGACACGACTTGGCAACTGAACAACAACAAAAGAAGAGCAAGAGAGAGCAGATCTTTTTCTCTCGCCACCACATGAGGACATAGCGAGAGGGTGCCCATCTGCAACCCAAACACCAACCCAACTGGCATCTTTATCTTGGACTTCCCAGTTGGCAGAGCTGTGACAAATAAAAGTCTGTTGTTTAAGCTACCCCGTCTATGATATTTTGCTATAAGCTGAGCATGATTTAAGTCACCAAACTAAACCAGATTTCTTTATAGTAGTACTTTGAGCATATGACATTTTCACTGGATCATAGCTGAAGTATTAAAATTAGTGAACAGCAGAGTAATATTTGAAAATTTAATGCTTACAGAATTTGAGGACACATTTCAGAAGCCTGGCTTCAGGAATTAGAACTGGGGACTGAAGTCAATACCTCTCTCTTCTCTCATCTCATCTTCAGGTTTTTTTACATGTTCATCAATATCTCAGTAACTCCTACTGCAGACGGGACTTCCCTAGGTGGATGGCAAAAACATGGCTGCTGAGAATCTGGAGACCCTACCAGAAAGAAAGTTTTTTACCAGCCCTCAAAAATCAAGGTACTCTCAAGGACGGCCTCAGACTGTCCTAACTTGGATCACATGGCCAATTCTGTGGCTAGAATCTTTTCTAGAACAGAGACTGAGAGGCCTTGATGCACAGGTTCAGTTAGCCATCAGAGTCCATGGCAAATGGGAGGTTCATTTTCTTTCCCCCAAACAGGCTGAGCATATCACATAATTTAGGATGTGAAGAATCTTAAGTGTTCACATTTTCTGGTAATTCACCAGCCTTCACACTATGAACCCAATGCACATTCAGGCTCTGTAATGAGCCACACCACTGTAGCAAAACCAAGACATCCACTGCATGCACTAACTGTCCTGTGCCACCAGAAATCACTGTTTAAAGTACCAGAAGTTACTATAACCTTCAAAAATGTAGAGATTTGTATACTTCTTTATATTTCAATAAAAACTGAGTTCTGCTGTATCTTTTTCTAAAAATATTTGCTTCTCTTTTCTTTTTTTTTAAATTTATTCCCTCATCATGCATCTTTTATTTTTATATTTATTTTCATCCATCTTTATTCTTTGGCCTGTGTGGGCCTCCCATTGCAGTGACCTCTCTCGTTGCAGAGCACTGGCTCATAATTGGACACACCAGTCCAGCTAGTCCAGCTGCTCCACAGCATGTGGAATCTTCCCAGGCCAGGGATTGAACCAGTGGCCCTTGCACTGCAAGGTGGACTCTCTACCCAAAGGACCACCAGGAAAGACCTGTATCTTTTAAAAATAAGACAAAGCATGAAGAGTTTTAGGCTTCCAGCTATACAATTTATTGACATTTTTAAAAAAGAGTTCTATCACTTGTGAAAGATTTCTATGACAAGCTAACATTATGACAACCACACCATGGCTACTTGAACCGTATGTTTATCATGAGTGGCAGGAATTAAACCAACAGAAGAAGTGGCTTCTGTACCAGGATACCAGTGTGAAACTTTCCATCTTGTACATTTAATCATCATCATGAATTTATGAAATTTCTACCAAACTTCAAAGCAACTGTTAGTGTGGTAACTGGTTGCCTGGCCATGAATGAAGGAAAATGACAGTTTCACCTGATATTTGGTGGGTTTGGGCTTTCTAAATGGCATCAGGGACTTATAAAGTCATATTTCAGGTTGGGTAAGAACTTTTAGAGTCAACAGTAGCAGAACATAGCTCAGTGCTAAACACTGGACAATGGTGTGGGAAACACAAATTTACAGCTATTAGCAATTGTATCCTTTGCTGAGAAGCAATACAGAAAATATTCATGAAATTTGCTCCTCAGGGAACATTTAATCTTTTGGAAGGCAATTACCAAGTACATTTCCCCAACAGGCTGAGCATATCACATAATTTAGGATGTGAAGAATCTTAAGTGTTCACATTTTCTGGTAATTCACCAGCCTTCACACTATGAACCCAATGCACATTCAGGCTCTGTAATGAGCCACACCACTGTAGCAAAACCAAGACATCCACTGCATGCACTAACTGTCCTGTGCCACCAGAAATCACTGTTTAAAGTACCAGAAGTTACTATAACCTTCAAAAATGTAGAGATTTGTATACTTCTTTATATTTCAATAAAAACTGAGTTCTGCTGTATCTTTTTCTAAAAATATTTGCTTCTCTTTTCTTTTTTTTTAAATTTATTCCCTCATCATGCATCTTTTATTTTTATATTTATTTTCATCCATCTTTATTCTTTGGCCTGTGTGGGCCTCCCATTGCAGTGACCTCTCTCGTTGCAGAGCACTGGCTCATAATTGGACACACCAGTCCAGCTAGTCCAGCTGCTCCACAGCATGTGGAATCTTCCCAGGCCAGGGATTGAACCAGTGGCCCTTGCACTGCAAGGTGGACTCTCTACCCAAAGGACCACCAGGAAAGACCTGTATCTTTTAAAAATAAGACAAAGCATGAAGAGTTTTTAGGCTTCCAGCTATACAATTTATTGACATTTTTAAAAAAGAGTTCTATCACTTGTGAAAGATTTCTATGACAAGCTAACATTATGACAACCACACCATGGCTACTTGAACCGTATGTTTATCATGAGTGGCAGGAATTAAACCAACAGAAGAAGTGGCTTCTGTACCAGGATACCAGTGTGAAACTTTCCATCTTGTACATTTAATCATCATCATGAATTTATGAAATTTCTACCAAACTTCAAAGCAACTGTTAGTGTGGTAACTGGTTGCCTGGCCATGAATGAAGGAAAATGACAGTTTCACCTGATATTTGGTGGGTTTGGGCTTTCTAAATGGCATCAGGGACTTATAAAGTCATATTTCAGGTTGGGTAAGAACTTTTAGAGTCAACAGTAGCAGAACATAGCTCAGTGCTAAACACTGGACAATGGTGTGGGAAACACAAATTTACAGCTATTAGCAATTGTATCCTTTGCTGAGAAGCAATACAGAAAATATTCATGAAATTTGCTCCTCAGGGAACATTTAATCTTTTTTGGAAGGCAATTACCAAAGAGAAAAGAGCACAGATTCTGTGTCAAGAGCAAGATGAAGGACTGAACCTCAATTTCACCACATAGTAACTGTGAGACATCCAGTAGTCATGTGTGGATGTGAGAGTTGGAGCATAAAGAAGGTTGAGAGCCGAAGAATTGACGCCTTTGAACTGTGGTGTTGGAGAAGACTCTTGAGAGTCCCCTGGGCTGCAAGGAGAGCAAACAGTCAATCCTAAAGGAAATTAACCCTGAATATTCATTGGAAGGACTGAAGCTGAAGCTCCAGTACTTTGGCCACCTGATGCAAAGAGGGAGCTTATTCGAAAAGAACTTGATGTTGGGACAAATAAAAAGCAAAAAGAGAAGGGGACAACAGAAGATGGGATGGTTGGATGGCATCACTGAGTCAATGGACATGAGTTTGAGCAAGTTCTGGGAGATAGCAAAGGACAAGGATGCCTGGCATGCTGCAGGCCATGGGTTGCAAAGAGCTGGACACAACTGAGTTACTGAACTGAACAGAAATGAAGTCACTTCACCTTTCAGAGACTCTGAAAAGTAATCAGTTACTTCACAATGTACTGACAGCTGTGAGGAGCAAATGAATATGTGAATGTGCTTAGTACTGTGTACAGCATATTTTAAATACACAATAAATGCTAGTTTCTTTCCATTCTTTAAATTGAGTAACAGGCCCTGGGAAATAAAAGGGTTGTACTCAAATATTCATGAAGAGCATTCATCTTATGTTTTTATTCTATTAGAAAACCCTCATTTGATCCACCTTCTGACTCCTGAGACTGCCCATTTCTTTGTTCCCTCTTAGGGAGAAAAAAAAAAAAAATTAACTATCTATGCTGTAGTCAATTTCTTTGTTCTCATTTTTCTTTCTCAAGCTCACTGTCATGAGGTTCCCTCACTAAGAGAAAACACTCATGATGAGGAAGGTCATGACCTCTTGTGGCATCCTCCCATTCTCTATATAATCACTCCCTTCATGATCTAAACTGATTCTATGGTCTTAAAAACTATCAACTCTTGCCATATGATTCAACAATCCCACTTCTGGAAATACATCTAGGCAAAACTATAATTCAAAAAGATACATGCGGGCTTCCCCTGGTGGTCCAGTGGGTAAGGACACCGCCTTGCAGTGCAAGGGCCACCAGTTCGATCCCTGGCCTGGGAAGATCCCACGTGCCGCAGAGTGGCTGGACCAATGTGTCCAATTACCGAGACAGAGCTTTGGAGTGCATGTGCCCAGAGACAGCGCTCTGCAACGACAGACGCCACTGCGATGGGAGGCCCACAGAAGCCAAAGAATAAAGATGGATTAAAATAGAGAAATGAAAAACCAATAGAAGTGGCCCACCTGCTCCCCTTCCTCCCCAACCCAACACCCGCCCAAAATAAGTAAATAAATAAATCTTTATTAAAAAAAAAAGATACATGCAACCCTATGTTCATAGCAACCCTATCTACAATAGGCAAAACACAGAACCAATCTAAAGTGTCCATTAACAAATGAATGGATAAAAAAGATGGTACATATACCATTCAGAAAAATAAAATAATACCATTTTCAGCAACATGGATGGTCTTAGAGATTGTCATACTAAGTGAAGTCAGATATAGAGACACAAATACCACATGTTTAGATTGTACATATTAATTCACATGTACAATCTAAAACGTGACACAAATGAACTTATCAACAAAATAGAAATGGATTCGCAGACATAGAGAACAGACTTGCTGCCAAGGAGAATGGGATAGGGAAGGGACAGATTGAGAGTTTGTAATTAGAAGATGGAAACTCTTATATATAGGATGGAAAAAATCAAATGAACCATATATCCTATGATAAACTAAGGCCCTCAATTTCTAAGAGATAAAAAAAACCTCTTTGTTTTGAGGAAGGGAATTAACTATCTATGCTGTAGTCAATTTCTTTGTTCTCATTTTTCTTTCTCAAGCTCACTGTCATGAGGTTCCCTCACTAAGAGAAAACACTCATGATGAGGAAGGTCATGACCTCTTGTGGCATCCTCCCATTCTCTATATAATCACTCCCTTCATGATCTAAACTGATTCTATGGTCTTAAAAACTATCAACTCTTGCCATATGATTCAACAATCCCACTTCTGGAAATACATCTAGGCAAAACTATAATTCAAAAAGATACATGCGGGCTTCCCCTGGTGGTCCAGTGGGTAAGGACACCGCCTTGCAGTGCAAGGGCCACCAGTTCGATCCCTGGCCTGGGAAGATCCCACGTGCCGCAGAGTGGCTGGACCAATGTGTCCAATTACCGAGACAGAGCTTTGGAGTGCATGTGCCCAGAGACAGCGCTCTGCAACGACAGACGCCACTGCGATGGGAGGCCCACAGAAGCCAAAGAATAAAGATGGATTAAAATAGAGAAATGAAAAACCAATAGAAGTGGCCCACCTGCTCCCCTTCCTCCCCAACCCAACACCCGCCCAAAATAAGTAAATAAATAAATCTTTATTAAAAAAAAAAGATACATGCAACCCTATGTTCATAGCAACCCTATCTACAATAGGCAAAACACAGAACCAATCTAAAGTGTCCATTAACAAATGAATGGATAAAAAAGATGGTACATATACCATTCAGAAAAATAAAATAATACCATTTTCAGCAACATGGATGGTCTTAGAGATTGTCATACTAAGTGAAGTCAGATATAGAGACACAAATACCACATGTTTAGATTGTACATATTAATTCACATGTACAATCTAAAACGTGACACAAATGAACTTATCAACAAAATAGAAATGGATTCGCAGACATAGAGAACAGACTTGCTGCCAAGGAGAATGGGATAGGGAAGGGACAGATTGAGAGTTTGTAATTAGAAGATGGAAACTCTTATATATAGGATGGATAAACAATAAGGTTCTACCATATAGCAGAAGCAACCATATTCAATATCCTATGATAAACTATAATGGAAAAATATGGTAAAGAGTATCTATCTATATATCTCAACTGAGTAACTTTGTTACACAGCAGAGATTAATACAATGCTGTAAATACACTATACTTCAATGAAATTTTTTAAAACTCTACCAACTCTATACTGGTGACAGCCTCTCCCCCCATTTTTATCTCTATCCTGGCCTTCTCCCTTGAACTTCAGGTTCTTATATTGTATTGCTTACTCAATAGCCTTACCTGGATGTTATGAAAGACACTTCAAAAACTTGGTATGTTCAAAACTGAATTCCTAATCTGCCCTTGAAAACCTGCTCCTCCCCTAAGTTTTCCACTTCAGTCAATGAAAATTCTATCCTTTCCGCTGCTCAGGGCAAAATCCTTGAAGGCATCTGTATTTATGAGCTTTCACTGAACTATGTTGCTGTAATGACAACAACAAAAAAAACTCAGCATCTTATGAAGTAATTTTGCTACTTTCTCAAGTTATGTATCAGCAGAGGATGAGGCTCTGGCTTTGTTCCATCTCCTTTGTGTCAGGGTCTTGGCTGAAAGAGCAGCCCCTCCACAACAGTGACTCTCTCCTGGCAAGGAACAGAAGACCTCCAACATGGTGGCATTTAAAGATTCTGCCAGGAAGGTCACATTACTTTTCATACCTAATGTACTGGTCAGAGAAAGTCACATGCCAAGCCTGATTATCAGTGGGGTGCCAGGATACTTCTCCCAGAGGGACAAATCTTGTAGATAGGGTCAGTAAATTTTCGGCAGTACTATAAGAATCTTTGACTCTTTCCTCTAAGCCTCATATCCAATCTATCAGAAAAAATCCAAAAATAACACATGTTAAAAGCAACATGGATGGTCTTAGAGATTGTCATACTAAGTGAAGTCAGATATAGAGACACAAATACCACATGTTTAGATTGTACATATTAATTCACATGTACAATCTAAAACGTGACACAAATGAACTTATCAACAAAATAGAAATGGATTCGCAGACATAGAGAACAGACTTGCTGCCAAGGAGAATGGGATAGGGAAGGGACAGATTGAGAGTTTGTAATTAGAAGATGGAAACTCTTATATATAGGATGGATAAACAATAAGGTTCTACCATATAGCAGAAGCAACCATATTCAATATCCTATGATAAACTATAATGGAAAAATATGGTAAAGAGTATCTATCTATATATCTCAACTGAGTAACTTTGTTACACAGCAGAGATTAATACAATGCTGTAAATACACTATACTTCAATGAAATTTTTTAAAACTCTACCAACTCTATACTGGTGACAGCCTCTCCCCCCATTTTTATCTCTATCCTGGCCTTCTCCCTTGAACTTCAGGTTCTTATATTGTATTGCTTACTCAATAGCCTTACCTGGATGTTATGAAAGACACTTCAAAAACTTGGTATGTTCAAAACTGAATTCCTAATCTGCCCTTGAAAACCTGCTCCTCCCCTAAGTTTTCCACTTCAGTCAATGAAAATTCTATCCTTTCCGCTGCTCAGGGCAAAATCCTTGAAGGCATCTGTATTTATGAGCTTTCACTGAACTATGTTGCTGTAATGACAACAACAAAAAAAACTCAGCATCTTATGAAGTAATTTTGCTACTTTCTCAAGTTATGTATCAGCAGAGGATGAGGCTCTGGCTTTGTTCCATCTCCTTTGTGTCAGGGTCTTGGCTGAAAGAGCAGCCCCTCCACAACAGTGACTCTCTCCTGGCAAGGAACAGAAGACCTCCAACATGGTGGCATTTAAAGATTCTGCCAGGAAGGTCACATT
Organism: Tragulus kanchil; assembly: GCA_022376925.1. NCBI lineage: Eukaryota > Metazoa > Chordata > Mammalia > Artiodactyla > Tragulidae > Tragulus > Tragulus kanchil. The sequence continues at coordinate 91,162,512 of JAIOJX010000005.1, read as the reverse complement.
ACTTTTCATACCTAATGTACTGGTCAGAGAAAGTCACATGCCAAGCCTGATTATCAGTGGGGTGCCAGGATACTTCTCCCAGAGGGACAAATCTTGTAGATAGGGTCAGTAAATTTTCGGCAGTACTATAAGAATCTTTGACTCTTTCCTCTAAGCCTCATATCCAATCTATCAGAAAATCCTGTAGGTCCTTGCTTCAAAATACATCCAGAATGTGTTGGGCACAGTAGGAAATTCAACATTTGTTGAATGAATGAATTAAAGGGATGAAACTTGCATAATTTCCTAATTTTGCCTCATTAATTTTCCTCCCTAACATTGTGAAGCTTAGGAGCTATTTCAATTATATATCTACAGCTGACATCAAATTTTCTTCTTCTTCATTGGGCTTTATTATACCTCATTCATTTCTCTAAGGAAAAATAAGGACTGGATCAATTTAGAGTAATTTTGGCTGAGCAAAAATTTTGCTAGCTCTTTGACAGTTTTATAACAGTAATATTAACATTTAAAATGTGGGTTTTTATAATCATATTTTCAGATTTGGAGGGAGGTTGGGATGGATGGAACAAGTGGGAGCAAGTAGTTTAAATTAAATCTTAAGTCTTAGAGACACTGAAAAAGAAGCTTCCAAAAAATTAATCTAAAAAGAATGACATCTTAATTATAATCATTTTTAAAAGCAACAGTAGATATATACAAAATAACTAGCTCAAGAAAAATTACAAATGAAAATATTTCCTGATAATACTAAGCTATTTTTATTTTGAATAAGACCCTATAGTTCAGCTGAGATATTTCTGCAGTTGTGCAGTCTTCTTGGAGGAAAACCAATATCTTTGGTTATTGGTTCCACTTTAATCTTTTGAAAACTATGTTGCTGTAATGACAACAAAAAAAACTCAGCATCTTATGAAGTAATTTTGCTACTTTCTCAAGTTATGTATCAGCAGAGGATGAGGCTCTGGCTTTGTTCCATCTCCTTTGTGTCAGGGTCTTGGCTGAAAGAGCAGCCCCTCCACAACAGTGACTCTCTCCTGGCAAGGAACAGAAGACCTCCAACATGGTGGCATTTAAAGATTCTGCCAGGAAGGTCACATTACTTTTCATACCTAATGTACTGGTCAGAGAAAGTCACATGCCAAGCCTGATTATCAGTGGGGTGCCAGGATACTTCTCCCAGAGGGACAAATCTTGTAGATAGGGTCAGTAAATTTTCGGCAGTACTATAAGAATCTTTGACTCTTTCCTCTAAGCCTCATATCCAATCTATCAGAAAATCCTGTAGGTCCTTGCTTCAAAATACATCCAGAATGTGTTGGGCACAGTAGGAAATTCAACATTTGTTGAATGAATGAATTAAAGGGATGAAACTTGCATAATTTCCTAATTTTGCCTCATTAATTTTCCTCCCTAACATTGTGAAGCTTAGGAGCTATTTCAATTATATATCTACAGCTGACATCAAATTTTCTTCTTCTTCATTGGGCTTTATTATACCTCATTCATTTCTCTAAGGAAAAATAAGGACTGGATCAATTTAGAGTAATTTTGGCTGAGCAAAAATTTTGCTAGCTCTTTGACAGTTTTATAACAGTAATATTAACATTTAAAATGTGGGTTTTTATAATCATATTTTCAGATTTGGAGGGAGGTTGGGATGGATGGAACAAGTGGGAGCAAGTAGTTTAAATTAAATCTTAAGTCTTAGAGACACTGAAAAAGAAGCTTCCAAAAAATTAATCTAAAAAGAATGACATCTTAATTATAATCATTTTTAAAAGCAACAGTAGATATATACAAAATAACTAGCTCAAGAAAAATTACAAATGAAAATATTTCCTGATAATACTAAGCTATTTTTTATTTTGAATAAGACCCTATAGTTCAGCTGAGATATTTCTGCAGTTGTGCAGTCTTCTTGGAGGAAAACCAATATCTTTGGTTATTGGTTCCACTTTAATCTTTTTGAAATAGACTGGGTCAATCTCCCTCTGCAATTTATATGCCACCATTGATAAAGTCTCCACCAATTTCTCCATATAGTAACATGAGTCAAAATAATTAACCAAAATGGTATGAACATTAAAACAAAAAGTAACAGGTAGAAGAAAAAATCATAGTAGTAGACACAATGGATCTATATATAACAAACAAGTCTCATGAGATCATTGGAATTAACTAAGACCAAATATATGTCTTTTGTCATACTCAGAAATAAATGAAATTATTTCAGTGGGGATGGGGGCAGGGGGACTGTTGGACAAAATGTACCAAGTCATCAAGATGAACAGTTATCATACCACTAAAAAACTATAATGGCAGCAACAAGTAACTGTTGACCCAAAATTCATGGTCCTCCAATGAGAATATACAGCTGTTTCTGGAAATCTGCCCAGCCAGGGACTACAATGCCAGAACCTCCCACACCCAGGGATGCTCTGTGGCAAGCTGTCATCAGTGGAATGGAAACAGAAAGGCTGGTGCCACTTCTCAGCCTCGTTAGGTCTCTTCCCTGCTCTTGCCCCTTCTGTCAGCTGGAAGTAGACCCAGAGGCCTTCGGGGATGGGCAACCATGGGTGGAAGGGACCCAGTCTCCTGAGGGAAAATCCTTAAGATCAGGAACTCACTTGCCCTGCTATCTTTAAAAAAAAAAAAAGAAAGAAAGAAAAAAATCCAAATCTAGAAAAGTCATGAATAGGTTCCTCTGAAGCATTATTTATAACAAAAATGGAAATAAACATGAATACCAAGAGAATTAAGGAAATGATGGTATATTTACTTAGATTGGTTATTATTGCTCTGTAAAATATGCCTTAGAGCAGGAAATGAGATTGTTGTTAGGGAGGTGGTGAAGACAAAAGATGGACAGATAAAAGAGGAATGGGGAAGACAGGAAGCTAGAAGGCAAATGACCAAAACAGGGAAATCACTAAAAGTCTCAACATAAGGAGAAGAATCATACTATATTCTGATTCCATAGTCATAGAGAAAGAGAGGGGGGGGGGGGCATATGCAAGTGATTGCTCACCATGTGGTACCAGCTGGGGAGGTTTCTGTTGTTATGTGGAAGGCTACTGAGTGATCAATAGGTTTTTTCCCTCTACCATTTCCTAGAATCCAGATCTTACAAATCAGTCTAAGACCAAAGAAGCTCAAGTTTTCAGCATCTATATTTTAGGAGCTTAGAAATGAGTACACTTTCCTGCAATATGTACCCTTCTCCATCAGTAAGTTCCTTTCAGAAATAATTTCATTCTATTTCCTTCAAAAAGTGAAGCTCCTTGGGAGTAGGGCCATGTCTTGTGGACCTCTGTAGCCACACTGATACTAGCACACAGTAGGCTCTTCATGAACTCATTTAGGCATTCATTCTACAAATGTTTCCATACCTACTACATCCTAAGCCTTTTTCTAGACTCTGGGGATAGAGCCATGAAAAAAAGCCACCATCTTCCTGTAGAGGGGGGCGCCGGTGCTGTCTGCCTGCCTTTCTCACAAAGAATCCATCTGGGCTGAATCCATCACTAAAACACTTTCAAAATAGTTTCGAGGAGGCTTCACCACTACACATCCAGTAGGATGGCTATAATAGCAAGCAAACAAAAAAAGACTGATAACAAGCAGTTTTAGAGAGAATGTGGAAAAATCAGAGCACACACAAGACTGGTAGAAACATAAAATGGTGTAGTCACCTTGGAAAACAATCTCGCAGTTTCTCAAAAGGTGAAAAACAGCTAACATATGATGGAGCAATTCCAGTACTAGAATTTTCTCCAAGAGAAATGAAAACACATCCACACAGACCTGTCCATAAGTGTTTACAGCAGCATTTGTCTTAATAGTCAAAACTGAAAATAATTCAAAGATAAAAATAAAGCCCATCCACAGATGACTGGATAAACAAATTGTGGTACATCCATACAATGGTATGGTATAGTATTCCACAAAGTATTAATATTATTAACCATTAGAACAAACAGAGTACTGAGAGGAGCTAAGATATGAATGAATGCTGAAACCATGTTAAGGGACCACATTCTGTATGATTCCATTTATAGGAAATGCCTAGAATAGGCAAATCTATAGAGAGACAGATGGTAGATGTCTGGTTGCTTAGGACTGAGGTGAGTCAGGGGACTGGTAGCTAAGAGAAACAGAGTTTCTTTTTAGGCTAATGGAAAGATTATGGTTGCATAACTCTTATACTAAAATATCATTGAATTGGACACTTTAAATGAGTAAACTGTATGCTATGTGAATTATACTTCAATAAAGCTGTTTTTAAAAGGAGGAAAAGGAATTAGAGGGAAAGAAGCAACAGCTATTGCTGTTTTCAGTGCATTAAACATCAGTATTGAGTTTGGAGGCCCGGTATCTGGAGTCACCATGAAAGCTTCTGCATGAAGCCTGGCAATTATTTGAGGATCTGAACCTTCTTTCAAAACAATTCAGTTGTAATTGCAAGAAAGTAGAGTTAGTCTCTCAGTCATGTCGGACTCTTTTTTGACCCCATGGACTATAGCCTGCCAGGTTCCCCTGTCCATGGAATTCTCTAGGCAAGAATACTGGAGTGGGTAGCCTTTCCCTTCTCCAGAGAATCTTCCCAACCCAGGGTTTGAACCTGAGTCTCCTGCATTGCAGGTGGATTCTTTACCATCTGAACCACCAGGGAAGCCATAACTCATCAATTTAAATCTTCCTGAAAAATTGAAAAGTGTTATCCATTCCGACAATTTTCCTTTTTTTATGGAAGCACATTAGAAAAAAGTCATCAATTCTTTTTTCAGTGGAAATACGATTTCCAAAGTTGCACAGCTGGAACACATCAATCGACTGAGAAGGTTTCTGCTTCCCTAACAACTGTTAGCAACAATGAGTCAGACATAAAACAGATAGATCTGTCTGAAGATAGATCTGTCTTTCCATCCAGCTGGAAAACACTCATTGAATAATAGATGACAAGAGTAATGATGTTAGACTTCTTTCAATATAAGCCTTAAAGTAAAATAATCAAAACATCCTTATTCTATATTGCAATAGGAGTATTGACAGACAAGTGTTTGGAGCAAACTAGTCTCTTTTACAAAAATGCAAATGGTATAGTATTCCACAAAGTATAATAACCATTAGACGGAAGTAAGAATGAGGCAAACCATGTTAAGGGACCACATTCTGTATGATTCCATTTATAGGAAATGCCTAGAATAGGCAAATCTATAGAGAGACAGATGGTAGATGTCTGGTTGCTTAGGACTGAGGTGAGTCAGGGGACTGGTAGCTAAGAGAAACAGAGTTTCTTTTTAGGCTAATGGAAAGATTATGGTTGCATAACTCTTATACTAAAATATCATTGAATTGGACACTTTAAATGAGTAAACTGTATGCTATGTGAATTATACTTCAATAAAGCTGTTTTTAAAAGGAGGAAAAGGAATTAGAGGGAAAGAAGCAACAGCTATTGCTGTTTTCAGTGCATTAAACATCAGTATTGAGTTTGGAGGCCCGGTATCTGGAGTCACCATGAAAGCTTCTGCATGAAGCCTGGCAATTATTTGAGGATCTGAACCTTCTTTCAAAACAATTCAGTTGTAATTGCAAGAAAGTAGAGTTAGTCTCTCAGTCATGTCGGACTCTTTTTTGACCCCATGGACTATAGCCTGCCAGGTTCCCCTGTCCATGGAATTCTCTAGGCAAGAATACTGGAGTGGGTAGCCTTTCCCTTCTCCAGAGAATCTTCCCAACCCAGGGTTTGAACCTGAGTCTCCTGCATTGCAGGTGGATTCTTTACCATCTGAACCACCAGGGAAGCCATAACTCATCAATTTAAATCTTCCTGAAAAATTGAAAAGTGTTATCCATTCCGACAATTTTCCTTTTTTTATGGAAGCACATTAGAAAAAAGTCATCAATTCTTTTTTCAGTGGAAATACGATTTCCAAAGTTGCACAGCTGGAACACATCAATCGACTGAGAAGGTTTCTGCTTCCCTAACAACTGTTAGCAACAATGAGTCAGACATAAAACAGATAGATCTGTCTGAAGATAGATCTGTCTTTCCATCCAGCTGGAAAACACTCATTGAATAATAGATGACAAGAGTAATGATGTTAGACTTCTTTCAATATAAGCCTTAAAGTAAAATAATCAAAACATCCTTATTCTATATTGCAATAGGAGTATTGACAGACAAGTGTTTGGAGCAAACTAGTCTCTTTTACAAAAATGCAAATGGTAACATAAATCTTATCTGATCGTTTGCAGCTATTTAACATTAATCCATTAGCTGAATTATTATGCTAATCATTCATGGCCAGAATGTTGGGCATTTATATCCTGACCATATACAATTCCCAAATGACAGGGGCAGGAAGGTGCCATGGCTCAGTTCAGTGTTTGGAGTAGCTGAACCTTCTACCAGATTCTAGGAGTGGGTCCCTCCCTTGTCTGGGCCACACCGGACTGAAAAACAATCCTGCATCTCCACGCATGCTACCCTGCTGCAGCAAGCGCTGTTAATGTGTACTGTTCAATATCCTTGATACAATCTCAACATCATTTTCATGTTTCATTCTGACAGGGCTTTTCTCTGGGTTCAGTGTTCTGTACCTATTGATTTAGACTTCTACACCATGCAACAATCACAGAAATTTCTCTGCAAAAACAAGGTCGCCTAGACTATCAGGTGAATTCATTCAAACAGCACACTGGATTTCACATTTTATTTAAACCAAGAGGTCCTTTGGGTGCTGGTGCTACCTCTGTGACATGATTCGTCTACTTTCAGCTCTTAGTTCTAAGGAATAAAACCTGATCCTTGACAGATTTTTATGTAAATAATGGCAAGGAGCCTTGTCGGTAACAGAAAGGTCAGAGAATTGATGCACCTGAGTGAGCACTGAATGAAATGCGGTCTTCCCTTGCACCACATTCCCCGTGGCTGTGTGTTCTTGGGCAAGGCTTTCACCCTTTCTGGTCCCTGTTATCCATTCCCCGAAAAATTGAAAAGTGTTATCCATTCCAAATTTTCCTTTTTTATGGAAGCACATTAGAAAAAAGTCATCAATTCTTTTTTCAGTGGAAATACGATTTCCAAAGTTGCACAGCTGGAACACATCAATCGACTGAGAAGGTTTCTGCTTCCCTAACAACTGTTAGCAACAATGAGTCAGACATAAAACAGATAGATCTGTCTGAAGATAGATCTGTCTTTCCATCCAGCTGGAAAACACTCATTGAATAATAGATGACAAGAGTAATGATGTTAGACTTCTTTCAATATAAGCCTTAAAGTAAAATAATCAAAACATCCTTATTCTATATTGCAATAGGAGTATTGACAGACAAGTGTTTGGAGCAAACTAGTCTCTTTTACAAAAATGCAAATGGTAACATAAATCTTATCTGATCGTTTGCAGCTATTTAACATTAATCCATTAGCTGAATTATTATGCTAATCATTCATGGCCAGAATGTTGGGCATTTATATCCTGACCATATACAATTCCCAAATGACAGGGGCAGGAAGGTGCCATGGCTCAGTTCAGTGTTTGGAGTAGCTGAACCTTCTACCAGATTCTAGGAGTGGGTCCCTCCCTTGTCTGGGCCACACCGGACTGAAAAACAATCCTGCATCTCCACGCATGCTACCCTGCTGCAGCAAGCGCTGTTAATGTGTACTGTTCAATATCCTTGATACAATCTCAACATCATTTTCATGTTTCATTCTGACAGGGCTTTTCTCTGGGTTCAGTGTTCTGTACCTATTGATTTAGACTTCTACACCATGCAACAATCACAGAAATTTCTCTGCAAAAACAAGGTCGCCTAGACTATCAGGTGAATTCATTCAAACAGCACACTGGATTTCACATTTTATTTAAACCAAGAGGTCCTTTGGGTGCTGGTGCTACCTCTGTGACATGATTCGTCTACTTTCAGCTCTTAGTTCTAAGGAATAAAACCTGATCCTTGACAGATTTTTATGTAAATAATGGCAAGGAGCCTTGTCGGTAACAGAAAGGTCAGAGAATTGATGCACCTGAGTGAGCACTGAATGAAATGCGGTCTTCCCTTGCACCACATTCCCCGTGGCTGTGTGTTCTTGGGCAAGGCTTTCACCCTTTCTGGTCCCATAAGAAGGAGTTAAATTCAGTGTCTGTACGGTCCTTTCTGACTCTAAAGTTTTGTCTTTCAACTCAGTTAAAACTGGCCTCTGTAGAGTCCAATTAATTATGTTTCTCATTAACAGGCGAAAACTACTCTTACATGAGACACAAGCTCTTGGCTACTCTTTCAAGGGGAAATACTCAGAATCCATAGCCAACGACACGTAATTTATCTTTCTGCACTTGGGATTTTGGCTTTCATTTGGCAGTCATTTCCCAAAATGCAAAATGAAAGAATTTAAAACAAGCAGCAGCCAAAAAATTCCTGGCCAAGAAACTACCTCGGCAGCTTCTTCATTTCTAGAGTCACTTTTTAGACTTTACCTTACAGTTGTGTTCTGGCAAATCTGATTGAATCAGTATGTCGTTTATAGCCAGACTGCGTCCTCTGGCTTGATCTATCATCTGCTCTAGAAAATGCCATTAAGACAGTAAAAAGAAGTTGGGAGAGGTTTTACTGCAAAGAAATGAGTCTTTTTCAATACAAATACTGACCCTGCTGGAAAAGCTTGAATACAGCAGCTTCAGAAATCAAAGTCAAGGTCATCTTAATCATCAGCAAAATAAGCTGTGGTCCTGGAATATAAGTATTGGTCTAGTAGAGGCCCTCCCAATAAAATTTCCTCTCTGACACTTACCTAATCTTGGACTCCAATAAGTGTTAGTCACTCAGTCATTTTTCTGACTCTTCTGTACCTATTGATTTAGACTTCTACACCATGCAACAATCACAGAAATTTCTCTGCAAAAACAAGGTCGCCTAGACTATCAGGTGAATTCATTCAAACAGCACACTGGATTTCACATTTTATTTAAACCAAGAGGTCCTTTGGGTGCTGGTGCTACCTCTGTGACATGATTCGTCTACTTTCAGCTCTTAGTTCTAAGGAATAAAACCTGATCCTTGACAGATTTTTATGTAAATAATGGCAAGGAGCCTTGTCGGTAACAGAAAGGTCAGAGAATTGATGCACCTGAGTGAGCACTGAATGAAATGCGGTCTTCCCTTGCACCACATTCCCCGTGGCTGTGTGTTCTTGGGCAAGGCTTTCACCCTTTCTGGTCCCATAAGAAGGAGTTAAATTCAGTGTCTGTACGGTCCTTTCTGACTCTAAAGTTTTGTCTTTCAACTCAGTTAAAACTGGCCTCTGTAGAGTCCAATTAATTATGTTTCTCATTAACAGGCGAAAACTACTCTTACATGAGACACAAGCTCTTGGCTACTCTTTCAAGGGAAGTACTCAGAATCCATAGCCAACGACACGTAATTTATCTTTCTGCACTTGGGATTTTGGCTTTCATTTGGCAGTCATTTCCCAAAATGCAAAATGAAAGAATTTAAAACAAGCAGCAGCCAAAAAATTCCTGGCCAAGAAACTACCTCGGCAGCTTCTTCATTTCTAGAGTCACTTTTTAGACTTTACCTTACAGTTGTGTTCTGGCAAATCTGATTGAATCAGTATGTCGTTTATAGCCAGACTGCGTCCTCTGGCTTGATCTATCATCTGCTCTAGAAAATGCCATTAAGACAGTAAAAAGAAGTTGGGAGAGGTTTTACTGCAAAGAAATGAGTCTTTTTCAATACAAATACTGACCCTGCTGGAAAAGCTTGAATACAGCAGCTTCAGAAATCAAAGTCAAGGTCATCTTAATCATCAGCAAAATAAGCTGTGGTCCTGGAATATAAGTATTGGTCTAGTAGAGGCCCTCCCAATAAAATTTCCCTCTCTCTGACACTTACCTAATCTTGGACTCCAATAAGTGTTAGTCACTCAGTCATGTCTGACTCTGAGACCCCATGGATTGTAGTCTGTTGGCCTCCTCTGTCCTCTAAATCAGACAGGATCCAATTTTAAAATGTAAATTTTTCTGTTAGGATCTCAGACAGTAAAATGAGAGCAGTTGGGGAGCTCAGGTCATTGCCTGGAAGACTAACATTATGAAGCTGGGCATCCAAAAACTTCCCCAAGGACACCACAGAGCAGGAAAGAAAATAACTCCTGAGACAAACCTCCCCACAATGCTCAACAATCCTGACATTTGTGTTTTATCTCAAGCCATATTCTATACGTCTGGGAAGCAAGTAAAGCGCAAAATAGACCTATTGACAGGCTTTAGTGCTGGCAGAAGCATAAAAATTGCTTTTTTTTTTAAAAAAAAAAAAAGCTGAAAGGAAAAGCCTTTGTCCTTCTTTATTAGACAAGGCTCTGTAGCTACAAAAGCCTGTTAAGGCCCAACCTTGAAATAGAATTTCTTTTCCACCTTTCCTGGCAAATACACCTCTAAACACCCAACACAACAGCACTGTTGGAGGTGCTATCTATCTGTCCAGATTCAACATCTAGAAACCTACAAGCAGATTAAGAGGCTCAGGCCTTCAAGTGTAGATACAGTGTGAGCCACACCCCTTGAGGTGCTGATTCCTGGCACAGAGAAGGTCCAGCTGCCCTGGGATTCTGTGCTGTGAGGAGAGACCTTGGGTCATCCTTTCACGGGTGCTTCACTTGGGAAGACTTTGCTCAACCACATCAAGCAGACAGACAAAAAAAAAGCCCTAAACTGTGTGGTAACCCCATCAGTGTAACTCAGAGTCATCTCCTACAGGGTCCCTGGCTGCCCACCTCCCACTACCCTGCAGGATAAATGGTATCTCACCATGGGAGTAGACTTGGTTTGGAGACAATTTCAGCATGAGTTGACTCCTGAGAGGAGTGGAGGCTGAAGTTCCTGTGGTAACTGGAAGCTTCCAGCATGAGTTTGCTAGATCAATGGTTGGTGCAGCCCCCTACCATGTGAACTGTGCTTTATGTCCAGATTGATGTTGAGCAGGGCCCTGTGGGGCTTCTGGACACAGAGGCCCTGTTGTCCGCCATTCCTTATAGGCAAGACTCCAGCCTCCATGACCTTCTCTGAATCCCAAAGAGCAGAACAGTTGCTAATCAAAGGAGAAGCAGAAACGAAACCACCTAAGGCAAGATCAAAGGGACAGAGAAGCTCATCAAGATTGGGGGGGGGGGGGCTTCCCCTGGTGGTCCAGTGGGTAAGGACACCGCCTTGCAGTGCAAGGGGCGCCGGTTCAATCCCTGGCCTGGGAAGATCCCACGTGCCGCAGAGCGGCTGGACTGATGTGTCCAATTACCGAGCCGGAGCTCTGGAGCGCATGCGCCCAGAGCCGGTGCTCTGTGACAACAGACGCCACCGCGATGGGAGGCCCACAGGAGCCAAAGAACACAGACGGCTGAAAATAGAGAAATGAAAAATCAACAGAAGTGGCCCGCCCTCTCCCCTCCCTCCCCAACCCAACCTCCGCCCAAAATAAATAAATAAATAAATAAATCTTAAAAAAAAAAAAAAAAGATTAGAAGACGGGGGGCTTCCCTGGTGGTCCAGTGGGTCAAGAGTCCACCTTGCAGTGCGAGGGGCACCAGTTCGATCCCTGGCCTGGGAAGATCGCACATGCATGGAGCGGCTTTGATCCATGTACAAGTACAATCCAGCACACTGGAGTGCATGCACCTGGATCTGGTGCTCTGCAACAAGAGAGGCCACTGTGATGGGAGACCCACACAGGCTAAAGAATAAAGATGGATGAAAATAAATAAAAAATCAATAAAAGAGGCCAAAATTAAAAAAAAAAAAAAAAAAGATTAGGAGATGCACCACCTAAGACCCCACACACACACTGATCTTATCAGGGACTTCAGTGTCAAATTCCCATCAACTCAGCATCAACTACAGAGTTGGAAACCACTGTTCCTACCTTCTAATACTGACTAGTGTTTTTTCTGGTCTAGAACTTTGTATAGATGGAATCATATATGTACTATCCTGTGTGTGTGGCCTCTTTCACTCAGCAGAACACATTAGAAACGTGTCCTTACAGCTGCCTGTGGTCACAGCTTGCTCCTTTGCGCTGCTGAAGTGGTCAGTCCTGCAGACAGACCTCAGTCAGGTTCTCTATATCACTCTTCATGGACACCAGGGCCAGTGCCAGCTTTACAGTCTCCCTCTACTGGCCTGTCGTTTTGCCTCCTGCATGGCCATATGGGCTCCTTCTCATGGTGAGCTGAATGATCACTGGAGTAAACCTGACAAGGCTTAGACCTACTTATTGAGTGATACTGAATACGTTGTTAGACATCTCTTACTCTCAGTTTGCTCCTCCAGGGGTGACAGTGATTAATACCATATAGTAGAAAATTGCTAGAACACAGGAGACCGGGAGTGGAGCCAGTGCTTAAAAACAGGAGCTTTATTTCTTATATTTATGGTGTCTGTTTTTTAAGGCTGCTATCACAAAGTGCCACAAACTTGGTGGCTCAAAACAGAGGAAATATATTCTTTCACAGGTGTGAATGCTAGAAGTCTAAGATCAAGGTGACTGGAAGGTCATGCTCTCTCTGTAGGCCTTAGAGCAGGATCGGTTCCATGTCTTTCTCAGAGCTTCAGCTGTGGCCAGCAATCCTCAAATCCTTTGGCTTATAGACTCATCATTCCAATATCTGCCTCCATCTTCACATGCCATCTCTGTGTTTCTTTTCCATATAAGGACACCAGTCACACTGGATTAAGGGCCCACTCTACTCCATTATGACCTCTTCTGAGTGTCTGCAACAACCCAACTTCCAAATAAAGTCATATTCAGAGGTTTCCAGAAAGACCTGAAATGGGGGAAGTATGGGGTGAGGATGAGAGGAACACTATCCAACCAAGGATAACCATCTCCTCAGCTAAATTATAAAATAATTTATTTAAAAGATTGTGTCTTGTACAACATTGCTCTGCATTACTTGCACCTTTGATAAAGCAGAATATTTGATAAAGCAGAAACTGATCATGATGATGAATTTAATCTGCATTCTGAGGAGAGATAAGAAAAGATCCAACTGCAAGATAAAACATAGATGCTTGGCCTCAATTTCTATAGGTGTTGGTGCATCACTTCAGAAGCTTTAAAGTAAAAGACTAGCATTCTTTCACAGAAATCAGCATTTTCTTATAACTGATCAGAATCTATATTGTTCCATCTACGAGACTTGATTAAAAGTAAAGTTAAAAAGAGATTGAAGGTAATTTTCAGATTTTATTCCACCTATAGTAACATGGGACATCCCAGGCCTCATCTGAGATTTGGGACATAACTACATCAATAGTCTGCTTGTGCCCTGAAAATGCTCGAGTTTGGGTGCCTTCTCTCAGTCCCAAAGTCAGGCCAGTTTTCTGTATGTGCTTTGATGGAACTTCTCTGCTGAACTCCTGGATTCCCACAAAAGCTCTTCCTGGAGAGCCCAAGATTGTGGAATAGAAGGGCATCATCTTCTCCTGCAAGACCACCAAAATTGTAACTAGCTCTTTAACCTCTTTTTTTTTAAAATTTTGGCCTCTTTTTATTGACTTTTTATTTATTTATTTTTCATCCATCTTTATTCTTCGCTCTGTGTGGGCCTCCCTTTGCAGTGTCCTCTCTTGTTGCAGAGCATCAGCTCTGGACTTACACGCTCCAGAGTGCTGGCTCACAATTGGACACACTGATCAGCTGCTCCATGGCACGTGGGACCTTCCCTGGCCAGGGATCATACCAGTTCCCCTTGCACTGCAAGATGGACTCTTTACCCACTGACCACCAGGGAAGGCCACAACTAGCTCTTGAACAACCACCACAGGAGGATGCTGGAACCCAACAATGAAAAAAGATATGCTGTGTCCAAGGACAAAGAAGAAGCTGCAACACTAAGAGGGGGTACAATCATGTTAAAATCAGACACCATACTCACCAGGTGTGGGACCCACAAACTGGAGAACAATAATACCAAAGAAGTTCTCACACTGTTGTGACAGTTCTAGGCCCCACATTGTGCTTCCCAATCTGAGGATTCTGCAAAGGGACTGGGAATCCCCAGGGAATCTGAAGACCAGCAGGATTCCATAGGACTGGAGAAACAGAGACTCACCAGGTTTTGTACAAACAAAGCCTTGTGCACACCAGGACCCAAGGGAAAGGAGCACTGAGCACACAGGAGACTGATCCAGACTTGCCTGTGAGTGCTTTAGGGTCACCTGTGGAAGCATGGGTGAGCAGTAGTCTGTCACAGGGATAGGGGCACTGGTAGCAGAAGTCTTGGGAGGTGCATGCTGGCATATGTCCTCTTGGAGGTCACCATTAGCCCTATCATAGAACCCGCAGACACCAGGACTGGATCACCTCAGGCCAAATGACAAATAGGGAGTGAGTACAGTCCTAGCCTTCAGCAGAAAATTCCCTGGTGGTCCGGTGGGTGAGGAGTCTGCCTTGCAGTGCAAGGGGCACTGGTTGGATCCCTGATCTGGGAAGATCCCACATGTCACAGCAGCTGGACTGGTGTGTCCAATTATGAGTCAGCACTCTGGGGCACATACACCCAGAGCCAGTGCTATGCAGCGAGAGAGGCCACTGCAATTGGAGGCCCACACAGGCCAAAGAATAAAGACGGATGAAGATAAGTGATGACTTAGAGGCAAAAAAAGAAAAAATTCAAAGTATATTAAAAAAGAAAGATTTATTGAGCATGACCCTGCCCACCAGAGCAAGATCCAGTTATGCCAAAAGCAAGCTCCTCCAATCAGGAATCCTGCACAGGTTTTATTCTTGTCCATCAGAGAGCAGACAGAAGAAGCAAGAACTACAATCCCATAACTTCCAGAATGAAAATAACCATCACAGAAAGCTAACGAAAATGATCACATAGATCACAGCCTTGTGTAAATCAATGAAGCTATAAGCCATGCCACAAAGGCCACCCAAGACAAATGGATTATGGTGGAGAATTCTGACAAAACATGGTCCATTGGAGAAGGGAATGCAAACCACTCCAGTACTTTTGCCTCTAGAACCCTATCAACAGTATGAAATCACAAAAAGACATGACACTGGAAGATGAGTCCTTGAGTCATTAGGTGTCAAATATGCTACTGGGACAGAGTGGAGAAATACCTCCAGGAAGAGTGAAGAGGCTGAGCCAAAGCAGAAATGAATCTCACTTACAGATGTATCTGGTGGTGAAAGTAAAATCCAATGCTATAAAGAACAATATTGCGTAGGAACCTGGAATGTTATGTCCATGAGTCAAAAAAAATTAGACATGATCAGGCAGGAGATGGCAAAATCAACACTGACATTTTTGCAATCACTGAACAAAAATGGATAGGAATGGACCAATTAAATTCAGATAATCATTACATCTATGACTGTGGGCAAGAATCCCTTAAGAGAAATGGAGGAGCCTTCATAGTCAAAAAAAATGTCACAAATGCAATACTTTGGTGCAATCTGAAAAATGACAGAATGACCTTGGTTTGTTTCTAAGGTAAATCATTCAATATCACAATAACCCAAGTATATACCCCAATCACTAAATCAAAGAAGCTGAAGTCAACCAGTTTTATGAAGACCTACAAGACCTAGAACTAACAACAAAAAATGGAAAATATTTTCATCATAGAGAATTGGAATGCAAAGTAGGAAGTCAAGAGATCCTGGAGTAACAGGAAAGCTTGGCTTTGTTCAAAATGAAGCACAGCAAAGGCTAACAGAGATTTGTCAGGAAAACACAGTGGTCAGAGCAAACACTCTTTTCCAACATCACAAGATGTGACTCTACACATGACTATCACCGATGGTCAATACCGAAATCAGATTGATTGTTTTCTTTGTAGCTGAAGATTGAGAAGCTCTATACAGTCAGCAAAAACAAGATCCGGAGCTGACTGTGGCTGAGATCATGAACTTCTTACTGCAAAATTCAGACTTAAACTGAAAAAAGTAAGGAAAACCACTAGGCCATTCAGGTATGACCTAAATAAAATTCCTTATGTTTACACAGTGGAGGTGATAAATAGATACAAGGGATTGTATCTGGTAAGACAGAGTGCCTAAAGAACTATGGACAGAGGTTTGAAACACTGTATAGGAGGCAGTGACCAAAACCATCTCAAAGGAAAAGAAATGCAAGAATGCAAACTAGTCTCAGGAGGCCTTAAAAATGGCAGAGAAAAGAATAGAAGTAAAGGCAAGGAGAAAGAGAAAGATACATTCAATTGAATGCAGAGTTCTAGAGAATAGCAAAGAGAGATAAACAAACAAAAAAGTCTTCTTAAGTGAACAATGCAAAGAAATAGAGGAAAATCAGAATGGGGAAGTCAGGATAGCTCTTTGAGAACACTGGCGATACCAAGGGAATTTTTCATGCAAAAATGGGCACAATAAAGGACAGACAGTATGGACCTAACAGAAGCAGAAGATATTAAGAGGAGGTGGCAAGAATACACAGAAGAACTATACCAAAAAGGTCTTAATGACCCAGATAACCATAATGGTTTGATCACCCACCTAGAGCCAGACATACTGGAGTGTGAAGTGAAGTGGGCCTTGGAAAACATTACTATGAACAAAGCTAGTGGATGTGATGGAATTCCAGCTGAGCTATTTCAAATCCTAAAAGACAATGCTATTAAAGTGCTGCATGCAATATGCCAACAAATTAGGAAGACTCAGCAGTGGTCACAGGACTGGAAAAAGGTCAGCTTTCATTCCAATCCCAAACATGGGCAATACCAAAGAATGTTCAAACTATCACACAACTGCAGTCATTTCACATGCTAGAAAGGTCATGGTCAAAACTCTTCAAGCTAGGCTTCAGAAGTATGTGAACTTAGAACTTACAGATGTACCAACTGGATTCAGAAGAGGGAGAGAAGGGATTTCCCTGGTGGTCCAGTGGCTAAGACTCTGTGCTCCCAATGCTGGCGACCTGGGTTCAAGCTAGATTCCACATACCATAACTAAGACCCAGTGCAACCAAATAAATACGTTAAGAAAAGAGAGAGAAACCAGATACCAAATTGCCAACATATATTTGATCATAGAAAAAGCAGGAGAATTCCAGAAAGAAATATCTAGTTCTACTTCGTTAACTACGCTAAAGCCTTTGACTGTGTGGATCACAAAAAACTTTGGAAAATTCTTAAAGAGATTTGAATACCAAACCACCTTGTCTGCTTCCTGAGAAACCTGTATGCAAGTCAAGAAGCAACAGTTAGAAACACACATGGAACAATGGACTGGTTGCAAATTGGGAAAGGAGTACGTCAAGGTTGTACATTGTCATCCGTCTTATTTAATTTATATGCAGAGTACATAATGTGGAAATGCTGGTCTGGATCAAGTACAAGCTGGAATCAAGATTGCCGGGAGAAATATCAATAACCTCAGATATGCAGATGACACCACTCTTACGGCAAAAAAGTAAAGAGAAACTAAAGAACCTCTTGATGAAGGTGAAAAAGGAGAGTGAAAAGGCTGGCCTAAAACTCAGCCTCAAAAAATGAAGATCATGGCATCTCATCCCATCACTTCGTGACAAATAAATGGTCAAACAATGGAAATAATGACAGACTTTATTTTCTAGGACTCCAAAATTACTGCAGATGGTGTCTGCAGCAATGAAATTAAAAGACACTTGTTCCTTGGAAGAAAAGTTATGACAAACCTAGATAATGTATTAAGAAGCAGAGATCACTTTGCTGACAAAAGTCTGTGCAGTCAAAACTATGATTTCTCCAGTAGTCATGTATGGATGTGAGAGTTGGACCATAATGAATGCTGGGCACAAAACAATTGATTCTTGCAAACTGTGGTATCGGAGAAGATTCTTGAGAGTCCCTTAGACTGCAAGGAGATCAAACCAGTCGATCCTAAAGGAAATCAACCCTGAATGTTCATTGGAAAGACTGATGCTGAAGTTTCAATACTTTTCCTCCTGATGCGAAGAGCAAACTCATTGGAAAAGATCCTGATGTTGGGAAAGAATGAGGGTAGCAAAAGAAGAGGTCAACAGAAGATAAGATGGTTGGATGGCATCACTGACTTTATTGACATGAGTTTGAACAAACTCCAGTAGATAGTGATGGACAGGAAAGCCTGAGGTGTTGTAGTTCATGGGGTCACAATGAGCCAGACACAACTTAGTGACTAAAGAACACCACCAATAGTAACACGTTTCTTTAGTGTTTTTTTCTCAGCTACAACAGTGATATGACATTCTCTAGACATTGGAAGTAACGACTGGGAGGCAGACTGCTGAAATGCATAATCATTTCCCCACAGAACCATTCATTTCCCAGTTCTTCAGATGAGAAGGGAAAAAAAATCAAGTTCAAATTTCTTGTCTGCATACACGATGGTATTAACAAGGGCCATATCTATTCTAATTTTCCTTTGTATCATCTCTGTTGTTTATATAACTTTGCTCCCATGGCCTCAAATTCCATAGAAGTAGAGTTCTTCAAGCATCAGAATCACAGTAAGATATACATTTGATAATAATATTTAGTTTCTATTATCTATGCTATCCAAAGGGTAGAATACATGAAGTCTGCCTGGTTTCCTCTTACACTCAATAATTTTTTAAATGAAGAATTAGCAAAACTCTCCAATGGTACTGTATCTCAAAGACGCTGAAATGTTAAGATTTTAGTTGTCCAAAAAATGATGGCTATTTTCTAATGGCAGTCTTCTATTTAGTTCTGCAAGCAAACTGGTTGTAGGAATAATACAATTTTTCCAAAGGATTCAAATGAGGTGCTCTCATTCTGTATGTAAATCAGATAAAACTAAAGGCCATCTTTATTTTTTCTGAACTTACTACAGTTCTAAAGCAGTTTCTCTTCACCCCACTACAAGTACAGTTTGATATCTAAAGCAACTAGAGAAAGGAGAATAAACCAACCCCAAAGTTGAAAAAACAAAAAACATAGTGAGTAGAAAGGAAGCAATCATGAATAACAGAGCAGAAATAAATGAAATAGACACCAAGAAAACAATTTTTAAAAGTCAATGAAATTAAAAGCTGTTAAAAGATAAACAAAATTTATAGACCTTTAGTCAAACCCATCAAGAAAAAAAATGGAGGGTCCTAACAAGTAAAATGAGAAATGGAAGTTACAACAGGTACCACATAAATACAAAAGATCCTAGGAGACAACCATAAGCAACTATATGCCAATAAAATGGACAACCTAGAAGAAATGGACTAACTCTTAGGAACGTATAATCTTCCAAGACTGAACCAGGAAGAAACAGATAATATGAACAGACAAATCACAAGTACTCAAATTAAAACTGCAATTTAAAAACTTCCAACAGGGTTTCCCTGGTGGTCCAGTGGATAAAGGGTCCACCTTGCAGTGCAAGGGGCACCGGTTTAATCCCTGGCTGGGGAAGATCTCATGTGCCATGGAGCAGCTGGCCCAATGTGTTCAATTACATGCCAGTGCTCTGAAGTGTGTGCGCCCAGAGCCGATGCTCTGCAATGAGAGAGGACACTGCAATGGGAGGCCCACAGAGGTCAAAGAATAAAGATGTGTGAAAATAAATAAACAACAACAACAATAAAATGAGGGAAAAATTTTTAAAAATAAATACATTTTTTTAAATTAAAAAACAAAAAACTTCCAACAAATAAAAGTTCAGGACCTGATGGCTTCACAGGCAAATTCTAACAAACATTTACAGAAGAGTTAATCTCTAACCTTCTAAAACTCTTGCAAAAAATTGCAGAGAAAGGAACATACCCAGACACATTCTATGAGGTCACCATCACCCTGATACCAAAACCAGACAAAGACATTACAAAGAAAACTATAGGCTAATATTATTGATGAACATAGACGCAAAAGTTCTCAACAGAATACTACCAAACTGAATCCAGCAATACATTAAAAAGATCATAAAACACTATAATCAAGGGGATTTATCCCAGAGATGAAAGGATTTTTCAATTTGCAGATATACTTTAATATCTGCAAAACAATCAGTGTGATACACATTAACTGAAGAACAAAACTGTATGATCATCTCAAAAGATGCAGAAAAAGCTTTTGATAAAATTTCACACCAATTTATCATGAAAACTATCTAGAAAACATGGAGGGTCCTAACAAGTAAAATGAGAAATGGAAGTTACAACAGGTACCACATAAATACAAAAGATCCTAGGAGACAACCATAAGCAACTATATGCCAATAAAATGGACAACCTAGAAGAAATGGACTAACTCTTAGGAACGTATAATCTTCCAAGACTGAACCAGGAAGAAACAGATAATATGAACAGACAAATCACAAGTACTCAAATTAAAACTGCAATTTAAAAACTTCCAACAGGGTTTCCCTGGTGGTCCAGTGGATAAAGGGTCCACCTTGCAGTGCAAGGGGCACCGGTTTAATCCCTGGCTGGGGAAGATCTCATGTGCCATGGAGCAGCTGGCCCAATGTGTTCAATTACATGCCAGTGCTCTGAAGTGTGTGCGCCCAGAGCCGATGCTCTGCAATGAGAGAGGACACTGCAATGGGAGGCCCACAGAGGTCAAAGAATAAAGATGTGTGAAAATAAATAAACAACAACAACAATAAAATGAGGGAAAAATTTTTAAAAATAAATACATTTTTTTAAATTAAAAAACAAAAAACTTCCAACAAATAAAAGTTCAGGACCTGATGGCTTCACAGGCAAATTCTAACAAACATTTACAGAAGAGTTAATCTCTAACCTTCTAAAACTCTTGCAAAAAATTGCAGAGAAAGGAACATACCCAGACACATTCTATGAGGTCACCATCACCCTGATACCAAAACCAGACAAAGACATTACAAAGAAAACTATAGGCTAATATTATTGATGAACATAGACGCAAAAGTTCTCAACAGAATACTACCAAACTGAATCCAGCAATACATTAAAAAGATCATAAAACACTATAATCAAGGGGATTTATCCCAGAGATGAAAGGATTTTTCAATTTGCAGATATACTTTAATATCTGCAAAACAATCAGTGTGATACACATTAACTGAAGAACAAAACTGTATGATCATCTCAAAAGATGCAGAAAAAGCTTTTGATAAAATTTCACACCAATTTATGATGAAAAACTATCTAGAAAATGGGCATAGATGGAATAAAGTGTAATAAAGGTCACATACAACAAACCCACAACTAACATCATCTTCAGTGGTAAAAAACTGAAAGTATTTCCTACAATATCAGAAGCAAAACAAGGATGCCCATTGTCACCACTTTTATTCAACATACTTTTGTAAGTCCTAGCCATGGTAATCAGAGAAGAAAAATAAAAGGAATCCAAAACAGAAAAGAAGTCAAACTGTCACTGTTCATAGATGACATGATACTGTACATAGAAAATCCTAAAGATGTTGCCAGAAAACTACTAGAGGTCAAATAACTCGGTAAAATTTCAGGATAAAAAAATTAATACACAGTAATTTCTTGCTCTTCTATACACTAACAACAAAAAATCAGAAAGAGAAATCAAGGGAACAATCCTTCTTACCATCACATCAGAAAGAATAAAATATCTATGGGGACTTCCCTGATGGTCCAGGGGTTAAGACTTTGCACTTCCACTGTAGGGGCATAGATTCTAACCCTGGTAGAGAACTAAGATCCCATATGCCACATGGAGTGGCAAAAAAAAATAGAATAAAATACCAAGGAATAGGTAAAAGATTTGTACTCTGAAAACTGTAAGACAATAATGAAAGAAATCAAAGATGACACAAACAGATTGATAGATATATCATGTTCTTGGACTGGAAGAATCAACAAAATTGGTCAATAATGACCTATAAACCAAAGATGAATGCTAACTATAGTCACAAAACAGTAAAAGTACTTGCAGAGAAAGGAACATACCCAGACACATTCTATGAGGTCACCATCACCCTGATACCAAAACCAGACAAAGACATTACAAAGAAAACTATAGGCTAATATTATTGATGAACATAGACGCAAAAGTTCTCAACAGAATACTACCAAACTGAATCCAGCAATACATTAAAAAGATCATAAAACACTATAATCAAGGGGATTTATCCCAGAGATGAAAGGATTTTTCAATTTGCAGATATACTTTAATATCTGCAAAACAATCAGTGTGATACACATTAACTGAAGAACAAAACTGTATGATCATCTCAAAAGATGCAGAAAAAGCTTTTGATAAAATTTCACACCAATTTATGATAAAAAACTATCTAGAAAATGGGCATAGATGGAATAAAGTGTAATAAAGGTCACATACAACAAACCCACAACTAACATCATCTTCAGTGGTAAAAAACTGAAAGTATTTCCTACAATATCAGAAGCAAAACAAGGATGCCCATTGTCACCACTTTTATTCAACATACTTTTGTAAGTCCTAGCCATGGTAATCAGAGAAGAAAAATAAAAGGAATCCAAAACAGAAAAGAAGTCAAACTGTCACTGTTCATAGATGACATGATACTGTACATAGAAAATCCTAAAGATGTTGCCAGAAAACTACTAGAGGTCAAATAACTCGGTAAAATTTCAGGATAAAAAAATTAATACACAGTAATTTCTTGCTCTTCTATACACTAACAACAAAAAATCAGAAAGAGAAATCAAGGGAACAATCCTTCTTACCATCACATCAGAAAGAATAAAATATCTATGGGGACTTCCCTGATGGTCCAGGGGTTAAGACTTTGCACTTCCACTGTAGGGGGCATAGATTCTAACCCTGGTAGAGAACTAAGATCCCATATGCCACATGGAGTGGCAAAAAAAAATAGAATAAAATACCAAGGAATAGGTAAAAGATTTGTACTCTGAAAACTGTAAGACAATAATGAAAGAAATCAAAGATGACACAAACAGATTGATAGATATATCATGTTCTTGGACTGGAAGAATCAACATTGTCAAAATGACTATACCACCCAAGGCAATCTACAGATTCAATGCCACTCCTATCAAATTACCAATGGCATTTTTCACAGATCTCGGGAAAAAATTTTAAATTTGTATGGAAACACAAATGAACCCAAATAGCCAAAGCAATCCTGAGAAAGAAAAATGGATCTGGAGGAATCAGGCTTCCTGACTTCAGACTATACTATAAAGCTATAGTCACAAAACAGTATGGTACTGGTGTAAAAATAGAACTATAGATCAACAGAGGAAATAATGCCCAGGAATAAGCCCAGGAATAAGCCCATGTGACTATGGTCAATTAATCTACAACAAAAGAAATAAGAATATACAATAGAAAAAAGATAGTCCCTTCAGTAAGGGGTAGTGGAAAAACTGGACAGCTATATGGAAAGGAATGAAGTTACAACATTTTCTAATACCATTCACAAAAATAAACTCAAAATGGACTAAATATCTAAACATAAGGCCAGATACTATAAAACTCCTAGAGGGAAAATAGGCAGAACACTCCTTGAGATAAAATATAGCAATATCTTTTGGGATCCACCTCATAGAGTAAAGAAAATAAAAGCAAAAATTAAAAAATGGGACCTAATTAAAATTAAAACTGTCTGTACATTAAAGTAAACCATAAACAAAAGAAAAATAGAAGAAAATATTTCTAAATAATATGACAAATAAGGGGTTAATATATAATATATATAAATAGCTCATATAACAACATCAAAAAAAATCCTGATTTTAAAAGGGGCAGAAGACCTAAATACACATTTTTTCCAAAGAAGACATACAGATGGCTTCCCTGTTAAATGAGTGGTAAAGAGTTCTCCTGCCAAGGCAGAAGACAAGGGTTCGACCCCTGATCCAGGAAGACTCCACGTGCTGTGGAGCAACTAAGCCCATGAGCCCCAACTATTGAGCCTGTGCTCTAGAGTCTCAGAGCTGCAACTACTGAGCTCATGTGCCCTAGGGCCCAAGTTCCACAACAAGAAAAGTCACCACAACAAGAAAAGTCACCACAAGAAGCCTGCTCACCTCAACTAGAGAGTAGCCCCTACTCCCTGCAACTAGGGAAGAGCCTGTGGCAGCAATGAAATCCAGAACAGCCAAAAATAAACAGATGCTTAAAAAAAATTTTTTTAAAAAAAGAAGACATACAGATGACCAACAGGCACATGAAAAGACACTCAACATCATCAATCATCGGAGAAATGCAAATCAAAACCACAATGAGAAATCACCTCAAACCTGTCATAATAACTATCATCAAAGGAACACAAATAACAAACGCTGGTGAGGATGTGGAGAAAAAGAAACCCTCCTACACTGATAGTGGGAATATAAATTAATGCAGACACTATGGAAAACAGTATGGAGGTTCTTCAAAAAAACTAAAAATATAATTACCATATGTCCCAACAATTCCACTCCTAGGTTTTTGTTCAGTTACCAAGTTGTATCCAACTCTTTGTGACCCCATGGACTGCAGCATGCTAAGCCTCCATGTCCCTTACCATCTCTGGGAGTTTTCCCAAGTTGATGTCCATTGAATCGGACATGAGGTGTAATGCTTTGTCACTCAGTTGTGGCCGACTCTTTGTGACCCCCTGAACTGTAGCCCACCAGGCTTGTCTGTCCGTGTGATCCTCTAGGCAAGAATACTGGAGTGGGTTGCCATGCCCTCCTCCAGGGGCTCTTCCCAACCCAGGGATCAAACCCAGGTCTCCTGCATGGCAGGCAAATTTCTTAAACATCTGAGCCACCAGGGAAGCCCAATCAGACATACATACTACTCCTGGGTATTCATCAAAAAAGAACCCAAAACAGTAATTTGAAAAGATACATGCACCCCAATATTCATAATAGCATTATTTACAATTGCCAAGATACAGAAGATGTGGTGTATATATACACAATGATAATACTTTACATAGTACTCAGCCATAAAACAGAATGAGACTTTTCCATTTGCAAAAAAAAAAGGGAATGAATTTGGAGGCTAAATGAAAAAAGGCAGAGAAAGAAAATACTCTATGATAGTATTTATATGTGAAATCTAAAAACTACAATGAGCTAGCACATATAATAAGAGAAACAGACTTCCAGTACAGAGAACAAACTAGTAGTTACCACTAGGAAGAAGAAAAGGGAAGGGGCAAGACAGTAAGGGATTAAGGGGCATAAACTAATACGTATAGAGTAAATATTAGTTGCTCAAGTCATATCCAATTGTTTGAGATCCCATGGACTGTAGCTCTCCAGACTCCTCTGTCCATGGAATTCTCCAGGCAAGAATACTGGAGTGAGTAACCATTCCCTTCTCCAGGCGATCTTCCCAACCCAGGAATCAAATCTGGGTTTCCCACATTGCAGAAAAGAATAAATAAGCATCAAGATACGCAGTACAACACAGGGAATATAGGAGGTACTTTATAACAACTACAAATTGAGTAAAGCCTTTAAAAATTGTGACTCACTGTGTTGTACAACTGAAACATGTAACACTGTACATTAATTATACCTCAACTAAAAAAGCATTTGAAAATAAATTACATTTCAAAAATTATTAAAAATAATGCATTGTTAGGTTTTCATCTCCTAGACAGTAAAATAAAGATCGGACTAAATTCTAACCTTCTTAGTTCAACTGTTTTTTTGAAAATAAGCAGCTCATTTATATTTTTCTCTTGCTTCTAAATATAAGAATCATTTATGTATTCCTCAAATACACCTGCCTAAGCATTCCAATGAACTCTGCAATATACTTACCTCAAGGCCCAGAACATCTCTCTCCTACCTTCCACCTGGAAAATACCCAATCATTCTTCAAAATATCAGCTTCTGTGAATCCCTCTCTCTCCCTCCCCAGTTAAGAATGACTGTCTGCCCTTCTCTGACTCCCACTGCATCAAGTTTATTCCTCCATGACACAGATTTTTTTTTTAAGACACTGAGTTGTAACAGTTGTCTTCTCCCTAACCCATCCCTCCTTTAAGTGGAAAAGTCAGCACCTAGCCAGTTTTCAAGCAAGTCATTGTACAAAACTTGAGTGATGGAAAAACAAGGAAAGTACAAGCAATCAGAGAGGTTAAGCCATCTGAAGTTAATAAAAAGACAAGCCTGAGAAGGGACTGGAAGGCAACTAGACAGAATGTACCCAATTTGTGGGACAATTTGGAGAAGCCAGCCCTTAAAGAGGGTAGAGCTTTCAACGAATGGTGCTTGAATCATTAGTCATCCACACCCAAAAATGGTACCTTGATGCCATGGCACCTATCTCAGGTGTGAGATACATGGGGAGGGGAGGAAGCAAATGTGTTGTTAGGCTGTATGAAGAAGACTGTCTTTGGCATTTTTAGAGAAACTTCCATAGAGTTGAAATTGTTTTTCGGCCATTCTACATTCAAGATATTGTGTCTCTGAACATGCATGAATGGTGAGGCTGGGGTTTTAAGGTAGTGACCTCTGTCTTGAAGTCTTAGCAATTTGTAGTTAGACTTTCACATCCATTTTCTCCTCTCATTCACACGAAACCTGTCTCCAGCCTTTCCTTGAGAGCAAGGACCATGCCTTGTTACCCACCTGCGCTGCTTCTATGAATGAATAATTCATCTGGAAAAGGAGACTTTCTCTGGAGCCCAGCACACAATCCCTAGGCAAGTTCTAGAAGTATTCAAACAGATACATTTGGAAGATATTAGAACGCTGGGGTTCAGTAAGTTTGGGTTCTCATTTCACATGTGACACTTAACTAGCCATGAGATCTGTAACTCCCTCTCAACAATACAATGGTGGACATCCCCAAACTTGCTACACAGAGCTGTTAAGAGAACCAAATGAGAGTACACATTAAATACTAAGAACAGTGCCTAACACAAACATACACATTGTGGAGACATAGACTCAGCATATCTAAATATTATTCAAACCTATACAGACACATTCAACTTCCATTCTGAACCTTTCCTGAGAAATAGTCTCATCTTTTAGACATTTATATATTAAACCCAGTATTTTCTAAAAAGAGACAGTACCACTAACACAGTTATTATAAATATGTTTAACTGACTGAAACAGAACATTAGACACATGAAATCTGAAAGTATTTGCATCACTTTTAACTATTCATCCAGCTTATTTTACATCGTACATAGATCTATTTGTCAGGCAAAGGTTAATAGAGAGTTTATGAAATTAGAAATGCAATTAAGTCTCCTGGGAATCTCAGTTGGAGGCCATGTCAGTTTCTATGGCAACCACAGGGCTCAAGTAAAAAGTGGGGGGAGGGGAGTTAATTTAAAGGCAAGATAAGCACATTAACATAGCTCTTGTCTATCTTGTCTTTTGAGTCCCAATAAGCAATCTTTGCTGCATTTAAATTATTGTATTGATACAAAGGAAAGTATAAATCAGATAAGTTTTTCATTTCCTAGAATTAAATACATTTTTTGAAAAATGCTGAACGGTGATTTCAGCTTTTTAAAAATGTATCACTTCTCAATTTATGAACTGTGTCAAGTATGTCTCAAATTCCTCACGAAGAAACAGAGAAGGGAATAAAAGAACAGAACAAGATGTCCAGGATGATTAAAGTATACCATGAATAAGCTTCTCAACAGCAGCTAATTAGGTTTTACTATGGTCTCAGAAAACTGGTTTTTCTGTGACCAATGTCATAGCATCACCAAATTGAAGACTTTAGTGTGATCTACTCAAAAATCTTGATTTTATTAGTAAAAACACATACCTTGAGAAATTAACTCTGGAGCCCAGCAACTTGGTTCTAGAAGTATTCAAACAGATACATTTGGAAGATATTAGAACGCTGGGGTTCAGTAAGTTTGGGTTCTCATTTCACATGTGACACTTAACTAGCCATGAGATCTGTAACTCCCTCTCAACAATACAATGGTGGACATCCCCAAACTTGCTACACAGAGCTGTTAAGAGAACCAAATGAGAGTACACATTAAATACTAAGAACAGTGCCTAACACAAACATACACATTGTGGAGACATAGACTCAGCATATCTAAATATTATTCAAACCTATACAGACACATTCAACTTCCATTCTGAACCTTTCCTGAGAAATAGTCTCATCTTTTAGACATTTATATATTAAACCCAGTATTTTCTAAAAAGAGACAGTACCACTAACACAGTTATTATAAATATGTTTAACTGACTGAAACAGAACATTAGACACATGAAATCTGAAAGTATTTGCATCACTTTTAACTATTCATCCAGCTTATTTTACATCGTACATAGATCTATTTGTCAGGCAAAGGTTAATAGAGAGTTTATGAAATTAGAAATGCAATTAAGTCTCCTGGGAATCTCAGTTGGAGGCCATGTCAGTTTCTATGGCAACCACAGGGCTCAAGTAAAAAGTGGGGGGAGGGGAGTTAATTTAAAGGCAAGATAAGCACATTAACATAGCTCTTGTCTATCTTGTCTTTTGAGTCCCAATAAGCAATCTTTGCTGCATTTAAATTATTGTATTGATACAAAGGAAAGTATAAATCAGATAAGTTTTTCATTTCCTAGAATTAAATACATTTTTTGAAAAATGCTGAACGGTGATTTCAGCTTTTTAAAAATGTATCACTTCTCAATTTATGAACTGTGTCAAGTATGTCTCAAATTCCTCACGAAGAAACAGAGAAGGGAATAAAAGAACAGAACAAGATGTCCAGGATGATTAAAGTATACCATGAATAAGCTTCTCAACAGCAGCTAATTAGGTTTTACTATGGTCTCAGAAAACTGGTTTTTCTGTGACCAATGTCATAGCATCACCAAATTGAAGACTTTAGTGTGATCTACTCAAAAATCTTGATTTTATTAGTAAAAACACATACCTTGAGAAATTAACTCAGATTCCTAATTTAGGCGAAGGAACCAGGTATCAGCAGAACCATGGTTAGAATCCGAGGTCCCTGACTACAGCTTCTAGCATAGTCTACATAACACTTTCTTCTTCACTTTTTTTATGTGCAAAGCTTAGGAACACTCCTAACCAAGTAGTTTCCAGCTGGTGAAATCTCTGATCCTAGATTACTGCAGATGGTTTCATTTGTTTTCTAAAACCAAATGAATCTTATTTTGGTAC
This sequence comes from Tragulus kanchil, assembly GCA_022376925.1. Lineage (NCBI taxonomy): Eukaryota > Metazoa > Chordata > Mammalia > Artiodactyla > Tragulidae > Tragulus > Tragulus kanchil. The sequence goes on along the minus strand of JAIOJX010000005.1, from coordinate 91,133,428 downwards.
AGTCTACCTAATTTCTTAATTTCATTCACATTTAGCAAGAAACTTCAGATTTACTATTAAAAAGCCACGTTATGGAAGTTCTGGGATTATTTACCTGTTCTGACAGTCCTGCAGCTCCATGTTCATTGCCAGCAATGTGCTCCCATGTGTATCCCACATAGTCTGTGTTAAGAGCCTGAAAGAGAGAGGTAGCCAGAGAAATTCACATAGGATCCACACAAGATATTAATTAAAAAAACAAAAAAGACATCATGGCAGTTTCATATACAAGTTTCAAAAGGAAAGTTCACAAATAGAAATCTCCATGCTTTTAAAACCGTGTTTCTGCTACATTTGCTGTGAGAACCTTGAGACTGCGGTATAATAAAGAAAGATGAGTTGCAGAAAGAAAGAAATATCCAAACAGGGACTTAAGTGACGAATTCTAGGCTCATTTGACTGGATTCCTTCTCAGGCTCTCTCTTTACTGTCTAGTTGTGATCTGCTCTGGTGAGGCTGGGCCACCTTGAAAAGCTTCTGCTGTCTACAGAAACAGGGGGCTTCTCATTAGCATTAATATCACAGAATGAGATTGCTTTAGAAACTTGGTAGGGACAAACCAAGCCTTGCCGAAGGTCAGGAACATAGAAAAGCCAAAGGCTCTTGAAAAATTCAAGAAAACCCTACTGCATAATTTCAAATTTTCATTCTGCAATCTCAAGTGATTCATTTGTAAAGAATAGATAAAATGGGATAAGGAAAAACAGAATAGGGTTATAATTTATCCAGCATTGTTAAAACAGTCAACTCCCGATAGTCTCCTACGATTTGCATTAAATGAAATCTAAAGTTTTCATTTTGTTTCAAATAAATGTAATAAGATTCCATAGTGGACTCATGGTGATCTCTCTGGGTTTCTAGATAAATATAAAAGGGGTGCTTGCTGCAAGTGAGGGGATAGATGGCAGGAATAGAATCTAATTCTCCGTATCTGATATATTGAAACTGAAAAAAATTATCAAAAATACAGATAAGATGTTGTACTTATCTCTCTAAACCACATTTTCTCTGAACTTTTGTCTTCTCATTCACAAAATAGAGATAACTCCAGCCAAGCACACCTCACAGGGTTATTGTATGGATGAAATAAGATTATCATGGGAAATTTTAATTTATTGTGAAACTTACCCTGGATGTAACAGCCACTGTTCTTCCCCTTCCTCTCACCCACAGCCTCTACTAAACAGGTGGTCACGATAGCCCTACTGACTTTCATATGCTCATTTTGGTTCATTATTATGTTAATAAATAATTAATTAATAACCCCCGATCATTCAATGTAAATTATTTTCTTAATTTTAAGAGAGCAAAGAAATGGACTCAAATTGGACAGTAAGTACCAAATAAGAAGTGGTTAGGAGGGCTCCGCCTACAGGGGCTTGAAGGGAAACTTTCATAGACAAAAGGCAGCATCAAAGTAAGGCGATTAGGAATTGGCTATAGCTTAAAGCCTAGCTGGCTATTAGTGATTGCTTGTCCTTGGTGCTTTGATTTCATAACCTTGAGGCTATTACAGGCTGAGGTTTTGGTTAGCTTATGTAGGCTGCCAAGACATTAGAGCCACATCAGTCTAACGGCCTCCTTAATTTAACAATCCCCACTTTGGGATTATCCACTCCTACTTGAGAGACTGATCCCAAATGTGCTATTAGCATCACTTTAAGTCACTATCAGAGGTAAGCTGCTCTTTTCTCATTGTAAGACTCACAGGTTATGATATATCTGTGAAAAAAAAAAACTGCTTTGTTTTTGATCTCATTGTCCATCTTGTTTTGGTTTCTCTAAGCACGGTGACACCATCTGATTTACTGCTGATGGTTATGAACATGCATTTAAGACCTTTGAGAGAACATAGCATATACGGGAGACTATGATGAAAATTGTTAGGAGATACTCCTTAGCCAGGGCTCATATGAACCAAATCAGTTGGTATCAAATACCAAGATACTCGGCCAGTTTTTCTATGGGGTTTTTATTGGCTCCATAAAAAATTCACCTTAGTACATCAAAAGTGGTGCTGGCCATATGTGATTTTATGCATATTCTCAAATATAACATTCCAGTCAAAGCCTTAGTAATATAACCAATGATTCCCTATGATTCCAATTGTCTTCTGTTATAAGTAGCACAGATTCCTATTGAAATTCTGCAAGTAACTATATTGCTATGAAAGTAAGAATATTCAAAACGCTTCTGAATTCTGGAGGTATATGGTAGGAAGACAAGGTAAATGTTTCAGTTCTGTCTATAGAAATATACTTTACAAAATTACTGGAAGTCATATACAGCTTAAGAGAAAATAAAATTAATTTGGGGCTCCCCTGGTGGCTCAGTGGTAAAGAACCTGTCTGCCGATGCAGGAGACATGGGTTTCATCCCTGATTCTGGAAGAACCTACATGCTATGGAGCAACTAAGCCCATGAGCCATGACTATTGAGCCCCATGAGCTGCAACTACTGAGACCAGGTGCCCCAACTACTGAAAACCGAATACCCTAGAGCCTGTGCTCCACAATAAGAGAAGCTATCACCATAAGAAGCTGGTGCATTGCAACTGGAGAGTAGCGCCCACTCACTGCAACTAGAGAAAAGCCTGCACAACAACAAAGACCCATGACAGCCATAAATAAATAGATAAATAAAATAAAATAAAAATAGGAGGACTCCTTTAAAAAAATGAAAAATTCTTACAACAATCTGGGAAACTAGAGAAAAGAGATCAAAGTGGTAGAGTAGGAAGGTGCTGAGCTCACCTCTCCCACCCCAAGAATCCACTCAAAATAAATTGACATGTGGAGAAAGATAGCAAGGAAGGAGTTATGGGGTATGGTGGCACGAAGACACAGTGCCTGCAAAAAAATACTTGAATTTCCAGTTTTGTCCTGAAAAGGCAAATCAATCTCAGGATAACACTACAATCTCCATGGCTGGGGGTGACCTGTCAAAAGGCTCCTCTTTTGGTTTTCCTGATGGTCCAGTGGGTAAGGAGTCCACCTTGCAGTGCAAAGGGCACCCGTTTGATCCCCAGTGCAGGAAGATCTCAGCGTGCACCTATGTGTACTCGGCCAGTTTTTCTATGGGGTTTTTATTGGCTCCATAAAAAATTCACCTTAGTACATCAAAAGTGGTGCTGGCCATATGTGATTTTATGCATATTCTCAAATATAACATTCCAGTCAAAGCCTTAGTAATATAACCAATGATTCCCTATGATTCCAATTGTCTTCTGTTATAAGTAGCACAGATTCCTATTGAAATTCTGCAAGTAACTATATTGCTATGAAAGTAAGAATATTCAAAACGCTTCTGAATTCTGGAGGTATATGGTAGGAAGACAAGGTAAATGTTTCAGTTCTGTCTATAGAAATATACTTTACAAAATTACTGGAAGTCATATACAGCTTAAGAGAAAATAAAATTAATTTGGGGCTCCCCTGGTGGCTCAGTGGTAAAGAACCTGTCTGCCGATGCAGGAGACATGGGTTTCATCCCTGATTCTGGAAGAACCTACATGCTATGGAGCAACTAAGCCCATGAGCCATGACTATTGAGCCCCATGAGCTGCAACTACTGAGACCAGGTGCCCCAACTACTGAAAACCGAATACCCTAGAGCCTGTGCTCCACAATAAGAGAAGCTATCACCATAAGAAGCTGGTGCATTGCAACTGGAGAGTAGCGCCCACTCACTGCAACTAGAGAAAAGCCTGCACAACAACAAAGACCCATGACAGCCATAAATAAATAGATAAATAAAATAAAATAAAAATAGGAGGACTCCTTTAAAAAAATGAAAAATTCTTACAACAATCTGGGAAACTAGAGAAAAGAGATCAAAGTGGTAGAGTAGGAAGGTGCTGAGCTCACCTCTCCCACCCCAAGAATCCACTCAAAATAAATTGACATGTGGAGAAAGATAGCAAGGAAGGAGTTATGGGGTATGGTGGCACGAAGACACAGTGCCTGCAAAAAAATACTTGAATTTCCAGTTTTGTCCTGAAAAGGCAAATCAATCTCAGGATAACACTACAATCTCCATGGCTGGGGGTGACCTGTCAAAAGGCTCCTCTTTTGGTTTTCCTGATGGTCCAGTGGGTAAGGAGTCCACCTTGCAGTGCAAAGGGCACCCGTTTGATCCCCAGTGCAGGAAGATCTCACGTGCCATGGAGCGGCTGCACCTATGTGTCCAATTACAATCCAGAGCTCTGGAACACATGTGCCCAGAACCAGTGCTCTGCAACGAGAAAGGCCACTGCAGTGGGACGCCTGCACAGGCCAAAGAATAAAGACAGATGGAAAGAAATAAATGAAAAACCAATAAAAGAGGTCAAAATTAAAAAAAAAAAAAAAAAAGATTTTCATTAAAAAAAAAAAAGGCTTCTCTTTAGAGATGGAGCCCTATGACCACATATGACTTTAGCACTGAAATTAATCTCTCATGTTTGGAAGGCAGCGGTGGGCAAATTAAGCAATGTTTATGGCTGAGCAGATTGAATGATGTCAGAGGACAAAGAGCAAATGATGTCAGCAACAGCAACGTTTCTCATCTTCCTCTTCCCAGAATCCTGTTGCTTTCAGCACATTATGAGTGTCCTCTATGAGATGGTTTTTGTAATATTCATTTATCAAAGACATTATACTATTAAAAATTGCATCTACATAATAGATTAAATTTCACTGAAAAAACTGGAGACTAGCTGAATGATTCCTGCACAACCAAGGCTGTAAATAAAGTTCAGTATGATGTCAGATAGGAAGGTAGAGAAGCAATGAGGTCAAGACATGTGCCCCGGTAGGGGACACATAAGAGAAGGTGGATTATACGGCCTTAGAGATCCTCCATGGGGACCGAACAGTTAAAACCATCTATTAGTCTCCCAGCCCTGGGTTCAAAATCAGGAAGACAAGTCACTTTAGCTGTTTCGCAAACCAGTGGGACTAACAGGAAGGTTGTTAGAAGCCTAGACCCTTGGTGCCTACCCCAAGAATCCACTCAAAATAAATTGACATGTGGAGAAAGATAGCAAGGAAGGAGTTATGGGGTATGGTGGCACGAAGACACAGTGCCTGCAAAAAAATACTTGAATTTCCAGTTTTGTCCTGAAAAGGCAAATCAATCTCAGGATAACACTACAATCTCCATGGCTGGGGGTGACCTGTCAAAAGGCTCCTCTTTTGGTTTTCCTGATGGTCCAGTGGGTAAGGAGTCCACCTTGCAGTGCAAAGGGCACCCGTTTGATCCCCAGTGCAGGAAGATCTCACGTGCCATGGAGCGGCTGCACCTATGTGTCCAATTACAATCCAGAGCTCTGGAACACATGTGCCCAGAACCAGTGCTCTGCAACGAGAAAGGCCACTGCAGTGGGACGCCTGCACAGGCCAAAGAATAAAGACAGATGGAAAGAAATAAATGAAAAACCAATAAAAGAGGTCAAAATTAAAAAAAAAAAAAAAAAAGATTTTCATTAAAAAAAAAAAAGGCTTCTCTTTAGAGATGGAGCCCTATGACCACATATGACTTTAGCACTGAAATTAATCTCTCATGTTTGGAAGGCAGCGGTGGGCAAATTAAGCAATGTTTATGGCTGAGCAGATTGAATGATGTCAGAGGACAAAGAGCAAATGATGTCAGCAACAGCAACGTTTCTCATCTTCCTCTTCCCAGAATCCTGTTGCTTTCAGCACATTATGAGTGTCCTCTATGAGAGGGTTTTTTGTAATATTCATTTATCAAAGACATTATACTATTAAAAATTGCATCTACATAATAGATTAAATTTCACTGAAAAAACTGGAGACTAGCTGAATGATTCCTGCACAACCAAGGCTGTAAATAAAGTTCAGTATGATGTCAGATAGGAAGGTAGAGAAGCAATGAGGTCAAGACATGTGCCCCGGTAGGGGACACATAAGAGAAGGTGGATTATACGGCCTTAGAGATCCTCCATGGGGACCGAACAGTTAAAACCATCTATTAGTCTCCCAGCCCTGGGTTCAAAATCAGGAAGACAAGTCACTTTAGCTGTTTCGCAAACCAGTGGGACTAACAGGAAGGTTGTTAGAAGCCTAGACTCCACTTGTGAAGAGTGCACAAATGCTTACTACTGAACTGCCTGGGACTCAGGTCATGCCAGCATGACAGCAGACCACACCAAGTGCCCACTCTGGCCCTCAAGCACTGGTACAGCTCACAAGGGCCAAGGGCACCACTGTCAAGGACGGTGCATGGTTGAGGGAATGGGGTTGGCTTGGACTTGGTACTACAACTGAACAGGGAGAGGGTGACCATTTTTGGCATCTGTAGAGGCAGCAGGTTGAGGATGGTCTGGAACTCTGAATATTATGCCAGGAACACCCTGGCACACAGAAAAGGACCATGCTGGACACCTACTTTGGACCCGTCAGCTCCAGTGCTGGTACACAGTGTCAATGCTGGGAGGGGGAGAGCTCACATCCCCTCTAAGAGACATATCAAGTCTAACACAGCTTCTGTGATGCCACATTCCCAACCTGACCTTTCACAACTAGGGACATCATTCAGGGTTCTCTGCAGGGGTTGACTTATGTTTACATTTAGATAAAGGATAGTGAACAAAATCAGTCCTCTCTTGTACAGAGTTTTCACTTTTCTAGCTCTAAGTAGAGCTGTTTCTGTCATATCTTATATTTAGCTGGAAGGAAGAGGCGATAACGACTGTGAACTTTCTGATTTTCTGATTTGAATCTCCCACTCAGTCTCTGCTGATAGATGGAGAGTTCTTGGCTTTCTTCTTCACTTTTTTTTTCTCCTTCATTACTCATAGAGTGATGGCACTCTCCCACGGATGCTTCCATTTTCCTGCTTCTCCATCTCCCTCGCACAATATACAAAGAGACACCCTCTCTCTGCTCTGCAATCACAGGTTTTCAGGCAATAAGGCCCCCTAAAAAGTTTTCTGAGTATTTCAGGATACCTTCCAGATGACTCTATGTGATTCATACTGTTAACTATTCAACATTTTTCATTGTTCCAAGCTTTTCTCTACCAGAAGAATAATCTTCCAAACTCTTGAGTTATAACAGCATCAAAACACCCATGATAGATAAACTGCAACGTGTTCAAGGAAAATCCCTTTGACCAGTCTTTAGTGTCAAACAAGAATATTTTCAGATCTCTTGAAAACCTTTAACTGAATTTGCAAAGTTATGCAATAACTGTCCAGAAAGCCAGCAAATATTGGCTAACTGCCTTCGTTTGGTTAATGTGTGGTGGGTATATCTCACTGTGGTCTACTTCTGTGGAAGCTGGCACTTTATAGAACACAGTCTCAATACTCAGTGTTCTTGAGGAGCACCAAACCAAGAGCCTGGAGACTAGGCTCCCAGGGTCAGCTTTGGCAACCAACTAGTTATGTGACCTGGGACAAGACACTTAACTGGGTCTTAGTCTATGTCTCGATTTTGTCATTTTCCAAATCATGAGGAATTTTTAAAGTCTCTGAAGTTCCTTCCAACTCTCTAATTGTACATGATGAGACTCAGAAAATACTTTAGGATCATAAAGGACATACAAATCATTTCTCAATGCAATAAATGTTTACTGAGAACTTCCTAAGGAAGATGAATAGAAACGAAATTATGAGAGAACAAAGAACAGGACAGGACATGGGTTCTCTTCTTCAATTGTCCTCAATCTTTTGGAGAGAAGGATGGCATAGGACTCGTCAGTAGTAATGTTTTGTGTCCCCACTCAAAGGAGCATTGCAGAAAGAAACAACTGGCCTGTATCAGAGTCAGCCTGATGCCTCTGTCACTGAGCCCCAAGCTGACCCCCTGGTCCAGTCTGTATGGGCTCAGAAGCCAAGGGGTTGGGGCTCCAGTTGGAAATCATATGGCTAAGAGTAACAACGTGACATCTCTCTGAGAGATACTCAAGGATTTCCTAAGACAGAATGATTAACATACTTGAGAAACTGGCAGCACTGGGAGGGGCGGGAAGAAGAAACTACTTCCCTGATCTAAAATTTTGCTGGTCCCTAACCTGTCCCAGAACATGAATAGCCAGAGATATGACAGCAACAGAGAGGACTCTGACCCAAAGTGAGAGAAAGAGGAGGAAGAGGCAGAGAAAGAGAAAAGCATCAACCCTGGAGACATAAGGGACAATGGTAGAGGGGTAATCAGTGATCTGGAGCTGCAGGAAGCTGGCGCCTTTGATCCTGATGTCTACAAGAAGTCTGGGGTCGTCTCAACAAGCACACAAGAGACTCAGTCTCTGTGCTAAGGCTGCAGATGCCCACTGCCATCAGCTACATCCTCCCTATGGCACTGACTGCTGACTGCACTCATGGGTCCTCACAAGAGGAGGAGGAAATACATACCGAATAAAGTCAAAGCATAGAGCTGGGCAGCTGGTGACAGAGTTGCTGAAAGTTAAACCCACAGTCAAATCACTGCTGAAGTCGCCTTATATGAGCCTTTAGGAAATCCCGGTGCTGTCTCCTTATATCACAGAGAACAGGACCACACAGGTCAGAAGTTACATCTTGCCAAGGTAATCTCCCCTTTCCAGGTCAACAGATTGATGTTAACACCTCTAGCCTCTGAAGCCATGAGATTGTTGCAGAAAGCATCACATGGATATCTTCTGATGGTCAACAGATGATGAGACTCAGAAAATACTTTAGGATCATAAAGGACATACAAATCATTTCTCAATGCAATAAATGTTTACTGAGAACTTCCTAAGGAAGATGAATAGAAACGAAATTATGAGAGAACAAAGAACAGGACAGGACATGGGTTCTCTTCTTCAATTGTCCTCAATCTTTTGGAGAGAAGGATGGCATAGGACTCGTCAGTAGTAATGTTTTGTGTCCCCACTCAAAGGAGCATTGCAGAAAGAAACAACTGGCCTGTATCAGAGTCAGCCTGATGCCTCTGTCACTGAGCCCCAAGCTGACCCCCTGGTCCAGTCTGTATGGGCTCAGAAGCCAAGGGGTTGGGGCTCCAGTTGGAAATCATATGGCTAAGAGTAACAACGTGACATCTCTCTGAGAGATACTCAAGGATTTCCTAAGACAGAATGATTAACATACTTGAGAAACTGGCAGCACTGGGAGGGGCGGGAAGAAGAAACTACTTCCCTGATCTAAAATTTTGCTGGTCCCTAACCTGTCCCAGAACATGAATAGCCAGAGATATGACAGCAACAGAGAGGACTCTGACCCAAAGTGAGAGAAAGAGGAGGAAGAGGCAGAGAAAGAGAAAAGCATCAACCCTGGAGACATAAGGGACAATGGTAGAGGGGTAATCAGTGATCTGGAGCTGCAGGAAGCTGGCGCCTTTGATCCTGATGTCTACAAGAAGTCTGGGGTCGTCTCAACAAGCACACAAGAGACTCAGTCTCTGTGCTAAGGCTGCAGATGCCCACTGCCATCAGCTACATCCTCCCTATGGCACTGACTGCTGACTGCACTCATGGGTCCTCACAAGAGGAGGAGGAAATACATACCGAATAAAGTCAAAGCATAGAGCTGGGCAGCTGGTGACAGAGTTGCTGAAAGTTAAACCCACAGTCAAATCACTGCTGAAGTCGCCTTATATGAGCCTTTAGGAAATCCCGGTGCTGTCTCCTTATATCACAGAGAACAGGACCACACAGGTCAGAAGTTACATCTTGCCAAGGTAATCTCCCCTTTCCAGGTCAACAGATTGATGTTAACACCTCTAGCCTCTGAAGCCATGAGATTGTTGCAGAAAGCATCACATGGATATCTTATGAAATGTTGTGACTTGGACTTGTGTGCGGCCCACCATATCAGGAATAGCTTGCCAGCCAGTCACAGCAGCTGAAGCATTCATCTACACTTGGACTTCATGACCTCACTGAGAAAATCTTAGCATCACTGCCCTACATCCTGGATTTCCCCCTGGTTCTTGACCCCTGCCCCATTCATACTTGAGAATCTGAGTTAGAGTTGTAAGATACAGTTACTATGTTCCTGAAAGAAATGTGGAGAACTTGGCTCTCCAGAAACTTTAGGAAGGGTATATAACTGCAAGTGGTCATTGCTGAACCTATTTTGAAGGCCTATGTTGAGAAGATGCCTATGAATTTCTGTGGTGGACACAGTATGGAGGAAAGCTAAGATCTTTGGCAATATGTTTCTTGAGAGTCACTGATGAACAGCAGAGTCCTTTTAGACATGCATGCAGCTGAGTATCTCCTGAAATAAAGGTCTGAAAACTATCTGAGACAGCAAAACAAACCCAGATTGGATTAAGGCCTATGGCTCATGAGGGGCCATGTCCAGTGTGAAGAGAACCAATCAGAAGTGATCCCACAGGTCCTACAAACTGGAAGATGGGCTGCCTATAGCTTTTCTCCAATATGGTACAAGGGTTAGAGGGCACAGGGATAAAGGAAGAAAGTCCAGGCAGATGGACTGCCCTTGGCTCTGACCCCATGCTGGCTCTATAAAAGCCCTCCTTGAACCACACAGAGACCTGAGGGTACCTCTGCCTTACTAAAACTAAACAGTGTTTTTAAACCTTATTTCTCCTTAATTTTTTTCTTTTGTGGCCATGCCATACAGGTTGGTGAGACATTAGTCTGATGCTGCGCATATACAAGAGGAGGAGGAAATACATAACGAATAAAGTCAAAGCATAGAGCTGGGCAGCTGGTGACAGAGTTGCTGAAAGTTAAACCCACAGTCAAATCACTGCTGAAGTCGCCTTATATGAGCCTTTAGGAAATCCCGGTGCTGTCTCCTTATATCACAGAGAACAGGACCACACAGGTCAGAAGTTACATCTTGCCAAGGTAATCTCCCCTTTCCAGGTCAACAGATTGATGTTAACACCTCTAGCCTCTGAAGCCATGAGATTGTTGCAGAAAGCATCACATGGATATCTTATGAAATGTTGTGACTTGGACTTGTGTGCGGCCCACCATATCAGGAATAGCTTGCCAGCCAGTCACAGCAGCTGAAGCATTCATCTACACTTGGACTTCATGACCTCACTGAGAAAATCTTAGCATCACTGCCCTACATCCTGGATTTCCCCCTGGTTCTTGACCCCTGCCCCATTCATACTTGAGAATCTGAGTTAGAGTTGTAAGATACAGTTACTATGTTCCTGAAAGAAATGTGGAGAACTTGGCTCTCCAGAAACTTTAGGAAGGGTATATAACTGCAAGTGGTCATTGCTGAACCTATTTTGAAGGCCTATGTTGAGAAGATGCCTATGAATTTCTGTGGTGGACACAGTATGGAGGAAAGCTAAGATCTTTGGCAATATGTTTCTTGAGAGTCACTGATGAACAGCAGAGTCCTTTTAGACATGCATGCAGCTGAGTATCTCCTGAAATAAAGGTCTGAAAACTATCTGAGACAGCAAAACAAACCCAGATTGGATTAAGGCCTATGGCTCATGAGGGGCCATGTCCAGTGTGAAGAGAACCAATCAGAAGTGATCCCACAGGTCCTACAAACTGGAAGATGGGCTGCCTATAGCTTTTCTCCAATATGGTACAAGGGTTAGAGGGCACAGGGATAAAGGAAGAAAGTCCAGGCAGATGGACTGCCCTTGGCTCTGACCCCATGCTGGCTCTATAAAAGCCCTCCTTGAACCACACAGAGACCTGAGGGTACCTCTGCCTTACTAAAACTAAACAGTGTTTTTAAACCTTATTTCTCCTTAATTTTTTTTCTTTTGTGGCCATGCCATACAGGTTGTGAGACATTAGTTCCCTGACCAGGAATCAAACTGGAGCCCACAGCAGTGGAAGCACTGAGTCTTAACACCTGTACTGCCAGGAATTCCTGTTCCTTAACTTTAACAGAGAGTATAGTGAAAGTGGAAGGATATGATTTATTGAAGGGGTTTTGCAAAAATTAAAAAAAAAAAAAAAAAACTGTGTCTATGCACAGCTAAAAGTACATTGACTGAGTCCTGTCTAAGTCCTGTCTAAGACTCTGGTCTGGTACTCATCACAGATGGTCCCTATACCTCACAATGGGTTGTTGAATACTGATCACCCCAGAAATATCAAGCCACTTAGGAGTGATTGCTTCAAGGAGCTAGTTCTTAATGCATGGTCAAAGTTCTCAGAAGACTCTAGAGAAAGCCCATCATTTCCTACAGCCACTGAAATGGGTGGTGTTCAAGAGGAGGGAGAAGGAGGGCTGAGAGAGCAACATGAAAAACCAAGATAGCTGATGAGACACTCCTAACATTACTTCTCACATAAAGAAAAAGAAAGACTCAGGCTAACGCCTTTCAAAATATGTGGTGTAAACAATGCTACTGCTCTTTCTTTAGCGACCTGGGTCTGACTGACTTACCCACCTCCTCACCTCCTGGTCCTGTTACCTGGTGTCCAAACTGACTTGTTCAGCTTCACAGACCAACCCCACCCCTCTGCTCACATCCATTCCTTTGTCATTCTCGTGACCTCCCATCCCCCCAGACCCACCCCCCCTCCAAAAAACCCAGATGGATTAAGGCCTATGGCTCATGAGGGCCATGTCCAGTGTGAAGAGAACCAATCAGAAGTGATCCCACAGGTCCTACAAACTGGAAGATGGGCTGCCTATAGCTTTTCTCCAATATGGTACAAGGGTTAGAGGGCACAGGGATAAAGGAAGAAAGTCCAGGCAGATGGACTGCCCTTGGCTCTGACCCCATGCTGGCTCTATAAAAGCCCTCCTTGAACCACACAGAGACCTGAGGGTACCTCTGCCTTACTAAAACTAAACAGTGTTTTTAAACCTTCTTTCTCCTTAATTTTTTTTTTTTTGTGGCCATGCCATACAGGTTGTGAGACATTAGTTCCCTGACCAGGAATCAAACTGGAGCCCACAGCAGTGGAAGCACTGAGTCTTAACACCTGTACTGCCAGGAATTCCTGTTCCTTAACTTTAACAGAGAGTATAGTGAAAGTGGAAGGATATGATTTATTGAAGGGGTTTTGCAAAAATTAAAAAAAAAAAAAAAAACTGTGTCTATGCACAGCTAAAAGTACATTGACTGAGTCCTGTCTAAGTCCTGTCTAAGACTCTGGTCTGGTACTCATCACAGATGGTCCCTATACCTCACAATGGGTTGTTGAATACTGATCACCCCAGAAATATCAAGCCACTTAGGAGTGATTGCTTCAAGGAGCTAGTTCTTAATGCATGGTCAAAGTTCTCAGAAGACTCTAGAGAAAGCCCATCATTTCCTACAGCCACTGAAATGGGTGGTGTTCAAGAGGAGGGAGAAGGAGGGCTGAGAGAGCAACATGAAAAACCAAGATAGCTGATGAGACACTCCTAACATTACTTCTCACATAAAGAAAAAGAAAGACTCAGGCTAACGCCTTTCAAAATATGTGGTGTAAACAATGCTACTGCTCTTTCTTTAGCGACCTGGGTCTGACTGACTTACCCACCTCCTCACCTCCTGGTCCTGTTACCTGGTGTCCAAACTGACTTGTTCAGCTTCACAGACCAACCCCACCCCTCTGCTCACATCCAGTCCTTGTCATTCTCGTGACCTCCCCATCACAGACACCACCCTAGACCATGGTCTCCCCTTGCCTGTTACTGACTGAAACAGCCTCCTAACTTCTCTCTCCACTAACACCCTTTTGACCCTGGAAGCTTATCCTCTGTGCCACAACCAGAACTATTTTTTGTAATAGTATTTTGACAGAGGATCAAGCTCAAAGTTGCAAAAACAATACAACAAACTTGCATATACCCTTCATTAGCCACATCAATGGTTTGCACATTGTCCCTTCGCTCACACCCATTATCTCTCTCCTACATGCACATACATGCATATATATATATATTTTAATAATTTAAAAGTAAACTGCATGTATCATGGCCCATTACCTAAACTCTTCAGTGTGTATTTCCTAAGACAGAAAAGTTATCTCAGGTAACCATAGCCCAGTTATAGGGTGACCATTTTAAAAAGCAAACCTGCTCCTGATGCTTTTTTCTGACCTTTGGTAAAGACCAAAATCCTTTACCTGGCCTACCAGTTAAACATGACCTAGACCATTTCTTCCTCCAGCTTTTGTCCCTTGTCATTTGCTTTTTGCTCTAGACAGGTTGGCCATCCTCGGGTACACTATCCTATTCCTTTGCACCTTCAGGATGTGCCTGTGCAAGTCTTCTGAATAAAAATATGTCCACCTGTGACATCTGGCCTATTTCTCCTGGTCAGTTTCTACCAATTGTTCAGGCTTTAGGTTCCTTTTCTGCTTACTGAGGTATGTAGTCACTTTCTAAATTGCTTCCAATATTAACTCATGAGCTCCTTCTTAATGCATGGTCAAAGTTCTCAGAAGACTCTAGAGAAAGCCCATCATTTCCTACAGCCACTGAAATGGGTGGTGTTCAAGAGGAGGGAGAAGGAGGGCTGAGAGAGCAACATGAAAAACCAAGATAGCTGATGAGACACTCCTAACATTACTTCTCACATAAAGAAAAAGAAAGACTCAGGCTAACGCCTTTCAAAATATGTGGTGTAAACAATGCTACTGCTCTTTCTTTAGCGACCTGGGTCTGACTGACTTACCCACCTCCTCACCTCCTGGTCCTGTTACCTGGTGTCCAAACTGACTTGTTCAGCTTCACAGACCAACCCCACCCCTCTGCTCACATCCAGTCCTTGTCATTCTCGTGACCTCCCCATCACAGACACCACCCTAGACCATGGTCTCCCCTTGCCTGTTACTGACTGAAACAGCCTCCTAACTTCTCTCTCCACTAACACCCTTTTGACCCTGGAAGCTTATCCTCTGTGCCACAACCAGAACTATTTTTTGTAATAGTATTTTGACAGAGGATCAAGCTCAAAGTTGCAAAAACAATACAACAAACTTGCATATACCCTTCATTAGCCACATCAATGGTTTGCACATTGTCCCTTCGCTCACACCCATTATCTCTCTCCTACATGCACATACATGCATATATATATATATTTTAATAATTTAAAAGTAAACTGCATGTATCATGGCCCATTACCTAAACTCTTCAGTGTGTATTTCCTAAGACAGAAAAGTTATCTCAGGTAACCATAGCCCAGTTATAGGGTGACCATTTTAAAAAGCAAACCTGCTCCTGATGCTTTTTTCTGACCTTTGGTAAAGACCAAAATCCTTTACCTGGCCTACCAGTTAAACATGACCTAGACCATTTCTTCCTCCAGCTTTTGTCCCTTGTCATTTGCTTTTTGCTCTAGACAGGTTGGCCATCCTCGGGTACACTATCCTATTCCTTTGCACCTTCAGGATGTGCCTGTGCAAGTCTTCTGAATAAAAATATGTCCACCTGTGACATCTGGCCTATTTCTCCTGGTCAGTTTCTACCAATTGTTCAGGCTTTAGGTTCCTTTTCTGCTTACTGAGGTATGTAGTCACTTTCTAAATTGCTTCCACTATTAAATCATGAGCTCCTTAGGACACAGACACCCTTGCATTTCCCAGATTCTAGAATAGTGCTTGGTACAGGGTAGGTTCTCAAATACTTGTGCATGAACAAGCGAACAAGTCTTTCTGGATTGATAAGCAATGATTATTTATTTAATATCACTTCCCATGGACAGACAAACTTGTTGCGATTTAGAGATGATTTTTTAAATAGATTTTTGTATATCTAGTGCTTACAATAGATCCTGACACATGATAGGTATTCAATATTTATTGAGTGAATGAATAAATATTTATTAAATGCTAGTATGTGCCCTGTCCACACTAGATATACTGATGGATAATGTACTCACGATCCCTAGAAAATTTAAGATCTTGCATTTTTTTCATAGAGTATTTTTGAGAATTTGGTCAGTTCATTAAAAAATGGGAAATTGTCTAAAATTCTGCAGATATCTGACAAAGTTAACTGCAGAAATTCTCTTCAAGTGCATTGTGAATACTCAATGAAGACAGGAATATTTATAATTTCCCCTGTCTTATGTGAACATAACATGGTAACTTGTGGTTGGGATTGTTCCTGAATACTTATTAATATCATGTGAAACACTGGGTTCATGGAACACATACTAGGAAATATTAGACAGAAATCCCTTTATCGGGCTTCCCTGGTGGTCCAGTGGGTAAGGACACCGCCTTGCAATGGAAGGGGCGCCGGATGGAACCCTGGCCTGGGAAGATTCCATGTGCTGCGGAGCTGCTGGACCGATGTGTCCAATTACCGAGCCGGAGCTCTGGAGCGCATGCGCCCAGAGCCGGCGCTCAGCAACGACAGACGCCACCGCGATGGGAGGCCCACATGTGCCAAAGAACAAAGATGGATGAAAATAGACAAATGAAAGACCAATAGAAGTGGCCCACCTGCTCCCCTCCCTCCCCACCCCACCTCAACCCACCCCCAAATAAATAAATAAATAAATCTTTAAAAAAAAAAAGAAATCCCTTTATCATTTCTCAACTTCCTACCCACCTTCAGGTCATGATATGTGTTTGGACCGTCTCAAAAACTCAAAAGGCAAGCCCAGCAGCTTGGTAGCTGAAAGCCTATAACTAACAGAGCTGGTGAATGTGAAAGTTAGCTTCACCTCATTGAGAAGCATGATGCTGTGATTCCATTTGTTTATTCTGTTTTAGGTCATGATAAAGGGCCCCTTACTCTGCATCTGAACAATTGACATACTAATGAATAAACAATAGTTCTGAGGTATATTAAACATTCCTTTTAACTGTATATTTCTATGAAAATGCATATATTGAAATTCTAACCTCCAGCGTGATGGTGGAGGTGGGGATTTGGGGAAGTGATTAGGTCCTAAGTGTGGAGTTCTAGTGAATGCAACCATTCTCCCTACAAGAGAGGCTCCAGAAAAACCCTTCTCCTCTCCTGCCATGTGAAGTTACAGCTCAAAGGTGCCATCCATGAACCAGGAAGAGTGTTCTTATCAGAAACTGAATTTGCCAGTGCCTTGATCTTGAATCTCCCAGCCACCAGAACAGTGGGAAATAAATTTCTTTTGTCCATAAACAACCTAATCTATGGTATTTTGTCCAGCAGCCTAAGTGGACTAAGACGCATATGCTTGCAGCTTTTGAAAAGGATCAGCATTTTGTAGATTTATGGTGCAACAAAGATAGCATTCAAGCTTCCACATGAGACAACCTATAAAAAACACACAAAAGATAAGAAACAATGATTCTCAAGACTTTCAACACTAAGCAACAAAAGACAGTGATCCCATTTGTTCCAGCAATAATAATCTAGAGAGTTTTCAGGCCACAGAGCAGGGAGGAGTGACTCAGGCAGAGCCCAGTGATATTTATGGGTTTAGAAAACTGAAGTGGGTCTGAGAAGAGCACAGCAGCTACAGTGTGTTAAGTCCCATGCAACACAGAAGAAAGACACACAGAGAGAATGCTGAATACTTGAAGAGGGTTGCTGTTAAGTATTCATTGAGTACTGATTCGTGCATGATGTGGAAAATTATCTGAAGCCAGAGGAAAAAACTACCCAAATGGATGAGAGGGAATAGCATCTTGCATTCAAATAAGACCAGGGATAGTGGCTGTTCATAGTTGCCAGAGTAGAAAGCTTCATAATCCATAGGAGCACTGGGCAATGCACTCAAAAAATACAGATGACTTCAGTTATGAAAAAAAATTATCCCTAGAATAAACCTGCTCTGGTTCCAGCCAAATGTCTCAAAAAGCAGTATCTAAAATGACTAAGTTGTTTTCAACTAAACTAAATTTAGCAAACGTAAAATTCACAATATGTGCATATAATTAAAAACTTGCCAGGCATGCAAAGAAGAAAGAAAATAGAATCCAGAATGAGGAGAAAAATTCACCAATCAGAATTGACCCAGAAATGACACATGATAGAATAAGCAGATAGGGACTTTAAAACCGTGATTAGAACTCCATCCATGTATAAGAAGCTAGAGAAACATCAAAGAGGTAAAGACATGAAAGACAAACAGAATATAAACTGAACGTCTAGTGATGAAAACTACAATATCTAAGATCCCCCCTCCAATGACAAACCAGGAAGAGTGTTCTTATCAGAAACTGAATTTGCCAGTGCCTTGATCTTGAATCTCCCAGCCACCAGAACAGTGGGAAATAAATTTCTTTTGTCCATAAACAACCTAATCTATGGTATTTTGTCCAGCAGCCTAAGTGGACTAAGACGCATATGCTTGCAGCTTTTGAAAAGGATCAGCATTTTGTAGATTTATGGTGCAACAAAGATAGCATTCAAGCTTCCACATGAGACAACCTATAAAAAACACACAAAAGATAAGAAACAATGATTCTCAAGACTTTCAACACTAAGCAACAAAAGACAGTGATCCCATTTGTTCCAGCAATAATAATCTAGAGAGTTTTCAGGCCACAGAGCAGGGAGGAGTGACTCAGGCAGAGCCCAGTGATATTTATGGGTTTAGAAAACTGAAGTGGGTCTGAGAAGAGCACAGCAGCTACAGTGTGTTAAGTCCCATGCAACACAGAAGAAAGACACACAGAGAGAATGCTGAATACTTGAAGAGGGTTGCTGTTAAGTATTCATTGAGTACTGATTCGTGCATGATGTGGAAAATTATCTGAAGCCAGAGGAAAAAACTACCCAAATGGATGAGAGGGAATAGCATCTTGCATTCAAATAAGACCAGGGATAGTGGCTGTTCATAGTTGCCAGAGTAGAAAGCTTCATAATCCATAGGAGCACTGGGCAATGCACTCAAAAAATACAGATGACTTCAGTTATGAAAAAAAATTAACCCTAGAATAAATCTGCTCTGGTTCCAGCCAAATGTCTCAAAAAGCAGTATCTAAAATGACTAAGTTGTTTTCAACTAAACTAAATTTAGCAAACGTAAAATTCACAATATGTGCATATAATTAAAAACTTGCCAGGCATGCAAAGAAGAAAGAAAATAGAATCCAGAATGAGGAGAAAAATTCACCAATCAGAATTGACCCAGAAATGACACATGATAGAATAAGCAGATAGGGACTTTAAAACCGTGATTAGAACTCCATCCATGTATAAGAAGCTAGAGAAACATCAAAGAGGTAAAGACATGAAAGACAAACAGAATATAAACTGAACGTCTAGTGATGAAAACTACAATATCTAAGATGAAAAATACACTGCACAGAATAAAAAATTATACATTGTGGGGAAAAAGAAAAATTAAACAGAGGAATACAAACTATCCAAAATGAAGCACATAACCAAAAAAAAGACTGAAAGATAGACAGGGGATCAGTGAATTGTAGGAGACTTTAAAGTCACATTATATGTGTAATTGGAGTCCCCAAAGAGAAAATGGAACAAAAAAGTAATATTTAAAAAAATAATGTGCTGAAGTTTTCCCAAATTTAATGAAAACTATAAACCCACAGATTCAAGAAGCTCAATGAAGCTCAAGCAAATAAAACATGAAGGAAACTGTAACAAGGGATATCATGAAAAAATTACTTAAAACTATAAATATTTGAATACTAAAAAAATGCTTTGGAATAATCCATAAGACAAAAAATAAATAGGAGAAATTATGAGCTATTATGAACAAAAATAAAATGAAATCAACATGTCAAAATTTGTGAGATGCAGATAAAACAGTACTTTGGAAATTTATAGCACTGAATAAATTAGAAACGAAGCTTTCAAATAAAAAAAAATCTCAGCTTCCACCTTAAAAAGACACCTATGAGTAACAGAAGAGCAAATAAAACTCAAACAGAAGAGTTAAAATAATAAAGATGAGAACTGAAATGAATGAAGAATCACAGCAGAGATACTCAATGAATCCAAAAGGTTGATATCTGATAAGATCAATAAAATGATTAATGTCAATCAGAAAGAAGATACACAATGAATCTCAAACAAAAAAAAAGTTGAATTTCCCTAGAATAAATCTGCTCTGGTTCCAGCCAAATGTCTCAAAAGCAGTATCTAAAATGACTAAGTTGTTTTCAACTAAACTAAATTTAGCAAACGTAAAATTCACAATATGTGCATATAATTAAAAACTTGCCAGGCATGCAAAGAAGAAAGAAAATAGAATCCAGAATGAGGAGAAAAATTCACCAATCAGAATTGACCCAGAAATGACACATGATAGAATAAGCAGATAGGGACTTTAAAACCGTGATTAGAACTCCATCCATGTATAAGAAGCTAGAGAAACATCAAAGAGGTAAAGACATGAAAGACAAACAGAATATAAACTGAACGTCTAGTGATGAAAACTACAATATCTAAGATGAAAAATACACTGCACAGAATAAAAAATTATACATTGTGGGGAAAAAGAAAAATTAAACAGAGGAATACAAACTATCCAAAATGAAGCACATAACCAAAAAAAAGACTGAAAGATAGACAGGGGATCAGTGAATTGTAGGAGACTTTAAAGTCACATTATATGTGTAATTGGAGTCCCCAAAGAGAAAATGGAACAAAAAAGTAATATTTAAAAAAATAATGTGCTGAAGTTTTCCCAAATTTAATGAAAACTATAAACCCACAGATTCAAGAAGCTCAATGAAGCTCAAGCAAATAAAACATGAAGGAAACTGTAACAAGGGATATCATGAAAAAATTACTTAAAACTATAAATATTTGAATACTAAAAAAATGCTTTGGAATAATCCATAAGACAAAAAATAAATAGGAGAAATTATGAGCTATTATGAACAAAAATAAAATGAAATCAACATGTCAAAATTTGTGAGATGCAGATAAAACAGTACTTTGGAAATTTATAGCACTGAATAAATTAGAAACGAAGCTTTCAAATAAAAAAAAATCTCAGCTTCCACCTTAAAAAGACACCTATGAGTAACAGAAGAGCAAATAAAACTCAAACAGAAGAGTTAAAATAATAAAGATGAGAACTGAAATGAATGAAGAATCACAGCAGAGATACTCAATGAATCCAAAAGGTTGATATCTGATAAGATCAATAAAATGATTAATGTCTGGCCAAAGTGATCAGGAAAAAAGTAAAGATACAAATTACCAATCTCAGAAAGAGAAAAAGGTGATATCACTTCATATTCTACAAATATTAAAGGAAAAATAAGGAATATGAATAGCTTTATGCCAGTAAATCCAACAACTTAGATAAAACCAAGAATTCCTTTAAAGACAAATTACCGAAGGTGACCCAAGAAGAACTAGATTATGCAGTGTTGTAGACCAATTATATCTTAATAAAACTGGAAGAAATAATGTGGAAAAAATTAGATTACCTAAAGTGTCCTATATCCATAAAATATACTGAATTTGCCATTATAAAACATACTAATAAGAAAACTATAGGCCCAGAGTGCTTCACTGGTGATTTCCCCCAAAGGAAGCAATAATACCAACTTTATATAAACTCTTTGAGAGAATCACAGGAGACAGAACACTTCTCAACTGGTTCTACAAGGAACCTATTACTCTCATAGCAAAACCAAAGATGGAAACAGAAGGAAAACTACAGACCAGTATCTCTCATGAACGCAGATTGCAAAAGTTCTTTTTAAAAGTTAGCAGGTTAAATTCAACAACATATTAAGAGGTTAATACATCATAATTAAGTGGTGATAGTGTAAGTTTTGAAAAATCAATGAAAATCACAACACAAAATCTAAAAATATGATCATTTCAATATAAACACAAAAATCTTTGACAAAACCCAATATCCATTCTTCATTAAAACATTCAAAAAACTAGAAACAAAAAAGAACTTCCTCTGCATCAAAAGGAGGGGCATTTTTTAAAACAACTAATATCACACTTGACAGTGAAAGACTGAATGTTCTCCCACCCAAAATAAATCCAAAACAAGGCAAGAATGTTCATTCTCATTGCTACTATTCAGCACTGTACTGGAGATCACCGCCAACCCAGTCAAATAAATCTCAGCTTCCACCTTAAAAAGACACCTATGAGTAACAGAAGAGCAAATAAAACTCAAACAGAAGAGTTAAAATAATAAAGATGAGAACTGAAATGAATGAAGAATCACAGCAGAGATACTCAATGAATCCAAAAGGTTGATATCTGATAAGATCAATAAAATGATTAATGTCTGGCCAAAGTGATCAGGAAAAAAGTAAAGATACAAATTACCAATCTCAGAAAGAGAAAAAGGTGATATCACTTCATATTCTACAAATATTAAAGGAAAAATAAGGAATATGAATAGCTTTATGCCAGTAAATCCAACAACTTAGATAAAACCAAGAATTCCTTTAAAGACAAATTACCGAAGGTGACCCAAGAAGAACTAGATTATGCAGTGTTGTAGACCAATTATATCTTAATAAAACTGGAAGAAATAATGTGGAAAAAATTAGATTACCTAAAGTGTCCTATATCCATAAAATATACTGAATTTGCCATTATAAAACATACTAATAAGAAAACTATAGGCCCAGAGTGCTTCACTGGTGATTTCCCCCAAAGGAAGCAATAATACCAACTTTATATAAACTCTTTGAGAGAATCACAGGAGACAGAACACTTCTCAACTGGTTCTACAAGGAACCTATTACTCTCATAGCAAAACCAAAGATGGAAACAGAAGGAAAACTACAGACCAGTATCTCTCATAAAGCAGATTGCAAAAGTTCTTTTTAAAAGTTAGCAGGTTAAATTCAACAACATATTAAGAGGTTAATACATCATAATTAAGTGGTGATAGTGTAAGTTTTGAAAAATCAATGAAAATCACAACACAAAATCTAAAAATATGATCATTTCAATATAAACACAAAAATCTTTGACAAAACCCAATATCCATTCTTCATTAAAACATTCAAAAAACTAGAAACAAAAAAGAACTTCCTCTGCATCAAAAGGAGGGGCATTTTTTAAAACAACTAATATCACACTTGACAGTGAAAGACTGAATGTTCTCCCACCCAAAATAAATCCAAAACAAGGCAAGAATGTTCATTCTCATTGCTACTATTCAGCACTGTACTGGAGATCACCGCCAACAGAAAAAGGAAAGATAAAGCAATATAAGGCAGTCAAATTGAAGAAATGTCATTTTTCTTTATTCACTGACATGTGTTTTCTATGTAGAAAAATTTGGTTGCATTGACAAAAAATGTAGTGGCACTGGTGAGTGAGTTTAGTAAGATTCCAAAATTCAAGGTGATGTAGAAATATCGACTGTATTTCTATATACCAGCAATAAACTAAAATTTTAAAAAGCCATTTACAATAGTATGAAAAATGTGTAATACTCAGGAATAAATCTAACAAAGGGCATCCAAGATGTTATCCTAAAATCTACAAAACATTGCTTAAATAAATTAAAAGCACGTTAAATTAACTGAGAAACAAACCAATCTATAGGGACAGAAAATAGGTCTTGGGAAGGTGGGGGGAGGGGAGGATAGGTAAATAGGAGTGGAAGAAGGAATCACCAAGGGGCAAAAGGAAACTGGGAAATAATGCCTATGTTTATTATTCTAGGTTGTGCTAGTTTCATGGCTGTAACATTTATTAACACAACAAATTTTATATATTTAATTATGTCATTTGTTAAGTGCCAATTATGCTGCAATGAAGCTATTTTTGAGAAGATCAATTCAGAATATAGCACTAATTCAGATCGACTATGTGTACAAATTGGAAAAGTTCCCATATGGTACTAAGAATTAAGTCAAGATGCTCCTAGCATTGTACCTGGAAATAAAACACACACTCGATTATTTTTCTTTTGTATACATTTCTCTTCTTAATTCCATTTCTACTTAGCAGGTTAAATTCAACAACATATTAAGAGGTTAATACATCATAATTAAGTGGTGATAGTGTAAGTTTTGAAAATCAATGAAAATCACAACACAAAATCTAAAAATATGATCATTTCAATATAAACACAAAAATCTTTGACAAAACCCAATATCCATTCTTCATTAAAACATTCAAAAAACTAGAAACAAAAAAGAACTTCCTCTGCATCAAAAGGAGGGGCATTTTTTAAAACAACTAATATCACACTTGACAGTGAAAGACTGAATGTTCTCCCACCCAAAATAAATCCAAAACAAGGCAAGAATGTTCATTCTCATTGCTACTATTCAGCACTGTACTGGAGATCACCGCCAACAGAAAAAGGAAAGATAAAGCAATATAAGGCAGTCAAATTGAAGAAATGTCATTTTTCTTTATTCACTGACATGTGTTTTCTATGTAGAAAAATTTGGTTGCATTGACAAAAAATGTAGTGGCACTGGTGAGTGAGTTTAGTAAGATTCCAAAATTCAAGGTGATGTAGAAATATCGACTGTATTTCTATATACCAGCAATAAACTAAAATTTTAAAAAGCCATTTACAATAGTATGAAAAATGTGTAATACTCAGGAATAAATCTAACAAAGGGCATCCAAGATGTTATCCTAAAATCTACAAAACATTGCTTAAATAAATTAAAAGCACGTTAAATTAACTGAGAAACAAACCAATCTATAGGGACAGAAAATAGGTCTTGGGAAGGTGGGGGGAGGGGAGGATAGGTAAATAGGAGTGGAAGAAGGAATCACCAAGGGGCAAAAGGAAACTGGGAAATAATGCCTATGTTTATTATTCTAGGTTGTGCTAGTTTCATGGCTGTAACATTTATTAACACAACAAATTTTATATATTTAATTATGTCATTTGTTAAGTGCCAATTATGCTGCAATGAAGCTATTTTTGAGAAGATCAATTCAGAATATAGCACTAATTCAGATCGACTATGTGTACAAATTGGAAAAGTTCCCATATGGTACTAAGAATTAAGTCAAGATGCTCCTAGCATTGTACCTGGAAATAAAACACACACTCGATTATTTTTCTTTTGTATACATTTCTCTTCTTAATTCCATTTCTATGTTCAGTTTGCTTTCTTGATCTTCAAGGAAATCAAATAACTGAACAGAGATTATCAAATAAGGACAAAGACTAGAGAGGAATTAGTTAGACCAAAGCAGAATCTCGGCGTTATTCTGTTAAGAACGTTGTATACAGAGCATTATTTAGTCAAAGGGGAATGATCATCTGTCATCTGTTCTCTAGCCTCTCAAAGGAAAAGAGATCAGATTTCACAAAGGTGAAAAGAAAAAACAACTGCATTAAAGTGATGTGGGTTTTTCTGTGCAGGGCTGGGTGCCCATGAGAGCAATTAATTTACAAGGATAAAACACACAGTCTCGATGGAGAGCAGAAGAACAGACAATAGGACTCATCTGTTTCCTCCCAGCTTCTTGCTGCTTAATGCCTTTTATAGTCACAGATGCAAGTGTATGGTTTAACATATCCTTTACTGTTAGACAAGAAAGTCTACCTGAGTACACTATCTTTCTATCTAGAATTTGTATTTGCCAAGGTGGACAACTCAACTTGTAGATAGTGCTCATTTGGAAAATCACTCAGGCTAAGCCCTAATCCATTTGTTGGCTGATATCACCATTTCCTGACCAAAACCAATTTCCTGGGCTGGAGGCAGAATGGACAGGTGTGGTGCTGCAGTCATACTTTCCCAGGGGGGTGTGATGGAAGACACAAGACTATGGAGATGTTAGCCACCCTTTCTAGGGATTCCTACTTCATCCTACAGGGTAAAACACCCTCAACATTCATGCTTGCCTATGTAGATTATACCTCGAAACTCTCTACTACAGAGGTCTTAGATATTTTTTCTGAGACAATCATTGCACGACAGTTATGTTTTATTCCTGTGGCTCATCACCTGTGCCCTTATCTCTTGTGTAATCACATTAACCAACAGCACCGTCCTTACTCCTCTCAGTGATGATCTCATCTCCCATTAAGTCTGGATCATGACAGTCCCTAATCCATTACTCTCTCATCTTTGAAGCTACAGCTGATACTTTTAAATCCCACCACAAAGCTCCTCCAGGCCTATTGATTTCCTGAAGATCCACCTGATGGTACAAAGGAAAGACACTGAATTGGGAATCCAAAGCTACGGCTGCCAGAGGCTCAGCAAAGCCCTGTGTCATGACAGGGGGAGAAGAATCACCTCGGTCATTTATCCCTGCATAAGGAAATAGAGACTGGGAAAAAACAAACCCATGAGCCTCAACTGCATTGCTTCCTCTTCTCCTTCCTAAACTCTACCTGTTCCTGGTAGCAGATTAAATAGGCTTTTGCGAAAAATTGGTAACTATATGAATAAGCAAGATCAGTGATCAACTAGCTGTACTAACTGCGTGGAGTCCAGTAGAGGAACGTTATCAGGATGGGACTGACCTGACCCCCAGCTTCCTCTCTGGAAGATAATCCAGTAGCCAGAGAACAGTTGATCATCCGGAGAATTTTGAACAATAAAGTAGTGACCTTAGCAATCATCATGGGGCTTGACAAGACGAAGAACAATTCTACTTCTGTTTGAGGAACATTTTGCAATCTGCAATGAAACACTTGATAAAAAGCAACATTCTCACCCCATTCCCATGTGAATCTAATGACAGAAAATTCAGATGATTGAGAAAAGGACTTGCCCATGTACATCAGCAAACATCAGTGCTTCTCAGTGACCTACCACGTTGCTTTAGGAAAGACTTTTCAGTCATGGGGACTGAGAGGACAACAGAGCAGTGGCTTTGGTCCTAACTGGAAAGATGGAGAATAGGAGGCATTCTGACAGGCTTATTGCTTTCTCCCCATGCACAGAGGCCTTTCAGGTTTTTCTGAACCTCAATTTTAATACATCAAAAGTGCAAAACTAAAATGGAACTTACTCCTTTCTTCCTTTTCTCACAGAATTCGAAAGAAGAAGGTAGCCAGATGACAGGTGTTTTATGAGTGGGACCTATCCTCAAGTGGGTTAATAATATTGAACTCTGTTTCAGCCTCAAGCTTTTGTGGGCATTTTTATTGGAGGAGTTTGGGACCTTAGCAGAAAGCAGCTGGACGTGACCCGGAGCCTTTTTCCTCCAGATCCTTACTCCTCTCAGTGATGATCCATCCCTGCATGACAGTCCCTAATCCATTACTCTCTCATCTTTGAAGCTACAGCTGATACTTTTAAATCCCACCACAAAGCTCCTCCAGGCCTATTGATTTCCTGAAGATCCACCTGATGGTACAAAGGAAAGACACTGAATTGGGAATCCAAAGCTACGGCTGCCAGAGGCTCAGCAAAGCCCTGTGTCATGACAGGGGGAGAAGAATCACCTCGGTCATTTATCCCTGCATAAGGAAATAGAGACTGGGAAAAAACAAACCCATGAGCCTCAACTGCATTGCTTCCTCTTCTCCTTCCTAAACTCTACCTGTTCCTGGTAGCAGATTAAATAGGCTTTTGCGAAAAATTGGTAACTATATGAATAAGCAAGATCAGTGATCAACTAGCTGTACTAACTGCGTGGAGTCCAGTAGAGGAACGTTATCAGGATGGGACTGACCTGACCCCAGCTTCCTCTCTGGAAGATAATCCAGTAGCCAGAGAACAGTTGATCATCCGGAGAATTTTGAACAATAAAGTAGTGACCTTAGCAATCATCATGGGGCTTGACAAGACGAAGAACAATTCTACTTCTGTTTGAGGAACATTTTGCAATCTGCAATGAAACACTTGATAAAAAGCAACATTCTCACCCCATTCCCATGTGAATCTAATGACAGAAAATTCAGATGATTGAGAAAAGGACTTGCCCATGTACATCAGCAAACATCAGTGCTTCTCAGTGACCTACCACGTTGCTTTAGGAAAGACTTTTCAGTCATGGGGACTGAGAGGACAACAGAGCAGTGGCTTTGGTCCTAACTGGAAAGATGGAGAATAGGAGGCATTCTGACAGGCTTATTGCTTTCTCCCCATGCACAGAGGCCTTTCAGGTTTTTCTGAACCTCAATTTTAATACATCAAAAGTGCAAAACTAAAATGGAACTTACTCCTTTCTTCCTTTTCTCACAGAATTCGAAAGAAGAAGGTAGCCAGATGACAGGTGTTTTATGAGTGGGACCTATCCTCAAGTGGGTTAATAATATTGAACTCTGTTTCAGCCTCAAGCTTTTGTGGGCATTTTTATTGGAGGAGTTTGGGACCTTAGCAGAAAGCAGCTGGACGTGACCCGGAGATAGGTGGACGATTTCAACAAAAGTGAAGCGTGACAGCTGCTGAGGACTGCTGCTAGAACTCCTGCTGAAAAGGGCAGCAGCGGAAGGGGAAGTGGGGCACCAAATCCCCTCTCCTTCTTCCCCTATTTATACCATCAATTCTTCCACCCAACTCCCCCAAACGGACCCTGAAGTGAAGCAGTAAGAAGAGCACAATGTGGGTATGGGAGCTGCAGTCAATGTGCAAGAGAAACGAAGTGCTGGCCCCATCCTTAATAAGACATGCAGTTTCAGTTAGGTGGAAGTAGTCAGAGATGGCATCACTGATTCTGGGCCTATAAAGTGATGGTCATTCTTGGCTCTTTAAATCTTTAGCCTTAAAGACCAATGAGGTTGAATATTATATTTGCTGATATTCATTCTACTCAGGTTTACGTGATGCTGACAAGAAATAAGTCCAAAGCATTCAAGAGATATTTAGGATGAAGTAGGTTTAGGCTTTCACAGAAATGTTTAAGAAACGAAGACCTGGTAAGTCAGCTGACTGCCTCAGGTCTTCAGAGACGTCTAAACTTTCTAAATTAGTGATCTTCATTCAGGGTGCACACAAATCATCTGACCAGCTTACTCTCCTTTGTTTCAGGCACGTTCATAGATGCTCACTAAAGCATTTTTAAGAGATCTGCTTTAAAATACTTATCAATAATCCCCGTGTGTCAGCTTCATCTGGACAGGTATAGATTTTCTTCTCTCATTCACGTTAAGATTTTCCTGGTCCTTGGTACAATAAGTGACTTTTTAAAATTGTATTGAGAGGACAACAGAGCAGTGGCTTTGGTCCTAACTGGAAAGATGGAGAATAGGAGGCATTCTGACAGGCTTATTGCTTTCTCCCCATGCACAGAGGCCTTTCAGGTTTTTCTGAACCTCAATTTTAATACATCAAAAGTGCAAAACTAAAATGGAACTTACTCCTTTCTTCCTTTTCTCACAGAATTCGAAAGAAGAAGGTAGCCAGATGACAGGTGTTTTATGAGTGGGACCTATCCTCAAGTGGGTTAATAATATTGAACTCTGTTTCAGCCTCAAGCTTTTGTGGGCATTTTTATTGGAGGAGTTTGGGACCTTAGCAGAAAGCAGCTGGACGTGACCCGGAGATAGGTGGACGATTTCAACAAAAGTGAAGCGTGACAGCTGCTGAGGACTGCTGCTAGAACTCCTGCTGAAAAGGGCAGCAGCGGAAGGGGAAGTGGGGCACCAAATCCCCTCTCCTTCTTCCCCTATTTATACCATCAATTCTTCCACCCAACTCCCCCAAACGGACCCTGAAGTGAAGCAGTAAGAAGAGCACAATGTGGGTATGGGAGCTGCAGTCAATGTGCAAGAGAAACGAAGTGCTGGCCCCATCCTTAATAAGACATGCAGTTTCAGTTAGGTGGAAGTAGTCAGAGATGGCATCACTGATTCTGGGCCTATAAAGTGATGGTCATTCTTGGCTCTTTAAATCTTTAGCCTTAAAGACCAATGAGGTTGAATATTATATTTGCTGATATTCATTCTACTCAGGTTTACGTGATGCTGACAAGAAATAAGTCCAAAGCATTCAAGAGATATTTAGGATGAAGTAGGTTTAGGCTTTCACAGAAATGTTTAAGAAACGAAGACCTGGTAAGTCAGCTGACTGCCTCAGGTCTTCAGAGACGTCTAAACTTTCTAAATTAGTGATCTTCATTCAGGGTGCACACAAATCATCTGACCAGCTTACTCTCCTTTGTTTCAGGCACGTTCATAGATGCTCACTAAAGCATTTTTAAGAGATCTGCTTTAAAATACTTATCAATAATCCCCGTGTGTGTCAGCTTCATCTGGACAGGTATAGATTTTCTTCTCTCATTCACGTTAAGATTTTCCTGGTCCTTGGTACAATAAGTGACTTTTTTAAAATTGTATTCGGGACATTTTGAGTGTTATGTCTTAACACTCTAGATTTTATTTAAATGTTTTGCTTAGCTGACCTACGCTGAAACTGGGCTGATGGTGGCAGGAAGGCACTAACTCTCTTCGTCTTGACCACTGCGAGGAGGTGCAAGTCTAGACTCCCCCACTCATTCCCACCAGCCGCAGGTGGAAATTCAGTTCCTGGCAGGGGAGGGGTGGAAGTGGGAGCAATGCACCTTTACTCCAGTCCAGGGTGGAAGTCTAGGTTGTCCACCCAGAATTCTCAATGTTTTCCACAGGTAAGAGTGTGTGGTTTCTTCCCTGCTGACTCCCTGGAGTAGGGCACCCATTGTCAAAAGTTCTTATCTTGTTAGACTGTAATGTCCCAATCTTTTAGGGTTTCTTTTTTTTTTTTTTTGGCCACTTCTATTGATCTTTCATCTATTTATCTTTGTTCTTTGGTCTGTGTGGGCCTCCCATCACAGTCGCCTCTCTCACTACAGAGCACCGGCTCTGGGCGCATGCGCTCCAGAGCTCCGGCTTGATAGTCGGACACATCCGTCCAGCCACTCCGCGGCACGTGGAATCTTCCCAGGCCAGGGTTCGAACTGGCGCACTGCAAGGCGGTGTCCTTACCCACTGGACCACCAAGGAAGCCCTGTCCCAGTCTTTTAACAAGAGCAGACCTTTCCTGGGAATTTTGTTTGTACTCACTCAAGTTCCTAGCTTACTGGACTTCTCTAAAAAGAAGTCTGGGGGTCTTCCCTGGTGATCCAGTGGGTAAGGACACCACCTTGCAGTGCAAGGAGTGCCGGTTCAATCCCTGGCCTGGAAAGATCCCGCGTGCCACAGAGCGGCTGGACCGATGTGTCCAATTACTGAGCCGGAGCTCTGGAGCGCATGCGCCCAGAGCGGTGCTCTGCGACAACAGAGGCCACTGCGATGGGAGGCCCACATGGGCCAAAGAACAAAGATGGATGAAAACGGACAAATGAAAGACCAATAGAAGTGGCCCGCCCACCCCCCTACCTCCCCACCACGCCCCCCCCCACCCCAAAAAGAAGTCTGGGATACCTAAGAGGGGAAATTTTCAAAAATCAAAGAATCTGCTCTTGTGTCATTTCTTAAATCCTGGGATCCCTAAACAGTCCACCCTCTTCTCTTCACCTTTTACAGAAGGAGCTAGAACCCAGATTTTCTGATTTGGGGGTTAATTTTAGCTTATTTTTAATTCTGGGATTTTTCTGTATTTACTGGTAGCTCCAACACCTCAAATTTTCCTTTGGGACAGAGGTTCTCAATCTGGTTAGATACTGAAGTTATCTGGAGAACTTCTTAAAATGCTGATTCTCAAGCTCCTTTCTCCTCTGAGAGACTTCCATCCCTCTTGTATGTTAAGGCATCAGCATGTCAAATTGTCTTCCCAGGTGATCGTAATGTGCAGCTAAAGGTGAGAAGCACAGTTTTACATTTAATTTCTACCTCAGACAAGTAACTGTAATCACTGTCTCTTAAGGAAAAACTCATTGGACTTTGCTAAAAGCAACAAGGAGAAACAGCTGGAGGTAAAACACTGCCTTCTCAGCCCTCTTGTTGCTGAGACTTTGTCACTACTGTGTGCCGACAAGCTGTCACCACAGGTCGAGTCTCTAAAGCATTTGAAAGGTTCAGAAGGTATTAATATTAAAATAAGATGTCGAGACAAAGGAGTTATAATGAGTTGGCCGCCGCATTTGTTACAATGTGAGTTTGCAGCTGACAATCAAAGGAGTGGCATCAGCCCAGGTTCCGGTGGCCTGGCATCTTCCAAATTTGTTACTATACGGGATATTCCCACTGAAATGCCCACATTCACGTTTTTACAAAATTAAGAACACAGTGACAATCAGGAGCACAATACTGACACCAAGTGGAATGAAACCTACATGTCACTAGTGTCCCTGTACAGAGGAGAGCCACAGCTCTGAGAGAAAAGAAACACACGCTCAATACAAATCTGCTCTGACCCTGTAAAAAATAAATAAATTTTTTTAAAAACCTGCTCTGCTTTCAAGATGCTTCACAGGAACAAGTACATTGATCTGTAAAAGGCTTTGATGTAAAAGATAGTGATGATTTATGAGAGAATATTTGCTTTCTGGTAAATGTCCTATAAAGTCATCACATACATTAATCTCCAACTACCAGAGTATATGATTAAAAATATATAGCCAAAAATAGATAAGATAGCTAAAAGAAAGGAATGGAATTGGTTACTCAAAAATTTGAAACTTATTTCTGGGTTCAGTGTTTCTGAGAGGTGCAAAAGGGCAGAAAATATAAGTACTCCGAAGGAGAAGGTGGACTCAGGCGCTCCGGCAGATACTGAAGTCTGCAAGCCTCAGCTTCTCCATTCTTCACTGGTCCCTCAAATGTGTTCACTGACCCTTGCTTGTTCAAGGCGGGTGGAAATGGTAGGATATTGGAAAGTGATTGCACAAGCTTTTAGGATCACTCTCAAAGCTGTCTCTGAATCAGGTTTAACCCAGCCTATTGCTTGGAGCCCGTTTCTTGGGAAACACTGTATGGCCAATAAACTTTCCCCAAATTCCATTGACCAAAAGTCCTGATTTCTTTCCCTAGGGCCTCCTGAATGCACAACCGGGAAGGATTTGGTGGTGACCTCAGTCATCACTGACTCTACAGATGGAGAGGATGCCTACCAGCAAATGTGCAGGGACATAAGGGAATACTGGGCAGAACAGGTATGGTCTAGGCCCTTAATTTGAAAGGTTCAGAAGGTATTAATATTAAAATAAGATGTCGAGACAAAGGAGTTATAATGAGTTGGCCGCCGCATTTGTTACAATGTGAGTTTGCAGCTGACAATCAAAGGAGTGGCATCAGCCCAGGTTCCGGTGGCCTGGCATCTTCCAAATTTGTTACTATACGGGATATTCCCACTGAAATGCCCACATTCACGTTTTTACAAAATTAAGAACACAGTGACAATCAGGAGCACAATACTGACACCAAGTGGAATGAAACCTACATGTCACTAGTGTCCCTGTACAGAGGAGAGCCACAGCTCTGAGAGAAAAGAAACACACGCTCAATACAAATCTGCTCTGACCCTGTAAAAAATAAATAAATTTTTTTAAAAAGCCTGCTCTGCTTTCAAGATGCTTCACAGGAACAAGTACATTGATCTGTAAAAGGCTTTGATGTAAAAGATAGTGATGATTTATGAGAGAATATTTGCTTTCTGGTAAATGTCCTATAAAGTCATCACATACATTAATCTCCAACTACCAGAGTATATGATTAAAAATATATAGCCAAAAATAGATAAGATAGCTAAAAGAAAGGAATGGAATTGGTTACTCAAAAATTTGAAACTTATTTCTGGGTTCAGTGTTTCTGAGAGGTGCAAAAGGGCAGAAAATATAAGTACTCCGAAGGAGAAGGTGGACTCAGGCGCTCCGGCAGATACTGAAGTCTGCAAGCCTCAGCTTCTCCATTCTTCACTGGTCCCTCAAATGTGTTCACTGACCCTTGCTTGTTCAAGGCGGGTGGAAATGGTAGGATATTGGAAAGTGATTGCACAAGCTTTTAGGATCACTCTCAAAGCTGTCTCTGAATCAGGTTTAACCCAGCCTATTGCTTGGAGCCCGTTTCTTGGGAAACACTGTATGGCCAATAAACTTTCCCCAAATTCCATTGACCAAAAGTCCTGATTTCTTTCCCTAGGGCCTCCTGAATGCACAACCGGGAAGGATTTGGTGGTGACCTCAGTCATCACTGACTCTACAGATGGAGAGGATGCCTACCAGCAAATGTGCAGGGACATAAGGGAATACTGGGCAGAACAGGTATGGTCTAGGCCCTTAATGAGAAAAGGCCACTGCTCAGAGTCTCTCTCTCATCCAGGAGCTAGAGATACTCAGTTTGGATGATAAAAGCAATGCATTATGGGGAGGAAAAAAAAGAGGCAAGACTTCCTGCAAAACAACATGAAGCTAAAATGGAAACTGGACTTGGAAAATATTATCTCTTCTCACATTCTGCCAAAGCCTTGTTCCAGATTGAGTATGAATCTCTGGGACCTGCACCTGCCAAGCTTTCTTGATGATAACATCACCTGCACCCTTATAAATGGAGAAATTTCCAGGCCCGAGGGCCTATCCCAGACCCATGGAACCAGAGTCTCCAGGGCCAAGGAATCTGTATGTTTCATACTGGCCCCAGCTGATCTGCACTGAGAGGCTTGACATTTACCAGAGTAATTACATAAATATCAACCAGAAGGCATGAGGGCACCTGACATAGTCTGAGAAGTCCAGGAAGGCTCCCCAGAAACTTGTCTTTTCACAGTCCTCTGTATATAAGCAAAAGTGAATTAGAATTGTAGGAGGGAGGACCTAGATATTTCAGATACACAAGGCCAAAAAAATGTGCAAAAGTTCAAGAAAGCATATAGCAAAAGTGAAAATCAAGCACTGGAAAACAAAGTAATATACTTTAAATGTCATGAGGCAGGAGACCATGCAAAACATAATAAAAAATTAAGAGTCAAAGTCAGAAGTTGGAAAGTATGAGGGTGTGAGTTTGAAGGACTCAACGAATTTCCATCAGAAACTTCAGCTTTCTCAGGAGAAGGGATGGAAAAGAAAACAGATGAACCCAGGACTTTCCATGAGGCCAAGGCTCAGAGGGTATGCAGAAGAATACGGGGCTTTGAGTATCATGTTCAAGTATTTTTTTTTCCTTTCCTGCTGATGCATCATCTTGCTACTCCATTTCTGATCTAGCCTTTGGACCCATTTTGCCCATGATCCATACTCCTACTTAAAATCTTCTCACTCCCTTCTTCCAGTACATTTTATAGTCATCTTAAAAAATTCAGTGATGAAAGAACTCTCACCAACCTTCCTCAGTTTCCCAGGAAGTGAGAAATTATAGATCCTATAGGTGCTTGAGCACCGATCTATGAAAGCAGTGCTATAAATGGCATTTGCTGGTTACTTTCCATGATTCTTTGTAATTAATTCCGCTTAAATGAACTATGATTTTATTTTCAAATTAGTGTTCTCAAAGGAAAATGTATTAGATTGAGGCTTTTCATTTGGAAAACCATAATATTCTCATTACCATTTCAATGTCCACTTGGTTATTAAAAGTGATCATTCATGTTCACGGACAGCAGCCCTGAATCGAGGCCAATTTGAAAGAGGAGAGCATTCTTCAGGCCGCTAGGCTTCAGCTGCTGACCTCGTCTAACCTCATCACAGTGAGGCTCTGTCTTCCCAGAGCCTGGGCCAGTCATGCAGATGTGATCCATGGTGTGGTGCTGCTTGCAATAGATCTTACAATTTAAATGGATCTCTTGTGGTTTGACTTAAAAGGAACAAATGACTATTGGCTTGAACCTCTGCTATGTCTTGCTCTTCTTTTTTAAGAGCAGACTTATTCAGGAAGAAGGGCTTTGGTGTGGGCACCTGCAGGGAGTCCTAAGGGACCTAGAGCATATTCAATGACTGAAGTGGCTCTTGGGACTGACTGCTCCCTCTGTCTCCTGGCCATCTGCCCTGTCTCGTGCTGTCAGTGTCTCTAGGCGCTCTGCCTCACCCTCCTCAGCTCATTGAGGACAGACTGCTTCCTCACATCCCAGTCTTGCCCGAAGCCCACTCTGGCCACAACCCTTTTCACAATCCTCCAGCTGTTCCAACTCTCACTTAAAGATCCCGCTGTCCTGTCCTCTAGGCAAAAATTCTGAAAAGAAAGAATATTTCATTGTTCAGTTCATCCTATTGAACCAAACAAGCCAACACCAGACTGGAGTGACATTCAAATGACTGAATTTAGCAATTAGCTCTGCACTTGCAATGCGCAGTCCAAGAGGCCTGGAGCAGGGTTCTCTGAACCCATTGGTCTGTCCAGGCTTAACTCTTTAACTGCTAAATTATGGGAAGCTGAGGGTAGAGAAGGGAAAGCCAGATCAGGGAAGTCATGATTTCCAATGAATGCAGAAATATCTCAATGTTTTAATAACCAGTATGGCTAGACTGGTATACACTGCTAAATCCCTGGGGGTGGGGAGGAACAGAGATGTGAGAAAAGCAATATGGCCACCTTAGGAGGTGGTCTGGGTGTAACAGGCATTTAAAGCTAAGAACCTTGAAGGCAGTCAGCACTTAAGTGTTTCATTCTTATTCAGCTCTCCAGAGAACAATCCGTGCTTTCCAACAAATAGGGGAGCTAGTCCAGTGCTCACTGACAGCTGACTGGTAAGGCTCCCCTGCTACCAGGCTTGGCTTTGCACATATCTGACTATGGGGTTTGGACACAAGACCTTAGCTTCCTCAACTTTAAAACAATGAGTTTTATGGGATATACTCTGCAGTCTCTTTCCCATTTCAGAATCCTCTCAGAATTAAGGTTTGTGAGGAGAGATGTAAGCAGGACCAACTTTAGGAGAGGGAGGAAAGGTAGGAAACAAACCTTATGCAGATGTGATCCATGGTGTGGTGCTGCTTGCAATAGATCTTACAATTTAAATGGATCTCTTGTGGTTTGACTTAAAAGGAACAAATGACTATTGGCTTGAACCTCTGCTATGTCTTGCTCTTCTTTTTTAAGAGCAGACTTATTCAGGAAGAAGGGCTTTGGTGTGGGCACCTGCAGGGAGTCCTAAGGGACCTAGAGCATATTCAATGACTGAAGTGGCTCTTGGGACTGACTGCTCCCTCTGTCTCCTGGCCATCTGCCCTGTCTCGTGCTGTCAGTGTCTCTAGGCGCTCTGCCTCACCCTCCTCAGCTCATTGAGGACAGACTGCTTCCTCACATCCCAGTCTTGCCCGAAGCCCACTCTGGCCACAACCCTTTTCACAATCCTCCAGCTGTTCCAACTCTCACTTAAAGATCCCGCTGTCCTGTCCTCTAGGCAAAAATTCTGAAAAGAAAGAATATTTCATTGTTCAGTTCATCCTATTGAACCAAACAAGCCAACACCAGACTGGAGTGACATTCAAATGACTGAATTTAGCAATTAGCTCTGCACTTGCAATGCGAGTCCAAGAGGCCTGGAGCAGGGTTCTCTGAACCCATTGGTCTGTCCAGGCTTAACTCTTTAACTGCTAAATTATGGGAAGCTGAGGGTAGAGAAGGGAAAGCCAGATCAGGGAAGTCATGATTTCCAATGAATGCAGAAATATCTCAATGTTTTAATAACCAGTATGGCTAGACTGGTATACACTGCTAAATCCCTGGGGGTGGGGAGGAACAGAGATGTGAGAAAAGCAATATGGCCACCTTAGGAGGTGGTCTGGGTGTAACAGGCATTTAAAGCTAAGAACCTTGAAGGCAGTCAGCACTTAAGTGTTTCATTCTTATTCAGCTCTCCAGAGAACAATCCGTGCTTTCCAACAAATAGGGGAGCTAGTCCAGTGCTCACTGACAGCTGACTGGTAAGGCTCCCCTGCTACCAGGCTTGGCTTTGCACATATCTGACTATGGGGTTTGGACACAAGACCTTAGCTTCCTCAACTTTAAAACAATGAGTTTTATGGGATATACTCTGCAGTCTCTTTCCCATTTCAGAATCCTCTCAGAATTAAGGTTTGTGAGGAGAGATGTAAGCAGGACCAACTTTAGGAGAGGGAGGAAAGGTAGGAAACAAACCTTATTGGAAGAAATTCAGCACTGGCTCTGGGATCAAATCCTGACTCAGTCAACTGTAGTCTGTCACCTTGGACAGATAACTCAGTCTCGTGGTCTCTATTTTCCCATCAGGAAAATGGAAATAATAATAGACTTCACAGAATTATAACAAAGAATAAAGGAGAAAAGTCATGTAAAGCGTTTAAATTTGTGCCTACCACATAGAAATCAATAAATTTGACCCAGTATTATTATTAGAAATCAGAATAGAAATTTTCCATTAATTATATCACTTAATTATTTCAACACCATATAATATGGGTGCTATTAATCTCATTACTGATGAGCAAAACTGAGGCTGAGAGAGACTAACTCACCTAAGTCAAGGGTTGCTAAACTTCTTTTAAAGGGTCAATTAGCAAACATTTTGGACTTGGGAGCCCTTATAATCTGTCATTACTACTCAACTCAGCCATTATATCTAAAATAACCATAGAGAATGGTAAATAAATGGACAGGGCTGTGTTTCAATAAAACTTTATTGACTAAAACAGGCTGGCTGACCCTTGGTAATCGCATGGCAGAAAATTGGCAGTCAGGGTCTGAATCCAAGAAAACCCATTCTCTATACACTACACCAGAGATTTTTCTAATTATTCTTTTAGTCATGGTAACATTTTCTGCAAGTAAAATTTTATGTAGATAAAGAGATAAACTATAGCTAAAAGCCTATTCATAGAGTATCCTCTTCACCAACCCAGCTACTGTTCTTAAAGAAGTCAGTGGTTCCTCTAAATAAAGTATACTCCAATAAAATTTTTTTTAAAAAGGTCAGTGGTTCTCAAACCATAGGGATTGAAATTACATACAAGTGAGGGTTAAGGACCCTAATTCCACAATTTCAAATGGCTTGGGGTGATGCCAGGTGATATCCATTGTTTATAAACTACCCTGATGATTCTGACTTTAGGGAGTTCTTTGGACACTCTTTGAGAAACATGGAGTTAGGATATTATGATAAATGTAAAAGAATTTAATCCTTAAGGTTGGTTTTATTGAAAATAGGAGCATAGAACACCAAACCCAAGTTTCACTGACTTTATAATTTTGTGTTGCATTTGGGTCAGGGATTAATCTATTTTTGTATAATCAGTGCCTTTGCCTAAAAGCTCGTCAATTGCCTTGAAAAGCAACGAGTCTCTATTTATATCACAGATGTCCTTGGTACCTGATCTTATTAACGTGAAGTACATTCAGACTCTTTCCTTAATCCTGCTGTGACTCTTAACAGGAAGCTGGAACTGCACAGTGAGAATTCCATTAAGACATTGGGATAAAAGATTGATGACGGGAAATTATTCCATAAGCTGGCCCTTGAAAGGAACTTCCTAGTGCCCTGACGCACCTGTAGAGAATTAAGGCCATATGAAATGAGTCAAGGCCAGACAGCAAATGAGTGTCTGCCCATCGCTACCGGGTCTGCCCCACGGGGGTCTAGTCCTTAACTCACCTAAGTCAAGGGTTGCTAAACTTCTTTTAAAGGGTCAATTAGCAAACATTTTGGACTTGGGAGCCCTTATAATCTGTCATTACTACTCAACTCAGCCATTATATCTAAAATAACCATAGAGAATGGTAAATAAATGGACAGGGCTGTGTTTCAATAAAACTTTATTGACTAAAACAGGCTGGCTGACCCTTGGTAATCGCATGGCAGAAAATTGGCAGTCAGGGTCTGAATCCAAGAAAACCCATTCTCTATACACTACACCAGAGATTTTTCTAATTATTCTTTTAGTCATGGTAACATTTTCTGCAAGTAAAATTTTATGTAGATAAAGAGATAAACTATAGCTAAAAGCCTATTCATAGAGTATCCTCTTCACCAACCCAGCTACTGTTCTTAAAGAAGTCAGTGGTTCCTCTAAATAAAGTATACTCCAATAAAATTTTTTTTAAAAAGGTCAGTGGTTCTCAAACCATAGGGATTGAAATTACATACAAGTGAGGGTTAAGGACCCTAATTCCACAATTTCAAATGGCTTGGGGTGATGCCAGGTGATATCCATTGTTTATAAACTACCCTGATGATTCTGACTTTAGGGAGTTCTTTGGACACTCTTTGAGAAACATGGAGTTAGGATATTATGATAAATGTAAAAGAATTTAATCCTTAAGGTTGGTTTTATTGAAAATAGGAGCATAGAACACCAAACCCAAGTTTCACTGACTTTATAATTTTGTGTTGCATTTGGGTCAGGGATTAATCTATTTTTGTATAATCAGTGCCTTTGCCTAAAAGCTCGTCAATTGCCTTGAAAAGCAACGAGTCTCTATTTATATCACAGATGTCCTTGGTACCTGATCTTATTAACGTGAAGTACATTCAGACTCTTTCCTTAATCCTGCTGTGACTCTTAACAGGAAGCTGGAACTGCACAGTGAGAATTCCATTAAGACATTGGGATAAAAGATTGATGACGGGAAATTATTCCATAAGCTGGCCCTTGAAAGGAACTTCCTAGTGCCCTGACGCACCTGTAGAGAATTAAGGCCATATGAAATGAGTCAAGGCCAGACAGCAAATGAGTGTCTGCCCTACGCAGTCTGTGACTACCCCCAGGAAGAAGAGCCTAAACAAGGTGCCAGATAAGCATGCATCTGAGAAGTTTGGGCAGGAATCTAGCTCCATTTCAAAAAGAACACTGTTTGCTGAGCAAAGCCCAGGCATTAAATTTTTAATATCACTGTAAGTGCTGGAATGTCCTCATAAAACTTGAAAATTTGTGCTTGCTGGGCATGCAGAGAACAGTCTGTACTTTTCTGGGCCATAAACTTACCAATGTGGAGGTCCAGAAAGAAGGGCAGCCTTTCCTTTGGTTGGCCTTCCTCTCTCTTGGCCTCCCAGCCACCACCTTAAGGAAACCTTCTCCAACAGCATTGATTGGCAACCTGGCTTACACCCTAGCTACGGGAGCTGCCACAGGCAGACCCGTGAAATAACTCTTTCCCCAGGTAACCCAAGTTGGAAATCACCTGGGGACTCTGCCTGAGAGGGTCTCCACCAATTTCCTTCTATTTTGCAGCACTTCCTCCCTGCTTTGCTCAGACTTAAAGGCGCACAGCTCCTCAAACAAATTCACAGGAGGCCTACCTAAAAAGACTATTTGTTAAGCACTTTCATCTACGTGATACTTAAGTCTCCCCACAACCCTGGCAGGTTGTGTTCTGTGGGTTGTTGCCACCCATTATTTGGCCCTGGGACAGGCAACATAGGCCTAACCCAGAAGTGTGTTAGAGATGTCATCTTAGGCCCAACTCAGGCCTACCAGGCCAGATTCTGCAATTTTAACAAACTCTCTGGCAATTTTAACAAATTTTTAACAAATTGCTGGCACTTTCCAGTTGGATACACACTGACGTAGCTCACAAACTGATGGCTTCCTCTAGTGTTAACTTTCTTATCTGTAAAAATGAAGGAGTTGCTAATAATCACTTTCTTTCTGTGCACCTACCATCAGGAATGGGTTGCCTCTTAAATTCAAGATGCCCTGAAAGGCTGGCTTTCCAATTCCCAATTTACCAATCAGGAAACCAAGGCCAAAGCAGTAAAACAGTTTGCGCTTTGGCTTAGT
Organism: Tragulus kanchil; assembly: GCA_022376925.1. Classification (NCBI taxonomy): domain Eukaryota; kingdom Metazoa; phylum Chordata; class Mammalia; order Artiodactyla; family Tragulidae; genus Tragulus; species Tragulus kanchil. The sequence goes on along the minus strand of JAIOJX010000005.1, from coordinate 91,092,120 downwards.
TAGTAAGAAGCCAAGCCAAAACAGACTTTCCCTGCTTCACTAAAAGAGAAGCCCTGTTCCTCTCACCTCAGGGATGCAGTCAACTTCTAGCGTGACCCTGCAGCTGCCTCAACAGACATTTTGAACCAGCAGCATTCCATGACCTCCCTCTAGTTAGCTCCGAAAAAGGCCTTGGTCTTGCTCTGGGCTCCTTACCTGCCTCGGTGCGTGCTGCATCTGTCAGTCCACCCTGTGGGAGAAGGTTCTTCAGACCGTCGGTCTGCAGCCTTCTGGGGAGCTGATTTCCCTCTGCTGCCTGGAGGGCTTCACTACAACCAGTTCAAGGCTTAACTGCTTATACCTGTTTCCCCTGCAGGTCAAGCCCAGCCTCACCTGAAAACTCTCTGGGGAGCGGCCTGCTCTTTCCAAGCCCTCTTTAGATCCCAGAACTCTCCTAAAGTAGTTTCTTATGAAAAGAGAGTTGACTCGGTACAATTTATCACTACATCTGACCCATGCCTAGTGAGGGAAAAATACTGACACATTTGCACCCCTGCTTGCTAGACTTAAAGGCACAGCTCCTCAAACAAATTCACAGGAGGCCTACCTAAAGACTATTTGTTAAGCACTTTCATCTCCGTGATACTTAAGTCTCCCCACAACCCTGGCAGGTTGTGTTCTGTGGGTTGTTGCCACCCATTNTTTGGGCCTGGGACAGGCAACATAGGCCTAACCCAGAAGTGTGTTAGAGATGTCATCTTAGGCCCAACTCAGGCCTACCAGGCCAGATTCTGCAATTTTAACAAACTCTCTGGCAATTTTAACAAATTTTTAACAAATTGCTGGCACTTTCCAGTTGGATACACACTGACGTAGCTCACAAACTGATGGCTTCCTCTAGTGTTAACTTTCTTATCTGTAAAAATGAAGGAGTTGCTAATAATCACTTTCTTTCTGTGCACCTACCATCAGGAATGGGTTGCCTCTTAAATTCAAGATGCCCTGAAAGGCTGGCTTTCCAATTCCCAATTTACCAATCAGGAAACCAAGGCCAAAGCAGTAAAACAGTTTGCGCTTTGGCTTAGTTAGTAAGAAGCCAAGCCAAAACAGACTTTCCCTGCTTCACTAAAAGAGAAGCCCTGTTCCTCTCACCTCAGGGATGCAGTCAACTTCTAGCGTGACCCTGCAGCTGCCTCAACAGACATTTTGAACCAGCAGCATTCCATGACCTCCCTCTAGTTAGCTCCGAAAAAGGCCTTGGTCTTGCTCTGGGCTCCTTACCTGCCTCGGTGCGTGCTGCATCTGTCAGTCCACCCTGTGGGAGAAGGTTCTTCAGACCGTCGGTCTGCAGCCTTCTGGGGAGCTGATTTCCCTCTGCTGCCTGGAGGGCTTCACTACAACCAGTTCAAGGCTTAACTGCTTATACCTGTTTCCCCTGCAGGTCAAGCCCAGCCTCACCTGAAAACTCTCTGGGGAGCGGCCTGCTCTTTCCAAGCCCTCTTTAGATCCCAGAACTCTCCTAAAGTAGTTTCTTATGAAAAGAGAGTTGACTCGGTACAATTTATCACTACATCTGACCCATGCCTAGTGAGGGAAAAATACTGACACATTTGCACCCCTGTTACAAGCGTTAACTTAAAGAAAAACACAACCAAGAGTTGTGCATTTAAGTCTTGTTTGGGGTCTTCCTGAGCACTATAGGCTGAGAAACACCCACTCAGTTAACACTGAGTAACTGTTCTGTAGAGGAAGGGGAGTGGTCAATGTATGGATGAATTTTTTTCTGGGTAGGAAATAGGTGCCGTCAAGATTACATCTTGGTCAAAGAATACTGCTAATCACAAAAGAACAAACATCACAAGTTAATGGTTTTAGTTCTCTTCTATGTATGGGAAGATGCAAGAACCAAAGGTCATTGAAATTCTTCATGAAATATGCATCTAACTATCCAAGGGCCCATCTAGCCAAAACACAGAGTCCCTCATCCTGCTTTTCATCTTGAATTGTTCTCAGAGTGTATTGTTGATAACATTATGAATGTACTAAAATCATTATTAACATACAATCAGATTTTTTTTCCACAGGAAGATGAGTTAAACAGACCTTTGAGTCATGGACCTTGATAACCTAAACCAGAGACATCCTGATTCCCCAAACTACAATTAAGAAATGTCACAAGATGATGATTAACCCCAGCTTCTCTGTTTTTCCTCTTTTAAAAACCTCTCACTCAAAGACCAAGTTGGAGTGGATCTGAGACTCCTCTCCTGCATCCTTGCTTGGCACCTGCAAATAAACCCTGACTTTGCTGCAAACACCTACTGTCATTAGAGTTTGGCTTTCCGAGCCATGGGTACAGGAACACTTGCTCATGACACTATGACTTTATTTCATCCTGACAACCCCAATGGGGTACTATTATCAACCCCAAAACTGGAGACCTAGTGGGTGAACAGCTTAGCAGGGTCGGGTAAGAAGACAGATTCAAAGCCTTCACTCTGCACCCTGTGGGAGAAGGTTCTTCAGACCGTCGGTCTGCAGCCTTCTGGGGAGCTGATTTCCCTCTGCTGCCTGGAGGGCTTCACTACAACCAGTTCAAGGCTTAACTGCTTATACCTGTTTCCCCTGCAGGTCAAGCCCAGCCTCACCTGAAAACTCTCTGGGGAGCGGCCTGCTCTTTCCAAGCCCTCTTTAGATCCCAGAACTCTCCTAAAGTAGTTTCTTATGAAAAGAGAGTTGACTCGGTACAATTTATCACTACATCTGACCCATGCCTAGTGAGGGAAAAATACTGACACATTTGCACCCCTGTTACAAGCGTTAACTTAAAGAAAAACACAACCAAGAGTTGTGCATTTAAGTCTTGTTTGGGGTCTTCCTGAGCACTATAGGCTGAGAAACACCCACTCAGTTAACACTGAGTAACTGTTCTGTAGAGGAAGGGGAGTGGTCAATGTATGGATGAATTTTTTTCTGGGTAGGAAATAGGTGCCGTCAAGATTACATCTTGGTCAAAGAATACTGCTAATCACAAAAGAACAAACATCACAAGTTAATGGTTTTAGTTCTCTTCTATGTATGGGAAGATGCAAGAACCAAAGGTCATTGAAATTCTTCATGAAATATGCATCTAACTATCCAAGGGCCCATCTAGCCAAAACACAGAGTCCCTCATCCTGCTTTTCATCTTGAATTGTTCTCAGAGTGTATTGTTGATAACATTATGAATGTACTAAAATCATTATTAACATACAATCAGATTTTTTTTCCACAGGAAGATGAGTTAAACAGACCTTTGAGTCATGGACCTTGATAACCTAAACCAGAGACATCCTGATTCCCCAAACTACAATTAAGAAATGTCACAAGATGATGATTAACCCCAGCTTCTCTGTTTTTCCTCTTTTAAAAACCTCTCACTCAAAGACCAAGTTGGAGTGGATCTGAGACTCCTCTCCTGCATCCTTGCTTGGCACCTGCAAATAAACCCTGACTTTGCTGCAAACACCTACTGTCATTAGAGTTTGGCTTTCCGAGCCATGGGTACAGGAACACTTGCTCATGACACTATGACTTTATTTCATCCTGACAACCCCAATGGGGTACTATTATCAACCCCAAAACTGGAGACCTAGTGGGTGAACAGCTTAGCAGGGTCGGTAAGTAAGAAGACAGATTCAAAGCCTTCACTCTGCACCCTGATGCACTAGGAACCAGGGACCTGTGCCACCAACATCCATAGGTGCTCAGGAATGTCAGCTAGAACATGATGTGCTGGCCCCAAACCCAGAAACAGGAGTGAGACTGTAAGCAGAAAACAATGAATTTGGGATAGCTTGACTATAAAGGTACCTTCTCCCATCTCTTGGATTCTTGTGCTACTTGGAACCTTATAAACAAATGTTGAACATGGCTCAGTTCCTGCCCTTCCCCCTTGAAAAACAATAGGTTTTCTAATTCTACTTTAGCTGGTTTCTCATTATGTAAGCCATCTGTGCCATCTTCATTCAATTTATTGCTACATTAGTCCCCAACCTGGCTAGGGAAATACATTATCTTTTAATAACACGCCTTTGATGACTTGTACAAATCAGTCCCTGCCAGCTCCCCTCAGTAAATTTATCCTTGTGAATCAGGAAGCTATCGCCGGGGTGGGGGAGCGGGCAGCGGGGCAGGGAGGGAGAGTGGCAAATTAGGCTTACAGTCCTGTTGCAGCTGAGGGAAAGAAAGGACTCTTGGGAGAACTTTAAAAATAATCTAGTGTTATCAAAAAATGGGGAAAAGACCTAAACAGACACCTCTCCAAAGAAGACATACGTGTGACCAAAACACATGAAAAGATGCTCAATATTATTAGAGAAAAACACATGAAAAGATGCTCTCTCATTATTAGAGAAATGCAGATCAAAACTACAATGAGATATCACCTCACATCAGTCAGGATGGCCATCATCAAAAAATCTACAGACAATAAATGCTGAAGAGGGTGGGGAGAAAAGGGAATCCTCTTGCACTGCTGGTGTGAATGTAAATTGATACAGCCACTATTGAAAACAGCATGGAGATTCCTTAAAAAACTAGGAATAGGGTTTTCCTGGTGGCTCAGTGGTAAAGAATTCGCCTGTCAATGCAGGGGACACGAGTTTGATCCCTGATCCAGGATGACCCCACATGCTGCAGAGCAAATAAGCCCATGAGTCACAATTATTGAGCCTGAGCTCTAGAAACTTGGAACTGCAACCACCGAGCCCATGTGCAGCAACTACTGAAGCCCATGTGCCCTTGAGCCCGAGTTCCACAACAAGAGAAGTCACCGCAACAAGAAGCCTGCCCACCTCAACTAGAGAGTAGCCCCCACTCCCTGCAAGTAGAGAAGAGCCTGTGGCTGCAATGAAAGCCAAAATGGCCAATAATAAATAAATAATTAATTAAAGTTACAACCATTATGGAAGACAATATGGAGATTCCTTAAAAAACTTAGAAGTACCACATGACCCAGCAATTCCACTACTAGGCATATACCCTGAGGAAATAAAAATTGAAAAAGATACATGTACCCCATTATTCATTGTAGAACTATTTACAATAGATAGAACATGAAAACAACCTAGATGTCCATCAACAGATGAATGGATAAGGAAGCTATGGTACATATTTACAATGGAATATTAATCAGCCATAAAATGAAGTGCATTTGAGTCAGTCCTAATGAGGTGGATGAACCTAGAGCCTATTATACAGAATGAAGTCAGAAAGAGAAAGATAAATATTGTATACTAACATATATGGAATCTAGAAAGATGGTACTGATAAATGTATATGCAGAGCAGCAATGGAGAAACAGACATAGAGAATAGACTTACAGACATTAGCAGGAGGGAGGAATGGGCAAGATGTATGGAAAGAGTAAACATGGAAACTTACATTACCGTATGTAAAACATAACCAAAGGGAATCTGCTGTAAGGCACTTACACAGGGGTTCTGCAACAACCTGGAGGGGTGGTATGGGGAGGGAGACGGGAGGGAAACTTGGGTGGGAGAGGACATATGTATACCTATGGCTGACTCAAGCTTATGTGTGGCAGTAAGCACAAAACTCTGTAAAATTAAAATAAATTTTTAAAAAATCAAACAGTGAAAAAAAAAAAAAAAAGTCTAGTGTTAACCTTCGACTGGCAACACATGGCAATAAGTAGTAAAAGCCTTCTTATGGCAGGTTTCAGGTCCTACCCATGTGTTTTCTGAAACTAGCATCAAGGTAAAGGAATAAACTAACTTAGAACTTCTTTGGGAGTTACTCTAAGTCATAACAGAGCTGGCTCTCCCAAGTAGGGAGCAATTTCGGTTTCATTCACTGATGCAATAGACCTGAAATTAATTCAGAATTTAATCACAAGAAGAGCCTAGAGAGTCGGTCTAATTTTTTGTCAACATCATTCTCATCACCATCAACAAATGTTTATTGAGCATCTAGGACACTGGTTGCTGGGAATACCCAAAAACCTTAGGTCCTCTTCCTGTTCTGAAGGGGCTTCAAGAGAGAGAAAAATAACAATGGCTATTAGAAATCACTCCAATTAATAGATGTTACAGGAGATAGGCTGGGATCCCCAAGGAAAGCCAGAAAGAGGAGGCAGCATGGGCCAGGCACGAGCTCAGAACTCAGAGAGGATGCCCCTAGGGTAAGATTCTGGAATGGGAGTAGGATTTATACTGAGGTGTTCAAGGTGATCTCCAGGGAGCTTGTGCAGAACGAGACAGAGTTTGGGGAAGTGGTCCCCCGTTAAGTAAGGCAGATACTGATTGTAGGGTGGTCCGTGGAAATACAAAATAAAGAGCCGTTATAGATGTCCACAAAAAGAAATAAAACCACAATTCCCTGTGACTCTACAATTATCCTCAATGTGCCTCTAAAATGATCTGTAATTTCTTACTGATCTTCCCACTCATAACAAGTAACAGAAAGACTAGATCGAAACAGTTTCCCGGTCACTGATTCTATACTCTCAAATTTCTTTGATGTGGCTTCCCTTTTTTGGTATATATATTTTTGGAGTTCTTACATTTTACCCTAGTTGGAAAGAGCCATTGTTTTAAACAATCACCCTTCTAATAATACATCTTCCTCAAAGAGACTTTATGAGGTTGTTTATTAAGCTGACAGTATCAGTTATGTTTTTCGGGCCCCTCCAAAGAAAGACGTGGACTGATGTAAAAGCAACCACAGGAGGCTGGGGTTGGTTTGCTGCCTGGGGCTTTATTCTTTTCATTAGCATTAGAATAATGTGGCCTCTGATTAACTCTTCCAAACAACCGCAAAGCCAAAGCCATTTAGGTTGGACAGCCCCAAGTTATGACCGGGTTGTGTTCTGGAAACAAATGAATTTCTCCTGTGAAAGTCACGCCAAATTTTCCCACAGAGGACAACAAAAATGGTCCACAGGGCAAGCAGTGTGGTGGCCAGTGGTGCCTGCGCCCTGTTCTCTGATGGTCACTGTACTAAGCTCTTCACATGGATTATTCTATTTATTCCTCAAAGCAAATTCTGCAAAATTGGTATGATTATTACCCTGTTTTTCCAAGGAAAAACCAACAGAGTACGTACAGATAACTTGCCTGAGACTATACAGCTAAGTAGCAGAGCCAATGGTTCCTGCTCTTTACCAGTGTTTGATCCTACCTTCCCTAGAAGTACACAGAATCCAAGCAGGACCAGGAATAAGGTGAGGCAAGTGAGGGACTCCCCTGGGGCTCAAAACTGAAGGGGAAAAAAAAAACAGAAACAAAAACTCAGTCGCCCAGCCCAAGAAGTCTATATAACCTGCGTACATGTGAGATCAATGGGAGTAGGATTTATACTGAGGTGTTCAAGGTGATCTCCAGGGAGCTTGTGCAGAACGAGACAGAGTTTGGGGAAGTGGTCCCCCGTTAAGTAAGGCAGATACTGATTGTAGGGTGGTCCGTGGAAATACAAAATAAAGAGCCGTTATAGATGTCCACAAAAAGAAATAAAACCACAATTCCCTGTGACTCTACAATTATCCTCAATGTGCCTCTAAAATGATCTGTAATTTCTTACTGATCTTCCCACTCATAACAAGTAACAGAAAGACTAGATCGAAACAGTTTCCCGGTCACTGATTCTATACTCTCAAATTTCTTTGATGTGGCTTCCCTTTTTTGGTATATATTTTTTTTTGGAGTTCTTACATTTTACCCTAGTTGGAAAGAGCCATTGTTTTAAACAATCACCCTTCTAATAATACATCTTCCTCAAAGAGACTTTATGAGGTTGTTTATTAAGCTGACAGTATCAGTTATGTTTTTCGGGCCCCTCCAAAGAAAGACGTGGACTGATGTAAAAGCAACCACAGGAGGCTGGGGTTGGTTTGCTGCCTGGGGCTTTATTCTTTTCATTAGCATTAGAATAATGTGGCCTCTGATTAACTCTTCCAAACAACCGCAAAGCCAAAGCCATTTAGGTTGGACAGCCCCAAGTTATGACCGGGTTGTGTTCTGGAAACAAATGAATTTCTCCTGTGAAAGTCACGCCAAATTTTCCCACAGAGGACAACAAAAATGGTCCACAGGGCAAGCAGTGTGGTGGCCAGTGGTGCCTGCGCCCTGTTCTCTGATGGTCACTGTACTAAGCTCTTCACATGGATTATTCTATTTATTCCTCAAAGCAAATTCTGCAAAATTGGTATGATTATTACCCTGTTTTTCCAAGGGAAAAACCAACAGAGTACGTACAGATAACTTGCCTGAGACTATACAGCTAAGTAGCAGAGCCAATGGTTCCTGCTCTTTACCAGTGTTTGATCCTACCTTCCCTAGAAGTACACAGAATCCAAGCAGGACCAGGAATAAGGTGAGGCAAGTGAGGGACTCCCCTGGGGCTCAAAACTGAAGGGGAAAAAAAAAACAGAAACAAAAACTCAGTCGCCCAGCCCAAGAAGTCTATATAACCTGCGTGAAGCTCACCTAACATACGTTTCACACCACAGCGCTTGGCCAGCCTAGGCCATCTGGTGCATCCAGCCTGCCAAACTCATCGATGGTTCTCAAATGTTAATTTGCATCAGAATCCCGTGGAGCTCCCTGATAAATTTAGATTCCTAAACCCCACTATCAGAAATGAAGAATCACTAAGGCAGGAGAACCAAAAGACGCAGGTTCGATCCCTGGGTCAGGAAGATTCCCTGGAGAAGGAAATGGCAACCCACTTCAGTATTCTTGCCCAGAGTAGTCCATGGACAGAGGAGCCTGGTGAGTTAGTCCATGAGGTCCCAGAACGTCCATCATGATTGAGTGACTACACACACTTGGAATGGCCTTTGTCGCCCTCTCCCCTGCAGCTGGTTTTCACCCCTTTGCCTGATTACTCACTTGAGATGGAGGACCAAGACTTAGACTGGGAATGGGGAGAGGGAAGATAGGTCTGAGAACACAGCTACTTGGCAGTAGAACAGACAGGGAGAGCCAAGGGACAAGAGGCCAAGGGTGGGCTGCTTTAGGTGTAGGAGTGGAATCATCAGTTCCACTCTTCTCATAGTTGTTAGGATTCCCAGCAGGCCCCCACCCCACTGTAAAAGTTACATGCCTCTGCTAAAGTCTGAAAAGTGCTTGGCTAAAAACAAGCCGTTGGTGTACACTCCTCAACTCACTGCGCCTGGTTCCTGGTTCTTGGATGCCCCCTTCTTGGAACAACATTTTTTCCCACAGAGGACAACAAAAATGGTCCACAGGGCAAGCAGTGTGGTGGCCAGTGGTGCCTGCGCCCTGTTCTCTGATGGTCACTGTACTAAGCTCTTCACATGGATTATTCTATTTATTCCTCAAAGCAAATTCTGCAAAATTGGTATGATTATTACCCTGTTTTTCCAAGGGAAAAACCAACAGAGTACGTACAGATAACTTGCCTGAGACTATACAGCTAAGTAGCAGAGCCAATGGTTCCTGCTCTTTACCAGTGTTTGATCCTACCTTCCCTAGAAGTACACAGAATCCAAGCAGGACCAGGAATAAGGTGAGGCAAGTGAGGGACTCCCCTGGGGCTCAAAACTGAAGGGGAAAAAAAAAACAGAAACAAAAACTCAGTCGCCCAGCCCAAGAAGTCTATATAACCTGCGTGAAGCTCACCTAACATACGTTTCACACCACAGCGCTTGGCCAGCCTAGGCCATCTGGTGCATCCAGCCTGCCAAACTCATCGATGGTTCTCAAATGTTAATTTGCATCAGAATCCCGTGGAGCTCCCTGATAAATTTAGATTCCTAAACCCCACTATCAGAAATGAAGAATCACTAAGGCAGGAGAACCAAAAGACGCAGGTTCGATCCCTGGGTCAGGAAGATTCCCTGGAGAAGGAAATGGCAACCCACTTCAGTATTCTTGCCCAGAGTAGTCCATGGACAGAGGAGCCTGGTGAGTTAGTCCATGAGGTCCCAGAACGTCCATCATGATTGAGTGACTACACACACTTGGAATGGCCTTTGTCGCCCTCTCCCCTGCAGCTGGTTTTCACCCCTTTGCCTGATTACTCACTTGAGATGGAGGACCAAGACTTAGACTGGGAATGGGGAGAGGGAAGATAGGTCTGAGAACACAGCTACTTGGCAGTAGAACAGACAGGGAGAGCCAAGGGACAAGAGGCCAAGGGTGGGCTGCTTTAGGTGTAGGAGTGGAATCATCAGTTCCACTCTTCTCATAGTTGTTAGGATTCCCAGCAGGCCCCCACCCCACTGTAAAAGTTACATGCCTCTGCTAAAGTCTGAAAAGTGCTTGGCTAAAAACAAGCCGTTGGTGTACACTCCTCAACTCACTGCGCCTGGTTCCTGGTTCTTGGATGCCCCCTTCTTGGAACAACATTTTTTTCATCTTCCCACCAGTTGTTTTCCGGCCAGTAATTTCCCACCCTAGACTTTAGGTGTATAAACCCTACTCCCAACCCCACTGGGGGCTTATCTCTTCAGTCTGATAAACAGCCCAGCTGAACTCCTGATTAAACTTTGCTTGCTTTAATTCACCCGCCTCTTTCTCTTCTGCCAACCTCTTCTTGCCGATTTTTCAATAGTGAAGTACAGCACTATTTGAGAAGAGAAATATGCTGGAAACCATTAGGATTTAGCCAAGCTGGAAGGGCATCATGGAGTATCATTTTCAGCAGATGCTGCCTGTCATTACAACAAAACACATGCTATGCACTGATAACATATGCAATCTTCAGATCAAATGTTAGACCATATTTACATATTTTTAAAATAGTTATTCAAGCAACCAAAGGAAAGCTGTATTTATGCTTAATTCTTTTCCATTCAGAGTTAACACTACTGAGAAAATATCAAGAAAGAGAAAGAAAAGAACATGGGTTTAATATTTAGCTGTCAATAATACTATATCAGGCTTCCCCACTGGCTCAAGTAGTAAAGAATCCACCTGCAATGTGGGAGACACAGGAGATGTGGGGGTTCACTCCCTGGGTCAGGAAGATCCCTTGGAGAAGACGATGGCAACCCATTCCAGAATTCTTGCCTGAAAAATCCCATGGACAGAGATGCATGACAAGCTGTAGTCCGTGGGGTCGCTAGGAGTGAGACACAACCAAGCACATGCTGGATGGATAGAATACATTACTACATGCTCTGTGCAAAGAGTATATGCTCTATGTACAGACTACAGCTAGATTTAGAAAAGCCAGAGGAACCAGAGATCAAATTGCCAACATCTGTTAGATCATAGAAAAAGTAGGAGAATTCCAGAAAAACATCTACTTCTGCTTCATTGACTAGCTGAAGCCTTTGACTGTGTGGATCACAACAAACTTGGAAAATTCTGAAAGAGATGGGAATACCAAACCATATTACTTGCCTCCTGAGACACCTGTATGCAGATCAAGAAGCAACAGTCAGGGCTTCCATGGTGGTCCAGTGGGTAAAGAGTCCACCTTGCAGTGCAAGGGGCACCAGTTTAATCCCTGGCCCAGGAAAATCCCACATACCACAGAGCAGCTGGACTGGTGTGTCCAATTATAAGCCAGTGCTCTGGAGCACATGAGTCCAGAGCCGGTGCTCTGCAACAAGAGAGGCCACTGCAATGGGAGGCCCACACAGGCCAAAGAATAAAGATGGATGAAAATAAATCAATAAAAAACCAATAAAAGAGGCCAAATTAAAACAAAAAGAGAGAGAGAGAGAGAGAGAAGCAACAGTTAGAACCAGACATGGAACAAACTACTTCAAAATTAAAAAAGAGTACATCAAGGCTGTATATTGTCACCATGTTTATTTAACTTATCTGCAGAATATATCATGCAAAGTGCCAGACTGAATGAAACACAGGTGGAATTAAGATAAGTTAGGAGAAATATCAATAACCTCAGATATGCAGATGACATCACTCTAATGGCAGAAAGCAAAGAGGAACTAAAGAGCTTCTTGTTGAAGGTAAAAGAGATGAGTGAAAAAGCTGGCTCAAAACTCAACATTCAAAAAGCTAAGATCATGGCATCCAGTTCTGTCATTTCATGGCAAAGAGATGGGGAGAAAGTGGAAACATTCACAGACTTGATTTTCTTGAGCTCCCAAATCACTGTGAACGGTGACTGCAATCACGAAATTAAAAGACGTCTGCTCCTTAGAAGAAAAGCTATGACAATCCTAGACAACATATTAAAAAGCTGATATATCATTTGCCAAAAAATGTACATATAGCCAAAGCTACAGTTTTTCCAGTAGTTGTGTACAGATGTGAGCATGCTTAGCTGCTTCAGTCATGTGAGCTCTTTGTGACCCCATGGACTATAGCTGGCCAGGCTCCTCAGTCCATGGGATTTCTCAGGCAAAAATACTGGAGTGGGTTGCCATTTCCTTCTCCAACAGACGTGAGAATTGTACCATAAGGAAGACTTAGCACCAAAGAACTGATGCTTTCCAACTGCAGTGCTAGAGAAGACTCTGGAGAGTCCTTTGGAAAGCAAGAAAATCAAACCACTCAATCCTAAAGGAAATTCCCAGAATATTCACTGGAAGGACTGATGCTCAAGCTCCAATACTTTGGCCACCTGATGCAAAGAGTCAACTCATTGGTAAAGACTCTGATGCTGGGAAAGACTAAGGTCAAGAGAAGGGGCCGACAGAGGATGAGATGGTTGGATGGCATCACTGACTCAATGGGGTTTGAAGACATCCAGGAGATAATGGAGGAGAGGAAAGCCTGGCATGCTGCAGTTCATAGGGTCACAAAATGTCAGATACATCTTAGTGACTGAGCAACAACTGGAAGGTAGAGCTACAGGTGATTTAATTATTTTCATTTACTTTCTATTTTCAAATTTCCTTATTAAACATAGACTCATTTTACAACTAGAAAAATATTTTTTTAAGTTGCTTTGAGTTCTAAAGCACTAAAAGATAAGTTCCTTTGGAAATTCACTATTCTCTGTTTGAAATAACACTATTAAGTGAATGACATATGTATTTACAAACAGGCAAAGATGAGAGAAGAGTTGTAAGAGAGAAAAGGTTTCAGAAACTCTCCCAGAAATAACTTTTATGCTCAGTGTGAATGAAAGTATGAGCCAGTCACAGAAGGGGAGAAATTTCCAAATTTTCCAGGCAGAAGGAGTAAGTACAAAGCTTCCAGGGTGGAATGAACTTGATGTGTTTGATGCTCAATGAACTTGTAGGATCTGATTTACGTTCTCTTTCTGCTGTGCAAAATTATGAAAGGTTTTGGTGGGGTGTGTTGAGGGATGAAAAGAAGAGATAGTACTAGCAAAGACTGTAGTCAAAAAAGCTAATATAGGGCTTCCCTCATGGCTCAGTGGTAAAAAATCTGCCTGCTAGTGCAGGAGACATGGGTTCAATCCCTGGTCCGGGAAGATCCCACATGCTGTGAAAAGCTAAGCTCGTGCACCACATATACTGTGCCTGTGCTCTAGATCCTGCGAGCTACAACTACTTAACCCAAGGACTGAAACTACCGATGCCCCGCAGGCCCTAGAGCCTGTGCTCCACAACAAGAGAAGCCACCACCATGAGGAGCCTGAGCACTGCAACTAGAGTAGCTCCCACTTGCCACAACTAGAGAAAGCCTGTGTAGCAATGAAGACTCAGCACACCCAAAAATAAATTTAAAAAAAAATTTTTTTTTTAAAGGCTAATACAGGGAATTTCCTGGTGGTCCAGTGGATAGGACTCCATGCTTTCACTGCTGAGGGCCCAGATTCAATCTCTGGTCAGGGTACTAAGGGTCCTGCAAGCCTCTGGGCATGGCCAGGAAAAAAAAATAGCTAATACATAAACCTAAAAAGACAACTCAGTCTGGGTTAATAACTATTAATAGAGACGAAGAGAAATGCAAAGATTTTGAATCTATGGTAAAGGCCCAGCCTACCAGATTTGCTAAGGAACTGTTGCAGCAGATGAAAAAACAGAAGAGAGAAATTAAGGAAATTACTGTCAAGTCATATGGAAGCTTCCGGATTAGTATCACAGTTAGAACATGACACTGAAACTCCCATGTTACTTCTCCAAAGACACACCTGAAAAGAGAAGTGTCTGTTAGACACTGTTATCAAGTTCTCTTTGGGAGTTAAAGCACTATCAAGGGAACACTGTGATTAGAGTGCAGAAGAAACAGAAAGGATGAATCTTTTTCTCTTACAGTTTATGAACTTATAGCTGAGATGGGACAAAAATGAAGACATGTATAAATGCAACTTCTTCATATGCTTGATTGTTGACATGAACACACACTCTGATTGAATCAAAGAGGCTGCTCTGCCTGTCTCACTTTCATCAAGAATTATAGCTTCAAAAAAAAAAGAATTATAGCTCTAGTAAATTACACTCAAAAATCCAACTTGGTAGCTTAGAATTACAAGATCAGGAAATGATCACGGTTAAAAATATTAATGCAGAGAGGGAAGTGGATTCACATGCCCATCTTTATCCTTCATAGCTATATAATGGCACCTTGAATGACAGGCTCATCAGTTTATTTTATCTTAGAACTGAATTTACCCAGCACCAAAAAGAAAAGGCATCTGAATGATGGGCTACTTCTTCTCTTGTCCCACCTGTGTTTTGAATTCTATCACATAGAGAGAACAGAGGGAAACACAAGTAACATGCCTTCTAGGGAAGCTATTCAACACAAATTTGCCATCAGATTGAACAAAAGTTACAACCAGAACAATTTTGAATATTCAGGAATCACCTCCAATCTTGTTCTATGTAAACATGGACTCTGAAAGTAGAGTAAATTTTAAAACCTGGGTGATTATGGCCTCGTTTCTAAATTAAGAATCATTCCATACTGATAATTCAGGAGATTCTGGTAAGTTTTACTTCTGTCCATAATAAAACCAGAGAATGAAAATAATGATCAAATTTAACATTGTTTTTAATTCTACGTAATTTATACCTACTGAAACTCAGCAAGTTTCAGAAAATGACTAGTCAGTTAGTATTTTTCCTTTCTCTCTTTAGTGGTTAAACTAGGATTGCTAATTTGTGTTTTTCACAGTCTCAATAAGAATGTAACAACCTATTCAATTCCTAAAGAACCTAGAAGCCAATGCATCAATGGTAGTGGGAAAATTTCCTTCCTTCTTGAAAAATGAGTGTCGTACAAACTTCAAGGGCTAGAAGATATAGGAATCCATTCTCTCACCTGGGAACTGCCAACAAAGGAATCAAGGCAGAGGAATGGGTAAGAAAATAGGAACTGAAGTCAGATGCTAAATTTTAAACCCAGTTACCATGTGTTCTCTGAATGGAACCATTGGCATATTACTTAAGCTCCCTCAAATGTAAAACAAGAATTCTAAAACCAACCCATAGCAATCAACTAAAATAACATGTGTTAAGTTTGGGACCGGGTTCCAGATATATAGTGTTCTAAATTGGCGAAAAGGATTATCCAAGAAACCCTCAGACTTTCTATGTAGTTTATCACGACTGCTGCCTTCTTGAGGCTATCACAGCTCTCAAATTGTGCTCATTGCCTGTTTCTTTGTTTATGCCTTCATTTACCTAACAAGTGTTTATGGAACAATTATTCTTGGCAGATGTTGGGCCAAGTGCTGAAGACATAGCTATAAACATGATAAATGAGTTCTCTGTCCTTATGATTTTATAGCCTATTAAGAACTGAAGACCATATAGTGTGATGCTTGCCTTGCTGTGAGAAATTCAGGCTATAATTGCTTACCCTAGCACAGGTTAGACTGAAACCTGGACTTAAGGGTCACAGAAAGCTGTCTGTGGTCAGTATATTTAAGTGGCAAATAAAAGAGAAAGTAGGAGTCACTAGGTGAAAGGAAGAAGACTATTTCAGGCAGAGAGATCATTATAAGCAAAAGCCCATGAATGAAAGACATCGGGGCAGTATTCATAGTGCTCAAAGTGTAAGGGAGATAGTTCTGAAAAAAAGAGCAAAGCCAAGGGGCTTCCCTGGTGGTCCAGTGGGTAAAGAGTCTGCCTTGCAGTGCAAGGGGCACCTGTTGATCCCCAGCCAGGGAAGATCGCACGTGCCTTGGAATGACTGGATTGGTGTGTCCAACAATTATGAGCCAGTGCTCTGGAGCACATGAGCCCAGAACTGGTGCTCTGCAACGAGGGAGGCCACTGTGATGGGAGGCCCACACAGACCAGAGAATAAAGATGGATGAAAATAAATAGATGAATAAACAATATAAGAGGCCAAAAATTTTTTTAAAAAAGAGCAGAGCCGAGTCATAAAGACACCTATTGTTTTTTCTACCCAGTAACCACTAATCTGCCTTCTACTCTACCTAAAATGATTCTTACTAGACCTGCCATGTGTTCACCAGACCCCACTCCCTCTCTATAGTTGTTAAGTCCTGAGGTAGGCCCTGACACAAGCTGCTTCAATGGCCACCTTTCCCTAGGACAACTGCTCTTCAAAGTGATGAGAACAGTGTTCTTCTTTCTCCACTGGATGGATCAGTAAGATATAGACTCAGGAACCACTAGCTCATGCTTTATGCCATGTGGAGAAAGTGAGTCAATGCAAGAGAAACAAATGAGACTCAGAGATGGAAAACAGAAGTTGGGTCTTGACTGTTTCAGTCCCTGTTTCCAGCTGTTACTTCTAAGACTTAATGGCACTTCTACCATCCATATAGCATGCTTCTTCCATGAGTACTCCAGTACCATTCAATAAATTTCTTTTTACTTAGTCTGGTATGAACTGGGTTTTTAATCAGCAAATAATTTTTTAGAAGAGCTAGAAATATTGATTCAAATAAGTTTAGTTTTTTCACTCATTCTCAGTTTCAAAAGAAGTCTCATTCTGTGTTGAATTCATAGATACTTCTCATTCAATAGTGAAAGTAACGTGATAGACAAGGCATTTTCCGACAAGCCAGATTTATAACAATAATAGGAGATCAAAATCAATCTCCATTCTATATCTTTTCTTGAGGTAAAGTATGTTAGTTTGTGTAGAGCTGGCAATTAAAATATTTCTTTATCTGAGTCTTTGATGTTTGAGTTGATTATGAGAAAGGGTGCATATTGATTAAAAGACTCTTGACAAATTATACAATATTGATATCAGTCATCATAAATTATAAACTTGGAAAGATGAATATTCTTAGGAAAATACTGGGTAATACATCTTGAGAGCTTAAAGTCCTGATACTTTTTCAGAATTCAAAATATTCAGAATGATGTTTCATTAATTTGCCTTATTTTTCTTACCTTAATTTTACAAATAAAGACCTGTAAGATAATAGTAGGAGACTTTAACACTCCTCTCACACCAATGGACAGATCATCCAAACAGAAAATTAGTAAAGAAACACAAGCCTTAAATGCCACACTAGAAGAAATGGACCTCATGGATATTTTTAGGACCTTCCATCCAAAAGCAGAAGAATACACTTTCTTCTCAAGTGCTCATAGAACATTCTCCAGGATAGACCGCATCTTGGGCCATAAATCAAACCTCAGTCAATTCAAGAAAATTGAAATTATATCAACCATCTTCTCTGACCACAATGCAATGAGACTAGAGATCAACAACAGGAAAAAAAAAAAAAACCGCTAAAAACACAAACACATTGAGATTAAACAACACATACCTAAAAAACCAACTGATTACTGAGGAAATCAAAGGAGAAATAAAAAAATTCTTTGAAAAAATAAACAAAATTGACAAGCTGCAGGCTAGACTTATCAAGAAAACAACAGAGAAGAAACAGATCCACAAAATGAAAAATGGAAAAGGAGAGATTACAACAGATAATGCAGAAATACAAAGGATTATAAGAGAGTATTATGAACAACTATATGGCAACAAACTGGATAACCTGGAAGAAATGGATAGCTTCTTAGAAAAGATTAATCACCCAAGACAGGAAGAAACAGAAACTATGAACAACCCAATCACAAGCTCAGAAATCGAATTTGTGATCAAAAATCTACCCCAAAATAAAAGCCCAGGGCCAGATGGTTTCACAAGTGAATTCTACCAAACATTTAAAGAAGAGCTAATGCCTGTCCTTCTAAAACTCTTTCAAAAATTGCACAGGAAGTAACACTTCCAAACATATTCTACAAGGTTGCCATCACTCTGATACCAAAACCAGGCAAGGACAACACAAAAAAAGAAAATTACAGACCAGTATCACTGATGAACTTAGATGCCAAAATCCTCAACAAAATCCTAGCAAACAGAATTCAACAACACATCAAAAAACTCATACATCACAATCAAGTCAGGTTCATCCCAAGCATGCAAGGATTCTTCAATATCCACAAATCAATCAATGTGATACACCATATCAACAAACTGAGAGACAAAAATCACATGATCATCTCAATAGATGCAGAAAAAGCCTTCGACAAAGTACAACATCCATTTATGATTAAAAAAACTCTTCAAAAAATGGGCATAGAAGGAACCTATCTCAACATAGTGAAAGCCATCTATGAGAAGCCCACAGTGAACATTATCCTCAATGGTGAAAAACTGGAAGCAGTCCCTCTAAGATCAGGAACAAGACAAGGGTGTCCACTTTTACCATTATTATTCAACATGACCCTGAAATTCGAGCAATAGCAATAAGAAAAGAAAAATAAATTGTAAGAATCCAGATTGGAAAAGAAGAAGTAAAACTCTATTTGCAGACAACATGGTGTTTTACATAGAAAACCCCAATGACGCTGTTACAAAACTAATAGAACTAATCAATGAATTCAGCAAAGTCGTGGGATACAAAATCAATACACAGAAATCACTCACATTCCTATATACGAACAATGAAAAATCAGAAAACAAAATCGAAGAGGCAATCCCCTTCACCATTGCAACCAAGAGAATAAAACATCTAGGAATAAACCAACCCAAAGAAACAAAAGAATTGTACACAGAAAATTACAAGACACTCATGAAAGAAATTAAAGAAGACTTAAAGAGATGGAGAGATATTCCATGTTCCTGGGTCAGAGGAATCAATATTGTGAAAATGACCATACTATCAAATATCATCTACAGATTCAATGCGATCTCTATCAAACTACCAATGACATTCTTCACAGAACTAGACCAAAGAACAACACACTTCATATGGAAACACAAAAAACTCTGAACAGCCAACGCAATCCTTAGAAAGAAAAACGGAGCTGGAAGGACCAGCCTCCCTAACTTCAGACTATACCACAAAGTAACAGTCATCAAGACAGTATGGTACTGGTGCAAACACAGAAATATTGACCAATGGAACAAGATAGATAACCCAGAGATAGGCCCATGCACCTATGGATACCTTATTTTTGACAAAGGAGGTGAAACTATAAAATGGGACAAAGACAGCCTCTTCAACAAGTGGTGCTGGGAAAACTGGACTGCTACATGCAAAAAAATGAAGTTGGAACATTCTCTGACACCATACACAAAGATCAACTCAAAATGGATTAAAGACCTAAATGTAAGACCAGAAAGCCTAAAACTCTTAGAGGAGAATATAGGTAAAACACTCAAAGACATAAATCAAAGCAAGATCTTCTCTGATCCACCTACTAGAATAGCAGAACTAAAGACAAAAACAAACATGTGGGACCTAATGAAACTTTAAAGCTTTTGTACAGCAAAAGAAATTACAAAAAAAAGGTGAACAGACAGCCCGCAGAATGGGAGAAAATCATAGCAAATGAAATAACAGACAAAGAATTCATCTCCAAAATCTACAAGCAACTCAGACAACTCAGCACTGAAAAAATGAACAACCCAATCAAAAAATGGCAAAAAGATCTAAAGAGACATCTCACCAAAGAGGACATACAGATGGCCCAAAAGCACATGTAACTATGCTCAGCCTTGCTTATAATTAGAGAAATGCAAATCAAAACTACAATGAGATATCCCCTCATACCCGTCAGAATGGCCATCATCCACAAATCTGCAGACAATAAACACTGGAGAGGGTGCAGAGAAAAGGGAACCCTCTTGCATTGCTGGTGGGAATGTCAATTGATACAGCCTCTATGGAAGACAGTATGGATATTCCTTAAAAAACTAAAAATAGAAGCACCATACGACCCAGCAATCCCACTCTTAGGTTTATACCCTGATGGAATCAAAACTGAAAGAAGCACCTGTACCCCAATGTTCATTGCAGCTCTCCATACAATAGCTAGAACATGGAAGCAACCACACAAAGTAACTTTTAAAAAAGACATTCTTCACAGAACTAGACCAAAGAACAACACACTTCATATGGAAACACAAAAACTCTGAACAGCCAACGCAATCCTTAGAAAGAAAAGGAGCTGGAAGGACCAGCCTCCTAACTTCAGACTATACCACAAAGTAACAGTCATCAAGACAGTATGGTACTGGTGCAAACACAGAAATATTGACCAATGGAACAAGATAGATAACCCAGAGATAGGCCCATGCACCTATGGATACCTTATTTTTGACAAAGGAGGTGAAACTATAAAATGGGACAAAGACAGCCTCTTCAACAAGTGGTGCTGGGAAAACTGGACTGCTACATGCAAAAAAATGAAGTTGGAACATTCTCTGACACCATACACAAAGATCAACTCAAAATGGATTAAAGACCTAAATGTAAGACCAGAAAGCCTAAAACTCTTAGAGGAGAATATAGGTAAAACACTCAAAGACATAAATCAAAGCAAGATCTTCTCTGATCCACCTACTAGAATAGCAGAACTAAAAACAAAAATGAACATGTGGGACCTAATGAAACTTAAAAGCTTTTGTAGAGCAAAAGAAATTACAAAAAAGGTGAACAGACAGCCCACAGAATGGGAGAAAATCATAGCAAATGAAATAAAAGACAAGGAATTAACCTCCAAAATCTACAAGCAACTCAGACAACTCAGCACCAGAACAGTAAACAACCCAGTCAAAAAATGGGAAAAAAACCTAAAGAGACATCTCACCAAAGAGGACATACAGATGGCCCAAAAGCACATGTAACTATGCTCAGCCTTGCTTATAATTAGAGAAATGCAAATCAAAACTACAATGAGATATCCCCTCATACCCGTCAGAATGGCCATCATCCACAAATCTGCAGACAATAAACACTGGAGAGGGTGCAGAGAAAAGGGAACCCTCTTGCATTGCTGGTGGGAATGTCAATTGATACAGCCTCTATGGAAGACAGTATGGATATTCCTTAAAAAACTAAAAATAGAAGCACCATACGACCCAGCAATCCCACTCTTAGGTTTATACCCTGATGGAATCAAAACTGAAAGAAGCACCTGTACCCCAATGTTCATTGCAGCTCTCCATACAATAGCTAGAACATGGAAGCAACCTAGATGTCCACAATGAATGAATGGATACAGAAGCTCTGGTACATGTATACAATGGAATACTTCTCAGCTGTAAAAAGAAATGCAGAAGAATCAGTCCTGATGAGGTGGTTGGATCTAGAACCTATCATAAAAAGTGAAGTAAGTCAAAAAGAGAAAGAAGAGTACAGTATACTAACACATACATGGGAATCTAATAAAGGATAATGATAACACACACAGTGAACCCATGGAAAAACAGAGAATAGACATATGGACATTGTGGGGAATGAATAGTGGGTGGGAAGCATAGAGGGAGTAACATGGAAATCTATACTATCATATGTGGAAAAGGTAGTTATTGTCACTGCGCTGTGGGAATAGGAGTTCCTGCAGGGGTGCTGTGCCACAGCCTGGAGGGGTGGGATGAGGGGGTGCTAGGAGAGGGGAGGGGACTAGGGATATGCATATGACTGATCTGGGAACACGCATGTCTGTGAACAACAAAACTCTGCAAGAATTTAAATAAAATAAAATAAATAAGAAAAAGGAAAAAAAAATACCTGTAAGAATTTTTAAAATTAATTAATTTATTTATTTTTGGCCACTTCTATTGATCTTTCATCTATTTATCTTTGTTCTTTGGCCTGTGTGGTCCTCCCATCACAGTGGCCTCTCTCGTCTTAGAGCACCGGCTCTGGGCGCATGAGCTCCAGAGTTTGGGCTCAGTAATTGGACACAATTGGTCCAGCAGCTTTATGGCACATGGGATCTTCCCAGGCCAGGGATCAAATCGGCGCCCCTTGCACTGCAAGGCGGTGTCCTTACCCACTGGACCACCAGGGAAGCCCAAGATCTGTAAGAATTTAACTTTCCATAATGCATCAAAATTGATTGCTTCCCAACCTAGATGTCCATTGACGGATGAATGGATAAAGAAGCTCTGGTATATATATACAATGGAGTACTTCTTAGCTGTAAAAAAGACATGCAGAAGAATCAGTCCTAATAGAACCTATTTTACAAGTGAAGTAAATCAAAAAGAGAAAGACAACTACAGTATACTAACTCATATATATGGAATCTAGTAAAACGGTAATGATAACACACGCAGTGAAGTGATGGAAAAACAGACATAGAGAACAGACATATGGACATTGTGGGGAATGACAGTAGGTGGGAGGCATAGAGGGAGCAACATGGAAACCTATCCATGTGTGAAACCTATCATGTGTGAAAAACATAGCTATTGTCATCGTGCTGTGGGAATAGGGGATCCTGCAGGGGCACTGTGCAACGGCATGAGGGGGTGAGATGGGGGAAACTGGGATGGGGGTGGAGGAGGGAGGGTGCCAGGGATATATATATGACTAATCTGGGATTATAGATAGCTGTAAACAACAAAACTCTGTAAAAATACAAAGTTAAATAAAAAAAAATATTTTTTAAAAATTGAGCGCTTCCCTGGCGGTCCAGTGGGTAAAGAGTTCACCTTGCAGTGCAAGGGGCACAGGTTCGATCCCTGGCCCAGGAAGATCTGATATGCCATGGAGCAGCTGAACCAGTGTGTCTAGTTAGGCACCAGTGCTCTAGAGCCCATGAGCCCAAAGCCAGTACTCTGCAACAAGAGAGGCCACTGCAATGGGAGGCCCACACAGGCCAAATAATAAAGATGGATGAAAATAAATCAATAAAAAACCAATAAAAGAGGCCAAAATTAAAAAAAAATTGGTTGCTTCCACTTGAAATGCTCAGTTTGGCCTGTGTGGTCCTCCCATCACAGTGGCCTCTCTCGTCTTAGAGCACCGGCTCTGGGCGCATGAGCTCCAGAGTTTGGGCTCAGTAATTGGACACAATTGGTCCAGCAGCTTTATGGCACATGGGATCTTCCCAGGCCAGGGATCAAATCGGCGCCCCTTGCACTGCAAGGCGGTGTCCTTACCCACTGGACCACCAGGGAAGCCCAAGATCTGTAAGAATTTAACTTTCCATAATGCATCAAAATTGATTGCTTCCCAACCTAGATGTCCATTGACGGATGAATGGATAAAGAAGCTCTGGTATATATATACAATGGAGTACTTCTTAGCTGTAAAAAAGACATGCAGAAGAATCAGTCCTAATAGAACCTATTTTACAAGTGAAGTAAATCAAAAAGAGAAAGACAACTACAGTATACTAACTCATATATATGGAATCTAGTAAAACGGTAATGATAACACACGCAGTGAAGTGATGGAAAAACAGACATAGAGAACAGACATATGGACATTGTGGGGAATGACAGTAGGTGGGAGGCATATAGGAGCAACATGGAAACCTATTCTATCATGTGTGAAAAACATAGCTATTGTCATCGTGCTGTGGGAATAGGGGATCCTGCAGGGGCACTGTGCAACGGCATGAGGGGGTGAGATGGGGGAAACTGGGATGGGGGTGGAGGAGGGAGGGTGCCAGGGATATATATATGACTAATCTGGGATTATAGATAGCTGTAAACAACAAAACTCTGTAAAAATACAAAGTTAAATAAAAAAAAATATTTTTTAAAAATTGAGCGCTTCCCTGGCGGTCCAGTGGGTAAAGAGTTCACCTTGCAGTGCAAGGGGCACAGGTTCGATCCCTGGCCCAGGAAGATCTGATATGCCATGGAGCAGCTGAACCAGTGTGTCTAGTTAGGCACCAGTGCTCTAGAGCCCATGAGCCCAAAGCCAGTACTCTGCAACAAGAGAGGCCACTGCAATGGGAGGCCCACACAGGCCAAATAATAAAGATGGATGAAAATAAATCAATAAAAAACCAATAAAAGAGGCCAAAATTAAAAAAAAATTGGTTGCTTCCACATGAAAAAATGCTCAGTGTTGCTAATTATTAGGGAAAGGCAAATCAGAAGTACAATGAGGTATCACTTCACACCAGTTAGAATGGTCATCATTAAAAACTCTACAAACAATAAATACTGGAGAGGGAGTAGAGAAGAGGAAAGCCTCCTACACTGTAGGTGGGAATGTAAATTGGTGCAGCCACAGTGGTAAAGAGTATCAAGTTTCTTTAAAAAGTTAAAAGTAGAGGGCTTCTCTGGTGGTCCAGTGGGTAAAGACACCGCCTTGCAGGGCAAAGGGCGTTGGTTCTATCCTTGGCCTGGGAAGATCCCACATGTGGTGGAGCAGCTGGACCGATGTGTCCAACTACCCAGCTGAAGCTCTGGAGCACATGTGCCCGGAGCCCGTGCCCTGCGACAACAGAGGCCACTGTGATGGGAGGCACACATGGGCCAAAGAACAAAGATGGATGAAAATGGATAAATGAAAGACCAATAGAAGTGGCCAAAAAATAAATAATTAATTAAAAGAGAGCTACCATGTGATCCAGCAATCCTGCTCCTAGGCATATATCTGGAGAAAATCACAATTTGAAAAGACACATGCACCCAATGTTCACTGCAGCACTAGTTACAATAGTCAAGACATAGAAACAACCTAAATCCCCCACATTGACAAAGAAATGGATAAAGAAGTTGTGGTAATACACACACAATGCAATATTTCTCAGCCATTAAAAATAATAAAATAATATCATCTGCAGCAAAATGGGTGGACCTAGAGATTACCATACCAAGCAAAGTAAGTCATCAGAGGAAGACAAATATCATACAATATCACTTACATGTTGAATCTAAAAAAAGTGAATTTATGTAGAAAACAGAAACAGACTCACAGATCTATAAAACAAACTATGGTTATCAAAGGAAAATGGCTGGGGGAGGAATAAATTAGGAGATAGGGATTAACATATATACACTACTGTACATAAAAATGATCAACAAGGACCTACAAGAGGTAACTCTACTCAATACTCTGAAATACCTATATAGGAAAAAAAAAAATCCGGAAAAAAAAATCTCCTGGCAAGAATACTGGAGTGGTTCACCATTCCCTTCTCTAGGGATTGACCCAGGGATTGAATCCAGATCTCCTGCATTGTAGGTAAATTCTTTACCGTCTGAGCCACCAGGGAAGCCCCTTGATAGCAATGATGGCCGAATGGATAAGGTGTTGGACCTGAAATCCAATGGGGTCTCCCTGCACAGGTTTGAATCCTGTGGGAAGTGGTTGGCTTTGGGCTTCTCTGGCACATGGGCTCACAAAGAGTTGTACGTAACTGAGGAACTAATGCTTTCACTTTCCAATCAACTGTACTCCCATATAAAATAATTTTTAAGTGATTGCTTCAATTCAATCACAGTTTATCCAAAGGAGGAGAAAGATGATATTTCACAGATTTCCTATCCTTGGCCTGGAAAGGGGCCACTGTGATGGGAGGCCCCCCCAAAAATGGGGGCCAAAAGAACAAAGATGGATGAAAATGGATAAATGAAAGACCAATAGAAGTGGCCAAAAAATAAATAATTAATTAAAAGAGAGCTACCATGTGATCCAGCAATCCTGCTCCTAGGCATATATCTGGAGAAAATCACAATTTGAAAAGACACATGCACCCAATGTTCACTGCAGCACTAGTTACAATAGTCAAGACATAGAAACAACCTAAATCCCCCACATTGACAAAGAAATGGATAAAGAAGTTGTGGTAATACACACACAATGCAATATTTCTCAGCCATTAAAAATAATAAAATAATATCATCTGCAGCAAAATGGGTGGACCTAGAGATTACCATACCAAGCAAAGTAAGTCATCAGAGGAAGACAAATATCATACAATATCACTTACATGTTGAATCTAAAAAAAGTGAATTTATGTAGAAAACAGAAACAGACTCACAGATCTATAAAACAAACTATGGTTATCAAAGGAAAATGGCTGGGGGAGGAATAAATTAGGAGATAGGGATTAACATATATACACTACTGTACATAAAAATGATCAACAAGGACCTACAAGAGGTAACTCTACTCAATACTCTGAAATACCTATATAGGAAAAAAAAAAATCCGGAAAAAAAAATCTCCTGGCAAGAATACTGGAGTGGTTCACCATTCCCTTCTCTAGGGATTGACCCAGGGATTGAACCCAGATCTCCTGCATTGTAGGTAAATTCTTTACCGTCTGAGCCACCAGGGAAGCCCCTTGATAGCAATGATGGCCGAATGGATAAGGTGTTGGACCTGAAATCCAATGGGGTCTCCCTGCACAGGTTTGAATCCTGTGGGAAGTGGTTGGCTTTGGGCTTCTCTGGCACATGGGCTCACAAAGAGTTGTACGTAACTGAGGAACTAATGCTTTCACTTTCCAATCAACTGTACTCCCATATAAAATAATTTTTAAGTGATTGCTTCAATTCAATCACAGTTTATCCAAAGGAGGAGAAAGATGATATTTCACAGATTTCCTATCCTGTGTCTGACGCATGGAGTGGGACTTTCACACGTGCTATTTCACTGAATCCTCACAGCTTGTTTACAGAGGAAGAAACCAAAGTTCAAAGATGTTGCTCTGCCTGATAAAGGTCATGAGAGTATTTAAAACAGGGAAGATAAGGTCTTAGATTTCAAAGCACACACTTGCAATAATAGAGTCCTAATCATTCAGCAGCTTCAGTTACCAATCATCATTCAAAATACATGGGTCAGTGGCAGACCTTGAAAATGTTTTAAAATAAAGATGGTATACTATTCTTCAGTAGAATAGAAAAACTAAAAAGTGTCTATTTGGGGGATGATTTATGAAGAGCTATAACCAATACATCAGAACAGGTAAGAGTCAAAGTGAACTGAACGTTTTAATTAGTTAATGATGATTCTTTTAAATTGGGGTGCAGGGAGAATTGGTAGTAATGTTTTTATTTTTTAATTTGTTGTTGCTTGCTTTGTTTTAGGTTAATATACAAGCTGTATTAAATCTGCTTTAGGGGCAAAGATTTACTGCTAGGAAACCACAAAAACAAATGTGTTCATTCAGCTTCTACTTTACTTCCACCTGCTCTGTCTGAAAGCACTGCTGTCACACTGGGAAAGGTAAAACTAACACAATTAATAGGGAATTGAAATCCCCAACGAATCAGAAGGTTGTAAATGAGGACCTAGGTGTTCTAAATGAGTTTCAAGCAGACCAAGAACAGTGTAGGGATCACAGAGAACTGCTGCTGCTGATCTCTGAGGAATTAGAAGAAAAAGTACAATTATAATGCCCTTTCTCACAAAACAAAGAAGTGGAATCTATAAGCTCCAAATGGTTTAAACATTCTAAGAGAAATAGAAGGCTTAATGCAATCTACCAGTGGTGTCATGGTTGTGTGGTTGGCCTAGAAGGGACAGAAGAAATCAACTCATTCCTTCCCTCCAAATTTAACTTCACCTTTGTGCTTTAGGAGGAGGGAGGAAGGAACTGGATGTTCATTCCATGTCTCCCATATAAAATAATTTTTAAGTGATTGCTTCAATTCAATCACAGTTTATCCAAAGGAGGAGAAAGATGATATTTCACAGATTTCCTATCCTGTGTCTGACGCATGGAGTGGGACTTTCACACGTGCTATTTCACTGAATCCTCACAGCTTGTTTACAGAGGAAGAAACCAAAGTTCAAAGATGTTGCTCTGCCTGATAAAGGTCATGAGAGTATTTAAAACAGGGAAGATAAGGTCTTAGATTTCAAAGCACACACTTGCAATAATAGAGTCCTAATCATTCAGCAGCTTCAGTTACCAATCATCATTCAAAATACATGGGTCAGTGGCAGACCTTGAAAATGTTTTAAAATAAAGATGGTATACTATTCTTCAGTAGAATAGAAAAACTAAAAAGTGTCTATTTGGGGGATGATTTATGAAGAGCTATAACCAATACATCAGAACAGGTAAGAGTCAAAGTGAACTGAACGTTTTAATTAGTTAATGATGATTCTTTTTAAATTGGGGTGCAGGGAGAATTGGTAGTAATGTTTTTATTTTTTAATTTGTTGTTGCTTGCTTTGTTTTAGGTTAATATACAAGCTGTATTAAATCTGCTTTAGGGGCAAAGATTTACTGCTAGGAAACCACAAAAACAAATGTGTTCATTCAGCTTCTACTTTACTTCCACCTGCTCTGTCTGAAAGCACTGCTGTCACACTGGGAAAGGTAAAACTAACACAATTAATAGGGAATTGAAATCCCCAACGAATCAGAAGGTTGTAAATGAGGACCTAGGTGTTCTAAATGAGTTTCAAGCAGACCAAGAACAGTGTAGGGATCACAGAGAACTGCTGCTGCTGATCTCTGAGGAATTAGAAGAAAAAGTACAATTATAATGCCCTTTCTCACAAAACAAAGAAGTGGAATCTATAAGCTCCAAATGGTTTAAACATTCTAAGAGAAATAGAAGGCTTAATGCAATCTACCAGTGGTGTCATGGTTGTGTGGTTGGCCTAGAAGGGACAGAAGAAATCAACTCATTCCTTCCCTCCAAATTTAACTTCACCTTTGTGCTTTAGGAGGGGAGGGAGGAAGGGAACTGGATGTTCATTCCATGTCTGAACAGAAAGCAAAGATTTGGAGCAAAGAGCCATAAAATGATTGCTGTTGAGCAGCTGAAACTCTCTGGGCATTAAATGATTACAGGCATTCAACCCCAAGTCTTCATCTGTAAGTACAGAGTACATGAAGCACTTGAAAAATTAATTTTTATTCATATATATATATATATATATATATATATATATATATATATATGGCAATTTTTGCTAAACCTACTTTAAACATTGAGAATAAAGGTCTGACACTTCCAGTATACAAATCTCCCAGCATTCTACATGGGAATATACTTGAAAGTACATCCTGGGGCCATTTGATGTAAAGTACCCCTGAAAGGGAAATTTCAGTAAGAACAAATTGTGTATGAACAAAATTAACAGGAAGATATTGTTATCAGGCTACATGGCTTCTGGGTTCACTTCTCCAACAAGAGGCCCCAAGTTCCATGTGCCATTTATGGTAGTGGGTATGAGACGCTTAGAATGTGTGGGATTAATTCCGTCATGTTTCTGCTTAACACTGAAGAACTGTCAACTCCATTTCAAGAGAACACTGGCACATGGAGTCTGACTCACGCTAAGAGAGTTGAAAATTATAACCTTTCTAGTAGCACATTAATCTTCATTTCCCAATTTATTTGTAACATTTTCAGACTGCAAGGCATTTTTATAGCATACGTATATTACTGTAGTTACATAAAAGTCACATTTCATTCTAAAGCAAAGATGGATGACAGATAGGCTGTCATTCTCCATTCCCCTAGAGAAAACAGACTGTGGCAGATGAGCTTACTGGTATAATTTGAGATAGCAATTGAAGTGAGATAAAGAATAGCTTAGCAGGCATCAGAATACTAAACTGGGAATCAAGAGGCACAGCTGTATTCCTAAAATTCACGATGTAACCTCGGACACATTAACTTTGTATTATTCATCTTCCTTTTTGATAAATTGAGAATGATATTCCATTCCTCTCTCTCTCCTGGGCTGTTCCGATGCTGGAGGAGATGAGGCTGGAGACCAGGGAACTGGCAGAGATACTCAAGGTCTCTGCCTATTTCCTTCCCTTAACTTGCTCGTCATCATAATAAACTTCTCTCCAGTGCAGCTATGGCTCTTACTCCACGCTTGTATTACAGCATTTTCTCAATGATTTTAAGCATGGCTTTATGTCTCTCTTCTTTTTCATTTTATTGAAGTATGTTTGATTTATTTTGTCTCTTTTGTTTAAAAATTTTCATGGCCTTTATTAATGAGCTTTTTTTATATTATTTAGAGAGGAAAAAAAATAAATCTTAGCCATGGGAATTTACTTGAAAGTACATCCTGGGGCCATTTGATGTAAAGTACCCCTGAAAGGGAAATTTCAGTAAGAACAAATTGTGTATGAACAAAATTAACAGGAAGATATTGTTATCAGGCTACATGGCTTCTGGGTTCACTTCTCCAACAAGAGGCCCCAAGTTCCATGTGCCATTTATGGTAGTGGGTATGAGACGCTTAGAATGTGTGGGATTAATTCCGTCATGTTTCTGCTTAACACTGAAGAACTGTCAACTCCATTTCAAGAGAACACTGGCACATGGAGTCTGACTCACGCTAAGAGAGTTGAAAATTATAACCTTTCTAGTAGCACATTAATCTTCATTTCCCAATTTATTTGTAACATTTTCAGACTGCAAGGCATTTTTATAGCATACGTATATTACTGTAGTTACATAAAAGTCACATTTCATTCTAAAGCAAAGATGGATGACAGATAGGCTGTCATTCTCCATTCCCCTAGAGAAAACAGACTGTGGCAGATGAGCTTACTGGTATAATTTGAGATAGCAATTGAAGTGAGATAAAGAATAGCTTAGCAGGCATCAGAATACTAAACTGGGAATCAAGAGGCACAGCTGTATTCCTAAAATTCACGATGTAACCTCGGACACATTAACTTTGTATTATTCATCTTCCTTTTTGATAAATTGAGAATGATATTCCATTCCTCTCTCTCTCCTGGGCTGTTCCGATGCTGGAGGAGATGAGGCTGGAGACCAGGAACTGGCAGAGATACTCAAGGTCTCTGCCTATTTCCTTCCCTTAACTTGCTCGTCATCATAATAAACTTCTCTCCAGTGCAGCTATGGCTCTTACTCCACGCTTGTATTACAGCATTTTCTCAATGATTTTAAGCATGGCTTTATGTCTCTCTTCTTTTTCATTTTATTGAAGTATGTTTGATTTATTTTGTCTCTTTTGTTTAAAAATTTTCATGGCCTTTATTAATGAGCTTTTTTTATATTATTTAGAGAGGAAAAAAAATAAATCTTAGCCATGGGAATTTACAAACTGGGATTGTAGGGAAAGATAAATCCTAAAGTTAGCTGATGCAGAAATTCACTGAACCCTCTGATACCAGTAAGTAATACTTTTCAACTGCTCAATTTTCCCCCAATTCTTTCAAACTGCCAGGAACAAGTCTGTCAACAATGTGGTTGCCCCACACTGGGTGGTCCCTCCTTGCTTACAGTTTCGTTGCTGGTCTGCTCAAATTCCCACTGCCAATACCTCAGCTCTTTGCCTAAGGGCTTTCCCTGACTCTGCTTCTGCTGGGTCAACCAGGAATGCCGGGAAATTAATGCTCCCTTTTCAACCAATGACTGATAGAAGTGATGAATAGACACTCCAACTCTTTTTTTTTTTTTTAAATAAAGATTTTTTTTTTTTAATTTGATACAGAACAGGAGACAAAGAAACCACAGCTTTTTACATCAGCTTCCTGTTTTTTTTTTCTTTTTTTCTGGGTAGGGGGCAGGCGGGCCACTTCTATTGGTCTTTCATTTATCTATTTTCATCCATCTTTGTTCTTTGGCCCATGTGGGCCTCCCATCGCGGTGGCCTCTGTTGTCGCAGAGCACCAGCTCTGGGCACACGTGCTCTAGAACTCCGGCTTGGTAATTGGACACATCAGTCCAGCTGCTCCGCGGCATATGGGATCTTCCCAGGCCAGGGATCGAACTGGCGCCCCTTGCACTGCAAGGCGGTGTCCTTACCCACTGGACCACCGGGGAAGCCCTCCAACTCTTGCCTCACTTTTATTAGACCACTCAGCTCTCAGATCCAGAGCCAACCAACTGAAACCACAATAGGCATTTCACCTGCAAAACCAGAGCAAGTACACAAGAACTACTCATCCCATCCCCAAAGGACCTAAGCACTCAGACTGTTTAGTATGGGGTCCAAGCAAATCACCCTTTAAAAAACTATTACAGCATTTTCTCAATGATTTTAAGCATGGCTTTATGTCTCTCTTCTTTTTCATTTTATTGAAGTATGTTTGATTTATTTTGTCTCTTTTGTTTAAAAATTTTCATGGCCTTTATTAATGAGCTTTTTTTATATTATTTAGAGAGGAAAAAAAATAAATCTTAGCCATGGGAATTTACAAACTGGGATTGTAGGGAAAGATAAATCCTAAAGTTAGCTGATGCAGAAATTCACTGAACCCTCTGATACCAGTAAGTAATACTTTTCAACTGCTCAATTTTCCCCCAATTCTTTCAAACTGCCAGGAACAAGTCTGTCAACAATGTGGTTGCCCCACACTGGGTGGTCCCTCCTTGCTTACAGTTTCGTTGCTGGTCTGCTCAAATTCCCACTGCCAATACCTCAGCTCTTTGCCTAAGGGCTTTCCCTGACTCTGCTTCTGCTGGGTCAACCAGGAATGCCGGGAAATTAATGCTCCCTTTTCAACCAATGACTGATAGAAGTGATGAATAGACACTCCAACTCTTTTTTTTTTAAATAAAGATTTTTTTTTTTTAATTTGATACAGAACAGGAGACAAAGAAACCACAGCTTTTTACATCAGCTTCCTGTTTTTTTTTTCTTTTTTTCTGGGTAGGGGGCAGGCGGGCCACTTCTATTGGTCTTTCATTTATCTATTTTCATCCATCTTTGTTCTTTGGCCCATGTGGGCCTCCCATCGCGGTGGCCTCTGTTGTCGCAGAGCACCAGCTCTGGGCACACGTGCTCTAGAACTCCGGCTTGGTAATTGGACACATCAGTCCAGCTGCTCCGCGGCATATGGGATCTTCCCAGGCCAGGGATCGAACTGGCGCCCCTTGCACTGCAAGGCGGTGTCCTTACCCACTGGACCACCGGGGAAGCCCTCCAACTCTTGCCTCACTTTTATTAGACCACTCAGCTCTCAGATCCAGAGCCAACCAACTGAAACCACAATAGGCATTTCACCTGCAAAACCAGAGCAAGTACACAAGAACTACCCTCATCCCATCCCCAAAGGACCTATAGCCATTTATCTACATAATTGTATACTGAGGGGAAGAGAATGACCAGATCACTCAGACTGTTTAGTATGGGGTCCAAGCAAATCACCCAAATGGCCCCTTTGTAGGATGGAGGGAAGGAAGAGGAAACTAGGTGACAAATGGAGAACTGGCTTGAATCTGTCTCTCAGTGGATTGCTTTCTCCGTTCCCAAATGTGTAATTAAGATGATATCCTTACCCTAGATAAAGTTTCCACATCAGTTTAGGTCAGGGGAGTAAGAGCCTAGATGGGCCAATGGTGAAGAAAAAGCTTCTACCAGAAGAAACAGTCAGGGTTCCACCAAACTCTTTCTTTATGGGCAGGTCAAGAAAGGAGTGTCTACATTGCCAGAGCTCATTGTCTCTCATCATCTATAAACAGATGTTGCTATATAATGGTACATGAAAGAAAAGGTCTGGAACCCAGAGAATTCATCAGAGCCCTTCTTGATGTGTCCATGACCTCCGGGAACTGTAAGCAAGCAATCGTAACTACAGAACCACTAAGACTCTAACCAGGGACCCAGGCCCCCAGAGATGAAGGAGATGAAGGTTCCCCCACTGTGTAAGCAACCTCCATGTGCCCAAGTACTACCTACAGGGGATCTAGAGTGCTCAATGGAGGAAGCAGATGATAAGTAACAATTATGTCCTTGAAACCAAGGGCAACAGCAGGCACGGTAGCTTGTCTACTAGCTCTTAGTGGCTGGCTTCAAACTTGAAGAAATAGTCAGTCTCTAAAGCAAAGATGGAAGTCAAAATAAATTTAGCTTTTGATGTTCCTTTTATTTTTCCTTAACTAAACTTAGTCAGAAAGAGGATACTTTCCTATGAGATAAAGTTAAAATGGGACACAGGGGGATGGGTGAGAGGCAAAGAACTGGCTGTATCAGAAACCATTAAGAACTTGCACCCCCTTCACATCATTTCCTTCAATTTCCAACTGTCAGCACCCTGCCTGAGGGCTTTCTCTCCCCTGGAGAGACATGGGACATGCCAGAGAATTAACCAACCCCACTCTGCAGCACCCATCCTCCAATGTCAAGGAGAACTGATAGACAAATACGTAGATCCCTCCTTCCTCCACTGTAATAACTCTGAGGCCCATCTTCTCCACTGGCTTACAGACTTCTCTGAGGAATTAAACTTCTACTTCCTAGGGTGGTATCTTGTTCATAGCACATCCTTTTTTGGCTGCCCTTCCTTCCTTTTTTCATTTGCTTACTCCTCCAGAGTGTTTTCTTTGGCCATATTCCAAATAAACTTCAATTCTTATCTCAGTTTTGTTTATGAGGGACACACACTTAACTAAGGATGTATATTCTGCTAAACAATTGCAAAAGAATAGGTAGTTACTGGATAACATTTCTTCTGTAAATAAACAAAGGAGATTTGCTCCTCTCCAACATGTAAACTCATGTGTTCATCTCCTTCTTAAGGAACTAAATACAGCTGGAACTTTTTCCTTTAGATCTCCATGTTCTGCTTGATAGGGGAGTGGGAGCAGCTATGGAACTTAGCAATTTTTCACTTCAGGCAGACATAATCTGAATGTGAATGCATGTGAGAAGAAAAAGTTAAGTCATAACCAGTAATTTATTCAGCACATCTGGAGGCCAGATCTTCTGTAATGTGCCTTGTATGCATTACCACTTCATTTTTTCCCTCACAGCAACTTTATGACGTCACAAGGATTGTTATCCCCACATTACTGGTGAGAAAATGGAAGCATGGGGAGTCCATACAGCTTGGAAGATTCAAGTTTGGGCATGGCTGCCCTGTGATTCCAGGCATGCACTTTGCTCTATGCCACAGAGACTCCCCGCAGCAAAATAAAACAGCTTGGTTGGGTACATCTCCTAGGTTTGTAGCTTGCAGCACAGACCAACTAGTGCAATGCTCAAAACCAGGACCACTCAGAGTCTGAGAAGGAATATCAGTATGTAAATATAGCAATGAGATCCAGCAATAAATTAAAGCATATTTAAGTCTCCAACAAGAACTTTTAGGTTTTCATGTCCACACGAAACTCTGTTCATAAGTTCACAGAGCATAGTGCAAATGACCTTACATGGCCATCAGGAGCCCTTCATTCTAACTCTAGTTTCACCTCTTCCTAGACTAGGTCAAATTTCACCTCTAGTCATAAGACAACACAAATATAATGTCCTTTAAAGCATCAGTATTTAGAATGCCCCTCCTTACTGGATATCCTTAAAGTATCTTTTTTGAATTTAACAGGCAAAAAAAAAAAAAAAAAATCTTTCACATTTCTCCTACTAAACTCATGCCATGATCCAACCTTTCTTTTTAACAAATGGATAGAGGACCTCAATTGTATTTATGAAACTTCAGACATCTGTTTAAATAGTAAAATGTCCCAAAGCCAGAGTCTTTCAGACCTCCTAACAGACTTCATCACTTGCACACAACACTGACATCCTAGGGGAGCAGACTTTTCCTAGTAAATCATTCCCTATTCAGCCAAAATAAAGCCTGAATTCATTCCAAATAACTATATCATTAGAGAAACATTTGCTTGCTAAGTGTGTTGCACTGATTTGACTCTACTTTCAACAAGAGCAGAGCATAAGTTATAAAACTATGCAGGCACATGCTGACATGGTCTCAAGCGTTTTTCTTCATCTTTGGTTTTCATCTGGACAAAAAGGTTATGAGCTTTAAAATGCCAAACCATGACTTTAGCTTGCAATTAATGTTGTTGTATCAATCTACAAATGCTGATACTAATATTAATTTCTTCTCTTTTGAACGTTGAGTCACAATGTGCCTTGTATGCATTACCACTTCATTTTTTCCCTCACAGCAACTTTATGACGTCACAAGGATTGTTATCCCCACATTACTGGTGAGAAAATGGAAGCATGGGAGTCCATACAGCTTGGAAGATTCAAGTTTGGGCATGGCTGCCCTGTGATTCCAGGCATGCACTTTGCTCTATGCCACAGAGACTCCCCGCAGCAAAATAAAACAGCTTGGTTGGGTACATCTCCTAGGTTTGTAGCTTGCAGCACAGACCAACTAGTGCAATGCTCAAAACCAGGACCACTCAGAGTCTGAGAAGGAATATCAGTATGTAAATATAGCAATGAGATCCAGCAATAAATTAAAGCATATTTAAGTCTCCAACAAGAACTTTTAGGTTTTCATGTCCACACGAAACTCTGTTCATAAGTTCACAGAGCATAGTGCAAATGACCTTACATGGCCATCAGGAGCCCTTCATTCTAACTCTAGTTTCACCTCTTCCTAGACTAGGTCAAATTTCACCTCTAGTCATAAGACAACACAAATATAATGTCCTTTAAAGCATCAGTATTTAGAATGCCCCTCCTTACTGGATATCCTTAAAGTATCTTTTTTGAATTTAACAGGCAAAAAAAAAAAAAAAAAATCTTTCACATTTCTCCTACTAAACTCATGCCATGATCCAACCTTTCTTTTTAACAAATGGATAGAGGACCTCAATTGTATTTATGAAACTTCAGACATCTGTTTAAATAGTAAAATGTCCCAAAGCCAGAGTCTTTCAGACCTCCTAACAGACTTCATCACTTGCACACAACACTGACATCCTAGGGGAGCAGACTTTTCCTAGTAAATCATTCCCTATTCAGCCAAAATAAAGCCTGAATTCATTCCAAATAACTATATCATTAGAGAAACATTTGCTTGCTAAGTGTGTTGCACTGATTTGACTCTACTTTCAACAAGAGCAGAGCATAAGTTATAAAACTATGCAGGCACATGCTGACATGGTCTCAAGCGTTTTTCTTCATCTTTGGTTTTCATCTGGACAAAAAGGTTATGAGCTTTAAAATGCCAAACCATGACTTTAGCTTGCAATTAATGTTGTTGTATTCACATCCTGATCCATAGATGGCTGATACTAATATTAATTTCTTCTCTTTTGAACGTTGAGTCACAATGTTTAGGATCTTGGGGGACACATTATAATGTGGGGATGCCGATTCCTAGTATGTGTTGTTTATGATTTTAATAAGCCCAGTAGGTTTTAAGGGAACTTTAAATATAGGCAATGAAAAGGAAATCTGGTAGAAATTCCTTTAGATTATTGTTGCAAGAGAAAGTTTTGATTAAAATAGTTTTTAGCAAATATTCTTTAGGCTAAGAAAAGCTTTGAACTTAGGCAAATACACTTGAAACTTATAAGGCAATAAGAGATAGTAGGATACAAAATGATCTTTAAAATAAATTCTAACAGTTAAAGCAGGACAAAGATTTGCAGGACTATATAAATAGGCAACACTTAAAATGTCTATCATAAAAGGAATCAAACCTATAAGTTAACATGAAGAGTCTAAAGAGCTAGACCTTTTTTGCTTATTTCTTTTTTCTTTTTTGTAATGGGTCTAAAATCCAGAAGCAGACAATACAAAAAATACAAGAACTTCCGAGACTAATGGATCTTTGTCAAACAGTAAGTAGCAAATACTTTATCGTATTAAATGGTTACTCATTGCTGAAAATAAATAAGCAAATAAACACACATATGTTTCTATGCTGCCAACTGCCTTCTAAGTATTAATAAGTAAGGTCTATTAATGCTTATTAATGAGTATTAATAAGCCAAGGCCTGTTTGGGATCATTCTTTCCTTGGCACTGGCTTTCTGAGGGTCTCAGTGCTATGACTTCATGGGATAAAAAGTACACATGGCAGTGTTAACTGGAGACATCTGGGTGAGTATAGACGTTCCCCATGATTCTTGTGTTAATCTTCCTCTCATCACTGCAGCTGACACTCCCCCTACCATTATGTCAAAATAACAACTCTGAAACAAACAAAAATGTGGCGGGGTGGGGGTTGGGTGAAGGAGTAAAGAACATCATTTCCTGAATTTCTTCTTCTGAAGCCCCCACAGTTGGAACCGTCCAGGAGCGCCCGTGTCTAAGCAGCAATTAGGCGCCCTGTAAGGTCCAGATATCAGGGTGCTCTCTGTAGCCTGGTTCCCCTCTGTTACGCCCTAGACACTAGCCAAGTCTTCTGACAGGCCCAGCTGCATCTTGCAGATGTGGTGAGGAAATAAAGGGAAGGATCCGTTGCTCACAGTGGGCTGGAATTCTAAATGGAAGATGGAGAGCATGGTGAGAGCAGGGCGAAAGAGAAGAGCTCCCAAGAGGAAGGTTGGCTTTGGGAAGAGGTGGAGTCTTGCACTCCTGGCAGCCCACTCTGCAAGGACATCCTCTTACAGAGCAGTCTTGAGGCTCTGGGTTTGTTTCCTCAATCACTTCGGGGAGAATGACATTCCTCATTTTCCCGCCCATACCACTTCTGAACCCATTCACTAGCTCAGGGATCATCCCGTGCATTACAGTTGATCTGTGCCTGACAGCATGCAAAGCTATAGACATAGATCAGGCCCAAAGTGTGCCCATGGCGATCAGGCAAACTATGACCCTCTGCTTATTTCTTTTTCTTTTTGTAATGGGTCTAAAATCCAGAAGCAGACAATACAAAAAATACAAGAACTTCCGAGACTAATGGATCTTTGTCAAACAGTAAGTAGCAAATACTTTATCGTATTAAATGGTTACTCATTGCTGAAAATAAATAAGCAAATAAACACACATATGTTTCTATGCTGCCAACTGCCTTCTAAGTATTAATAAGTAAGGTCTATTAATGCTTATTAATGAGTATTAATAAGCCAAGGCCTGTTTGGGATCATTCTTTCCTTGGCACTGGCTTTCTGAGGGTCTCAGTGCTATGACTTCATGGGATAAAAAGTACACATGGCAGTGTTAACTGGAGACATCTGGGTGAGTATAGACGTTCCCCATGATTCTTGTGTTAATCTTCCTCTCATCACTGCAGCTGACACTCCCCCTACCATTATGTCAAAATAACAACTCTGAAACAAACAAAAATGTGGCGGGGTGGGGGTTGGGTGAAGGAGTAAAGAACATCATTTCCTGAATTTCTTCTTCTGAAGCCCCCACAGTTGGAACCGTCCAGGAGCGCCCGTGGCTAAGCAGCAATTAGGCGCCCTGTAAGGTCCAGATATCAGGGTGCTCTCTGTAGCCTGGTTCCCCTCTGTTACGCCCTAGACACTAGCCAAGTCTTCTGACAGGCCCAGCTGCATCTTGCAGATGTGGTGAGGAAATAAAGGGAAGGATCCGTTGCTCACAGTGGGCTGGAATTCTAAATGGAAGATGGAGAGCATGGTGAGAGCAGGGCGAAAGAGAAGAGCTCCCAAGAGGAAGGTTGGCTTTGGGAAGAGGTGGAGTCTTGCACTCCTGGCAGCCCACTCTGCAAGGACATCCTCTTACAGAGCAGTCTTGAGGCTCTGGGTTTGTTTCCTCAATCACTTCGGGGAGAATGACATTCCTCATTTTCCCGCCCATACCACTTCTGAACCCATTCACTAGCTCAGGGATCATCCCGTGCATTACAGTTGATCTGTGCCTGACAGCATGCAAAGCTATAGACATAGATCAGGCCCAAAGTGTGCCCATGGCGATCAGGCAAACTATGACCCTCTGTCCAAATATGGCCCATCACTGGAAATCTGCTATATCCATTTGTATTGTCTATGACTGATCTTGTAACACAAAATTGAATAGTTGCAATGAACATCACATGACTCAAAACCTCAACTATGTACTATCTGATCCTTATCGAAAAATATTGCTGACCCCTGGTATAGGTAGTAAAAATAATAGAAAGGAATGCATCCTTCATATTGAACTTTTTAAAGCTCCTTTCCTATCCATAGCCTTATGTGAATCTCTCATTATACTCTGGTTTTCCCACAAGAACGCTGAATGAGAAACACTACCTTTTAAAAAAATATCCAAATAAGCACAGAGCTCTGGTACAATGTGTGATAATAATTGGCTTGCTATAATTTTCACACTCTCCACTTGCTAGAAAGGGCAAATGCCAATCATGTTGTTAATTCCTGCCCTTCCCAGGTCTGGACTGAAATTAACTGTGGACAATTTAATGAGCAATTTCCCCCTAATCTGGAGATGTGACGATGAGAGCAGGAGGACAGAGGGGAATGGGACCTTCTCTTCACGAGGGTCTGTCAGCCCCAACCTCTGAGAAAATTCTCATGGAGAAGTTATTCCAGCTGGAAAGCCCCCACGGAAACAGCTGTAGCTCTTGAACATATCAAATACCTTTCATGTTTTGTGCATTGAGACTTCTTGTTTTGAGATGTCTTCAAATTCTTTTTTGAGCTTTTTGATATTTTTCAAAATTTCTAAGATAAATACATACTACATTTGTGAATAGAAGAAGAAGCTATTTAAAAATCAGTTACACAAAAGCACACTGTTTTCATTAGGCACTATCAGATTATGTGTATGTCACCCACCCATAAGGCTAATCTTCTTAAAAAAGCGCCACAAAAAGTGATTGTGCTGCTAAACAGTGTTCTGTGGTCACCGAATTATTTAGTGTCAGTACCACAACACTTGTTCTCCTATAAGGTCTAATACAAGATCTCCTCCAACCTACTTGGCAGATAATGCATTTTTTAAAAAATAGTTTTCTTTTTAAAATTTTAAATTTCCAAAAAAAAATTTTTGAGAAAATGATACAGAGTTCCTACATTCCCACCCCAGATTGTTTCCTCTATAACATTCTACATTAGGACAGTTATGTTTGTTATATTGACACACAAATAACTAAATATTGAGATATCATTAACTTAAGTCACTATAGTATATTCAGACTTCATTAGTTTTTTTTTTTCATCTAGTGTCCTTTTTCTATTCCAGGATCTCATTCAGGATATCAAGTTAGTATCTCCTTATGCACCTCGAGGCTGTGACAATTTTTTAGAATCTCCTTAATTTTGATGACCTTGACAGTTTTGAGGAGTAATAGCCAGGTATGTTGTAGGATGTCCCATTATTGGAATTTGTATAATGTTTTTCTCATGATTCAACTAGGGTTATAGGGTTTAAAGGGAGGAGGATCTCAGAGGTAAAGCAACATTTTAATTACATCATATCAACAATACACAGTATTAACGTCATATGTAACTATCATTGTTGACTTGATCAACAGGACAAAGTACTACTTGTCAGTTTTCTCAATGGTACAATTACTGTTTTCTTCCCCTCTCCCTTTTCCATATTGTCCTCTTTGTAAGGAAGTCGGTAAGTACAGCCTGAAGTTAAGGAATGGGATGCTAGGCTTCACCTCATTGAGAGAGAAGTATCTCTACAAATCAAGCTTCCCAGGTGGCTCCAGTAGTAAAGAACCACCTGCCAGTGCAAGAGATGAGGGTTCAACCCCTGGGTCAGAAAGATCCCCTAGAGAAGGAAATGGCAGAGGAGCCTTGTGGCCTATGGTCCATGGGGTTGCAAACAGTTGGACACAACTTAGCAACCAAACAACAAAACTCTTTATAGCTTATTTGGAATACTTCTGCAGAAGACATTTGTCTCTTTACCCCCATACTTTAATTTATTCAATCCTTTACTCAGATCAGTATGAGCTCATGGATATTTGGTGTTGCTAGTCAGTAGCTAAGTTGTGTCTGACCCTTTGAGATCCCATGAACTGTAGCATGTCAGGCTTCCTGTCCTTCACTGTATCTCTGAGTTTGCTCAAACCATGTCCACTGAGTCAGTGATGCCATCCAACCATCTCATTTAGTTTTTAAATTTAACCAAAAAATTTTTGAGAAAATGATACAGAGTTCCTACATTCCCACCCCAGATTGTTTCCTCTATAACATTCTACATTAGGACAGTTATGTTTGTTATATTGACACACAAATAACTAAATATTGAGATATCATTAACTTAAGTCACTATAGTATATTCAGACTTCATTAGTTTTTTTTTTTCATCTAGTGTCCTTTTTCTATTCCAGGATCTCATTCAGGATATCAAGTTAGTATCTCCTTATGCACCTCGAGGCTGTGACAATTTTTTAGAATCTCCTTAATTTTGATGACCTTGACAGTTTTGAGGAGTAATAGCCAGGTATGTTGTAGGATGTCCCATTATTGGAATTTGTATAATGTTTTTCTCATGATTCAACTAGGGTTATAGGGTTTAAAGGGAGGAGGATCTCAGAGGTAAAGCAACATTTTAATTACATCATATCAACAATACACAGTATTAACGTCATATGTAACTATCATTGTTGACTTGATCAACAGGACAAAGTACTACTTGTCAGTTTTCTCAATGGTACAATTACTGTTTTCTTCCCCTCTCCCTTTTCCATATTGTCCTCTTTGTAAGGAAGTCGGTAAGTACAGCCTGAAGTTAAGGAATGGGATGCTAGGCTTCACCTCATTGAGAGAGAAGTATCTCTACAAATCAAGCTTCCCAGGTGGCTCCAGTAGTAAAGAACCACCTGCCAGTGCAAGAGATGAGGGTTCAACCCCTGGGTCAGAAAGATCCCCTAGAGAAGGAAATGGCAGAGGAGCCTTGTGGCCTATGGTCCATGGGGTTGCAAACAGTTGGACACAACTTAGCAACCAAACAACAAAACTCTTTATAGCTTATTTGGAATACTTCTGCAGAAGACATTTGTCTCTTTACCCCCATACTTTAATTTATTCAATCCTTTACTCAGATCAGTATGAGCTCATGGATATTTGGTGTTGCTAGTCAGTAGCTAAGTTGTGTCTGACCCTTTGAGATCCCATGAACTGTAGCATGTCAGGCTTCCTGTCCTTCACTGTATCTCTGAGTTTGCTCAAACCATGTCCACTGAGTCAGTGATGCCATCCAACCATCTCATCCTCTGTCTCCCCCTTCTCCTCTTGCCCCTGCACCAGGATATTTTCCAATGAGTCAGCTTCTTGCACCAGGTGGCCAAAGTATTGAAGCTTCAGCTTCAGTATCAGTCCTTCCAAAAAATATTCAGCGTTGATTTCCTTTAGGATTAACTAGCTTGATCTTGCCATCCAAGGGACTCTCAACAGTCTTTTGCAGCATCACAATTCGAAAGCTTCGATTTTTTGGTGCTGCTCAGCCTTTTTTATGGTCTAACTCTC
Organism: Tragulus kanchil; assembly: GCA_022376925.1. Classification (NCBI taxonomy): domain Eukaryota; kingdom Metazoa; phylum Chordata; class Mammalia; order Artiodactyla; family Tragulidae; genus Tragulus; species Tragulus kanchil. The sequence goes on along the minus strand of JAIOJX010000005.1, from coordinate 91,049,030 downwards.
ACATCCATACATACATACAGGAATAGCCATAGCTTTGACTCTATGGACCTTTGTCGACAAAGTAATATCTGCTTTATAATGCACTGTCTAGACTTGTTATAGCTTTTCTTCCAAGGAGCAAGTGTCATTTAATCTCATGACTGCAGTTACCATCTGTAGTGATTTGGGAGCCCAAGAAAAATGAAATCAGAAACTGTTCCCACTTTTTCCCCATCTATTTGCCAGAAAGTGATAGGATCAGATGCCATAATCTTCATTTTTGAATGTTGAGTTTTAAGCTAGCTTTTTCATTCTCCTCTTTCACCTTCAAGAGGCTCTTTAATTCCTCTTCACTTTCACCATTAAAGTTGTATCATCTGCTTGTCTGAGTGTGTTGATATTTCTCCTGGAAATCTTGATTCCAGCTTGAAATTCATCCAGCCCTGCCCTTCCCATGATGTACTCTGCATATAAGTTATATAAACAGGGTGACAATATACAGCCTTGATGTACTCCTCTCCCAATTTTGAACCAGTTTTTTGTTCCATCTCTGGTTCTAACTGTTGCTTCTTGTCCTGCATACAGGTTTCTTAGGAGACAAGTATAGTGGTCTGGTATTCCCATCTCTTTCAGAATTTTCCACAGTTTGTTGTGATTCCCATAGTCAAAGGCTTTAGTGTAGTCAATGAAGCAAAAGTAGATGTTTTTCTGGAATTCCCTTGCCTTTCCTATGATCCAATATATGATGGCAATTTGATCTCTGGTTCCTTTGGCTTTCCTCCCATCCAAGTACTAAGCAGGACCGACCCTGCTTAGCTTCTGAGATCCAATGAGATCAGCTGCATTCAGGGTGGTATGTCTGTAGACTCCCCTATCTTTCCTAAATCCACCTTGTATATCCAGAAATCCTCGGTTCACATACTGCTGAAGCCTAGCTTGATGGATTTTGAGCACAATCTTGCTAGTTTGTGAAATGAGTGCAATTATATGGTAATTTGAACATCCTTTGGCATCACCTTTCTTAGGACTGGAATACAAACTGACATTTTCCAGTCTTGTGGTCACTTTCTGAGTTTGGGATTTTTATTGTAAATAAACAAGGGAATACACTTTTACGAAGCTATAAAATGCAATCTTCCCGAGGAAAACGGGCGTGAGAATTCAGCCCCTGCCTCTGCTGCTGCTAAACAACATTTTAGTACAATCTGTTTTCATGATCAGCTCCATCCCTCTGGAGATTGTTCTCCGATATGGAAAATAGAAAAGATTCAAACTTAAATGCTGAGTCCAGCCTTTCTCATTCCAGCCACACCTGACTTATGGCTTCTACCTACAACAGTCATTTAAGAAATACTTGCAAAATGATCTGTCAGCAGAAGAATGAGTCCCTAAATCTCTTAAGAGTGCCCTCTGAGTATCAGAGAAGGCGGTAAAGAACATTTTCTGCCAGATACACTGTGGTTCAGACAGAGGCACTGATTTTACAAAGAACTCGTTCTGGTCTATTTTCTCACCTATAACCTTTGGATGGTTGACTTTCTCAGCCAATGGTGGAAGAGGCAAAATTCTTGTGCATGCCATCGAATTTTGATGTTGAACACTTATTTCTCATGAGAAAACTCATATAAGCACATTAGGATTTTCAGTCTGTTAACCAAAAGACAGGGATCTTTTGAACCAGGGACGGCATTCCCCAAGAAACAAAGCACTAGGAGGGGTCAGGGCGGTGGGCAGGAGTGGCACCTGCTTTGCTCTACCTGTCACAGCCACAAAACAGAGACAATAAATAAGTAAGTATATGGTGAACAAACTACTGGAAGAAAGAAACCGAGGCACAGGCCTGTGATCTCATCCTCTAACCAGTTGTCTCTTTTGGAGTAATCACTTCCTGAATTGGGGTCTCAGTTTTTCTCAGGCAAGGATATGCAGAGACAGTTCTTTCCAGATATTAAAAACAAAAACATTCCACAAACCTTGTTATCGGCGTTCTTAAGCTTTAAAATATGTTTCAAGAACCCTACGGAGAAAATGCCTTTGCTGGGTGGAAGACGCCAGATTGATTATAACTGTGACAGTCACAGAAAATATTTAAGGTGACCACTTGCAGCAGTTTCGACAACTGCTCCTGAAAAGGGGAGTGAGAATAAACAATACAGCTAGTTTTCATACCTGTTCTTCTAGGTAGAGCAAGATTTCAGCAAAATCAAGAACTAAACGGGCAAGGCTGTTTCATTCTCATGTTTTAAAATGCTTTGTCTTAAAGAACTTTAAATTATTAAAAATTTTAAAGAATTTTGGTTTTAAGGAATTTTAAAAATGCTTGTTTTAAAAATTTGGTTTAATAGTTTTTAAAATACCCTGTTACTTACAAACAGTACCTATCCATTGTGGGAAACAATAAAATTCAAGCAAGTAAAACTTAAAAATAAAATCATCACATTTTTACCATGCAGAGATCACCCATTCTACCTTAGGACATGTCATCTGGGGTTATTTCCTACATATATTCTTACATATATTTAGCTGACATGAGACTGTACACTATTATCTATCTTTGCAATGAACAATCTTTATTATACCAGCTAATATCCAGACAATATTCAAATTTTCTGAACTGACCCTAAAACTTCCTTTAACCAGTTTATTCAAATCTAATCCACAATGACATACTGCATCTTTTTCTTTTTTCCCTTCAGTCTTGTTTAACTTCATTTTGACATGAAGTAGATGGCCTCAAGCATCCTGGGAAATACCCCCCTCCTTCTGGATTTGGATTTGTCGCTCTTGTTGTCTTACAGGGTTGTCTAGTTGTCCCTGAACAACAGAAGCTCAGTCTGAAGGGTTGAACACATTCCAGGTGTATCACATCAGAAGGCTTGGTGATACCTCAGCATGACAAGGATTAGCATGTTGATAGTCTGATCTCCCACTGTGCCTTCCTCTGTGTCCCCCCAAACTTCTCATGCTGAAATCCTAACCCCAATGTGATGGTATTAGGAAGTGGGGTCTTTAGGAGGTAACTGGGTCATGAGTATGGAGCCTCCATGTTGGGATTAGTGTCCACATAAAGGAGGGAGAGCCATCTCCTTCACTGCCATGAAAGGATAAACGAGAAGACAGCCATCCACAAACCAGACAGTCCTGGCAAGAACCCAATTGTGCTAACACTCTGATCTCAGACTTCCAATCTCCAGAATCACAATAAATAGATTTTTCTTGTTTATAAACCACCCAATCTGTGGTCCTAAGATACAGCAGCCCAGACTGTCTAAGGCAAACATCATGTCAGTATCAGCTTCATCCTCATCATTATCATCAGGCACTCACTTTCAGAGTCATTCTGTTCAGTCGTTGCTTCATCTTAGTCCTAACCCTGATTAGCAACATCAACAAATTCTTAGCAGGTCCTGGGCCCCATTGTAAAGGTCTTTGTGTGTTCACAATCATTTAATGAGAAGAGGAAACTGAGGCACAGAAGTCTCACCAGTAAACATTCTGCCCAAATTACACAGCTAATGAAGGACAGAGTTTGAATTTGAACGGGTGGCAACACTTAAACACATCCTCTGAGACTCTGGTGTTTGGAAAGGGGCCTGTGACTATCAACTATCACTCTGAGTATGAGCATATCTCTGCAAAAAGAAAAAAACCCTGATGATTTATTTTTAATAGAAATCTGTGGGATGAAGCAGTCAATCATTAAGAGTGGTAAGTTACTTAGGAAGAGTCTGCCAGAGACTAACAAGGTAACCACGGGCAACCAATTGTTTTCCCTGAACCAGTCAGGAAATTGCAAACACACACACCTTTCTGCCAGAAGTAAATGATAAAGGGATAAAGGAGTATGGGTGCCAGAAAATAAGGAAGTAAGTGAGGTTATGCAAGTTAAGCTTCTGCCCATCTATCTGCTTTCTAATGCCATTTATTTTCAACCAGTGCTGACCAAGCCCACACATCTTAGTAAAATCCACCTGCAGGTCAACTGAAGGCAGTTTCCTGTATCACCAATGTCCAGGAGCTAATTCCTGACTTGGAGCAACTGAAAACATGAGCTCAACATTTTACAGTAACAGCAGCTGGAGATGCCAAGTTCTCTGAGCGAGCCAAGTCATCTGTGAAATGTGGACACAATTCAATTTAAATAATAGAACAGCGGCCCGGATTTATGTTTCTGCATGACTCTCTGCTTAGTTCAAATTGGCTACACGCGCGATTTTAGCCTGTAGGAGATGTTCCATATCCAGTAACAAATCTCATTTCCTCTCAGACTCAAGGAGACAACAACAATGCCCTCAGTTTCTGTTTAATAAAAACCACCCAATCTGTGGTCCTAAGATACAGCAGCCCAGACTGTCTAAGGCAAACATCATGTCAGTATCAGCTTCATCCTCATCATTATCATCAGGCACTCACTTTCAGAGTCATTCTGTTCAGTCGTTGCTTCATCTTAGTCCTAACCCTGATTAGCAACATCAACAAATTCTTAGCAGGTCCTGGGCCCCATTGTAAAGGTCTTTGTGTGTTCACAATCATTTAATGAGAAGAGGAAACTGAGGCACAGAAGTCTCACCAGTAAACATTCTGCCCAAATTACACAGCTAATGAAGGACAGAGTTTGAATTTGAACGGGTGGCAACACTTAAACACATCCTCTGAGACTCTGGTGTTTGGAAAGGGGCCTGTGACTATCAACTATCACTCTGAGTATGAGCATATCTCTGCAAAAAGAAAAAAACCCTGATGATTTATTTTTAATAGAAATCTGTGGGATGAAGCAGTCAATCATTAAGAGTGGTAAGTTACTTAGGAAGAGTCTGCCAGAGACTAACAAGGTAACCACGGGCAACCAATTGTTTTCCCTGAACCAGTCAGGAAATTGCAAACACACACACCTTTCTGCCAGAAGTAAATGATAAAGGGATAAAGGAGTATGGGTGCCAGAAAATAAGGAAGTAAGTGAGGTTATGCAAGTTAAGCTTCTGCCCATCTATCTGCTTTCTAATGCCATTTATTTTCAACCAGTGCTGACCAAGCCCACACATCTTAGTAAAATCCACCTGCAGGTCAACTGAAGGCAGTTTCCTGTATCACCAATGTCCAGGAGCTAATTCCTGACTTGGAGCAACTGAAAACATGAGCTCAACATTTTACAGTAACAGCAGCTGGAGATGCCAAGTTCTCTGAGCGAGCCAAGTCATCTGTGAAATGTGGACACAATTCAATTTAAATAATAGAACAGCAGCGGCCCGGATTTATGTTTCTGCATGACTCTCTGCTTAGTTCAAATTGGACCCGCTACACCGCGCGATTTCTCAGCAGGCAGTTAGCCTGTAGGAGATGTTCCATATCCAGTAACAAATCTCATTTCCTCTCAGACTCAAGGAGACAACAAAAGCCAGATGGCCCTTCAAGGCTGTTAATTATGCTCAAGGATTCCAAGATGGATGCAGCCTACTTGGGGACTTTTCCCTCTCAACCACAAGGTGGCGGTGAAACACAGGGAATACTTCAGAAGTTCTGGGTGTCACCTGCTAGGAGGTGGGTGGAAAGAGAGCCAAGAATTCATCTCAGGTGGCTGAATTAAAAAGAAGGATGCCCTGCTCAGGAAGGGCCCAGCGAGGAAGGTCTCAGCATGCAGCAAATTCCCAGTTAGCCTACTAAATCCACAGGTGCCCAAGTTTCAGGCTGCAGGTAAATTAGGTCTGAAAATTCAAAGGAGCTTTAAAGAGCAATTAAGTTGTGATCTGGTTTGTTAATGAAGTCAGCACTAAGCAATGGGGCAGGTAATTAATGTAATTGAGCTCCAAGCTGAAAAAGCCACCAAGTCTCTGTCATAAATTCTACACATGTTAAGGGCTGTGTGCACATATAGGTGGGCTAAGGGGGGAGGGGGAAACAACCCTGACCCTGGGAAGATCCTGTAGGAAATTCCAGACAGCTGGGAGGCTACCGCCCGCAAAGTCCAGGAAGCAGAGAGAGAAAAGCCTTCCCCACAGTCTGTCTAGACCTGTGCTATCAGATACATTACCCACATGTGCCCAGAGTGTACTTTCTGAATTTAAATGACTTGTAATTTCAAAATATACACTAGATTTCAAAAATGCAGACTATCTCATTAATCACATGATATACAGGCGATATGCGGAAATAACACTTTGGATCTATTGAGTGAAATCAAATATTGAAATCAATTTCTCATTTGTTTTCATTTGGCTCCTATAAAACTGTAAATTACTTTTGTGCTTCTCATTATATTGCTCTAGGAGCAAGGCACTGGTACAGCCACATTGCTTGTAAAATCCTGAAACACTCAGTGGGCTAGTGACACTGCCCTGGTCCCCCGACCCCTCCTGGAGCCCTCGCTGCCTTGGCTGCTCAGGTCTCTCACCCTTGCAGGGCCTGCTACCCAGCCAGCTCGTGGGAGGCCCCTCATCTGCTCGTGCCCATCCCAACACCCAAGACGGGCCTGGACCCACAGGAGGGTTGACACTCTAGGTGGTGGCGCTAACCCCCCCGCAGACAAATGCCCGGAGCCCATTGGGCCTCCACCTCGTCATTCTGCCTTGGTCGTTGGTGAGAAACGCAGTCTCTGCAGTGACTCTGCTTGTCAAGTATTTTGCATCTCATCCACACCTGTAAAGCTCACGCTCAGCTCTATCAAGATTTTCTCAATTTGTGCTCTGCTGGTATGTTGGTTTTCCTAGGTAGAATGTGAGCTCATGGGGGGAAAGGCAAGTCTTATTCCCTGCTCGCAGTACCATGAGCAAATGCACAGATGTGTGTTGCATATATTCCTTTATACATATGTCGGCTGAAGGTAGGAAATGGAAAGACTCTTGAACAGGGTCAGGAGGCCACACAGCGGTACTCAGACCAGTCTCCACACTCAGAAATGAGGCTGGCTTCTCCCAAGAGATTCTGAGGTCAGTTTCCCACGCCCTGGGGTTTTGCTAAAAGAGAAAAAAGAGGAGCAGGAGATCTGAGGGGCTGGCAAGGTGACGAAAGCTAGAAACTAGAGTTTGCCAAAAAATCCTCAGGGCACAAAATGAGGCACACTTACTCCATCTGGTCTCCATCTGATTCTTCAAATCCCCATTAATTCTGCTTCTCAACTAGAGTTGTCTGTCTCTCTAAAACCAAGTCCCACTAAAACTGAGTTCATGATTAATTCACATCGTCACTCTGAAAATATTTAAAAAACTAGACAAAATGCAGACTATCTCATTAATCACATGATATACAGGCGATATCGGAAATAACACTTTGGATCTATTGAGTGAAATCAAATATTGAAATCAATTTCTCATTTGTTTTCATTTGGCTCCTATAAAACTGTAAATTACTTTTGTGCTTCTCATTATATTGCTCTAGGAGCAAGGCACTGGTACAGCCACATTGCTTGTAAAATCCTGAAACACTCAGTGGGCTAGTGACACTGCCCTGGTCCCCCGACCCCTCCTGGAGCCCTCGCTGCCTTGGCTGCTCAGGTCTCTCACCCTTGCAGGGCCTGCTACCCAGCCAGCTCGTGGGAGGCCCCTCATCTGCTCGTGCCCATCCCAACACCCAAGACGGGCCTGGACCCACAGGAGGGTTGACACTCTAGGTGGTGGCGCTAACCCCCCCGCAGACAAATGCCCGGAGCCCATTGGGCCTCCACCTCGTCATTCTGCCTTGGTCGTTGGTGAGAAACGCAGTCTCTGCAGTGACTCTGCTTGTCAAGTATTTTGCATCTCATCCACACCTGTAAAGCTCACGCTCAGCTCTATCAAGATTTTCTCAATTTGTGCTCTGCTGGTATGTTGGTTTTCCTAGGTAGAATGTGAGCTCATGGGGGGAAAGGCAAGTCTTATTCCCTGCTCGCAGTACCATGAGCAAATGCACAGATGTGTGTTGCATATATTCCTTTATACATATGTCGGCTGAAGGTAGGAAATGGAAAGACTCTTGAACAGGGTCAGGAGGCCACACAGCGGTACTCAGACCAGTCTCCACACTCAGAAATGAGGCTGGCTTCTCCCAAGAGATTCTGAGGTCAGTTTCCCACGCCCTGGGGTTTTGCTACAAGAGAAAAACGAGGAGCAGGAGATCTGAGGGGCTGGCAAGGTGACGAAAGCTAGAAACTAGAGTTTGCCAAAAAATCCTCAGGGCACAAAATGAGGCACACTTACTCCATCTGGTCTCCATCTGATTCTTCAAATCCCCATTAATTCTGCTTCTCAACTAGAGTTGTCTGTCTCTCTAAAACCAAGTCCCACTAAAACTGAGTTCATGATTAATTCACATGCTAAGTCACTTCGCTCGTGTCCGACCCTTTGTGACCCTATGGACTTTAGCCTGCCAGGCTCCTCTGTCCACAGGATTCTCCAGGAAGAATACTGGAGTGCATTGCCATGCCCTCCTCAGAGGATCTTCCTGACCCCGGGATCAAACCTGCATTCTTGCAAGAACACTGCAGGCAGGTTCTGTACTACTAGTGCCACCTCATGATTAATATCTCTATCCAAAACGTTGCTCCCTTTCTTGTTCTCACTCCTGCACTAACATAGCACTAACCAGAGTTAGATAACCAAAATTACTGCTGCAGATAACATCGTTAGTGTACCAATTGCTATTACAGACATCATCATTAACAAACTCAGGTCCTTCCTCCAGGGCAAGAAGAGCCAACGGGCTCCCAAGCAATGGGCCACCTGGCCAGAGAATCCTAAAGTAGAGACATCTTGATTCCTGAAGCCATGATTAAGAAATGTCACAAGACAATGAGTAATCCCAGCCTCCTTATTCTTCCCCCTTGAAAAAAACCTCAAAGACCAAATGGAGTCGACCCGAGGCTCATCTCTCCCTCCCTCTCTGGGCACATGCACTGTACTCTCCTTCCCCTCCAGGTCTCTCTCCTTTGCTGCATGTTAGCCATGTGGACCCAAATCCAGCTTAGTAACGTCTCCAAGCTGTCACTGGACTCAAAATTTCCAGGACACAGGACAGTTTTCACTTTCTCAGATTGTAGATTTTAAATAATCTTTGCAGCAGAACGTCTTAGAATGCAGTCATTTTCACCTAGATCTTGGGAAGGAGAACTCAGGTTTCTACCCTGATCTCCCAGTGATGAATCCCTCATCAGCCTGAAAGGAGAAGGCACTGTATTATTGTACCCGCTGGGGGAGATGGAAGCATGTCCACCCATCCTTAGGGACTCAGACCTGCAGTCCCACACCTGGCGAGTACAGTGAGGCTTTCAGTACTGTGGAGAGGAAGAAATCCCCCAGCACTCTCTCCCAGCCCTCCGGACACAGCTGCTGTGGCTCTGATAGAGGGTGTGGAGGAAATGGCTTGGCCATTTACATGCACAGCACTCAAAGTGATCCCCCAGATTCCCAGAGCTCCCACTGGAAGAGGAGGCAGAAGCAGCAGATATGAGCCCATAGTAACAAAAGTAGAGTGGCCATGACTAAAGAGGAACATTATGCATTCCAGATAGGACTTTAGCCTGCCAGGCTCCTCTGTCCACAGGATTCTCCAGGAAGAATACTGGAGTGCATTGCCATGCCCTCCTCAGAGGATCTTCCTGACCCCGGATCAAACCTGCATTCTTGCAAGAACACTGCAGGCAGGTTCTGTACTACTAGTGCCACCTCATGATTAATATCTCTATCCAAAACGTTGCTCCCTTTCTTGTTCTCACTCCTGCACTAACATAGCACTAACCAGAGTTAGATAACCAAAATTACTGCTGCAGATAACATCGTTAGTGTACCAATTGCTATTACAGACATCATCATTAACAAACTCAGGTCCTTCCTCCAGGGCAAGAAGAGCCAACGGGCTCCCAAGCAATGGGCCACCTGGCCAGAGAATCCTAAAGTAGAGACATCTTGATTCCTGAAGCCATGATTAAGAAATGTCACAAGACAATGAGTAATCCCAGCCTCCTTATTCTTCCCCCTTGAAAAAAACCTCAAAGACCAAATGGAGTCGACCCGAGGCTCATCTCTCCCTCCCTCTCTGGGCACATGCACTGTACTCTCCTTCCCCTCCAGGTCTCTCTCCTTTGCTGCATGTTAGCCATGTGGACCCAAATCCAGCTTAGTAACGTCTCCAAGCTGTCACTGGACTCAAAATTTCCAGGACACAGGACAGTTTTCACTTTCTCAGATTGTAGATTTTAAATAATCTTTGCAGCAGAACGTCTTAGAATGCAGTCATTTTCACCTAGATCTTGGGAAGGAGAACTCAGGTTTCTACCCTGATCTCCCAGTGATGAATCCCTCATCAGCCTGAAAGGAGAAGGCACTGTATTATTGTACCCGCTGGGGGAGATGGAAGCATGTCCACCCATCCTTAGGGACTCAGACCTGCAGTCCCACACCTGGCGAGTACAGTGAGGCTTTCAGTACTGTGGAGAGGAAGAAATCCCCCAGCACTCTCTCCCAGCCCTCCGGACACAGCTGCTGTGGCTCTGATAGAGGGTGTGGAGGAAATGGCTTGGCCATTTACATGCACAGCACTCAAAGTGATCCCCCAGATTCCCAGAGCTCCCACTGGAAGAGGAGGCAGAAGCAGCAGATATGAGCCCATAGTAACAAAAGTAGAGTGGCCATGACTAAAGAGGAACATTATGCATTCCAGATAGGACCCCAGCCGTGGCCAGTCTCACAGTCACCCTTTATCAAGTGCTCATGAAGTTCCAAGATCCCTGCTAAGGTGTTTTCTTACTTTAATCATCATTCCAAACAAAGAGATGAGTGCTATTGTTTATTCCAACTTTACAAAGGAGGAAACTGATGCTCAGAGGGGTTGAGCAGCTTGCTTAATATCACACAGCAAATCAGTGCTGTGCTCTGCCTAAATTCCAAATCCATGTTCTTAATCACTACAAAATGCTACTCCTCATACATGGGAGGTATTGATTAGTTGAGAAGAGACTATGCAAAGCATCAGCCTGGCAGAAAGGTAAGTCTCTGCTGTGCCTCTCTCCATAAGTGATGTGAAGCGTTGAGACGTGGCTCCGAAGAAGGGGAACGGTGCCACCTTGCAGGTGTGGGGTCACAGCTAACATCTGATGACTCTTTGAATCCATGAGGCTCATCAGGGGGTTGTTTGATGAACATGATACATGTGAGTGGTGAAAACACACTTGTGATCACCTACTGCTGAAAGATACAGGAGAGAGGAAGAAAAGCTTATTGGGGCTCAATCTAACCTTCACAGCATAGAGAGGAGGGACCAGAGGCTCAGGGAGGTTGACTTGGTAATTGTTCTCATGGTGAGTAAGTAAAGCAAGCATCTAACCCAGGATGCACTATCCCAATAAACAGGTGGCTTCTCCCAGAGACCATTCGCAAACTTCATGATCCTGCACCCTTTCCAATACATCTTTTGCTTTGTCAGCCAGTGTTTCCTCAGACAACTCATTTTCCAGTGTTAGACAAGAGGTCACTCTCGGGCCCTAGAACGAGTCACCGTTTTGGCAACACCAATGTTATCATCTATACCACCCTACGCTATAAATTCCTGGAGGGCAGAGATGTTTCTTCTTTGAATTCATACAGTAAATATAAAGCACCTAGTAACTATCCACAAAAGAAACCAATCATTCACTCTAATCTCTTAATTCCTGATGAAGAAGATCAATACTTTCATTTTAAATTTTTCTTCAGATACAGTATTAAACGCATATGCAGATATATAAAAGATTTTCAAATGGTCAGAAAACGAAGGGCAAGTTTCCTTCACACCCTCGTTGTAGTTGCCCTAATCTTTAGACACAGTCACTACATCTTATTCTAGATCATTCCAGAAATGCTATATGTATAAGCAAGCATAATTTATGTATATACATGAATTATAAGCATATATTATGAATATATATAAATATTTCTGCACATATGTATATATCTACATAGTCTTCCTGTTTATATAAATGGAAGATACTGTGCTACTTGGGCTTCCCAGATGGCACCAGTGGTAAAGAATTCGTCTGCCAATGCAGGAGATGGGAGTTCCATCCCTGGGTTGGGAATATCCCCTGGAGTAGGAAATGACAACCTACTCCAATATTCTTGCCTGGAGAATCCCATGGACAGAGGATCCTGGCGGGCTACAGTCTATGAGGTCACAAAGAGTTGGGCACGACTTGGTGACTAAACAACAACAGAACCAACTGTGCTACTTTTTCTCCACTTGTCACTCCCATTTTCAATCCATTCTATGTCGTATCTGCCCTCCAAGAGGTGGCCCCTACATATTCATTACTCAGTCTCCCTTGCTGGCCAGTTGCCAAGTTGAGTCTGTCCAATGACAGACACAGAAAGAAGGAGTCTGGAGTCTGGAAGGAGATGGAGGTATGGGTATCACTTCTTCCTCTGCTCTGGCCCCATGCCCCTGATGGCAGCTGCACACCTCCACACCTAAAGAAGCCCCTACTCCAGGCTCCAACATTCAGTCGCCTCAGCTCCAAGGATGCACCTTAGCCTAGGCTTACTGGAAACAGACTGAGATGGAGACTGCATGCACACAGCTTAGTGAGGAATGTCTTAGGAGGCATACCTGTAAGGAAAAGAGAAAGCAAGACTGGCCAGAAGGAAAAGCCAACATGAAACGTAGTTCACTGAGGCCTCCAATGATGCTATAGGGAGCTCTGCAGCTGGGGTGATCCTGCAGACATGTCCCAAATTGAGAGGAGGGTTGGGCTGGTATATTCCTGCATCAGATGGCCATTGACTGTGGCCACCCCAGGAGAGAATATAACCTGAATGAAGCTGTCCTTTGTGATGGCTGAAGGCAACCCAGTGAAGAGCAGCTGTGAGTCAACAACAGTTGATACTCCCAGCCCCTGGGATCGGGTGCATCAGCCTTGGAAAGGAGACCTGGTTGGAGAACTTCAGTTTCCACGATGGGAAGTCGAGGCTTTTCCCACTGGTGGTGGTGTCTGAGTGCCTCTGCCCATCTCTGTACACAGTCTATTCATTGCAGTCTCAACATCTGAACCATGAATTATGTTTTAAATATTTCTGCACATATGTATATATCTACATAGTCTTCCTGTTTATATAAATGGAAGATACTGTGCTACTTGGGCTTCCCAGATGGCACCAGTGGTAAAGAATTCGTCTGCCAATGCAGGAGATGGGAGTTCCATCCCTGGGTTGGGAATATCCCCTGGAGTAGGAAATGACAACCTACTCCAATATTCTTGCCTGGAGAATCCCATGGACAGAGGATCCTGGCGGGCTACAGTCTATGAGGTCACAAAGAGTTGGGCACGACTTGGTGACTAAACAACAACAGAACCAACTGTGCTACTTTTTCTCCACTTGTCACTCCCATTTTCAATCCATTCTATGTCGTATCTGCCCTCCAAGAGGTGGCCCCTACATATTCATTACTCAGTCTCCCTTGCTGGCCAGTTGCCAAGTTGAGTCTGTCCAATGACAGACACAGAAAGAAGGAGTCTGGAGTCTGGAAGGAGATGGAGGTATGGGTATCACTTCTTCCTCTGCTCTGGCCCCATGCCCCTGATGGCAGCTGCACACTCCACACCTAAAGAAGCCCCTACTCCAGGCTCCAAAATTCAGTCGCCTCAGCTCCAAGGATGCACCTTAGCCTAGGCTTACTGGAAACAGACTGAGATGGAGACTGCATGCACACAGCTTAGTGAGGAATGTCTTAGGAGGCATACCTGTAAGGAAAAGAGAAAGCAAGACTGGCCAGAAGGAAAAGCCAACATGAAACGTAGTTCACTGAGGCCTCCAATGATGCTATAGGGAGCTCTGCAGCTGGGGTGATCCTGCAGACATGTCCCAAATTGAGAGGAGGGTTGGGCTGGTATATTCCTGCATCAGATGGCCATTGACTGTGGCCACCCCAGGAGAGAATATAACCTGAATGAAGCTGTCCTTTGTGATGGCTGAAGGCAACCCAGTGAAGAGCAGCTGTGAGTCAACAACAGTTGATACTCCCAGCCCCTGGGATCGGGTGCATCAGCCTTGGAAAGGAGACCTGGTTGGAGAACTTCAGTTTCCACGATGGGGAAGTCGAGGCTTTTCCCACTGGTGGTGGTGTCTGAGTGCCTCTGCCCATCTCTGTACACAGTCTATTCATTGCAGTCTCAACATCTGAACCAGCCAGGGCAAATTTCACTTTCTGATGGGATGCTGACCCATCAACACAACACAGCAAACTCCTACTCACACGCACACACTCACACTTTAATATGTCTTGAAACACATTCCATCTCCATCTATAATTATCAAATGGCCACACTGTGATTCACTGCTTCAACAGAATACAATGTGATTATCAACCTGTCTTCTTAGACACAGGTTATTTCCAGCTTTGCCCTTGCAAGCAAGGCTGCCATGAGCTCTTGTGTACATGTTTGTGTACATGGATGGGCAAAGGATAAATACGTCATAGGGAAACTGTGGGGTCAACAAGTACGTACATTTTAATTGTGAAAGGTTTTGCCTCCATGGACAGTTAACTTCATTATCTGTGATTGTGAGTGTGTGAGAGAGACTGTATCAGCACATGTGCTCACTACTTTCAAGGCAGCTGGCTGGATCTGAGATCTCCAGAGTGCATGCACCCTCTTACCCTTCTCTTCCACCCCTGCCTCAGATGCCTTTTGGCTGGGCAGTATTTCCAACCTTGCCTCACACACTTATTGCTGGGTGGCAGAGAGACGCCTGTTAGACAAGTCCAACTTTGCCAGGCATCTCCTCATCTCCTCTCTTCGCCTTTCCTTCATGTAGACTGACCTGTGATGCTTGGCCCTCAGGGCTACAGTGTCGAGTGTGAAGAGTGAGGGAATTTCCACCTGTTCTGTCTCTTACTCAGAGTACAGATGCACTTCCTGGGGTAAATTCCGGGCCAGACAGGGGTCCCAAATTTGAGAGGAGGGTTGGGCTGGTATATTCCTGCATCAGATGGCCATTGACTGTGGCCACCCCAGGAGAGAATATAACCTGAATGAAGCTGTCCTTTGTGATGGCTGAAGGCAACCCAGTGAAGAGCAGCTGTGAGTCAACAACAGTTGATACTCCCAGCCCCTGGGATCGGGTGCATCAGCCTTGGAAAGGAGACCTGGTTGGAGAACTTCAGTTTCCACGATGGGGAAGTCGAGGCTTTTCCCACTGGTGGTGGTGTCTGAGTGCCTCTGCCCATCTCTGTACACAGTCTATTCATTGCAGTCTCAACATCTGAACCAGCCAGGGCAAATTTCACTTTCTGATGGGATGCTGACCCATCAACACAACACAGCAAACTCCTACTCACACGCACACACTCACACTTTAATATGTCTTGAAACACATTCCATCTCCATCTATAATTATCAAATGGCCACACTGTGATTCACTGCTTCAACAGAATACAATGTGATTATCAACCTGTCTTCTTAGACACAGGTTATTTCCAGCTTTGCCCTTGCAAGCAAGGCTGCCATGAGCTCTTGTGTACATGTTTGTGTACATGGATGGGCAAAGGATAAATACGTCATAGGGAAACTGTGGGGTCAACAAGTACGTACATTTTAATTGTGAAAGGTTTTGCCTCCATGGACAGTTAACTTCATTATCTGTGATTGTGAGTGTGTGAGAGAGACTGTATCAGCACATGTGCTCACTACTTTCAAGGCAGCTGGCTGGATCTGAGATCTCCAGAGTGCATGCACCCTCTTACCCTTCTCTTCCACCCCTGCCTCAGATGCCTTTTGGCTGGGCAGTATTTCCAACCTTGCCTCACACACTTATTGCTGGGTGGCAGAGAGACGCCTGTTAGACAAGTCCAACTTTGCCAGGCATCTCCTCATCTCCTCTCTTCGCCTTTCCTTCATGTAGACTGACCTGTGATGCTTGGCCCTCAGGGCTACAGTGTCGAGTGTGAAGAGTGAGGGAATTTCCACCTGTTCTGTCTCTTCTCAGAGTACAGATGCACTTAGCAATATCAAGTGTCTAGAGCTAGAAAGCTGGATGCTCACCTGGAATAATGAAACCTGGCATGTGTAAATGCACCATACTGTGTAATTACTAACAGACCAGGGCCCCACATTCTGCAGGCTCTCACACACTGTATATGGGCTTGCCGCTTGAGGATACTAGCGATCTCATCTGGGTGCCTTTTTAAATAATGACATCTCAAAGGAGGCATAATCCACTGCAGGCAAAAAAAGTCAGCTTCATCAATTCCACCACCTCCACTCCAAATTTCCCCTTTAATGCCCTCCTATCCAAGCATCACATAGAGATGCATTTCATTTGTCATGTCTAGGGACACTGATATGCAAATTATACTCTCTAAAATTAGTTCTGGAACATTCTTGGAAAATGGAAGAAGTTATCTAATGTCAGAAACAAAATGAAGGGCCTCCTGTCATCTCATCCAATGCTTTAATCTCCTGGTTTTAAAAGGAGCCACACTTGATCGTGACCAAAGTGGATGTCCTCCAGCACAATCTGACAGGCTATCACTGCCCATCAAGTGCTGAGACACAACCAGTGAAAAACAGACAATCTAGAAGGAGTCAGAAAAGAGAGCGGAGCTGAGGGCTGATGACTCCCAGTAACCAGGGCAGGGCAGGGCACTCTCAGGCTGTTCACAGACCACAGTGAGAACTAAATGCTACTGGTCTTTCCCTTCCTGTTAGCAGGAACACATGACACAGGGGCATATCTAGGTTGTGATCACTCCAACTAAGTGCAACAGGGATGATCTAGCCAGTGGTATTTGACTGAGTCAAAGGTCAAAAGTCCTGGGTGCTCCTCCCAGCTCTGTGCCCTAAAACAATGCCTCAGTCACTGGAGTCCTCAGTTTCCTCCCTCTCAAACAATGAGAGCACCGTCTGCCTGGCTGACACCATGTGGCTGTTATGAGAACCCAATGAGATACTAGATAAGAAAGCGGTCTGTGAACCAGGCAGTGCTGTGCAATCAAAGGGGTTATTATTTTCCACCCTTATCCAGAGCTCCTGCCATCCAGCAGGCCCAACAGGAATGTCTCGTCTCAGTTAACTTCACACAGGAGACAGCTTTCACAGCAGAGAAGCCAGCAGTCACCCATTAGTCAGACGAGTATTTTCAGCTGGTCTGCCAAGACTGTGGATGAGTGTGTAATGGTTTGTACAGGCTCTCTCAGGTCGTCCCCAGAGGTGATTAACATGCATGATCAAAGTCAAGAATTTGTTTTTGGCCACGGAACAAAGCAAAACTAATTGGCCATGTTCTTACGGCTCACAGGGGGACAGAAACAGTAATTTGGGACTAACGAGCACCAGGCCCAAGACACGTTAACAGAGTTGACAATGTTTTCATCATACACCAGAATAAATCTCCTTAGGAGTCATTTATATTCATGGTTTCCCATCACTTTTCCCCATTCTCTTTTGAACCTGCTCTAGTAAGACCCTTGTGTACTGACTGCTCCTCCAAATGAGTTATCCAGACCACCAAAAGATCTGGGAATGTAAACTAGGGAAGCCACTATGGAAAACGGTGTGGAGGTTCCTCAATAAACTAAAATCAGAATTGCCAATGGTCCAGCAATCTCACTCCTGGGCATGTACCTGGACAAAACTATAATTTGAAAAGATTCATGCACCCCTATGTTCATACCAGCACTATGTATAATATCCAGGACATAGAAACAACCTAAATGTCCATGAATGAATAAAGAAGATGTGGTACATACGTACAATAGAAAACTACTCAGTCGTAAAAAAGGATGAAATAATGTCATTTGCAGCAACAGATGTGTGTACATACCAGAGATATATCTAATAAGGATGATCTAGCCAGTGGTATTTGACTGAGTCAAAGGTCAAAAGTCCTGGGTGCTCCTCCCAGCTCTGTGCCCTAAAACAATGCCTCAGTCACTGGAGTCCTCAGTTTCCTCCCTCTCAAACAATGAGAGCACCGTCTGCCTGGCTGACACCATGTGGCTGTTATGAGAACCCAATGAGATACTAGATAAGAAAGCGGTCTGTGAACCAGGCAGTGCTGTGCAATAAAAGGGGGTTATTATTTTCCACCCTTATCCAGAGCTCCTGCCATCCAGCAGGCCCAACAGGAATGTCTCGTCTCAGTTAACTTCACACAGGAGACAGCTTTCACAGCAGAGAAGCCAGCAGTCACCCATTAGTCAGACGAGTATTTTCAGCTGGTCTGCCAAGACTGTGGATGAGTGTGTAATGGTTTGTACAGGCTCTCTCAGGTCGTCCCCAGAGGTGATTAACATGCATGATCAAAGTCAAGAATTTGTTTTTGGCCACGGAACAAAGCAAAACTAATTGGCCATGTTCTTACGGCTCACAGGGGGACAGAAACAGTAATTTGGGACTAACGAGCACCAGGCCCAAGACACGTTAACAGAGTTGACAATGTTTTCATCATACACCAGAATAAATCTCCTTAGGAGTCATTTATATTCATGGTTTCCCATCACTTTTCCCCATTCTCTTTTGAACCTGCTCTAGTAAGACCCTTGTGTACTGACTGCTCCTCCAAATGAGTTATCCAGACCACCAAAAGATCTGGGAATGTAAACTAGGGAAGCCACTATGGAAAACGGTGTGGAGGTTCCTCAATAAACTAAAATCAGAATTGCCAATGGTCCAGCAATCTCACTCCTGGGCATGTACCTGGACAAAACTATAATTTGAAAAGATTCATGCACCCCTATGTTCATACCAGCACTATGTATAATATCCAGGACATAGAAACAACCTAAATGTCCATGAATGAATAAAGAAGATGTGGTACATACGTACAATAGAAAACTACTCAGTCGTAAAAAAGGATGAAATAATGTCATTTGCAGCAACATGGATGGACCCAGAGATTATTATACTAAGTGAAATAAGTCAAAAAGAGAAATATAAAGGTCATATGATGTCACTTATATGTTGAATATAAAATATGACACAAGCGCACTTATCTACAAAACAGAAATATACGTACAGACATAGAGAACAGACTTGTGATTGCCAAGGTGGAGAGGGATGAGTTGGGAGCTTGGGATTAGTAAATACAAACTATCATATTTAGGATGGATAAACAAGGTCTTACTGTACAGCACAAGGAACTATACTTATTATCCTATGATAAACCATAATGGGAAAGAATGTAAAAAAGAATATATATGTATAATTGGGGCTTCTCTGGTGGTCCAGTGGGTAAGGACACCGCCTTGCAGTGCAAGGGGCACTGGTTCAATCCCTGGCCTGGGAAGATCCCACGTGCTGTGGCGCAGCTGGACCGATGTGTCCAACTACCGAGCCAGAGCTCTGGAGCGCATGTGCCCAGAGCTGGTGCTCTGCGATGAGAGAGGCCACTGCGATGGGAGGCCCACACAGGCCAAAGAACAAAGATGACTGAAAATGAATAAATGAAAGACAAATAGAAGTGGCCAAAAAATATATATGTGTATATATATATATATGTATATATATATATATATATATATATGTGCATAATTGAATCACTTTGCTGTACAGCAGAAACTAACACAACATGGCAAGTCAACTATACTTCAATAAAATAAATTTTTTTTGGCCACTTCTATTGATCTTTCATTCATTTATCTTTGTTCTTTGGCCTGTGGGCCTTCCATCGCAGTGGCTCTCACTGCAGAACACCAGCTCCGGGCCCAACTAAAATCAGAATTGCCAATGGTCCAGCAATCTCACTCCTGGGCATGTACCTGGACAAAACTATAATTTGAAAAGATTCATGCACCCCTATGTTCATACCAGCACTATGTATAATATCCAGGACATAGAAACAACCTAAATGTCCATGAATGAATAAAGAAGATGTGGTACATACGTACAATAGAAAACTACTCAGTCGTAAAAAAGGATGAAATAATGTCATTTGCAGCAACATGGATGGACCCAGAGATTATTATACTAAGTGAAATAAGTCAAAAAGAGAAATATAAAGGTCATATGATGTCACTTATATGTTGAATATAAAATATGACACAAGCGCACTTATCTACAAAACAGAAATATACGTACAGACATAGAGAACAGACTTGTGATTGCCAAGGTGGAGAGGGATGAGTTGGGAGCTTGGGATTAGTAAATACAAACTATCATATTTAGGATGGATAAACAAGGTCTTACTGTACAGCACAAGGAACTATACTTATTATCCTATGATAAACCATAATGGGAAAGAATGTAAAAAAGAATATATATGTATAATTGGGGCTTCTCTGGTGGTCCAGTGGGTAAGGACACCGCCTTGCAGTGCAAGGGGCACTGGTTCAATCCCTGGCCTGGGAAGATCCCACGTGCTGTGGCGCAGCTGGACCGATGTGTCCAACTACCGAGCCAGAGCTCTGGAGCGCATGTGCCCAGAGCTGGTGCTCTGCGATGAGAGAGGCCACTGCGATGGGAGGCCCACACAGGCCAAAGAACAAAGATGACTGAAAATGAATAAATGAAAGACAAATAGAAGTGGCCAAAAAATATATATGTGTATATATATATATATGTATATATATATATATATATATATATATGTGCATAATTGAATCACTTTGCTGTACAGCAGAAACTAACACAACATGGCAAGTCAACTATACTTCAATAAAATAAATTTTTTTTGGCCACTTCTATTGATCTTTCATTCATTTATCTTTGTTCTTTGGCCTGTGCGGGCCTTCCATCGCAGTGGCCTCTCTCACTGCAGAACACCAGCTCCGGGCACAGGAGCTCCAGAGCTCCAGCTCAATAGTTGGACATATTTGTCCAGCCGCTCCGCGGCACATGGGATCTTCCCGGGCCAGGGATTCAACCGGCGCCCCTTGCACTGCAGGGTGGTGTCCTTACCCACTGGACCACCAGGGAAGCCCAAAATAAATTTTTTTTAAAAGACCACCAAAGGATCTCCACACCCCTCAAGCAAACAACACATTAGTATCATTTAACACAGCTGATCACTCCCTCCTTCTTAAATCACTTCCTAGATTAGGGGACTCTATTCTGTCTTTTCCTCCTGTTTTACAGAATTTGCTTTACATTTTATCTTCCAAATGTTTACATGATAGAATATCTACCCCAGTCCTTGCCTCTCTTCTCTTCTCTATCTACACTCACTCCCTAATGATCTCATGAGTTTTACTCCAAATACACAAACATGACCCTCAACTTTGTGCTTGTGCATCCAACTGCCTACTCAGCAGCTCCACATGAGTGTAGAGGAGCTACCTCAAGCCCAACATGTCCAAAGCAGAAAGCTTATTTTACAATCTACAAAATATCTATGCAAAGTGTATCTCCATCCTTCCAGCTACTGAAGCCAAAAGCCTTGAAATCATCCTTGACTCTCTCTTCCTCTCTCTTATATCCCACACCAAATCCATCAACAGATCTTCTTAGCTCTACCCTCAAAGTAAAACCAGAATATGGTTCCTTCTCGTCACTTCTCATCTGTTCCATGTCACTTGTCAACTGAATCATGACAACAGCTTACTACCTCTTATCTTGGCTTCCTGCCCTTGTCTCCCTATAGTCCATTCTCAAGACAAAAACAGAGTAATCCTTTTAAACATTAGATTTATCCCTTCCTTCTTTTCTCTCTCCCTTCCTTTCTTTTCTTTCCTTCCTCCTTCTCTTTCCTATCACTAAAGTTGTCTCAACCTCATTTAGAGGAGAAACCAATATCCTTTTTTCTTAAAGAAATAAATGTGAGTTTTGTTAAAATTAAATCTACTGCTCTTGGAACACTTTCCTAAGAATGAAAGTGCAAGTCACAAAATAGAAGAAAATATGAGAAGTCATTATATGAAAAGCCTAATACTGAAACTGATGCTCCAATACACTGACCATTTGATGGGAAGAGGTGACTCACTGGTAAAGACCCTGAGGCTGGGAAAAATTGAAGGCAGAAGGAGAAGGACATAACAGATGATCAGATGGTTGGGTGGCATCCAACCATGACCATGAGTCAATGGACATAAGTTTGAGTAGGCTCTAGGAGATGCAAAAGGACAGGGAAGCCTGGTGTGCTGCAGTCCATGGGGTTGCAAAGAGTTGGACATGACTGAGTGACTGAACAACAATAACATCCTTACAACAGTCTGTAAGGCCCTAAATGAAAGCCTGTAAGCTCCATCACTTCTCTAATTTACTCTTCAATTCACCTACTCCATCTGCCAGTCCTAAGAGTCATGCCTAAGAACTTTGGTTGGCATCTTGTTCCTCCACCTAGGCTGTTTACTTCCTAGAAAGCTATACAGCTTGTTCTGCATCGTGCCACTACTCAAATGTATCTCCTAGCGGAGCCTTCCCTAACCACTGGATTTAAAAACACTCACCCACAACCTGGCACTCTCATCCCTCTTACCCTGCCTTTTTCCACTGTATGTAGACAATGTATATACACAGAGAGAATATAGTTGCTCTTGTCTCTCTTTCTTACCTAAAATGCCAAGCTTTGTAAGGACACCACGTGGCAGACTCATAGTGGGCATTTAGTTATTTTTATAATAACATATAGGTACATTTGATTACTTTAAAGCTATCATGTTACTTCTTAGCAGAGGATTTCAGATTTTTAAAATGCATTTCATACTGTCTGTCTAGATTTTAGATGGAGAGAGAACATCATGGATCATGTTTCTATATTGTGGATTTGGTGATGTGAAATTGCAATCTCATGAAGTTTTATATGAGATCATGAACTGAAAAACCTTGACCCCAAACTCCCATAGTGTCAGCAGATTTTATTCAATGTTTCCTCTTAGAAACTGTCCTAAGATAACTGATTAAAAAGATAAATTCTTTAATAAGTAGTATACTTAACGAGATGTTCAAGGGAAAAATAATAAACTTGATCACTAGCTCATTGCTTATACCAACATATATTTTAGGTGGATCAAAGATTTATATGTAAGAAATCTGCAAAACTTCCTTCTTCCTTGCTCACAAAATCCACATCATTCTCAGATATGTGATCATTTGCTCTAAGCTTTTCTCAAGTCACAGGGTTAAATATTTAGTGGTTTTGCCAATTTAACCTCCAATGGCTGTGATTACATTGGAAATGAGCATAGGACACAATTCAGACTTAAGACTTGCCCTGGGGCTTCTTGAGAACACTTTTTGTTTGCTCAAAACCTGAAATCTGAGAAGGTATCTCCTTTTTTCTATGTCTGTAGCTGTTTGCAGTGGTGGCTGTCTGATGCCAGAAGATTCAGCCTAAGGGGATAAGCCATTGTGCTTATGATTGCAAACCAAAAAAAGATGAAAAGAGACTGGGTCCTTGTTGACAGTGTTGGGCTACAAAATTAACCAATGCTTTGGCTTTTTTAGTGCCAATTTTTTTTCTAGGAAAAGTAATAAATATTCTTAACATATATACAACCTTTAATTTGACATTCTATAGCCTGTAGCCAAAAATATTCTGATATTTTTAAAAACCATCTTGAAGTTGAGATCTTCCTTCTGAAAAAAGCATGACACAAAATTCAAAAGGCATAAATGGAAGTACTCATAATGTTCACTCCAAGACACATAAACCTTATAATTACAAAAATGAATAAGCAAAAAATGTAAAATATATAGTATAGCTAATATCTGAAATATACAAATTCTTAATTAAAATAAATTTGAAAACATCCAATAAAAATAAGTCAAACACAAATAGTGAAAATATTTAACATGGCAAAGATGTCATGAACAAAGAGACAAATGGCAAATCAGGGAAACTTACTTTCAACTTATAGTACAAAGTGTAAATATCCCTTATATACAAAAGTTTCAAAAATAAAGAATAAAAAGACCAATAAGCCCATAGAAAAGCATAGTTTACAAAGAAAGGAATTTAAGTGTCCCCTACACATAGGACAAGATGATCAACTTTGCTCATAAGATGAGAAACACACAATTATTAACAGTACTGCATAAGTAAACCTAGTATCTAGTTGTGACTTAGTCACATGAAGGTTTATCTCAAGGGGCTAAAATATATCAATCTGATTTCACACTGTGATTAGGTTAGCCCAAGGACAAAAAGAGCTGTTTCCTCTTAGCTCCTAAGATAACTGATTAAAGATAAATTCTTTAATAAGTAGTATACTTAACGAGATGTTCAAGAAATAATAAACTTGATCACTAGCTCATTGCTTATACCAACATATAGGGGATCAAAGATTTATATGTAAGAAATCTGCAAAACTTCCTTCTTCCTTGCTCACAAAATCCACATCATTCTCAGATATGTGATCATTTGCTCTAAGCTTTTCTCAAGTCACAGGGTTAAATATTTAGTGGTTTTGCCAATTTAACCTCCAATGGCTGTGATTACATTGGAAATGAGCATAGGACACAATTCAGACTTAAGACTTGCCCTGGGGCTTCTTGAGAACACTTTTTGTTTGCTCAAAACCTGAAATCTGAGAAGGTATCTCCTTTTTTCTATGTCTGTAGCTGTTTGCAGTGGTGGCTGTCTGATGCCAGAAGATTCAGCCTAAGGGGATAAGCCATTGTGCTTATGATTGCAAACCAAAAAAAGATGAAAAGAGACTGGGTCCTTGTTGACAGTGTTGGGCTACAAAATTAACCAATGCTTTGGCTTTTTAGTGCCAATTTTTTCTAGGAAAAGTAATAAATATTCTTAACATATATACAACCTTTAATTTGACATTCTATAGCCTGTAGCCAAAAATATTCTGATATTTTTAAAAACCATCTTGAAGTTGAGATCTTCCTTCTGAAAAAAGCATGACACAAAATTCAAAAGGCATAAATGGAAGTACTCATAATGTTCACTCCAAGACACATAAACCTTATAATTACAAAAATGAATAAGCAAAAAATGTAAAATATATAGTATAGCTAATATCTGAAATATACAAATTCTTAATTAAAATAAATTTGAAAACATCCAATAAAAATAAGTCAAACACAAATAGTGAAAATATTTAACATGGCAAAGATGTCATGAACAAAGAGACAAATGGCAAATCAGGGAAACTTACTTTCAACTTATAGTACAAAGTGTAAATATCCCTTATATACAAAAAGTTTCAAAAATAAAGAATAAAAAGACCAATAAGCCCATAGAAAAGCATAGTTTACAAAGAAAGGAATTTAAGTGTCCCCTACACATAGGACAAGATGATCAACTTTGCTCATAAGATGAGAAACACACAATTATTAACAGTACTGCATAAGTAAACCTAGTATCTAGTTGTGACTTAGTCACATGAAGGTTTATCTCAAGGGGCTAAAATATATCAATCTGATTTCACACTGTGATTAGGTTAGCCCAAGGACAAAAAGAGCTGCAAAGCAATCTTAAAGTGCTTTCAGTAATCATGGAATTCATAGTGACAGTTATATCCTAATATTTTTTAGTTATATCCTTTTTTTGAAAATATATACATAGTAAGAGAGAACAAGTACTGTCATTATAAAGTCACTTTTTTCACTACTCAGACATAAAAATCCCATCTGACCAATATGGATGAAACTAGGGATTATCATACTAAGTGAAGTAAGTCAGAAAGACACAGACAAGCACCATATGATATCACTTACATGTGGAATCTAAAACACAAATGAATCTATGTATGAAACAGAAACAGAATCATGGACTCAGAGGACAGACTGGTGATCATCAAGGAGTAGGGAGTTGGGGGAGGGATGCACTGGGAGGTTGAGATTAGTAGATAAAAGCTTTTATACATAGAATGGATAAACAACAAGGTCCTACCATACAGCACAGAGAACTATATTCAAAATCCTGTGATAAACCCTCATAGAAAAAAACCTTTAAAAAAGAATGTATCTGCACCTTGAGCTTGCTGCCTGAGAAGGCAGCAGAGGACGAATTCGCGCTGAAGAGGAGGCAGGGAGGACTTGGAGGGGAGCAGGAAGCCAGCAGGAGAAACGTGAACCTGAGTGCTTGTGTCATCCACCAATTGTTGTTACAAATTGGTGGAGAGAAGGATTTCCCTGAAGAAAATCCAGTGTTACAAGAACACCAGTTCCACCTGCTCCTACAAAAACCGTCTTATACTGAAGATGATTGGAGGCCAGGAGGCCTGTGTCTCTCAAGGCAAACCGTGGGTTCAGGCTTATTTAAAAAAGATGGACCTCTGCCAGTGAAAGGAAATGTGAGCTGATTCCTTCTCCTCCTGGACTCCTTCGACACCACGTGGCTGCACCCATGCCCCCGGCCCCCAGCCCAACGTCTGACCTCACAGCAGTCCTTCCACCCCGACTTTGCTGGGTCCCGCCAGAGGGCCTGCGGACTCCTGATAAGCTATGTTGTTGCACTTTATATATTTAAATTCCAGAATCTTCATCTTCTGTTTCCCAGTGCCTCTTGGACCCCAGAGGGACTTCAGGGTGCAATGCTGATGGACACCAAGGGGCTGGGGCCAGGGGCTGGAAGGGAGGGAAACAGGTCGGGATTGTTGCCAGGGGAACTGACTTCTTTTTAATTATTTAATTTTCACTGGAGTATTTTTGCTTTACAGTATTGTGTTCGTGTCTACTGTACAACGAGGTGGATTTGGGCTATTATGGAACTGATTTCTTGTCAATAGGAGCCAATAAATGACTCACACCTCTCAGAAAAAAAAAAAAAAGAATGTATCTATGTGGATAACTGAATCATTTGCTGTACAGCAGAAATTAAATCCTGGAAATCAACTATAATTCAATGAAAAAGAAAATCAGGATTTTCAATGTAAGAGAAAATCAATGAAGTCATGCAAAAACATGTGATCCTCAATTTAAATGAGATTTACTGTTATTAATTCACAATGCATTTTCTGATGAAAAACAAAAATATTTCCTAGAAACAATTTTCAACCCACTATTGATGAACATCCCTAGTACCAAGATTGTGGTCTAAAGCCATCCCACAGGGCTCCTTGGAGGAATGACTAATTCCAGATCTAGGGCAGAAAATGTATAAGATCAGCCTAAAATATTGTGGCATCTCAAAAAGTAAAGAAACCAGCAAAGCTTACTGAGTTTTTATCGTTAGGACTCAGGAGTCAACTTAATGAGAAAATCTGAACATCAAAAAAGAAACATCTGCAATTTTTGGGAACCTACCATCCTTTAAATTTTAAATCTATGAATTTATAATGAGGTCTTCCTTCACAAAAAGGCACAGGAATTCATTGGTGACGTTTGGAGGATACCAGAAAGCCAATCTATTTTTTTTTTTTTTTTTGCAACTGACAAAGATAAAGAATTAAATATGCATCTTACCTTTCTTGTATCTGCTGTTCCTTGAGAAAGTCGGTAGCTGACAAGGGAAATCTTCTCTTTATAAAGGGATGTCAGCTAATAAATGAAGGAAAGATAGAATATCACCATTGTGCAACCTCTAATGAAATAATGAGCACAAGTAATGATCATAAATATCTACAAAAGCCATTACATGAAGAAAATCTTAGAGGGATATGTGTAATAGATAATCATGCTGAACCCATTGCTCAATCTTAACACCAAAACACTGAGGCAACCAGACAGATATTTAGATGGAAGTACATACCCACTTCCATGAGCTTCCCTGGTATCCAGGCAGTAAAGAATCTGCTTGCAATGCAGGAGACCTGAGTTTAATCTAGGTTGGGAATATTCCCCTGGAGAAGGGAATGACAACCCACTCCAGTATTCTTGCCTGGAGAATCCCATGGACAGAGGAACCTGGTGGGCTACAATCCATGGGATTACAAAGAATCAGACACGACTGAGTGAACGACATTTCATTTTTTCACTTCACACACCCACCAATAGATTTTTCTTCCAGGTTTCCAGGTATCAAGCTACAAAGGAAATATTAAATGACACAAAGAGAGTGCAATCAACAAGATGCAAAATGTGGGAAACTCATGCTCAGTCACTAAGCTGTGTCCATTCCTTTGTGGCCTCATGGGATGTAGCCTGCCAGGGTCCTCCATCCATGGAATTCTCCAGGCAAGACATGTGGAGTGAGTAGCCACTCCTTTTCCCAGGGACTCTTCCTGACCCAGTGTTGGAACCCAAATCTTCTGCGTTGCAGGCAGATTCTTTACTGTCTGAGCCACCAGGGAAGCCTCATAATATGTGATAAGATTGTTTAAATATGCTTTCATATAACAGTATCTAGAATAGTACTGTCATATATATATATATATGTATATATATAAATAATAGGAGCTATAGGTATAATATTAAAATATCTCATAACCACATTAAAAATGAAAAAGAAACAGATGAAATCAATGATGTATATAACCTAATATAGCCAAAATATTATGTAATTATCAAATAATCAAATATATACTCAATATTTTGTATTGTTAATTGGTTCCTTACTTTTCTTGTGTGTCTTTTAAATCCAATGTATATTTCACACTTACTTCTCAATTCAAGTGCTTACTAGCTACATTTTCTGGTGGCTACCATATAGGACAACAATAAAGAAGGTTCTTACGAATCATGAAGTTCTGGTTACATATTAAATGCTTGTTTTCAAGGGGAGAGAGCGATGTCATGAATTTCTAGGGATAAAGAGTGAGGCAGAAGAGTCCTGTTCTGGACCCTGTCTCTTCCTGGCCCACAGTGTTCTCTCCCATGAGGTCAGAGGGGTAGATCAGATTATTTCTGGATGTACCCTCATCTCCCCACCTCCATCAATAGACAGGAGCTGGGCCTGAGGCACTGGCTGGGTGACTGGGGCACATGGCTTGATTGCTCTGATACCTCAGTTTCTGCATCTTAACTGTGGTGATGATGGATCCCTCAGCATATCATGTACTGCCTCAGTAGACTGTCCTCTGAGCAACATGAATCAAACAGAATGCTTCTGAGAAGCCATTTGCACAGTGGCTCTGACACTTGGTTGTAACCTGACGAAGATATTAGCACACCACCAATAGCTCGGGTTCACAAAAAGGGGCTGCAATCAACAAGATGCAAAATGTGAAACTCATGCTCAGTCACTAAGCTGTGTCCATTCCTTTGTGGCCTCATGGGATGTAGCCTGCCAGGGTCCTCCATCCATGGAATTCTCCAGGCAAGACATGTGGAGTGAGTAGCCACTCCTTTTCCCAGGGACTCTTCCTGACCCAGTGTTGGAACCCAAATCTTCTGCGTTGCAGGCAGATTCTTTACTGTCTGAGCCACCAGGGAAGCCTCATAATATGTGATAAGATTGTTTAAATATGCTTTCATATAACAGTATCTAGAATAGTACTGTCATATATATATATATATGTATATATATAAATAATAGGAGCTATAGGTATAATATTAAAATATCTCATAACCACAATAAAAATAAAATAGAAACAGATGAAATCAATGATGTATATAACCTAATATAGCCAAAATATTATGTAATTATCAAATAATCAAATATATACTCAATATTTTGTATTGTTAATTGGTTCCTTACTTTTCTTGTGTGTCTTTTAAATCCAATGTATATTTCACACTTACTTCTC
Source organism: Tragulus kanchil (assembly GCA_022376925.1). Classification (NCBI taxonomy): domain Eukaryota; kingdom Metazoa; phylum Chordata; class Mammalia; order Artiodactyla; family Tragulidae; genus Tragulus; species Tragulus kanchil. The sequence goes on along the minus strand of JAIOJX010000005.1, from coordinate 91,019,594 downwards.
AATTCAAGTGCTTACTAGCTACATTTTCTGGTGGCTACCATATAGGACAACAATAAAGAAGGTTCTTACGAATCATGAAGTTCTGGTTACATATTAAATGCTTGTTTTCAAGGGGAGAGCGATGTCATGAATTTCTAGGGATAAAGAGTGAGGCAGAAGAGTCCTGTTCTGGACCCTGTCTCTTCCTGGCCCACAGTGTTCTCTCCCATGAGGTCAGAGGGGTAGATCAGATTATTTCTGGATGTACCCTCATCTCCCCACCTCCATCAATAGACAGGAGCTGGGCCTGAGGCACTGGCTGGGTGACTGGGGCACATGGCTTGATTGCTCTGATACCTCAGTTTCTGCATCTTAACTGTGGTGATGATGGATCCCTCAGCATATCATGTACTGCCTCAGTAGACTGTCCTCTGAGCAACATGAATCAAACAGAATGCTTCTGAGAAGCCATTTGCACAGTGGCTCTGACACTTGGTTGTAACCTGACGAAAGATATTAGCACATCAAGGGAGAGAACATGGGCTTGGCCAGCCACGGTGCCAGTTGCCATGGAAGCAAATAGTATCTGTGCCCAACAGAGGCACAGTGCCTTAGACAGGTGAAAGTAGAATCAGGCTGTCTTCTCATGATGCTATTAAACACTCATGCCACTCAAAACGCCACCATGGCCCTGATGCCAGGAACCTCAAACACCTTCTGATTAATACTTGGCTTCCCACTGGACTTACCTATCTGGAAAGGGTGACTAGCAAGTGAACTGGAACATTCTCACACAGATTAATAAGGTGACATTTTGGCCCCGATAACCATTCTTTGTGAAATCTTAGTGTGAGTCAGAGGTGACTTAACTAAATTGGGATGGTGCTGAAGGCCCGTCCCACCCAGAGCTTCGCGTGAGACCTGAGGCTTCTGCTATAACTAGTTCTGGGACTCTCACAAGCTCAGAGAGGTCGAGAACCTTGTTTATCTTGCTCACAGTTACATACTTGGTCCCTAGGATAGTCTCTCTCACATAGTAGGTGCTCAGTTAATGCAGGTTGGGTAAATAAGAAATGAAGAATCTGAATCTGCTACAAGACAGATGGCCCCTAAATGCACCAAGTTAAAAGGCATCTTTACGCTGAGACTTCCCTGGTGGTCCAGTGGCTGACTCCATGTTCCCAATGCAGAGGGCCCAGGCTGGTCAGGGAACTAAATCCCACAAGCCACAACTAAGAATTTGAATGCAGCAAATAAAGGTCTTGTGTGTCACAACTAAGACCTGGTGCAACCAAATAAATAAAATTTTGGGGGAAAAAAGGGCATTTTTGTGGCATCTTGATAGTCAAGCAGCCGGCCTTGCCTGCTAATAACTGATCTTTGCCAAAGTCTCGGGAACTTAAACAGGTCAAGATTTGGTCGTGAAGTATCACGAACAATATTGGGCACATACGGGCCCCCAATATTGGGCCTCATATAGGCCCCTTACCCCTCTGCTCTGATGACCCTGTGGACAGGGCCTTATCTCACTGTATTGGGATCACAGGTGTCTGCAGTCAGGTTTCCTGAATCAGAATGCTTCTGAGAAGCCATTTGCACAGTGGCTCTGACACTTGGTTGTAACCTGACGAAAGATATTAGCACATCAAGGGAGAGAACATGGGCTTGGCCAGCCACGGTGCCAGTTGCCATGGAAGCAAATAGTATCTGTGCCCAACAGAGGCACAGTGCCTTAGACAGGTGAAAGTAGAATCAGGCTGTCTTCTCATGATGCTATTAAACACTCATGCCACTCAAAACGCCACCATGGCCCTGATGCCAGGAACCTCAAACACCTTCTGATTAATACTTGGCTTCCCACTGGACTTACCTATCTGGAAAGGGTGACTAGCAAGTGAACTGGAACATTCTCACACAGATTAATAAGGTGACATTTTGGCCCCGATAACCATTCTTTGTGAAATCTTAGTGTGAGTCAGAGGTGACTTAACTAAATTGGGATGGTGCTGAAGGCCCGTCCCACCCAGAGCTTCGCGTGAGACCTGAGGCTTCTGCTATAACTAGTTCTGGGACTCTCACAAGCTCAGAGAGGTCGAGAACCTTGTTTATCTTGCTCACAGTTACATACTTGGTCCCTAGGATAGTCTCTCTCACATAGTAGGTGCTCAGTTAATGCAGGTTGGGTAAATAAGAAATGAAGAATCTGAATCTGCTACAAGACAGATGGCCCCTAAATGCACCAAGTTAAAAGGCATCTTTACGCTGAGACTTCCCTGGTGGTCCAGTGGCTGACTCCATGTTCCCAATGCAGAGGGCCCAGGCTGGTCAGGGAACTAAATCCCACAAGCCACAACTAAGAATTTGAATGCAGCAAATAAAGGTCTTGTGTGTCACAACTAAGACCTGGTGCAACCAAATAAATAAAATTTTGGGGGAAAAAAGGGCATTTTTGTGGCATCTTGATAGTCAAGCAGCCGGCCTTGCCTGCTAATAACTGATCTTTGCCAAAGTCTCGGGAACTTAAACAGGTCAAGATTTGGTCGTGAAGTATCACGAACAATATTGGGCACATACGGGCCCCCAATATTGGGCCTCATATAGGCCCCTTACCCCTCTGCTCTGATGACCCTGTGGACAGGGCCTTATCTCACTGTATTGGGATCACAGGTGTCTGCAGTCAGGTTTCCTGATGAAAAGCTGACTATGCAACAGAGTTTATACAAAGGAAGTTGATTGGCATGTAGAAAAAGCACCTTCCAGAGAGCAGGGGAAGCAGTAGTGGGCAGTAGGAAACATGAGCTGTGAAGCAATTGCAGCAGAGGCTTTGGTTCCTACAAAAAACCCTAGAGAGAGGATAGCATTTCAGAGCTGGTCCAGTAGAGCCAGGGAAGCCATTCATTAGTCGTGGGAGTCAGTGTTACTGGAGTCAGGCTTCCTGTAAGGAGGGAGGTAATCACTTTAGTTGAAGGCAGTGCCCAGAGCCCAACCCAGCTGTGAGCCCTGAGCAGCCAACCCAGCCTCTGAGACAATGAGTGCCAAGGTCCTGCAGAGATATTCGAGTGACACAGCACAGCATCCACTTCAGCCAATACAGATACTGTTTTCTCCCCCAGATGATATCATAGAGAGAACTGAGAACTGACCTTACAGCACAAATACTGATTGGAGTGCTGACACCATGGAATCTACTCTTGAAAGAGTTCTTAATTGAAGGATAATTGCTTTACAATATTGTGTTGGCATGGGATCTACTCTGTGTTTCTAAGATGTCATTGTGAACACAAGGATCACATTCACCCTGTTCCTCACCATTGTCTCAACACCTGCATGCTCAGGCACGCAGTGTGTGCTTAAGAAATATTTGTTAATGGACATGTACATTAACAAGTTTTTAAAAGTGGTTTCTGCATATATATACATAATTGGATATCCGCTGTTCCTATTAAACCATGAACTCCTCAAGGCAAGAGGCTTTCTTAATTATTTCTGTATTTCTAGTGTCTATGCCAAAACCTAGTAGTAATACACTGGCCCCTACAATGACAAGGAAAATGACCATGACCACCACTGGTCAAACACAAAACTGTTTGCAAAGCAGTAGCTTGATAATATGCCCAGTGAGAGACAATTCTATCTACTGTATGCTGTGTATCTACTACTTTACCATGTACTTCTTATTTTTATGATATTGTGCGTTCCCGTTAAGAGAAAGTGGGAGCAGAGATTTAAAATGTCTTTTTTTTTTTTTTTTTTTTAAAGAAACAACTACACACTGGATTTCCCTGGGTTTTCCTGGTGGCTCAGATGGTAAAGACTCTGCCTACAATGCAGGAGACCTGCATTTGTGTTTGATCCCTGGAAGATCCCCTGGAGAAGGAATGGTAACCCACTCCAGTATTCTTGCCTGGACAAGTTCATGGACAGAGGAGCCTGGCAGAGTACAGTCAGTGGGGCCGCAAAGAGTCAGACACGACTGAGTGACTAGCACACAGGCAATGGACATCTTGCAACTATCACGTCTAAATGTTCCAGCCATACGGTTCACGCCAATAACAAAACTAAACTGAGAGATTACCAAAGATAACCCATCTAGTGAGATGGTAACTGGAGGTGCTGGGGCGTCAAAGCCTGCTCTGCTGGGCTCCAGATCCCCTGCTTCCTCCCCCATGCCAGGCTATTTTCTTATTACCACCTATCTCCAACGCTTAGCTTACCAGGCCCCAGGCAGGTACAAAATGGTCCGCGTTCCAGCAGATTCCCTGGGAGAATTCACCTGCTTCACGGACCCGTCCTAGCTCAGGAGGTGCTGAGCTGCTGCTGCACTGTTAGGGAAAGCCCAGGCCCTTCCCGAAATTCCCTTGAGGAGGGTAGGGTCAGCAAACCCGTCTAAGGCAAAGCCAATAACCCACAGAGGAAATCAATCAGTACCTCAAGCTTTCTGAAGAAGCCCAGCTGAAAAGAATCTTCCTCTTGCCTAGAAACAACCCAGACGTTTTCAACATTCAGGACTTTCTGGAAAGACTGGGATGTTTCAGGTCCTAAAACAAGGTCTTACTGAGCTATTTCAGAGTGGGATGCGGGCTGAGAGAATGAAGACGCATCCTCTCCCCACCCACAACCCTCAGTCTCTCTCCACTCGTCCTTCCGCACACGCCCTCACATGATGCACACAGGCGCCCGTGCACATGAATGCCTGCGTGGGCACACATGCTTTCGCTCAGGTTTTTTAGGTGCCATCTATTCCTAAAGCTGACTACTCGGGTTCCTTGCTGCTTCTTTTGTTATCTTTCCCTGGTTCACACCGCTTCCAAGGGCTTTCCCTCTCTCCTCTCAGCTGATGACTGCTAAAATGCCCCTTGGCAGCTGCAGTTGTTTTCAGCCTTGGGATAACGGACGGTCCCATTTCACAGAACAAATCTATATTCTACTTACAGTGCTGTCCGGGAACCTGAGCTCATCCCGGCTGTGTGTGTATCGTGGCGGGCTCACCAGCTTCAAATGGTTCCTCTACCTTGTTTTTATTCACACTTAAACTTTAGGTAGATGCATTTCCCAGGGCTTTTAGAAAGGGCACCCTCCAAGCAGCCTTGGACGGTATGTTCAAATGAATTGCTAACTCGGGCCCCTCCTTCCTAGGAGGTTGATTGAACCAGTCCCACCTGGTCCCCTTTGGTGTTAGGATTCATCTGAGCTAGTCTTGGAAGTGTCCTCTTAAAGCTGTAGATGTTCAGGATCTAAGCTGGACGAATAACAACTTACCTTATCACATTGGGAATGATCCCAAGGAAGAAAAAACAGACATATCTCTATGGCTATGTAGTTTTAAGGTGACCTACAACTGTTCAGCACCTTGACCACAGTGCATTATTCTTTTTTGAATATGTGCTGTTTACCAAAGATTTTAGACTATCACTTAGAGAAAACATAATATTGTTGAAAATACATACCATTTTTATTTTTGAAGGGAGATAAAAGTAAATGACTCTACAAAGCCACTAATGTGACTGAGACCTGCTAGGAATAGAATCCCAGAGGATCTGGCAAGGGATTACACTCCCTCAAGGCTAAGTCTCAAAGGCTACTGGGCAGGCACTGAGGTAAGGGCCCTGAGCTGAAGCCAATTAGTGCTCAGTAAACAAATGGGAGCCTTTTGCTTTCTGCCCAATTTCAGTCCCGCCTTCCAAGCCGATTGGGTGATGAGTTCTTAAGGAAAAAAAAAAGTTCAAATTCCCATAGTAACTCTGTTTACAAAGTGGATTCTGTGTGATTTGTGGAGGAACAGTGTGCATTTTGTTTTGTTTTCTGTTAGAGCTTCTGAATGGAAATTTCAGGAAAATGTGCTGAATCACGAATCCCTAAGGATGACAGATTTTGACAAGAGCATGCTTGACGGAGGGCAAGCACTGTGATAGTTGTACAAGTTGGGGATAACAGAAGGCTCATTCTCCTTCTCGTAAACTCCCCTCCCCCCAAGGAGCTGAGACCCACACATCTCTAAAGAGTGATGAGCATACCAAAAGCAATAATAGCTAATATTTACTGAACATGTGCCACATATACATATGGGTTGTTTAATTTCCACCATAGCTCATCCCGGCTGTGTGTGTATCGTGGCTCACCAGCTTCAAATGGTTCTACCTTGTTTATTCACACTTAAACTTTAGGTAGATGCATTTCCCAGGGCTTTAGAAAGGGCACCCTCCAAGCAGCCTTGGACGGTATGTTCAAATGAATTGCTAACTCGGGCCCCTCCTTCCTAGGAGGTTGATTGAACCAGTCCCACCTGGTCCCCTTTGGTGTTAGGATTCATCTGAGCTAGTCTTGGAAGTGTCCTCTTAAAGCTGTAGATGTTCAGGATCTAAGCTGGACGAATAACAACTTACCTTATCACATTGGGAATGATCCCAAGGAAGAAAAAACAGACATATCTCTATGGCTATGTAGTTTTAAGGTGACCTACAACTGTTCAGCACCTTGACCACAGTGCATTATTCTTTTTTGAATATGTGCTGTTTACCAAAGATTTTAGACTATCACTTAGAGAAAACATAATATTGTTGAAAATACATACCATTTTTATTTTTGAAGGGAGATAAAAGTAAATGACTCTACAAAGCCACTAATGTGACTGAGACCTGCTAGGAATAGAATCCCAGAGGATCTGGCAAGGGATTACACTCCCTCAAGGCTAAGTCTCAAAGGCTACTGGGCAGGCACTGAGGTAAGGGCCCTGAGCTGAAGCCAATTAGTGCTCAGTAAACAAATGGGAGCCTTTTGCTTTCTGCCCAATTTCAGTCCCGCCTTCCAAGCCGATTGGGTGATGAGTTCTTAAGGAAAAAAAAAAGTTCAAATTCCCATAGTAACTCTGTTTACAAAGTGGATTCTGTGTGATTTGTGGAGGAACAGTGTGCATTTTGTTTTGTTTTCTGTTAGAGCTTCTGAATGGAAATTTCAGGAAAATGTGCTGAATCACGAATCCCTAAGGATGACAGATTTTGACAAGAGCATGCTTGACGGAGGGCAAGCACTGTGATAGTTGTACAAGTTGGGGATAACAGAAGGCTCATTCTCCTTCTCGTAAACTCCCCTCCCCCCAAGGAGCTGAGACCCACACACTCTCTAAAGAGTGATGAGCATACCAAAAGCAATAATAGCTAATATTTACTGAACATGTGCCACATATACATATGGGTTGTTTAATTTCCACCATAGCCCTGACATGCATGACAAGTGAGGAGAAGGGCTTTGAGAGGTTAAATAATTTGCTTATGATCATTCAGTCAAAGGAACTGGGCTGGGATTTGAACCCAGGAATCACAACCTTATTAAGTATACAACCTTAATAAGACATCTTTTTGAATATTATCTATGTACTTTTCATAGATTTGGGATCATTTTAACTGATTGTGGTTATAATCTCTTAACTCTAACAGGCATTTTACTAACTGGCATTCTTCAGACACAATTGACTGTAGCACAAAGGTTCCCAAGGCTGTTATCAATGAAGGAGAAACTGCACAGCCCTGCTCATGTAAGTTATCTATTTTACGTGTTCAATATAATACTCCATCCAAGCCAAAGGAAAAAAGGGGCCATTCTTTAATTCAAAATAGAGCTCTTCCTTTCCGTAACATCCTGAGTTGAGATAATCCTATGATGACTGCTAGAAGTTGAGGTTATCTGAGGTCACGGAACTTTTCAGCCAGCACAAGATGACTGCCATCTCTCTTAGTCATGACCTCCCAGAGCAGGAACTCCTGATTCTTGGGCTTGTTTCTCATGAGGCCTTTAAAAGTTGGTGGCTGAACCTTCTCCCCTGAAGACACAATCACCCTAGAGAAATGAGGTCACCAACTGGCTCCTAGGAAGTTTATCAGAGAGAGACAGAGAAAGAGAAGCAGTAAGCAAAAGGAGGATGAGGAGCTGTTAAAGTCAGGAAAAGGTCCTAACAAACTTCCTTATTTCCCCAAATCGCCCCAGGCACTTGGAAGGTCAAGAAATACCTTGAGTCACAAAAGATTATAGTCTAATTAAAACTTTTGTTTCGTTTGCTGTTAGAGCTTCTGAATGGAAATTTCAGGAAAATGTGCTGAATCACGAATCCCTAAGGATGACAGATTTTGACAAGAGCATGCTTGACGGAGGGCAAGCACTGTGATAGTTGTACAAGTTGGGGATAACAGAAGGCTCATTCTCCTTCTCGTAAACTCCCCTCCCCCCAAGGAGCTGAGACCCACACACTCTCTAAAGAGTGATGAGCATACCAAAAGCAATAATAGCTAATATTTACTGAACATGTGCCACATATACATATGGGTTGTTTAATTTCCACCATAGCCCTGACATGCATGACAAGTGAGGAGAAGGGCTTTGAGAGGTTAAATAATTTGCTTATGATCATTCAGTCAAAGGAACTGGGCTGGGATTTGAACCCAGGAATCACAACCTTATTAAGTATACAACCTTAATAAGACATCTTTTTGAATATTATCTATGTACTTTTCATAGATTTGGGATCATTTTAACTGATTGTGGTTATAATCTCTTAACTCTAACAGGCATTTTACTAACTGGCATTCTTCAGACACAATTGACTGTAGCACAAAGGTTCCCAAGGCTGTTATCAATGAAGGAGAAACTGCACAGCCCTGCTCATGTAAGTTATCTATTTTACGTGTTCAATATAATACTCCATCCAAGCCAAAGGAAAAAGGAGCCATTCTTTAATTCAAAATAGAGCTCTTCCTTTCCCGTAACATCCTGAGTTGAGATAATCCTATGATGACTGCTAGAAGTTGAGGTTATCTGAGGTCACGGAACTTTTCAGCCAGCACAAGATGACTGCCATCTCTCTTAGTCATGACCTCCCAGAGCAGGAACTCCTGATTCTTGGGCTTGTTTCTCATGAGGCCTTTAAAAGTTGGTGGCTGAACCTTCTCCCCTGAAGACACAATCACCCTAGAGAAAATGAGGTCACCAACTGGCTCCTAGGAAGTTTATCAGAGAGAGACAGAGAAAGAGAGAAGCAGTAAGCAAAAAGGAGGATGAGGAGCTGTTAAAGTCAGGGGAAAAAAGGGCCTAACAAACTTCCTTATTTCCCCCAAATCGGCCCCAGGCACTTGGAAGGTCAAGAAATACCTTCGGAGTCACAAAAGATTATAGTCTAATTAATAAAATTTCATTAAATGGTGTTTTCAAATGCTTAGTAAGTAGGCAAATCATGAATAATTACCTACATAAACATAACTCCTCTATTTACTACAGGACTGGCTTTGAAGCAACCTTCCCAGTTAGGCCCCAATTCCTTGTCGTGTTAGAAATCAAAGGGTTTGTTAGAAATCTCATTTTGCTTTTGGAAATTGCTTAGGTACATTGTTTGTATCGTGACAATTATGTTTTATACCATACAAAGAGGTATGTTTTATACCCTGTCACAATCCACATCTCACAGGGTTATTATGAGGGATGAATTAAATATAATATGTTTGGAACATAGCAAGAATTCCATTAAGGACGAGCAAGATCAATACCAAGAGTTTCAAAGGGGAGTTCATCCCCCTTTCCTCAAAAGGATACCATAGGACTGACATTTTAGCTTTTTTGAAAAGCAATGGTCAGCATAGTTCTGTTGTTCAATTGCTTAGTTGTTTCTGACTCTTTGTGATCCCATGGACTGTGACATGCCAGGTTTCCCTGTTCTTTTCCATCTCCTGGAGTTTGCTCAAACTCGTGTCCAATGAGTCAGTGATATCATCCAACCATCTCATTCTCTGTTGCTCTTCTTGCCCTCAATTATTCCCAGCATCAGGATCTTCTCCAATGAATTATCTCTTTTCATCAGGTGGCTAAAGTATTGGAGCTTCAGCTCCAGCATCAGTCCTTCCAATTATTCCCTAGAAATTGGACTTCCCCTGCTAGAAGTTGAGGTTATCTGAGGTCACGGAACTTTTCAGCCAGCACAAGATGACTGCCATCTCTCTTAGTCATGACCTCCCAGAGCAGGAACTCCTGATTCTTGGGCTTGTTTCTCATGAGGCCTTTAAAAGTTGGTGGCTGAACCTTCTCCCCTGAAGACACAATCACCCTAGAGAAAATGAGGTCACCAACTGGCTCCTAGGAAGTTTATCAGAGAGAGACAGAGAAAGAGAGAAGCAGTAAGCAAAAAGGAGGATGAGGAGCTGTTAAAGTCAGGGAAAAAGGTCCCTAACAAACTTCCTTATTTCCCCCAAATCGGCCCCAGGCACTTGGAAGGTCAAGAAATACCTTCGGAGTCACAAAAGATTATAGTCTAATTAATAAAATTTCATTAAATGGTGTTTTCAAATGCTTAGTAAGTAGGCAAATCATGAATAATTACCTACATAAACATAACTCCTCTATTTACTACAGGACTGGCTTTGAAGCAACCTTCCCAGTTAGGCCCCAATTCCTTGTCGTGTTAGAAATCAAAGGGTTTGTTAGAAATCTCATTTTGCTTTTGGAAATTGCTTAGGTACATTGTTTGTATCGTGACAATTATGTTTTATACCATACAAAGAGGTATGTTTTATACCCTGTCACAATCCACATCTCACAGGGTTATTATGAGGGATGAATTAAATATAATATGTTTGGAACATAGCAAGAATTCCATTAAGGACGAGCAAGATCAATACCAAGAGTTTCAAAGGGGAGTTCATCCCCCTTTCCTCAAAAGGATACCATAGGACTGACATTTTAGCTTTTTTGAAAAGCAATGGTCAGCATAGTTCTGTTGTTCAATTGCTTAGTTGTTTCTGACTCTTTGTGATCCCATGGACTGTGACATGCCAGGTTTCCCTGTTCTTTTCCATCTCCTGGAGTTTGCTCAAACTCGTGTCCAATGAGTCAGTGATATCATCCAACCATCTCATTCTCTGTTGCTCTTCTTGCCCTCAATTATTCCCAGCATCAGGATCTTCTCCAATGAATTATCTCTTTTCATCAGGTGGCTAAAGTATTGGAGCTTCAGCTCCAGCATCAGTCCTTCCAATGAATATTCTGGATTGATTTCCTTTAGGATCAACTGGTTTGATTTCCTTGCTGTCCTAGGAACTCTCAAGAGTCTTCTCCAACACCACAGTTGAAAAGCATCAATTCTTTGGTGCTCAACCTTCTTTATGGTCCAGCTGTCACATCCATACATGACTACTGGAAAAACCATAGCTTTGTTGGCAAAGTGATGTCTCTTTAATATGCTGTCTAAGTTTGCCATAGCTTTTCTTCCAAGGAGCAAGCGTCTTTTAATATCATGGCCACAGTCAGTGTCCACAGTGATTTTGGAGCTCACAAAAATAAAATCTGTTTCCGCTTTCTCCCCATCTATTAGCCATGAAATGATTTTGAACATGCTAATGGATCTGGATCTGAAGTGAAATCAGAGAATTCATATATTTACATTCAAATAAAGTGTGACTGTAATTTAGTGGGGAGAGTATAGGGGTAGCTAAAAAGAGAAAAAGTAATCACACTAATAATAAAAAAAAAATACTTTATTGTAACTTAAAATTCATCCCAAGACATTATATAATGCGCACACTGGATGACATTAGTAGACATGGTGAAGATACATTTGGACAAGTACCAATATTGATGAATGTGGGGAGAGCATAAAAGTTTTAAAAAAAAAATTACAGGATTTCTTGAACATGATATTGACAAAAAAGAACTTTTATTAAAAAAGCATTTCAGTTAAGTTTTTTTGAATGTTACTTACTTTACTTACTACCCTGACAGGGGCTAAAGAATGAGGTACAGAAAGCTTTCCAGAAGTCTGAATATGGAGCAGAAGTCCAAGGCGCTTTGGAGGCCCACGATTAGGTAACTGAGTAGGATTCACTCAGGTGTGAAGTCCCCCACTCTCCAGGTTTCCTGCCTAGAAAAGCACTATTTACCAACCTCACTGAGGTTCTGTGGGGATTCAAGTTTATAAAGTGCTTCCGGCGCCTTTGAAGAAAGGCAAAATTGAAGTATAAAATAACCTTACATATTTCAAAAGAAATTAAAAGACAATTTTGGCACAATGGGAAGAGTGCCTCCTATCTAAAGAACCAAACTTGGCTACTTATTTTTAAAAAAACCCTCACCACAATGGTTTACTGATTTTTTTTTTTCTTTTAAGAGGAAAAAATGTTTTTATATTGCCAATCTTAAAACAGTCACTCTCAATTCAGGTTGCCCTTTCAGAATCACTTGAAGAGTTTATTAAAAATACAGATGCTTAGAACCATACAACCTAGATCTACTTAATTAAATTGTCTACCAGTGGTACACAGGCAACCACATTTAAAAGGATCCATATCCTTTTAAAACTCCCCTGGGTTAGAAGATTCCCTGGAGAAGGAAATGGCAATCGACTCCAGTATTCTTGCCTGGAGAATCCCATGGACAGAGCCTGATGGCCTACAATCCATGGGGTTGCAGAGTTGGACATGACTGAGCGACTAATACACTATAGAAGACCCTGATGCATAGCAAAGTTTAAAAAATATTTCTTTAGAAAAAAGTGAATTTATTAAATTTTTTTTCTTCCTAGAGTGTTTTTTTAAGATTGAATAAAGTTGGATGAGAGTATCAATTTCTTGGATTCCCTTGTAGCTCAGCTGGGAATCAATTTCTTATTGCCTTTTTTCCTTTCCATGTAGCACACAGACTCAGCACAATGCTCACATGTGCACACACACACATTAGTTCTGCCCCTGAACTAAGAGTGGACAGTGGTAAAATCTGATAGTAGCAAATAAATGCTTCACCAAGAAGATACACAAAGACTGGCAATTCATCCCACTGTGCCCAAAGCAAATGGATGTTTCCCATTTGCCAGAATGGAATGCTTTAAATATGCATTTCCAATTTGGAAACAGGTAAAATCAGCACTTCTTGGGAAACACCAGCTCTGTGGCTGCTGTCAAAAGTGAGCGAGGTTAGAAGTCCAAGGCGCTTTGGAGGCCCACGATTAGGTAACTGAGTAGGATTCACTCAGGTGTGAAGTCCCCCACTCTCCAGGTTTCCTGCCTAGAAAAGCACTATTTACCAACCTCACTGAGGTTCTGTGGGGATTCAAGTTTATAAAGTGCTTCCGGCGCCTTTGAAGAAAGGCAAAATTGAAGTATAAAATAACCTTACATATTTCAAAAGAAATTAAAAGACAATTTTGGCACAATGGGAAGAGTGCCTCCTATCTAAAGAACCAAACTTGGCTACTTATTTTTAAAAAAACCCTCACCACAATGGTTTACTGATTTTTTTTTTTCTTTTAAGAGGAAAAAATGTTTTTATATTGCCAATCTTAAAACAGTCACTCTCAATTCAGGTTGCCCTTTCAGAATCACTTGAAGAGTTTATTAAAAATACAGATGCTTAGAACCATACAACCTAGATCTACTTAATTAAATTGTCTACCAGTGGTACACAGGCAACCACATTTAAAAGGATCCATATCCTTTTAAAACTCCCCTGGGTTAGAAGATTCCCTGGAGAAGGAAATGGCAATCGACTCCAGTATTCTTGCCTGGAGAATCCCATGGACAGAGCCTGATGGCCTACAATCCATGGGGTTGCAGAGTTGGACATGACTGAGCGACTAATACACTATAGAAGACCCTGATGCATAGCAAAGTTTAAAAAATATTTCTTTAGAAAAAAGTGAATTTATTAAATTTTTTTTCTTCCTAGAGTGTTTTTTTAAGATTGAATAAAGTTGGATGAGAGTATCAATTTCTTGGATTCCCTTGTAGCTCAGCTGGGAATCAATTTCTTATTGCCTTTTTTCCTTTCCATGTAGCACACAGACTCAGCACAATGCTCACATGTGCACACACACACATTAGTTCTGCCCCTGAACTAAGAGTGGACAGTGGTAAAATCTGATAGTAGCAAATAAATGCTTCACCAAGAAGATACACAAAGACTGGCAATTCATCCCCACTGTGCCCAAAGCAAATGGATGTTTCCCATTTGCCAGAATGGAATGCTTTAAATATGCATTTCCAATTTGGAAACAGGTAAAATCAGCACTTCTTGGGAAACACCAGCTCTGTGGCTGCTGTCAAAAGTGAGCGAGGTTCCAGCGGCCAACCACGAATAAAGGCTATGGTGTCCTACCCCTCTGTTTGGAGATTGCCTGCATCTCAGCAAACACCTTAGGACCTGAAAGGATGTGTCCTCAGTGGGCACTGAACATTCGGGTGCTTCATCAAGGTAAACAGAATAATGAAAACAGGGAACAATAATTGAAAATCTTGTTTTTAGAAAATGATCAGTTGGTGCCATAGCAATTCTTTCTTAACAGTTTTAGGAACTACAATCATTTCCTGACTGGCTCAAAGTCTTTCATGTACTAACAGGTCTAACAAAGAGAAGGGAGTGTTTTAGTCCCTGGCAGTCTTCACACATAACTCATCACACTTCTTGCAACAGTTTTAAAATAGACAGTCTCCTCTGGTTGCCCTGCAAAGGAACTAATGGAGTCTGCAGAGAAATGATATTTCTTTACACAGAGAAAGTCTTCTGAAGCTGTCCAAAACTTTCACAACACTCATGAATAATAGTAAAACAAAATAGTCCCACTTCTTGGGGAAAAAAGGAAAAAATACAGGAGATAGAGTCTACATATATAGGATATGGATATGTATAAAGAATAGGATATGTAAAAAAAAATTCTGATCAACCACAGTGAAATTTTTGTTGTAAGAAAAGTCTTTAGTGCCTTCCAATATTCCTCTAAACACTAGAGGAATTAGAGGCAACTTTGTATAAAAAGGTTGTTGGAGCCGGCTTGGGGAGTTGTTTTTTGCATGTATCCCAGGAAGGCAAGGCTGCCAGCAGCAGAATAAAACCTCCCAGCAGGACGCAGAGGCCACTAAAATAAAATGCAATGTCATAGGTCTGGGTCCAGTCATAAAACCAACCTGAGAAGAGAGGAAGAAAAAAGGTGAGTTTGATAGATACAATATGTCTAGGAATACTCTAATCTCATCAGTTTAATCTCATCCCAGTTGGTGGGACTGACATATACACACTACTATATAGACAGAATAGATGACTAATAAGAACCTACTCAATAGCACAGGGAACTCTACTCAGTACTCTGTCATGACTTACATGGGAAAAGAATCTTAAAGAAATGGATGTATGTATCGTATAACTGATACACTTTGTTGTACAGCAGAAAGTAACACACCATTGTAAATCAACCATACTCCAATAAAAGATTAATTTAAATATGTGTATACAGTATAGATTAAGATATAAATTACCCAGTGCTACTCCCAAAGTGGCCTAATGGGAGTTAGAGGAGAATTTCTCAACTAGTTGGACAAGAATAAGCAAGCATTTTGGGTCTCTCTCAAATGAAAACTAAACACAAACTCCAGAGCAAGTGTATTGACTTTTCCAATTACATCAAAGTGATTCTGAATAACCCATGATCAGGAGACATTCTATGCAGATTTATTTTGTACACAGGTGTGCTATGATTATAATACAAATTACTGTATTCAGACTTTACAGAGAAGAACAGTAAAAGGGCTGACTTTAAGATAAATGTCTTACCAACAATTGGTGGTCCAAGGCTATTTCAAGACCAGCAAAGGAACTAATGGAGTCTGCAGAGAAATGATATTTCTTTACACAGAGAAAGTCTTCTGAAGCTGTCCAAAACTTTCACAACACTCATGAATAATAGTAAAACAAAATAGTCCCACTTCTTGGGGAAAAAAGGAAAAAATACAGGAGATAGAGTCTACATATATAGGATATGGATATGTATAAAGAATAGGATATGTAAAAAAAAATTCTGATCAACCACAGTGAAATTTTTGTTGTAAGAAAAGTCTTTAGTGCCTTCCAATATTCCTCTAAACACTAGAGGAATTAGAGGCAACTTTGTATAAAAAGGTTGTTGGAGCCGGCTTGGGGAGTTGTTTTTTGCATGTATCCCAGGAAGGCAAGGCTGCCAGCAGCAGAATAAAACCTCCCAGCAGGACGCAGAGGCCACTAAAATAAAATGCAATGTCATAGGTCTGGGTCCAGTCATAAAACCAACCTGAGAAGAGAGGAAGAAAAAAGGTGAGTTTGATAGATACAATATGTCTAGGAATACTCTAATCTCATCAGTTTAATCTCATCCCAGTTGGTGGGACTGACATATACACACTACTATATAGACAGAATAGATGACTAATAAGAACCTACTCAATAGCACAGGGAACTCTACTCAGTACTCTGTCATGACTTACATGGGAAAAGAATCTTAAAGAAATGGATGTATGTATACGTATAACTGATACACTTTGTTGTACAGCAGAAAGTAACACACCATTGTAAATCAACCATACTCCAATAAAAGATTAATTTAAATATGTGTATACAGTATAGATTAAGATATAAATTACCCAGTGCTACTCCCAAAGTGGCCTAATGGGAGTTAGAGGAGAATTTCTCAACTAGTTGGACAAGAATAAGCAAGCATTTTGGGTCTCTCTCAAATGAAAACTAAACACAAACTCCAGAGCAAGTGTATTGACTTTTCCAATTACATCAAAGTGATTCTGAATAACCCATGATCAGGAGACATTCTATGCAGATTTATTTTGTACACAGGTGTGCTATGATTATAATACAAATTACTGTATTCAGACTTTACAGAGAAGAACAGTAAAAGGGGCTGACTTTAAGATAAATGTCTTACCAACAATTGGTGGTCCAAGGCTATTTCCAAGACCAGCAAAGAACATTAATATCCCATAGGCGTGGGCTAATTTTTCAATTCCCACAGTCTTCGTGGTCACATAAGGAAATATGGACCAATTACCCGTAAGAAACCCTAGGATTGCAGAAAGTAGTGCCAACATAACATAACTTTTGGCAAATGGAATTGCACACAAGGTCAGGCTCATGATGATTAAGGTAGCTACATAAAGATATAAAGTATTAATCCACTTGAAGTCAGCCAGTATCCCTAAAATGAGTTTACCGACCGCTGTCATAATGCCAATAATGGAAATCAGAGGCATAAGAAATTCCTCTTCTTTCACATTTGAACTTCTTGCTACATCTTCCATAAGTAACGAAGGTGGGAAACCCCCAACGTCAAAAAGAAAGATGGCAATGAAGAGTGCTGAAAATACTTTGTTTTTAAAAAGAGCCACAGTTTCTCCACAGTAGTTCTTATATAACTGCCATTTCCTTTTGGCAAGCTGTTTGCACAAATACGTCTGTTCTGCAACTTTCTTTGTGTACATTTCAGTCTCTTGTGTGTGTGCCGTAGTCGTTGGGTTTTTATGAAGCAGACTCTCTGATTTCCAGTCATCACTAACTAAGGTGCTCTTGCATGCTTCCTCCCCACTGTAGCTCTTTTCAAGAATGTTCATGTTTTCTTCTGGGTTCTTTTCTTTTTCATTGTAAATGGAGTACCTATCTGGAACATTTTCCAGAGCTGTTTTCTCAGGCGAAGGGCAACCAGAGGACTGGAGGGGTCTCATCAGACTGCCACAGGCTAATATATTTAAAGCTAAAGCACCCACAATCAGCAGGCATCCATCCAGTCCATAGAACTCAATCAACAGTCTCTGCAGAGCAGCATATATAAAAAGTCCAACACTTGAACCTAAAAAGGAAATGGGAACTGTTTAATCTCAACCTCTTATCACTGGGGCTCTCAGGATAAGCATTATTGGTATTACAGTTTGATTTCTTTTTTAACACTGGCATTCACGAGTGTGCCTTCATAAAAAAATCACAAGAAGGGCTTCCCTGGTGGTCCAGTGGGTAGAGTCTGCCTTGCAGTGCAGGGGGGCACTGGTTCGATCCCTGGCCTGGGAAGATCCCACGTGCCACAGAGCGGCTGGACCGGTGTGTCTAATTGTCAGCCAGTGCTCTGGAGCACATGTGCCCAGAGCTGGTGCTCTGCACCAAGAGGCCACTGCAATGGGAGGCCCACAGAGGCCGATGGATAAAAAATAAATAAATGAAAAATCAATAAAGTAGGCCAAAATTTAAAGAATTAGTATTTGTAGTTCAGACACTGTGCTAAACACTTTGGATGGCATGATGTTATTTCCTTACAGTAATCCTATTGAGAGTGTGTGTGTGCATGCCCCATCATGTCTTGCTATTTGCAACCCATGGACTGTAGTCCACCAGGTTTCTCTGTCCATGGAAGTTCCCAAGCAAGAATACTGGAGTGGGTTCCCTTTCCTGCTATAGGGGATCTTCCTGACCCAGTGGGTGAACCCATGTCTCCTGCATCTCCTGCATTGGTAGGCAGGTGCTTTACCACTAGTGGCACCTGAGAAGCCCCTCCTGTTGGTAGGTCCTATTATTATTCCCAGTATAGACTTGAAGTGACCTAGGGTAGAACGGTTGAAATGAGCCCCAGATCAGAAAGCTTAAGTCCAGGAGACCATGTTCTTAACAAATACCTTATGCTAAGTATAGGCCCCATGCTATATACTTTCTCCCACTGTAGCTCTTTTCAAGAATGTTCATGTTTTCTTCTGGGTTCTTTTCTTTTTCATTGTAAATGGAGTACCTATCTGGAACATTTTCCAGAGCTGTTTTCTCAGGCGAAGGGCAACCAGAGGACTGGAGGGGTCTCATCAGACTGCCACAGGCTAATATATTTAAAGCTAAAGCACCCACAATCAGCAGGCATCCATCCAGTCCATAGAACTCAATCAACAGTCTCTGCAGAGCAGCATATATAAAAAGTCCAACACTTGAACCTAAAAAGGAAATGGGAACTGTTTAATCTCAACCTCTTATCACTGGGGCTCTCAGGATAAGCATTATTGGTATTACAGTTTGATTTCTTTTTTAACACTGGCATTCACGAGTGTGCCTTCATAAAAAAATCACAAGAAGGGCTTCCCTGGTGGTCCAGTGGGTAAAGACTCTGTCTTGCAGTGCAGGGGGCACTGGTTCAATCCCTGACCCGAGCAGATCCCATGTGCTACAGAGCGGCTGGACCGGTGTGTCTAATTACGAGCCAGCGTTCTGGAGCGCATGCGCCCAGAGCTGGTGCTCTGCACCAAGAGGCCACTGCAATGGGAGGCCCACAGAGGCCGATGGATAAAAAATAAATAAATGAAAAATCAATAAAGTAGGCCAAAATTTAAAGAATTAGTATTTGTAGTTCAGACACTGTGCTAAACACTTTGGATGGCATGATGTTATTTCCTTACAGTAATCCTATTGAGAGTGTGTGTGTGCATGCCCCATCATGTCTTGCTATTTGCAACCCATGGACTGTAGTCCACCAGGTTTCTCTGTCCATGGAAGTTCCCAAGCAAGAATACTGGAGTGGGTTCCCTTTCCTGCTATAGGGGATCTTCCTGACCCAGTGGGTGAACCCATGTCTCCTGCATCTCCTGCATTGGTAGGCAGGTGCTTTACCACTAGTGGCACCTGAGAAGCCCCTCCTGTTGGTAGGTCCTATTATTATTCCCAGTATAGACTTGAAGTGACCTAGGGTAGAACGGTTGAAAAATGAGCCCCAGATCAGAAAGCTAAAGTGGCACAGGTTCCAGGAGACCATGTTCTTAACAAATACCTTATGCAACTACTTTTTTAGTACTTATAGGCCCCATGCTATATATGTATGCCTTTTGGAAAACTTTCTGTATTTTATTTTTTTAAATGAAGGGATATACTAATATTTTAGTTTTAAGATATTTATATTGGTTTGATAGCTCAAATCCATTGCTAATCACCAGAAAGATTATATTAACAAACTATGAAAGAGTAAAGTGAGCTTCAAAAGGGCATTAAATTACAAAGTATGCCTGTTTATACATTTGTACAACACTGTATTCCATTCTTTAGCAGATCACACTAACCATACTGGAATGGCAAGGTACATGTGCCCAATTAACTTGCAGTGTTTTTATATGGTTCTGATTTCAAGCTTTTAATTGAGCATTTTAAAATTTAAATATCACTGAAAAGTCACATAAAAAAAGAGGAAAGAAATAAATAGATCTGTAATAAAAAATTATCTAAAGATTGATCATACTTTTTAAGTGATCCATACCAAATTACATCATAATCACAATAGGAGGACAAACTTATGGTAAAAAGCCCATCAAAAAACCCTTAGAGGGCTTCCCCTGGTGGTCCAGTGGGTAAGGACACCGTCTTGCAGTGCAAGGGGCGCCGGTTCGATTTCCCACGTGCCTTGGAGCGGATGGACTGATGTGTCCAATTACCGAGCCAGAGCTCTGGCGCGCATGCGCCCAGAACCGGAGCTCTGCAATGACAGACGCCACCGCGATGGGAGGCCCACAGGAGCCAAAGAACAAAGACGGCTGAAAATAGAGAAAGACCAATAGAAGTGGCCCGCCCGCTCCCCTCCCTCCCCAACCCGACCCCCGCCCAAAATAAACAAATAAATCTTTAAAAAAAAAAAAAAAAACCCTTAGAAATAACCAAAATTGCTCTTGGCAAGTTGTTTGCAAAAATACGAGTTATAAGAAATTTTTGGTGCCATGGTTGTCACTTCCTAACATATTTAAAGTTAACTCCTTTATCCCCAAAGAAATCTTTGCTTGCAAATGTTAATTAATTGCTTATATTACAGTAACTGCAGTTAAAATAGTTTCTTCTTGTAGCTACAAGAAAGTATCTCTTTGCGGACAACTGAGAAGTATTAAAAGTAGATAAATGAAATTGTTCCTTATATTCTTAAAAGTGGCAAATACATCACAAGTTAAAAGCACTTCAGAAAACAAACTAAAAGAATTGAAAAGAGGGCCATTTCATGCACTTTTGCAATGCATTATCATCCATTCACTAACAAATCATATTTTTCTCTAACACCATTTCTTTGTAGAAGTTCTAACAAAGGGCCATATATTTAGATACTTAAAAATATTCTTGGTGTTTTGAAAGTTCTGGCACTAGTAGTAAAGAACCTGCCTGCCAATGCAAGAGACATAAGAGACATAGGTTCAATTCCTGGGTCAGGAAGATTCCCCAGAAGAGGGCATGGCAACCTACTCTAGTATTCTTGCCTGGAGAATCCCATGGCCAGAGAAGGCTACAGTCACAGTCAGATACGACTGAAACAACAATATGCATGCATATTTTGATCTTAAGTTGAGAAAGTAAATGATTTCCCATTGCTTACCAACCAAGTTTATCTGTCAACATCACAAAATATAAGGGGAAAATATATACACTTAGCATATCATAGGTGTTTGATATCAATCCTTGTTTGATAAATACCTAAGATAATTGACTTGATAATCAATATGATAATCAATAAGTTTATCAAACACCTATGATATGCAAAGTGTATGACAGGACAGCAAAATAAAATTCCACTTTGGACACTAGCTTCTTCAGTTCACATCCCATGAGAATGTAGTCATGGCTTAGGAAGAAATAGGAGAGAATTCCCTGTCAGTTCAGTTGTTAGGACTCCAAGTTTTCACTGCCAAGGACCTGGGTTCAATCCTTGGTCAGGAACTAAGAGCTCAGAAGTCATGAGGCACAGCCAAAGAAAAAAATACACAAATTCTTTCAGGATAATAAAGAGTAATTAGAGCTCTCCTGTGGAACTGTGTAAACTGTAAAACTGTAATTTTTAACCTTCAAAAAGAAAATTCCAATTTAAAAGTCATCTATGTAAAGGAAAAAGTGAAATAAAGCACTAATTATGCTTCCATGCATGTCCAAATTATACATGATCACAAAGAGGAAAAATATGACTCCGATGCTCAAGGAACCTGAAACAGTAAGAATACACTTTAATGGACTCATCAAGACCACAAATCAATAGACTTTTTCTCAAAAGGGCTAGAGAGGAAATAATTCAGGCACAGTGGGTCATACACTGTCACAAATGTCAATTCTTCCCTTGAAGCATGAAAGCAGGCAGAAAAGAATCATGAAGGAATAAGTACGACTGTGTCTCAATAAAGTTTTATTTATGGACACTGAAATTTTAATTTGACATAATTTTCATGTGTCATGAAATATTCTTTTGATTTTTTTTTAACCAAACAAAACTGTAAAAGTGATTCTTAGCTCATGAGCTGTCCAAAACACACATAAGTAGATCAGACTTGGTCCATGGGCATCAGTTTATCAATCCTTGTCCATCAGGGAGTAAGATCATTTCCTCAAAACCTCCATTTCATGTCTGTGTTTCTTTCTTTCAACTAAGTCATAGTATTTCAGCTAAGTCACATTCATTCAAGAATTTTGATTTCTCTCTTAATTTTTTAAAATTTCTGTGAGTTTTGTTTTTCACATAATCTCTTACTGAAAGTAGATACTATAGATGAATGTTTGTGTCTCTCCAAAATTCATAAGTTGAAATCTTAATCCCCAACACGATGGAATTAGTACGTTTGGCCTTTGGGAGGTGATTAGGTCCTAAGGGTGGTGCCCCTCTGACTAGAATGAATGTCCTTTTAAAGGAGAACCCCAGAGAGCTTCCTCTTCTGCTCCACCATGTGAGGGCAAAGGAAGAAAACGACAGTCTGCAATCCTGAAGAGGGCTCTCACCAGAATCCAGGGCATGACACCCTGAGTTCAGTTAGGACTCCAAGTTTTCACTGCCAAGGACCTGGGTTCAATCCTTGGTCAGGAACTAAGAGCTCAGAAGTCATGAGGCACAGCCAAAGAAAAAAATACACAAATTCTTTCAGGATAATAAAGAGTAATTAGAGCTCTCCTGTGGAACTGTGTAAACTGTAAAACTGTAATTTTTAACCTTCAAAAAGAAAATTCCAATTTAAAAGTCATCTATGTAAAGGAAAAAGTGAAATAAAGCACTAATTATGCTTCCATGCATGTCCAAATTATACATGATCACAAAGAGGAAAAATATGACTCCGATGCTCAAGGAACCTGAAACAGTAAGAATACACTTTAATGGACTCATCAAGACCACAAATCAATAGATTTTTTCTCAAAAGGGCTAGAGAGGAAATAATTCAGGCACAGTGGGTCATACACTGTCACAAATGTCAATTCTTCCCTTGAAGCATGAAAGCAGGCAGAAAAGAATCATGAAGGAATAAGTACGACTGTGTCTCAATAAAGTTTTATTTATGGACACTGAAATTTTAATTTGACATAATTTTCATGTGTCATGAAATATTCTTTTGATTTTTTAACCAAACAAAACTGTAAAAGTGATTCTTAGCTCATGAGCTGTCCAAAACACACATAAGTAGATCAGACTTGGTCCATGGGCATCAGTTTATCAATCCTTGTCCATCAGGGAGTAAGATCATTTCCTCAAAACCTCCATTTCATGTCTGTGTTTCTTTCTTTCAACTAAGTCATAGTATTTCAGCTAAGTCACATTCATTCAAGAATTTTGATTTCTCTCTTAATTTTTTAAAATTTCTGTGAGTTTTGTTTTTCACATAATCTCTTACTGAAAGTAGATACTATAGATGAATGTTTGTGTCTCTCCAAAATTCATAAGTTGAAATCTTAATCCCCAACACGATGGAATTAGTACGTTTGGCCTTTGGGAGGTGATTAGGTCCTAAGGGTGGTGCCCCTCTGACTAGAATGAATGTCCTTTTAAAGGAGAACCCCAGAGAGCTTCCTCTTCTGCTCCACCATGTGAGGGCAAAGGAAGAAAACGACAGTCTGCAATCCTGAAGAGGGCTCTCACCAGAATCCAGCCAGGCTAACCTGGACACCCTGATCCCAGACTTCCAGTCTCCAGAACTGTGAGGCATAAATTTCTGTTGTTTATAAACCACTCAAGTCTATGGTACTTTAGAGCAGGCTGAACAGACTAAGACAGTGATTCATGCTGCTCCCTGATTTCTGCCTCACCTTGCTTCCTATGTGTTGCAACTGGAAACTCCCTAATTCTGCCAAATCTTGACTGTCCACAGTCAGTTCATTTTGGTTCAGTGTGCCAAGGTCCACGCCCTTCGGCTTTCCTCTTTAGATTCAGTGGAAAGCAAGAGCAGCTCTCAGCATACATTTCTGACATCTTACGTGTTAGTCCCTCCGTTGCGTCTGACTGTTTGCAACCCACAGACTGCAGACCGCCACGCTCCTCTGTCCATGGAATTCTCCAAGCAAGAATACTAGAGTGGGTAGTCATTTCCTTCTCCAGAGGATCTTCCCAACCCAGGGATCAAACCCGGGTCTCCTGCCTTGCAGACTGATTCTTTACCGTCTGAGCCAACACTTCTGACATCTTTATCCCAGATATGTTTGAATGTTAAGGGAAATCTAGGTCATGGTTATAATGGCTAACACTATTACAGCCTTTGCCATCTGTCTTACACATACGCACCTTTAATAGTCCTGATTCCCCAGCGTGATGGTGTAAAGTCAGGTCATGTAAGGTGGCTGTTCCCTTGCTCTCTGCATATCCCGTTTGATCAGTGCCTGCTTCACCTTTACTCACATGTCATTGGCTCTGGGCTCTTTCTTCAGTCATGAAGCTGGGTGAGTACAGGCCTTACAGGCTGCAAGCCCAACAGCTGGGGACTATTATTACCCTCATTTTACAGTTCAGGAATCTGAGGCTTAACAGTGAATTTCATAGAACAGTTAGGTAACTTGTCCATCACCAGACAGTTACTTGGTGACAGAAGATTCAAAACCAGAAGGCTTGGCTCCAGGGTCTGGACTTCTCACTACATTATAGTGAGTGCCTTTACAAAAAAAAAAAAAACCTTCAGTATAAGGTGGGACTTCCCTGGTGGTCCAGTGGTTAAGAGCCTATCCTGAGTGCCAGGGAACACGGATTTCACTCCTGGTTAGGGGAGACCCTGAATGCTGCATGGCCAAAAAAAAAAAAAAAACACTACAGGTAAGACCTACTGTCCTTTAAGTTTCTGTGCCTGCTCTCATTGTCCCCCCGCACTTGTGGAAGATGCTGTCAGTTTTTTAAACAACTTTCAAACTGCTCTGGATTCTCCATCTTTTGGGGTTTTTTTCTCTTTCTTCTTCTAGTTCTACCTTAATTGTGTCCTCAGAATCTGGTGCTCTCACCTCCTGGGCCATGATTCACATTTCTTTTTTTTTTTTCTTTAAAGATTTATTTATTTATTTATTTTTGGGCGGGGGTCAGGTTGGGGAAGGAGGGGAGCAGGCAGGCCACTTCTATTGGTCTTTCATTTCTCTGTTTTCATCTGTCTTTTGTTCTTTGGCTCCTGCGGGCCTCCCATCGCGGTGGCCTCTGTTGTCGCAGAGCGACGGCTCTGGGCGCACGCGCTCCAGAGCTCCGGCTCGGTGATTGGACACATCAGTCCAGCCGCTCCACGGCACGTGGGATCTTCCCAGGCCAGGGATCCAACCAGAGCCCCTTGCACTGCAAGGCGGTGTCCTTATCCACTGGACCACCAGGAGAAGCCCATGATTCACATTTCTTACCTGATAATGCTTGCTTAAACTACCACAGGTAAATATCTAGCTCTAGTTAATTTGATATGGAAGCATTTGCTGTCACTGGCCTTGGCCTCAGGAACAAAACATTAGTTTGGATCCTTTTGCCAGATACACTACTGAAGTAATTCAGCTTATCTGAAAGCCCCTAGTTTAAAAATTGATATGGAAGCATTGCCATCTGAGGCTCTTTCTTCAGTCATGAAGCTGGGTGAGTACAGGCCTTACAGGCTGCAAGCCCAACAGCTGGGGACTATTATTACCCTCATTTTACAGTTCAGGAATCTGAGGCTTAACAGTGAATTTCATAGAACAGTTAGGTAACTTGTCCATCACCAGACAGTTACTTGGTGACAGAAGATTCAAAACCAGAAGGCTTGGCTCCAGGGTCTGGACTTCTCACTACATTATAGTGAGTGCCTTTACAAAAAAAAAAAAACCTTCAGTATAAGGTGGGACTTCCCTGGTGGTCCAGTGGTTAAGAGCCTATCCTGAGTGCCAGGGAACACGGATTTCACTCCTGGTTAGGGGAGACCCTGAATGCTGCATGGCCAAAAAAAAAAAAAAAACACTACAGGTAAGACCTACTGTCCTTTAAGTTTCTGTGCCTGCTCTCATTGTCCCCCCGCACTTGTGGAAGATGCTGTCAGTTTTTTAAACAACTTTCAAACTGCTCTGGATTCTCCATCTTTTGGGGTTTTTTTCTCTTTCTTCTTCTAGTTCTACCTTAATTGTGTCCTCAGAATCTGGTGCTCTCACCTCCTGGGCCATGATTCACATTTCTTTTTTTTTTTTCTTTAAAGATTTATTTATTTATTTATTTTTGGGCGGGGGTCAGGTTGGGGAAGGAGGGGAGCAGGCAGGCCACTTCTATTGGTCTTTCATTTCTCTGTTTTCATCTGTCTTTTGTTCTTTGGCTCCTGCGGGCCTCCCATCGCGCGGTGGCCTCTGTTGTCGCAGAGCGACGGCTCTGGGCGCACGCGCTCCAGAGCTCCGGCTCGGTGATTGGACACATCAGTCCAGCCGCTCCACGGCACGTGGGATCTTCCCAGGCCAGGGATCCAACCAGAGCCCCTTGCACTGCAAGGCGGTGTCCTTATCCACTGGACCACCAGGAGAAGCCCATGATTCACATTTCTTACCTGATAATGCTTGCTTAAACTACCACAGGTAAATATCTAGCTCTAGTTAATTTGATATGGAAGCATTTGCTGTCACTGGCCTTGGCCTCAGGAACAAAACATTAGTTTGGATCCTTTTGCCAGATACACTACTGAAGTAATTCAGCTTATCTGAAAGCCTGACCTCTCAGGAATATCCACCCATTAGCAAGCAGCAATGTCAACATACAAGTTTCAGTGAGCCTGCCAGGTTTATCTCCTAAGCAAATTCATAAAATATTGGCCATGGAAATTTTGATAAGTTTTCTAAACAGCTTGAAAAAAAATCCATCTGAAAAGTAAAACACCATTTGAAAATATCAGAGGAAGTCCAGAAGGTTTTATACTTATACCAGGGTCCCTGCACAGTGATTGTTTAGATTATTAAAGAAATAATAAGAATAAACACCCTGTCATTTGGATATGCACACAGACTAGTTGGACATATTCTATAAGTTCCACAACAAATGGAGTTGGAGAGGTATCAGGATTGGTCTTCCAGACAGGGTCCCCATTTTCCTTCCATTTCTCCTCTCTTTCTCAGGGATCAGGTGCTTTACTTAAGTGCTCTCCAGTTCTTTTTTTTCTTTTATTTTAATAGATTTTTTTTGGTCACTTCTATTGGTCTTTCATTTATTTCTTTGTTCTTTGGCCTGTGTGGGCCTCCCATCACAGTGGCCTCTCTCACTGTAGGGCACCAGCTCTGGGCGCATGCGCTCCAGAGCTCCGGCTCGGTAACTAGACACATTGTCCCAGCTGCTCTGCAGCACATGAGATCTTCCCAGGCCATGGATTGAACTGGCACCCCTTGCACTACAAGGCAGTATCCTTACCCACTGGACCACCAGGGAAGCCCTGCTCTCCACTTCTTTTTTAAGCAAGGCTCTTACCAGCATGGGATTCTCAATTTACTGGACCAATAAGCTTTCTTTTCCTATATTATATTGGGCACCTAATGCTCCAGCTTTTTCATATATGTATCTTTGAATACACATTTTTTTGAAAGCCACATCCATATTTACAGTGGAAAATAAAATTTCCTTCTAGGACTAGAGTAACAAGAAAGTTGTGCTCCCAAGTGGTAGCTGTGGGGGCAGGGGGGTTAGTTAAACATATTGGTGCCTGGTAACATTTAACTTTGATTAGAAGGCTGAAGAGTGGCAGTGCTATTCTTCTATTGAAAAGGTACCTGTTGAAATCAGGCCAAGTGCAAGGCCACGGCGGCTGTCAAAATACTGGCACGTGATGGTCACCGTTGCAGTGTATAATAAACCACATCCGAGACCTACACACAAGAAGACATTGCATAAATTAAGACAGACTGTATTAGTTCACTGCAAGAAGAGGGGTAATTCACTCTAAGAGAAAACAAATATCACACATTAATACATATATGGAATCTAGAAAAATGGTACAGAGGAGCCAATGTGCAGTACAGCAACAGAGATGGTGACAGAGAGAAGAGACCTGTGGACACAGGGTGAGCAGGGGAGGGTGGGACAAACTGAGAGATTAGTACTGACATATACACACTACCATGTGCAAACTAGATAGCTAGTGGGAAGCTCCTATACACCACATAGAGCTCAGCTCTCCCTTGTCCAACTACATCTTTGTGTAAGACAAATTTTCTTCATACACTTCAATCAAAAAACATTTTACAATACACTGGGTACAGAGTAGATATGAGATGCTCTTCTATGAAGCCAGATGTTAAAGAGGCTTGCAAAAAGGTAAGACAATGCCATTCTTTTCATTAAACTTTGTTCTATTTTGGAAAACAGAATTGCTTTTTGTAATAAGTATGTTTGGCCTGTGGGCCTCCCATCACAGTGGCCTCTCTCACTGTAGGGCACCAGCTCTGGGCGCATGCGCTCCAGAGCTCCGGCTCGTAACTAGACACATTGTCCCAGCTGCTCTGCAGCACATGAGATCTTCCCAGGCCATGGATTGAACTGGCACCCCTTGCACTACAAGGCAGTATCCTTACCCACTGGACCACCAGGGAAGCCCTGCTCTCCACTTCTTTTTTAAGCAAGGCTCTTACCAGCATGGGATTCTCAATTTACTGGACCAATAAGCTTTCTTTTCCTATATTATATTGGGCACCTAATGCTCCAGCTTTTCATATATGTATCTTTGAATACACATTTTTTTGAAAGCCACATCCATATTTACAGTGGAAAATAAAATTTCCTTCTAGGACTAGAGTAACAAGAAAGTTGTGCTCCCAAGTGGTAGCTGTGGGGGCAGGGGGGTTAGTTAAACATATTGGTGCCTGGTAACATTTAACTTTGATTAGAAGGCTGAAGAGTGGCAGTGCTATTCTTCTATTGAAAAGGTACCTGTTGAAATCAGGCCAAGTGCAAGGCCACGGCGGCTGTCAAAATACTGGCACGTGATGGTCACCGTTGCAGTGTATAATAAACCACATCCGAGACCTACACACAAGAAGACATTGCATAAATTAAGACAGACTGTATTAGTTCACTGCAAGAAGAGGGGTAATTCACTCTAAGAGAAAAACAAATATCACACATTAATACATATATGGAATCTAGAAAAATGGTACAGAGGAGCCAATGTGCAGTACAGCAACAGAGATGGTGACAGAGAGAAGAGACCTGTGGACACAGGGTGAGCAGGGGAGGGTGGGACAAACTGAGAGATTAGTACTGACATATACACACTACCATGTGCAAACTAGATAGCTAGTGGGAAGCTCCTATACACCACATAGAGCTCAGCTCTCCCTTGTCCAACTACATCTTTGTGTAAGACAAATTTTCTTCATACACTTCAATCAAAAAACATTTTACAATACACTGGGTACAGAGTAGATATGAGATGCTCTTCTATGAAGCCAGATGTTAAAGAGGCTTGCAAAAAGGTAAGACAATGCCATTCTTTTCATTAAACTTTGTTCTATTTTGGAAAACAGAATTGCTTTTTGTAATAAGTATGTTATTTATGGCATTCCCAGGTGGCTCAGTAGGGAAAGAATTCACCTGCAATGCAGGAGACACAGGAGACACAGGTTTGATCCCTGGGTCAGGAAGATCCCCTGGAGGAGGAGATGGCAACCCACTCCATCATTTTTGCCCAGAGAATCCCATGGACAAAGGGACCTGGCAGGCTATAGTCCACAAGGTCACAAGGAGTCAGACACAACTGAAGCAACTGAGCATAGCACAACACACGCTATTTATGCTAATATGTACTGAGTGTGTTATTATTATCTTTAAATGAATTACTAAACAAATATTTTTATATTTCTCAACTTCCAATATAACAACTTTTAACAGAATATAAATAAGTATAATCCACATACTTAAAAGTTCCTTGGGGTCCTAAGCAAAAGAGTGTATGAAGTTTAAAGAAGAGCAAGTTTGGAAACCACTACCCTAAAGCCTTCCTTGGGAAGTGAGAGATAAATTGGGAAATCAGGACTGACATATACACACTACTATATATATAAAACAGATAGCTTGTAAGAACCTACTGTAGAGTACATGGAATACTACTCAATATTCTGTAATGGCCTATACAGGAACAGAATCTAAAACAGAGTGAATATATGTATATGTATAACAGAGTCACTTCACTGTATATATGAAACAGAACACTATAAATTACCGATACTCTAATAAAAAGAATAAATATGTAAAAATAAAGCCTTCCTTGGTCTCCGATCTTTTCTGACCAGAATCCTAATTAGTGAAAATCCTTTGAGCATCAACCTCCAGTATAAGCATAATAATTTTTTAAATGAAATAACTATACTACTAAGAATTCAAAGTGCAATCATTAGTAAAACATAATTGTTGTCTTTTATTACACAGGTGAAACTAAACATGTATATATATATTTGAATTCCCAATTTTAAGTCACGTTGGCTAATCTCAACCATTTCTATCTATTCTTACTCTGAGTGTTCACTCTTCCATGCATTTTTCTCTTCTCACTTTCTCTATTCATATAACACACACGCAAACTATATGTACATATGCTTGTATGTATGTGAATATATATTTTTAAAAAGTATCTTTATATCTGCTTTCCAATTAAATGATGCTGATTTTTTTATGCCAGAAAATGCATCTTACCTAAAAATATTACAGATTTTTTCACTTTACAGTAATTCATACAATACGATAAAATTATTAGAAATACAAAATCAGAATTATATGGTTTGGGGAAAAAAGATACAGCTAATTTACAATTTATATGCATTACAATGGGTGATGGTTTAGGCAAATCACACTAAGCAGCTTCATTTCCTCATTTTTCTTAAATGTAAAAAAATATATATTTATTTCTTTATTTGGTTGTGCTGGGTCTTAATTGCAGCACTTAGGATCTAGTTCCCTGACCAGGGATCAAATGGGGTCTCCCTACATTGGGAACACAGAATCTGAGCCACTGGACCACCAGTGAAGCTCCCCTTCAGTTTTTTTGTTTTTTTTTGTTTTTTTTTTTTGCCCTTATCTATCTATGACTAGAAAACACCTAGGCCAATTAAACTGATAAGGGATATGTTTATCAGAAGAATATATAACTGAAGTAAAACACTCTAATATTATAAAATCCTTCATATTCAGAAACATAAAGCAAACATCTCTAATGTACCAACATATGAATAAAACCACACAAAATAGAATTTTGATTTATTCTAGGGGGACAAGCAACAAAATATTAGAAACTGTGTATATAGTTTGAAAACCGTTTCTGAGTTATTTTAAACTATTCTTTCATTATATACACATTTTTGGTATAACTAAGCAGACATCTACATTTGTCTTTCAGTATATTATCTTTATGAAAAGGAAATAACTATACTACTAAGAATTCAAAGTGCAATCATTAGTAAAACATAATTGTTGTCTTTTATTACACAGGTGAAACTAAACATGTATATATATATTTGAATTCCCAATTTTAAGTCACGTTGGCTAATCTCAACCATTTCTATCTATTCTTACTCTGAGTGTTCACTCTTCCATGCATTTTTCTCTTCTCACTTTCTCTATTCATATAACACACACGCAAACTATATGTACATATGCTTGTATGTATGTGAATATATATTTTTAAAAAGTATCTTTATATCTGCTTTCCAATTAAATGATGCTGATTTTTTTATGCCAGAAAATGCATCTTACCTAAAAATATTACAGATTTTTTCACTTTACAGTAATTCATACAATACGATAAAATTATTAGAAATACAAAATCAGAATTATATGGTTTGGGGAAAAAAGATACAGCTAATTTACAATTTATATGCATTACAATGGGTGATGGTTTAGGCAAATCACACTAAGCAGCTTCATTTCCTCATTTTTCTTAAATGTAAAAAAATATATATTTATTTCTTTATTTGGTTGTGCTGGGTCTTAATTGCAGCACTTAGGATCTAGTTCCCTGACCAGGGATCAAATGGGGTCTCCCTACATTGGGAACACAGAATCTGAGCCACTGGACCACCAGTGAAGCTCCCCTTCAGTTTTTTTGTTTTTTTTTGTTTTTTTTGTCCTTATCTATCTATGACTAGAAAACACCTAGGCCAATTAAACTGATAAGGGATATGTTTATCAGAAGAATATATAACTGAAGTAAAACACTCTAATATTATAAAATCCTTCATATTCAGAAACATAAAGCAAACATCTCTAATGTACCAACATATGAATAAAACCACACAAAATAGAATTTTGATTTATTCTAGGGGGACAAGCAACAAAATATTAGAAACTGTGTATATAGTTTGAAAACCGTTTCTGAGTTATTTTAAACTATTCTTTCATTATATACACATTTTTGGTATAACTAAGCAGACATCTACATTTGTCTTGCAGTATATTATCTTTATGAAAAGGAAATAGTTTAGTACTAGTTCATTTTAATACAGCTATCTTAAACACTGATAAGGGTAAAGTTACAGAATCCAGGCTCTATGCATGAAATAGGGGGTCAGAGGTAACACCTCAGACTTTCTTGGTTTGGCCACTAGGAGTCTCATATCCTGGAAAACCCCTTCATCCTGGGCAAACCACAACAGCTGGGTACTGTGTGTAGGGACTTGCCTCCTGGCAACTGGAAGAACATCCCTTCTCTGTGTTCTGAAACAAGCATTTGAGCACCTCTTAGAATAGTCGAGCCAGCAGGATTATCATCTTGACCAAAGGTAAAGTAGGCAATTGTATATAGTATTCCATAAATATCTACTTCTAGAAGTAAACTGTGAGAATGAACTTCAGATGTTGAAAAAGATAAACAAGTTTAGAGCATCCAAATGCAATTACTAGTTATATTTCTAGCCTAAAACATCTGCATGGAAAAAGCTTAAGCAACTGGTTGGCTTTCTGAGCGGCCTGGTTTTATACAAGCATATGACTTTGACACGACTTGATTAACATACAAACCTTATATGCTTTGCATGAGTACCCTAAACATGATGTTGGCTTGTCAAAAGCACAGGCTTGGGATCAGGCAGGTGTGGATTTAAATCCCAACTCTATCACTTACTATTTGTGTGGCTTTCAGTTTCCTTATCTTTAAAACAATCTCACAAGATAGTTGCAAAGATTAAGAACATAAAAGATGTAAAAGACTTTAATATCTGTGCTTGGACTATAATAAAGTACCCCAAGATCGCCATTATACTGATATATTCCTTCCCTTTTCATCGAGGTATTACGGCATTACACAGCTATAGCCTCAGACTAATTAGAAAATCTGAGTTCCTTATTATAATTGAACATCCATGAGAAACAAAAGATCTTTAATGGCATAACCATTAAAAATAAACCAAAAAAAGTCTTATAAAACTTCAACTGCTAAAGAGAATATCCAGAAAATGACCTTCATCTAATTTGCCGTCACTAAAGGAGAATGAGATGATCTATGAATATGGGTTATACCCTCCCTCAAGCTCAACGGACCATGCAGATATGACCCAGAAAATGAAGGAAGAGAAAGCTGAATTTTTCCAAAATTGAGAAGAGATTATTAAGAAAACAGTAATATCAGGTAGCTAAGGAACAATATAACACGAAGAAAAGAGAACGTAAGAAATTAATTTTTTGAGTTGTGCTTTTCTGAAAAGCTAAGAGAATTAATTGAGAAGAAGTGTAATTCATTAATGGAATATTTACTGTGGCCCCTCTTCCTACTCCTTCCCATCTTCCACCACACTTTCTTTTCTCTGATTCTTTAAAAAGACTTTTTTTAACATGGACCATTTTTAAAGCCTTTATTGAATTTGTTACAATACTGCTTCTGTTTTGGCTATATCTTAACCCTGAAATCATGTGAGAGAGTAAAACCTCATGAAATTTTAAATGCTTAGTCCAAAATTTGGAGGAAAATGCCCAAGTCTTATCAATGGCATAAAAGGGGTTTGTGTTATAAGAAGCAACTTAATGTTCATGCATAAAAGGCAACATTTTTATTTTCATGATTTTAGACAAGAATGCAAGATGGCTATTCAGTGAATACTTTCAAATTTTACACCAAAGATGATCATATTTGCATGTACAGGTTTAAACTGTATTAAGCACCATAGGGAATAGGCAATATAAAATATCACACATATAACCTGTTTTCAGAGAATTAACAAGTAACCTGCTTATTTATATTATAATCTATGTAGAATTTTGGTATGGAGTTAAATACAAAATAAACTTTAAAGTTCTAAAAGCACTAAAAACAATTACAAACATGTAAAACAGGTCAGGACCTCACGTCAAACTGAATGGATTCAACCCAAGTCTCCTAGCTTTAGTTAATAATCTCACTTCACTAAGCTTTATTTTCCCTCTCTGAAAAATGTGTTCATGTGAAGAGTGAGTGAGATCATATAAAGCATAGAGGTTTGCTGCTGTTGTTTGTTGCTAAATCATGTCTGACTCTTTGTGACCCCCTGGAGCCCACTAGGCTTCTCTGCCCATGGGATTTTCCAGGCAAGACTACTGGAGTGGGTTGTCTTCCTTCTGCAGGAGATCTTCCTGACCCAAGGATGGAATCCAAGTCTCCTGCTTGGCAGGTGGATTCTTTACCACTGAGCCACCTGGGAAGCATATAAAGCGCAGAACTTAGCACACAGTATGAACTCAAATATTAGAGGATATTGTTTCCATTATTTATTATTAGGGAAATACTGCCATGTGAAAAAGAGGAATATTGGTAGTCAAGAAAATTAAGGTTTGACTCGAACAAGCCATCTTGCTGAAATTTGTCTCTGAAGTTTTAAACATCAAAATACTTAACTAGAGTCCCTGCCTGGGTCACGTCCAGCCCAGCTGTGACAAGCTCCTCCCCCGGCCCTGTCTCTTCCTTTGCAGCCTCTCCTCCTATTAACTAACTGGGTCAGCATTTGCAGGCCTCTCTTCCTCCACCCAAACAGGCTGTATTCTAAGATTTTTGGCCTCACTTCCGTATTGTATCGTAGATGGCTTCTTTACCACTGAGCCACCAGGGAAACCCCTTGGCCTCACTTCTGAACCAACATCATAAAGATGGTACTATAGAATTCCTATCTAGAAAACTAGCTCTTAACATACATTTATCAAATGCATTGTGATTTTTCTGACAGTAAACCAAAACCAAGTTAATCAGGAATAATCCATTCTTCATATCAAATATTTGAGACTTTTTAGCCTCTGTTGGAATTCTATTCAGAAAATGTCAATCTTCCTACAGATATATAACTTATATTCCTGCTTATTTATATTATAATCTATGTAGAATTTTGGTATGGAGTTAAATACAAAATAAACTTTAAAGTTCTAAAAGCACTAAAAACAATTACAAACATGTAAAACAGGTCAGGACCTCACGTCAAACTGAATGGATTCAACCCAAGTCTCCTAGCTTTAGTTAATAATCTCACTTCACTAAGCTTTATTTTCCCTCTCTGAAAAATGTGTTCATGTGAAGAGTGAGTGAGATCATATAAAGCATAGAGGTTTGCTGCTGTTGTTTGTTGCTAAATCATGTCTGACTCTTTGTGACCCCCTGGAGCCCACTAGGCTTCTCTGCCCATGGGATTTTCCAGGCAAGACTACTGGAGTGGGTTGTCTTCCTTCTGCAGGAGATCTTCCTGACCCAAGGATGGAATCCAAGTCTCCTGCTTGGCAGGTGGATTCTTTACCACTGAGCCACCTGGGAAGCATATAAAGCGCAGAACTTAGCACACAGTATGAACTCAAATATTAGAGGATATTGTTTCCATTATTTATTATTAGGGAAATACTGCCATGTGAAAAAGAGGAATATTGGTAGTCAAGAAAATTAAGGTTTGACTCGAACAAGCCATCTTGCTGAAATTTGTCTCTGAAGTTTTAAACATCAAAATACTTAACTAGAGTCCCTGCCTGGGTCACGTCCAGCCCAGCTGTGACAAGCTCCTCCCCCGGCCCTGTCTCTTCCTTTGCAGCCTCTCCTCCTATTAACTAACTGGGTCAGCATTTGCAGGCCTCTCTTCCTCCACCCAAACAGGCTGTATTCTAAGATTTTTGGCCTCACTTCCGTATTGTATCGTAGATGGCTTCTTTACCACTGAGCCACCAGGGAAACCCCTTGGCCTCACTTCTGAACCAACATCATAAAGATGGTACTATAGAATTCCTATCTAGAAAACTAGCTCTTAACATACATTTATCAAATGCATTGTGATTTTTCTGACAGTAAACCAAAACCAAGTTAATCAGGAATAATCCATTCTTCATATCAAATATTTGAGACTTTTTAGCCTCTGTTGGAATTCTATTCAGAAAATGTCAATCTTCCTACAGATATATAACTTATATTCCTCTGATTATAACCAAAATCATTTCTTAACCCTTTCATTACTTAAGTAAATAATCAATTGCACTTTGCTATATAATAAGAGTGGGCATAATATTTTTATGACCTAAAATAAAATACTTAGAGAACTCCCTGGTGGTCCAGTGGTTGGGGACCCTGCGCTTTCACTGCCGAGGACTAAGATCCCAAAGGTTGTGTGGTGAGGCCAAAAATAATAAATAAATAAATGATAAAATATTTAATTCTGTCTGCATGACTAATACACTTTTATATTTGTTCAAACTAAATACGAAAAAGTAGCACAACTTCTGCTTACCTTGTATTTCAACTGTGATTCCCTCCAATTTATATGTTAACACTGGTGTATTATTTTTTAAAAATCTTATACCTGAACATTTGAATTTAAAAAGAGGATACATTTGAAAGTAGTTATCTGATCTACAAAATAAATGTCTATTATTCAAAAGGGAAAAAAAGTTAAGTTCTTTCAGACATTAAGAATAAACTTGGAAAGTTGGGGCCTTTGAAAAATTCCCTACTAACACCTCCTAGGAATCTATGAGTCTGGTGATGTTTAACATTGAATACAATGAATAAAATCATCACAAAAGCATTCCCCTCAAAACTGACAGTGTTCTCAGGCCCTGAGCCCTGTCTCCTTTCCTCTCCTATAACCAAGATCATCATTAAGAACCCGGTTTTCTTCACTCATGCTTTACCTTGAATAAAAACAATCATTATTATCAGCCTCTCCTCCTATTAACTAACTGGGTCAGCATTTGCAGGCCTCTCTTCCTCCACCCAAACAGGCTGTATTCTAAGATTTTTGGCCTCACTTCCGTATTGTATCGTAGATGGCTTCTTTACCACTGAGCCACCAGGGAAACCCCTTGGCCTCACTTCTGAACCAACATCATAAAGATGGTACTATAGAATTCCTATCTAGAAAACTAGCTCTTAACATACATTTATCAAATGCATTGTGATTTTTCTGACAGTAAACCAAAACCAAGTTAATCAGGAATAATCCATTCTTCATATCAAATATTTGAGACTTTTTAGCCTCTGTTGGAATTCTATTCAGAAAATGTCAATCTTCCTACAGATATATAACTTATATTCCTCTGATTATAACCAAAATCATTTCTTAACCCTTTCATTACTTAAGTAAATAATCAATTGCACTTTGCTATATAATAAGAGTGGGCATAATATTTTTATGACCTAAAATAAAATACTTAGAGAACTCCCTGGTGGTCCAGTGGTTGGGGACCCTGCGCTTTCACTGCCGAGGACTAAGATCCCAAAGGTTGTGTGGTGAGGCCAAAAATAATAAATAAATAAATGATAAAATATTTAATTCTGTCTGCATGACTAATACACTTTTATATTTGTTCAAACTAAATACGAAAAAGTAGCACAACTTCTGCTTACCTTGTATTTCAACTGTGATTCCCTCCAATTTATATGTTAACACTGGTGTATTATTTTTTAAAAATCTTATACCTGAACATTTGAATTTAAAAAGAGGATACATTTGAAAGTAGTTATCTGATCTACAAAATAAATGTCTATTATTCAAAAGGGAAAAAAAGTTAAGTTCTTTCAGACATTAAGAATAAACTTGGAAAGTTGGGGCCTTTGAAAAATTCCCTACTAACACCTCCTAGGAATCTATGAGTCTGGTGATGTTTAACATTGAATACAATGAATAAAATCATCACAAAAGCATTCCCCTCAAAACTGACAGTGTTCTCAGGCCCTGAGCCCTGTCTCCTTTCCTCTCCTATAACCAAGATCATCATTAAGAACCCGGTTTTCTTCACTCATGCTTTACCTTGAATAAAAACAATCATTATTATTATGTGCTTTTAAATCTGCTTTTTCCTTCTGCTATGACCTTGTGATTGAGGCCCTGGTGACAGATGCTGTGGAACAGCAGGATGTTTAGAACACAAACAGTTCAACCCAGCCCAGCTTAACCTCCTGATACGAAGGGGACCACTTCCTACATCAATGAGAAGTGGCAGGTGGCAGTGACGTCTAGGTCTCACACGTCCTCTCTCCTCCCTCTTTTTGTTCCAGAGAGACAAGTACTGACATAAACAACCTCCCTGTATCTTGCAAGAAAACATAATGTGCATGGTTCAAAACACATTTATCCCTTGGAACATTGTGATTCACTGGGTCGGTATTTCATTAAAACAACAACTTTTGGTGAAGAGATGATTGAAAGTGCATTACTCCTGAGCATTTTCACTTCTTCTAGTAACTGAATAAGAAAATGGTATTCGTTAAAAATGACATTTAACTCTCAAAGCTTAGAAAAGTAACACAGTGACCAGGTTTCTTACCTACAACAATGCCATAGGAAAAAAACAGAAAGTAGATATTGGGGGCAAAACTGCTCAACATAAGGCCTCCTGCCACCAGGAAGCCACTGAAGATTGTCACGGCTCTTGCTCCAAAAGACGAGACACATACGCTGCAGACAGGACCTAAAATCATAAACGAAACCTTCACTTATTCAACAGTAACCTCCTCTCCACAATCCTATTATGCATCCCACTGGAAGTTTAAAATGACTCTTTCCATCATTAAACAACAAAATAATAATAAACCACTGTGTATTCGCTATGGGTTAGACACCCTGCTATTTCACATAAACAGTCTCACTTCACTGTAACCTCACTGTGTTCCTGGGAGGTAGGCATTTTTTTGATAAGGAAATTAAAGCTTCAGAAGAGTAAGGTCATGCAGATAAGAAAGTGGGGTTCTGGAGTCAGACTTTATTAAATTCTCAATGAGAGGGACAGTAGCAGTCACCCCAGAGCAGCAGTACAGCATTAAAAACCCAGGCTATCTGACTCCTGAGTCCATCAGCTGTTTCGTGTGTGTGCAGCCATGCCATGTGGGATCTTAGTCCCCTGACCAGGGACAAACCTGCACCCCCTCACTGGGAGCACAGAGTCTTAACCACTGGCCAACCAGGGAAGTCCCCTGAGCTCACCATCTTAACCCTCATACCCTTTGGAGGATTTTGGGGTCCTATACATGCCATGCATCTTTTCTACCCAAAGCTCCTATCCAGCACAAGACCAGTCATATAACCAGTAACAAAAATAAACGACTATAACTCAATCCAATCAATAGCAATCCTACAGAGGGATGAAGTGAGGAGTGAGGTGGTTACTCCCTTCTTAGAGAATATTCTGGCAGGAGCAGCCAAAGTCGTAACCCTATTCACCCAGGCTATATATGATGTCCTACCATGTACTACATACCACGTGCCACCTGGAATTTGGGAGAAGAAATGCCCTGTGGACTGATAGGTAAAGGGATTATCACTTGGACCAATACCATGCAAAGGTGGGCAACTGCTTGTGTACTGAGATTTAAGTGATAGTGAAATTTGTTCCCATTAGCTCTATACCTTGTAAGTATCTACAACTACAGAGCTTAGCATATTAGAAATAAAAGGAC
Organism: Tragulus kanchil; assembly: GCA_022376925.1. NCBI lineage: Eukaryota > Metazoa > Chordata > Mammalia > Artiodactyla > Tragulidae > Tragulus > Tragulus kanchil. Next base: position 90,979,770 of record JAIOJX010000005.1, on the reverse strand, counting down.
CTGAAGGTTATTCAGTCCAATAGTCTCATTTACATGGAAGAAATCTGAAGCTCAGAAGGGTTGTCCATGACCATGGTTAGAAGAAAGAGTCCACGGGCTTCCCTGGTGGTCCAGTGGGTAAGGACACCGCCTTGCAGTGCAAGGGGCGCCAGTTCGAGCCCTGGCCTGGGAAGATCCCAAGTGCCGCGGAGTGGCTAGACTGATATGTCCAATTACCAAGCCGGAGCTCTGGAGCGCATGTGCCCAGAGCCGGTGCTCTGCGACAACAGAGGCCATTGCGATGGGAGGCCCACAGGAGCCAAAGAACAAAGACGGATGAAAATAGAGAAATGAAAGACCAATAGAAGTGGCCTGCCCCCCCGCATAAATAAATAAATAAATGTTTAAAAATAAATTAAAAATAAAAAAAAAGAAGAAAGAGTCCAACATTTGATAGCAAAGAGAAATGCCTTAACTGAGTTCACAACAACCTTTTAAGGTACAATCTATTATCCCCAACTTTTAAAATGCACACACCAGAATGGCTAAATATGAGCAACATACGTCCGAGCAAGGACATGGAGCAGTCACACCTCCCACCGTGCTGGCTTAATCTCCTGAAGTGGATACCTTCACTCAGAGGTTCAGTCATGGAAATCAATGGTCATGGCAGAACCAGTCTTAACCACTGGCCAACCAGGGAAGTCCCCTGAGCTCACCATCTTAACCCTCATACCCTTTGGAGGATTTTGGGGTCCTATACATGCCATGCATCTTTTCTACCCAAAGCTCCTATCCAGCACAAGACCAGTCATATAACCAGTAACAAAAATAAACGACTATAACTCAATCCAATCAATAGCAATCCTACAGAGGGATGAAGTGAGGAGTGAGGTGGTTACTCCCTTCTTAGAGAATATTCTGGCAGGAGCAGCCAAAGTCGTAACCCTATTCACCCAGGCTATATATGATGTCCTACCATGTACTACATACCACGTGCCACCTGGAATTTGGGAGAAGAAATGCCCTGTGGACTGATAGGTAAAGGGATTATCACTTGGACCAATACCATGCAAAGGTGGGCAACTGCTTGTGTACTGAGATTTAAGTGATAGTGAAATTTGTTCCCATTAGCTCTATACCTTGTAAGTATCTACAACTACAGAGCTTAGCATATTAGAAATAAAAGGACCTGAAGGTTATTCAGTCCAATAGTCTCATTTACATGGAAGAAATCTGAAGCTCAGAAGGGTTGTCCATGACCATGGTTAGAAGAAAGAGTCCACGGGCTTCCCTGGTGGTCCAGTGGGTAAGGACACCGCCTTGCAGTGCAAGGGGCGCCAGTTCGAGCCCTGGCCTGGGAAGATCCCAAGTGCCGCGGAGTGGCTAGACTGATATGTCCAATTACCAAGCCGGAGCTCTGGAGCGCATGTGCCCAGAGCCGGTGCTCTGCGACAACAGAGGCCATTGCGATGGGAGGCCCACAGGAGCCAAAGAACAAAGACGGATGAAAATAGAGAAATGAAAGACCAATAGAAGTGGCCTGCCCCCCCGCATAAATAAATAAATAAATGTTTAAAAATAAATTAAAAATAAAAAAAAAGAAGAAAGAGTCCAACATTTGATAGCAAAGAGAAATGCCTTAACTGAGTTCACAACAACCTTTTAAGGTACAATCTATTATCCCCAACTTTTAAAATGCACACACACCAGAATGGCTAAATATGAACAACATAAGTACGAGCAAGGACATGGAGCAGTCACAACTCCCACAGTGCTGGCTTAATCTCCTGAAGTGGAATATTGCACTGTACAACTCAGAGGTTCAGTCATGGAAATCAATGGTCATGGCAGAACCAGTCATAGTAACCAGTGCCTACAAATCCAGATGTTCTTCAGTAGTAGAAGGTATAAGTAGATTCTGGTATTTTCAAACAATGGATTAAGATATGACTCTCAGAATGAATGATCTATAGTTATAAACAGCATTGTGGGTGTACTTTCATAAATACATGTGGAATAGAAAACACAACACAAAAAATGCACATGTGATGTAATTTCAATCATTCTTAGTACTTCGTAAAGGTTTTTTTTTTTTTGATGTGGATCATTTATTTAAAGTCTTTATTGACTTTACTCTAATACTGCTTCTGGTTTTTTTTGGCAGCCAGGGGGAGGATGGCCACAAGGCATGTGAGATCTTAACTCCTTGACCAGGGATTGAATCTACTCCCCCTGCATTTTAAGGTGAAGTATTAACCACTAGACCTGTCAGGGAAGCTCCAGTAAATTGTCCTTCTCAGTACAAAAAAGGCAAAACTAATCTACAGTCAGAAGTCAGGACAGTGCTTACCTTTGGTAGTGGTTACAGAGTTATATCCAGAAGAGAACGCGGCCCAACTTCTAGGTACTCCTAATATCCTATTTCTAGATGTGAATGTCTCATTACATGAGTGCATCTTTTCCGTAAAAAAAAAAAAAAAAAACCTCATAGAGCTATACTCTCATGACATGTACACTGTTCTGTACGTATCATAAACCTTTTTAAGAAGACTCAAATGGAGAGATGGTGTCATCCAAACACAGTCTCGTTAGTAAGTGATGGAGCCAGGATATCATGATCCTGGGCCCATTCTTAGCAACACCAGACCCGTTCTTACTCAACACATTAGTGACTGGAGACATACATATTGTGTACTATGGGCACAGGGATTAGTTTTTGCAAAAATCCTCCAGTCAATAACATGTTAAGCCCATATTTAAGATCAGGTCATGATCAATGAGATACTACCATCTTTCAGTGCCTACAGACATCCCACATTTCTCCCTGGTCATTTCAGGCCCTCTTGTGTGAGTCAGTACAGAAGAGCAAACTGATATATTTACACGACAGAGGGGAATATTCTACACGAGTGTTTTAGGAGGAGAAGCCATTTGAAAGACCAAACTTTCAATCTGACAGTTGAGCTATGTGTATACCCAACAAGAAACAATTAGATACTTCAAAGTTAGAAACAATTTTAAGAGTCAAATGTCATAAATGGATGCCTGACATCATAAAGTCATGACCCTTCTTCACTGTTTACAAACTGTATTGACATTGAGAGTCAGAGTTTACAAATTCAACAGTCACATGGAATTGAAGTAGAGATTGTTACTGGCACACTTGAAAAGTTTCAAGTTTCATCTTCAAAGCAGGACTTTAAATTTATGCTCCTTAATGCATGTGAACTCTAAAAGGAAATCCAGAGTTTAGGAAGCTGAGAAAGGGATAAGCAGTTAATAATTTTCATAGCAATTACAGTCAAAATAACTACTTTATAAAATGTGCAATATTATTATCAATTTTGTGATAAATTCTTAAATCATGTTTGTCTAACACACAATTCTTTGAAAAAATAAGCTTAAGGAATAAACAAGCAGAAATTTTTGACAGAGGAAAATAGCAAATTGAAACTGTTTTTAAAGAAATCCTCATTTCATACCTAACTGGCCTTAATCAAAAAGATAACAAATAGGGCTTCCCTGGTGGTCGAGTGGGTAAAGAGTCCACCTTGCAGTGCAAGGGACACCGGTTCAATCCCTGGTCTGGGAAGATCCCATATGCCGCAGAGCTGCTGGACCAGTGTATCCAATTACGAGCCAGCGCTCTGGAGTGCATGTGCCCAGAGCCAATGCTCTGCAACAACAGAAGCCACTGTGATGGGAGGCCTACAGATGCCAAAGAACAAAGATGGAAATAAATGAAAGAACAATAGAAGTGGCCAAAATAAATAAATAAACACTAAAAAAGAGGCCAAAATTAAAAAAAAAAGATAACAAATAAGTGTTGGTGAGGATGTGAAAAAAGGGAAACTGCATGCCTTGTTGGTAAACTGGTATTACCACAATGGATACTATGGAGATTCCTCAAAAACTTAAAAACAGAACTACCATAATATATATAGCAATTCCATTCCTGGGTATTTATCCAAAGAAGACAAAATCACTAATTCAAAAAGAAATATGCATCCCCATATTAACTGCAGCATTATTCATGATAGGCAGGACAGGAAACCAACTTGAATACTCACCAACAGATAAATGGATGTGGTATATATACACAATACAATGTTACTTAGCCATTAAAAAGAAGGAAATCTTGTCATTTGTATAGGTGGACCTGGAGACTATTACACGAAGTGAAATGAGTCACAAAGAGAAAGACAAATATGATTTCACTTGTATGTGTAGTCTAAAAAACAAAACAAACCTATCTAAACAGAAACAGGCATGGATGTAGAGAACAAACAGGTGGTTGCTAGAGGACAGAGTTACAGTGAGGGAGAAAGAGAGGAGGGAAATTAAGAGGTCCAACCTTCCATTACAAAATAAAGGAGTCACAGGTATGAAATGTACAGCATGAAGAATACAGTCAATCACTCGGTAATATCTTATGGTGAAAGTGTTAGTCGCTCAGTTGCTGACTCTTTGTGACCCCATGGACTGTAGCCCACCCGCCAGGCTCCTCTCCAGGCGAGAATACTGGACTGGTCGCCAGGTCCTCCTCAGTAAGAGGTATGCAGAGTCCTAAAAGACATCCCACTCTCCTACAGAGTAGGCTGGCAACATCTTCGGCACAATGCTAATGTTTTCCCTCAAAAAAGGTAAGAATTTGCTATATGACACAGGGTGCTCAAACCTGGTGCTCTGTGACTACCTAGAGGAGTGGGATGGGGTGGGAGTGGGGAGGAAGGGTCCAGGGGGAGGGACTTAAGTATGCCTATAGAGAAACCAACACAACACTGTAAAGTAACTATCCTCCAATCAAAAATAACTAAGTTTTTAAAAGAGGTAAGAACCTACATATTAGGGAGTAATCCTATAAACCAATGTGAGCAATGAAGAATGAAAGGAGAATACAGATGGGCTTTAAGAGGGCTACAACCTCTTAAAATCAAAACGAAACAAAAGTAGAGAATCATTTGTTCATAGTCATCTGCAAATCAGACTGATTGATATTATTAGCCAATGAGGGGAATGAAAATGAGGGAAATGAAAATGAAAACTCTAGTGGAAAGTGCTTTGTTATGATCAAGGGTGAATTAGAAAATGAGAAGGTGGAGTTATTCTAAGGAAGCAGAATGAACTATAAGTAAGTGATGAAATTATTTCCTTCAGCCCTTCAGGGTGATGTGGGAAGAAACAGAGTTAAATTTCTGCTGGTTGTTGAGATTAGCATGGAGGAAGAATACACTTCTTAAAAATTAAAAGTTTGTCATTAATAGTAACATAAGTTTAGGTCTGCAATAAGCAAACAAAAAAATAAATATTGACCAGTACCATTCCTTCACTACTTACCAAGCACCCATTAGAGGAATGCTGCTGTGAAATAGAAAGATAAGAAGCCACACGTGGGATTTTAAAGTTTCTAGGAGCTCCATTAGAAAAATTAGAAGAGTTAAAACTGATTTCAATAATATACTTTACCTAACAGAATATATTGAAAACATTATCACATCAACACGTCAGTATCATGAGAGATATTTTACACTTCTTTGTCTTGTACTTACTCTTTGAAATAAATTCAGTGTGCTTTTGGGTGGCGGCTCCTACACTGGGCCATACGACCCTGGAGTCCTGCATCCTGGTCAAAAAGTATACAGAGAAGAACACACACCATTTCCAATAGAGGCCAAAGGCAATAAACACATCTCAAAACCTAAGGTCATGGGTGTTAAGCACCAAAAGAAGCATTCAGATCACATGATTTCAGAAAAGGAGATGACCATAGGCCAAGGAGCTGAGCCTTTTTTGCATTAATGAATTGTTTAAAAAGGTAAGAACCTAACCCATATTAGGGGTGGGAGTGGGAAGGGTCCAGGGGAGGGCTAGTAGAAAACCAACACAACACTGTAAAGTAACTATCCTCCAATCAAAAATAACTAAGTTTTTAAAAGAGGTAAGAACCTACATATTAGGGAGTAATCCTATAAACCAATGTGAGCAATGAAGAATGAAAGGAGAATACAGATGGGCTTTAAGAGGGCTACAACCTCTTAAAATCAAAACGAAACAAAAGTAGAGAATCATTTGTTCATAGTCATCTGCAAATCAGACTGATTGATATTATTAGCCAATGAGGGGAATGAAAATGAGGGAAATGAAAATGAAAACTCTAGTGGAAAGTGCTTTGTTATGATCAAGGGTGAATTAGAAAATGAGAAGGTGGAGTTATTCTAAGGAAGCAGAATGAACTATAAGTAAGTGATGAAATTATTTCCTTCAGCCCTTCAGGGTGATGTGGGAAGAAACAGAGTTAAATTTCTGCTGGTTGTTGAGATTAGCATGGAGGAAGAATACACTTCTTAAAAATTAAAAGTTTGTCATTAATAGTAACATAAGTTTAGGTCTGCAATAAGCAAACAAAAAAATAAATATTGACCAGTACCATTCCTTCACTACTTACCAAGCACCCATTAGAGGAATGCTGCTGTGAAATAGAAAGATAAGAAGCCACACGTGGGATTTTAAAGTTTCTAGGAGCTCCATTAGAAAAATTAGAAGAGTTAAAACTGATTTCAATAATATACTTTACCTAACAGAATATATTGAAAACATTATCACATCAACACGTCAGTATCATGAGAGATATTTTACACTTCTTTGTCTTGTACTTACTCTTTGAAATAAATTCAGTGTGCTTTTGGGTGGCGGCTCCTACACTGGGCCATACGACCCTGGAGTCCTGCATCCTGGTCAAAAAGTATACAGAGAAGAACACACACCATTTCCAATAGAGGCCAAAAGGCAATAAACACATCTCAAAACCTAAGGTCATGGGTGTTAAGCACCAAAAGAAGCATTCAGATCACATGATTTCAGAAAAAAGGAGATGACCATAGGCCAAGGAGCTGAGCCTAGAATGGGTTGTGATATATGCTTATATTGACAAAAGGGATGAAAATACATTCTAAGTAGAGGGAACAGAGCCATAGTGTGGTTTTCCAGTTTATAATTTTTATGAAATAGTTTTGGGGAAGAAATTATCTCATTTGCCAAATAAATCAACTTCCAAGCACTTCTTTCTCTCTCTCAAAAAGATTCAGAGTTTCCAAAGTGGTAGGATGGCCTGGCTTGCTGCCACAAGTAGACTGACAGAAGAGTGAGAAGTTATAGGGACTTCCCTGGTGGTTCAGTGGTTTAGATTCTGTGCTTCCATTGCAACGGGTGCAGGTTTGATCCCTGGTTAGAGAGCTAAGATCCTACATGCCTCCAGGCCAAAAAAAACAGAACATGCACAATAGAAGCAATATTGTAACAAATTCAATAAAGACTTTTAAAATGGTCCACATCAAAAAAATCTTAAAAAAAAGAATTAAATTGTAGCAGATTGAAATTTTCATATATATATATATATCCTATGGGGCTTCCCTGGTGGCTTAGCAGTGAAGAATTTGCCTTCAGTGTAGGAGATGTGCATTTAATCCCTAGGTTGGGAAGATCCCCTAGAGGAGGGCTATGGCAATCCACTCCTGGGTTCTTGCCAGATAAATACCATGGACAGAAGAGCCTGGTAGGCTACAGTCCATAGTCACAAAGAGTCAGACATGACTATAGCAATAGAGCACACATATTCTGTATGTGTATGTGGTGTGTACACATATAAAATGAAATTGTAACTAGGTTGCATGCTCACAGTGCTAAGTTTCCATAACTATATTGAAAACATTATCACATCAACACGTCAGTATCATGAGAGATATTTTACACTTCTTTGTCTTGTACTTACTCTTTGAAATAAATTCAGTGTGCTTTTGGGTGGCGGCTCCTACACTGGGCCATACGACCCTGGAGTCCTGCATCCTGGTCAAAAAGTATACAGAGAAGAACACACACCATTTCCAATAGAGGCCAAAAGGCAATAAACACATCTCAAAACCTAAGGTCATGGGTGTTAAGCACCAAAAGAAGCATTCAGATCACATGATTTCAGAAAAAGGAGATGACCATAGGCCAAGGAGCTGAGCCTAGAATGGGTTGTGATATATGCTTATATTGACAAAAGGGATGAAAATACATTCTAAGTAGAGGGAACAGAGCCATAGTGTGGTTTTCCAGTTTATAATTTTTATGAAATAGTTTTGGGGAAGAAATTATCTCATTTGCCAAATAAATCAACTTCCAAGCACTTCTTTCTCTCTCTCAAAAAGATTCAGAGTTTCCAAAGTGGTAGGATGGCCTGGCTTGCTGCCACAAGTAGACTGACAGAAGAGTGAGAAGTTATAGGGACTTCCCTGGTGGTTCAGTGGTTTAGATTCTGTGCTTCCATTGCAACGGGTGCAGGTTTGATCCCTGGTTAGAGAGCTAAGATCCTACATGCCTCCAGGCCAAAAAAAACAGAACATGCACAATAGAAGCAATATTGTAACAAATTCAATAAAGACTTTTAAAATGGTCCACATCAAAAAAATCTTAAAAAAAAGAATTAAATTGTAGCAGATTGAAATTTTCATATATATATATATATCCTATGGGGCTTCCCTGGTGGCTTAGCAGTGAAGAATTTGCCTTCAGTGTAGGAGATGTGCATTTAATCCCTAGGTTGGGAAGATCCCCTAGAGGAGGGCTATGGCAATCCACTCCTGGGTTCTTGCCAGATAAATACCATGGACAGAAGAGCCTGGTAGGCTACAGTCCATAGTCACAAAGAGTCAGACATGACTATAGCAATAGAGCACACATATTCTGTATGTGTATGTGGGTGTGTACACATATAAAATGAAATTGTAACTAGGTTGCATGCTCACAGTGCTGCAAAGTTTCCATAACAGAGTAGACTAATTGGACTCAGGACGCTCATACCTCCATGTACAATGCAGGGAGTCCAACAACTGGCAGATTCCTCATTTCTCACTCCGGCTGAGACCAGGAATTTCAAATTTATCTTCCTGAGGAAGGGAAAGGCACTACGGAGTCACACTCACTCAAATCCTTGCTCCCAAGTGTACGGATCACCTTTGCTTGTGGTTTGATTTGACAGATTATGTACGTTTGCTTTTTTCAAGTCAGCAAGACCTACATGATTCTCACCAACCCACCCTAGACCTGCCTAGCACACTGGAAATGGGCCAAGGTAACACAAAGCAGAAATTCGGTCCTACACAAAGGAATCAACAGTGCTTGGGGGTAAAACTGTATGGATATATTCAAACCCTGCCCTGCCAACACTTGCAACTCAGGCAGCAAACTCGTTGACTGTACTGACTCATTCTATTAACCCAGGGATAGATGTACTGACTCGTTAGCGATTGGAAGACCTTGAGAGGAATTAAGAACAAAACATGAGACAGAAGGGACCATTCAATCTATTGGGAGTACAAAACTACAGAACAAAAGATCCCTCTGCTCCATCAGCAACTTTGTTGTCAGAAAAATGGCCCCACCCTTCTCCTTGAATTTGAGGAATTATCTAACTAAAGAGTGCCTTCTTTCAACTTTAGACAATAAGAGGTTGAATAATATTTCACTGTATATATGTACAGCAGAAATTAACACAATATTGTAAAGTAACTATACTCCAATAAAAATTAATAAAATGAGGACTTCCCTGGTGGTCCAGTGGGTATGAATTTGCCTGCCAAACAAAATCCTATAAAGCAACTAGCCTTCAATTAAAAATAAATTTAAAATTAAGGAAAAAAAAAGAATTTGCCTGCCAATGCATGTATCAAGGGTTCAATCCCAGGTCTGGGAACATTCCAAATGCTGTGGAGCAACTAAGCCCATGTGCCTCAAGTACTGGAGCCCTTGGAGTCTAGGGCTCACTACCACAACTACTGAAGCCCACACACTTACAGCCTGTGCTCCACTACAAGAGAAGCCACCGCAGTGAGAAGCCGGTGCACTGCTGCTAGAGGATGGTCCCTGATCTCTGCAACTAGAGAAAAGCCAGTGTGCAGCAACAAAGAGCAACACAAAATATCAACCCAGCACAACTGAAAGTATATATGTATGTATGTGTGTGTGTGTGTGTATATATATATATATATATATACCTATGGCCATGACTGCCCATTAGTTCAATGATCTTCCATTCCTTCTATGTCTTTCAGATTTTGACCAGAGAACCAGAACTAAAAGTACATGTACACTAAGAGATTTATTGCAAGGAACTGGCTTATGCAGTTGTGGGGCCTGGCAAGGCAAGTATGGTACCCACAGGACAAGTATCAGTAAGGGCAGGTTGGAACTCTCTCCCACAGGATGAAGCCACAGCCCGCAGGCTGAATTTCTTCTTCTGGAAAAGCTCCCTTCTGCTCATAAAGTCTTTCAACAGATTGAATCGGATCCACTTCGTTTATCTGAGGTAATCTCGCTGACTTAGAGTCAATTGATTATGGACTTAGAGCACATCTATAAAACACCTACACAGCCACACCTCTGTGAGTGTTTCAATAATCGCTGAATGTAGCCCAGCCAAGTTGACACCAACTTTGACACCTCTTGACACAATCCCTCCTTCTCCAGCCAAATGTACTCTACCAGACTGCGTCACCAGCAGCACAGGCACCAGGCCTTTGCATAATGGCGACTCTGCATGGACTGCCTCTCCTTGCCCACCTGCCTTGCCCAGCCCACCCTCCACGTGCCCGCTTCACAGCCTATCTCTATAAAACTCCAGAGACTATCTTGTTCTTGCTGTTCTTGGTATTTGTGGTGGAGTCTCAAAGGATCACTACCTTTTTCTCCTGTCTCTTTCCTGAGACTATAAATCATTGGTAATAGAGATGTCTTCTATCTAGGCCTCCCTAACATAGGGGACAGCAGGCTCTGAGTGGCTGTAATGACAGTGGCTGTAACCCAGGGAGACCAAATCCTTCCTATTCAGTTTTATTCATCCCAAGGATCGTCTGGAAAAACAATTCAGGTGAAAAGTCTATTTCTCAGTATTTCTCAATTACTCGTTTCAAAGAGAAAGAATTCAGATTATAGAGCACAAAGTTAAGAATGGCATGTCTTTTCACTATTCTGAGCTATTGTCCAAATCTAGGTTTGTTAAAGAAAATGGGTGTGATTTATATTCCAGATGCTTAGGTACAATCATGGGGCTTCCCAGGTGGCACTAGTGGTAAAGAACCTGCCTGCCAATGCAAGAGACATAAGAGATAAAGGTTTAATCCCTGAGTCTGGAAGATCCCTTGGAGGAGAGGATGGCAACCCACTCCAGTATTCTTGTCTGTCTCCCCACAGACAGATGAGTCTGGTGGATTACAGTTCTCAGGGCTGGACACAAATGAACCGCCTTAGCACACAGGTAGGTATAATCTTGACAGCTCTCCCTCCTTCCCCTTGCCCTAGAAATATCTTTGTATTTCATGCTGAAGGGTCCCTTTCTTTTGCAGATTCTACAGTATGGTTGGAACTGCCTGGAAGAGTAATTTTATTTGTGAGGAAATATATTTAAAAACGGATCCACTTCGTTTATCTGAGGTAATCTCGCTGACTTAGAGTCAATTGATTATGGACTTAGAGCACATCTATAAAACACCTACACAGCCACACCTCTGTGAGTGTTTCAATAATCGCTGAATGTAGCCCAGCCAAGTTGACACCAACTTTGACACCTCTTGACACAATCCCTCCTTCTCCAGCCAAATGTACTCTACCAGACTGCGTCACCAGCAGCACAGGCACCAGGCCTTTGCATAATGGCGACTCTGCATGGACTGCCTCTCCTTGCCCACCTGCCTTGCCCAGCCCACCCTCCACGTGCCCGCTTCACAGCCTATCTCTATAAAACTCCAGAGACTATCTTGTTCTTGCTGTTCTTGGTATTTGTGGTGGAGTCTCAAAGGATCACTACCTTTTTCTCCTGTCTCTTTCCTGAGACTATAAATCATTGGTAATAGAGATGTCTTCTATCTAGGCCTCCCTAACATAGGGGACAGCAGGCTCTGAGTGGCTGTAATGACAGTGGCTGTAACCCGGGGAGACCAAATCCTTCCTATTCAGTTTTATTCATCCCAAGGATCGTCTGGAAAAACAATTCAGGTGAAAAGTCTATTTCTCAGTATTTCTCAATTACTCGTTTCAAAGAGAAAGAATTCAGATTATAGAGCACAAAGTTAAGAATGGCATGTCTTTTCACTATTCTGAGCTATTGTCCAAATCTAGGTTTGTTAAAGAAAATGGGTGTGATTTATATTCCAGATGCTTAGGTACAATCATGGGGCTTCCCAGGTGGCACTAGTGGTAAAGAACCTGCCTGCCAATGCAAGAGACATAAGAGATAAAGGTTTAATCCCTGAGTCTGGAAGATCCCTTGGAGGAGAGGATGGCAACCCACTCCAGTATTCTTGTCTGTCTCCCCACAGACAGATGAGTCTGGTGGATTACAGTTCTCAGGGCTGGACACAAATGAACCGCCTTAGCACACAGGTAGGTATAATCTTGACAGCTCTCCCTCCTTCCCCTTGCCCTAGAAATATCTTTGTATTTCATGCTGAAGGGTCCCTTTCTTTTGCAGATTCTACAGTATGGTTGGAACTGCCTGGAAGAGTAATTTTATTTGTGAGGAAATATTCTCTAATTACTAATATTTGAGTAACTATCATATCCCAAGCACCATCTCGATTTTCCCACACAGAAATTATAAGGTAGGTACTTTCATTATCTCCTATTTAAAGATGAAGAAATAGACTTAGCAGGTTTCATCTTGGGCAGGTCACTAAACCCTAAGGACAGTAATGCCTACTCCAGTGTGTTGTTATGAAGGTCGAGTAAGTGAAGGTGGTCACTACTGAGCCAGGTACAAAAAGGGACAAGTAGATGAAAAATAGTATTTGTGGGACTTCCCTGGCAGTCCAGCAGCTAAGATTCCAAGCTCCCAAAGCAGGGGGCCCAGGTTCAATCCCTGATCTGGGAACTAGATCCCACATGCCACAACTAAGCATTCACATGCTACAACTAAAGATCCCACATGCCACAACCAAGACCCAGTGCAACCAAATAAACAGTAAAATAAATATTTTCTTTAAAAAGTAGAAATTGTATGTTGCTTGGCAAAGGTGCTTCTGCTACACTTGTTCAACTATAAATCTCTAGAGGGTGGATCATACAATTGTCTAAGCCTTCAAGCCTATCAGGTCTTCTCCAGACAAAACTAAGTGAAGAAAACAACTTGTGTTGCTCAGGTATGATATGGTTTGCTTCAGAAGAATCATTTGGGGAGCAAGTTGAAAAGAAGATCCCTAGGATTTCCCTAGTGGTCCAGTGGCTAAGACTCCCCACTCCCAATGCAGGGAACCTGGGCTTGATCCCTGGTCAAGGAACTAGATCTCACACACAGCAACAAAGATCCAACGTGCCACAGTAAGACCTGGCGCAGACAGATAAATAAACGTATTTTTTAAATGATAAAAAACAAGGATTCCAGGACTTCCCTGGTAGCTCAGCGGTGAAGAGTTCGCCTGTCAATGCAGGAGACACAAGTTCAATCCCTGACCTGGGAAGATCCCACATGCTGTGGAGCAACCAAGCCCATGAGCCACAACTGTTGAAGCTACACTCTAGAGACTCACGAGTCGCAACTATTGAGCCCATGTGCTACAAGGATTTAAGCCTGTCTGCCTTACAGCCCAAGTTCCACAACAAGAAGCCTGCTTGCCTTAACTAGAGAGTAGTCTCCACTCCCTGTACCTAGAGAAGAGCCTGCATAAGCAGTGAAAACCCAGAATAGCCAAAAATAAATAAATAATTTTTTTAAAAAGATGAAGATTTCTAGGACAATCCCTATCTTCAAAGAACTGAGAAGAAAGAAACTGGCTTTTTAAATAAGCTCAAGTAATTCATACATACTCCTGAATTGAAGAGCAACTATCAAAGATGTATTGTTGTAAATACATATAAACAGATACACACACACATACATATATATGCATATAAACTAATTTTTATGAAAAAGGGTGAAAAGATGTCCATTTCTGTGATTTTTCACCAGAACTGGAGCCACTGGACACAATTTACATTGCACAAGGAGTGACACATTCAAGCAGAAACCTACAGTATTTCTCTTCCTAAATAAGTCAATACCAAACTATACATTTGAAAAATATGAAAAGGTACCAGAATGAAGCCAGTAGTAGTTCCCAACTTGAAAATCACTTCAGATGATTCATGTAGATGGGCTCCATTACAGACTGACTGAATTAGAGTATCTAAGGGTCAAATCTAGGCATTTAGATGGTGAAATTTTTCTGCAGATGATTCTGACTATCTTTCTAGTTAAGAATCACTGATAGGACTTCCCTGGTTGTCCAGTGGTCCATAATTTCCTGCCAATGTAGGGGAGACGGGTTCTATTCCTGTTCTGGGAAGATCCCACATGCCATGGGGCAACTAAGTCCATGCACTACAACTACTGAGCCCAAGCTCTAGAGCCTATGCTCTGCAACAAGAGAAGCCATCAGTGAGAAGCCCTGGCACTACAGCTAGAGAATAGACTTCACTTGTCACAGCTAGAGAAAGCCTGTGTGTGTGGCAATGAAGACCCAGCACAACCAGAAGTAAGTAAATAAATAAAATTAAAAGAAAAAGTATCACTGATAACCATCATGAGATGTACTTTCCCGGTTTCCAAGGTAGTGCTGACCTGTTTGTTTCTCTGTAGAACAAAGTTGTCAACAAAGCAGAAGATGAATGTGGCTCAAGCACTGCCAGACATCATATTACCATGGCTCTCAGAACCTGTCCCTTAATTTATGCTATGAAGAGCCAAGGGAGGACAACAACACAGATATTTTGGTGGCCACTAACTAAAGTGCACACAGGCACAAGTACAGATCCACATGCCCATAAGTCTTGGGTCTCCAGCCAGCATTTTCTTCTCACTGCTTCCTCATTCTGGAACTCTCTGGTCTCCATATTCTATGCTTATTTTCACCAGCTTTGATTAGCTGATCCAAGTGTCTCTTCATCTAGCTGAAGACATTGAAGGTAAGTGACTTGATGGGATCCCTCCACTATAGAACACTGGAACCAGGACTCAGACTAGCTCTGACTTCAGTCCAACATTTCCCTCAATACTTGTTTACTCCCTGGACATTCAGTGGGATGCTCCCTCTCTCTCCAGCCCAACAAGCGGGACAGGACTTGGCTCTGAAAAGGGCCATGGACTTGGTCTGCTGCCCTGCTGTTGCTATCTGGAAATCCTCAACTTTTTTAACAAGAAGCCCTGCATTTTTATTTTGAACATTGGCTTGTAAATTATGGAGCTGACCCTGCCTACAAGTGAAGGGGGCTGCTCACAGTCCCTGAGACAAACTAGTCATTCACCTGGGAACCTGCAGAAAATAGAGAGCTTACAGTTCAGTTTTCAGAGTTTCAGCATCAGCTTTGGCCACCCCCACCCAGATCGAAAGAGATCTAAAATCTAGAAAGATCTTAGATTCCCTGAAGCCTCAAACCCTCAAGTCTTACCTAGACAAACCTCATGAAAAAGAGCTCTGTTCTCCAGGTATGTGCTAATAGAGATAGTATTTCAATTACCCTTTGACCCTTGCTGGAAGGCAAGGTAATTGCATTCTTATTTAACTTTGCATTTGCTAATAGAAATGATGTCTAATTGGACAACATTTAAAAATTCTCTTCTCACCAGATCATTCTTTAAAAATTATACTTTCAAAAAAATAAAATAAAAATTATACTCTCAAACATATCAACCATCATCAACTTGTACTCTGACAGTTTTATAAACAGTCCACATTTTGAAAATTTTTTTCAAACAAATCTTGGTAACTGTTTCCTGTTTTTCTTAAGCTTATAATGACAGTGTTATTTTCATTTGTTTAGTTAGGCTTAGTTATCTTATCTGACATGGCCAGATGATCCAGCCTTGTTTTTCAAGTAGTGTTTTTAATTTCACAAGGTAATGCATCAGTTGGAAGCAACTGCTTGTGTTTTATTTTGTTTTAAGAAGCTGCCTTTAGTGATCAGGAAAGATAACATTTAAAATAAGGAATGGCCAATGCATTTTCTTTGGAAATTATTTTAAAGATGAAAAAAAAACCTTATAAATCACCACATTCACTGTCCTTATTTTCCGATAAGAATAGAGATTATGATGTGCTCAATGAATCATGTCAAGTTTATAGCACAGAAAAAGATTCCAGGGCTACATCTTAGCATGTCTGTTCTTAACTAGTTCCAAATAAGTTAGGCTAATGATCACTTAAATGTACTGCAGAGTTCAAGCCATGACCCTAGAAGTTGAAGTGCATATTATTTTAATCCTTAAAAAAGTCCCTCCACTACGCTCTCAAAAGATGTTAAGAATCACTATTATATAATACTTGATAAATATTAATCAACAATATTACTTATGGAGACATTATAGGAAGGTCACACAAAATACATCACTTACCTAACACTATATTTAAATCCTTAATGGCATCATCATTGTGAGATGGGACTACTCTTTGCCATGTCAAACTTTACTTAAGAAGGTGACACAAATGTAGGACATGCAATCTGATCACAGAATATCTGAATCAGAGAGGAGTAATTATGAATCACAAAGGAACTGTTCCCAGAACTGATGAAAAGCATTCAGCCTTTTGGTCATTCATTGGCCATACCTGGATCACTACCCTCATACCCTTGGATCTTTCTTATTTATAGAAGTACCGGTATCTCACTAGACTGAGCCTCTTAAAGGCAGAAAAAGCTGGAAGGCAAGGTAATTGCATTCTTATTTAACTTTGCATTTGCTAATAGAAATGATGTCTAATTGGACAACATTTAAAAATTCTCTTCTCACCAGATCATTCTTTAAAAATTATACTTTCAAAAAAATAAAATAAAAATTATACTCTCAAACATATCAACCATCATCAACTTGTACTCTGACAGTTTTATAAACAGTCCACATTTTGAAAATTTTTTTCAAACAAATCTTGGTAACTGTTTCCTGTTTTTCTTAAGCTTATAATGACAGTGTTATTTTCATTTGTTTAGTTAGGCTTAGTTATCTTATCTGACATGGCCAGATGATCCAGCCTTGTTTTTCAAGTAGTGTTTTTAATTTCACAAGGTAATGCATCAGTTGGAAGCAACTGCTTGTGTTTTATTTTGTTTTAAGAAGCTGCCTTTAGTGATCAGGAAAGATAACATTTAAAATAAGGAATGGCCAATGCATTTTCTTTGGAAATTATTTTAAAGATGAAAAAAAAACCTTATAAATCACCACATTCACTGTCCTTATTTTCCGATAAGAATAGAGATTATGATGTGCTCAATGAATCATGTCAAGTTTATAGCACAGAAAAAGATTCCAGGGCTACATCTTAGCATGTCTGTTCTTAACTAGTTCCAAATAAGTTAGGCTAATGATCACTTAAATGTACTGCAGAGTTCAAGCCATGACCCTAGAAGTTGAAGTGCATATTATTTTAATCCTTAAAAAAGTCCCTCCACTACGCTCTCAAAAGATGTTAAGAATCACTATTATATAATACTTGATAAATATTAATCAACAATATTACTTATGGAGACATTATAGGAAGGTCACACAAAATACATCACTTACCTAACACTATATTTAAATCCTTAATGGCATCATCATTGTGAGATGGGACTACTCTTTGCCATGTCAAACTTTACTTAAGAAGGTGACACAAATGTAGGACATGCAATCTGATCACAGAATATCTGAATCAGAGAGGAGTAATTATGAATCACAAAGGAACTGTTCCCAGAACTGATGAAAAGCATTCAGCCTTTTGGTCATTCATTGGCCATACCTGGATCACTACCCTCATACCCTTGGATCTTTCTTATTTATAGAAGTACCGGTATCTCACTAGACTGAGCCTCTTAAAGGCAGAAATAAACGATGTTTTAATTGTTCATCCTTTCATATCCAGCATCTAGCACAACGCCTGGCACACAGCAAGCAAATAAATGAACAAAGAAATGGATGATTAAATACCTTACGGAATTCCTGAATCTTCACACATATTTGTTACAGAGAAGGAGAGATTTATAATCTCAATGAAGGCAGAAAAGTAGGTGTTATACTCTGGGGGAAAAAAGTAACCTCCTAGGCCTTGTACTATGTTAATGATGCAGCAAACGTAATTAAACAATTAATGAGTGAGGTGAAGCATATATTTATTCACTTACTTGCAAGCAAGCCAACTCCACTTGCAAGGGAACCAATCCAGGCTGTTTTTCCTTTTCCTTCACCAAAGGCATCCAGCCATTCTACGTACAAGACGCCAACAGCTAACGGAGATCCGTAACACAAAAACTGAGTAAAGAAGGAGCGAGCACAATCACCCAGCCCCAGCCACCATCAGGGGACTTTTTAAATTCCATTGTAACGTGAGATCAAAGAGGTGTTTCTTGGTGGATCCTAAGCAAAAACAAAAAGAAAAGCATATTTAGAGTGCAGTGAGGCTTTGAACTTTAGATTAAAAATAGCTCCCCCCTAAATTACAACATTAAAAAGCTCTCTAAAAATATATAAGGAAAAGGATAAAAGACCTCTGACATATTAAGTTAACTTTAAAATTTTTATTTCTGATTTGAATAGGAATATATCCACATGCTTCCGAAAAGTGTTTTTTGTATTATAAAAAGTATAAATTAGGAGTTTGGGATTAACATATACATACTATTATATATAAAATAGATAACCAAAAGGTACCCACTGTATAGCATAGGGAACTATAATTAGTGTTTTGTAATAATCTATAAGGGAAAAGGATCTAAAAAAGATATATATATATATATATATATATATATATATATCCACACATATATACATATATGTAAATACATATATATATATATATAACTCAATAACTTTTGTGATATACACCTGTAAATAACATGACACTGTTACTAAAGCTCATACCCTTGGATCTTTCTTATTTATAGAAGTACCGGTATCTCACTAGACTGAGCCTCTTAAAGGCAGAAATAAACGATGTTTTAATTGTTCATCCTTTCATATCCAGCATCTAGCACAACGCCTGGCACACAGCAAGCAAATAAATGAACAAAGAAATGGATGATTAAATACCTTACGGAATTCCTGAATCTTCACACATATTTGTTACAGAGAAGGAGAGATTTATAATCTCAATGAAGGCAGAAAAGTAGGTGTTATACTCTGGGGGAAAAAAGTAACCTCCTAGGCCTTGTACTATGTTAATGATGCAGCAAACGTAATTAAACAATTAATGAGTGAGGTGAAGCATATATTTATTCACTTACTTGCAAGCAAGCCAACTCCACTTGCAAGGGAACCAATCCAGGCTGTTTTTCCTTTTCCTTCACCAAAGGCATCCAGCCATTCTACGTACAAGACGCCAACAGCTAACGGAGATCCGTAACACAAAAACTGAGTAAAGAAGGAGACGAGCACAATCACCCAGCCCCAGCCACCATCAGGGGACTTTTTAAATTCCATTGTAACGTGAGATCAAAGAGGTGTTTCTTGGTGGATCCTAAGCAAAAACAAAAAGAAAAGCATATTTAGAGTGCAGTGAGGCTTTGAACTTTAGATTAAAAATAGCTCCCCCCTAAATTACAACATTAAAAAGCTCTCTAAAAATATATAAGGAAAAGGATAAAAGACCTCTGACATATTAAGTTAACTTTAAAATTTTTATTTCTGATTTGAATAGGAATATATCCACATGCTTCCGAAAAGTGTTTTTTGTATTATAAAAAGTATAAATTAGGAGTTTGGGATTAACATATACATACTATTATATATAAAATAGATAACCAAAAGGTACCCACTGTATAGCATAGGGAACTATAATTAGTGTTTTGTAATAATCTATAAGGGAAAAGGATCTAAAAAAGATATATATATATATATATATATATATATATATATCCACACATATCTACATATATGTCAATACATATATATATATGTATAACTCAATCACTTTTGTGCTGTACACCTGTAACTAACATGACACTGTAAATCAACTACACCTGAAAGTAAAAACAAAAAGATATAGAGTGAAGTCTCCTTCCCAAATGGAACCCCATTCGCCAGGTTCCCACCCCCATACAACCACAGGAAATGACTGTTTTTGGTTTCCTGTCACGTGTTGATCCTCAGGAAGCAGACTCTTAGCAAGGGCAGGTTTATTAAAGGTGCTGTCTATGGAAGAGAAGAGACAGCAGTAAGAGGAGGCAGATAGCCATACAGAGTTAAGAGTTAGGGGGACTTCCGAAGCTGGGCTGACCCTTCGGAGTTGCCCTGAGTGGGGCATGAGGAGCTGGTCCTTCACACCCTCATGTTGAGAATTCACTGACTGCAGGCCACTCCAGAAGGGGGCGTGGCCTCAGGTGAGGTGACTGTTCAAAAAAGACAATCCTTACCCATGGGAGCTGTCACCTGAAGCCATCTTGTCAGCTGCCCTTCAGCTGCGGGGGCAAGAAATTTTTCCTTCCAAAAGGGGAACTGGAGCAGTGAGCAGGCAGCGCGTCACAGTGTTCATCAACTCAAGTATCCTTCCAGAGTTTCTTTTAAAAAAAATTAACTTACTGATTTATTTTTGGCTACACTGGGACTTCCTTGTGCTGCACAGGTGTCTCATTGCAGTAGTTTCTCTTGCTGTGGAGCATGAGCTCTAGGCCTGGGCTGTGGCTCCTGCTCTCAAGCTCTAGAGCACAGGCTCAGCAGTTATGGCACATGGACTTAGCTGCTCCATGGCAAGTGGGATCTTCCCAGATCAGGGATGGAATCTGTGTCCCGCACATTGGCAGGTGGATTCTTAACCACTGGACCACCAGGCAAGTCCCCTTCCAGAGTCTCTTTATGAATATATAAGTAAAAGCAAACAAATGGTTTTAGATATCCCTTTGTTCAACAAAACATTCATTTGATTCAAAGTGAAAAAAATGACAAAAGATACAGTCTCCATCAACCTAGTCCCTGCCTAACTTCCATACCCTCCACAGGTAACCAATGTTTCTTGTTTCTTTTATGTCCTTCTAGAATTAACTTATGAACATGTAATTTAACTCAGGTACAGATTACCTCTAATTATTTTTCCCCCAAAATAGCATGTTATATACATTGGTACGTGTCTTCCTTTTCCTCCTTGAAAATACCCTGAAGATCTTTCACATCAATACATAGTAACCTTTCTCATTCCTTTCCTTTGACTACCTATCTTCCAGCACTTCTTAATTCTTTAACCAATCCCCGGTGCTTCCAATGAAAACCAGCGAATAATCTCACATACACATATATCTTTCTGCATATCTGAAAAGAACTGATGAATCAGTTGCAAATATGCATTCATAACTATAATTAGTATTAGCAAATTGACTTTAAGGGATTAAACTAATTTATATGAGCTCTGGCAACTTTGGGTGTGTTGTAAAACTTTTGGATATCGGCCAATTTGCTGGCTTTAATTTGTATTTCTCACCATTCTCTGAATGATGTGTGTCGTTTCATGGGTGAAAAGATATTTGTAATACATATCTAATTCTTGAACACAGATGGGTGTTTCTGGATTTTTCTTTCTTTTCCATTGATGTGTCTATTCACCCATCATTACCAAATTTGTTTAACTACTAAGTATTTTTTTAATTTTGGCTGAGCCACGAGGCTTTCAGGATCGCAGTTCCCTGATCAGGGAATGAATTGTCACCCACATCAGACACAGTGCAAAGTACTAACCACTTGCCACCAGAGAATTACCCCTTAAGCCTTTTTAATATATTTCACAAGTTCCAGTGTAAATAGCACCTTCCTTGTCTCTCTGTCATTGCACACCTCTTCAATATTTTCTTGGTTCTTCTTGTTTACTTTTTTATATGAACTTAGGAAGTAGTTTGGTTCTAAAATAAATCCGACAGTGCTTTCATTAGGACTGAGTTAAATTATAAACTGATTTTAAGAAAAAATATTCCTTTTAGGATGTTGAGTCTATTTTCCATTTCATATTTTTACATTTGTTTAAGTCTACTTTTGTGTTCTAATATTAAAAGTTTTCCTCAGTGCTTTTTATTTCTTTTATGTCCTTCTAGAATTAACTTATGAACATGTAATTTAACTCAGGTACAGATTACCTCTAATTATTTTTCCCCCAAAATAGCATGTTATATACATTGGTACGTGTCTTCCTTTTCCTCCTTGAAAATACCCTGAAGATCTTTCACATCAATACATAGTAACCTTTCTCATTCCTTTCCTTTGACTACCTATCTTCCAGCACTTCTTAATTCTTTAACCAATCCCCGGTGCTTCCAATGAAAACCAGCGAATAATCTCACATACACATATATCTTTCTGCATATCTGAAAAGAACTGATGAATCAGTTGCAAATATGCATTCATAACTATAATTAGTATTAGCAAATTGACTTTAAGGGATTAAACTAATTTATATGAGCTCTGGCAACTTTGGGTGTGTTGTAAAACTTTTGGATATCGGCCAATTTGCTGGCTTTAATTTGTATTTCTCACCATTCTCTGAATGATGTGTGTCGTTTCATGGGTGAAAAGATATTTGTAATACATATCTAATTCTTGAACACAGATGGGTGTTTCTGGATTTTTCTTTCTTTTCCATTGATGTGTCTATTCACCCATCATTACCAAATTTGTTTAACTACTAAGTATTTTTTTAATTTTGGCTGAGCCACGAGGCTTTCAGGATCGCAGTTCCCTGATCAGGGAATGAATTGTCACCCACATCAGACACAGTGCAAAGTACTAACCACTTGCCACCAGAGAATTACCCCTTAAGCCTTTTTAATATATTTCACAAGTTCCAGTGTAAATAGCACCTTCCTTGTCTCTCTGTCATTGCACACCTCTTCAATATTTTCTTGGTTCTTCTTGTTTACTTTTTTATATGAACTTAGGAAGTAGTTTGGTTCTAAAATAAATCCGACAGTGCTTTCATTAGGACTGAGTTAAATTATAAACTGATTTTAAGAAAAAATATTCCTTTTAGGATGTTGAGTCTATTTTCCATTTCATATTTTTACATTTGTTTAAGTCTACTTTTGTGTTCTAATATTAAAAGTTTTCCTCAGTGCTTTTTATTTCATTTTTATATAGCTAATCCTTTTTGCTAACATTATAACTGGACTTATTTCTTTGTCTTCTGTTTGTATATGTAAAAGCTATTAATATCTTTATGTTAATTTTGGATTCCACTGTCTAACTATAAAATCTTTTTCTGCAGTAAATTTTTGGATGATTATCCTGGGCATACACAGTTGCTATACAATACAGTTATATAGCCATCTACAATACCCTTACTTTGGATTCTTACGAGTCTAATCTTTTTTTCTTTTTATGTGAGATAAGGCATCCAGGATAATGTTAAATAATAAAAGTATACACATTTGTCTCACTCCTAACTTTAAAGTGAAAGTCTTCCAGTGCCATGGTATTGCCTCTGAGGCTCAGATAGATATATTTCACAAAGTAAAGGAAAAAAGTTTCTACTTTCAGACGTTATTATAAAGAATGTTTATTGTATTTTTCTCAAAAGCATTTCCAGTGCATACAGAGATGAGTGCGACTTTTTCTCCTTTTAATTTTAATATCATAAAATCTCTATTTTCTACTACTGAACCATTCTTGAATTTGTGGACTAAATCTTCCCTGGTTTATGCTCTATTTTGATTATGTAGGCCTCTTTAGGAGGGCGGTTAAATTTGAAAATGAGATTTGTCTCTTTTGTTTTTAATTTTGACTGGGTTTTGGTATCAAAATTATATCTTGAAAGAATTTGAAGACATTTACTCTTCATAAGTTCTAAAGTAGCTTATATGTCAATGGGTTAAGGCCCACGGCCAAAGGCCTGAA
Source organism: Tragulus kanchil (assembly GCA_022376925.1). NCBI lineage: Eukaryota > Metazoa > Chordata > Mammalia > Artiodactyla > Tragulidae > Tragulus > Tragulus kanchil. Next base: position 90,955,946 of record JAIOJX010000005.1, on the reverse strand, counting down.
CTTCCTGCCCTCAACAGGGATTCCCACTTAATCTTTGCCTTCTGTCTCTCTTCACCATGCCAGGTGCACAGTCAGGTTCAACAGAGTCTTCTTTGCCCACAGATTTTTCCAAACCATCCCATTGGCTCTAGTTTCATCAAGTAATAGATGAAGAGAGTGAGAATATGTCATTCTTCCATTCATGCATAACCCTAATCAGATGGTGAGGAATTTAGCTATCTTAAGAGAGTCATAGGTCCAACCATCAATTCACCTGTGCCTAGGTGAATTTCTTCACTTTGACATTCAAAGTACTGGGCGAAAGTCACATCACCACCTACCACAAATTGTGTACAAATTAACTTTCAATATTTCATAATTGAAAACTTAAAGATGTTACAATTTGTGCACAAAACTATGGAGCCTAAAATCCAGTCTCTCAGGTCACATGATTAGCAAATGGAATAGTTATAAGTATAAAAATCCTTTGAAGTATTTAGATATGACCCTTTCTGAGAAGTCTACTCTCTTCAGTACCTACTCTATTTTAAAAGTAAATAGTAAATTCTGTTCCTTCTAATGACAATGTAGTGGTACTCTGCAATTCCTGTTTAGAATATAAAGAAAATATAGTCTTGATTCCCTAAATGAGATAATGTATGGCATCAATAGACAAACACCTAACAAGACTAAAATGTTGTATAAAAAAATAAATGCAGGGCTTCCCTGGTGGTCCAATGGGTAAGGACACCACCTTGCAGTGCACACCCTTGTGCACAACGTCGTCCAACTACCGAGTGCGACTTTTTCTCCTTTTAATTTTAATATCATAAAATCTCTATTTTCTACTACTGAACCATTCTTGAATTTGTGGACTAAATCTTCCCTGGTTTATGCTCTATTTTGATTATGTAGGCCTCTTTAGGAGGGCGGTTAAATTTGAAAATGAGATTTGTCTCTTTTGTTTTTAATTTTGACTGGGTTTTGGTATCAAAATTATATCTTGAAAGAATTTGAAGACATTTACTCTTCATAAGTTCTAAAGTAGCTTATATGTCAATGGGTTAAGGCCCACGGCCAAAGGCCTGAACTTCCTGCCCTCAACAGGGATTCCCACTTAATCTTTGCCTTCTGTCTCTCTTCACCATGCCAGGTGCACAGTCAGGTTCAACAGAGTCTTCTTTGCCCACAGATTTTTCCAAACCATCCCATTGGCTCTAGTTTCATCAAGTAATAGATGAAGAGAGTGAGAATATGTCATTCTTCCATTCATGCATAACCCTAATCAGATGGTGAGGAATTTAGCTATCTTAAGAGAGTCATAGGTCCAACCATCAATTCACCTGTGCCTAGGTGAATTTCTTCACTGACATTCAAAGTACTGGGCGCAAGTCACATCACCACCTACCACAAATTGTGTACAAATTAACTTTCAATATTTCATAATTGAAAACTTAAAGATGTTACAATTTGTGCACAAAACTATGGAGCCTAAAATCCAGTCTCTCAGGTCACATGATTAGCAAATGGAATAGTTATAAGTATAAAAATCCTTTGAAGTATTTAGATATGACCCTTTCTGAGAAGTCTACTCTCTTCAGTACCTACTCTATTTTAAAAGTAAATAGTAAATTCTGTTCCTTCTAATGACAATGTAGTGGTACTCTGCAATTCCTGTTTAGAATATAAAGAAAATATAGTCTTGATTCCCTAAATGAGATAATGTATGGCATCAATAGACAAACACCTAACAAGACTAAAATGTTGTATAAAAAAATAAATGCAGGGCTTCCCTGGTGGTCCAATGGGTAAGGACACCACCTTGCAGTGCAAGGGGTGCTGGTTCGATCCCTGGCCTGGGAAGATCCCACGTGCCACGGAGAGGTTGGACCGATACGTCCAACTACCGAGTCGGAGCTCTGGAGTGCATACACCCTGAGCCGGTGCTCTGTGACAAGAGGCCAGTGCGATGGGAGGCCCAACAAAGATGGATGAAAATAGATAAATGAAAGACCAATAGAAGTGGCCCACCCACCCCACTCCCTCCCCACCCCACCATCACCCCCCAAAAATAAAATAAAATAAAATAAATGCAAGGTTTCCCTGGTGGCCCAGTGGGTAAAGAGTCCGCCTTGCAGTGCAAGGGGCCCTGGTTCGGTCCCTGGCCCAGAAAGATCCCACATGCTGTGGACATGCTGGACCGGTGTGTCCAATTAGGAGCCAGCGCTCTGGAGCACATATACCCAGAGCCAATGCTCTTCAAAGAGAGAGGCCACTGCAATGGGAGGCCCACACAGGCCAAAGAATAAAGATGGATGAAAGTAAACAAATAAAAAGCCAATAAAAGAGGCCAAAATTAATTAATTAAATAAATAAATGCAGGGCTTCCCTGGTGGCTCAGTGGTAAAGAATCTGCCTGCCAATGCAGGAAACACACATTTGATCCCTGATTCAGGAAGATGCCACTTGCTGCGGAGCAACTAAGCTTGTGCACCACAACTACTTAGCCTGTGCTCTAGAGCTTGGGAACCACAACTACTACAGCCTGTGCGCCCTAGAGCCCATGCTCCACACCAAAAGAAACCATGACAATATGACCCAAGCACTGCAACTAGAGAGTGGTCTCTGCTTGCCACAACTAGAAAAAAACCCATGAGCAATGAAGACCCAAAACAGTCAAAAATAAATAAATAAATACATACATACATACATAAATAAATAAAATTATTTTTAAAACATGCATAAGAGATTGTCCTTCATTTAAATCTTCAAGGTACAGCTCTCTAGGAAAAGTACACATTTACAAAGGCAAAGCACCACAATTATAAATAAAGCCAGTATTTTCTGGACGGCAAGGGATGGCGAGTGAAAAGGTGAGGAGTATCTCCCTTGCAAGTTCTCGAACTGAAGCAGACAGAAATGCCTTTATACACCCAGTACCTTTGCCAGGCTTTGTTTTGCTCTGCCTTGCCTTGACTGACATTTCAACACACACAACAGGAGCCAGAGAAATTCTTCTCACAGTAAATGTTTGGGAGAGCAAACCTTTGAAATACAAAGCTCCCATATATATCAATTCGGACTAGAAAGACAAGTTTTTATAGAGTTGGCCAAGAGCTTTTGACTTTTCATTGTCTCATACTCTGAGATACACGTAGTCTAAACAGAACTTTGAGAGACAGGTTATCTGAACAGAACATTTTGTACGTCTTAATTTGTACAAAAGCCTAAATCACCATTTAGTGATTTCTTATTTTCCATTAGGGTAACATCTTTCTCCTGTAGTTTATGCTATTCCTTAGATGTCTCTCACCTAAGATTTCGCTGATATTGTATATTCTGTAAGGTGTAGATTAGCCTTTCCCCCTGTTGGAAGGGGAGCCAACTTTCTTTGCGGCACTTGGGTCTCCCTCATGGGCAGATGTGGCACTGTTAATCAAGGGTTGTAGATTAGCCCCTTTCCCCTGCTTGGAAGGGGAAAAAACCTTCGAACTTTCGCAGGGCTTCCCTGGTGGCTCAGTGGTAAAGAATCTGCCTGCCAATGCAGGAAACACACATTTGATCCCTGATTCAGGAAGATGCCACTTGCTGCGGAGCAACTAAGCTTGTGCACCACAACTACTTAGCCTGTGCTCTAGAGCTTGGGAACCACAACTACTACAGCCTGTGCGCCCTAGAGCCCATGCTCCACACCAAAAGAAACCATGACAATATGACCCAAGCACTGCAACTAGAGAGTGGTCTCTGCTTGCCACAACTAGAAAAAAACCCATGAGCAATGAAGACCCAAAACAGTCAAAAATAAATAAATAAATACATACATACATACATAAATAAATAAAATTATTTTTAAAACATGCATAAGAGATTGTCCTTCATTTAAATCTTCAAGGTACAGCTCTCTAGGAAAAGTACACATTTACAAAGGCAAAGCACCACAATTATAAATAAAGCCAGTATTTTCTGGACGGCAAGGGATGGCGAGTGAAAAGGTGAGGAGTATCTCCCTTGCAAGTTCTCGAACTGAAGCAGACAGAAATGCCTTTATACACCCAGTACCTTTGCCAGGCTTTGTTTTGCTCTGCCTTGCCTTGACTGACATTTCAACACACACAACAGGAGCCAGAGAAATTCTTCTCACAGTAAATGTTTGGGAGAGCAAACCTTTGAAATACAAAGCTCCCATATATATCAATTCGGACTAGAAAGACAAGTTTTTATAGAGTTGGCCAAGAGCTTTTGACTTTTCATTGTCTCATACTCTGAGATACACGTAGTCTAAACAGAACTTTGAGAGACAGGTTATCTGAACAGAACATTTTGTACGTCTTAATTTGTACAAAAGCCTAAATCACCATTTAGTGATTTCTTATTTTCCATTAGGGTAACATCTTTCTCCTGTAGTTTATGCTATTCCTTAGATGTCTCTCACCTAAGATTTCGCTGATATTGTATATTCTGTAAGGTGTAGATTAGCCTTTCCCCCTGTTGGAAGGGGAGCCAACTTTCTTTGCGGCACTTGGGTCTCCCTCATGGGCAGATGTGGCGGCACTGTTAATCAAGGGCTCCTTTGACCTTGATCTATAGAGTAGAATCTGATCCATGCAAGGCCAGTAGGACCTCTCCCCCAGGATCCTGAATCCCGAATTAAATGTTCTAATAAAAGAAAAATACTTGGAGTTTATTGATCCCAGTGGTGGTGCATTAAAGAAACCTCTGTCAGATCCTACTACATTGGCTCCCTACGGATACCCAAGCCTGGTTTCTCCAGCCTTCCATGGTTCTCCAGCCTTCCATTTCATTCTCTTAGCTAACCTAGTCAATTATTTAAGTTAGCTAGTATATGTTTCTTTTAAATACAACAGAACAAACATGTTTTGAGTATGCAGCAATTTAGTATTTTTACCATCCATACCCAGCTTGAGCCTAACTGGGTCAAAGGTTAAGCTTAGGAGTACAGTCTGCGACCACAAAATAAGTAAATATAGATATGAGTTACCATTTTTTCTGAATATTTCATCTTATTAATTCTTCTTCATAGCTTGTGACCCAATATGATAAAATGTCTTCCCTGGTATTTTTGTGAATAAAAGTTTAAATTAATTAAAATATCACATATTAACACATATATGTGGAAACTAGAAAAATGCTATAGATGAACTTATTTGAAAAACAGAAATAGAAACACGAACACAGAGAACAAACACATGGACACCAAGATGGGGGAAGGGAGATGGGATGAACTGAGAGATTGGGACTGCCATTTACACACAGCTGTTACTATGTATAAAACAGATAACCAAGCAGAACCTACTGAGCAGCTCAGGGAACTCTACTCAGTGCTCTGTGTGAACACCTAAATGGGAAGGAAATCCAAAAAAGAGGGAATCTATGTATACATACAGCTAATTCACTTTGCTATACAGTAGAAACTAACACAATATTGCAAAGCAATTATACTCCAATAAAAAATAATCAAAGGGCTTCTCCGGTGGTCCAGTGGGTAAAGAGTCTGCCTTGCACTGCAAGGGGCCCTGGTTTGATCCCTGGCCTGGGAAGATCCTACATGCTGCGGAGCGGCTGGACCGGTGTGTCCAATTAGGAGCCAGCGCTCTGGAGCGCAAGCGCCCAGAGCCAGTGCTCTTCACAGAGAGAGGCCACTGCAATGGGAGGCCCACACAGGCCAAAGAATAAAGATGGACGAAAATAAATAAATTAAAAAAAAAAAACAATATAATAGGCCAAAATTTAAAAAACGAAAGTAATCAAAAATTAACTGAAATTTCCACTAAGCCTACTTATCTTAATATTTAGTGTTATTAACATGGGATCCTCATTCCAAAAGCTTTTTGACAACTTTCAGTTTAAATGATGTTGCACTAGATACCAAGGGACCTCCAAAGAAATATAAGGCATAGCCCTCACCACCAAGGAGCTTAGAATCCCATTAGGAAGATAAGATACATACACAAGTGAGTGACACAGAGGTGGGTGGATAGCAGATGTATAGGACAGAGAAATGGAGGCAATCGAGGCAGGAACAGGAGTGGAAGGCCTCAAGAAGCAGGTTGTTGGGGTTTTTTTTGTTTTTTTGGCCACACCCTATGGCATGTGGGAACTTAATTCCCTGGCCAGGAATCAAACCCACAGCCCCTGCATTGGAAGGTGCAGTCTTAACCACTGGACCACCAGGGAAATCTCAAAGCAGGCTGATGCTAAAGAATAATGCAGAGATTTATGAAAGGGTGGGTAGGCGAGAGGATCAAGATAAACACAGGTCTGGAATCAGGAACAGGCTTACTAGGTCTGGTATGAAGCAAAGAGGGCAGATCTTCAAAGGCTCACAGAGGAAACTATTAGAAAGATAGCATTTTCCACTGAAATTTAAGAGAAAAGTGTCCCAGTAAGCTTGTGTTTACAGCCCCAAGGTGAAGGAGGAAAGGAACAGGCTACCCTGACTAAACTGACTCCATCTTGAGGAAGAAGACTCCATCTTGCACTTTCAGTGAACTCTGGACTGTGTTTGGACTGTGTAGTCATGGAGATGAAAAATTAACAGTTGACTAGGCCTCCTGGGCTGATGAGAACCTGACTAAGGAGACCTTGTACCCAAATCTCCCTTCAGACATGAAAATGAAATGTCTGTCATATGACATATCATTTTTAATCTTAGTTAATCAATCCTTGCTGAAGACAAGCTAGGCAATATGCTTAAATGATTTTTGATTGTACTTTAGTGATTATAACCAAATCATATTTTTCTCTTTAATGCTTCCTAGCAACCTTAGAAGTTGGGATGTGGGTTTGTGCACTTAGGCTTTAGGTATAAATGTTAGCCACAAGTTCTGCTCGGGGTCCTTGGCTAAAGTGAGGCTTGGACCCACCAGTGTAATAAATGCCTTCCACTGTTTACTTTGTTACTCTGTGAGTTTGTTTCCTGAAGTCTGGTTATAACAAAGGTAGGGGCTATAAACTGTTTTTTATATATTTCACATTGTTTGTAATAAATCCTGGCATTATTAACCCACTGATATAATCTAAGTGTTGGATTTTTTTTTTCCCTAAAAAAAAAAAAAGGCAAGATCAGGACTTACCTAGTTGTCCAGTGGTTAAGACTCCATTTTCCTAATGCAGGAGGCCCAGGGTTTAATCCCTGGTCAAGGAACTAGAACCCACATGCTGTAGCTGACACTTTGCATGCAACAACTAAAAGACTATGCATGCCATAACTAAGACTCAACACAACTCAATTAAAAAAATAAAAAATAGCAAGATTAGTAAGTATCAGAAGATGTTTTATTTGGACGAGTGTTCCATGAGTATATTCAAAGTTTGGGACTCTTATTCATATAACTGTATAAAAATATGCTTCTGTACCCTGCATATATTGTAGTATATTCTAGGACACCCATTGAGAATTGGGAATCTTTTAACCTGTGTTAAAAATTCAGACTCTGCATGACAAGACATGTTATAAAACTCAAAATCAGAAGCCATTTTGAAGGACAATTTGAAGAGATTTGACGGAGAAATCAAAGACTTCACAGACAAACAAATGATACGAGTGCAGTACCACCAAACCAGCCTTACAACAAATGTTAATGGAACTTCCTTAGGTGAAAAAGAAAAGGCCACAACTGGAAACAAGAAAATTATAAAATGAAAAAGCTTAAAAAAGAAGGAAAAACACAGAACCTGACAAATTCCTTTGCATGAAAAAATCATAGCTATCATTTTTAATCTTAGTTAATCAATCCTTGCTGAAGACAAGCTAGGCAATATGCTTAAATGATTTTTGATTGTACTTTAGTGATTATAACCAAATCATATTTTCTCTTTAATGCTTCCTAGCAACCTTAGAAGTTGGGATGTGGGTTTGTGCACTTAGGCTTTAGGTATAAATGTTAGCCACAAGTTCTGCTCGGGGTCCTTGGCTAAAGTGAGGCTTGGACCCACCAGTGTAATAAATGCCTTCCACTGTTTACTTTGTTACTCTGTGAGTTTGTTTCCTGAAGTCTGGTTATAACAAAGGTAGGGGCTATAAACTGTTTTTTATATATTTCACATTGTTTGTAATAAATCCTGGCATTATTAACCCACTGATATAATCTAAGTGTTGGATTTTTTTTTTCCCTAAAAAAAAAAAAAGGCAAGATCAGGACTTACCTAGTTGTCCAGTGGTTAAGACTCCATTTTCCTAATGCAGGAGGCCCAGGGTTTAATCCCTGGTCAAGGAACTAGAACCCACATGCTGTAGCTGACACTTTGCATGCAACAACTAAAAGACTATGCATGCCATAACTAAGACTCAACACAACTCAATTAAAAAAATAAAAAATAGCAAGATTAGTAAGTATCAGAAGATGTTTTATTTGGACGAGTGTTCCATGAGTATATTCAAAGTTTGGGACTCTTATTCATATAACTGTATAAAAATATGCTTCTGTACCCTGCATATATTGTAGTATATTCTAGGACACCCATTGAGAATTGGGAATCTTTTAACCTGTGTTAAAAATTCAGACTCTGCATGACAAGACATGTTATAAAACTCAAAATCAGAAGCCATTTTGAAGGACAATTTGAAGAGATTTGACGGAGAAATCAAAGACTTCACAGACAAACAAATGATACGAGTGCAGTACCACCAAACCAGCCTTACAACAAATGTTAATGGAACTTCCTTAGGTGAAAAAGAAAAGGCCACAACTGGAAACAAGAAAATTATAAAATGAAAAAGCTTACAGAAGGAAAACACAGTCAAGGTAGGGAATCATCCACACACAAAGCTAGCAAGAAGGTTAAAAGACAAAAGTAGTGAAATCATCTATTTTCACAATAAGCAGTTAAGGAATACACAAAACAATTAATTGTAAAATATGATATCAAAAACAGTAATCATGAGGAGAGGAGAGTAAAAATGCAGAGTCTTAAAAATGTACTTGAAACTAAGAGATTAGCAACTTAAAATAAGCACATATAAATATAGACTTTTATACAGAAACTTCTGGTAACCATAAACCAAAAATATGTAATAGACACACACATGAAAAACAAAAAGAAGTCCAAACATAACACTAAAGATAGGTATCAACCTACTGAAGATGAGAAGATATCTGAAAATTATATGACAGATCAGGGATTAATACCCAACATGGGTAAACAGTGTATAAAATTCAGCATCAAAAAAACAAAAGAATTCAATTAAAAATGGATAGAAGAACTAAATAAATCTTTGTCCAAAGAGGAAATACAGATGGTCAACAGGCAAGTGAAAGGGTGTTCAACATTTCTAATCATCAAGGAAATGCAAATCAAAATCACAATGAAATATCAACTCGCACCAGTCAGAATAGCTGATATTAAAAGAACACAAATAACAATGTTGGCAAGGATGTGGAGAAAAGGGAACCATGTGCACCACTGGTGCAAAAGTAAACTGGCACAGCCACTGTGGAAAACAGTATCGAGGCTTCTCAAAAAAACACAAACAGAACTACCATATGAGCCAGATATAAGTATATACCCAAAAAAGACAAAAACACTAATTCGAAAAGATACACGCACCCCAATGTTCACAGCAGCATTATTCACAATTTCCAAAGTACAGAAGTAATCTCATTAATGTATCATCAACAGATAACTGGACAAAGAAGATGTGCATACGCATACAATGAGATACTATCCAGTCACAGAAAAGAACAAAATTTCACCATTTGCAGCAACATGAATAGACTTGGAGGGTGTTATGCTTTAGTGAAATAAGTCAGACAGAGAAAGGCAAATACTATATGATATCACTTATATGTGGAATCTAAAAGATACAACCAACTAGTGAATACAATAAAAAGAAGCAGACTCATAAATACAGAGAACAAACTATTAATAGTGGTTACCACTGGGGAGGAAGGGTAACATAGCGTAAGGGAAATGAGAGGTACACACTACTGGGTATAAGCTAGGCTCAAGGATGTCCTGAGCACCTCAGGGAGTACCAATATTTTGTAATAGCTGTAAATGGAAAGTAATGCTTAAAAACTGGATGAAAAAATTTTATAAATTTAAATAAAATAAAATGCCTAATGAAGCTAAAGATGTTGAATATGTGTGTGTGTGTGTGTGTGTGTGTGTGTGTGTGTATCTATCTATACTATATACTATATAGATAGATACACACACATATACATATATATCTCCCATATATTATAAGCTTCACCTGGACAAGAAAGGAGACCATGAAACAAAATGAACAATAATAAAAATCACTATTCAGCAAAATTAGATTATCACTGGTACAAAGGATAACAGGTTTCCTAAAGTTAGAATTTCTTCTGTTAAAGGAAAAGGAGAGTTAGGTAAATTCCAAAACATTTCCTTCAGAAAATGAACAGAACCGTTGATGTATGTCTACATTTCACTCATGGAAAACTTCAAAGCTCTAATATCTCAGATGGCAATCAGTTCTGTTCAAATGTTGCCAAGTCTCTGTTACTTCCTCAACTCTACACTGGCTGAAAAATTGTATTCTCCCAAATATAGGATGTCAGAATGCATATCTGACACTTATGAACATTTAATGCTGATGCAGAAGCCTCCTTTGCCTGAAGTGTATACAAATATTCAGTACTTTTTTCATTGTTGTTATTAAAAACAGTGATTTACAACTGATGGGTCTTATTTTCAGTCAATAGCTGCCTCAATAATTTTTCACTAAAAATTCCTTTTGGAACGTTATCTTTAGATATCTCACTAAAGATTCATAGATATATTTTCTACTTGAAGTACAGAGTAGGTAAAAATAGCAAATTTTTATCTGAATCTCAATCACTACCAAATGATCTGGTGTTGAATTATCACCTTATTATAATTGAGAGCCTATGATCATGGACTACTTCCTGCAAGAAAAAAATAGTTTATTCCAGGTTGATTTTACCTTGATCTAGGCATGCATCCATGAGGAGTGTCAAAAAACAAATCATCCTGGGTGTCATGACCTCCCTCGGTCACGTTAATGCCACTTGTATTAGGTGGGAAGCCCCAAAGCCTGGCAAGGAGGTGGATCACAGAAGCCCTTCCAGGGGTTGGTGGGGATGGAAAGGCTGCAACCACCTTTGAACACAGTGTGAGGGGTGGGAATGGGAAATGACTGTTAGAGGGACAAGGTTTCTTTGGGGTGATGAAATGTTTTACCACTATTTTTGTAAAATAATTGTTTACTTACTGGCTAAACCTTGTAGCAGGAAGAACTTCCCTAACTAGGGATCAAACCCACATCCCCTGCAGTGGGAGCTTGGACTGTTAACCACTGGACCACCAGGGAAGTTCTACAATAATTTTTAAATGTTTTAAAATCAGATATGTACAACTCTTTAATAAGATCCACTCAGCAGTACACAGTAAATGGATGGATTTTATCACAGGTGATTTTTATCTCCGTAAAGCTGTCAAAAGAAAACACATTCAAAAGCTCCTGGAGTATAAATGATCCACTTGGCTGCACAGCATCGGCTGCACAACACTGTAAAGCAACTATGCTCCAATAAACATTGATTTTTTAAAAAAATTCCTAGAAATTATGTTTTAGTTCTGACTCTAACACAGGTAACAAGTTTCACAAACTAGAGAGCAGTTCCAGTATTAGTATTGCTCTCTCCCCACTGGGCCTTTACCCATCCAAACATACATCATTTATTGCCCACCACGACAGTTTGGGAGAAAGGGATTCTGAGAATTGGGAATTATAATAAAAATGTAGGTAAATTAATCAGCCTTTGGATGTTGTAATAAAAATGAAGGTAAGCAGGGTTCCCCTGGTGGTCCAGTGGGTAAGGATGCCGCCTTGCAGTGCAAGGGGCACCGGTTCGATCCCTGGCCTGGGAAGATACCACATACCACAGAGCGGCTGGACCGATGTGTCCAACTACTGAGCCAGAGCCAGAGCTGGTGCTCTGCAGCGACAGAGGCCACTGCGATAGGAGGCCCACACAGGCCAGAGAATAAAGATGGATGAAAAGAGATAAATGAAAGACCAATAGAAGTGCCCCACAAAAAATCTTTAAAATAATAAAAAATAAAAAAAGGTAAGCAAATAATTCTTTGTGAATTATTATAAATTATGTTTATTAAAATACAGATGAACATATAAACACTAATACATACTAAAGCTCATTATTATTGTTCAGTCATTAATTCATGTCTGACTCTTTGCAACCCCATAAACTGCAGCACATCAAGCTGCCCTGTCCTACACTATCTCCAAGAGTTTGCCCAAATTCATGTCCATTGAGTTGGTGATGCCATCCAACCATCTCATCCTCTGCCACCCACTTCTCCACAATTTCATTATCTGTACAGTTTACAATTTCTAAGGTAAAATAATTTGTTATATACCAATATTATTTTTAAAAGTAAAAGAACCTACCTGTTGCCCTTCTAAATTAACTATTAAAACTCTGTAAAATCATATTGAGTCATCCTATTTAATACTAATTTATTTGGCTGTACCAGGAATTAACTGCTGCATGTGGGATCTTATATCTTTGCTGCAACATGCAGAATCTTTACTTGTGACATGTGAGATCTAGTTCCCTGATCAGGGATAGAACCCATGCCCCCTGCATTGCGAGCTCAGAGTCTTAGCCACTGGATCACCAGGGAAGTGTGTATGCACATAAAATAAGTATAACTTATGTATATATACACACATATACACTGGGGCTTCCCCAATGGCTCAGTGGTAGAGAATCCTCCTGCAATGCAAAAGACACAGGAGATGCCAGTTTGATCCCTGGGTAGGGAAGATTCCCTGGAAGAGGAAGAGGTGACTCAGTCCAGTATTCTTGCCTGGGTAGGAAGATTCCCTGAATAAAAATGAAGGTAAGCAGGGTTCCCTGGTGGTCCAGTGGGTAAGGATGCCGCCTTGCAGTGCAAGGGGCACCGGTTCGATCCCTGGCCTGGGAAGATACCACATACCACAGAGCGGCTGGACCGATGTGTCCAACTACTGAGCCAGAGCCAGAGCTGGTGCTCTGCAGCGACAGAGGCCACTGCGATAGGAGGCCCACACAGGCCAGAGAATAAAGATGGATGAAAAGAGATAAATGAAAGACCAATAGAAGTGCCCCACAAAAAATCTTTAAAATAATAAAAAATAAAAAAAGGTAAGCAAATAATTCTTTGTGAATTATTATAAATTATGTTTATTAAAATACAGATGAACATATAAACACTAATACATACTAAAGCTCATTATTATTGTTCAGTCATTAATTCATGTCTGACTCTTTGCAACCCCATAAACTGCAGCACATCAAGCTGCCCTGTCCTACACTATCTCCAAGAGTTTGCCCAAATTCATGTCCATTGAGTTGGTGATGCCATCCAACCATCTCATCCTCTGCCACCCACTTCTCCACAATTTCATTATCTGTACAGTTTACAATTTCTAAGGTAAAATAATTTGTTATATACCAATATTATTTTTAAAAGTAAAAGAACCTACCTGTTGCCCTTCTAAATTAACTATTAAAACTCTGTAAAATCATATTGAGTCATCCTATTTAATACTAATTTATTTGGCTGTACCAGGAATTAACTGCTGCATGTGGGATCTTATATCTTTGCTGCAACATGCAGAATCTTTACTTGTGACATGTGAGATCTAGTTCCCTGATCAGGGATAGAACCCATGCCCCCTGCATTGCGAGCTCAGAGTCTTAGCCACTGGATCACCAGGGAAGTGTGTATGCACATAAAATAAGTATAACTTATGTATATATACACACATATACACTGGGGCTTCCCCAATGGCTCAGTGGTAGAGAATCCTCCTGCAATGCAAAAGACACAGGAGATGCCAGTTTGATCCCTGGGTAGGGAAGATTCCCCTGGAAGAGGAAGAGGTGACTCAGTCCAGTATTCTTGCCTGGAGAATTCCATGGACAGAGGAGCCTGGTGGGTTACAGTCCATGGGGTCACAGAGAATTAAACATGACAGAGTGAGCACACACATGCATGTATATATTTCAGTACCTACAATTCTATAAGCATTTTCTATAATATTAAATAGCTATAAAAGAGAATTTGCTTCAAATAATAATTTTAGTACACCTATAAATCCAACTGTGGTGACCTTAATCAGATTGTCTCAGAAGTCACAGGAGGACTAAGCTACTTCATGGGTGTGTGTGTGCTAAGTCTTATCAGTTGTGTCTGACTCTTTGCAACTCTGTAGACTGTAGCCCACCAGGCTCCTCAGTCCATAGGATTTTCTATGCAAGAATACTAGAGTAGGTTGCCATTTCCTCTTCTGGGCATCTTCCCAGTCAGGAATAGAACCCAGGTCTCTTTTATCTCCTGCATTGGCAAGCAGGTTCTTTACCACTAGTGCCATCTGGTAAGCCCAAGCTACTTCATACTCCTGGCATATTAAGTAATGAAGAAAAAAAAGCCCAAATTAGGATATAAAAGTCAAGGTAACTATTAAAAGTTTACTCTTTCAATATCAATGCTAGGTGACTTCCTTGTTGATCTAGTGGTTAGGAATTTGTCTTCCAATTCAGGGGGTGTGAGTTCAATCCCTGGTCAGGAGCTAAAATCCCACATGCCTTGTAGCCAAAAACAAAACAAACAAAAAAACCCAGAATATTTTAACAAATTCAACAGACTCTAAAAATGGTCCATATTTTTAAAAGTCTTTAAAAATCATTATTATCAACCAAAATGGAAGAAATAACCCAAATATCCAACAACTCATAAATGCATAAACAAAAATGTGATATATCGCACAATGGAATTTTTTATTATAAATTGCATTTAGCTTTTGGTCCCAAGTTAACAGAGGAGGTAGGCAGTTTTATTCTTTCATTTTTCAAAATTTATTTTACTGAAGTGTCATTGACTTACAATGAACTGTTTCTGTTGTACAATGAAGTGTTTTACAAAGAAGTATTTCTGCATGTGTGTGTGTATGCATGTATATATATATATATATAATTCTTTTTCATACTCTTTGCCATTATGGTTTATCACAGGATACTGAACATAGTTCCCTGTGCTATACAATAGGACCTTGCTGTTTATCCACTGTACGCATAATAGTTTGCAGCTGCTAATCCCAAACTCCCAATCCATCCCTTCCCCACCCCTCATCCCCTTGGCAACACAAGTTCTCCATTCCTGTGAGTCTATTTCTGTACACAATGAAATATTATTCAGCAATAGAAAGGAATGAAGTACTGACACATGCTACAACATGTATGAACTTTAAAAACACTGTACAAAGTGAAACTTGTCCTAAGGGAAAGTACCAATCACACAAGACTACCTATTACATGGTTCCCATTTCTATGAAACTTCCAGAATAGGCAAGTCTACAGAAAGTAAATGAACAGTTGCCTCAGGCAAGGAGGGTTCAGACAACAAGAGAAATGAGTGCTGATGGGGTAGGAGGTTTCTTTTGGCAGTGATGAAAATGTTTAAGAGCGTCATTAACTCATGACCACACCCAGATTTCTAACCCAGAAACAGGTTTAAACAAAGGCAATAAAATCAAGAGATCAAGATTTTGCTTATTCTGTTTGTATTGTAGCTCCTCAAATAAAACAGAAACAGCTTTTGTTCAAGCATAGAAATGACTACAGGTCATAAAAGAAGGAGCTAAACAAAAATAAAGCATTAGTTCAGAGCTTCTAAAGTAAATGTCAGCGATCTCTGGCTGCTTTGTGTACACACATGCAAGGAGGTACAAAAAATACTATGGAGCAAGTTAATACTTTCAGTTGCTTAACGGCTTCCCTTTATTCCTCTTAGCTGCACCATAAAGACGGGGTAGAAAGGAAGAGAGGTTTTTCTAGTATCTGGTTCCACAGCAGTAGGAATTGAGCAATGGTCAAGATCATGAGTTTTGTCATCACAGACATATCTGGTTCTGATCCAGTCTAGACTACTCACCATGTGTTTTCCAGCTAAGTATTTTATGGCTCTGAGACTCAGTCTTTCCATCTGTAAAATGGGATAATAGTGAGTTTAAAGTGTCAAGTTCACTTATATGTGGAATCTTAAAAAAAAAAAGGAGTACAAATGAACTTATCTGCAGAACAGAAATACAGTGATAGATCTGGAAAACAAAGTTAAGGTTACCAGGGAGGGAAGAGGGGAAGGGACGAATTGGGAGATTGGAAATGACATATACATACTACTAGATATAAAGTAGAGAACTAAGAAGGACCTACTGTACAGCCAGGGAACTCTATTCAATACTCTCCAATGGCCTATATGGGAACTGAGTCTAAAAAAAGAGTGGATATAAGGATATGTATAACTTGTTCACTTTGATGATCACATGAAATTAGCACACCATGGTAAATCAACTATATTCCAATAAAAAAAAAAATTAAGTGCAAAGATCAGTGCCTGGCACATAGCAAAACACCTGACTAGATATTAGCTATGATTTCATGCCTATAACGGATTTCTAGGGACTCGATGGCCACTTTCTAAAAAGCAGTTCCTAGTTACTCACACCAGAATTCGACAACAACTAGTTATGGAATCATTTAGCAATTTGGGACTTCTGTGACTTCGGTATCTTTAAGTTTTTTAATACTTAGGGTATTTAAACCAAAATCTGAATACTGGCAGATTGCAATTTGGAATGATTCAAAACCCGTGTTTACCACTAGGATTTAGTTTCAAGTTTAGGAATCCCAGAACTTGTATTTTTTAAAAGTCACCCTATGGGTTCTCTGGAAGTCCAGTGGTTAGGACTCGGAGCTTTCGATGTCATGGTCCCAGGTTCTACCCCTGGTCTGGGAACTAAAATCCTGCAGGTCTAGCAGTATGGCCAAAAAAAAATTAAAAAACCTCAGTGATTCTGATCCAGGTCATCCACAGATAAACTCTGAAAACTGTTGCCCAACCATAGTGGTTCTCGACCCTGACTGCATTCAAGTCATCTGGGAAACCTTTAAACATCCCCAATGCCAGGTACCACCACCAGCCTGCTCAGCGGTGAAACCTATCCCTTCCAGCCACTTTAACATGTAGGAAAGCTGAGAATCCCTGCTCTGAAGGACAGAGCACCTTTTGACCAACTGTCCCATCTTCCATCCCAGTGGAGGAGAGACACAGAGGAGGGAGGGAGGGAAGACGACAAGCAGGAGCGGACAGAGAGTGAACGGAGCAAGTGGAAACTCTACCTGAGCCCACCCACCCCAACGCAATAGCCGGCACTCGGCTGTCCTTTCGCTCTACTCTGTCATCTATACTGTCAAGGACAACGCTTACCCAGCCCAACCCCTAAACCTCTAAAGATCATCACATCTAGGTTGGTTTCAAATAGAAACAAAAGCAAAAATTATTGCATTAGCAAACAGATTCTTTACCATCTGAGCCGGTAGAGAAGCCCCAAAAGCAAAAATCTTAAAGCCGTAATAATCATGGCAAAAGTTAATTTCTTGATTTGCTATAAGATGCTTGGGGAAAAAAATGCAGAAGGGGATCACTGTCTATAACACAAAATTTAAAAGGTGATCATATCCATTTATCTGCGTCTTTAATGAAAATGAGTGAAAGTGGCATAAGCAAGTATATCAAACAACTCAAAAAATAAATGAACACCTCCACCATGCTAATGCACCTAAGTGACTTGAAGGTTATAGAAAAGTCAGCATTTCGCTCTCCAAAGAATCACAAGTTTACCAAACAAGAGAGCAGAATAACTGGACTGTCTCAGGAGAGCATGACTTTTATTTTTCTAAGTACCCTGGAGTGTAGAGGGAGGGGAAAAAAAAAAAAAGAATGGACAGTTGCCTGCTCCCTCTACACCTCTACACTTGTGACATTTGGCTCTGTCTCCACTGGTGCTGGCAATGCTATTAACCCCACCTTTTGATGTGGCAAGTGCCCAAAATCTGCCAGCTGGTTTCTGGCCTGAGAATGAGTAATTTTACCTTTACAGCTCCAGGGAGAGCAAACACACACCACCAGCAAGAAGAGGGAAAAACCTTCTCCCATCTCTCCCACTGTCCCAGATGACCAGGCCAGGGTGAAACACCTCCAGAGCATCACTCTACCACCCATAATGCCATCCTGCTGCTGCAGAGCCATGCAAGGCAAGACCTGGGAGGAGCAACTTCAAGAAGTTCCAAGCAGGGGCTTCCCTGGTGGCTCAGTGGTAAAGAATCCACCTGGCAATGCAGGAGACACAGGTTCGGTCCATGATCCGGGAAGATCCCACACGCTGTGGAGCAACTAAGCCAGCACACCATGACTACTCAGCCTGTGCTCTAGAGCCCAGGAGTCACAACGACTGAGCCCATGTGCCGCAACTACTGAAGCCCACATGCCTAGAGCCCATGCTCTGCAACAAGAGAAGCCATCATAGTAAGAAGCCTGAGCACTGAGGACTGAAACAAGACCCAATGCAGCCAAAACTAAATAAATAAATGTGTGTGTGTGTGTGTGTGTGCTCAGTCACTCAGTCATGTCCAACTCTTTGTGACTCCATTGACTAACAAATACATAAAATTTAAAATATATATGGATGATTGAATCACTTTGCTCTACAGCAGGAAGTAGCACAACATCGTAAGTCAACAATACTTCAATAAAATAAACTTTGCGAAAAGAAGAAAAAGGGAAGTGGGAAATCTCTGTGAGGAGAAACCTCAGTGACAATGACAACCTGCTCTTTGGTCCAAAAGAGCCTACAGGTCACCATGGCCAAAGAAGAGAAAACAAAGCGGCACTGAAGTCCAAGCGAGGCTTACTTTCATTCCTTTCATTCTTTCATTTCCTCCCTTCCTTTTCTTCTCAACTTAGGGAGCTACACAGCTTATGAGCCTCTCTTTCCACATGCATCTCCACAGTCATCAGGGTACTTGTTGGTAGAATGCAGGTGAGGCTGGATCCTCAAAGTTGATAAGACAAAATCAGTTCCTTTGTCTACTGAGCACTGCAGGAAGTCGTTTGTCTTGGCAGTCTTCATACTCCAGCTTTCTCCTCTTTCCCCTGCTCAAAAATACACTTTCTTGACTCCAAAAACACCTAAAACCTTGAGGATACCCTGCCAGTTCAGTGTTTAGGACTCTGTAGTTTTACTGCCAAGAATGAGGGTTCATTCCTTGGTCAAGGAACTAAGATCCCACAAGCCTCAAGATACGGCCACAAAGAGACCTAAGATCTTGTTTTCTAAACTAGTTCTCAAGAAAAGACGGTAACTCTCTGGGCAGCAAAAAGCAAAAAAGCAAAGGACCCCACTTTAAGGTTGTATCTGCACACGAGCGTGTTTCTAATCATCAAAGCATATATTACACAGGGGATTTCAAACCTGGCTGCAACCTTGAGGCTTAAGAATGACCACTGTCTGAGCCTTCTCTAGACCCACAAAAACAAGATCTCTGGGCTTGAGGCCAGTTTGCTAAAGGGCTCCAGGTGATTTCAATGTGAACTGCTAACAGAAAGGAGTGGACCACTGCACTCACTTACATAATTGCGCCTCTCTGTGGATAAGCCTAAATTAAAAGACTTGACTGATTTTAGTTATTTAAGGTGATCTAACACTTTCTATGCATCAGACACAGTGCCATGATTTTCAAGTGGTATCTTTTTAATCTACATGAGATAAATTAGAAAAGGATTAATAACCCTCCTTCTGCCTCCAGTGTCCACAGGGTTTTATGCAGAACACAGGAAATAATATTTACAAAGCACTAGGTGTGATACTTGGCACAAACGTTTAGTCAACTAATGGGAAATCTCTGTGAGGAGAAACCTCAGTGACAATGACAACCTGCTCTTTGGTCCAAAAGAGCCTACAGGTCACCATGGCCAAAGAAGAGAAAACAAAGCGGCACTGAAGTCCAAGCGAGGCTTACTTTCATTCCTTTCATTCTTTCATTTCCTCCCTTCCTTTTCTTCTCAACTTAGGGAGCTACACAGCTTATGAGCCTCTCTTTCCACATGCATCTCCACAGTCATCAGGGTACTTGTTGGTAGAATGCAGGTGAGGCTGGATCCTCAAAGTTGATAAGACAAAATCAGTTCCTTTGTCTACTGAGCACTGCAGGAAGTCGTTTGTCTTGGCAGTCTTCATACTCCAGCTTTCTCCTCTTTCCCCTGCTCAAAAATACACTTTCTTGACTCCAAAAACACCTAAAACCTTGAGGATACCCTGCCAGTTCAGTGTTTAGGACTCTGTAGTTTTACTGCCAAGAATGAGGGTTCATTCCTTGGTCAAGGAACTAAGATCCCACAAGCCTCAAGATACGGCCACAAAGAGACCTAAGATCTTGTTTTCTAAACTAGTTCTCAAGAAAAGACGGTAACTCTCTGGGCAGAAAAAAGCAAAAAAGCAAAGGACCCCACTTTAAGGGTGTATCTGCACACAGCGTGTTTCTAATCATCAAAGCATATATTACACAGGGGATTTCAAACCTGGCTGCAACCTTGAGGCTTAAGAATGACCACTGTCTGAGCCTTCTCTAGACCCACAAAAACAAGATCTCTGGGCTTGAGGCCAGTTTGCTAAAGGGCTCCAGGTGATTTCAATGTGAACTGCTAACAGAAAGGAGTGGACCACTGCACTCACTTACATAATTGCGCCTCTCTGTGGATAAGCCTAAATTAAAAGACTTGACTGATTTTAGTTATTTAAGGTGATCTAACACTTTCTATGCATCAGACACAGTGCCATGATTTTCAAGTGGTATCTTTTTAATCTACATGAGATAAATTAGAAAAGGATTAATAACCCTCCTTCTGCCTCCAGTGTCCACAGGGTTTTATGCAGAACACAGGAAATAATATTTACAAAGCACTAGGTGTGATACTTGGCACAAACGTTTAGTCAAATGGTTACTGCTGTAGCATGTTCTAAAGGGTTTCTTAGAAGAATTGAAAGAGTGCCTCCCTCTCTTTTCCACTTCCTCACCTCCCAATTATTCCTCACTCTATGTTTTCAGGCTTCCATACATCCAGATAAGAAAAATGTCCTCACTGTGCTTTGTTCTGTTCTTTTTTCTCACTGTGTTTTTTATTTCTTTTTGGGGGTGGGGGGAGGTGGGGAAGGAGCGGGGCGGGTGGGTCACTTCTATTGGTCTCTCTCTCATTTATCTATTTTCATTCATCTTTGTTCTTTGGCCCATGTGGGCCTCCCATCGCAGTGGCCTCTGTTGTTGCAGAGTACCAGCTCTGGGTGCATGGTAATTGGACACATCGGTCCAGTCGCTCCGCGGCACGTGGGATCTTCCCAGGCCAGGGATCGAAGCGGCGCCCCTTGCACTGCAAGGCGATGTCCTTACCCACTGGACCACCAGGGAAGCCCTATTTAACTTCTAAGTGCAAAAGAAAATCAAAGATGATTATTCCCCCTCACATGGAGCTTCCGGACTACCAGCAATGAATAGTGTCATTCAAAAATTATATATATAGTGTTTCCCTGGTGACTCAGTGGTGAAGAATCCACCTGTCAGTGCAGGAGACACAGGTTCAGTTCCTGATCTGGGAAGATCCCACATGCTGTGGAGCAACTAAGGCCATGCACCACAACTGCAGAGCCTGGGAGTCACAACTAAAGAAGCCCACAAGCCCTACAGTCTGTGCTCTGCCACAAGAGAAGCCACCACAATGAGAAGCCCACGCACCAAAGTAGAGAATAGCTCCCACTTTCCACAAATTAGAGAAAAGCCCATGCAGCAGTGAAGACTCAGTACAGCTAAAAATAATTAAAATTTTAAAAATAGCAGTTAATTATAAAACATGATAAATAAAATTACAAATGAAAATGAAAAACTGGTTTGACAAATCCACGTTTTTTTGCATATGAAAAACTGTCTTTAGTGGTATCTAAAAAAAAAAAACCCTCCTTCTGCCTCCAGTGTCCACAGGGTTTTATGCAGAACACAGGAAATAATATTTACAAAGCACTAGGTGTGATACTTGGCACAAACGTTTAGTCAAATGGTTACTGCTGTAGCATGTTCTAAAGGGTTTCTTAGAAGAATTGAAAGAGTGCCTCCCTCTCTTTTCCACTTCCTCACCTCCCAATTATTCCTCACTCTATGTTTTCAGGCTTCCATACATCCAGATAAGAAAAATGTCCTCACTGTGCTTTGTTCTGTTCTTTTTTCTCACTGTGTTTTTTATTTCTTTTTGGGGGTGGGGGGAGGTGGGGAAGGAGCGGGGCGGGTGGGTCACTTCTATTGGTCTCTCTCTCATTTATCTATTTTCATTCATCTTTGTTCTTTGGCCCATGTGGGCCTCCCATCGCAGTGGCCTCTGTTGTTGCAGAGTACCAGCTCTGGGTGCATGGTAATTGGACACATCGGTCCAGTCGCTCCGCGGCACGTGGGATCTTCCCAGGCCAGGGATCGAAGCGGCGCCCCTTGCACTGCAAGGCGATGTCCTTACCCACTGGACCACCAGGGAAGCCCTATTTAACTTCTAAGTGCAAAAGAAAATCAAAGATGATTATTCCCCCTCACATGGAGCTTCCGGACTACCAGCAATGAATAGTGTCATTCAAAAATTATATATATAGTGTTTCCCTGGTGACTCAGTGGTGAAGAATCCACCTGTCAGTGCAGGAGACACAGGTTCAGTTCCTGATCTGGGAAGATCCCACATGCTGTGGAGCAACTAAGGCCATGCACCACAACTGCAGAGCCTGGGAGTCACAACTAAAGAAGCCCACAAGCCCTACAGTCTGTGCTCTGCCACAAGAGAAGCCACCACAATGAGAAGCCCACGCACCAAAGTAGAGAATAGCTCCCACTTTCCACAAATTAGAGAAAAGCCCATGCAGCAGTGAAGACTCAGTACAGCTAAAAATAATTAAAATTTTAAAAATAGCAGTTAATTATAAAACATGATAAATAAAATTACAAATGAAAATGAAAAACTGGTTTGACAAATCCACGTTTTTGTTCATATGACATTGGTATTTAGATACCCACCAAGCTACCTGATTCTTTCTGTTTTCCTCTAAAGATCCGCAACAATTCAGCCCCAACTACCTCTGCAGGAGGTACCCAAGCCTGTGCTCCCAGAGTCACTGCCACAATTCATCCTTTACGCACGTTCCTCCCTTCCTGTGTGCCTCGGACTCCTCAGTCCCCACCAGCCGCTGGAGGGGCCATAATCCTTTCTGCATCTCCTGCTTCAAGACTTGGCCTAAAAGTTTCCTATTATTTGATGCCATCCAGGCACTTAAACAGTTAATCATTTCTTCTCGAAGGTCTCACAATAATTTGGGCAATCTTACTCTTATAAAATTTATCACACTGTGTTTTTATTCATTAAGGCAACTAACCCACACGATTAACCCATATCCCTAGCACTAAGAATCCTGCTTGGCACATAGTAAAAGTTCAACAAATATTTCAGTTCAGGCACTCAGTCACGTCTGACTCTTTGTGACCCCATGGACTGCAGCACACCAGGCTTCCCTGTCCTTCACCATGTGCCGCAGTCCGCTCAAACTCACATCCATTGAGTCAGTGATGCCAAATCTTTAAATGAATGTGTAAAACAAATCTTTAAATGAGTATATAAAACGCCTACTGACCTAAGTCTTCCATATAACAAAATGATTAATCAAACAGCTTTAGTTCAACAGAAACAACTGAGTACATTTAGGAGGTATTTGTGCACTTAGAATAAAATGAACTGAATGTATTTGGAAGGTGCTGTGAACCAAAGGTCCTTGTCTGAGAGCCCGCCTCCACTGCAAATGCACCACAACTGCAGAGCCTGGGAGTCACAACTAAAGAAGCCCACAAGCCCTACAGTCTGTGCTCTGCCACAAGAGAAGCCACCACAATGAGAAGCCCACGCACCAAAGTAGAGAATAGCTCCCACTTTCCACAAATTAGAGAAAAGCCCATGCAGCAGTGAAGACTCAGTACAGCTAAAAATAATTAAAATTTTAAAAATAGCAGTTAATTATAAAACATGATAAATAAAATTACAAATGAAAATGAAAAACTGGTTTGACAAATCCACGTTTTTGTTCATATGACATTGGTATTTAGATACCCACCAAGCTACCTGATTCTTTCTGTTTTCCTCTAAAGATCCGCAACAATTCAGCCCCAACTACCTCTGCAGGAGGTACCCAAGCCTGTGCTCCCAGAGTCACTGCCACAATTCATCCTTTACGCACGTTCCTCCCTTCCTGTGTGCCTCGGACTCCTCAGTCCCCACCAGCCGCTGGAGGGGCCATAATCCTTTCTGCATCTCCTGCTTCAAGACTTGGCCTAAAAGTTTCCTATTATTTGATGCCATCCAGGCACTTAAACAGTTAATCATTTCTTCTCGAAGGTCTCACAATAATTTGGGCAATCTTACTCTTATAAAATTTATCACACTGTGTTTTTATTCATTAAGGCAACTAACCCACACGATTAACCCATATCCCTAGCACTAAGAATCCTGCTTGGCACATAGTAAAAGTTCAACAAATATTTCAGTTCAGGCACTCAGTCACGTCTGACTCTTTGTGACCCCATGGACTGCAGCACACCAGGCTTCCCTGTCCTTCACCATGTCCCGCAGTCCGCTCAAACTCACATCCATTGAGTCAGTGATGCCAAATCTTTAAATGAATGTGTAAAACAAATCTTTAAATGAGTATATAAAACGCCTACTGACCTAAGTCTTCCATATAACAAAATGATTAATCAAACAGCTTTAGTTCAACAGAAACAACTGAGTACATTTAGGAGGTATTTGTGCACTTAGAATAAAATGAACTGAATGTATTTGGAAGGTGCTGTGAACCAAAGGTCCTTGCCTCTCAAGAGCTGAGAGCCCGCCTCCACTGTTAAATCTGAAAGGCTAGCCAAAACATGGGTGAACATAAAGCTGACTTTTTAAATGCAAAGTTGTTACCAGTATAACATCAGATGGTGTGTCTTTAATGATCAGGCAATATTCTGATCAATTCTTTCAGGTTTGGTTTAAAAGTTAAACATCCAAACTCCTTTAAGTGCAAGGGAAAGCTGACTCATCACTGGAGCCAGGCCCTGCTCCTCTTGGTCAGCTCTATCACAGTAATGTCGGTGATTCCTCTGAAAACACTATGTTTTATTTACTTCACTTTGCTTGTTTTATTTACTCAGATGATTACTTCCAATTACCAGTATCTGCTATGGACTTCTCAGGTAAAGTCAGGGCCACTTGTTTGGAAAATAGCTCATTGGTATAAAGCAAAAAAACAAATCTTAGCTCATCACATCCAATAAACTCAGCTTTAAAAATATTACAGGGACTTCCCTGATAGCCCACTGGTTAAGACTCTGTGTCCCGGGGCTTCCCTGTTGGTCCAGTGGGTAAGGACACCGCCTTGCAGTACAAGGAGCGCCAGTTCGATCCCTGGCCTGGGAAGATCCCATGTGCTGCGGAGCAGCTGGACCAATGTGTCCAATGACCGAGCCAGAGCTCTGGAGCGCATGGGCCCAGAGCCAGTGCTCTGCGACAACAGAGGCCACCGCAATGGGAGGTCCACATGGGCCAACCACCCCCCCAAAATAAATAAATAAATAAATCTTAAAAAAAAAAAAGAAACTCTGTGTTCCCAATGCAGTGGGGCCAGGGTTTGATCCCTGATCAGGGAACTAGATCCCACAAGCCTCAACTAAGACCCAACACAGCCAAATAAATAAATTATATATATATGTATTACATTAAAGAACTTAACTGCATTATTCTTCCAGGAATAGGAATTATTAGAAAGATTAAAGGATTGGATTAAGTGCAAGTCCACTACTTTTGTTCTCATTTTTATTTTTTGGATCCATATAAATAATGCCAAAAAAATAACCCCTAAACTTTCGTATTAACACATAAGAGCCAAATAGCTCTATTCACAGCTCTCTCTTAAAGAGATACTACATGGTGAAATCCTGCCCAGGTAAAGATGATGATTTCTTTGTCTAAGCACCTTAAGACAAGCCTATAGGGTACTTCCTGCCAATTCAGTAGTCTGGACATCAAGTTTCCAATGTCACGGGTCTGGGTTTGATCCCCAATTGGAGAACTAAGATTCTGCAAGATGTACAACTCAGAAATAAATAAATAAAACAAGTTTATAAATAAATATACCTTGTCCAAGCAGACATCAGGATCAATTTTCAAGCTGGTTATTATCTCACATTTGAGTGAGAAGGAAGAACAGGAAGGAAAATATTTAGAGAAACAGCTCTGGGTCCTGGAATTAAACTGCACTAACTGTCCCTGAAAGGGATAATTAACACAAGCAATTAACTGCTGAGGCCTCTGAATTATGTCAACAGCATGGCCACCAAAAAAGGGCACTCACTGACCTTAAAAGCCTTGTAAATCTGTCATGGTCCAGCACTTGCCAAAGAGCTCTTCCAAAGCTATTATGCTTTAGATCTGGTGAGTACTGGAATATGTTAGCAAAGCTGACGTGGGTTAGGGATCAGACAGGCTGAGTGTAGGGTCATGGAAGTCTGAGGCCAGAAGAAAGCTTGGAAATCATCTAGAAATTAGTGGAGAAAAAAAGCCAAATCTGATCTCCAGAGGTGTTTTGTTTGGCCTGCCCAATTTTAACTTCCTTTTATTTTTAGCCATATTGAATGAATTGCCAATGTTTTCCCATAAAAAATCTGAATTTCCAGATTCTCTTGAAGATCTGGCAACACTGGGCCCTTGTTCTTAGGTAATAATTGGCTGGAACTGAGCAGGGAACTAGATCCCACAAGCCTCAACTAAGACCCAACACAGCCAAATAAATAAATTATATATATATGTATTACATTAAAGAACTTAACTGCATTATTCTTCCAGGAATAGGAATTATTAGAAAGATTAAAGGATTGGATTAAGTGCAAGTCCACTACTTTTGTTCTCATTTTTATTTTTTGGATCCATATAAATAATGCCAAAAAAATAACCCCTAAACTTTCGTATTAACACATAAGAGCCAAATAGCTCTATTCACAGCTCTCTCTTAAAGAGATACTACATGGTGAAATCCTGCCCAGGTAAAGATGATGATTTCTTTGTCTAAGCACCTTAAGACAAGCCTATAGGGTACTTCCTGCCAATTCAGTAGTCTGGACATCAAGTTTCCAATGTCACGGGTCTGGGTTTGATCCCCAATTGGAGAACTAAGATTCTGCAAGATGTACAACTCAGAAATAAATAAATAAAACAAGTTTATAAATAAATATACCTTGTCCAAGCAGACATCAGGATCAATTTTCAAGCTGGTTATTATCTCACATTTGAGTGAGAAGGAAGAACAGGAAGGAAAATATTTAGAGAAACAGCTCTGGGTCCTGGAATTAAACTGCACTAACTGTCCCTGAAAGGGATAATTAACACAAGCAATTAACTGCTGAGGCCTCTGAATTATGTCAACAGCATGGCCACCAAAAAAGGGCACTCACTGACCTTAAAAGCCTTGTAAATCTGTCATGGTCCAGCACTTGCCAAAGAGCTCTTCCAAAGCTATTATGCTTTAGATCTGGTGAGTACTGGAATATGTTAGCAAAGCTGACGTGGGTTAGGGATCAGACAGGCTGAGTGTAGGGTCATGGAAGTCTGAGGCCAGAAGAAAGCTTGGAAATCATCTAGAAATTAGTGGAGAAAAAAAGCCAAATCTGATCTCCAGAGGTGTTTTGTTTGGCCTGCCCAATTTTAACTTCCTTTTATTTTTAGCCATATTGAATGAATTGCCAATGTTTTCCCATAAAAAATCTGAATTTCCAGATTCTCTTGAAGATCTGGCAACACTGGGCCCTTGTTCTTAGGTAATAATTGGCTGGAACTGAGCAGCTCTGGCCCTCCTGAGTGGGCATGTTCTCTCCAGCTCCTTCCACTCCCCGGTCTCCCTGACACGGGACCGAGCTTGATTTACCTTGGGAGTTTCACCTGTGCTCTCCCCACCTCACCTCCCCCCTCACTCTTCTTTGTTCCTCTGTGATGCCCGTTGCCCTGGGTGAACCTAGTGAACGTGCTGCCCCCCATCTTAAGGATTCCTCAATTTCCTCCTCTGGAAACTGAAGTTTAGAGATGTCTTGTTAGGGAAGAGACCTGTCTCAAGAGCCCTTACTGACTCATTCAGGGAATGGCCACCGATTTCCAGTCCTGCTCTCAGGATCAGAAGAAAATAGTAGAATTCACAAATCATTCTGAGTCTGAGAACAGATGAAAAGATTTAGAGATTTAACAGAGCCAATACAGACAAAATGAGGGCCAGATACTTAAGACACAGTTGGTACCATCATTTGATTTTTCACATGTTCTTATCATGCTCCCTACACTGCCAGGCTCTTGTTTCAGTTTATCTTGATTCCACAAATCCCATATCCCATAAAGCTGGGTCCAAGTAGTAGCAGTGAAGTTCTGCTAAGAAATCTCTGATGATGCTCTCTCCACTGGTGTGTCCTTTGTTTAGTATGTGTTTTGCATAACTTGTGTACAATTAGACAGAATCCAGTCTGTTGTTTGAGCATACACTTTAGAATATTGTGTACAAACTAGTAGATCTGCTATATCATTTTTCAGAGTAAAACCTCAAGACATACGGTAATATATACAGGATGCTGAAGTACCAAAATATCTAGTGTATTTGGGGGTTTTTGTTGGGAAGAATGAAAAGAATATATGAAATGGAGGCTCTTCCAGGGAATCTGGGAGGCCTAGTTGTTCTATTTAAGGCTGTTGGGTTCACTAATGCTTTTCTCATCTTATAGCCCATCTCTTCTCAAAGAGATTAAGAGTTTCTTTGAAGTGGGTCATAAAAGCACAAAATCATGTAATAGGTTGAAAATAGGGCTTCTCTGGTGTCTCAGTGGTAAAGAATCCACCTCCAATGCAGGAGACATGGGTTCAATCCCTGATCCAGGAAGTTCCCACATGCTACAGAGCAACGAAGAGTGTGGGCCACAACTATTGAAACTGTGCTCTACACCCTGGGAGCCACAACTACTGAAGCCCCTGCACCCTACAGCCTGTGCTCTGTAATAAGGGGAAAAAGCCACTGTAACAAGAAGCCCACACGGGACCGAGCTTGATTTACCTTGGGAGTTTCACCTGTGCTCTCCCACCTCACCTCCCCCCTCACTCTTCTTTGTTCCTCTGTGATGCCCGTTGCCCTGGGTGAACCTAGTGAACGTGCTGCCCCCCATCTTAAGGATTCCTCAATTTCCTCCTCTGGAAACTGAAGTTTAGAGATGTCTTGTTAGGGAAGAGACCTGTCTCAAGAGCCCTTACTGACTCATTCAGGGAATGGCCACCGATTTCCAGTCCTGCTCTCAGGATCAGAAGAAAATAGTAGAATTCACAAATCATTCTGAGTCTGAGAACAGATGAAAAGATTTAGAGATTTAACAGAGCCAATACAGACAAAATGAGGGCCAGATACTTAAGACACAGTTGGTACCATCATTTGATTTTTCACATGTTCTTATCATGCTCCCTACACTGCCAGGCTCTTGTTTCAGTTTATCTTGATTCCACAAATCCCATATCCCATAAAGCTGGGTCCAAGTAGTAGCAGTGAAGTTCTGCTAAGAAATCTCTGATGATGCTCTCTCCACTGGTGTGTCCTTTGTTTAGTATGTGTTTTGCATAACTTGTGTACAATTAGACAGAATCCAGTCTGTTGTTTGAGCATACACTTTAGAATATTGTGTACAAACTAGTAGATCTGCTATATCATTTTTCAGAGTAAAACCTCAAGACATACGGTAATATATACAGGATGCTGAAGTACCAAAATATCTAGTGTATTTGGGGGTTTTTGTTGGGAAGAATGAAAAGAATATATGAAATGGAGGCTCTTCCAGGGAATCTGGGAGGCCTAGTTGTTCTATTTAAGGCTGTTGGGTTCACTAATGCTTTTCTCATCTTATAGCCCATCTCTTCTCAAAGAGATTAAGAGTTTCTTTGAAGTGGGTCATAAAAGCACAAAATCATGTAATAGGTTGAAAATAGGGCTTCTCTGGTGTCTCAGTGGTAAAGAATCCACCTCCAATGCAGGAGACATGGGTTCAATCCCTGATCCAGGAAGTTCCCACATGCTACAGAGCAACGAAGAGTGTGGGCCACAACTATTGAAACTGTGCTCTACACCCTGGGAGCCACAACTACTGAAGCCCCTGCACCCTACAGCCTGTGCTCTGTAATAAGGGGAAAAAGCCACTGTAACAAGAAGCCCACACACCACAACTAGAGAAAATCCACACAGCAATGAAGACCCAGCATGGCCAAAAGGAAATAAATTAATTAATTCAAGAAAGTTTGAAGAGGGCTTTCCTGGTGGTCCAGTGGGTAAGGACACTGCCTTGCAGTGCAGGGGGCACCAGTTCGATCCCTGGCCTGGGAAGATCCCACATGCCACGGAGTGGCTGGACCCATGTGTTCAACTACCAAGCAGAAGTTCTGGAGTGCATGCGCCCAGAGCCAGTGCTCTGCAATGAGAGAGGCCACTGCGATGGGAGGCCCACACAGGCCAAAGAACAAAGACGGATAAAAATAAATAAATGAAAGATCAATAGAAGTGACCCCCCCGCAAAAAAGTTTGAAGATGTGTTAAAACATTGAAATATGGGTCATCACTGAATCTGTAAAGTAAAATTAATCAGATAATGTAAAGTATGGTAATTAAAACATACTGTAGTATATATTTGAAAGTTGCTAAGAGTAGATTTTAAAAGTTCTCATTACATACATGATAAAATTAGAACTATGGTACTGCATGTTAATTAAACTTAATAAGATGATCACTTTGCAATATATGCATTTTAGAATCATTATGTTGTATACCTAAAAGTAATATGTTATATGGTAATTATATAAATTAAAAAAATAAAATTATGGGCTTCCCTGGTGGTCCAGTGGGTAAAGAGTCCACCTTGCAGTGCAAGGGGCACCGGTTCGATCCCTGGCCCGGGAAGATTCCACATGTTGCGGAGCAGCTGGACTGCTATGTCCAATTACAAGTCAGTGCTGTGGAGCACATGCCCCCAGAGCCGGTGCTCTGCAGTGAGAGGCCACGGCAATGGGAAACCCACACAGGTCAAAGAATAATGATGAATGAAAATAAATAAATAAATAAACAATTTTTAAAAAAGAAAAAATTAAATTAAAATGATGAAAATGAGAATGCAAAGGGAAAACAGAACAACACTTCTCCTACAGGTAGCAGGCCTGATTTCTAACTGCTACTTATGCCCCTGCCCAAAGAACGGGCTCTGGAGACAAACTTCTTGAGTTCAACCTGTGGTCCCATTATTTAATTAGCTGAGTGACCTTATTAAAGTTCTCAGGTCACGGGGCCTTCCCTGCTAGTCCAGTGGTGAGGACACCAGCGCAGGGGGCTTCAGTTTGAACTCTTTGGGGAACTAAGACCTCACATGCTGTGCAACGTGGCCCCCAAAAAAATCTCAGATTAAGCTTAAAATTATGCCTCCCAAGATTACGTAAGGCTCATTTGACATGTCTTATTGTCAATAACTGGAATAGTCAACAGATAGTGGCATTTCTCTGCTTAGTGGCTCAGGAAAGTGGAGGTATTTGCCTATCTAATATTTTAATCAAATTAAAAGTTGTTATGTCACAAAACTGCAGATGCAGGGGAAAATAATTGTTGAATTTGAATAAAGCACTGAAGGCTATTTGAAAGCTCTTTTAAACATGTAGGAAGGAAATGACATTCTTTAAGAGTTTATTCATTTCCTTATTTAGGGGAAGCTGACAAAATCGAACTTCAAAACAAAGACGACAGTGAAGGATGTTAACATTGCTGGTTTAAATACAACAATAATATTCAATTATATTTTCCTAGCATGGCTCATCATGTTCTCCATAACTTAGCATCATCCAACTTCCCAGCCTCATCGAACTTAAATCATAGGCTCCAGCCCCTTTCTGAACACCAGATTTGCACACCTCCATGCAACACCCTTGTTTCAGCAACCCGCCCTTGTACCAAGGAAATCCCCCACCTTCTCCAAGTCTCAGTCCAGATGCTCCACCCACCACACAGCTTTTCTCACTTCTTAACCTTGAACGAACCTCTCCTTTGCTCTGCCATTCACTCCTGCACTATTGATGTCACTGCCAAATGATTCCATTTTTATTATAGAGATTTATAAACATGCCTATCTTTCCCACCAGACGAGAGGCTTTGAAGGCAGAGGTCATGTGCTCTTCCCTTGAATTCAGTTTTAAGTCACAGTTCAATCTCATTATAGGGAATACTTTGATGTCTACAAAGAACCTCCCAAAGAAAAGGCCAACTAGCTCAAAACAGACGCATTCTTGCCAACTTTAATTAAAATTAAAGACACTAGATGATACTTTCTTGTAAAGCTATAATTACACAGGCAAGAACATTGTTTATTTTGTACTTACCACAGGCTTCCTATACCCAACTGCACTGTATGAAGTTCAAGAGATGAGCCGCTCAAGAAAAAGACTATAAAAACTGGGGATTCCAAAAATAGAGGTAAGAAAATAATGTTTGAAAATTTGATTATAGTTTTCCAGTTGTCACCCTCTAGCTCTAGGTTCATGACCAGATTCACACCCAAAGCACAACACCGGCCATGATACAGAGTCAGACACCAATCAATGCATACCATCGCCACCATCTTTTCAGGGTCTCAGTCAGAAGCCAGAAAAGACTTCCTAATGTCCTGATCTACCTCTGCATGTCTTTTGTCCTTTCCTATATTCATACCACAAAAGCAAAGGGTCCTCGTTACCCCTCTTGCCTACACACGAGAAGAAATCAAGAAGGATGTTCTTAGGCAGTCAGTGCTGCTAAAAGTATTTTATTGCGAAACTGCAGGCTAAAGCTATTTTATTATGTAATTTCCACTTCCCAAGGCCTTAAACAAAACAAATTTATTTCCAGCAATGATATGGCTAACCTTGTTATCTGGATCCACAAGGTATTTGAAAGAGGTGTAATCCTATAATGAATAATTGGTGTTTTTACTTCAGACTCTTGACTAGCTCAGTCCTCTGCCTGAACCAGCCAGAACTTCTCACAGCTGAAGCCAACTCAAATCTGAGAAACTATCAGGACAAATTAACAGGATTTGATGAAACAACTGAAAATCCTACTGGGGGGGAAAGGGAGGAACTCACCTGCAACCTGAGCTAGTATCCAGGTGATTCAAGATTTTAAAAGTGCACCTGAACTTACTGGGACCCAAGACATTGTTCAAAGACATAGTCTATTAAATAACTTATTGTGTATGTAGTATGTCTATTTCGTGTAAATCCTGCCTAAACCTCCAGGATGGATCGATTGCCTTGGGCTGGATTAGAAGCATTGATCTACTCTTGAGGACCAAGTTTTTAAGTGCTTATCATTTCTTTGCAAAGCCTCTGGAAGCTGCTGAAGCTAGAGGAGGTTACCTAGCGTGAGCCACAATTGGAGCCTGAAGGACCAAGTCCTCCCAAGTTCCGGCTCTGTGTCCAGGCGGCGGAGACGCGCCCGTGCCTCCCGGCTCGCCCCATATGACCCCGCGGTGCTGAACTTGGCGCTGGGGTGCAGAATCCGCCTGCCCCGCGCGCTGCCTTTCACCCAGCCCTGGAGCCCCTGTTCGTCCCAATGAGAAGACACCCGCGTGCACCAGCTCCCGACAAGAGCACTTGGAGGCCTCGCTGCCCCTGGGAAACAGGAGCTCACCTGAATCGCTTCCCGCCCCCCCTTCCCTGCTCTGGCACCGGCAGTCCCAGAAGCTGTCCTGGGACAGACCTCAACCCCGAGCCCAATCCCAGGGCACCATCCTGCCTCCAGTTTCTCCCTCTCCCTACTCCGTGCAAAATGCCGCCCTCAGAGCCCTGCGGAAACTGGCCCACTGCGGAGAAGCACCCCACCAAAAGGCTGGGGGTTGTTACGGGGCGGACGCTAACATACAGAAGACACTCTCGGCTCCCCGCACACACTCCAAACAAGAAACCCGCTCCGAGAGGCTCGGCCGCGGGTGACAGCGTCGCCCCCGCCTCCTCCAGCCGCTCGGAGACCCATGAGCTTCTCGCCTCCGGGAGGCTAGGCAGCCGGGAGACCACCGACCACTGGGACCCTCCCGGGAGCTCCAGCGTTTTACCTGCGGACCGGCCTCAGCGGCGTCTCCGGGGCGCAGCCCAGCGCGCACTGCCCCGGCGGGTGGTGCCGGGAGGACCGCGGCCGCCGCTCTCCCCGGCAGCTCCGGGCCTGCCGGGCCGCTATTTATCCGGGGTCTCGGCCCCGGCCCCTGCCGGAGTATTGGGCAATCCGTCCCACTACGCGCTGCCCCGGGAGCCGCCGCCCTCTGCCCCCGCCGAGCCCCGCGGCAGCGGCGGCGGCGGCCACATGGAGGGAGGGAGCCGGCCCCTCCAGCGGGCTCCACCTTCTAGCCCTCCTCCTCCTCCTCCTCGGGAAGTTATTCCCCGTGTTTTCCCCCTCGTCTCTCTTCTTTGCGGGGCTCCCTGGCCAGTCTGAACCGGTTGTGACTGAACGGGTGGCTGGGGGAAGGAGGAGGAGGCGGAGGAGATGGAGGTGGAAAAGCGGGCGGTAGGGGCGCTGCTCTTGCTCTCGCGGCTCCCAGCCGGGCCGGGCCTGCCGGGCTGGGGGAGGGCACAGCGGGGGCCGCAGCCCCGGCCCGGCCCGGAGCCGCCAAGACCGCGGGAGAGCTCGGCACCGCCGGCCAGGCGCCCTCTCGGTGCGCACACGCGCGCGTCCCCCGGCGCCGCCGCGCCCCCGCCGCCCACCGCGTGCTCGCGCCGGCCGGCCCAGGACCGTGCGCACTTGGCGGGAGCCCGGGTCTGGAGATGAGTGCGAGTGCCCCCGCCCCGCTCGGGTCTCCCAGACTCCTGGGCTGCCGGGCGCCCTCCTGGCGGGAGCTGGCATTGATCCCGGAGAAACGGGGCACCCGAACTTGGAGAAGTCGGTGCTTCTGGGCAGTGAGGAGAGAGGGTGCCAAGTGCTGTCCTTTGTGACAGCTCCAAGGAAAAGGGGGCGCCCCTGTAGTGCACAAAGTGTGCTGAAGCAGAGGGCTGCATCTGAGGACGTTCTGTCCGTGTGGCAGGTGCGCTGCTCTAACAGTACACTCCGGTCTTTAGTTGAAAGGCGTGGTCCTCAGATTTCCAGTCACTCGGAGACCCATGAGCTTCTCGCCTCCGGGAGGCTAGGCAGCCGGGAGACCACCGACCACTGGGACCCTCCCGGGAGCTCCAGCGTTTTACCTGCGGACCGGCCTCAGCGGCGTCTCCGGGGCGCAGCCCAGCGCGCACTGCCCCGGCGGGTGGTGCCGGGAGGACCGCGGCCGCCGCTCTCCCCGGCAGCTCCGGGCCTGCCGGGCCGCTATTTATCCGGGGTCTCGGCCCCGGCCCCTGCCGGAGTATTGGGCAATCCGTCCCACTACGCGCTGCCCCGGGAGCCGCCGCCCTCTGCCCCCGCCGAGCCCCGCGGCAGCGGCGGCGGCGGCCACATGGAGGGAGGGAGCCGGCCCCTCCAGCGGGCTCCACCTTCTAGCCCTCCTCCTCCTCCTCCTCGGGAAGTTATTCCCCGTGTTTTCCCCCTCGTCTCTCTTCTTTGCGGGGCTCCCTGGCCAGTCTGAACCGGTTGTGACTGAACGGGTGGCTGGGGGAAGGAGGAGGAGGCGGAGGAGATGGAGGTGGAAAAGCGGGCGGTAGGGGCGCTGCTCTTGCTCTCGCGGCTCCCAGCCGGGCCGGGCCTGCCGGGCTGGGGGAGGGCACAGCGGGGGCCGCAGCCCCGGCCCGGCCCGGAGCCGCCAAGACCGCGGGAGAGCTCGGCACCGCCGGCCAGGCGCCCTCTCGGTGCGCACACGCGCGCGTCCCCCGGCGCCGCCGCGCCCCCGCCGCCCACCGCGTGCTCGCGCCGGCCGGCCCAGGACCGTGCGCACTTGGCGGGAGCCCGGGTCTGGAGATGAGTGCGAGTGCCCCCGCCCCGCTCGGGTCTCCCAGACTCCTGGGCTGCCGGGCGCCCTCCTGGCGGGAGCTGGCATTGATCCCGGAGAAACGGGGCACCCGAACTTGGAGAAGTCGGTGCTTCTGGGCAGTGAGGAGAGAGGGTGCCAAGTGCTGTCCTTTGTGACAGCTCCAAGGAAAAGGGGGCGCCCCTGTAGTGCACAAAGTGTGCTGAAGCAGAGGGGCTGCATCTGAGGACGTTCTGTCCGTGTGGCAGGTGCGCTGCTCTAACAGTACACTCCGGTCTTTAGTTGAAAGGCGTGGTCCTCAGATTTCCAGTCACTGCAGCAGACTGGGGACAGTCCCGAGGTAGGTACCTAGGGCTTACCGGGTGTGACAACCTCCTAAATGGATGTGCAGTTTTTGTGTTCCTGTGTATATGGGTATTTCTGAGAGGGGACAGCATATAGTCTACTAGCGTCTCAAAAGCGGCTGGGGACCATCCATCAATGAGATGCAAATTTCCTTTATACACTGAACCTCCTCTACCTCTCACCTAAGCAAAGATCCTATACTTTGCAAAGGGTTGGTTTCTGAAGTCCAAGTGAAGCTGTATAAGCTTCCTCGGCCTCTGTTTTTCTTCTTGCTCGCATCCAGGAGTCTATCTGAGATGAGAATTCCAACAGAAAAACCTATGGCCCCTAGCCATGCCGGCGAGTGTTCTTAACAGATAGGAAAAGAGCAGTTCATCTGTTTGCCTCACATCATTGCTTCCTCAGTTTACTAACTTTCATTCGTGTTATGGGGAAGAGAATGGCCAGTGTTAGTTATTATTTTATTTTGCCCTAAGAGGGAGAAAGATGAAGGCAGGGAGAAGGAACAGTAAGAATCAGAGGAAGGGAGTCCCAGAAACAGTTTCTGGAAGGAAAAATATAGAGGTGATACTGTCAACACCATCAGAAATTTATTTCTGAGGAGAAATCAGATCCAGTAGGGACTTTTCATTTTCTTCTAGTTTAGACCTGGTTTCCAGCCACATCCAAGTGCGTTCACCTTGCCATAATGTGTTGACCTATACACTGATAGGTTGTGCACTTTCTTCTATACGTTTCAATAAAAGGTATTTTACGAAAGGTTTGTCTTTGATTCAAGTATCCCCAGCCCACCAGAGCCAATGTCATCTTGACAGCTGGTTGAACCAATCAGTGTAGTTTGTTGTTGTTAGGCTACCAAGGAAGCCCAATCAATGTAGATGAAATTATATTTGGGGGACAGGGAAACCTTGCTTGAAAAATATTTCTGTGTTCACCAGCTGGCTTCTGGAGTTGCCTGTCCCTGTTCTCATCTTCACCGAGTTTTCCCAGATTTCTTTTAAAGAGAAGATATGATCAGCATTCTAATGTCTGCTCAGCCAGTCCACACCTATTACCCAAGAACCAAAAATCAGCTCCTTCTTACACACAACATGGTTCCAACTTCAGTGTGGAACTAAATCCCAGAGAAACGGGGCACCCGTTTCTTAACTTAAATGGTTGAGGGTCCAGACTCATAACGTCGTGATTGAAGTAGGCAGAATGCAGCCTGGAGAAGGCAGGGGACATGGAAGCTGGTGTGGGGGTGAGGGGATAGGGCACACCTGGCTTAGGGAAATATTGCCTGGCTGGAATGTGAAAATTGCCCCTCATGAAGCTTTATTATTCAGTCATACCTCAGAAAAGCATTTAGACATACTGGAGAACTCAAAAATCGAGCCCAAACACTTTACCTATGAAGAAATTTGACCCAGAGAAGCCAGGGATGACTTCCTGATTAACGCCTGCCCCCGGACAGAGTGGCGGTGGGGACCAGGTTAAGCAGAGTCAGCACTATCTCCTTTGCTTCCTCAGTTTACTAACTTTCATTCGTGTTATGGGGAAGAGAATGGCCAGTGTTAGTTATTATTTTATTTTGCCCTAAGAGGGAGAAAGATGAAGGCAGGGAGAAGGAACAGTAAGAATCAGAGGAAGGGAGTCCCAGAAACAGTTTCTGGAAGGAAAAATATAGAGGTGATACTGTCAACACCATCAGAAATTTATTTCTGAGGAGAAATCAGATCCAGTAGGGACTTTTCATTTTCTTCTAGTTTAGACCTGGTTTCCAGCCACATCCAAGTGCGTTCACCTTGCCATAATGTGTTGACCTATACACTGATAGGTTGTGCACTTTCTTCTATACGTTTCAATAAAAGGTATTTTACGAAAGGTTTGTCTTTGATTCAAGTATCCCCAGCCCACCAGAGCCAATGTCATCTTGACAGCTGGTTGAACCAATCAGTGTAGTTTGTTGTTGTTAGGCTACCAAGGAAGCCCAATCAATGTAGATGAAATTATATTTGGGGGACAGGGAAACCTTGCTTGAAAAATATTTCTGTGTTCACCAGCTGGCTTCTGGAGTTGCCTGTCCCTGTTCTCATCTTCACCGAGTTTTCCCAGATTTCTTTTAAAGAGAAGATATGATCAGCATTCTAATGTCTGCTCAGCCAGTCCACACCTATTACCCAAGAACCAAAAATCAGCTCCTTCTTACACACAACATGGTTCCAACTTCAGTGTGGAACTAAATCCCAGAGAAACGGGGCACCCGTTTCTTAACTTAAATGGTTGAGGGTCCAGACTCATAACGTCGTGATTGAAGTAGGCAGAATGCAGCCTGGAGAAGGCAGGGGACATGGAAGCTGGTGTGGGGGTGAGGGGATAGGGCACACCTGGCTTAGGGAAATATTGCCTGGCTGGAATGTGAAAATTGCCCCTCATGAAGCTTTATTATTCAGTCATACCTCAGAAAAGCATTTAGACATACTGGAGAACTCAAAAATCGAGCCCAAACACTTTACCTATGAAGAAATTTGACCCAGAGAAGCCAGGGATGACTTCCTGATTAACGCCTGCCCCCGGACAGAGTGGCGGGGTGGGGACCAGGTTAAGCAGAGTCAGCACTATCTCCTTTGCTCCTCACAGCAATCTCTAGTGGTTAAGTGTTGTTAGCAACATTTGAGGGATGATGTTTCTTGCTAAATCTTTAGATTGGTAAAGACCAAAGTGACCTTCCGACCACCCAGAGTTTTTATTCCCAGTGAAGTGAAGATGCAAGATCTGCTTGTGAGGCAAGGTTCAGAGAAGACCAACATTGCTGGCTCTACAGATTTGTGCAGCCCCTGCCCTGTGGGTCTCTCTTGGACCCAGAAGTTGATGTACTTTCAACAAGACAGAGTGAGAGAGAAAAGAGTGGATCCTGAAATAAACTGGATTTAAATGAGCATCCCTTGGTTAGAAAGAGACATAGGGGAAAATATCTGAAGAAAAGTTGATACATACGTGATACCCTGAAGGAAAGCATTTGTTTTCTTGCCATGTGTTATCCTTAAGGAATAATTGTTAAGAAGGCTGTGATTGGTGCATAGTCTAAGTTCCCCAGTTCTTAGACTATCTGTTGCCTCAAGCTTTTAGAGATAGAGAAATTAACCTAAAATTAGCCCATCAAGGAAGCCAGAAAATACAAAGGAGAGAGGCAAGGAAGCCAGAAATACAAAGGTTGGGGAGGGTTAGGATGTTTGCAGCCCCTGAGATGCTGGACCATTGCCTGCCCAGCTGGCCAGACTTCCCTTCCCAACTATTTGTTAATACATCAGAGTCAAGTTTCTTTTAAGTCTTGTACATCCGCTGTTTATGAATGACAGCACAACCACATAACAGATACATAGACACTACACTTTGACATAAAAATTATTTAAAAAAAATAGACTTTAGAGTTTTATAGCAGTTAGCTCAGAGATCTAAAGATCATTTTATTCTAGTCATTTCCTTTTATTCACTCGTCCTCTAACACAGGGGTCCCCAACCTGTGGAATCTAATCTAATGCCTGATGATCCGGGGCGGAGCTGATATAATAATAATAGAAAATAAAGTGCACAATAAATGTAATGTGCCTGAATTATCCTGCAGCCATCCTCCTACCCCAGGGTCTGTAGACAAAATGTCTTCTGCAAAACTGGCCCCTGGTGCCAAAAAGGCTGAGGACAGATGCGCTCGCTGATAAAAGATCAGAAAAGAGTAGACAGAAGTGGATAAAGCCTTCCCGTCAACCTGACAGAGTTTTAGTTGAAAAGGACACATTCTCAAATGTCAAAAATTACTTGAAGGATATCCTATATCATTTTTTTCTTGTAGTTCTCCAGAATACTGTTTCGTCTTTTCCTTGCCTTTTCTTTCATCATGCTTTCTGGCTTAAACAATTTTAATCTTAGGAACACTAAGAGGGAAGAACACTACCCTTTAAGTGCCTGGTAATTGCCAAGAACTATTCTATCTTATTGACTCTTCAAAGCAATCTCTTGTAGTAAAGTATTATTATCTTCACTGTGTAGAAGAGGAAACTGAAATTCAGAGCTGTTAAGTTACTTGCTGAGTCACTCAGTAGGTAAATAATGGAGTCACATTCAGGCCCTGGTCTGGCTTGATGGCTCAGCCTGTGCTTTTCCCAATCTACCTTAGAAAAATGAGTCAAGGCTGGAACGAGTTAATGGAGGACCATCTTCTCAAGGGTATTCACGCATCTAGGGCTCACAATAAACCTAAAAAAGGGAAATACCCTTATTATTATCCACAGTTTGTCAATGATGAAAATGAACTCAAGGGAAGTTCAATCATTAGCCCCCAATCATATAGTTAATGATTGGTAGGCTGGGATTCAAATCCAGGCATCCAGGCTACAGAGAACCATGCCCTGAACCACCA
Source organism: Tragulus kanchil (assembly GCA_022376925.1). Classification (NCBI taxonomy): domain Eukaryota; kingdom Metazoa; phylum Chordata; class Mammalia; order Artiodactyla; family Tragulidae; genus Tragulus; species Tragulus kanchil. The sequence goes on along the minus strand of JAIOJX010000005.1, from coordinate 90,915,296 downwards.
CTCTCTCATGAAAATGGAAATTCAAAATGTCAAATTATATAGGAGGTAAACCCCCTTTTTTTTTCTTCGAATGGCACAACCAAAAAAATACATATGACACTACACTTTGACATAAAATTATTTAAAAAATAGCAGTTAGCTCAGAGATCTAAAGATCATTTTATTCTAGTCATTTCCTTTTATTCACCCGTCCTCTACCACAGGGGTCCCCCCCCTGTGGAATCTAATCTAATGCCTGATGATCCGGGGCGGAGCTGATATAATAATAATAGAAAATAAAGTGCACAATAAATGTAATGTGCCTGAATTATCCTGCAGCCATCCTCCTACCCCAGGGTCTGTAGACAAAATGTCTTCTGCAAAACTGGCCCCTGGTGCCAAAAAGGCTGAGGACAGATGCGCTCGCTGATAAAAGATCAGAAAAGAGTAGACAGAAGTGGATAAAGCCTTCCCGTCAACCTGACAGAGTTTTAGTTGAAAAGGACACATTCTCAAATGTCAAAAATTACTTGAAGGATATCCTATATCATTTTTTTCTTGTAGTTCTCCAGAATACTGTTTCGTCTTTTCCTTGCCTTTTCTTTCATCATGCTTTCTGGCTTAAACAATTTTAATCTTAGGAACACTAAGAGGGAAGAACACTACCCTTTAAGTGCCTGGTAATTGCCAAGAACTATTCTATCTTATTGACTCTTCAAAGCAATCTCTTGTAGTAAAGTATTATTATCTTCACTGTGTAGAAGAGGAAACTGAAATTCAGAGCTGTTAAGTTACTTGCTGAGTCACTCAGTAGGTAAATAATGGAGTCACATTCAGGCCCTGGTCTGGCTTGATGGCTCAGCCTGTGCTTTTCCCAATCTACCTTAGAAAAATGAGTCAAGGCTGGAACGAGTTAATGGAGGACCATCTTCTCAAGGGTATTCACGCATCTAGGGCTCACAATAAACCTAAAAAGGAAGTACCCTTATTATTATCCACAGTTTGTCAATGATGAAAATGAACTCAAGGGAAGTTCAATCATTAGCCCCCAATCATATAGTTAATGATTGGTAGGCTGGGATTCAAATCCAGGCATCCAGGCTACAGAGAACCATGCCCTGAACCACCACTCTCTCATGAAAATGGAAATTCAAAATGTCAAATTATATAGGAGGTACATGTTCTTCTGTTTGTGTCAGGGGGGCACATGTACAGACTTTTTGCTTTACCTGTTTCTGACCTGTGGTACATGGTTTCAAGGACATAACCAAAAGCAACCTATATCTTCATGCATACCATGTCATTTCCAAAACACTCAGTTTATCTCCAGTATTGAATTGACAGCATCTGGAATGTGCTCACTGTCTACTGGCACAGCAAAACTATAAACTCCTGAGAGCAGATACTATATCTGACCTGTTCATCACAGTTCCCAAGAACACAGTGGTAGCCACAGAGTAGAACTTTACTTAATGAGCTTCTGTTGAATGAAGGGAGGAAGGAAGGAACAAAGGAAGGAAGGATTGAACAAGGAAAGGAACGAATGCATGCTCAAACCAGAGGTAATATTTTTGCTACAGCAGATAACTGAAATTCTTCAGTTGCCTTACTCTGTCAAGCTCTATTCTAAGCAATTATTACAATCATCTCACTGAATCCCATAGGGAAAATACCTCTTTTTACTCTTCTTATAGATGGGAAATGAAGGCCACTTGAGGTTAAGTCAGCTGCCCAGGATGAGGCACGAAAGCAGCAGAGACAGGAAGTAAACCCAGGCAGTGAGAGTCCAGGATGCACTCTTGTTAGGCTATGGTCCTTGATGGTGCTAGTTCTCAACTCACTCTAGCCCAGGATACTTGGGCTAGACTTGGTACTTGGTACTTGGCACAGACTACACTCTCCATCAAAGTATTAAACCCGAAAAGGAGGAAGTTCCCTCATGCTTCCAGGACAGTTTGAGCCCATTTCCCATATTTAAATTTACTCATGAAGTCATGCATCTTACAAGCAAACAAGAGGCACCCAGTTTGAACTATGGGAAGTGATTACTGATCCTGGGCTTTAAGTAATAAAGGGAAGAGCTAGCTTTAACAGTGCCTGGAAGAGCAGAACCTGCAAAGGAGGGACCACCCTGAGGGAGCTGGAATTGGGAAGTTACATTGTTTTATCACCAGAGACAAAAGAGTCCAAGTGCGTGTGGAGAGAATACCTCCACCTCTCTCTTTGCTCTCAGATCTCTTGGTGGCACCTACCATTTGCCAAATTCAGGCAGAAGCCAGGCGCTGAGGGAGCCTAGGAACACAGGGTCAGCCTCCGGGGCACAGATCAGGGTAAAGAAGGCAGACATTGCATTGGGCTGGGGAGAGTAGCAGAGGGTGAATGCCCAGGATGACCAGGCACGATGCTGAGCACTTTGCTTTCATGTATATATTCTTATGAGGTAAGTACGATTTCTCCCATTTTACAGATGAGAAAGCAGAAGCATGAAATTTCAACTTAGGCTGCCTGAGTCTAGATCCTGTGCTCTTAATCATACTATTTAACCAAGCAGTATTTAAAATAATGTCTTAAAACTACTTACCTAGTTTAAAAACAAAATAAAAAACTTACCAAACAAAATTGACAAACAAACACTCTGCTTCCACCACACGACTGTGACATTATCATTGCTACTTTAATCAATTTGCCTTACTCTCATCAGCAATTTAGCTTACACGGTATCTCGTGCCTTTTATGTTGATTCTGTGATCTACAACTTACAAGCCATGTCTTGAATTCTGGAAATCTACCTCCCTCATTGTCTATAACATAAATCTCCACACATAGACTCCAAGCGATACTGTCAATTCTTATTTGTTCATTCATCAAATAGTTCCTAATCATTTATGCCGTGCCAGGCACGGTATGAAAACAAAGAGTCTTGCAGTCTAGGAGGGAAAACTGTCAGGTGAACAATCACTGAGTGTGTGAAGTACCTCACTTGAGGTACTTATGCTATGTTAAGAGAGCTGAGAGGAGGAAACACTGCCTGGGTAGAGCATTCCAGGACAGAGGGAAGAACGTTTAAAAAGTCTTAATGGCATAAAGGCTCCAGACTCAAGGTCAGAGTACTTGTGGGAAGTGGCAGGTAAACAGGAAGAGACCTTTTGATTGTTAGCAACAGCTCCTGTCTCTTGGCAGGACTTCATAAATGGAGAACTGGGGAGGACTCTGGTCTACTTGGAGATCTAGCTGCAGGGGGTACACTGCTCATCAGGAAATGAATGGGCTCTGTCTGTTTTATCCAGCCTTGTAGGATTTTGGTCAAGATTCAATGTCCCGGAAGAAAGAGTGTGACTGGCCCAGTTTGGGGAATGTAACCGTCACTCAGAAGAAGATGAAGCCCTTGGAGAGATTTCTCCAAAAGTAAGTTGGGATGCTGACTATGCTAACACAGTAGATATTCTCTACAGTGTATTAGACCTTGTGTCTCTATGGGAAGGTATTCTTCAGGAACCAAAGAGGAACCAGTGAAGGAGTCTAAACAGTGGGATGGTATGGTGGGCTTTGTGTTTCAAAACCATCATGCTAGAAGCCACACTGGAAGATGGACTGGAAGAGAAAGTGGTCAGAGGCTGATTTAATAGCTGAGGCAAAAAATATATTTGAAAATTTAACACTTAGAAAATTTCAAAATAAGGGGACCAGTTTGAGAGACTGCGAAGTGCCATGTAACTGATGGATACAGATATTAGCAGAAAGAAAGTTTGGGGATAGCTTCCAGGCTTCCCACTAAAGCCTATTAACAATATCTATAAAATTAGGGAAGTATGCCTCACACTGCAAGATCCTTTTAGAATAGTCCAGATTTCAAGCACTGTGTCTCATTGTTTCAATAAAACATTAGAAAATTTCCAAGAAATACCAATTTAAAATATATTTTCCAACATTTCTGTTGCAATTGGCTATGGTAGAGTTCTTTTGTCTTACTCAAATTTCCTGATTTATGATGTGGATAATGTGGTTATAGACAAGTGAGCATATGCAATAGAAACGAAAAGCCTGAAAACTACTGAATACCAGTATAGTGAGTAGTGGTGCCTGCAAGGTACATGCCAAAGTTTTCCTGGATAAATGCTCATTCTTAATCGGGATTGATTATCAGGATAAAGAGACCTTAGAAGGAAGGGGTCAGATACCTCAGTAGCAACAAACAAGCATCCATCAAACCCCAGATGTACAGCTGGCTCAAAAAGAGGCACACCAACAGCACTAATATCCACAACCAAGTCCGTCAGTCTGTCTGTAAAGGAAAATATTTACATTTCTAAATCTAGAGTGGTGTGACCCACAGTACAAATACTTAGATTGATCATACAGACCCTGGCACCCACCAAGTGAGAGCTGAATTAACTCTCAACATCCCAGACAATAATAACTGTGGGCATTTCCTTCCGTTAAACCTGGTTCTCCTGACATCCTTGGAGACTTGAAGAGGCTCATTCTGGGTATCTCAGTATTCCCAGGAAACTTTGTGTCTTGACTATTTCTCTTAGTTACACACAGTCATGAATGCTTCGTTAGAGACTATTGATTTTGAATCAGAGTCTTAGAACTGGAAGAGACCTTCAAGATTAGCAGGAAGAAGCTCCTGCTATAAGTGCTATAAATTGCAATAACATTTAATCTACTTATCTTTAAGATGAAGAAACAGAGGCTCCAAGAGGTTGAATGGTAAGAGGTGGAGAGAGTAGAGAATATGAGAACACAGCTTAACGCCAGACTACCATTTAGCTCTGTAACCTTGACGAGGTTCCTTCTCCTTGTCCAGAGAGTGATACCTATCTCGTATAGTAGTCGAGGAAAGTCTGTGCATTAAACCACATAAAGTGCCTCTGACACATAAGTATCATATGCATGCTTGTTCTCTTGAATATACCAAAGAACCCCACTTCAACTGGGAATCTGATCCTACCTTTCCTATACCTAGTCAAAAGAGGAGAATTTTACCCATTGGCAAATTCACAATGATTATGGATAGTTGTCATAGAAAATATCCTTTAAGGATAGCTTATCAAAACCTGCATCTGAGTTGTTAAAATTCACTCAAGAAGAGCTCCTGTAGTGACAGGCATGTAGGATAACAAACCCAGGAAATCAGCCAAGTCCAGTGACCAACAGGGTCTGAAGATGATCCTCTTTATCAAGTAGGTCTGAAGTGCTCCTCAGGTGTCACCAACATCACATGACTATTTCTACAACTTGGGTTCATCCTCTGTCAACTATGGGCTTCATGAACTGAAGATGACTTAGGTGCCATTTTTGGCAAGGCTGTTAGTTCAACTTTTCTTTGGCTGGTCAAGATTATTTTGCAACAGGTTCTTTAGCCAACAGTGTTACAGTAAAACTCCAAAGAAATCAAAAAATGAGTCTTGCTGTGGGTGGAAAAAGAAATATAGACATGAACTCTTGTCATGCTGATAATTATAATCTACAACTCATTGGATTCACTGAGTGTGGCCAAAGAGCCTATTGCATAAGGAGAAGTTTGCAGCTGATAAATATCAAAGGCCAAAAACTCAATCGGTAAAAAGACTGTTTATGGAAAATGAGACTTAAGAATCATTTGCACTATAACCATATGACTAATGAAGTGAACTTGAGAATTGAAAACAGCACAGTAAATATCCATCACTTCAAACACACCTGGCTTAGAGTAGGTATCCAGTGAAAATTAATTGAATAAATCTAATCTCCAACAATGAAAATTTAACTCACATTAACTTGGATCTTTATTATCTGACCTTGAAAGAAATGTGATGAATTTCATATGTACTTAAATCTTAGATATGAAATGGGTAATGAGAGCAAATAATGAGCTCTGATTGCTAGACAGTGTAAAATAGAGATTTAAAGAAAATAGATGAACGTTTTAAAACTCTAATGAAGAGGAAGAGAGTAAATATGTTCATCTCTAGCATTTATTTTATAACCTACCTGTTTAACATTTGAAATCCTGGGGATGATCAGGGTGACAAAAATGTTCTTTTTCCTTTAGAGATCAAGAGATAACCTTTTCAAAGATAATAGTTGTGGGGCATCTGCTTTGTAAAATACTCCAGCAGTTTCTGAAAGGGTTAAAGGAAGAGTTACCATATGACCCAATAATTCCACAAATTGATGTATACCCAAGAGAAATGAAAGCATATGTCATTGCAAAAATTAGTACATGAGTGTTCAGAGCAGCATTATGACAAAAATGAAAACAATGCAAATGTCTACCCACCCATCAATGGATAAATAAAATGTGGTATATGCATACAATGGAACATTGACTATAAAGAAGTCAGGCACAAAACGTTATATACTGTATGACTTTTTTTGTATAAAATGCCCAGAATTGATGAATCCATAAATTAAAAAAGTATATTAACTTTTCCTAAGGCTGGCAGGGAGGTGGTTGGAGGCAGGCTAGACTAGGGGGGAAATAGGAAGTAAATGCTCATGGGGACTAGTAGATATGAGGGATCTTTTTAGGGTGATAAAATTGTTCCAAAATTGATTGTGATAGGAGTTGCACAACTCTGTAAGTACAATCTACAACTCATTGGATTCACTGAGTGTGGCCAAAGAGCCTATTGCATAAGGAGAAGTTTGCAGCTGATAAATATCAAAGGCCAAAAACTCAATCGGTAAAAAGACTGTTTATGGAAAATGAGACTTAAGAATCATTTGCACTATAACCATATGACTAATGAAGTGAACTTGAGAATTGAAAACAGCACAGTAAATATCCATCACTTCAAACACACCTGGCTTAGAGTAGGTATCCAGTGAAAATTAATTGAATAAATCTAATCTCCAACAATGAAAATTTAACTCACATTAACTTGGATCTTTATTATCTGACCTTGAAAGAAATGTGATGAATTTCATATGTACTTAAATCTTAGATATGAAATGGGTAATGAGAGCAAATAATGAGCTCTGATTGCTAGACAGTGTAAAATAGAGATTTAAAGAAAATAGATGAACGTTTTAAAACTCTAATGAAGAGGAAGAGAGTAAATATGTTCATCTCTAGCATTTATTTTATAACCTACCTGTTTAACATTTGAAATCCTGGGGATGATCAGGGTGACAAAAATGTTCTTTTTCCTTTAGAGATCAAGAGATAACCTTTTCAAAGATAATAGTTGTGGGGCATCTGCTTTGTAAAATACTCCAGCAGTTTCTGAAAGGGTTAAAGGAAGAGTTACCATATGACCCAATAATTCCACAAATTGATGTATACCCAAGAGAAATGAAAGCATATGTCATTGCAAAAATTAGTACATGAGTGTTCAGAGCAGCATTATGACAAAAATGAAAACAATGCAAATGTCTACCCACCCATCAATGGATAAATAAAATGTGGTATATGCATACAATGGAACATTGACTATAAAGAAGTCAGGCACAAAACGTTATATACTGTATGACTTTTTTTGTATAAAATGCCCAGAATTGATGAATCCATAAATTAAAAAAGTATATTAACTTTTCCTAAGGCTGGCAGGGGAGGTGGTTGGAGGCAGGCTAGACTAGGGGGGAAATAGGAAGTAAATGCTCATGGGGACTAGTAGATATGAGGGATCTTTTTAGGGTGATAAAATTGTTCCAAAATTGATTGTGATAGGAGTTGCACAACTCTGTAAGTACACTAAGAAATTGTACATTTTAAATAAGTTAATCATATGGCACAGGAACTATGGGCTTCCTTGGTGGCTCAGTGGTAAAGAATCTGCCTGCCAGTGCAGGTGATGAGGTTTTGATACCTGGGAAAACTCCCTGGAGGAGGAAATTTGGCGGTCCACTCCAGTATTCTTGCCTGGAGAATTCCATGGACAGAGAAGCCTGGTGGGCTATAGTCCATGGGGTCGTCAAAGAGTTGGACATGACGTAGTGACTAAAACTGATAATAAGAACTATATGTCCATAAGGCTGCTGTTGAAATAAACTACAGCAGATGCAATTTTAGCTCTGCTTACTTAAAAAAAAAAAAAAAAAGATTGTCCTAAAAACACAGCTTTTTAATCTAGTAGAACAATGGCACTCCCTAACCACTGTGACAAGTTAGAGACCAGACATGATCAGTCTGGAACAATCATGTAAAAAGTTGCAGCCTCCAGAGAGAGGATCCCTTGTTTAATGTAAGTTATGATGTGTACCATACAAAGGACACAGAACACTAGAGAGACTCATATTCTTTCGTTTGTCATGAGAAAGTTTCCCTAAACTGGAAACAATATGTAGAAGCTGATTTTTATCCATCCAAAAAAACTAACTCCTCGTTTCTTCATGAAGCTGTACTCACACTGGTCTTGTTAATGTTTTGTTGAGCTCTACCTACCTCGGGACATTTGTATCTGCTGTTCTCTCCATATGGAGTCCTCACTTGTCCGCAGATCTCCACCCAGCTGGCTCTTCATCAATCAAGTCTCCTCTCCAATGTCGCCATCTCAGAAAAAGTTCCTTAGCTCCTGGAGTTAAAATTTTCTTCCCCCACCTAAAACCCTTTCTCTTATGACTCACTTTATTTTCTGTGCAGCATTTGGCACTATCTGAAATTCTCATGTCAATTTATTGTCTGGACTCCCTGGTGACTCAGATGGTAAAGAATCTGCCTGCCATGCAGGAAACCAACAGTTGATCCCTGGGTCGGGAAGATCCCCTGGAGAAGTGAATGGCGACCCACTTCAGCATTCTTGCCTGGAGAGTCCCCTGGACAGAGGAGCCTGGCAAGCTGCAGTCTGTGGGGTCGCAAAGTGTCAGACACTTTCACTTTGCCCCAGCAGAAGATGAACACTGTGAGGATGATACCAAGGCAGGACTCTGTGGAGCTCCTGGGCACAAACACCTTTCTGTGTCCCCCTGCTTCTTGAGGGAACTAAGCTTCATTTCGCCTCCAGGACCTTCCTAGAGGTCCAAGAGCAGGTTGGAACTGATGCTAATCAGTGAAGGGAGGGGAAGTGGAGAAAAGGGAGGAATAGTCAAGAAACAATAGTGCAGTCCTGGGGCAGAGTCCTGGTTGTCCCTCGAGGGATACACAGAACAATGTCTTTCAGTTGACTTGCAGATACTGAAACCGCCACCAGGTGGGACAAGTTAAGATATGCTGCCCACAAGCACAGAGACTGCAGACAAGTTGGAACCAGAAGGTTAACGATGCTGACTCCTACTTACCTCCCGGCCAACCAGTCAGAACAATGTCCACGAGCTGATCATGCCCTCTTTGAACCATGACTGTAGAACTCCTCACCATCTTCTCCAGGTTGATACACTCTGTTTAGAGGGCATCAGTCCCCTCTGTGCTCCCCTTTGTCTAACAAAGCTATAAGGCTATCCTTTTCTACTTCACTGAAAACTCTGCCTCCAAAAATTAATTCAGTGTTGGGGTACAGAAGTCACATTTGGCTTCAAGGAGAGGGACCAAAATACTTCCCTGTGCCTACAGAGCTACCAGATAGGCAGTGAGCACTTGATAAATATGTATTGAGTAAATGATCTCCACGGGGCAAGTCATAATCACCTTGGTAAGCAACACCTGAAAGGTCAGGCTCTGAACCTTGAGATCACACCTCAGACAGGAGTTCAGGGACATGGAGCCTTCCGAGAACAGTCTGCAGCCACCTCCAAGCTGAAAGGGCAAAGGGTGAAGAGTGAAACCCAGTTGGTCACTGAGGACTTCCTGTGCTCCTGCCCCCACCTCCTGGATCAAAAGCTCCGGCCCTTTCCTGTGTGTTTATAAATAAGTCTGGGCTCATGGCTGATCACATGGAGAAGTGAATGGCGACCCACTTCAGCATTCTTGCCTGGAGAGTCCCCTGGACAGAGGAGCCTGGCAAGCTGCAGTCTGTGGGGTCGCAAAGTGTCAGACACTTTCACTTTGCCCCAGCAGAAGATGAACACTGTGAGGATGATACCAAGGCAGGACTCTGTGGAGCTCCTGGGCACAAACACCTTTCTGTGTCCCCCTGCTTCTTGAGGGAACTAAGCTTCATTTCGCCTCCAGGACCTTCCTAGAGGTCCAAGAGCAGGTTGGAACTGATGCTAATCAGTGAAGGGAGGGGAAGTGGAGAAGAGAGAGGAATAGTCAAGAAACAATAGTGCAGTCCTGGGGCAGAGTCCTGGTTGTCCCTCGAGGGATACACAGAACAATGTCTTTCAGTTGACTTGCAGATACTGAAACCGCCACCAGGTGGGACAAGTTAAGATATGCTGCCCACAAGCACAGAGACTGCAGACAAGTTGGAACCAGAAGGTTAACGATGCTGACTCCTACTTACCTCCCGGCCAACCAGTCAGAACAATGTCCACGAGCTGATCATGCCCTCTTTGAACCATGACTGTAGAACTCCTCACCATCTTCTCCAGGTTGATACACTCTGTTTAGAGGGCATCAGTCCCCTCTGTGCTCCCCTTTGTCTAACAAAGCTATAAGGCTATCCTTTTCTACTTCACTGAAAACTCTGCCTCCAAAAATTAATTCAGTGTTGGGGTACAGAAGTCACATTTGGCTTCAAGGAGAGGGACCAAAATACTTCCCTGTGCCTACAGAGCTACCAGATAGGCAGTGAGCACTTGATAAATATGTATTGAGTAAATGATCTCCACGGGGCAAGTCATAATCACCTTGGTAAGCAACACCTGAAAGGTCAGGCTCTGAACCTTGAGATCACACCTCAGACAGGAGTTCAGGGACATGGAGCCTTCCGAGAACAGTCTGCAGCCACCTCCAAGCTGAAAGGGCAAAGGGTGAAGAGTGAAAACCCAGTTGGTCACTGAGGACTTCCTGTGCTCCTGCACTAATCTCTCACCAAGGTCCTGGATCAGGTGGTGGAGCAGCTCCGGGCCCTTTCCTGTGTGTTTATAAATAAGTCTGGGCTCATGGCTGATCCTGGAGTGGCCTACATGGCAGCTTGCCTTCCGCTTGCTCCGTTGGTAGGACCACTCACAGGAAGCATAGCAAACAAGAGCCATGCGGAAGCCACCCAAAACATCAGCCTGCGTCTGTGTGGTTACACACTCATCACGTGCTGCAGATCCTTTCACAGAGGACTGACGCTGAAAACTGTATAGCACAGGAAACTCTGCTCAGTATTCTGCAATAACCTAAATAGGCACAGAATCTGAACAAGAAGAGATACTTAATATATGTATCTACATAACCGAATCACTTTGCTGTATACCTGGAAATAACACAACATTGTTCATCAAATACACTCCAATAATCTCTTCTATCAAATTACAGTACATGTTCTAGATCATTCAGATCAAGCCTTTACTCCCTTTGAGAGTTTTCAACCTCAGCTGATTGAGCTTCAGGCTTTACATGGTTTATCCCTGTAGAGATCATCTTTACAGTTTCTCGGGAAAATATGAATGTGCTGAGTTTTGTTTTCAATACTGTATGAAAATAGGAAAAACATAAAACAAAACTTAGAAAACACAATATATATACATATACAGTCCAATAAAAATCTAAAAATTAACAAAATAAGAAAACTTTGACCTCAGTCTTTATGAAAGCAGTTTATCCACACCAAACTCCAAAGTTAGGAAATACCCATTCTAACTTGCAATGGCTCTCTGATGTAGTTTTCTTGTAAGTCATTTCATTTGAGGGAATACTTAAAGAACTCCTGATGCTTCATCAGCTATAGAGTGCTAGCCACTCACATCCAGGAATCATGTGTTTACCTAACCCAGACAGCATACATATGTATCTGCCATGGACATTGTCACCATTTAGAGAAGCAATCCTTTTCCAGTCTGCTGAAGGTAGTCACAGGCCCCTTAGTTCACAGAGCTACTCCTGTCTTCTTGACATTTATAACAACATCTTAGACTTCTAGGACTCCTTCCTGTTATACATCTTCCTGTAAATACCACTCCGGTTCATTGAACAGCCACAGTGTTTCTATGGGATATGCAAAGCAAATGATATTAAAGCCGCTTGGGGCTCTTTCTTGGCTCTCTTTGGACACAGAACGCCGTAGGAGACTCAGCGAGGTGAAGCAGCTTGACCCGAGGTCACAGAACTGTTCAGCGGCCAGACAGTAGGGACATTTAGTCCGTGAACTTCCCTCCACATCAGCATTTCTCAAATGCATATCAACCTCTGGGGATCTGATTACAATGCAGCTTCTGATTCAACAGGTCTGGGGGTGGGGGCGGGGAGGCAAAACTAAGATTCCGTGTGTTTCCTAAGCTCCCAGGAGTTGGTGCTACTGTACTGGTGGTCCTCAGAACATCTTTCCCACATCCTTCACGACTCCCTAGACATGTCCATCCTAATACTTCCCCCAAGGGCAGTCGCAGTATTGGGATATTCATTCACTTCCCCCACTAACCTATGAGCTCCATGAAAGCAGGAACTAGGTTTTATTCACTGCTTTGTTCTGGCCACCCAGCACCATGTGTGTCAAAAAGAAACCGAATGATTACTTTTGAAAGGTAAAGAGACTTGTTTTCAATTATACAGCCACAATAATTACATATTAAGACTCTGATCTCTTATACAAATGAAATAACTTAGAAAACAGAAATAGACTCACAGACTTTGAAAACAAACTTATGGCTACAAAGGGGAAAGGTAGGGGAAAATGATAAATTGGGAGTTTGGGATGAACATATATACCCTACTTTATTTAAAATAGATATTACTATATAGATATATAATATTTTATTTATTTTTGTCTGTTCTGGGTTTTCATTGCTGCCACAGGCTCTTCTCTAGTTGCAGGGAGTGGGGGCTACTCTCTAGTTGAGGTGAGCAGGCTTCTTGTTGCAGCGACTTCTCTTGTTGTGGAACTCAGGCTCTAGAGCACACGGGCTTCTGTAGTTGCAGCACATGGGCTCAATAGTTGTGGCTCTGAAGCTCTAGAGCACAGGCTCCATTGTTGTGGCTCACGGGCTTAGTTGCTCTACAGCATGTGAAATCTTCCTGGGTCAGGGATCAAACCCATGTCTCCTGTATTGGCAGGCGAATTCTTTACCACTGAGCAACCAGGGAAGCCCTATAATATTTTAAATATAGTTATATATTTATAGCTAGTCCTTGGCTCACAAGGACTTACTGTATAGCACAGGGAACTCTACTCAATATTCTGTAATAATCTAAATGGGAAAAGAACTTGAAAAAGAATAGATACATGTATAACTGAATCACTTTGCTATACATCTGAAACACAAAAGTGCAAATCAACAGTTCAACATCAATAGTCCAATATAAAAGATTGAAAAAAGAATCAGTCAAAGAATCACTCTTTTAAAACACTATTCATCAGGGGCTTCCCTGGTGGTCCAGTGGGTAAGGACACTGCCTTGCAGTGCAAGGGGCGCCGGTTCGATCCCTGGCCTGGGAAGATCCCACGTGCCGTGGAGCGGCTGGACTGATGTGTCCAATTACTGAGCCGGAGCTCTGGAGTGCATGCGCCCAGAGCCGGTGCTCTGCGACAACAGAGGCCACTGTGATGGGAGGCCCACATGGGCCAAAGAACAAAGATGGATGAAAATAAATGAAAGACCAATAGAAGTGGCCCGCCCGCCTCCCTCCCTACCCACCCCATCCCCCTTCAAAAAAAAAAGAAAGAAGAAAAAAAAAACACTATTCATCAAGCATCCTTTGTTGTCTGGAGTCACATTATGATAGCCAGTTGTCAACGCCAGGTCCCAAAATAACATAACCAAATAAAAGCCCCATAGGGTCAACCAGTTTATACCTACACTTGCTGCAGAAACGCTTCCGGGGGCAGGGAGACAGAACCACACCCTTGGGCCAACAGGACCGCTTAACCTATGATCATCCCAAGGGGAAGAGGGAGGAGGAGGACAGCCAGGGTGATGGAGGCTCACTGACCCCAAGCATCACCCGAGAGTGCTGACATCCCAGTCCTCCATGGATGGTGCCTCTTCCATATATCAGGCACTCAACTAAGCACTCTGCACCTGTCATCTCAGGCCATCCTCTCGACAAACCTATGACACAGGCACTTCTTTTTATAGGCAAGGAAGCAGAGACACAGGGTTATTAGACCGTAGGAGACGAAGCCAAGATCTGGTCCCAGGCAGCGTGGCTTTAGCATCGCTGCTTTTAATCACACCGTTGACTGCCTAGAAATACACAGGGCAAAGACCCAATTGCCCAGGCCTGGGAGTCACTTGACTCTCCTCTCAATAACCTGACAATAGGCTCCAACAAATCCTCAAGAGAGGGGTGTGGGGAGAAACACATCACATCCACGTTATAGCCCAAAGGAGATCCAACGATATAGCATAGGGGAAAAAAAAGAGAAGATTCTGTTACAGCAAATGCTTAGATAGTTCGACTCTGTTTGGCTTACGGTTAAATATACAACACCACGGAAAGGTGAAGTAAGAGTCAGTAAAATCATAAGGCTCAAAGGTCTCAGATTCCTTTCACACTTCATTAGGTCTCTTAAGAAACCTTGCATTCATGTCTGCACCAAAGCTGAGAAGATGGTCATCACATGGAAGAGATTAGGATTTTGTGAAGCATGTGTGTCCAATGTAAAAAGCCAAAAAGTCTAAAGGACAGAGAGAACTTTGTTTTTCAAAGCTTTAAAGTGCAGAAGCTCAACAGTTACATTTTAACACTGTCAGAAAATGAGGGAGTCAAGAAAACCAAGAAAGAGAACACATTGTCTAATTGGATATAAGAAAAGGGCAAACTTCATCTGTTTTCTTTTTTTTTTTTTTTTAATTTTGGCCTCTTTTTATTGATATTTTATTTATTTATTTTTACATCTTTATTCTTTGGCCCGTGTGGGCCTCCCATTGCAGTGGCCTCTCTGGCAGCATAGCTCCAGCTCCAGGCACATGCACTCCAGAGCGCTGGCTCCTAATTGGACACACCAGTTGCTCGGCAGCATGTGGGATCTTTCAGGGCCAGGAATCGAACCCGCGCCCCTTGCACTGCAAGGTGGACACTTTACCCACTGGACCACCAGGGAAGCCCTCATCTGTTTTTGATAGAAGATTTTTAAATGTGGAATAAGAAAATCCAATATACCTACAGGGTCTTGAAGAAAACATTACTTGAAAAAAGTTGAACTCCATAGGTTTTTAATTGCACTTGCTTCATTATTATTACCTTTGGAGATCACATGATATGGCTTTTGAGGGCCCAAGACCTGGTTCTGCCACTCCCTAGGTATGATCTCCAGCTAGCATAATTCTCCCAGGATTCGATGTGTTCATTTGTGAAATGGGACAATATACTCCTGCCTTCTAGGGTTACTAGGAGCCTTACATTAAATAACAGACTGTGAGCATTTAGTTCCAAACAGAAAATCAACACAGGTTGCATCCTGTTTTCTCTCCTTTCTTATAAATTCTATTTTCCTACAATCTCTTTTTAAGCATTTTTATTCCTAACTTTCAGTTTTTGTTGGTAGAAACATAAAATTGTGGAGGATTAAGAAAAGCAATTTGGGCTTCCCTGATGGTCCAGTGGGTAAGGACACCACCTTGCAGTGCAAGGGGCGCTGGTTCCATCCCTGGCCTGGGAAGATCCCACATGCTGCAGAGCAGCTGGACCCATGTGTCCAATTACTGAGCTGGAGCTCTGGAGCGCGTGTGCCCAGAGCTGGTGCTCTGTGACAACAGAGGCCACTGCGATGGGAGGCCCACACGGGCCAAAGAACAAAGATGGATGAAAATAGATAAATGGAAGACCAATAGAAGAGGCCCGCCTGCCCCCTTCCCTCCCCAACCTGCCCCCCACTAAAAAAAGAGGAAAGCAATCTACCAACACACAGAGAAAATGTATATATAAGAAAATGAGAATAGACTATTAGTACATCATATGGAAAGATTATCTTACATTAAGCTTGGTGTGTTAAAAACTAGAACCACAAAATAAACAAGATCCTACTATATAGCACAGGGAACTATATTCAACATGAAATTCACATGTAAAGTAAATGAAGTCAGCTTTCTAAGAAGTTATAACAACATATACAATAGATAGGAAGTCAACAAAGATTACAAACAAAATTTTAAGAAGTCTTCCCACAATTTCATCTTCTAGACTTGTGGGGGTAGTAGTAGAAATTAATATCCAGTTTTTACACGTCATATTCAAAATGCTTCTGCTCCCTAAGAGGTAAAAGAAAGAGAAAATATCCTTAAATAAACACATTTATAATTTTAATTTCTTAAATTCAATTTTATAATTTATACTATAAAGAAAGTGATCAAGAAATGTCTTTCAGTCAGGACTTTGTACATTTTTGTAAGCAACCAATGAAATAAAGTGTTTTTCTCCTTAATGAATTAAAGAACTTTTATTCACTCATTTTGACCACTTTATGTCATAATCATAGATTTTTCTATAGGCCAAACTTGTCTTTTGATTATTTTTATTGAAGTACAGTTGCTGTAAAATATTATTTAAGCTACAAGTGTACAATATAGTGATTCACAGTTTGTAAATGTTACACTCCATCTATAGTTATTGTAAAATATTGGCCATATTCCCCATGTTGTACAATATATCCTTGTAGTGTATTTTCTACCTAAATAGTTTATATCCTTTTCCCTATAATACCCTCCTCCCTTCCCTTTCCTCACTGGTAACTACTAGTTTGTTCTCTGTGAATATGAATCAGCTTCTTTTTTGTTATAGTCAACAGTTTTATTAGTACTTTTTAGCGTCCCCATGGATGAGATATCATACAGTATTTGTCTTTCTCTTTTTGACTTATTTCACTAGCAAAATGCCCTTCAAGTCCATCTCAGTATTTGTCACTGGCAGAATTTTGTTCGGTTTTATGGCTTAATATTATTCCATGGTATATGTATATACATATATATATCACATATTTTTTTACTTTAAATGTTTTCATTAGAAATAAGGGCTCTAAAATCATTCTGTGAAAATAATCTTTGAGTCTGAATTTATTCTAAATTCAAAATTTTGATTACTATTTTGTTCTTTCTGTTAGTATTCTTTTAGCAAAAACATACAACTTGACTAGTTGTATGACCACTCCCATTAATATCTCTATTTATTTATTTATTTTTTTAAATGGGGTTTTGTTGTTTACTGCCACACATCAACCTGAATCCGCCATAGACAAACTTGTCTTTTTGTGTGTGTGCATATGGTTGAGCTGTAAGGCTTGTGGGATCCGACTGGGATCAATCCTGGGCCATGGCAGTGAAAGTATAGAGTCCTAACCACTGGATCACCAGTAAAGTCCCTTATCTTTCTTTCTTTAAAAGAAAAAAAAAAAAAAAAAACTCAAGAATTATCAGAATTACCACTCTGTTTCCAAGTTATCAATAATCAGTTTATTTTGGAAGTCTTATCTGGAAAGTCATTTATAATCATTTTTATGGCATCAGTGAAAATACCATTCTTCTAACCTACAGTCAGTATTAGCAGGAAACAAGAATTTGAAGACATGCAAAAAGGCAGGTGATAAAATTTTTTTTAATTAAATAACAAAAGGTTTGTTTCATTTCCTTGATTTTTCCTCAAAATCCTCTTTCTTACATTTTGGTCACCGAATAAAACATTAAATATTTTCATTTCCTCCATACTTCTGTGCTAATTAGTTTTATAAACATAGCTGGAATTTTTAAAACTATTATGGAATTGTAAAAGGCATTAATTTGTGGTCTGTTGAGTACACTGTTGGAATGTTTTACTGAATGCCTGTCAGATAGGGAATTTAGAACCATTCTCAACTCCTTTTTCCAGGAATGTAAGGTTAGATGAGTCAAGTAGTTTTCACAGCCTTATATCCAAGGCCCTTACATACCCTCAACTTAAAATGAGCATCAGTACTTTAAAAAAAGGGAAAATATTTTCTGCTATGTTTGCTCAAACTCAAAAGGGCAGGTGGAATTTTAAAAGAGAACATGAGAGAAAGATAGAGAGCTACATGAGATGTAGACAAATCTTCTCCCTCTTTTAGCATTCTTGATTCATCTCTGTGATAACTAGCCCCCTATCTAAAGGAACGGATGATTTGCCCCAAATCCTTCAGCAATCATTGGCAAAGCAGTGGTCGTGGTTTAGTTGCTAGGCTCCTCTCTGTCCACGAGATTTCTCAGGCATGAATAGTAGAGCGAATTGTTGTTTCCTTCTCCAGGAGATCTTCTCGACCCAGGGATTGAACCTGTGTCTCCTGCATTGGCAGGCAGATTCTTTACTGCTGAGCCACCAGGGAAACCCCTCATTGACAAAGTAAACACCTAGAATTTCCCTTAAGTTCAACAATTCCCTGTTTCATGTTTGGGAAACAAGGGGGTACAAATGAGTGTGCAAAGTAATTTTCCTTCACTCTTACAGTCTCCACCTCTAGCTTGTGTTTCTTAAGACTGTACTTAGTGGGGGGTACCTTCAATTTTTTCCAACAATGCTAAGAGAGAGGTGGAGCAGGAAGTGAGGGAAAGACCAGACAACTGGTGGGGACTGAAGAGTGCATAGAAACCCATTTCTCACCTGATTTAATACAGGTAGTGGCAGATAATGCTGCTCCTTGGTTTTCTCTGGCTGTTCTTGCTAGAACAAAGTGCATTCAGCACAGGTGGTCTCTTAGCGACTTTGGTTCCTGGGTCAAAGCACATTAAAAGCCTTTACTGGGTGGTGAAGACGGTCCATGAGGCAGACAGGCAGGGAGCCTGCATGGAGAAACTCTCAAAGAAGGCCAGAAGGAGATGTTGAAGAGTAGAGTTAGGAGAACATGAGATGTTAATTTCAGTGTATCACAGAATTTTATAGCTAAAAGCTACACCTTTCACAGAAAGGTTGAACTGAATTCTAGAATTTTCTTGGCAGATCAAACATTTACTGTTCATTTAAAACAACAGTTCTCAGGGGGTGGGATAACAGAAGAGAGGTTGTTTAAGGGTTACATACATACAACTAGTAGACACACAAATTCTGGATATGTAATACAGAGTACAGTGAGTATAGTTATAAAGTGTATTATAAACATTAAACTTGCTAAGAGATGCGACTTTAATTCTTTCCAGCGTAGAAGAAATGACCATCATGTGGCGTGATAGAGGTGTTAACCATGGCAATCATATTACAATATACATATATCAAATCAGTATACTGTATGCCTTAAATTTAAATTCGTGTTGTGTGTCAAATACAATTTAAATTTGAAAAGCTCCTAAAAACATTTTTAAAATATTTGTTTCACTATCTTCCATGGTACAGCAAACAAACAAAACTCTGTCTGCACAAGAGGCAATGGCTCATGAGATTTTATATCTGCTATAAATTTTAGAAGTTAAGACTTTGTATTACTTTTACAAATTAGAAAGTGGAGGAGTGAATTTATTTACAAAAACCAGGCTGTAAAATTCAGCCACAACTGGAAAATTATGTACCCAACTGAATGATGGTTATTATAACTATGAAATAATAAAAATACTACTTAGAATATTATGTTAAAACATTTAATTCTGACTAAAACCTACAGCTTAGGACCATTATACTCCTGGAGATATACCCTAAATAAAAACATTGATATTTATACCAGAACACACATTCAAACTTTATTTGTAATATCTTCAACTTAAAAATAAACCAAATGCCTATTAGTAGATGGATAGATTCATATAATGGAATATTATACACTTGTTACAGCTACACAAAAAAAACACTGGTGAATTTTACAAACATAATATTGAATTTTTAAAAAGCAAGACACACAAAAAAAACACAGGGTAAATATATTCATGCAAAGTAGGAAAACAGAGTCAAAACTTCATGATTTCAGGGTAAATATATGGGTGGTAATGGTGTAGGCAGTGAACTGATCAAGAAAAGTCAAGGGCTGGCTACCATAAAATCAGGACAGTGGTGGTATTAATGAAGGGAAGGAAAGGGATGGGAGTGGGTGGAGACCTTCCAGCAATATTTCATTTCTTTCTTTAATAAAAGGAAAAAAAGTTGGCCATGCCATGTGCTGGGCAAGGATCTTCATTCCCCAACCTGGAATCAAACTGGTGTCCCCTGCAGTGGAAGCATTAAGTCTTAGTCTTTACCATTGGATCACCAGAGAAATCTCTCTCTCTCTTTTTTTCCTTAACTTTTTCTTGTCCTGGGTGGTGTTTATGTTGACAACCACTTTCTAATTACTTGCTAAACTGTACATAGAAATTTTATAGGGTTTTCTGTAAGTATGTTGGACTTCACAATTGAAATAGTTTTTTAAAAGTCACAAATAAGCTACAGATGTCAGTAATGGCTATCGTTGTCAAGTTCGGGTGCAGGCCTATATGTGATTTTCCCCCTATTTCTTCCTTTTCTCACATTTTCATGTAAAGGATGTTGGTTATATAACCTCAAAAAACTGAAGAAAGTAGATCTGTAACACATGACCTCTTTCTTGGCTATCTACTTTAAATGAATGATGTTATTTTTGCTGAAGCAATCATTTTAACAACGTGAACTTGGGAAAATTAAATGTATCAGTGAACAATGTTAATGAAAATATATAACCTACACTTTATCCAATAAGTTACTTATTTTCATTAAAATATTTCACTGACCCATTTCATTTTCCTTGAGTTTATATTAAATCTCCCTGGCTAAAAAAATGTGTTCTTGTTTCTTTCTGAAATGCTCATGAGAAACAGGAATGTGGGCAACCTTCAATTTAAATCTTCAACTTAAAAATAAACCAAATGCCTATTAGTAGATGGATAGATTCATATAATGGAATATTATACACTTGTTACAGCTACACAAAAAAAACACTGGTGAATTTTACAAACATAATATTGAATTTTTAAAAAGCAAGACACACAAAAAAAACACAGGGTAAATATATTCATGCAAAGTAGGAAAACAGAGTCAAAACTTCATGATTTCAGGGTAAATATATGGGTGGTAATGGTGTAGGCAGTGAACTGATCAAGAAAAGTCAAGGGCTGGCTACCATAAAATCAGGACAGTGGTGGTATTAATGAAGGGAAGGAAAGGGATGGGAGTGGGTGGAGACCTTCCAGCAATATTTCATTTCTTTCTTTAATAAAAGGAAAAAAAGTTGGCCATGCCATGTGCTGGGCAAGGATCTTCATTCCCCAACCTGGAATCAAACTGGTGTCCCCTGCAGTGGAAGCATTAAGTCTTAGTCTTTACCATTGGATCACCAGAGAAATCTCTCTCTCTCTTTTTTTCCTTAACTTTTTCTTGTCCTGGGTGGTGTTTATGTTGACAACCACTTTCTAATTACTTGCTAAACTGTACATAGAAATTTTATAGGGTTTTCTGTAAGTATGTTGGACTTCACAATTGAAATAGTTTTTTAAAAGTCACAAATAAGCTACAGATGTCAGTAATGGCTATCGTTGTCAAGTTCGGGTGCAGGCCTATATGTGATTTTCCCCCTATTTCTTCCTTTTCTCACATTTTCATGTAAAGGATGTTGGTTATATAACCTCAAAAAACTGAAGAAAGTAGATCTGTAACACATGACCTCTTTCTTGGCTATCTACTTTAAATGAATGATGTTATTTTTGCTGAAGCAATCATTTTAACAAACGTGAACTTGGGAAAATTAAATGTATCAGTGAACAATGTTAATGAAAATATATAACCTACACTTTATCCAATAAGTTACTTATTTTCATTAAAATATTTCACTGACCCATTTCATTTTCCTTGAGTTTATATTAAATCTCCCTGGCTAAAAAAATGTGTTCTTGTTTCTTTCTGAAATGCTCATGAGAAACAGGAATGTGGGCAGCTCCTGTTTGGGTCTTCCCCTTAGTGTTAGATCTGTTTCTGGATCTAAATCACTGGAAGCACACGAATTGGTACCCCCACAAGTTTCCTAGCACACTCAGATTTTACTGTGGATTAAAATGATGCTTGGTTTCCATTTGGCCTAATTTTTTTTACTTTGGAGAAGGAAATAGCAACCTACGCCAATATTCTTGCCTGGAGAATCCCATAGACAGAGGAGCCTGGTGGGCTACAGTCCATAGGGCGGCAGAGTCAGACACGACTGAGCGCCTGAGTACACAGTTCTTACTTAGCTAGAAACCTGGTGATCACGTGTTTTTTTTTTCCTTTAGCGGCATTCTTCTGGAGGAATGACTATTTCACAGCAGCATTTTCAGGGAAAAAAATGATGTGTAGTGCTTTATAAGGCCGTGGTCTTATCATGAATGTAGTATTTAAAAATTGTAGCTAAAATAACATTACCTCCAATTTATGATATAAGAAAGCCTAATACAGTTTGTTTGGGGCCTAGTACAGTTCATGTTGAAATTTTAGATGGCTGCAAATAAGCTTCCCTACCATTTGAATGTCTCTCTAGGTACCTATCTTTTCCCTATTTCCGAAAGGCACCAATAAACATTTTGTAGAAGTTAATCTCTAGAAAGCTATACTGAAAATAGAATGAATAATCTCTTATCTAGTTTTCAAAACTTGTCTTCATTATATTTTCCTTTGACTCCCCCACAAGTTCAAATAATCTGACCCAAAATGACATATTTATTGAATGGTTGAATGGTGGTATCCCACAAAATAGTTAGACAAACGCCTTGTAGCAGTCACTTTGTCTCTGGGGGTTGAACTTCATTGCATTCTCTATTCTTTACCAAGCCATCAGCTTGTAGACTTTGAGTTCAAACCTCTACAATACTGTTTATATATAAAACAAGATTTTTCGAGACAACTCTGACCCCTAGAACCACAAGAAGAGTGCATTTGCTAAATGGTTTGGTCCCCTGGCAAAACCAAAGCAAGTCTAATGTTTTTAAATTAATTTATCCAATATTTTTCAAAACTGACCCATTTCATTTTCCTTGAGTTTATATTAAATCTCCTGGCTAAAAAAATGTGTTCTTGTTTCTTTCTGAAATGCTCATGAGAAACAGGAATGTGGGCAGCTCCTGTTTGGGTCTTCCCCTTAGTGTTAGATCTGTTTCTGGATCTAAATCACTGGAAGCACACGAATTGGTACCCCCACAAGTTTCCTAGCACACTCAGATTTTACTGTGGATTAAAATGATGCTTGGTTTCCATTTGGCCTAATTTTTTTTACTTTGGAGAAGGAAATAGCAACCTACGCCAATATTCTTGCCTGGAGAATCCCATAGACAGAGGAGCCTGGTGGGCTACAGTCCATAGGGCGGCAGAGTCAGACACGACTGAGCGCCTGAGTACACAGTTCTTACTTAGCTAGAAACCTGGTGATCACGTGTTTTTTTTTTCCTTTAGCGGCATTCTTCTGGAGGAATGACTATTTCACAGCAGCATTTTCAGGGAAAAAAATGATGTGTAGTGCTTTATAAGGCCGTGGTCTTATCATGAATGTAGTATTTAAAAATTGTAGCTAAAATAACATTACCTCCAATTTATGATATAAGAAAGCCTAATACAGTTTGTTTGGGGCCTAGTACAGTTCATGTTGAAATTTTAGATGGCTGCAAATAAGCTTCCCTACCATTTGAATGTCTCTCTAGGTACCTATCTTTTCCCTATTTCCGAAAGGCACCAATAAACATTTTGTAGAAGTTAATCTCTAGAAAGCTATACTGAAAATAGAATGAATAATCTCTTATCTAGTTTTCAAAACTTGTCTTCATTATATTTTCCTTTGACTCCCCCACAAGTTCAAATAATCTGACCCAAAATGACATATTTATTGAATGGTTGAATGGTGGTATCCCACAAAATAGTTAGACAAACGCCTTGTAGCAGTCACTTTGTCTCTGGGGGTTGAACTTCATTGCATTCTCTATTCTTTACCAAGCCATCAGCTTGTAGACTTTGAGTTCAAACCTCTACAATACTGTTTATATATAAAACAAGATTTTTCGAGACAACTCTGACCCCTAGAACCACAAGAAGAGTGCATTTGCTAAATGGTTTGGTCCCCTGGCAAAACCAAAGCAAGTCTAATGAACAAATAAAACCCCCTCTCTTATATAAACTTATTACTGGCCCTAAGCTTTCACCCATTTTCCAATCTCTCTCTACTTCTAGTATTTCCACTTACTAGGTGTGGAGTCTCAGTCAAGACAAAAAACAGAACATACTTTGCAAAGACTCTTTCAATCAGAAGAAAAACACTTTTCATTGGATTCAAGATTATAGCCTTAAACACGTGAGTCACATTTCAAAAATATTTTCCTTTTTGATAAGAATTTGCTAATCCTACTTATTTCCATCAATATCTAATGGTCAAGATAATATTGACATAAGTTCCCTAGAGAAACATGTTGAAAAATGAGACACGATTGAAATTTCTCCACTTGTTCTTAATAGGTCATGTAAAGTGGCTTGAATGGTAAAGAATTTGCCTGCAATGTAAGAGACCTGGGTTCAGTCCCTGGGTTGGGAAGATCCCCTAGAGAAGGGAATGCCAACCCACTCCAGTATTCTTGCCTGGAGAATCCCATGGAGGATCTGGGCAGGCAGTGGGATCACAAAGAGTTGGACACGACTCAGTGACTAACACTTTCACTTTTAAGTAGAGTATAATAATGACCCATATTAAGGGTCTAGTATATACCAGGCTGTGATTATGCAGTATTGGGACATGGAGCAACTGCCCAAGATTCTATGCTAGAGCCTGATGCCAGTAACCCAGAACTCCAGTCCCCAGATGCCACTGTTTGAACTAAACATGGGTTTATTAATGCTTTCAAATGAAAAAGACATTGACTGAAATGGATATCTCCACATGTAATTATTAATGGCCAGTCTTCCTCTTCAGTCCTAACTCCTTTCCTTATAAATGTGAACTACTGGGTGAACAATGGGATAGACAGTCTTGCAGTTACCCCTCTGGGCTTGATAGCCCTGAATTTGCCAGAGTACTTTTACAGCAGACAGTTTTATTCATATCAAAACCATCTGCTCTTTGTAAATGGATCATTCACAGGCCACTACTACAAGCTTACTATCTAGCAACTTGATTAGCTGAAAGTTCAGTTTTTTTTAATTTTTAATGAGCTTTTACCCTCTGCAATTTTATTCTCTCCTATTATTAGTTTGCTATGTACCCATGGATCAACTAATGACAAGTTTTTCCTCTTGATTTTTTTTGAAGCAAGGGGTTGTGCCATGCCAGCAGCTTGTGGGATCCTAGTTTCCTGACCAAAGATTGAACCATGTCCCCTGCAGTGGAAGTGCAGAGTCCTAACCATTGGCCTACCAGAGAATTTTCTCCCCTTGATCTTATTAACATTAGCTGGACAGAGAAAGAACAAGAATGCTTCCAGGATTTTCTAGTTGAGAGATGGGTCAGGAATAAGACTGGTGGGGTTTGACTTGGATTTGCCCCTTATCAGGAGACACTGGACAAGTCACATTAACTCTCTTCGCCTCTGTTAGCACTTCTATAAAATGGGATGACAATAACTATGTGCGTATGCTCAGTTGTGTCTAATTCTTTGCCAACCCATGGGCTGTCACCTACCAGGCTCCTCTGCCCATGGAATTTTCAAGGTCAGAATACTGGAGTGGGCTGCCATTTCCTACTCCAGGGGATCTTTCCGACCCAGAAATCAAACCAGCATCTCTTGTGTCTCCTGCATTGGCAGATGGATTTTTTACCACCATGCCACCAGGAAGCTAGATAATAATGGCAGCCACTTCTTAGGGTAATGTGAGAATTAAATTAGATAATACATGTGCCTGGCAAGTAAACACTTAGTAAGCAGAATGACTATCATTATCTATTATGCTCTACCACATTACTTCCTAGGTACCCCTTGAATAAATGAGTCTTCTTGGTTTTTCCTTAGACACCTGAATATGCAAAACTGTAACCTTTTGAAACCCAACCTACCTCCTCAGTGATCCTTCCTGATGTCCTTGGGCAGAATTCAGTGTCCACTTGTGTGTAACGGATGGCAACTCACTACTCTGCGTTAGGGTTATATGTGCAGGAAACCTCCATAGGCAGTTGCTGTCTTCCTAGCAAGTGGGGATGGCCTTACCCATCCTGGATCCCACTGTGTCCTGGCATTTGATGCTAATCAGTTTTAACAATATTGGTTTAATAAGTGCACATTAATTAGAAGCTTTCTTTGAAGACTGAAAGTTCATTTTGCTCAAAAGACGACTATAACAAGAAAAACACATAATATTTGCATTTATCCAGCAAATATTTCAAAAATAAAATCTCGTAAATGGATAGTTTCAATTTTGTCTCCATAGAGAAAATGTCTCTTGCCCACAAAATTTGTGTTTAATGAAATTATCTTTTAGAAACCTGAGAAATCATATGAGAGTAATATCTTGCTGGTGTTTTTGTTTTTCTTTTTTTGACTTGTATTTAGGGAACCTTAGTCAAGTGTTGGAAGGCAACAAAAATTTGGCACCAGCCTACGGGGTTTTATGATAGAAATGTCCGGTTGTGAAGGCTATTGTTTCTCCAATATAATGGAGAGTTGTCTCCTGAAGACTCTAGAAATAGATGATACCATAGTAGGACAGGAGACATAAACTCTTTAATTTTGAATCATTCAGAAGTTAATTGAAAATTCAGGCATATTCAACAGTTAAATGGATTTTGTGTGTTCTGTAAGTTTCTAAAATAGAGTTCAAGGTGCATTTTCTGAATTAATTATGTAAGGAATTAACATGAGGAAGGGAACTTAACAGACATCTGAGAAATTAACTCATCAATGATATGAGCACTATATAGAGATCGCCTAAATGAAAATAATAATAAATAGCATATGGTTTTATACAAGTAATTACAAATGTGATTGTTAAACCCTGTTTCCTGATTAAAATACCACTTCAGGGAAACCTTTCTCTCTCCAGCTAAGAAAAACAACTGGAGCGGGAAAAAAAATCTCAACTATTGTAGAAATTTTGGCACTGGCAAAGAGATTTGAGATTTCTTAAAGCTTTTCATTTGACAACTGAGGCCCAGAGAAGTACAATAACTTGCCTTTGGCCACAGAGTTACTTTTCTTCTGAGCTACTATGATAATTGCCTCAGCAAGTTTTTGACGCATTTATGATACACTGGATTCTGAGTTTCACCAGATTTGTCTATTTGAAGATATCCTACCTCCATCATCTCCTAACTGCTTTGATTCATGCCAGAGGAAGACCCGAGTATCCAGGATTAAATAAGCCACAAGTAAAACTGGGAAACTTGGGAGACCAGACTTGCCGAACTTGACAAAGTGGACTCTGCCAGCAAACAGAATTATGTGACTTGTTGCAGACTGTGGGTCAGAGAGGTTGTGGAGCTGCATGGAACTGGTTTGAGATCCTGGTTCTGGCTGGTGTTAGCAGGTAGCACCCAGACAGTAATATCGGTAGTTTTTGTCTCCATAGAAAATGTCTCTTGCCCACAAAATTTGTGTTTAATGAAATTATCTTTTAGAAACCTGAGAAATCATATGAGAGTAATATCTTGCTGGTGCTTTTCTTTTTTTTTTGACTTGTATTTAGGGAACCTTAGTCAAGTGTTGGAAGGCAACAAAAATTTGGCACCAGCCTACGGGGTTTTATGATAGAAATGTCCGGTTGTGAAGGCTATTGTTTCTCCAATATAATGGAGAGTTGTCTCCTGAAGACTCTAGAAATAGATGATACCATAGTAGGACAGGAGACATAAACTCTTTAATTTTGAATCATTCAGAAGTTAATTGAAAATTCAGGCATATTCAACAGTTAAATGGATTTTGTGTGTTCTGTAAGTTTCTAAAATAGAGTTCAAGGTGCATTTTCTGAATTAATTATGTAAGGAATTAACATGAGGAAGGGAACTTAACAGACATCTGAGAAATTAACTCATCAATGATATGAGCACTATATAGAGATCGCCTAAATGAAAATAATAATAAATAGCATATGGTTTTATACAAGTAATTACAAATGTGATTGTTAAACCCTGTTTCCTGATTAAAATACCACTTCAGGGAAACCTTTCTCTCTCCAGCTAAGAAAAACAACTGGAGCGGGAAAAAAAATCTCAACTATTGTAGAAATTTTGGCACTGGCAAAGAGATTTGAGATTTCTTAAAGCTTTTCATTTGACAACTGAGGCCCAGAGAAGTACAATAACTTGCCTTTGGCCACAGAGTTACTTTTCTTCTGAGCTACTATGATAATTGCCTCAGCAAGTTTTTGACGCATTTATGATACACTGGATTCTGAGTTTCACCAGATTTGTCTATTTGAAGATATCCTACCTCCATCATCTCCTAACTGCTTTGATTCATGCCAGAGGAAGACCCGAGTATCCAGGATTAAATAAGCCACAAGTAAAACTGGGAAACTTGGGAGACCAGACTTGCCGAACTTGACAAAGTGGACTCTGCCAGCAAACAGAATTATGTGACTTGTTGCAGACTGTGGGTCAGAGAGGTTGTGGAGCTGCATGGAACTGGTTTGAGATCCTGGTTCTGGCTGGTGTTAGCAGGGTAGCTGTGGACCTGTCATCTGCTGTCTCATCTGGAGATAATCTGTCTTGCAGGGGACCGAAAGGATTTTACTGATAATTACAGTTAAGAAAGGCCTACATACACTCTGATTTTAGTCTCATAAAGCCTCATGAAGTGAGCATGGATGCTCCTGTTTCCTTAGTTGGAGAGACTGATGACCAGAGACTTCAGTGAGCTATTTGTGATCATACTCCAGGGATGACCAGGGATTTGGAGGGAAATGTGGTTGCCACCAAAGCTTTAGCCATGGTGGTATCTCAGGATTGGTTAAAAGTAGAAAAAAAGGTGAGCCAAGAGCCCAGTATGCTGCCTAGCACTGGATAAAATAATGGCTGGTATGATGAAACACTGGAGTCAGAAAGGTGGCCATTTCCTGCAGCCCAGCAATGATGGAGGGAGGTAAGGGACTCTGATGGACTTAAGAGATGGGAAGCCCTAGGAAGTGGAGACAGACGTACAAGCATCCAGGCCGCAGGGCACTGTCTGGCCTGGAGGCACCATGAGGGTCCACCTGATCCTCTGGGGGAGCAGGGGGTCCCAGACCTCTGTGGAATCCCTCTGCTTTCCTCCTCTTCAACTGCAGTTCTCATGCTTTCTCTCTGTGTCAGTAACTGTCTAGCCTAGGTCTTCCCAAGCCATCTATGACCATGACTCACTTTTTTTTTTAATTTAGTTTAATTAATTATTTTGGCCATGTGTTCAGGATGTAGGGGGGCTTCTGGGTGGCTCATTGGTAAACCCGCTTGCCAATACAGGAAACTTAGGGTTCATCCCTGGGTCTGGAAGATCCCCTGGAGGAGGAAATGGCAACCCATTCCAGTATTCTTGACTGGGAAATCCCATGGATGGAGGAGCCTGGTGGGCTACAGTCCATGGGGTCACAAAGAGTCATACGTGACTAACAGACTGAGTAAGCACATACACATTTATACACAGCATGTGAGATTTTATTTCCCCGACAAAGAGTGAAACCTATGTTTCCTGCATTGAAGTGTGGAGCCTTAACCAGAGGAACACCTGGGAAGTCCCTTGCTGCACATGTTTTGAGTAAATATTTCCGGCCCTAAAATGACTGTCTTTCTACCTAAGAACAACCATCTCCTCTTAATCATTCACTACTGAGATTCCTGAAGGCGGAAATATTCCAGTACCCTATTCCTACCCCAAATAGGAGATTGCATTGCCCCTAAGAAGACATTAATTACTCAGTTATAGGCACTTAACCTGAAGAAAAATTCTGGAACCAAAATAATCAAAATGTTTGCAACCTTCTCCTTGCCAAGTTCCTCAAGTCTCACCAAGAATCACAGTGGTAGTGCACTCTGACGAGGCCAGATGCCCTGGCCAGAGCCGTGGCGGGGACAAGCCCTACACGGCTTCCTTGGAGAACCCCACAGGGCCGTGACACGTGACGCCTGGTCTTCCCTGGTGAGATGAAGCAGGAGAGGCCCTGAGGCCAGGTACTTATTTGTTAGGTTTGAGGGTTTTATCTACAGAGCTCACATATGCAAACAAGTGTCCTTCCAGATTTGGTGAGTGGAGGAGAGGTCTCTGGACCTGTTGGACTTCTTAAAAATATTTGGCAAAATGTTTTTAAACTACTTTCTTGGCCTGTAACACACATTCCTTTGCCTACATTCATTGCTGGCAGGGTTTTTTTTTTAATCTAATATTTGATTTCTGGAACCAGTTAAGTGTTATGTGGAATCAAGTTTAGCCAAGAAGGTAGATTGTCAGGTTGGAGAATAGAATTTAAAGTTCCATAAAAGATTATAACCTCATCTAATGTGTGTGTTAGTTGCTCAGTGGTATTACTTGATTTGGGAAACTCCCCAAAAAATTAGGGTTCATCCCTGGGTCTGGAAGATCCCCTGGAGGAGGAAATGGCAACCCATTCCAGTATTCTTGACTGGGAAATCCCATGGATGGAGGAGCCTGGTGGGCTACAGTCCATGGGGTCACAAAGAGTCATACGTGACTAACAGACTGAGTAAGCACATACACATTTATACACAGCATGTGAGATTTTATTTCCCCGACAAAGAGTGAAACCTATGTTTCCTGCATTGAAGTGTGGAGCCTTAACCAGAGGAACACCTGGGAAGTCCCTTGCTGCACATGTTTTGAGTAAATATTTCCGGCCCTAAAATGACTGTCTTTCTACCTAAGAACAACCATCTCCTCTTAATCATTCACTACTGAGATTCCTGAAGGCGGAAATATTCCAGTACCCTATTCCTACCCCAAATAGGAGATTGCATTGCCCCTAAGAAGACATTAATTACTCAGTTATAGGCACTTAACCTGAAGAAAAATTCTGGAACCAAAATAATCAAAATGTTTGCAACCTTCTCCTTGCCAAGTTCCTCAAGTCTCACCAAGAATCACAGTGGTAGTGCACTCTGACGAGGCCAGATGCCCTGGCCAGAGCCGTGGCGGGGACAAGCCCTACACGGCTTCCTTGGAGAACCCCACAGGGCCGTGACACGTGACGCCTGGTCTTCCCTGGTGAGATGAAGCAGGAGAGGCCCTGAGGCCAGGTACTTATTTGTTAGGTTTGAGGGTTTTATCTACAGAGCTCACATATGCAAACAAGTGTCCTTCCAGATTTGGTGAGTGGAGGAGAGGTCTCTGGACCTGTTGGACTTCTTAAAAATATTTGGCAAAATGTTTTTAAACTACTTTCTTGGCCTGTAACACACATTCCTTTGCCTACATTCATTGCTGGCAGGGTTTTTTTTTTAATCTAATATTTGATTTCTGGAACCAGTTAAGTGTTATGTGGAATCAAGTTTAGCCAAGAAGGTAGATTGTCAGGTTGGAGAATAGAATTTAAAGTTCCATAAAAGATTATAACCTCATCTAATGTGTGTGTTAGTTGCTCAGTGGTATCCGATTCTTTGAAACCCCATGGACTATAGCCCGCCAGGCTCCTCTGTCTCCAGGCAAGAATACTGGAGTGAGTTGCCATTCCCTTCTCCAAGGGACCTTCCTGATCCAGGGATTGAACTCGGGTCTCCTGCATTGCAGGCAGATTATTTACTGTCTGAGCCACCAAGGCCAAATTAAATTTCCAGAATTTAGCACAGGACTTGGAACAAAAGAGATGCTCAATTTAAAAAAGATTATGGTGGTAAGGATGATATGTGACGTTATGGTGAGTTTTTCTGTGCCTCCTAAGCTTGTTGTGTAGAAGATGAACCCAAGGAAGAACACTGAAAAGCACTGAATTGTTTTCTAAGAATGTACAGCTTCTCGAGGCAAAGCCTTGATGATAATGCCCACTCTTGGTGAATAAGCTCTGGGCATGATGGCCCTGTGGAATGCCTGCCTACTATCTGTACATCTCACATCCCGTGGATCAAGGCCATTCTGACTTCTGTCAGATATCCTCATGGAATGACTTCTCTCTTCTATCATATTTTGAGTTTACTGACCCTGTGCTAATTTGTCTTCAGACAGTGGGAATTAAACAAACATTTGCAGAATGAAAGTTTGCAGTGGAAAAAAAAAATCTCATCCTATCTCCCGAGTGTGCACGGTGAACACTCTGGGAAGCAGGTTTTCTCTGAAACAACCCTCCTTTCTGTCTTATCCAGACACAGAATTGAAGCGAGGAAGGAGGGTAACCAGTCTTTTGGAACCACAAAAGCATAGAACCAAAAGAATGTTAGAATGCTAATTATAGTAGAGCGGCTAAGTTTGTTAAAACAATAGCTTATGATTGGAAATTGTTTTGAAAGATTCCGCAGCATTGTTGATCTTGCTGTTGTTTGTTCACGCAGTTGGGTCCAACTCTTTGCAACCCATGGACAGCAGCACCCAGGCTTCCCTGTCCTTCACTATCTCCCAGATCTTAGCTGTAGCCCAATGTCCTGAACTGCTTACCATATGGCATCCTCCAATGACTTCATCCTCAGCATTTCCACAGCTGACACCATCCTAAGGATGAAGTTATTAAAAAGCACTAAAAGCCAATTATGATCTCTACAGTTTAAACTTTCCCATTGAAAAAATCACAAGTGGAGTCTCTATGTTAATAAGATTCAGGAAAAAATTCAAATGGGGGGATTTCAACAATAATGTCACATTATTTGGCCACTTAGATAATTTATGAGTGAGACCCACCACATTGTCAAAGAGATTATAACTCTCATCTCATAAAAAAGGAAACTGAGGCTCAGAGAGGGTGAGTACTTGCTTAAGGTCACACAGCTTGTTGAGCCAGGGCTCAACACCAAGCCTGCATCTGCCTCCTTCTAGTTTCCAGTGATGTCTCTCTTAGAATCCTGATGCACAAGTTCAGGGGAATCGAACACATGTAACCAAAGCAGAAAACTGTCTTAGTCCATAGTCCCTAGAAGGGACTGCAGTGTCAGTTTTCATCTTTCCTCAGAGGACTGGGCAGGGCCCCAGCTTCCAGATCCTCCTTTTCCAGACAGAAAACACAGTGACCTACTTTTCAGGACTCTCAAAAGTAACCATTATAAAAAGCAGTAGGGGGAGAGGTGTAAGGACAAAGCCTTTGGCTAAACAAAGAGGCAATGAGTCTTTTTAATGATATGACAGGTGCCCTCTCTCTGAACCAAACCTCAAATGTGAATAAATGACAGGGCCCAAGAGTCTGGTCCAATATTCCCCTGCAGACACTTCCTGTATGTGAAATTTCTCTTGGAAATCACTAAAATCCTCTCTTTGGAGAAGGAACACAGAAAGACAGAAATATCAACATCTAGTGTGACCACAGGACTGCGTCAGGTCTTCGAGATTGTATTCATCCCTCGCTTCTTTTGCTTTTATTTTTTTTTTTACACCAAAAACATTTTATTGGGGTATAGCCAATTAACAATTTTGTGATAGTGTCAGGTGAACGATGAAGGGGCTCGGTCATACATATACACTCCTTTTGCTTTTATTGAGCTGGAAGGAATTGAATTCTAATTCACTGATCAATTGTATACTCAGCCTTATAAAAATTGGAGGGATGTTGAAAGGCAGGGAGGGGAAACAGGCTTCTGGAATCTCTGACCTTACTGTATTCCCTGTACCAGAAGCTAGCAAGACTAAACTAGCAAGTTAAACTTTCCTCCTACATCAACATTTTAAAAGACCACTATTTAAATTAAAAATAAAAACTTACCGTTTAGGGGTTCAATAAGCGGAGTCCAAAGTCAAGGAGACGATCTTTCTCTTTTGTGAAAAACACCATCTGCTCCTAGGTGGCTTGGGAGACTCGCTGGGCTGATATTAATAACTGGCTTAGTGCTTTCCCGAGAAACCTGAGCCAGGCTGTCACGGGAGGGGACGAGTAGGGAGGAACTGACAGACACAGGTGGGATAAATTATGACAGAAATACCCTCCGGCCCACAGAGGAACGCAAACAGCACACAAGGAGGGGGTAGGCCCCTCCACACTCATCAGATTCACGTCAAAGGTGCTAAGAGTTCAACATCAACTAGCCAATCACTCTCTACTCTCTAACTCTCTTGGAAAATGTCATGACTCATGCAATGTCACGCTTTCCTTGGTTCTTCTGAGCGACTTTTTTCCATGGATATTACTTATTTGAATATCTTCTCAAACTACACTTTTCTGCCTTGTTTATATTGACCTCCCCCTGTTCTTCAAAAATATAAACACACAGATTTTCAAATGCACATCATCAATGAATTGAGGTTTATTTACACATGAGCATACTAGTCTCTCTCCTTCAATGATCCCCAAACCTTTCCTGGCAAAGTGTATGTATGTGCATGTTGGGGGAGGGGTAGGACAGTATCATAATAAGGGGGACCCTATAGAATTCAAGTGCAAAGAACGGAAATAGTCATGACCTGGCTACTGGTTTACATCAGGTCTCCCCTTTTGAAAAACTACCAAGTATTTCCCAAATAGATAAGTCTTTGCCTCCCCTCCCTCAGCCATGGACATCAAATTGTTCAGACCAAGAACAGTCTGTCTTCAGATCTGAATTAAACATTGGCTCCATGTTTGTCTGAAGTGTTAAAAGAAAATGGAGGATCACATGAAAATTATTAGATTCTATAAAGACACAAAACTGAAGGGAACAAATGTTTGATAAATTTCCCAATCTGTAAGAATTCTGCTGCCTGCCACCCTAGTTCAGGCCTGGTAACTATTATTTTTTACAAACTCAACTGGGGTTTCTCTCCAGCTGCCTGGAGACCTTTGACCCACCTTCAACTTGAACAAGCAATAGAATTCTGAACAACACTTCCTCAATCATCTCCCCACTCAACCCCAACAAAAGCTTATCTCCTCTGATCAATTGTCAAGTCATCAACTCGTTCACCTCACAGTTAACATCTAGTTCCTTTGGGCCTTGTCTACTCACCTTTGGGGGAAAAAATGGAAGCAGTTGGGGTTCCAGAATCATTATGGATGGTGACTGCAGCCATGAAATTAAAAAATGCTTTCTGCTTGGAAGGAAAACTATGACAAACATAGACAGTGTGTTGAAAAGCAGAGATATCACTTTGCCAACAAAGGTCCATAGAATCAAAGCTATGGGTTTTTTCAGTAGTCATGCAGGGATGTAAGAGATGGACCATAAAGAAGGCTAAGCACCAAAGAATTGATGCTTTCAAACTGGTGCTAGAGAAGCCTCTTGAGAATCCCTTGGACTGCAAGGAGATCAAACCAGACAATTCTAAAAGAAATCAACACTTAATATTCATTGGAAGGACTTATGCTGAAGCTGAAGCTCCAATATTTTGGTCACCTGATGCAAAGAGCCAACTCACTGGAAAAGACCACTGGGAAAAATTGAAGGCAAAAGTAGAAGGAATGACAGAAGATGAGAGGGTTAGTTAAATAGCATCACTGACTCAATGGACCTGAGTCTGAGCAAACTCTGGAAGATACTGAAGGACAGGAGTGGCTTGTGTGCTGCAGTCCATGGAGTCACAAAGAATCAGACATTACTGAGCGACTGAACGACAACAACATAAAAGAAAAAGCCATTTTCCGTCTGATCACTGAGATGCTTGCAGATCTTGTTGTCAGTGTGTTTCGTATTTTGCAGTGGGTCTCTTTCCCATACTATAAGGTTTTTTTTCTCTTTTGCAATATTTTTTAAAGTTGTGGTAAAAGACACATATGGAAATGTTAGCACCTTGAGCAGTTTTTAGTGTGTGGTTTGGTTGTGTTAAGTACTCTTACTTTGTTGTGCAACAGATCTCCAGAACATTTTCACCTTGTAAAACCAAAGCTCTCATACTCATTAGAGCCCCTCTTTCCCCCAACCTCTGGCAGCCACCTACAACAACCTACAACCACTGCTCCTCTTTCCCTAAATCCAGACTCGTCTTGGATAGTTTTCTGGTGCCAATGTCTCAGACTGAAGGCCAGCCATCCCTTGGACCACACTGTCTTCACCTGGGTTTTCACATCAGCTTCTCTGACCCTTTGTGTCACGGGGATCTGGGATCTTAATTCAGGGCTCTGGCCATCTGTCTGATGTGATATGTTGACTTAAAATGATTCCCCCAGGCAAGGTAACTTTTCTCTGGCTCTTCTCCAAGGCCCTGTCTATTTCTTTTTGGTTCCTCTTGTGAGCTTTTTCTAGGAAGTTCCTTCAGTCTCTCATTGGACTTTGCCAACAAAGGTCCATAGAATCAAAGCTATGGGTTTTTTCAGTAGTCATGCAGGGATGTAAGAGATGGACCATAAAGAAGGCTAAGCACCAAAGAATTGATGCTTTCAAACTGGTGCTAGAGAAGCCTCTTGAGAATCCCTTGGACTGCAAGGAGATCAAACCAGACAATTCTAAAAGAAATCAACACTTAATATTCATTGGAAGGACTTATGCTGAAGCTGAAGCTCCAATATTTTGGTCACCTGATGCAAAGAGCCAACTCACTGGAAAAGACCACTGGGAAAAATTGAAGGCAAAAGTAGAAGGAATGACAGAAGATGAGAGGGTTAGTTAAATAGCATCACTGACTCAATGGACCTGAGTCTGAGCAAACTCTGGAAGATACTGAAGGACAGGAGTGGCTTGTGTGCTGCAGTCCATGGAGTCACAAAGAATCAGACATTACTGAGCGACTGAACGACAACAACATAAAAGAAAAAGCCATTTTCCGTCTGATCACTGAGATGCTTGCAGATCTTGTTGTCAGTGTGTTTCGTATTTTGCAGTGGGTCTCTTTCCCATACTATAAGGTTTTTTTTCTCTTTTGCAATATTTTTTAAAGTTGTGGTAAAAGACACATATGGAAATGTTAGCACCTTGAGCAGTTTTTAGTGTGTGGTTTGGTTGTGTTAAGTACTCTTACTTTGTTGTGCAACAGATCTCCAGAACATTTTCACCTTGTAAAACCAAAGCTCTCATACTCATTAGAGCCCCTCTTTCCCCCAACCTCTGGCAGCCACCTACAACAACCTACAACCACTGCTCCTCTTTCCCTAAATCCAGACTCGTCTTGGATAGTTTTCTGGTGCCAATGTCTCAGACTGAAGGCCAGCCATCCCTTGGACCACACTGTCTTCACCTGGGTTTTCACATCAGCTTCTCTGACCCTTTGTGTCACGGGGATCTGGGATCTTAATTCAGGGCTCTGGCCATCTGTCTGATGTGATATGTTGACTTAAAATGATTCCCCCAGGCAAGGTAACTTTTCTCTGGCTCTTCTCCAAGGCCCTGTCTATTTCTTTTTGGTTCCTCTTGTGAGCTTTTTCTAGGAAGTTCCTTCAGTCTCTCAACTGAGGGTTGAATGAAGGAGGATTCTTTGCGTTAGGACTCTGTGAGGAGCATGAGAGCAGTAACAGGAGGATGATCTTTCCTGTCTTCTTAAGGTCTCACATCTGATGCAATTATCTAATCCCATGGGTTCCTAACTGCATGAGTTTCCTAGGGCTGTCATAACAAAATGCCAGACTGGGTGGCTTTAAACAAGAGAAATTTGTTGTCTCAGAGTTCTGGAGGCTAGAATCTGAAATTGTGGTGTCTGCTGGGCCATCCCCCCTCTGTAGATTCTTAGGGAAGATCCTTCCTTGTCTGGTCCTGGTGCTTGGTGATTGCCTGCAGTTCATGGCATGTCCTGGTTAATGCTAGATGATCTATATCATTTCTTTCTTTTTTTTTAAATTCCCCATACTCCATTTCAAATAATTTCTTTTATTTAAAAAAATAGTTTTATTAATTTATTTTTGGCTGTGCTGGATCTTTGTTGTCGCTTGGACTTCATCTAGTTGCAAAGAGTGGGGTCTACTCTCTAGTTGTGGTACACAAACTTCTCATTGTGGTGGCTTCTCCCATGGCAGAGAATGGGCTCTAGGGCACAGGCTTTAGTAGTTGCAGCACATGGGCTCAGTAGTTGCAGTTCCTAGCTCTAGAGCACAGGCTCAGTAGTTGTGGCCCATGGGCTTAGCTCTTTGTGGCATGCGGGATCTTCCCAGACCACGGATCAAACTTGGCAGGTGTCTCCTACATTGGCAGGCAGATTCTTTATCACTCAGCCAACAAGGAAGCCCTACATCATTTCTAATAAGATAAAATACTGAAATATTAACGACTAAGCATAACTTTAAGACTATATATTTTGGTCTGTTAATGAATGTGTTCACTTTTGCCACATCAAGAAGCTGTACTGTAAAGATGTATATGGATATAAAAAAGTTGTGAGATGTATATTTATAAGCTCTGCTACAAAACAGTTCACAATTATCTACCTCATAGTTATGTCTGTGAAATAGATGTTACTATGGCTAAAAGTTATGATCAATATATGTAAATGAGACTCTCTGGGAGAAATAACCGCATAGGAAAATAAATTTGTGTGCAAGATATCTGGGATGTGCTTTTGTTAAGGGAAAGAAGAGTAGCTTTGCCCTGAAGTATGATGATTGGTTGTTCCAGAATGAGGAATGGGGATGCAGGGGACTAACTCTGCATGAATATAGAATATAGGAGAAGGTTCACAGGAAAGGAATTGAAGTTGTCATGGTCAATGTTTTTTAAGAGTTAATGGGCTTATTATTTTTACTATTATTATAAGATTTTCTTTAAAAGATCATCAGTATCAAGTATTATACTGATGAAAAACTGAAATTTTATTTTCTTATTGCCAAATGGCAGAATTTTCTTGGATTACTGATCTGCTTAAGAGATTTGTAAAGGGGTTTCAATCTGCCTAAAAGGCAAAGATTCTGTGTCTTACCAGAATACTTTTCTGTGCCTTAAGCTATCTTTACTGTATCCTTGAGACCTGAAGGAACAAAGTTTTCTTACTTTGGGAAGAGCTAGGGTTCTTTGCAAACATATCATCTCTAATTTAAAAAAATATTGGTTGTCACTTTGATTTCAGATTGATTTCATTTTACATAGCCAGAAACAACCAAATTTTCTTGTCAATTACATTGTTTTCATAATAAACTCTTTTTATAAATTGAAGTATAGGTGGTTTGGGGCTTCCCTGGTGGCTCAGACAGTAAAAAATCTGCTTGCAATGTGGGAGACCCAGGTTCGATCCCTGGGTTGAGAGGATCCCCTAGAGAAAGGAATGGTTACCCATTCCTGTATTCTTGCCTGGAGATTTTGGTGGACAGAGGAACCTGGTAGGCTACAGTCCATGGGGTTGTGAAGAGTTGGACATGACTAACTGACTAACACCACACACAAAGACACACAGATGATTTACAATATTGTGTTAGTTATACCGCAGTATAATTCAGTTACATTTCTATATTCTTTTTTTTTTTTTTTACATTTTCTTCCTACCTGTGTCATAGCCAAAACACAAACAAACAAAATGTTGCTGTATGTTATGTATGAAAGCTGTTAAGAGAGTAAATCCTAAAAGTACTCATTACAAAAAAGTTTTTTTTTCAATTTATTTAATTTTATATCTATATAAGATGATGGATGGTCATTAAACTTATTGTTTAATGTTTAAACTTATATCTACTTATGATGTATATAAGTCAAATCATTATGCTGTACACCTTAAACTTAATACAGTGTGTGCTCAGTCACTCAGTTGTGTCTGACTCCTTACAACCTTATGGACTGTAGCCCACCAGGCGCCCCTGTTCATGGAATTCTCCAGACAAGAACATGGAGTGTGTTGTCATGCCCTCCTTAAGGGTATCAGACCCAGGGACTGAACTCATGTCTCCTGCATTGCAGGCAGTTTCTTCATCCACTTAACCACCTGGGAAGTCCAAACATATAATACAGTGCTGTATGTCAATTATATTTCATTAAAATCAGAATTAACTTAGACAAGACTCAGAGATACTTCCTTATTTATTTAGGCTGAAGCCAAACAAACTTCAAGTTCCCCTTTTTTGTCTCATCGATGATTAGTAAAATTGTTTGAGTCCATTGACCATTATGGACAAAATACCTGCTGACATGACTTGACCTAACTTTACTCCAGCTTATTCCCTTCCCCCGAAGCACCTGAGTTTTTACTCACTTTCAGCTTGAGTCAGCATCAGAAGACTGCACAGTCCTTCCTGAGCAAATCTGTCTGTGGAAACATTTGGGACTCTTGCAGATCTCAGGCTCTGAGCACTTTATTACAACAGTGCACTCCCCCATTGCAATAGTCTTTTCAAATAAGATATCTTCATATCTTCCTCTAGGTTTGGAAGAAAGTGCTGAGAGATGTACTGGTGTTATAAATACTGAGGACTATGGGGTACAGTCCAAACACTTAAGCAGACAAGCATTTCTTAGTTCCCTTTTACAGTAAGGAGATGGAAGTAGCAGAAGGTTAAGAGGCTTGCTGACTCACAGCACTGAGGGCAGAGTTGGGAATCCAGGTGCTATCTCTCATCTCCTAGAAAACACTGCTCTTTCCAGCACATGTGTGGGTGCTAAATTGCTTCATTTGTATCCAACTCTTTTTGACTCCATGGACTATAGCACCAGGCTCCTCTGTCCATAGGATTTTCCTGGCAAGAATACTGTAGTGGAGTGACATTTCCTCCTCTAGGGTATCTTCCCAACCCAGAGACTGAACCTATGTCTCCTAAGTCTTCTGCACTGGAAGGCATGTTCTTTACCACCTGTGCCCCTCAGCACAAACATGACCAAATCCAGTCAGTGTTTAGAGTAGGTCTGGGGAAATTATTGAAAAGCTTTGGTGAAAGACAATCGCCAATGTTCAGAGAAAGAGAAATCAGATCCAAGAGTGAAAAAAATATATGGCATACCCCGAGCTTTCAGGAAATTCTTCTAATCTATTGGAAGTGAATGAAGACCATTCAACCAAGAACAAGCAAGGGGTAATGATTCAGAGCTTGACCTAGCAAGGGAAGTAGATAACCATCACTTGCATGTGACAGAAACTCAGAATCAGGCATTGGGCTTCCCCAGTGGCTCAGTAGTAAAGAATCCAATGCAGGAGACATGAATTCGATCCCTAGTTGGGGAAGATCCTCTTGCCAAGGAGCACCTAAGCCTCTGTGCCACAACAACTGAACCTGTGCTTTAGAGCCCAGGAACAGAAACTACTGAGTCCATGTGCTACAGGTACTGAAGCCTGTGCGCCTAGAGCCCATGCTCTGCAACAAGAGAAGCCATCACAATGAGAAGCCCACACACTGCAATGAGGAGTAGCTCTTGCTTGTCGAAGCTAGAGAAAAACCCATGCAGCAACAAAGACCCATCACAGACAAAAATAAATTTTAAAAGATTCTTTTAAAAAAGCAAGCAGAAGAGTGTGAAAGTTTTCTGGTGGAAAAAAGAGAAGGCTTTGGGTAGGCCCTGACTGGAGGCTCTTAGGATGGAGAAGTAGTAGACAGGCCAGTGAGACATGGGGGCTCCTGTGTGACTGGTTAGGGGTGCACATGGCTTTCTCCTCTCTGTCTTATAGAAGAAGTGGTGCAAACATTAGGGAAGCTAACAGTTATGGATCAAGTCCTGGCTGTATGGGACCAGTTGCCACAGGGATGATGATATGGTTTCCTGGCTACTGTTGTTAGGAGGCTGGCTTCCTGGGCAGACTGCAGCAAACTGTGGGCTAGGGTTCTGTTTTTATTTATAGTCTGGCCATTGTATATTCAGTCTCGCAGGGCTCTACAGGGACCCTGCATTTAGAAGAGGCTTTCAGACATCCGACCAGCCCTGCAGAGGATTCTGCACACAGGCAAGAGAGACTGGCAAGAGGCTTTCTGCTTCCCATCTGGAGGAGGCAAAGTACTGTCAACTTAAAAAGTAGTTACAGCCTAGAAGTTGAGAGTTATGTTTTATTTGGTGGCAATATTTAGGCAAGCCTTGGCGACAGTATCTCAAGGGACGCTGGGAGAATTGTCACAAGGAGGTTAGGGGAGGATTCAAGTTGTAGAGAAGTTTGCAACAAGGAGCAGAGAGTCTGAACATCAAAAGATTATTGTTAACTAAGGAAAACCAGACATGTCAACTTAAGGCATTGAACGCTGTTCTATGTAAGGGAAGATGCAAGAGCCTGGGCTTACTGAAATCATTCCTCTCATACGCATCTCAGCTATCTAGGGCCAGCATCCTGCAATTTGATTATTCACGTCTTTCGTTTCTTGTTCGCCTCAGGGAGTGGTGGCAGCTCAATGGCTGCTGAGTAGCAGGCACTGTTCTTCCTGGGCTCAGAAATCCACATTTGGAGAACTGGAATCCCTGATGGCTATGACAGCCTTGTTTATGGAGATACAGGAAATACTCCATTTCACAGTATGTAGTAGCTGAGTTTGTCTCAACTACAACTCCCCCTCAACCCTCTTTTTCTACCTGTAGGTAGAAAATCAGGACCTGAGCATCACCTCCAGCTTTCCTGGGACTCAGGCCATCCTCAGAGCTCTTGCCTTCATTCCCCTAGGTGGTTCCTAGGATCTCAAAAATTGAAAGAACTTTAGCCCCAAAGTGGGCTTTTTAACATCCTGTGTGACTTAGGGGTGCACATGCCTTTTCTGTC
Source organism: Tragulus kanchil (assembly GCA_022376925.1). Taxonomy (NCBI): domain Eukaryota; kingdom Metazoa; phylum Chordata; class Mammalia; order Artiodactyla; family Tragulidae; genus Tragulus; species Tragulus kanchil. Next base: position 90,872,951 of record JAIOJX010000005.1, on the reverse strand, counting down.
TTATAGAAGAAGTGGTGCAAACATTAGGGAAGCTAACAGTTATGGATCAAGTCCTGGCTGTATGGGACCAGTTGCCACAGGGATGATGATATGGTTTCCTGGCTACTGTTGTTAGGAGGCTGGCTTCCTGGGCAGACTGCAGCAAACTGTGGGCTAGGGTTCTGTTTTTATTTATAGTCTGGCCATTGTATATTCAGTCTCGCAGGGCTCTACAGGGACCCTGCATTTAGAAGAGGCTTTCAGACATCCGACCAGCCCTGCAGAGGATTCTGCACACAGGCAAGAGAGACTGGCAAGAGGCTTTCTGCTTCCCATCTGGAGGAGGCAAAGTACTGTCAACTTAAAAAGTAGTTACAGCCTAGAAGTTGAGAGTTATGTTTTATTTGGTGGCAATATTTAGGCAAGCCTTGGCGACAGTATCTCAAGGGACGCTGGGAGAATTGTCACAAGGAGGTTAGGGGAGGATTCAAGTTGTAGAGAAGTTTGCAACAAGGAGCAGAGAGTCTGAACATCAAAAGATTATTGTTAACTAAGGAAAACCAGACATGTCAACTTAAGGCATTGAACGCTGTTCTATGTAAGGGAAGATGCAAGAGCCTGGGCTTACTGAAATCATTCCTCTCATACGCATCTCAGCTATCTAGGGCCAGCATCCTGCAATTTGATTATTCACGTCTTTCGTTTCTTGTTCGCCTCAGGGAGTGGTGGCAGCTCAATGGCTGCTGAGTAGCAGGCACTGTTCTTCCTGGGCTCAGAAATCCACATTTGGAGAACTGGAATCCCTGATGGCTATGACAGCCTTGTTTATGGAGATACAGGAAATACTCCATTTCACAGTATGTAGTAGCTGAGTTTGTCTCAACTACAACTCCCCCTCAACCCTCTTTTTCTACCTGTAGGTAGAAAATCAGGACCTGAGCATCACCTCCAGCTTTCCTGGGACTCAGGCCATCCTCAGAGTTCTTGCCTTCATTCCCCTAGGTGGTTCCTAGGATCTCAAAAAATTGAAAGAACTTTAGCCATCTCTTCAGGTGGGTCTTATCTTTAACAGATGGAGACAGAATCTCAGAGATTCCAGTGTCTGGACTGTGGCCTAATGTCCACTGAGATCTCTGTGAGTCAGGCAGAAGGGATCTGATATCCTCAAGGAGCTCAACCAAGTGGGAGAAACAAGTAAGTAGATGAACATGCTCAATGAGTTCCCCAGGCCTGCCATGAGTTGTCTTGGCTCTGAGCTTGAAAAAGACCATTCCTTCTGTCTCAACAGCCTTTCCTTGCCCTAGTGTCTCGCCATGAACTTCTTTCTGGTTTCCCCACACCCCAGGCTAGAGCCCTCTGAGTGACTTGTGCTCACCCTTTCAGGATTACTCATGCTGTTCTGCTTCAGGGTTTTTGACTCTTTCCCCTAAGTGATCCTGAGATCCTGAAGACCACCTCTCAATCTGGGTTTCCATCATTGGTCTCATCCCTAACATAAAGCAGCACTTCAGATATTTGAAGGTGTGCATGGAGCACAAGGACAACCCAGGTGGGAAGACTAAACGAGGAAAGAGGTGACACCAGGGTCAAATCTAAAAGTGATGCTGAAAGCTCAGCTTCTCTGTATACCCATTCCGAATCAAATCTCAGAGACAAGAGTTTTTGGGGGGTGAAGCGGAAAAGGATAGCTTTATTACTTTTCCAGGCAAAAGGGGGACACAGCAGGCTCATGCCCTCAAAACCATATGTTCCTGATTGGGGAAGATAGTGACAAATTTTATAGTAATTGTTCAAAGAGGGCCTGATCGGTTCTCGTGGACATTCTTCTGATGGGTTGGTGGTGGGGTAAGTGAGAGTCATCATCATCAACCTTCAGTCCAGCTGGTCTGCATGCTTGTGGGTAGCATACCATTGTCAATCATTAACTTTGCCCACCTGGAGGTGGTTTCAAACTCTGCAAAATAGCTCAAAAATATTGTTGTGTGTATACCTTGATGAGGAAACAAGACCTTGTCCCAAGGCTGCTCTTGGCAGTTTGTTTCTCTCTAGTCTCCCTTCCTCTCCCTTCCCTGAGTAACAGCTGCTTGAATCTGCCTAGGTGGTTCCTAGGATCTCAAAAAATTGAAAGAACTTTAGCCATCTCTTCAGGTGGGTCTTATCTTTAACAGATGGAGACAGAATCTCAGAGATTCCAGTGTCTGGACTGTGGCCTAATGTCCACTGAGATCTCTGTGAGTCAGGCAGAAGGGATCTGATATCCTCAAGGAGCTCAACCAAGTGGGAGAAACAAGTAAGTAGATGAACATGCTCAATGAGTTCCCCAGGCCTGCCATGAGTTGTCTTGGCTCTGAGCTTGAAAAAGACCATTCCTTCTGTCTCAACAGCCTTTCCTTGCCCTAGTGTCTCGCCATGAACTTCTTTCTGGTTTCCCCACACCCCAGGCTAGAGCCCTCTGAGTGACTTGTGCTCACCCTTTCAGGATTACTCATGCTGTTCTGCTTCAGGGTTTTTGACTCTTTCCCCTAAGTGATCCTGAGATCCTGAAGACCACCTCTCAATCTGGGTTTCCATCATTGGTCTCATCCCTAACATAAAGCAGCACTTCAGATATTTGAAGGTGTGCATGGAGCACAAGGACAACCCAGGTGGGAAGACTAAACGAGGAAAGAGGTGACACCAGGGTCAAATCTAAAAGTGATGCTGAAAGCTCAGCTTCTCTGTATACCCATTCCGAATCAAATCTCAGAGACAAGAGTTTTTGGGGGGTGAAGCGGAAAAGGATAGCTTTATTACTTTTCCAGGCAAAAGGGGGACACAGCAGGCTCATGCCCTCAAAACCATATGTTCCTGATTGGGGAAGATAGTGACAAATTTTATAGTAATTGTTCAAAGAGGGCCTGATCGGTTCTCGTGGACATTCTTCTGATGGGTTGGTGGTGGGGTAAGTGAGAGTCATCATCATCAACCTTCAGTCCAGCTGGTCTGCATGCTTGTGGGTAGCATACCATTGTCAATCATTAACTTTGCCCACCTGGAGGTGGTTTCAAACTCTGCAAAATAGCTCAAAAATATTGTTGTGTGTATACCTTGATGAGGAAACAAGACCTTGTCCCAAGGCTGCTCTTGGCAGTTTGTTTCTCTCTAGTCTCCCTTCCTCTCCCTTCCCTGAGTAACAGCTGCTTGAATCTGCCCATTGGAACCTGGGGAATGTCACTAGAGGCTGAAGGAATGCTGTTTCCTATCATCAAAGAAATGGGGAGCACATAAAGGCACTCCACAGGACCCCACACAGTATCAAAAGGAGAAGTAGGACTTCGCCAAGGACTCAACAGGAAAGGCATTCCAAGCAGAGCTATTAACAAGAGCCAAAGTATGGGAAGAGGAGGCTTGGGCAGGGATGGGATGAGAACAGCATGGAGCTTGCCTTGCTGGAGGCTGAAGAACAAGGCAGGGACTTCCCTAGTGCCCCAGTGGTTAAGAATCCACCTGCCAATGCAGGGACACGGGCTCGATCCCTGGTCCAGGAAGATCCCACATGCTTTAGAGCAACCAGGTCCATGCACAACTGCTGAGCCCACGTGCTGCAGCTACTGAAGCCAGCATGCCCTAGAGCCCACGCTCAGTGACAAGAGAAGCCACAGCAATGAGAAGCCTGTGCATCACAACAAAGAGTAGCCCTTGTGTGCCACGGCTAGAGAAAACCCATGCATTTCCAAAAAATTAATAAACTCTTTAATTAAAATTTTAAATTAATTAATTTTAAAAAAAGAACAAGGAAGAAGAGGCCAGAGACAAGATAGACTGAGAAGGGATATATAAAATTTTAATATGCTACTTCCTCACTTACTAGCAGTCTGTCAGTCGAGTCTTTCAACCTCTCTACACACCTTAGTTTCCTCATCTGTCAACTAAAAATCAGAAGACTCATCCTGACACGAAGTTGTTGCAAAGATTCAGTGAGTAAACATGTATGAAACACGTATCAGTAGAAGAGCACAGAGGAAGAACAATGACGTTGCATGCTATGTGCATTATTTTACAGGCAAGATGGGGCGAATTCTCCCATTCTTATAAGCTGTGAGACATGGTTATTGGAGCAGGACCTGTGACCAGCACAGAGAAACTATTTCCTACAAGAGTCCAGTGAACAATAAGGACTGAGCTGACCTGGGGCAGGGACTGGGAGGACGAGAAGGATTTGGCAATGTTTAGTGGGTAAAATTGGCCAGAAATAGTGCCTGGCTGGAACTGGGTAGGAAAGGCTGCAAGAAGCCCAGGACAGCATCAGATGTGTGGTTTAGGCAATCTGAGTGGATAAGACACAGAAAGATAAGGAGTTTGTTAGCTCATCCTATGTGCCAGGCACAGAGCGGAATGCTAGATGCCAAGAGGTGCTAAGAAGTTACTCCAGGGTCAGAGCAAGCAAGTGGCCAAAGAAGACCTGAAACTCTGTCTCCTGACACCCAGAGGATACTCTTTCCAATACACCCCACTCCAATTGGAGAACTGGGTCCTTCCCAAGGACGAGATTTCTGCCTCACACATCACAGCTCTTAACCCTTAGGAATCAACAAGGAAAATTCAGGCACTGGGTGAGATGAGAGAATTTCCAGGGCATTTCATACCAAAATATTTATATTCTAAAAGCGTACCTCAAGCCACCTTCCCTTGGCAAATACTTTTCTTTTATTTATTTTAGTGTAATCCATGTTATATAAACTCAAATACCTCTAACACCCATTTTTTCACTGATGGAGGCAGAACTCTCACATCTATTTCTTAAATTACAAAAAGGGGAGTACTTTTAAAACTGCCATGAGAATATGAAATGAAGGAAAACATCCAAGGGAATTATTTATTCAGGCTGTTTTTCAGGTATTTTTCCCCCAGTTTCAATTCAAGAAGCTGCTTTTTGCCCACAACATGCAGCTTGCAAGATCTTAGTTCCCTGACTTGAAACTAAACCCAGGCCTCCAGTAGTAGAAGCACAGAATCCTAACAAATGGACCACCAGGGAATTCCCTGGGTTTTGTTGAGAAGCAGAACCTGGCTTGTGTGTTGAATGCAGGTATCAGTGGAGCTGGAAAGAAAACTCAGTGACTCTTCAATCAATAAAATTCAAGAACCAACACAATCTCACTCTCTTCTCCCAAACCTCTTCATCCCTCATCCCTCTCTTTTGGCCCCTCTTAGCATCCTCAGAGCAGCAGAATGCAGTGTTTATTCAAGTCCGGCTCTGAACATCCCCTGACCATACTGTTAGCACCCAATAGAGCCTGCTGGTGTTCGCACATAGGAGTAGGCACAAGATGTCAGAGGGAGGGAGACTAGCTTCTTGCTGGAAGACTCATTCAAGTGAAAGGTAATTGACAACACGCAACTAAAGGGCTGCCCTTCAATCCTTGATATTTATCAGGAAATTAACTTCCTGTCCTTAATCAACGCACTGTTTTTTAAAGAGATTGAGAATGGCTTGGGCAGGGTAGGAGGAAGAGGAGAGGAAATGACAGAACAGTAATCAAAAGCCCGTGTCTCTGCCCCAATGGGCTCAACTTGGGGCCCAGTTTCAATTTCTGGGACACTTGGGACAAACTTGGGCGGCTAATACAGGCGTGGACCTCAGAGGTGGAGAGTTCTGCTCGGTTCTTGGCACTGCCAGGCATGTCGTTTTTAACTGAGCAGGATCCTATGGGGCCTTCCCAGAACAAGACCTACTCCATCACACCCCAGCCTACCCCCATGCTCTCTGCCTGCCTTTTGTCTATGGAAAAACTTTAAAGAATACATTTAATCAGAGATGTGCAAAAATGCAAAAAGAATGGGAAACAGGCAAGCAAGACAAAATAGTAATAATTTAGCCATTAGACAAAGTCAAAGACCTTGAGTTTCTCTTCAAGTTCTATAGGTAATATTTCAAGCCATGTCCTTTGAGCTTCAGCTTTGCAGACAAGGAAGCCCCCACCAGGTGGAAGAACTTAACTGATAGACTCCAGATTGTGTGAAACCAGAAGGTTGATGATGTTGACTCCTGATTTCCACACCACCAACCAGAGGAATGTCCACAAGCTGATCACACACTCCACGACCCCCTTCCTCACCCTGTCTTTAACAATCTTTCTGTGAAACCTGTGGGGGAGTCTTTTAAGTCCTACCTGACCTGGACTCCTTGCCTGCGGCCCTACAATAAACCCTGCACTTTCCTTTATTACAGCCAGTGTTCATAGATAGGCTTACCACCCTTGGGCAAGAGGACCCAAGTTTTGTTCAATCATATCATCACATCTTCCAGGTGGGAAGTTGCTAAGGATTCACATGGCATCCTCAGAGCAGCAGAATGCAGTGTTTATTCAAGTCCGGCTCTGAACATCCCTGACCATACTGTTAGCACCCAATAGAGCCTGCTGGTGTTCGCACATAGGAGTAGGCACAAGATGTCAGAGGGAGGGAGACTAGCTTCTTGCTGGAAGACTCATTCAAGTGAAAGGTAATTGACAACACGCAACTAAAGGGCTGCCCTTCAATCCTTGATATTTATCAGGAAATTAACTTCCTGTCCTTAATCAACGCACTGTTTTTTAAAGAGATTGAGAATGGCTTGGGCAGGGTAGGAGGAAGAGGAGAGGAAATGACAGAACAGTAATCAAAAGCCCGTGTCTCTGCCCCAATGGGCTCAACTTGGGGCCCAGTTTCAATTTCTGGGACACTTGGGACAAACTTGGGCGGCTAATACAGGCGTGGACCTCAGAGGTGGAGAGTTCTGCTCGGTTCTTGGCACTGCCAGGCATGTCGTTTTTAACTGAGCAGGATCCTATGGGGCCTTCCCAGAACAAGACCTACTCCATCACACCCCAGCCTACCCCCATGCTCTCTGCCTGCCTTTTGTCTATGGAAAAACTTTAAAGAATACATTTAATCAGAGATGTGCAAAAATGCAAAAAGAATGGGAAACAGGCAAGCAAGACAAAATAGTAATAATTTAGCCATTAGACAAAGTCAAAGACCTTGAGTTTCTCTTCAAGTTCTATAGGTAATATTTCAAGCCATGTCCTTTGAGCTTCAGCTTTGCAGACAAGGAAGCCCCCACCAGGTGGAAGAACTTAACTGATAGACTCCAGATTGTGTGAAACCAGAAGGTTGATGATGTTGACTCCTGATTTCCACACCACCAACCAGAGGAATGTCCACAAGCTGATCACACACTCCACGACCCCCTTCCTCACCCTGTCTTTAACAATCTTTCTGTGAAACCTGTGGGGGAGTCTTTTAAGTCCTACCTGACCTGGACTCCTTGCCTGCGGCCCTACAATAAACCCTGCACTTTCCTTTATTACAGCCAGTGTTCATAGATAGGCTTACCACCCTTGGGCAAGAGGACCCAAGTTTTGTTCAATCATATCATCACATCTTCCAGGTGGGAAGTTGCTAAGGATTACATGCATAAATAATTCTTAAGATGCTATAGCATTTCAGAGGAGATGATATAAACCTCAAAAAAGAATCAGTAAGGTAATCTTAGATATTTAGATGCAATTGCATTCACACACCACTACAAGAAAAGTAAAGTCCATTTTGAAGAATGCAACTGTCTTTTAAATTGCATTTTCAGAAAGTAAACATTAAAAAAGAAAAACTTAGACCTATGAGAAGCTAAGTGGATGTCTAGCATTGGAACTTAAAATTATGACAATTCTAGAGTGGTAAAGCCATGGAATGCAGAAATGTTTAATAACAGTTCGCATATTTTGAGGGTTTAACTTGTCCTAAGTTCTAAGTTCTTATCCTAAGAACTCCATCTATAGTAACATATGTATTCCACACATTTCTATGAGGAAGATGAGAAAACAAATTATGCAGTTGTCCAGGGATCTAATTTCAGAGCCAATATCTAAAATCTGGCACTCAGGTCCCAAGGCTCAGTCTCTCACCTATGCTTTCAAAATATACATGGGTAACTACAACAATAGCATATATTTTTGCTTTTTAATTTGGCCATGCCATACTGCTTGTGGTATCTTAGTTTCCGAATCAGAGATTGAACCCACTCCCTCCACAGTGAAGTTGCAGAGTCCTAACCAGTGGACTGCCAGGGAATCCCCTAAAACACGTTTTGATGGAAAGAAAAAAGGGAAGCAGAATCACACCTCAGTTGATCAGAGAGATCCATTAGATGAGCCAGTAACCTCTTTAGATACAGACTGAACTTTCCTTCAGAGACATAATAGACTGATCCAAGCTTATAAATAATCCCATTTATCATACAAAACCAACCAAACAAACAAAAATGCAACTCAGGGTATGGGTTCATGGATATTTCATTTCAAATCTGGGGCTCAGAGTCTGAAATGTGGATATTTCCCACCTAACCTTTAGAGAGACACTGAATGCATTAAAAAAAAAAAAAAAAAGCCAATAACACAAATAACGTTGCTTAACAATTCAGGATCTTAATGACAATTTAAGGCACTTGTTTTCGTAAAACACAGATAGTAATTAACATTAAAGAGCACTTGGGTTTTAATTGCTTTACAAATAAAATCATTCCTTCTCTCTTTTAAGCAGCTACAATTGCCATCTGGTAAATCAACTCTGGAGGGCTGAGTCGAACTAGTGTCTGAAGTATTTTCTTTAGGATCAAGGAAACAGAGGATCTGCAGCCAAACCTTTCAGATAAGGGAATGGAATTTGAAGCCAGGTTTCTTCAGATGAGGAAACTGAAAGTGATAGCCACTCGACTGAGTCCAACTCTTTGTGACCCTCTAGACTGTAGCCCTTCATTAGAAGGACTGATGCTGAAGCTGAAGCTCCAATTCTTTGGCCACCTGATGTGAAGAGATGACTCATTGGAAAAGACCCTGATGCTGGGAAAGACTGAAGGCAAATGGAGAAGGGAATAGCAAAAGATGAGGTGGTTGGATGGCATCACCGATTCAATGGACATGAGTTTGAGCAAACTCCAAGAGATTGTGAAGGACAGGGAAGCCTGGCATGCTGCAGTCCATGGGGTTGCAAAGAGTTGAACACGACTACGTGACTGAACATAAAACCTAACCTAACATAATGGAAGACTGTAACCCACCAGGATTCTCTGTCCATGAAATTCCCCAGGCAAGAATGCTGGCATGGGTAGTCATTCCCTTCTCCAGGCAATCTTCTCAATGTGGGAATTGAACCCAGGTCTTCTGCATTGCAAGCAGATTCTTTACTGTCTGAGACACCAGAAAGGAAGGTGACTAGAAAGTTGGGGACCTAGAATCTAATCAAATTTTAGCTGATTCCATGGCTCTGTATCACTGACCCAAACTCTTACCCAATCACATGAACAAAATGTACCCTTGGGGAAACTAGGAGGAGAGAGAGAATTTAAGAGCTTTCTTCCACTCTACAATTCTTTACAGTTTAATTGTTTCATCAAACGATTAACAGCCAACACTAAATATGCGATGATCTCTTTAGAGGAGGAGCTCAGAGTATCAATAATGCACTGTCCACACCCATGTATCCATTTACATTTTTTTAAATGATTATCTTTAAGTACTGACCTGGGGCTGGTGGGACAAGGCAGAAACTGTTTCTAAGGTCTGAAATTGATCAGACAGGACATTAGGCACACTTCAGAGCTGGACTCTCTGAGGACTGACCCCTCATTTTGCATCTCGCCTTGATTTATGCCCAGCTGTGCTACCCAATCTTGGGTCATACATTCTATAACCTAAAAGGCTTATACAGTGAGTCACAAACACCCACCACAGAGAAAGTTCAGCAATTTAAAAAGCACCCTCAAGGACTTCCCTGGGGGTCCAGTGGGTAAGATTCCATGCTCCAAATGCAGGGGGCCCATGTTTGACCCCTGGCAGGGGAACTATGATCCCACATGCCATGTGGCTTGGCCAAAAATTAAAGAAATAAAGATAAAAGCAGCCACAGACTGACCCTCATAGTCCCATAAAGAGATTGAAAACCAAAGTAAAATGAAGCCCAGTGACTTCCTTGGTAGCTTAGATGGATGGCATCACCGATTCAATGGACATGAGTTTGAGCAAACTCCAAGAGATTGTGAAGGACAGGAAGCCTGGCATGCTGCAGTCCATGGGGTTGCAAAGAGTTGAACACGACTACGTGACTGAACATAAAACCTAACCTAACATAATGGAAGACTGTAACCCACCAGGATTCTCTGTCCATGAAATTCCCCAGGCAAGAATGCTGGCATGGGTAGTCATTCCCTTCTCCAGGCAATCTTCTCAATGTGGGAATTGAACCCAGGTCTTCTGCATTGCAAGCAGATTCTTTACTGTCTGAGACACCAGAAAGGAAGGTGACTAGAAAGTTGGGGACCTAGAATCTAATCAAATTTTAGCTGATTCCATGGCTCTGTATCACTGACCCAAACTCTTACCCAATCACATGAACAAAATGTACCCTTGGGGGAAACTAGGAGGAGAGGAGAGAATTTAAGAGCTTTCTTCCACTCTACAATTCTTTACAGTTTAATTGTTTCATCAAACGATTAACAGCCAACACTAAATATGCGATGATCTCTTTAGAGGAGGAGCTCAGAGTATCAATAATGCACTGTCCACACCCATGTATCCATTTACATTTTTTTAAATGATTATCTTTAAGTACTGACCTGGGGCTGGTGGGACAAGGCAGAAACTGTTTCTAAGGTCTGAAATTGATCAGACAGGACATTAGGCACACTTCAGAGCTGGACTCTCTGAGGACTGACCCCTCATTTTGCATCTCGCCTTGATTTATGCCCAGCTGTGCTACCCAATCTTGGGTCATACATTCTATAACCTAAAAGGCTTATACAGTGAGTCACAAACACCCACCACAGAGAAAGTTCAGCAATTTAAAAAGCACCCTCAAGGACTTCCCTGGGGGTCCAGTGGTTAAGATTCTGTGCTTCCAATGCAGGGGGCCCATGTTTGACCCCTGGCAGGGGAACTATGATCCCACATGCCATGTGGCTTGGCCAAAAATTAAAGAAATAAAGATAAAAAGCAGCCACAGACTGACCCTCATAGTCCCATAAAGAGATTGAAAAACCAAAGTAAAATGAAGCCCAGTGACTTCCTTGGTAGCTTAGATGGTAAAGAATCTGCCTGCAATGCAGATCCCTGGGTCAGGAAAATCTCCTGGAGAAAGGGATGGCAACCCACTCCAGTATTCTTACCTGGAGAATTCCATGGACAGACCATGGGATTGCAGAGTCAGACAAGACTGAGCAACTAACAGTTTCAATCTTCTCATAAGCTCAGGTGTTCTAATGGGACTCTCACTTGACACTCAAACATAGACTGTCTCTTTAGAAACCTCATTACTGATGTGCTTTCTTCAGGACTGAAACTACGTGAATTCACCCCAGGCCTCTGAAGGTCCCAAAGTTCCATAAGGCCAATCCAAAATGTAATGACAACAACATTACATCACAACCCAAAAAATGAGAACCCCACAGGACGTCTGTGAGCAGTGGCCTTTCTCAAGCAAAAGAGAAGCCCCACCATGCCAGCCAGCCCTGCTCTCTATGGAAATGTGGATATGAGAACAAAATGGGAATAAAGCAGAGGACATCCTTGTGTGATGAAATTCGCCAGTTTATCAGTCACTCCAAGCCAGCTGCCCAGAGTCCACACGTCCCAAACCCAGAAACTCACACTCTGTTCAGAGCAGCTTCTGCCCCGATTTCTCATATTAGACGGTGGGGTACAGAATACTCCTGCGATCCTATAAAAATTAGAATTTTCTATGGTGGCATCTCTAGCACAGTCTTTCCTGAGATGCCTTTCCCCTATTCCATCCTTAAAATCTCTTGATCCCTTCCCTTCCATTTTTGAAAAATTTACTATGAAAATCTCAAACACACAAGAGTAGAGGATAGTATAACTTATTTTAGGGAATCAACATCCCCTTATCCCGTTTCCTCTTTACCCACAGCAACCTGCCCATCCCCTCACCATGAATCATTTTAAAGAGAATCCCAAATACCATATCATTCCATCAGTCTTTATGAGCTTCTAATAGACACAGATCTTTTACAAATATTTACAGGGCTTCCCTGGTGGTCCAGTGGGTAAGGACACCACCTTACAGTGCAGGGGGGTGCCAGTTCGATCCCTGGCCTGGGAGGATCCCACGGTGCCGCAGAGCGGCTGGACCGATGTGTCCAACTGCCTAGCCCGGAGCTCTGGAGTGCACGCTCAGTGCTCTGCAATGAGAGAGGCCACTGCAATGGGAGGCCAACAGAGGCCAAAGTACAAAGATAAATAAATGAAAGATCAGGGCTTCCCCTGGTGGTCCAGTGGGTAAGGACACCGCCTTGCAGTGCAAGGGGCGCCGGTTCGAGCCCTGGCCTGGGAAGATCCCACGTACCGCGGAGCGGCTGGACTGATGTGTCCAATTACCATGCCAGAGCTCTGGAGCGCATGCGCCCAGAGCCGGCGCTCTACAACGACAGATGCCACCGCGATGGGAGGCCCACAGGAGCCAAAGAACAAAGACGGATGAACATAGAGAAAGACCAATAGAAGTGGCCCGCCTGCTCCCCTCCCTCCCCAACCCGAGCCCCGCCCAAAAAATAAATAAATAAATAAATCTTTAAAAAATAAATAAATAAATGAAATATCAATAGAAGTGGCCGAAAAATAAAGAAATATTTACAGGGCTTCCCTGGTGGTCCAGTGGGTAAGGACACCGCCTTGCAGTGCAAGGGGCGCCAGTTCGATCCCTGGCCTGGGAAGATCCCACGTACCGCGGAGCGGCTGGACTGATGTGTCCAATTACCATGCCAGAGCTCTGGAGCGCATGCGCCCAGAGCCGGCGCTCTACAACGACAGATGCCACCGCGATGGGAGGCCCACAGGAGCCAAAGAACAAAGACGGATGAACATAGAGAAAGACCAATAGAAGTGGCCCGCCTGCTCCCCTCCCTCCCCAACCCGAGCCCCGCCCAAAAAATAAATAAATAAATAAATCTTTAAAAAATAAATAAATAAATGAAATATCAATAGAAGTGGCCGAAAAATAAAGAAATATTTACAGGGCTTCCCTGGTGGTCCAGTGGGTAAGGACACCGCCTTGCAGTGCAAGGGGCGCCAGTTCGATCCCTGGCCTGGGAAGATCCCACATGCCGCAGAACGGTTGGACCCACGTGTCCAATTACCAAGCCGAAGCTCTGGAGCACACGCGCCCAGAGCCAGTGCTCAGCGACAACAGAGACCACTGCAATGGGAGGCCCACGCGGGCCAAAGAACAAAGATGGATAAAGACAGATAAATGAAAGATCAATGGAAGTGGCCCACCCGCCCCTCTCCCTCCCCACCCCAAACAAATAAATAAATAAATATTTAAAAAGAAAAAAAAGAAATATTTACAGATAAGAAGTAGGATGGATGCATCTTATAGATAAATAAGAACTAGAAAAAAAGGAAAATTAGAGAGATTTAGGAACTTCCATAAAGTCAGGAGCCAGGCAAGCGTTAGTCTCTCTCTAACCTGCATCTTTTGTGGCGTGGAATTCTGTCCTTTTGCAGTTATAGTTTGTGACCTCTAGGCAACCCAATCTCTGATGGCTCTGGTGAGTAAGGCTCTGAACTTATGTTTAAGGGCAAAGCTCCCCCAAGTAAATAATCCACCTAAAGCGCTGAGAAAGGCCTCCTGGTGAACCTGGAAACGGCCCTGGATGGAGTTCTGTCTCTGCAGCCCTCCCCAGCTCCTTCATTCCAGGATCCTGAAATTTCTCAGGTATCTGGGGCCCAGGTTCTACGGAAAATAGTCATCGGCTAAAATAAAAACCTTAAACAAATAAAAAGGGAAACAGCTACAATACCATTATCACAGCTGTAAAAGAATGAACAACATGGGAAGGAAATCCAAAAAAGAGCAACTATATGGATACATGTGGCTGATTCACTTTGCTGTACAGCAGAGACTAAGACCACATTGTAAAGCAACTGTACTCCAACAAAAATTTTAAAGAGGAAAAAGAAATTAACAAAAATCCTTTAATATCGATCCACTTCCCCTTTGATCCAGGTGGCCTTGGCTGGGCGTGGTACGAGGAGGCCTCTTTGTTCCTGAGAGCCCAGTGCCCCTGCCCCCACCACACACACCTACACACCCAGATGAAGGGGGCACCAAACAGCACCCACAGGCTTCCCTTCCCTCCAAACTGAACCAATACCCCCAACTCCAACCCCACTTCTCTGCTCCCATATCCCCAACATCTCCACAAGGATTCTGTGGCACCTGCCAAGGACCACTGCTCTGGACTTCCTTAGATCAGTAGGAATGATACACCCTCCCAGTGACCACACTTCTCTTCCATCAAGTGGTAAAGATCGCCTGTTCTAGAGCCAGATGGTCTGGCCTTTCCTCATACTGTGTGATTCTGAGCAAGTTATTTGTTTTTTGTTTGTTTGTTTGTTTTTAATTGTGGCCTGTTTTATTGGTTTTTTAATTTATTTTCATCCATCTTTATTCTCTGGCCTGTGTGGGCCTCCACTGCGGTGGCCTCTCTCACTGCAGAGGACCAGCTCCGGGCGCATGTGCTCCGGGGCACTGGCTTGTAATTGGACACTGGTCCAGGCTGCATCTTTTGTGGCGTGGAATTCTGTCCTTTTGCAGTTATAGTTTGTGACCTCTAGGCAACCCAATCTCTGATGGCTCTGGTGAGTAAGGCTCTGAACTTATGTTTAAGGGCAAAGCTCCCCCAAGTAAATAATCCACCTAAAGCGCTGAGAAAGGCCTCCTGGTGAACCTGGAAACGGCCCTGGATGGAGTTCTGTCTCTGCAGCCCTCCCCAGCTCCTTCATTCCAGGATCCTGAAATTTCTCAGGTATCTGGGGCCCAGGTTCTACGGAAAATAGTCATCGGCTAAAATAAAAACCTTAAACAAATAAAAAGGGAAACAGCTACAATACCATTATCACAGCTGTAAAAGAATGAACAACATGGGAAGGAAATCCAAAAAAGAGCAACTATATGGATACATGTGGCTGATTCACTTTGCTGTACAGCAGAGACTAAGACCACATTGTAAAGCAACTGTACTCCAACAAAAATTTTAAAGGGGAAAAAAGAAATTAACAAAAATCCTTTAATATCGATCCACTTCCCCTTTGATCCAGGTGGCCTTGGCTGGGCGTGGTACGAGGAGGCCTCTTTGTTCCTGAGAGCCCAGTGCCCCTGCCCCCACCACACACACCTACACACCCAGATGAAGGGGGCACCAAACAGCACCCACAGGCTTCCCTTCCCTCCAAACTGAACCAATACCCCCAACTCCAACCCCACTTCTCTGCTCCCATATCCCCAACATCTCCACAAGGATTCTGTGGCACCTGCCAAGGACCACTGCTCTGGACTTCCTTAGATCAGTAGGAATGATACACCCTCCCAGTGACCACACTTCTCTTCCATCAAGTGGTAAAGATCGCCTGTTCTAGAGCCAGATGGTCTGGCCTTTCCTCATACTGTGTGATTCTGAGCAAGTTATTTGTTTTTTGTTTGTTTGTTTGTTTTTAATTGTGGCCTGTTTTATTGGTTTTTTAATTTATTTTCATCCATCTTTATTCTCTGGCCTGTGTGGGCCTCCACTGCGGTGGCCTCTCTCACTGCAGAGGACCAGCTCCGGGCGCATGTGCTCCGGGGCACTGGCTTGTAATTGGACACACTGGTCCAGCCGCTCTGTGACATGTGGGATCTTCCCCAGTCAGGGATCAGACCCGTGCCCCTTGCACTGCAAGGCAGACTCTTTACCCACTGGACCACCAGGGAAGCCCGCAAGTTATTTGTTTAAAAAATTTTTTATTTATTTATTTTTGGCTGTGCTGGGTCTTCATTGCTGTATGGTCTTTTCTCTAGTTGCAAGGAGCAGGGGCTATCTCTGTTGCAGGGCTCGGTCTTCTCATTCTGGTGGCTTCTCTAGCTGTGGTGCATGAGTTCTAGGTGCTTGGGCTTAGTAAGTGCAGCTCCCAGGCTTTAGAGCACAGGTTCAATGGTTGTGGTCTTCAGCATGTGGGATCTTCCCGAACCAGGGATCGAACCCGTCTGTGTCTCCTGCATTGGCAGAGTATTCTTTACCATTGAGTCACCAGGGAAGCCCTGGGCAAGTTATTTCAACTTCATGTATGTTGCTGAGTTTATAGTCTGACCCAGAAAGCGAGGAACAGGACGAGGGGCAGTCAGTCTCAAGCACAGCCGAGAGATAACGCATCCTCCCGCAGAGCTCCTCGGCACCCCTGGCAACATCCCTGCTTCGTCAGAATGAAGTTCTAACATCCTGCCCCCGCTGAGACTTAGGATGGTAGGGAAGGAAGGTATAGCAGAGTGCAGGGAAAACCGACTGCAGAGACTGTGCTGCCCGAGTGTGCGTGGGTCTAAGCGACAGTCCTGGGATCTTTCCCACAAGGGCAGCTGCCACAGCTGCCTTGAGATCTCCGAGGGAGTCTCACCCTCAACCTTTTGTCCTCAGCCAAGTCCAGGTCCAGCCTTTCTCAGAGCCTGCACCTGCTCTTGGGGTTTGAGGACCCTCAAATAAATCACTTCCTCTCCCGTCACCACAGCCCTTGCAATGGGACATATAAACACCACAGACCTCTGACACCTTTGGCCCAGAGGTATCACAGAGTTAGGTCCACAGGCTCAAGAGAGCTGACTGTTAAATTGCCAGGAATTTTGTGAGCTGGTTGTTAAACACAGATACTATTAAAATTAAATTATTTAAGATAATTTAAGACTGTATTAAAAACATGGGTTGCAATTAACAATGGGGCACATGTGTCTTTTTCAATTTTTGTTTCCTCAGGGTATATGCCTAGTAGTAGAACTGCTGGGTCATATGGTAGTTTTTATTGCTAGTTTTTTAAGGAATCTCCATACTGTCTTCCACAGTGGCTGTATCAGTTTACATTCCCACCAGCAGTGCAAGAGGGTTCCCTTTTCTCCACACTGTCTCCGGCATTTATTGTTTGTAGACTTTTTGATGACGTCCATTCTGACTGCTGTGAGGTGATATCTCATTGTAGTTTTGATTTGCATTTCTCTAATAATGAGCGATGTTGAGCATCTTTTCATGGGTTTGTTGGCCATATGTATGTTTTCTTTGAGGATGTCTGTTTAGGTCTTCTTCCCACTTTTGACTGAGTTGTTTGGTTTTTTGATACTGAATTTTATAAGCTGTTTGTATATACTGGAAGTTAATCCTTGTCAGTTGTTTTATTTGGTATTATTATATTTACAATAGCTACAACATGAAAGCAACCTAGATGTCCATCAACAGACAAATGGATAAAGAAGCTGTAATACATATATAAAATGGAATATTACTCAGCCATAAAAAGGAATGCACTTGAGTCACTTCTAATAAGGTGGATGAACCCAGAGCCTATCATACAGAGTGAAGTAAGTCACAAAGAGAAAGATAAATATTGTATACTAACACACACACACACACACACACACATATGGAATCTGGAAAGATGGCACTGATGAATTTATATGCAGAGCAGCAATGGAGAAACAGACATAGAGAACAGAGTTATGGACATTGGGGGGAGAGGGGAGTGGATGAGATGTATGGAAAGATTAACATGGAAACTTTCATTACCATATGTAAAATAGACAACCAATGGGAATTTGCTGTGGGATGAAGGGAACTCAAACAGGGGTTCTGTAACTACCTAGAGGGCTGGGAAGGGTAGGAGATGGGAGGGAAGTTCAAGAGGGAGAGAACAAATGTATACCTATGGTTGATTCATGTTGATGTTTGGTAGTAAACAACAAGACTCTTAAAGCTATTATCCTTCAATTAAAAAAAATTAAACAAAAAAGAGGTTAAGGGATTTCTCTGGTAGCCGATAAGTTAGGACTCCATGCTTCCACAGGGGGTATGGGTTCAATCCCTAGTGGGGAAATTAAGATTCCACATGTTGTGTGGCCAAAAAAAATTAAACCCCACTGGTTAAAAAAAAAAAACACATAAAAAATACTCAAAGCTCCCTACTTTCTAACTATTTTACTATGTTTTACTATTTGTCGTTGTTGTTCAGTAGCTAAGTCGTGTCCAACTCTTTGCAACCTCATGAACTGTAGCATACCAGGCTTCCCGGTCTTTCACTCTCTCCCAGAGTTTGCTCAAACTCATGCCCATTGAGTCAGTGATGCTACCCAACCATCTTACCCTTGGTCTTCCCCTTCTCCTCCTGTCCTCAGTCTTTCCCCAGCATCAAGGTCTTTGTCTAATGAGGTGGTTCTTCACATCAGTGGGACAAAGTATCAGAGCTTCAGCTTCAGCATTATTTTAGTATTATTATGTATTTAAGGTTCTTTACACCTAATATATCTATACAGTAGAAATATCATATAATGGTGTTATAATTGTACCTTTCTCTCCAAGTTTAGTGACTTCACATTGCTGGCTTGAAATCAGCCATGGTAGGGAGAATTTACACCATGAACATCAGTAACCCATACAAAGGCTTATTCTCCCAAAAGGCAGATTGTTAAACACTTATCAGTTCCGCTGCCTGACTCATCTCCTCCACAGTTCTCCATCCACAGGCACATCCTTCTCTCAGCCTGTTGACACCATGCTGTCTATTGAATTTGGAGAATGCAAAGGGCAAACCAGATGGCACCACAGCTAAGAGCATCCAGGAATATTTTCATCCCATCTCAAATCTTGGCCAGCTTTCACTATGAGGCTCAGAAGAACAGCGGATTTCCTGGAACCTCCCTGGTGACCCAGTGGAAGAGAATCCACCTTCCAATGTAGGGGACAGGGGTTCCATCCTTGGTCAGGGAACTAAGATCCCACATGTCACAAGGCAACATGCCTGCCTGCTGTAACCACTTAGCTCATGTCTCTGCTTTAGAATATGCTGTCTAGATTTGTCATATCTTTCCTTCCAAAGAATAAGTGTCTTTTAATTTTGTGGCTACAGTCACCACCCATAGTGATTTTGGAGCCCAGGAAAATTAAATCTGTCATGATTTCCACCTTCCCCCCATCTATTTGCCATGAAGTGGAGGGACGGAATGGTTAGTGGCATTTACTATGCCACTTGTAGCAGCCCTGATCTAATGTGCCCCAACCCCTGGCCCACCCGATTCCACTGAGAACACTCCCGCACTTTGCCAGCCTCCATCAGACACAGGGTGGTCATCATAGGGTCACAAGACAGAATCAGTAGCTGCCCAGTGGCGGTGAAAGGAGGTGACTGGGTATAAAAGGGAAGGAGGACACTTCTGGGTAGATCAAGAAAATGATCCACCAATTAAGAGAAAACTGCTGCTGGTCTTGGGTGATGGTACAAAAAGGGACCAAGGACACTGTAGGAAGGCTACTCCAACAGAGATTATTGTGTCTTGAGACACAGGGTTGTCTGCCCAGGCGTTGGCACATATCACTAATATCATTCCCAGTGAGGAGCTGACAAACACAAGACTGTAGAGAACTGAGAATATGCTGTCAGCAGAAGCCTAGTTGTATCTTCAAAAAGCCTTACATAGATTAAATATGGTTCAAATTTTTTTAATTTGACTGTACCTCATGGGTGCTTAGTTTCCAGACCAGGGATCAAAACCTGGACCCCTTCAGGGATCTCCTCCATTCTCCAAAAGGCAGATTGTTAAACACTTATCAGTTCCGCTGCCTGACTCATCTCCTCCACAGTTCTCCATCCACAGGCACATCCTTCTCTCAGCCTGTTGACACCATGCTGTCTATTGAATTTGGAGAATGCAAAGGGCAAACCAGATGGCACCACAGCTAAGAGCATCCAGGAATATTTTCATCCCATCTCAAATCTTGGCCAGCTTTCACTATGAGGCTCAGAAGAACAGCGGATTTCCTGGAACCTCCCTGGTGACCCAGTGGAAGAGAATCCACCTTCCAATGTAGGGGACAGGGGTTCCATCCTTGGTCAGGGAACTAAGATCCCACATGTCACAAGGCAACATGCCTGCCTGCTGTAACCACTTAGCTCATGTCTCTGCTTTAGAATATGCTGTCTAGATTTGTCATATCTTTCCTTCCAAAGAATAAGTGTCTTTTAATTTTGTGGCTACAGTCACCACCCATAGTGATTTTGGAGCCCAGGAAAATTAAATCTGTCATGATTTCCACCTTCCCCCCATCTATTTGCCATGAAGTGGAGGGACGGAATGGTTAGTGGCATTTACTATGCCACTTGTAGCAGCCCTGATCTAATGTGCCCCAACCCCTGGCCCACCCGATTCCACTGAGAACACACCCGCACTTTGCCAGCCCCCCTCAGACACAGGGGGGTCATCATAGGGTCACAAGACAGAATCAGGAGGAGCCCAGTGGCGGTGAAAGGAGGTGACTGGGTATAAAAGGGAAGGAGGACACTTCTGGGTAGATCAAGAAAATGATCCACCAATTAAGAGAAAACTGCTGCTGGTCTTGGGTGATGGTACAAAAAGGGACCAAGGACACTGTAGGAAGGCTACTCCAACAGAGATTATTGTGTCTTGAGACACAGGGTTGTCTGCCCAGGCGTTGGCACATATCACTAATATCATTCCCAGTGAGGAGCTGACAAACACAAGACTGTAGAGAACTGAGAATATGCTGTCAGCAGAAGCCTAGTTGTATCTTCAAAAAGCCTTACATAGATTAAATATGGTTCAAATTTTTTTTTTAATTTGACTGTACCTCATGGGGTGCATGATCTTAGTTTCCAGACCAGGGATCAAAACCTGGACCCCCTTCAGGGGAAGTGCAGTGCCCTAACCACTGGACCACCAGGGAAGTCCCCCAAATACGGTTTCTCCTTAAGAAGAAAGCATTACCAGTGTTTCACTGAGGATGCAATATGTTCAATCTCAGTGTTTGTTTTTTTTTTTTTTTTTCGGTTGAGGGCGGGGGTGGTTACTGCGGTCTTCTATGACTGAGACTTTCAATCGAGTTTGTAACTGGCAGATTTTGCCTCTTATTGAAGCACATCCTTGATTATTTACCACGGTCCCCTACAAGCATGGCTATAAATGATCATGGTAAATTGTGGGAATCCCAGTCCCTGGGAGGGCAATGGGGAGGGGGAAAGAGCAACAGATACTTTTGGTCGAAGGGATCCACCCAGTATTTTACGTCACGTCACACAAGCAGCTGCCTATCCCGGGACAGTTTGGGCAACAAGATCCTGGACAGCAGTGTCTGAACGAGGTGATCTGATGAAGGAGCTTGGTCCAAACAGTTGGTGTAAACAGAATCCATGGTTATTTGGGGGCTGGTATCCATTTTTTGGCCATGATGTGCAGCAGGAAGGATCTTAGTTCCCAGATCAGGGATTGAAACCGCACCCCCTGCAGTCTTAACCACTGGACCATCAGGGAAGTCCCTGGTATAAGTTTTACAGAAACATGTCATCGCTGATGTAAATTTTCCCCCACGTGCATTGGTTGTACATAGGCATACCCCTGCATCATGATTATTAAGTGCTGGAAGTTTATAAATATACATTCCATTTAGATATAACATTACTTCTGAGTTTCAAAACATGACCATTTCAGGCTATCAAAAAATACCTCCAGGGCTTCCTCTGGTGGTCCAGTGGGTAAAGACACCGCCTTGCAGTGCAAGGGGCGCCGGTTCGATCCCTGGCCTGGGAAGATCCCACGTGCCGCGGAGCCGCTGGACCGATGTGTCCAATTACTGAGCTGGAGCTCTGGAGCGCATGCGCCCAGAGCCAGCGCTCTGCAACGACAGATGCCACCGCGATGGGAGGCCCACAGGAGCCAAAGAACAAAGACAGATGAAAATGGAGAAATGAAAGACCAATAGAAGTGGCCCGCCCCCTCCCCTCCCTCCCCAACCCGACCCCTGCCCAAAAATAAAATAAATAAATCTTTAAAAAAAAAAAAAAATATATATATATATATATATATATATATACACCTCCATTCCCAGCCACAGGATTTTCAAAACTGCAGATTAAGTGCTAAACAAACAAAACCATATGGCACCCTGTCTTGGCTCTGCTGTCTCAGGTTTTCCAGGAAAGCTCACACGCAACCCAGAGAAAAAACAAATGTGTGTGGGGGGGGTCATTCTGCCCAGGGGCACTTTCAACCCCTGCTGCTGCTGCTTAGTCGCTTTGGTGGTGTCCGACTCTGTGCAACCCCATGGACTGCAGCCTGTCAGGCTCATCCATCCATGGAATCCTCCAGGCAAGAATACTGGAGCAGGTTGCCGCGCCCTCCTCCAGGGGATCTTCCCAACCCAGGGATCAAACCCGGATCTCCTGCATTGCAGGTAGATTCTTACCACTGAGCAACCAGGGAAACCCCTATATATGTATTTGTAACCTCATGGATTGTAGCCTGTCAGGCTTTTCCGTCCATGGGATTTTCCAGGTGAGAATACTGGAGTGGTTGCCATTTCCTTCTCCTAGAGGAAGGAATGTGAGTCCCTGAATTGCTGTTCTCTGGAGCCACGTTCTCTATTATCAGTGGGGGATACCCAGGAGGACTGAACTCCAGCTGCCCTCAATGTTGACAGGCTCATCCACAGACCCTTCACTGGTCTCACCTCCACTTTCTCATTCTGCTCCCTGGACTCACCTCCCAGGGAAGCTCCCTGCACCCAAGGCCCTAAGCTTGCTTTCAGGGAACCCAAACTGTCCCCACTCAGGTCATGCCCTGACCTCCAGGTTTCTACACGTGCTCTTCCCTCTGTCCCCCTCTTCACCCAATTTCCACCTGTTTAAGAATTTTCTTAGAGATCACTTCCTCTGAAATCTTCTCTGTCACTTCCTCTCTTCTTGTAGATTCCCATCGCTCTGTTCCCCAAAACAGAAGGAAGTGTGCTTTCTTATCTTCATTCCCACTACCCCATCTCCCACATTATAATTTGTATTTTTTAAAAAATTTGTAAAATGAATGGATACCAGAAATGGTTAAGAAATGACAATATGAAGACTCATACTCTCCCAAGCTTTAACAATGTTCATTGGATCCCAACAACTCTATTTGTAACAGAAAACCAGCCTGATTCTATATTGAATCTATTCCTTAAGCTCTAACCTTTGGGCTCTGTTGCCTGTGCTTAGTCATACTGACTCTGAATCTTTTGTAAAAAAGAATGTTGTCTATAGCCTGAAATATACAGGAAAGCCCATTCTCATGGGTCTGACCTTTAAAGGTACAACACTTTCTAAGTCAAATAGAGATGAAGAGTTTCAGAAAAGAGAATAATGTTTGCTTTGTTGGAGTTTATAGGAACAGAGCAACCTGACCTGCATATAGACAGCTGTAAGAACAAAGGATTCTGGCACCAGATAGTTTGCAACAACCAACTCCCTTTCCCACCTCCATCCCTTTTTAGTATTAAGGAAGCATGAACTCTCTCTTGGGTAACATGGCTCTTTGGGGTATGAGTCCACCATCTTCTCAGTCTGCTGAATTTCCAAATAAAGTCACTGTTCCTTGTCCCAACACCTTGTCTCTTGATTCACTGGCCTGTTGTGTGGTAAGCAGTATGAGCCTGGGCATGGTAATACATTCTCACTCTTATTTTAGAGTTGAGAAACCAAAGCCCAGAACACTGGACTTGGACCAGACCTGAACTCACAGGACCTCTCCACCTAAACCAAGACCCTTCACTGGTCTCACCTCCACTTTCTCATTCTGCTCCCTGGACTCACCTCCCAGGGAAGCTCCCTGCACCCAAGGCCCTAAGCTTGCTTTCAGGGAACCCAAACTGTCCCCACTCAGGTCATGCCCTGACCTCCAGGTTTCTACACGTGCTCTTCCCTCTGTCCCCCTCTTCACCCAATTTCCACCTGTTTAAGAATTTTCTTAGAGATCACTTCCTCTGAAATCTTCTCTGTCACTTCCTCTCTTCTTGTAGATTCCCATCGCTCTGTTCCCCAAAACAGAAGGAAGTGTGCTTTCTTATCTTCATTCCCACTACCCCATCTCCCACATTATAATTTGTATTTTTAAAATATTTGTAAAATGAATGGATACCAGAAATGGTTAAGAAATGACAATATGAAGACTCATACTCTCCCAAGCTTTAACAATGTTCATTGGATCCCAACAACTCTATTTGTAACAGAAAACCAGCCTGATTCTATATTGAATCTATTCCTTAAGCTCTAACCTTTGGGCTCTGTTGCCTGTGCTTAGTCATACTGACTCTGAATCTTTTGTAAAAAAGAATGTTGTCTATAGCCTGAAATATACAGGAAAGCCCATTCTCATGGGTCTGACCTTTAAAGGTACAACACTTTCTAAGTCAAATAGAGATGAAGAGTTTCAGAAAAGAGAATAATGTTTGCTTTGTTGGAGTTTATAGGAACAGAGCAACCTGACCTGCATATAGACAGCTGTAAGAACAAAGGATTCTGGCACCAGATAGTTTGCAACAACCAACTCCCTTTCCCACCTCCATCCCTTTTTAGTATTAAGGAAGCATGAACTCTCTCTTGGGTAACATGGCTCTTTGGGGTATGAGTCCACCATCTTCTCAGTCTGCTGAATTTCCAAATAAAGTCACTGTTCCTTGTCCCAACACCTTGTCTCTTGATTCACTGGCCTGTTGTGTGGTAAGCAGTATGAGCCTGGGCATGGTAATACATTCTCACTCTTATTTTAGAGTTGAGGAAACCAAAGCCCAGAACACTGGACTTGGACCAGACCTGAACTCACAGGACACTGCTTACTGTACCTAGCTACCTTAAATCTGAGGCTTCGTTCTCAACATTAAAGTGATGAACAACAGTAGTCAAGTCATTTCTCAAGGTTAATAATTTCCCAAAAGCATTTAACCAGAACCCAGACAAAGCTATCCCTGGGGCGCGGGGTGGGAGAAAAGTAGGTTAACTGGACTCAACTTGAATTTCAGCAGTTGCCTTTCAAAGGAACATTTAACAAGCACAGATATGACTCCACTAAAGATTTGACAAGTTTTTGTTACTTTACGTATTTCCAATCCTGTATTTTTTTTTTTCTCTAGAAGTTCAATTGGAGTCTTATTTTTGTATGTCCCATTTTCTTCATCATGCTCATGTATTCTCCTGCTTCCCATCAACACACAAAGAACGCTTATAACGGCTGCTTTCACATCCTTGTCTACTAATTCTATCCTCTATTTCACTTCTGAGTCTGGTTTCTATTTTTCTTGATTTTTAGGATGAAAAATTTTCAGATTAATTATTAAGATCTCTTTTGGGGGATAACTATATAGTTTTAAAAAGTTGCACTCAATTATTAGTAGGGTATCAGAAAATAAGATCTTTAGAAAAAGAGCTAAAAAGCATTCAATATAATATGTAATCAGGGGATTTATGAAAGAAGAAAAGATTTAAGGGACAGAAGTTCAATGTCTCACACTGACATAAACATTTGACACAAACCATATTTACCATCCACTGACTTCTTCCTCTGTTTCTAAGGAGAATGTTTAAACATTTAGGCCTGAATTATATCAATACATATAATGACTAAGTACAATTATATTTCCCCAGGTATTTTTTAATTCAAATAGCCTATACATTAAAACAAGGACCCAGGGCTTCCCTGGTGGTCCAGCAGGTAAAGAATCTGCCTGGCAGTCCAAGGGGCACTGGTTTGATCCCTGGCCCAGGAAGATACCATGTACCTCGAATCGGCTGGACAGGTGTGTCTAATTACGCCCAGAGCCGGAGTTCTGCCACGAGAGAGGCTGCTGCAACGGGAGGCCCACACAGGCCAAAGAATAAAGATGGATGAAAATAAATGGATAAAAAATCAATAAAAGAGGCCAAAATTTAAAACAAACAAGGATCCAGATTTACCTACAGTCCTACATAAACAAAAAAGTTTCTAAACCAACCATTTTGATTTTAGAAGCACTGTATGAAAAAAAGAAGTGCACACATAACTTAAAGTTTATAACTTACATGTTGTTAAAGTACTTTGTTTTAAATCCTATTTTCTTACAATTCTACCTGAAATAAGAATGTAGATTAGAAAACTGAAGCTGGCAAATGAAGCCAAGTCCTGAATTCAGAAGTGCTGTGTAATTTCTCTCAACATTTTCATCAGGTTACAACTAAAACCTCACTGCCATGAGAAGAGAGGCATTGTGAGATTTTGGTCGACTCATCAAACACCAAATCAAACTGAAAACTCTTTTAATTGTTGTTTAGTTGTTTCAGTCATGTCTGACTCTTTGTGACCCCATGGACTGTGGCCCCGCCAGGCTCCTCTGTCCATGGGATTCCCCAGGCAACAATATGGGAGTGGGCAGCCATTCCCTCCTTTAGGGGATCTTCTCAACCCAGGGATCAAACCCTGAGTCTCCCACATTGGCAGGCAGACTCTTTACCACTGAGCCCCCAGGGAAACCCACTCTTTTCATTAATTAATGTCAGATATAGCTTAAGCCAGAGTAAAGTGTACTCAGCTTAAAAAAAAAAAAAAAACATATTTGGACACATATGAACTTAGCGGTAGCATGTGGGACCCAGTTCCCTGACCAGGAATTGCAGCAGGTCCCTTGCATTGGGAGCATCAAGTCTTAGATCCCAGACCACCAGGGATGTCCCTAATTAGCTGTTTAATATAGAAAAGGACCTGGGTTGAAACGGTTTGCACTCCAAGCCTGTATCACAACTGGGATCTTAAAGACTACACTCCTAGCACAGGATTCTAAATCTTGTGCTTTCCCCCAACAGAATGCGGACTAAGGGCTTCCTAAAATGCAACCTGTATAAAAACATCACCCCAAATATTCATTCTTTACAGGAAGATGCTGATGAAAATTCGCCCAGAGGAGTTCTGCCACGAGAGAGGCTGCTGCAACGGGAGGCCCACACAGGCCAAAGAATAAAGATGGATGAAAATAAATGGATAAAAAATCAATAAAAGAGGCCAAAATTTAAAACAAACAAGGATCCAGATTTACCTACAGTCCTACATAAACAAAAAAGTTTCTAAACCAACCATTTTGATTTTAGAAGCACTGTATGAAAAAAAGAAGTGCACACATAACTTAAAGTTTATAACTTACATGTTGTTAAAGTACTTTGTTTTAAATCCTATTTTCTTACAATTCTACCTGAAATAAGAATGTAGATTAGAAAACTGAAGCTGGCAAATGAAGCCAAGTCCTGAATTCAGAAGTGCTGTGTAATTTCTCTCAACATTTTCATCAGGTTACAACTAAAACCTCACTGCCATGAGAAGAGAGGCATTGTGAGATTTTGGTCGACTCATCAAACACCAAATCAAACTGAAAACTCTTTTAATTGTTGTTTAGTTGTTTCAGTCATGTCTGACTCTTTGTGACCCCATGGACTGTGGCCCCGCCAGGCTCCTCTGTCCATGGGATTCCCCAGGCAACAATATGGGAGTGGGCAGCCATTCCCTCCTTTAGGGGATCTTCTCAACCCAGGGATCAAACCCTGAGTCTCCCACATTGGCAGGCAGACTCTTTACCACTGAGCCCCCAGGGAAACCCACTCTTTTCATTAATTAATGTCAGATATAGCTTAAGCCAGAGTAAAGTGTACTCAGCTTAAAAAAAAAAAAAAAAAAACATATTTGGACACATATGAACTTAGCGGTAGCATGTGGGACCCAGTTCCCTGACCAGGAATTGCAGCAGGTCCCTTGCATTGGGAGCATCAAGTCTTAGATCCCAGACCACCAGGGATGTCCCTAATTAGCTGTTTAATATAGAAAAGGACCTGGGTTGAAACGGTTTGCACTCCAAGCCTGTATCACAACTGGGATCTTAAAGACTACACTCCTAGCACAGGATTCTAAATCTTGTGCTTTCCCCCAACAGAATGCGGACTAAGGGGCTTCCTAAAATGCAACCTGTATAAAAACATCACCCCAAATATTCATTCTTTCTATCTAAATGAATGGATATAGAAAGGATTTGAGTCTGTTTATGTAAAGGTCTGTAAGAGAGGGTTTCATCTTGACTTTCTTATCTTAGCAAGACATATAGTATTCTTATTTCACAGGCAAGGAACTTGAATTCCAGAGAGGTTAAATAACTGAGCCAGGGAAGGAAAGTGAAAGTGTTAGTCGCTCAGTTGCCTCTGACTCTTTGTGACCCCATGGGCCCGCCAGGCTCCTCTATCTATGGAATTCTCCATGCCAGTACTCTGAGGTGCACTGTCGTTTCTCTCTCCAGATCTTCCTGATGCCAGGATCAGACCTGGGTCTCCTGCATTGCAGGCAGATTCTTCACCATCTGACCCAGTGAAGGAACTTGTACTCTCAAACCTAGAACTGATTCTAAAGCTGTGCTTCCTACAACTAGGAAGAGAAAATCCTACAGATGGACTTAATGTAAGATTATATACCAAACACATTTTCCAAAGCCTTACTATGTGTGTGCATGCGTGTGTATATACATGTATCTAATTGTTTACCAAAGTAACATTCTGTGAGTGTAGTTTCCCTTTCCTTTTCATAACCTCTCAGGTTTATGATTTTTGAGTGAAATATAATAAAGTGGCACCGTGCACAGATCAAAAACACACAGCTCAATGAATTTTCAAAACCTTAGTACATCCAGGTAACCAGCATCCTGATTAAGAAACAGAAATACCACTCGTTTCCTTTTTTTTTTTTGGCCACTTCTATTGGTCTTCATTCATCTATTTTCATCCACCTTTGTTCTTTGCTCTGTGTGGACCTCCCGTCCCAGTGGCCTCTGTTGCTGCAGAGCACCCGCTCTGGGCGCAGGCGCTCCAGAGCTCTGGCTCGGTAGTTGGACACATCAGTCCAGCTGCTCTGCAGCACATAGGATCTTCCCAGGCCAGGGATCGAACCGGAGCCCCTTGCATTGCAAGGCGTCCTTACCCACTGGGCCACCAAACTTACAAGGATTCTAAATCACTTGTGTTTCACCCCCCAACAGAATCGGACTAAGGCTTCCTAAAATGCAACCTGTATAAAAACATCACCCCAAATATTCATTCTTTCTATCTAAATGAATGGATATAGAAAGGATTTGAGTCTGTTTATGTAAAGGTCTGTAAGAGAGGGTTTCATCTTGACTTTCTTATCTTAGCAAGACATATAGTATTCTTATTTCACAGGCAAGGAACTTGAATTCCAGAGAGGTTAAATAACTGAGCCAGGGAAGGAAAGTGAAAGTGTTAGTCGCTCAGTTGCCTCTGACTCTTTGTGACCCCATGGGCCCGCCAGGCTCCTCTATCTATGGAATTCTCCATGCCAGTACTCTGAGGTGCACTGTCGTTTCTCTCTCCAGATCTTCCTGATGCCAGGATCAGACCTGGGTCTCCTGCATTGCAGGCAGATTCTTCACCATCTGACCCAGTGAAGGAACTTGTACTCTCAAACCTAGAACTGATTCTAAAGCTGTGCTTCCTACAACTAGGAAGAGAAAATCCTACAGATGGACTTAATGTAAGATTATATACCAAACACATTTTCCAAAGCCTTACTATGTGTGTGCATGCGTGTGTATATACATGTATCTAATTGTTTACCAAAGTAACATTCTGTGAGTGTAGTTTCCCTTTCCTTTTCATAACCTCTCAGGTTTATGATTTTTGAGTGAAATATAATAAAGTGGCACCGTGCACAGATCAAAAACACACAGCTCAATGAATTTTCAAAACCTTAGTACATCCAGGTAACCAGCATCCTGATTAAGAAACAGAAATACCACTCGTTTCCTTTTTTTTTTTTGGCCACTTCTATTGGTCTTCATTCATCTATTTTCATCCACCTTTGTTCTTTGCTCTGTGTGGACCTCCCGTCCCAGTGGCCTCTGTTGCTGCAGAGCACCCGCTCTGGGCGCAGGCGCTCCAGAGCTCTGGCTCGGTAGTTGGACACATCAGTCCAGCTGCTCTGCAGCACATAGGATCTTCCCAGGCCAGGGATCGAACCGGAGCCCCTTGCATTGCAAGGCGTCCTTACCCACTGGGCCACCAGGGAAGCCCCTCTTGTTTCCTTTTTTGAAGTTCACTTTCTAAGACGGCCTTCAGTATTCAGAATCCAAGCTGAATGTCTATCAGAAGCCACAGGGAAATGAAAGAGATAGGGTATAAAGCTCAAGAAGTTCATTTTAAAAAATTATCTTTATTTAGGTTTCTGATTCAGCACATGTATCAAAGACTAATCAACATAAAGAAGTAAATAAGACATTAATTGGAAGTCTTACATCTCTCTAAACTCTGACCAAGAATGTCAAGATTGCCACTATTACCAGAACTCCAACCTAGTCAAGTTGTAGACAAGCTATTATGAACGACGTACAGTGTGCACAGATACACAGAGGCCAAAGACATGCTAGTACTTGGCTCTCTTCTCTTCCTTGTTGATGCCTTTCCATAGGACAGTCCACTTTTGCTTTCCATGCCTAGTTCCAAATAAAGTCCAAAGAAGGCTCAGGGTCAACCTGATCCAACACTGCCGGAGGAATGCATTCTCAAACTGTTGTGCCTGCAACTCTGTTTTTGCCAGGATGAAGTTCAGATCGAGATGTATAATACAATCTAGATGATGGTGCAGACTAGGTCAAGAACTAAAGTTGAGCAGTAACCCGAATTAAGGCATGAATGCACACACGCACACACACACACATGCGCGTGCACACATGCACACACACAGCACCCATGCCATCATGAACAGAAGATTCCTTCCATTGCCTAGCAAGAGGCAACCAGGGCTTGGCAGTTAAGCACAACTGCAGAGCACTCTGGAGCAGGCTCCCCATAATTCTATGCTAACAGCTGTGTGTGTTCAATACAAAAGAAAGAAATAAAAAGGAAAGAAACTGAAAAAAAAAAAAACCCAAACCAAACCAAAACCCCTTAATCTCTTATAATGGCTCTTGAGCATGGAACTCACATAGCAGCGTCAATGGCTGGCTCTTAAGTAATTTGGAAATAAAAGGTTGTTTTACCTTTTTAGCCGAACTTCTAAAGTCCAGCTGCTCTGCCACTGGCCCCGGGGATCGAACCGGGCCTTGCATTGCAAGGCGTCCTTACCCACTGGGCCACCAGGGAAGCCCCTCTTGTTTCCTTTTTTGAAGTTCACTTTCTAAGACGGCCTTCAGTATTCAGAATCCAAGCTGAATGTCTATCAGAAGCCACAGGGAAATGAAAGAGATAGGGTATAAAGCTCAAGAAGTTCATTTTAAAAAATTATCTTTATTTAGGTTTCTGATTCAGCACATGTATCAAAGACTAATCAACATAAAGAAGTAAATAAGACATTAATTGGAAGTCTTACATCTCTCTAAACTCTGACCAAGAATGTCAAGATTGCCACTATTACCAGAACTCCAACCTAGTCAAGTTGTAGACAAGCTATTATGAACGACGTACAGTGTGCACAGATACACAGAGGCCAAAGACATGCTAGTACTTGGCTCTCTTCTCTTCCTTGTTGATGCCTTTCCATAGGACAGTCCACTTTTGCTTTCCATGCCTAGTTCCAAATAAAGTCCAAAGAAGGCTCAGGGTCAACCTGATCCAACACTGCCGGAGGAATGCATTCTCAAACTGTTGTGCCTGCAACTCTGTTTTTGCCAGGATGAAGTTCAGATCGAGATGTATAATACAATCTAGATGATGGTGCAGACTAGGTCAAGAACTAAAGTTGAGCAGTAACCCGAATTAAGGCATGAATGCACACACGCACACACACACACATGCGCGTGCACACATGCACACACACAGCACCCATGCCATCATGAACAGAAGATTCCTTCCATTGCCTAGCAAGAGGCAACCAGGGCTTGGCAGTTAAGCACAACTGCAGAGCACTCTGGAGCAGGCTCCCCATAATTCTATGCTAACAGCTGTGTGTGTTCAATACAAAAGAAAGAAATAAAAAGGAAAGAAACTGAAAAAAAAAAAAACCCAAACCAAACCAAAACCCCTTAATCTCTTATAATGGCTCTTGAGCATGGAACTCACATAGCAGCGTCAATGGCTGGCTCTTAAGTAATTTGGAAATAAAAGGTTGTTTTACTATGCATTTCTTTGGTAGTCATCACTACAAAGTTTTCAGTGTTTGTTAGTTACCTAGAGGACAAGTACTAGCTAGAAGATCAAGTTATGCAGAAATATTTCTTCTATATCGATAAGAGAAAAAGAGTGAGCTCTCCAAGCACAAGTTACTATGCTTTTTCTTGCCTTATTGTAAGGGCAACCTCTATAAGCAAGGCTTCGTGCAGGAAAAGTTCATGTCTACCTAACAAAGGACAGTAACATAGTCTATCTTCCTACAATTGAACAGTTAACAAAAATTCACATTATCCATTATTTCTGGTCAAATCAGTGAGAAGCCAATTACAAAGGGGCAGCAGCAGCACTTGGTGTCAAAGCCACATTCTGGTCACACATTCATTCCATGGTCGTGGTCAGGCTCTCAGGTGCTCAGTTTCAAACTCCTCTCAATGAACAAAGGAGAGAGTTAAATCAAATCTTAAATACTTCCACCATCTGCCACATCGCTAGAAGTCTATCTAGAATGCCAGCATGCTGGATGAGAGAGAGCAGTTCAGAGCCCAGAGAGGCGTCAGGTGTTAGGGAAAATAATTTGGTTCTGTATAAAAGGCATGGTCATCTGGCGATGAGTATTTATTCTATTAGCAGCATAGTGGTAGCCAAGGGTCTCTGTCACTGAGACAGGAAAATGAAACTACTGAACCTGCAGTGGCTCCCACCTGCCTTCCAAGGCCGCTGGGAGTCAGTTCAGGGTTGTGGGTGGGCAATAAGAATAGCAGGAACTGCATTCAGCCCCCAAGAAAAGCACCCCAGGTAAGTCAGCTTCCTGGGGGCAAGGGTAGTTTTGCCTCTGTGGGCTTGGGGCCAAAATCCTCAGGGTCCCTGGGGGCCAAACAATGACCAGGGAGCTGCCCTAGCACGTACTGCCCAAGTGTGACAGGCTCCCTACGGGGTCATAAAGCACTAGAACAGGATGCGAGATGGCCATCGGTTCAAGAGTAGTGTTTGTTCTATTAATCCAGAAATGTCCACTAGGAGAGGCAATAGCTTTATAATGAAAAAGTGCTATTTGAAGGAGCTGTGTATTATTTTGCAACAACATGACTAGTCTAGGGAGACTGGCGTTACCTTTCTGTAGAAATCTGAATGTCAAGAACCTGTCTCTGAAAGGCATTTATCAGAACTGTCTGCTTATTCCAAGTGCTTTTTCAGTCACAATAGGACAATGTCTTTTGTGCTTTCGGAAGATCACTAAATTGCTAGCAAGCAGAAGGAAGATCACTATATTTTAGACTCTTGTTCTGAGTGCAAGACCCTCTATCCAACAGCATTGAAATCTACAGTCTTGTAGAAAATTCTTGTAAACACAGACGATATTCTCCTGTAAGAAAAACTGAGAACTGTACCATGCAGGCAATACCTGTTTGCCTGCTCTCAGAATTCCTCAAAATGGCCAGGTGCCAGGAGGGATCAGGAGGGTGAGCTGTTGGTGAAATCCCCAGGTGGGACAGGACCCCATCTGATTGAACTAAAAACCTCAAGCCTCAATAATCAAATGCTAAACTTCTTTCCCATACTTGAGAACCGTACTATGATTATGTATGTTGCACATTATAAATAAAATTTTCATAGACCTAAAATTTCTTTCAAATGATTGAGACGTGACACTCTCAGTTTGGGGGTGGAAACTGAAAGAGCTGGATAAAAGATCCCATTGTGGCTTTTACTCTCAAGTTCTTCAGATGCTCGTCAACTACTACTAAGCCAACAAGATGTTCTTCTCATTCTGTAACTCTTAAATATGCATTTGAAGGCAAAAATGGAGGTTTCTCTACTGTACAATATTAAGTATCTACAATGTCATGGTTCCTTATACTTAGGAGTGTGTTTAGTAAAGAGCTAGCTATGAGAGATGGTTGTCACAAAACAGGGACTCTTAAAAATTATGGATAAATTAATTTTCAGTTTTCTGATTATATCCAACAGATACACATTCTCATCATAAAATATACATTCTCTAGTAAGTTATTTTTGTCCACAGCATATATAAATATGCAAACACAGGTGGTAAAAATCACTTTACTACCAAAGTACAAAACAGTAACTGGTGAAAAGCCAAAATAAAGGTGTTGCAAGTGTTAAGAAAAGAGTGACTCACAGTGTTCCACTTTGCAGTGAAACCAAACCATTTATTTGTGCTAAATGAATGAAAACAACGCACTCAGGATATACTTTGTACACTGCACTTGCTTTGACTGGGCAAAACGAGCAGTCCTCAAGGCTAATGTGCTGCTCGCCTCTACGCCTCTTACCTGCCAAGCGATAAAGAATTTTGTGGCCATTCTGCCAAGGTATTCCTATAATGTTCACTTCAAATAGTATTTTCTAATAGTATTTTTGCACCTTTAAAATATTTGTTCGAACTCTATTTTAGGGGAACATGAGTAAAGAAGGCAAAGGGGAAATAGCTGTCTTTGTTACAATCACATTGCCTTCGGCAGCAGAAATCACACAGCACGTTCTCATCAGCCATCATAACCACAGGTGGGTAAGACAAAAGATAGCGACTCACAAAAGAGGGGGGCAGTGTGGGCGGGTTAACATCAAGGATCTAGAGAGAATCACACTTGGATATACAGCACTTATCCATCCCATGTATGTGGAAAAGGTACAGCCATGTGAGCTAATACTTTAGGCGACTTGTGTTACAAAAGGTGGATGTTGAGATATATTGAACATACCCCCATACAAACTGTATGTACCTGTAAAAAGTGCCATTAAACATGGTCTTGGGCACTGATTCATCCAACTTCCCCTTCTACACTGAGAGCTAGATTTTTCAAAGGTCTGAACTATAGTGCTGAATTATTGGTACGCTTGGTAAACACCATTATAATGGGGGCGGTGGGACATAACAGCTCAGTAATTTTCTGCAAATTCATGGAAAAAAAATATAAAAAAGAGATCCCTTTTTATTTTACAAACCTAAAAGCCAGGAAAATGAAGTAGTGGGGGCCAAGCAAAAAATTGCACACTGCTGCTGATATACCGAAGAGGTGAATAGCCAAGGTCCCAGCCAGGGAATGGACGCACGTGTAGATTCAAGTAGAACACCGATGGAAAAAAGTCGTCTGTTTAGTGTTGCAGACCCACAACACTGGCTGCGTTTCCAACACACATTTACAACACAATGAATAGTGAAGCCTAGATAACCTCAGTGCAAATAAGTCAGATCCGAATATGCCAGGGAAGGAAGCCTTTGGCGTCGAGTCGACGGCTCCACTGTACGATCGAGTCCCCACATGGGGTCTGGACTAAGCACATGCGTTAAGGCTGGGAGGAGGGGTGCACCGAATGTTGCGAGGGGGCAGGCTGCGAGGTGGCTGCCGAGGGGACCGCGGGCTGCATGGGTGGCGGGGGTGGTGGTGGTGGTGGCTGGACAGGGGTCTGTGTGTTGGGAGACGGAGGCGGTGTGGGCCGTTTGAATTTGTCAGGACTGTTGCTTCTCCGCGGTGAAGGCCTCTGGAGAGGAGACAGGAATAGCAGGTCAGACCAGGCACACATGCGCACTCCTACCCCAGCCTGACTCGGGGCTGAAGTGGCCCAGAAGCAGACTCATGGAGACAAAACACCAGCCATGTCCTTGTCTGTCCCCAGTGGTTTTTGAACTCGTCCTAAAAGCTTCAACAAGGTAGAGTTTGCACTGACACCTATGAAAAGGCTATGCAAAATCACTATGAAATGCACGGACCAAACAACTGGGCTTGGGTCCTTCAAGGAGATTGTCCTAAAATGAGAAGACAGCCGTCACATTCTCTCCTTAAACTGTTTCCATTGTATGTCTCCAGTTCCTTCTATCCCTCAAACAAGTTTTCAATATCCTGAAAGCTACAGCTCAACCAAAAACGCTCCTACTTCTACGTAAAGCTCATTAAACAAGCAGAACAGCTTTAGAAATATGTTACGTGCTCTTTTTATTTTTTTCTATTTTTGTAGAATAGGGTTCTTTTTTTCAAGATTGCCTCACTGAGAATATCCTCAATTCTATCCTATCTCAAACCTCTATTAGCGACATTTCCAACAAGTCTCTTAGTCAGCTATATAGCCAGCTCTAAAGACACTCCACTGAGTAGAATTTGAACCAGATATACATAAGGTTCCTTCCAATTTCAAGAAAATTCTGGGTGAAATTAGAAATGAGTCTAATTTCAGGAAGAATACTGAAGGTCAGTGAACTGTGAAGATGCAGACAGTAAGTATTTTAGACATGATGCCAACCAACAATAACGGGGGACATGGCATGGTGGCAAATAAGTCAGATCCGAATATGCCAGGAAGGAAGCCTTTGGCGTCGAGTCGACGGCTCCACTGTCGATCGAGTCCCCACATGGGGTCTGGACTAAGCACATGCGTTAAGGCTGGGAGGAGGGGTGCACCGAATGTTGCGAGGGGGCAGGCTGCGAGGTGGCTGCCGAGGGGACCGCGGGCTGCATGGGTGGCGGGGGTGGTGGTGGTGGTGGCTGGACAGGGGTCTGTGTGTTGGGAGACGGAGGCGGTGTGGGCCGTTTGAATTTGTCAGGACTGTTGCTTCTCCGCGGTGAAGGCCTCTGGAGAGGAGACAGGAATAGCAGGTCAGACCAGGCACACATGCGCACTCCTACCCCAGCCTGACTCGGGGCTGAAGTGGCCCAGAAGCAGACTCATGGAGACAAAACACCAGCCATGTCCTTGTCTGTCCCCAGTGGTTTTTGAACTCGTCCTAAAAGCTTCAACAAGGTAGAGTTTGCACTGACACCTATGAAAAGGCTATGCAAAATCACTATGAAATGCACGGACCAAACAACTGGGCTTGGGTCCTTCAAGGAGATTGTCCTAAAATGAGAAGACAGCCGTCACATTCTCTCCTTAAACTGTTTCCATTGTATGTCTCCAGTTCCTTCTATCCCTCAAACAAGTTTTCAATATCCTGAAAGCTACAGCTCAACCAAAAACGCTCCTACTTCTCGTAAAGCTCATTAAACAAGCAGAACAGCTTTAGAAATATGTTACGTGCTCTTTTTATTTTTTTCTATTTTTGTAGAATAGGGTTCTTTTTTTCAAGATTGCCTCACTGAGAATATCCTCAATTCTATCCTATCTCAAACCTCTATTAGCGACATTTCCAACAAGTCTCTTAGTCAGCTATATAGCCAGCTCTAAAGACACTCCACTGAGTAGAATTTGAACCAGATATACATAAGGTTCCTTCCAATTTCAAGAAAATTCTGGGTGAAATTAGAAATGAGTCTAATTTCAGGAAGAATACTGAAGGTCAGTGAACTGTGAAGATGCAGACAGTAAGTATTTTAGACATGATGCCAACCAACAATAACGCACTATGGCAGGGAGCTGGCTGGAGTTCAATCAAGGCATTGGTCAGAGTTCAAACTACATGGCATGAAGGGCAAATTTTCAAAGAAAGGGAAAGTGAAGCTTTGCCTCCTGGGAAGGATTTTAGTTTCAACGCAGTACTGAATTGTTGGGTGTCTAGAAGTTTAAGATGAGCTAATGGAAGAAGAGAAGTAGTTCCAAGGGTATCAATACTGGCTCCCATGGGGGGACCAGTTGCTACCACCGTCAGGCATAAAGTGCTGCTTCCTGCCCCGTGGATACTTACTGTGATACCATGGGATGCACCCATATGCTGCACATGAAGACCTGGGGAATTGTAATAAGACATTCCAGCTCTAGTCAGTGAAGTTGGTGGCGTGAAACCAACTGTGTGACTTGCGTACGAGAGACCTGAAATGTAACAACAAACTTGTGAGTATGATTCTGAACTCAACTCTCTGATGTGTTAAGCATCTGGGAGGCTTTAAAATGCAGAAGCTCTGGAACTTCCCTGGTGGTCCAATGATTAAGACTCCACACTGCCAATACAGGAGGCACTTCCATCCCTAGTTAGGGAACTAAGATCTCACATGCCTTGAGGCCAAGAAAAAATGCGTAAGTTCTTAGCCCCCCACAAAACGCCAATGGCCAATGAATGAGAGGAGTGGTGAGCTCACCCAAAGGCCTGATGGACAGATAACAAGGGAGATAAAAGTCAAGCCCTAGAACAGACTAGATGGTCCACAAGTAAGTCCATACATAAATGGGTAGATGATTTCAATGAAGGTGCAAGGAAATAGGCAATAGGGAAAGGGTAGCCTCTTCAACAAATGGTGCTGGAAAAACTAGAGACTCACGTGCAAAAGCAATGAATCTGGAGCCCTATCTTAACCACACAGGAGAACCAACTCAAAATGAATTAAAAACTCAAACATTAAGACCTGAAATCATGAAACTCCATAAGGAAACACAGGGGGAAAGCTTTATGACATTAGTCTCAGCAATGATTTCTTAGATATGGACCAAAAACACAGCCACCAAAGTAAAAATTACAAATGAGACAAGAGCATACTAAAAAGGTTTGCGCAGCAAAGGAAATAATCAACAGAAAGACAGTCTATGGAATGGGAGAAAATAATTATAAACCATGTTTCAGACAAGGGTTTAGTATCCAAAATATGTATGGAACTCCTATAATGCAAAAGCAAATAAACAAATAACCTGACAAAAAAAAATTGGCAGAGAACCTCAACAGATGCTTTTCCAAACAAGACAAACAGATGGTCAACAGACACATGAAAAGGTGCTCAACATCATTAATCATCAGCGAAAAGTAAATGAAAACCACAACAGGACATCACCTTATACCTCTTTAGAATAGCTACTATAAAAAATAAAAATTAAAAACATTTTTAAAGGTTGGCAATAATATGGAGAAAAGGGAACCCTGTGCACTGCTGATGAGACTGTAAATTGGTGCAGCCACTATGGAAAGTATTATGGCGCTTCCTTAAAAATTAAAAATAGAACTACTGCATGATCCAGTAATCCCATTTCTGGGTATTTATCCAAAAGAATTGAAAAGAGGATCTTGAAAAGAAAATCTGCACCCACAGGTTCACTGCAACACTATTCACAATAGCCAAGACTTAGAAACAACCTAAAAGTTCATCAACAGATGAGTGGATAAAGGAACCATGGCATATACATATAATGGATATATATACTACAATGTACACATATACATACAAGAAATACTATCCAGCCTTTAAAAAAAAAAACAAAATTGTTTTCTAAAAGAATATGGATGAACCTAGAGAACATTATGTTAACTAATATAAGCCAGTCACAGGACAGATACTGCATGATATCACATACATGAAGATCTAAGTCAAACTCATGGAAGCAGAGAGCAGGATGGTGGTCGCCAGGGGCTGGGAGTAGAGGAAAAGCAAAATTATTGTTTAATGGGCATGAAGTTTCAATTTTATAAGAGTAGGTTCTAGAGAGGTGCTGTAAAGTATTATGCCTGTTCAACAATACTGTACTGTATAGCAAAAAATGTGGTAAGAGGGTAGACCTCGGGTTAAGGGTTCTTATCTCAACTAAAAAAAAACAAAATCAAGGCTTGAGAGAAATCCAACTGAGATGAACAGAAGTAGAAAACATGAAAAAAACAGGAATAAAGTGGGAAAAAATAGAAAAAAGGGTTGTAAAAACCAGATCCAAGAAAAAGGAAAGTATCAAAAGATAACAAAGTCATGTGTGTGTGCGTGCATGTGTGTGCGCGCGCTTGCACGCACTATAGCTACAAAGATAAAGAGTCACCACTGAAAACTTGGCAATTTCAAGGTATTAAATGAAGAAACCAAAAAGTCCTATATATGCCAATGTTTCCTCCAAAGAAATTGGTATTTAACCACTCCCCTGGTGGCTCAATTGGTAAAGAACACACCTGCAATGCAGGAGACCCAGATTCAATCCCTGGGTGGGGAAGATGCCCTGGAGAAGGGGATGGCAACCCACTCCAGTATTCCAGCCTGGGAACTCTCATGGACAGAGGAGCCTGGTGGGCTACAGTTCATGGGGTCACAAGAGTCGGGCACAACTTAGCAACCACCACCAATGTTCTACACTGTCTGCATCTAGGACCCTAGAATCAGATCCGAAGTGTAAAATACATGTACCCAGAGTCTCCTTACTATTAGGTCTAGGCCGGGGTCCAAATAGCCATATTTTTCAAACATTCCAGAAGTGGTCCTCACCCTCATGCAGCCTAAGCAGCCCTACTTCTCTGTGAGTTAGGTGGCGATGGTCCAGAGGTCCAAGCCATCACTTATTTATTAATGTGTGAACATAGTTATCCTTGCATATTTGAGTTCCCAGAATCTGCAAGGGCATCTAGCATAAGGTAAGCTCCATATGAATGAATGGAGCAAAGTGGAAAGAAAGGAATGATTTGGGGAGTTTGGACGGAACCATCTTTATTGTCAGCCACTCTGTAGTGAAGACCAGCTGCTGGATCAGCTACCAAGCAACATGAACTTACGTAAAAACAAGATGTTAAGGCTTTCTTTTCCTTTTCTATTAAACTTTTTATTTTGTATTGCAGTATGGCCGATTAGAGGAGGGCACGGCCATCCATTCCAGTATTCTTTCCTGGAGAATCTCATGGACAGAGGAGTCCACAGGATTGCAAAGAGTCAGACATGACTGAAGAATTTAGCCTGCAGTATGCATGCATGGCTGGTTAACAATACTGTGATAGTTCCAGGTGGACTGCAGAGGGGCTCAATCATACATATACATGTATCCATTCTCACCCAACTGTCTTTTTTCAATTTTTTTAATGAAAAGAAATGTTTTTTTTCTTTTTGGTTGCATTGTATGCATTTAGGATCTTAGTTTCCCCTGAGCAAACGTCAAAATCATGCCCCCTGCAGTGGATGTGCACAGTTATAATCACTGGACCAACAGGGAACTCCTAAGGGTAATTTTCTATAGTGTCATTTGATGCCTATAGCTGAAACATGTAGCCATTTGTCTGGGCCCTCAGCAGCTATCAATAAGGATTTCATTTTTTGGCTTGACTAGTGTTGCTTTCTATTTCCACTTCCAACTGTGGATTTGGAGTACACAAAATGGAGGTCTGGGGTAAAGCCTGTCCTTGGAAGTTCAGTGGCCATTCACTATGACTTGTATTTGGTTTCAGGGACTATGTTCAGCTGCAGGATGTTTCATTAAACAACTATGGGAATACAACACTAATTCCATTTCTTATGACATTTAAGAGAAGAGCTTTGAAAGTAGACCCTTAGCCCCAGATAGAAAAGCTGAGAGAGTTCAAGTCATAATAAAATAATAGTAATAATAATAAGAACAAGCCAACTGCACAACATTACAAGGTTAATTTTAAGTATACTAACCTTCTAATCAAGAATCTTCTAAGACTCCCTACTACCTAAGTAAATTGAAAAGAAAAAACAAAAAACCTTCTCTGGCTATTAGAAAGGCCTGCATTTGGCTTCAAACTATCTCCTGATGTTTTAGCTCAGTGGTTCTCAGAATCTAAGCCCTTGTCCAACTCCAAATCAAATGAATCAGAATCCCTGGGGAGCAGGCCCTCTCTCGATTCTGACCTCCACCGTTCAGTTCACCCTGGACCTTTCGCCTGGGATGTCTGTTTGTTACTGCAGGACTTGGTTCTCCTTCTTCCCACATCAATCAGGACCTCACTCAGTCTTTGAAGGGGTAAAGAGTCCAGACTCCAGAGTTGGCTGCCGTATTATCTTGGGCCCTAGTACTGGCACTTGGTGTTGAGTGACAGTGGACTTTAGAGCCCTCAGCTATGGAATGGGATTATCAAAGTGGTCACATGAGGCTGTTGGGAGGAGGAAATGAGTACCTGGCACAAAGTAAGGCTCGGTACATTTCAGCTCACTAACATCTCCTCTCCACAGTCCTAAAGGAAATCAACCCTGAATATTCATTGGAAGGACTGCTACTGAAGCTGTATGGCTTCAGTATACTGTGCTGCCTAATACAAAGAGTTGAATCACTGGAAAAGACCCTGATGCTGGAGAAAGACTGAAGGCAGGAAGAGGATGAGGCAAGAGGATGAAATGGTTGGGCAAGAAGGGGTAATTTTCTATAGTGTCATTTGATGCCTATAGCTGAAACATGTAGCCATTTGTCTGGGCCCTCAGCAGCTATCAATAAGGATTTCATTTTTTGGCTTGACTAGTGTTGCTTTCTATTTCCACTTCCAACTGTGGATTTGGAGTACACAAAATGGAGGTCTGGGGTAAAGCCTGTCCTTGGAAGTTCAGTGGCCATTCACTATGACTTGTATTTGGTTTCAGGGACTATGTTCAGCTGCAGGATGTTTCATTAAACAACTATGGGAATACAACACTAATTCCATTTCTTATGACATTTAAGAGAAGAGCTTTGAAAGTAGACCCTTAGCCCCAGATAGAAAAGCTGAGAGAGTTCAAGTCATAATAAAATAATAGTAATAATAATAAGAACAAGCCAACTGCACAACATTACAAGGTTAATTTTAAGTATACTAACCTTCTAATCAAGAATCTTCTAAGACTCCCTACTACCTAAGTAAATTGAAAAGAAAAAACAAAAAACCTTCTCTGGCTATTAGAAAGGCCTGCATTTGGCTTCAAACTATCTCCTGATGTTTTAGCTCAGTGGTTCTCAGAATCTAAGCCCTTGTCCAACTCCAAATCAAATGAATCAGAATCCCTGGGGAGCAGGCCCTCTCTCGATTCTGACCTCCACCGTTCAGTTCACCCTGGACCTTTCGCCTGGGATGTCTGTTTGTTACTGCAGGACTTGGTTCTCCTTCTTCCCACATCAATCAGGACCTCACTCAGTCTTTGAAGGGGTAAAGAGTCCAGACTCCAGAGTTGGCTGCCGTATTATCTTGGGCCCTAGTACTGGCACTTGGTGTTGAGTGACAGTGGACTTTAGAGCCCTCAGCTATGGAATGGGATTATCAAAGTGGTCACATGAGGCTGTTGGGAGGAGGAAATGAGTACCTGGCACAAAGTAAGGCTCGGTACATTTCAGCTCACTAACATCTCCTCTCCACAGTCCTAAAGGAAATCAACCCTGAATATTCATTGGAAGGACTGATACTGAAGCTGTATGGCTTCAGTATACTGTGGCTGCCTAATACAAAGAGTTGAATCACTGGAAAAGACCCTGATGCTGGAGAAAGACTGAAGGCAGGAAGAGGATGAGGCAAGAGGATGAAATGGTTGGATGGCATCACCGACTTGATGGACATGAGTTTGAGCAAACTCCAGGAGACAGTGAACGACAGGCGAGCCTGGTGTGCTGCAGTCCATGGGGTTACAAAGAGTCAGACCTGAGTTAGCGACGAAACAACAACAACCACCTCTCCTTTCCGGCTGGTCTCCAAAGCTCTCTAAGTTGGTGGCTCTTTTCTACTTTGAAACTCTCTTTAGTCTTTTTTAAAAAATTATATCACAAATTTTGACTTTGAAATAGTTTATGATTCATAAGAAGTTGCGAAAATACTATAGCATCTCTGTCTACCCTTCACCCAGCTTCCCCTAATTATATCTTACATAACCACAGCACACTGTCAAAACCAGGAAACTGACATTGGCCCAATACAAGTGGCTAA
Source organism: Tragulus kanchil (assembly GCA_022376925.1). Taxonomy (NCBI): domain Eukaryota; kingdom Metazoa; phylum Chordata; class Mammalia; order Artiodactyla; family Tragulidae; genus Tragulus; species Tragulus kanchil. Next base: position 90,829,472 of record JAIOJX010000005.1, on the reverse strand, counting down.
GGTTCAGACTTGATTTTCTGTGTGTGTGTGCGTGTGTGTGTGTACAGTTATAATTTTATCACTTGTGTGGATCCAAGTAATTATTACCACAACCAGGATACAAAATTGTTACAAAACCACAAACTTCTTTGTGTCGTCCCTTTAATTGTTATGCCTTCTCTCTAATCCTAACCCCTGGCAAGGACTGATCTGTTCTCCATCACTGTAATTTCCTCACTTTGAGCATGCTATGTTAATAGATATGATATTATATAGTACATAATCCTTTGAGATTAGCTTTTCATGCATCACAATGCCCCTGTGATCTGTCCAAGTTACTGTATCAAGTTAAATCCTTTTTAAAAGACATATGTTTTGTTTTAAATTTTGGCCTCTTTTATTGCTTTTTATTTGTTTTCATCCATCTTTATTCTTTGGCCTGTGTGGGCCTCCCACTGCAGTGGCCCCTCTTGTTGTAGAGCACCAGCTCTGGGCGCATGCACTCCAGAGTGCTGGTCCATAACTGAGCACACTCGTCCAACAGTTCCATGGCACATAGGATCTTTCCAGGCAAGGGATCGAACCAGCGCCCCCTGCACTGCAAGGCAGACTCTTTACCCACTGGACTATCAGGGAAGCCCAAGTTAAGTCCTTTTGAATACTGGGTAATATGTCTTTGAGTGGATGCACCACAACTTAACTTTTTAGGGCATATAAAATATGTAAAATTCATTATATTTGGCCTTGTAGTAAAAATATCTCATTTCTCGTGTTTCCCCCTTTACTTCCCTAAGCCGTGTTGGTGATTATAAGCAATTAGAGGCCAGAGACCGTGTCTTACAAATTTTCATTTTCCCTTAAGTTATAGTCACAAATCTGACCCTTTGGCCCAGGAGTATAATAAAGGATAAAAGTCCCAAAAAACCTAGACAGAAAATCCCTCCTAAACAGAATACTGTGGCTTTATGAAGCTACTGCTGGAATAAATTGCTTTTTTTCTACTATAGAAATGCATTACCTAGAGCAAAAATTTTAAGATTTATTTAATTGTCTGTAAGCTCAAGACTGAGGATTTTAAAAAAGATTCACTAAAGGCAATTCAAGACCAAATACCACTAAGCAGAATGAAGCAAGATACCAAAGTATATAACCTATAGAAAACCAACGACCTAAAGGGAAACTATACGATGTGGTGGGGGAGGGGAATGGGGCGAGAAGACACTTCAAGACACTAACATACTAACACTGCCTTTGGATACAAGGAGTCTGGATGGCTTTATTAATATTTCTGCCCTTAATACCCTTCTGAGGGCTTCCTGGTGGTCCAGTGGGTAAGGACACTGCTTTGCAGTGCAAGGTGCTGGTTCGATCCCTGCAAACGGCTGGTTACGCATATGTTATAGATATGATATTATATAGTACATAATCCTTTGAGATTAGCTTTTCATGCATCACAATGCCCTGTGATCTGTGGCAAGTTAAATCCTTTTTAAAAGACATATGTTTTGTTTTAAATTTTGGCCTCTTTTATTGCTTTTTATTTGTTTTCATCCATCTTTATTCTTTGGCCTGTGTGGGCCTCCCACTGCAGTGGCCCCTCTTGTTGTAGAGCACCAGCTCTGGGCGCATGCACTCCAGAGTGCTGGTCCATAACTGAGCACACTCGTCCAACAGTTCCATGGCACATAGGATCTTTCCAGGCAAGGGATCGAACCAGCGCCCCCTGCACTGCAAGGCAGACTCTTTACCCACTGGACTATCAGGGAAGCCCAAGTTAAGTCCTTTTGAATACTGGGTAATATGTCTTTGAGTGGATGCACCACAACTTAACTTTTTAGGGCATATAAAATATGTAAAATTCATTATATTTGGCCTTGTAGTAAAAATATCTCATTTCTCGTGTTTCCCCCTTTACTTCCCTAAGCCGTGTTGGTGATTATAAGCAATTAGAGGCCAGAGACCGTGTCTTACAAATTTTCATTTTCCCTTAAGTTATAGTCACAAATCTGACCCTTTGGCCCAGGAGTATAATAAAGGATAAAAGTCCCAAAAAACCTAGACAGAAAATCCCTCCTAAACAGAATACTGTGGCTTTATGAAGCTACTGCTGGAATAAATTGCTTTTTCTCTACTATAGAAATGCATTACCTAGAGCAAAAATTTTAAGATTTATTTAATTGTCTGTAAGCTCAAGACTGAGGATTTTAAAAAAGATTCACTAAAGGCAATTCAAGACCAAATACCACTAAGCAGAATGAAGCAAGATACCAAAGTATATAACCTATAGAAAACCAACGACCTAAAGGGAAACTATACGATGTGGTGGGGGAGGGGAATGGGGCGAGAAGACACTTCAAGACACTAACATACTAACACTGCCTTTGGATACAAGGAGTCTGGATGGCTTTATTAATATTTCTGCCCTTAATACCCTTCTGAGGGGCTTCCCTGGTGGTCCAGTGGGTAAGGACACTGCTTTGCAGTGCAAGGGGTGCTGGTTCGATCCCTGGCCTGGGAAGATCCCACGTGCCGCGGAGCGGCTGGACTGATGTGTCCGACTACAGAGCCAGTGCTCTGGGGCCACTGCAATGAGAGGCCCACACAGACCAAAGAACAAAGATAAATAAATGAAAGATCAATAGAAGTGGCCAAAAAAAAAAAAGTATTAAAAAAAAAATACCCTTCTGGTTGCCCCCAGATTCCCTATAATAAACCTTTCCTAAAGGAAAAAAAAGAAAACATCGCAGAACCAAACTAAAGGCAGACACCTATTCCTTTGAAGATTTTAGTTCTACAAGTCATACATGAAACATGAAAACACTGTGTCTGTTAACATTCATGCACTAGAGACGGCATTTCTTGAATGCTCCCCAACCTGGCTCTGTCAGCCTCTCTCCCCCAGGGCTGCTCTTGCCGAGGCTGGCAGTGTTTCGGTGCTGCCAGCTGCGGGGCTACTCTCCGGCTACTCTCCCCTCTTCACTGCACTTGACCTTGGGGCAATGAAGGACCGCCTAGTTGCTGAAAGGCTCTGTCTTAACCTCAGGGATGTCAGATACTGCTTTTCCTTCCTCTTCCCTGGGAACAACTTTCCAATTTCCTTTGCCAGGTTTCCTCGTGCACATAACCTCTAATTATTACAGTCACTTCAGGATCAGAAGGGAAGGTTTTTCTCTTCTCCCTCTACCTTCCACGATGAGGTGATCTTATCTATTTTAGTAGCTTTAAAATAAATTTTTTATTCTAGAATACTTTCTGGTTTACAGAAAAGGCACAAAAATAAGTAATAGGGAATTCCTGCACTTCACACGCTGAGATTGCCTCCTATTAGTCTTCAGTTGCACCACATGAGAAACTAAAAAGCAAAGAATAAAAAAGCAGAATGAAGCAAGATACCAAAGTATATAACCTATAGAAAACCAACGACCTAAAGGGAAACTATACGATGTGGTGGGGGAGGGGAATGGGGCGAGAAGACACTTCAAGACACTAACATACTAACACTGCCTTTGGATACAAGGAGTCTGGATGGCTTTATTAATATTTCTGCCCTTAATACCCTTCTGAGGGGCTTCCCTGGTGGTCCAGTGGGTAAGGACACTGCTTTGCAGTGCAAGGGGTGCTGGTTCGATCCCTGGCCTGGGAAGATCCCACGTGCCGCGGAGCGGCTGGACTGATGTGTCCGACTACAGAGCCAGTGCTCTGGGGCCACTGCAATGAGAGGCCCACACAGACCAAAGAACAAAGATAAATAAATGAAAGATCAATAGAAGTGGCCAAAAAAAAAAAAGTATTAAAAAAAAAATACCCTTCTGGTTGCCCCCAGATTCCCTATAATAAACCTTTCCTAAAGGAAAAAAAAGAAAACATCGCAGAACCAAACTAAAGGCAGACACCTATTCCTTTGAAGATTTTAGTTCTACAAGTCATACATGAAACATGAAAACACTGTGTCTGTTAACATTCATGCACTAGAGACGGCATTTCTTGAATGCTCCCCAACCTGGCTCTGTCAGCCTCTCTCCCCCAGGGCTGCTCTTGCCGAGGCTGGCAGTGTTTCGGTGCTGCCAGCTGCGGGGCTACTCTCCGGCTACTCTCCCCTCTTCACTGCACTTGACCTTGGGGCAATGAAGGACCGCCTAGTTGCTGAAAGGCTCTGTCTTAACCTCAGGGATGTCAGATACTGCTTTTCCTTCCTCTTCCCTGGGAACAACTTTCCAATTTCCTTTGCCAGGTTTCCTCGTGCACATAACCTCTAATTATTACAGTCACTTCAGGATCAGAAGGGAAGGTTTTTCTCTTCTCCCTCTACCTTCCACGATGAGGTGATCTTATCTATTTTAGTAGCTTTAAAATAAATTTTTTATTCTAGAATACTTTCTGGTTTACAGAAAAGGCACAAAAATAAGTAATAGGGAATTCCTGCACTTCACACGCTGAGATTGCCTCCTATTAGTCTTCAGTTGCACCACATGATTTGTAGGATCTTAGTTCCCCAACTGGGGACTGAAGCCATGACCATGGCATTGAAGGCGTGGAGCCTAACCACTGGACTGCTCGGAAATTCTGATAGATTCCCTATTATTAACTTCTTACGCCCATGTGGTTCCTCTGTCACAACTGATAAATCAATGGCAATATATTATTACTGGCCAGGTCCATACATGATCAGAATGACCCTGAGGTTTCCCTAATGTCCTTCTCCTGATTCAGGAAGCCCATGTAGGATATCACGCTCTATTTAGTTGTCATGTCTCCTTAGGCACCTCTTGACTGAGACAGTTCCTCAAACTTCCTTGTTTTTTTTTTTTTCCCCTATGTATATCCCTGGCCCCCTCCGTCAAATTTCCTTGTTTGTGATGACCCTGTTGGTTTTTTTCTTTTTTTAATTTTGTCCTCTTTTTATTGATTTTTTTTTTTATCCATTTATTTTCATCCATCTTTATTCTCTGGCCTGTGTGGGCCTCCCACCACAGTGGCCTCTCTCGTTGCAGAGCACTGGCTCTGGGCACATGCGCTCCAGAGCGCTGGCCCACAATTGGACACACCAGTCCCACTGCTCCGTGGCATGTGGGATCTTTCCAGGCCAGGGATCGCACCAGTGCCCCCTGTACTGCAAGGTGGACTTTCCACTCACTGGACCACCAGGGAAGCCCAGCCTGTCCGTTTTAAGTTGTGCTGACCAGGTATTTTATAGACAGACTATCCCTCTACTCTCTGACCTTTTCCACATGAGGTGATGGCTTTTGGGAAGGAAGACTGCAGAGGTAAAGGGCCCTTCTCATCACAGCACATCAAGGGTGCAATTGTGCTAAATCACTTCAGCCATGTCTGACTCGTTGCGATTTTATGGACTGTAACCCACCAGGCTCCCCTGTCCACGGGATTCTCCAGGCAAGAATACTGGAGCGGCTAGAGCCTATCATAAAAAGTGAAGTCAGTCAAAAAGAGAAGGACAAGTAAAGTATACATTTTGTAGTTTAAAAAAGAATACTTTCTGGTTTACAGAAAAGGCACAAAAATAAGTAATAGGGAATTCCTGCACTTCACACGCTGAGATTGCCTCCTATTAGTCTTCAGTTGCACCACATGATTTGTAGGATCTTAGTTCCCCAACTGGGGACTGAAGCCATGACCATGGCATTGAAGGCGTGGAGCCTAACCACTGGACTGCTCGGAAATTCTGATAGATTCCCTATTATTAACTTCTTACGCCCATGTGGTTCCTCTGTCACAACTGATAAATCAATGGCAATATATTATTACTGGCCAGGTCCATACATGATCAGAATGACCCTGAGGTTTCCCTAATGTCCTTCTCCTGATTCAGGAAGCCCATGTAGGATATCACGCTCTATTTAGTTGTCATGTCTCCTTAGGCACCTCTTGACTGAGACAGTTCCTCAAACTTCCTTGTTTTTTTTTTTTTCCCCTATGTATATCCCTGGCCCCCTCCGTCAAATTTCCTTGTTTGTGATGACCCTGTTGGTTTTTTTCTTTTTTTAATTTTGTCCTCTTTTTATTGATTTTTTTTTTTATCCATTTATTTTCATCCATCTTTATTCTCTGGCCTGTGTGGGCCTCCCACCACAGTGGCCTCTCTCGTTGCAGAGCACTGGCTCTGGGCACATGCGCTCCAGAGCGCTGGCCCACAATTGGACAAACCAGTCCCACTGCTCCGTGGCATGTGGGATCTTTCCAGGCCAGGGATCGCACCAGTGCCCCCTGTACTGCAAGGTGGACTTTCCACTCACTGGACCACCAGGGAAGCCCAGCCTGTCCGTTTTAAGTTGTGCTGACCAGGTATTTTATAGACAGACTATCCCTCTACTCTCTGACCTTTTCCACATGAGGTGATGGCTTTTGGGAAGGAAGACTGCAGAGGTAAAGGGCCCTTCTCATCACAGCACATCAAGGGTGCAATTGTGCTAAATCACTTCAGCCATGTCTGACTCGTTGCGATTTTATGGACTGTAACCCACCAGGCTCCCCTGTCCACGGGATTCTCCAGGCAAGAATACTGGAGCGGCTAGAGCCTATCATAAAAAGTGAAGTCAGTCAAAAAGAGAAGGACAAGTACAGTATACTAACACACATATATAGAATCTAGTAGGATGGTAATGATAACACACGCACTGAAGCGATGGAAAAACCGACATGGACAGCAGACATATGGACATTGTGGGGAATGAACAGTTGGTAGGAGGTGTAAAGGAAGTAGCATGAAAACCTATACTATCATATGTGAAAAAAGTAACTATTGTCATTGCGCTGTGAGAAAAAGGGATCCTGCAGGGGCGCTGTGCAACGGCCTGGAGGGGTGGGATGGGGGGGATATACATATGACTAATTGGGATCATACATATCTGTAAACAACAAAACTCTGTAAAAGTAAAAAGTAAAATAAAAATTAAAAAAAAAAAAAGAATACTAGAACGGGCCGCCTTGCCTTCCTCCAGGGGATCTTGCTGACCCAGAGATTGAACCCACATCTCTTAGGTCTCCTGTACCTGTAAAGGTGGCTTCTGTACCACTAGCGCCCCTCGGGAAGCCCTCCTATCAAGGGTGTGCGCTACCAACACGACTGACCACTGTTCATGCTGCCCTTGACTTCCTGGTTAAGGCAGTGCCTGGGAAGTTTCTCCACTGTAAAGGTATTCTTTCCCCTGCTTCACACACTGTATTCTCTGCAAGGAAGTCTTCATCTGCAGCCCACACTTAAAGAATAGGGAGCTAGTTCCACATCCATGAGGACAGAGTATCTACATCAATTATTTGGAGTTTGCCTTTAATGAGAGATTTCTCTCTTCTCCCTTGTTTATTTACTTAGTCATTTATTTATATCAGTGTGAACTGGTGGATATTTGTTTTCTGTTCGAGTTACAATCTAGTATCACACTATTTATTTTTTTGCTCAACGCTTCTGGCTGTGGCCCTTGGAAACCCTTTTCAGCTAGCTCCTCTATCTCTCAGAGCTATCCTCATCTTAGTGCTTTTGAACTTCTTACTTTCTGGCATTACCAGACTGTCCACATGCATCCTGTATATTCTCTGCCCCAGGTCCCAGAAACACCCATTTCTCCAAGAAGCCCTAGTTCTTTTAACTGGAGAATGGAATTAGAAACCAAGATTAGGGCAGCAGCTTATGCTTGCTGCTAGTGGGGTGTAGACTCTTTTAAAAACTTCATTACTGCCCATGCCTGAGGGAGGCACATAAAAATAGGCTAACTGACAATGGCTTTTTCTTAGGCTATATAACAACAGTGAATAACCTGAAAAAAAAGTCTTAAAAAAATAATACTCTATATAATCCACATTACAAGTCCACATATAAGCAAGAGGATTTTTCTTAAGAAAAGTTCAATTGTGAGATAGCCCTAAAAATATCCCAGTAAATTAGTGAAAATGCAAAAAAGTCAATGTTAACCAAAATGGTAAGGGAAAGAGAGCCAAAATACTTAAAAGGGAAATGAAAACTATACACACAGCATAATTTCACTAAAGAAGTGATTAGATATTCATACTACTGAGAACCACAAATTCTTCTAATAAAAAAATAGTGAAAAGAAAACTTGAAAATTCAGATGTTGCTCATGGATTACGCATGCTACGGACAAGACAGGAGTAATTCCACTGCCAAATAGGCGAGTATAATCTATCTGGGTGATATTTTAGAGGATATGAATGTTCTCACTAAAGCTGGCTGAAATTCCCTCCCATCCCCAAAATCTAGGTGTTATTTATGATGCAGTGCAAGAGACAACCAAGTAGCCTGTCTATACAAGGAGGCCTCACATTACAGGAACAGGGGCAGCAAAAGCGAAAATTCTGGGCATGGAATAACATCTTCCTGCAGAGTATGTGCTACCACAGATGACAATATTCCCAACCCAAGTCTCACTTTCATGTTTTTCTTTCTTCTGTGACCACAGCACTATATTTAGGGACTTAGAAGTGACACTCCTTTAAGTTTAAATAAATCAAAGAGAACATGAAATGATACTAACATGAATCTGCATCACTGTTAGCTATAAAAGCCTTCCTCTTTCTTGCTTCTTTCTCACTCATGACTTCCTTTTGCATCAATAAATCAGAAAGCAAAGAAGATCTTTCTCCTCCTGGTAGTGAAATCCAAATGCTACTTGGGGAAAACGGAGAGAAGTTTCTGGAGAGACCTCAAGGCCACTGCAGAGCAGGAGAAACCGTTTCAGGAACATACTTTGGGCAAGAACAAGTGATGAGGGTGCTGAAGAGCCACGACACACAGTCCTTTAGGTGTGCAAACAGCCCCTCTTCACCCTGTCAGACACTGGAGAGTGTGCCGGCCCCAAGTGAACAAAAGCTGCCGCATTTTGTGTTGGACTTTTAAAAGTCACAGCAGCACAGGGCTGGGCTGGACCCCAAACTCACAAAACCAAGCCATTTCTGCCTCCCGCTCTCCTCGGCCACTTGCTTGGCTGCAGTACCTCCCCTCTGTCGATCTGAAGGGCATGCTTGATGTCTCAGTATTACAATGGACAAAATGAGACGCCACCCTAACTCGGAGCTGCGTTACTCTCCCCGATCACAACACCTTTACTGCTGCCCCCTTTCTAAGCCATCGCCTCGCTTTACTCTGCTGTGAAACTGCTCCTCTGGCTCCCTTCCCCATCCTCCCACCATATCCCAGCCTCCACTCCGTCCTCCCTCCCACACACACTTTTTCAGCCAACTCTGTTAAAATCTGTTTACCAGCAAGCCCAAAAAGAGCAGCTGGACACTTCAGTCACAAGACACAAGCCCTTGGCCGGCTACCTTTTCTTTCCTCCCGCCACTCACTGCCCCTCCTCGCTTCCTCTTTCTTCCCTGCTGGATCATTTACTTGCCCTCCCGGCCCGAAAGTCCCACGCTGTGCGGGTACAGAGCCAGAGACCCCGGGAGAGAGTTTTTCAGGGTCAGAGATAGACAAGCATGCCTTTGAGGGAAAGGCTTCTGAGGAGCAAGCCAGTCTTGCCCGGCCTGCCTTCCGGGGCCAAGGCCCACTCACCATCACTGCAAACAACAGGAGGCCACCTGCACTTGGAAGGACACAGGCCCTGGAAACAAGACATGCTCCGCCTCACCATGTCCTGGTCATCTGACCAGTAGCTACAGAACTCCAAATCAACACTCCCTCAAGTTTAACCTGATGCCTACGTTAATTATTCTGAGGATAAAATGGGGATGATGTCTATAGAACATGAGAAACCCATAATATGCTAGGATGCACCTTAGAGTGCATCCTAAAAAAAAACCTATCCAAGGTTTTTGTTAACTCACTGAAACTTAAAGTCATAATCAAAACTAGTCTTCTAAAAACGGTTTTTGAGAGTTAAATAACATTTTTGGTTTCAGAAAATCTGAAGAAAACCACCAGTTGGCATTATAATGTTTATGCTTAAAAATGTCAAGCAAACAGTCTGGAGGGGTGGGATGGGGCGGATATACATATGACTGATCTGGGAACATACATTATCTGTAAACAACAAAACTCTGTAAAAGTTAAAAGTAAAATAAAAGCTTAAAAAAAAAATGTCAAGGAGAGACTCAGTTGTGATGGTATGGATCACTTTTTTTTTTCGTTGATGTTTCTGGATAACACACGACCCCTCTCTGTTGACAAGATTTTTATATGCTGGGAGGGAACATATTCAGTGCCTATTAAATCCAGCAGCAATCAATTGCAGAGGCAGCTGAGAACATGCACTCACCGGGTGATATCGGCCGGCTTGAACTAGGAGAAGGCGTGTAAGGGATCGGGCTGGACACAGTGCGAGGTCTTAATCCTTGGGCAGACATCTCATTGAAATACCTAAGAGGACAGGAGGTGATGGTTAGTGCCACGTGCATTCTGGCAGTTCATGCGAAAGCTCCCATGAGAAAGTGTTAGGCGCTCACATCTTGAAGTCGAACTTTTGAGTGTTCAGAAAGCCACACTGTAAAGAGAACACGTGTAAAATACAGAGGCCAGAGCCCTGCTGCTGCACTGCCTAGCAAAGCTCCTTCCGCAGGGGCATGCGTGAGGGAATCCAAGATGTTTTTGCTCAGGATAGAGGCCTGGTGACAGAGCAGCATCATGCAACAGAGAGGACCAGGCTCTTCTCCATCACAGAATGGCTACGTAAAATCCACCACTCCTGTCCCAAGAATGAGACACAATACATTTGCAGTTTGTCTGTGTGTTAGTCGATCAGTGGTGTCTGACTCTTTACTACCCCATGGACTGCAGCCCGCCAGGTTCTTCGGCCCATGGAGTTCTCCAAGCGAGAATACTGGAGTGCATTGCCATTCCCTTCTCCAGGGATCGAATGAACCCAGGTCTCCCGTGTTGCAAATTCTTCACAGTCTGAGATACCAGTGGGGCTCAGTGGCTACATGCCAATGTTCTCGTAGCTACATGTGAACTGTTATTTGAAAGGCCAACCCAAACAAGCCCTCTGAGACATATGCTGTCTAGTTAAAGATACATGGCTCCCTAAAATGGACGTCGTCGCATGCTTGAATGTGGGGTGTAATAAAAGACATGCAGGCGAGCACCTCTGCAGGTCAGACCCTGTGGGTCAGACTTCTTCCTGTATCTGGAAATACATCAGACCTCACTTGGTGAACAAGCACAGAGAGCTGACGAGGAGGAGTTTCTGCTCAAGGGACTTTCTAATAAGCGATCTTTCCCAGGCTTTCCAGCCAAAGGAAGGAACACATGCAGACAATTCTACCCTAGAAGTGATCTTAGCCCTGATGCATAATCAGTTTACACGAGGAATTTCAACAAGGTTATTTCTATACTGATTTAGTCAACTCAGAGAAAACAAGGCTCCCATGTTCGGCACGTGCCTCTCAACGAGCTACCCACCACCGATTCTCCCTGCTCCTCTTCGGGCAGCCCCCCATGATGCCGCCACGCCGGACCTCTTGCTGTAAATCAACAGCCAGCGGGGCTTTAAGACCACCTCTTGATCCTTAAACACACTTGTAGACAGCTCGAGTGTCAGCCCACTTTCTTTCTCCCAAATGTGACATACTCATTCCCAGTAGGGACAGCACATGTCTTTATTGGACAGCTGTACTCTATCTGGGATCATCTGACCTCCAAGAATATGGAAAAGAATAGATACATGGGTATTTATACCTAAATCGCTTTGCTATATATCTGAAACAAACGGACATCAATGGCTATACACCTGGAAATCAACTATACTCCAACATGTGAAAAAAAAGAGAGAGAGAGAGAGAGTAGAGCTAGGAGTCAGACATTAATCCTGATGCTACTACTTGGACACATCAAAAAAAAAGAAAAAAAGCAAGGCAGACCTTCCGGAGTAAATACCAATCCTGGGGGAAAAGATTTTTGTCCAGAAGCTGGAAGTAGCTTCAGTGTTGTCACCGTAGTCAGAGAAACTGTCTCTCAGAGTGTGTCGTACTCAAAATCCAAATAAGAGGGAATCTCTCAAACAGGGGCTCAGTGGGTACCTGGGGGGGAGGTGGGATAGGGAGGGAGACAGGGGTGGGGGACATATGTATACCTATGGCAGAGTCAGGTCAACGTGTGGCTGTAAACAACAAAACTCTGTTAAAAAAAATAAAATAAGAAAAAAGGGGATACACACACACACACACACAGCTAATTCACTTTGCTGTACAGTAGAAATATAACAGTGGAAAACAACTATACCTCAATTTAAAAATTAAAAATTCAAGTCCAGTGTGCTGTGTGTGTGTTAATACATACTCTGTTACATATCTTCAGGTAGTTAATAAAGTAGTGAGTTAACTAGTGTTCTAGTTGATGCTTTAAATCAAAATAGTTTTCAGAGGATAAGAATTTCAGAAACAGCAAGATGCTGTCAGAAACAACTCAGTGAAACTCACAGTTAAGGATGATAGTTTTATAATACAAACTTCTGAGAAAGGATCACCTTCGTTCTTTTCAGAGGAAGGTATTCTTAAAAAACAGATTTAGGTCTGTTTTTATCAACTATTTTAAATGATAAAAAGGAGATCTTCATTATAAAAAATCTTACATTACAGTAAATTAATCGAAAGCCCTGTTGGCCCTCTGGACCTACTCAGAGAAATGGAGGGCTGATCTGCTAGAACTGTCCACGTGCGCCAACAACATGCTCGGGCATCAATGGCTAGCATGAAGTCATCACCGTCGCTGGCCGACCCTGGCCAGCAGGCCCCGCTGGATGTTAGTGATCTTTAATGATCACCCCTCTGGCCAAAGAGAGCAGAACGGCAGGTAGGGAAGGAAGGGGGAAAATCTGGATGAGCAGGAAGAACAGAGATGCTCCATCTCTAATCCTAACATCTAACCCTCCAGTACACCAAAGGATGACTCTCTTACTCCAGCCCATTTCTCAGGGGACAATGAGGGGTCTTGATATTGAGGACTGAGCAGATAAACACATTACCCTAGTTTTGTTTTTGAAAAGTAGCTGCAGAAAGGCTGAAAAGTTATCAAGTACAACAACTTCCTTTCAACAACGTCCGCCCATCTTCGGTAGTCTTTCCTTTCCCAGACACATTCGCCTCCTCGGGCTGTACCACACACGGCTGCTCATCTGTATCTATGGATTAAGATGCTCCCACTCAAGTTCTAAGGGTTTCCCTGGTGGCTCAGATGGTAAAGAATCCACCTGCAGTGCAAGAGACCCGGGCTCAACCCCTGGGTCAGGAAGATGCCCTGGAGAGGGAACTGGCAACCCACACCGGTATTTTTGCCTGGAAAATCCCATGGACAGAAGAGCTACGGAGAAAATCCCTGGAGAGCTATGGTCGATGGGGTTGCAATAGAGTCAGACAAGACTTAGTAACAAAACAGCCCATGCTTTAAACAGACATGCCACAGGATCAGACAAACTCAGCAATGTGTGCCAATGCTGCCTCTCTGCACATGACCTTCCCCTATTTCCCTCCTACTGAGTAATTTGGAAAAGGTAATTTTTTCCCCATCTTTTTGTGTTTAAAGAGGGTGGTCAACCTTCTTTATTCATCCCATCCTCGGCATCCACTTTGAGGGGATGGTATTCCTCATCACAATAAGTAAACCTTCCAGCCATCTCCGACCACGCCTCCCAGGAGGTGACGAGGGGCTGGAGCCTGGTTTTTGTGGCTGGTGCTGTTTCCACAAGGCTCGTGGGACACACACGCACCTCTCGTCGTCCATCTCTAAGCTGGACTCGCTCTCGGAGAGCTGTCGACAGAGGGCCTCTCTTCTCTCCATCTCCCTCTGCAGCTTCCTCTGCAGCCTCAGGTTCTCTTCCCTCATGTGACGTTCCTCCTCCAAATACTGCGCCATCTTCTCAGAATCTGAAAATCCAGAGCTTTTGATTAAACCGCGGTCTGTGCAGTCCAAGTCCTGTCTTAAAAAGACAAGGGGTGGTCCAGCCCCTGTGCCACAGACCAAGAGACAGCCGTTCTCATGCCCCACACACCGACGAGACCTGGACTCAAGTTTATCCCAAGTACCAAGGTTTACTGATGATCTGCACTTAGAAAAACAATACGAAAGGCAATGCTCAAGGGTCAGGCATGTTTGACCCTGCTTACTCGCCTTCTAAAGAGATTCACGAGCAGGGAGATGTGATGGGGCGACGTCTGGCCTGAACAGCTGCCAGAGCCCTCGCCATACCGCTGGAGTGCAGACAGGTGCGGGTCTGGGTAGGGAAACAGATTCAGCTACGGGCTCCCCTCCAGGCACCAATTCTGCTGCCTGTCAACTCCAGACACGGTGGGGTGGGTCATCTATAGGAGCACACCTAGACGTCACATGTGTTAACCCATCCCCGGTGCACGAGAGGGGAAAGGAGAGGAAAGGGAGGGTTTGCCCCCAGAGAACCAGCGTACTCAACATGCTAGGTAACAGCAATAAAGTCTTCAGCAACTGCCATAGTAAGCATTTCAAATCAATCTAATGACTGGTGTATGTGTTACTATCTCCTGATTTAGCCACAGCATTTCGGACTGAGACAGCAGTAACGGTCTACACATGTCCAGGTTCCTGGGATGGCTCTTGCTTATGACGAAATACCCCTTCCTTTCCTGCTGCATATGTGGTGTAGTCAGAAGTCATCGGCCCCTGGGCCAGATGCTAGACCCAGGCTAAGGCCCCGCCAGATGATTTCTCCCAGGAATCTGACATGTGGAACTGACACCTTCCTGGGGTTTTGGAATCTGCTTCTGCGGAGCTATGTGCCCTCACAGTGACTCTCTGCAGGATTCCGTGGCACCCTTGCAACCAAAGGTGAAATGGTTTCCCAGTTTCCCTTAGATAGAATATGCTGTTACTAAGTAACCAAAATAACCTTAACAGAAAACTCAGAGTCTGCCCATCTTCTTGGGTTCTTCTTTTTCCCTCTCAGTCAAGGAATTTGGGAGAAATACAATTTCCATGTACTTCTCTCCTGGAAAGTACTTAAAAATTTAGAGTGGCTATGACCACATCTAAGAGACAGTTGTACAAGATACTGCCCCATATTATCAGCCTGGTCCAAATTTAAGAAGTAAGGAAGACGGTGAAGACTACCCTGACAATTTCTCTCCCACAGGCTGACCAAATTTCAGCTTCCAAGTCTACCAAATTAGTTTCAGTTTTAAGTAACTCTATGGAGGTCTGGCATTTTAGCAAGTAATGACTTTTGGTAAGTGCCCAACGATTTCAAGAGAGCATCGTGACATAATACATACAAGTTCTGGACAATTCTTATTTTAGCAATCTAAATGAAAATACCCAAGTTAATAAACACTATTATGTGCACTAAATACTAAATTCCTTGGCTGTTCTCAGTCTAACCAGAAACCCTGCTGTCTAATCCAGATGCAAAAATCTCCTTAACTGAAGGCATGCTGGGAAAATATTTACAAAGTGCACTTTAAAAAAAAACCAAAACATTTATTTATTTATTTATTTTGGCGGGGGTGGGAGGGTGGGGGGTGGGCGGGCCACTCCTATCAGTCTTTCATTTGTCTAGCTTCATCCATCTTTGTTCTTTGGCCCGTGTGGGCCTCCCATCACAGTGGCATCTGTTGTCGCAGAGCACAGGCTCTGGGCGCATGCGCTCCAGAGCTCCGGCTCGGTAATTGGACACATGGGTCCAGCCGCTCCGTGGCACGTGAGATCTTCCCAGGCCAGGGATCGAACTGGTGCCCCTTGCACTACAAGGCGGTGTCCTTACCCACTGGATCACCAGGGAAGCCCCCCAAAGTGCACTTTTAATACAAATGATTTGAGTTATTTCATCTCAAATACGTTTGGCAGCAGGATTTTTCACTCGCTCTACAGGAAGCATTCTATTGGCCGCCTCTTGGACTATTTAGTGTCTGTAGAACAACAGGGGCATCTGTCAGAGCAAGTTGTCTTTCTTTTCCATAAACAGGAAAGCTTTACACAACTAAGGACTCATAGAGCTTCGACAATAATTATTAAAGAGGAAACCCAGTCATTCAAAGAAAAACAACAATCCTCTAGCATCTGGGAAAACCAACAGGGGGATCCTTAAACAATAAGCTACAGACAAGAACATCAGTCACCAGGAGTGATGGCTGAAAAGACTGCCCTGGGCTTCCCTGGTGGCCCAGTGGGTAAAGAGTCTGCCTTGCAGTGCAAGGGGCACTGGTTCGATTCCGGTCCGGGAAGACTCCACATGCCGAGGAAGGGCTGAACCGGTGTGTCCAATTACGAGTCAGCGCTCTGCAAGGAGAGTGGCCACTGCGATGGGAGGTCCACACAGGCCAAAGAATAAAAATGGATGAAAATAAATACGTCAATAAACAAAAAAAGAGGTCAAAATTTAAAAAAAAGAGAAGACCGCTAGGCAGTTCAGCAATTAACCCATGAGGCAGAGGCACAGAGGAGGCACCAGGCCCGCCGCCGCAGCGGGTGAGAGAGTTGGGCAGGACGGCTGACACTGCAGCATTCCTCGGGTGCCCTCTGCTGGCAGGCCGCCACACCTGACTTCAAAGGGCTGGATTTACTCTCAGGAGTCATTCTCTTCTCGCTCAACACTGGCTAGGGGATGGGACTTCAGCCACCGGGCCACTCCTATCAGTCTTTCATTTGTCTAGCTTCATCCATCTTTGTTCTTTGGCCCGTGTGGGCCTCCCATCGCGGTGGCCTCTGTTGTCGCAGAGCACCGGCTCTGGGCGCATGCGCTCTAGAGCTCCAGCTTGGTAATTGCTGCTCCGCGGCACGTGAGATCTTCCCAGGCCAGGGATCGAACTGGTGCCCCTTGCACTGCAGGTGGTGTCCTTACCCACTGGATCACCAGGGAAGCCCCCCAAAGTGCACTTTTAATACAAATGATTTGAGTTATTTCATCTCAAATACGTTTGGCAGCAGGATTTTTCACTCGCTCTACAGGAAGCATTCTATTGGCCGCCTCTTGGACTATTTAGTGTCTGTAGAACAACAGGGGCATCTGTCAGAGCAAGTTGTCTTTCTTTTCCATAAACAGGAAAGCTTTACACAACTAAGGACTCATAGAGCTTCGACAATAATTATTAAAGAGGAAACCCAGTCATTCAAAGAAAAACAACAATCCTCTAGCATCTGGGAAAACCAACAGGGGGATCCTTAAACAATAAGCTACAGACAAGAACATCAGTCACCAGGAGTGATGGCTGAAAAGACTGCCCTGGGCTTCCCTGGTGGCCCAGTGGGTAAAGAGTCTGCCTTGCAGTGCAAGGGGCACTGGTTCGATTCCCGGTCCGGGAAGACTCCACATGCCGAGGAAGGGCTGAACCGGTGTGTCCAATTACGAGTCAGCGCTCTGCAAGGAGAGTGGCCACTGCGATGGGAGGTCCACACAGGCCAAAGAATAAAAATGGATGAAAATAAATACGTCAATAAACAAAAAAAGAGGTCAAAATTTAAAAAAAAGAGAAGACCGCTAGGCAGTTCAGCAATTAACCCATGAGGCAGAGGCACAGAGGAGGCACCAGGCCCGCCGCCGCAGCGGGTGAGAGAGTTGGGCAGGACGGCTGACACTGCAGCATTCCTCGGGTGCCCTCTGCTGGCAGGCCGCCACACCTGACTTCAAAGGGCTGGATTTACTCTCAGGAGTCATTCTCTTCTCGCTCAACACTGAGCTCCCTAGGGCTTCGAGGACACAGCCTGGGTTTTTGCCATCTTCAGCCACCTCACAACATTTAGTCAGGAAGAGTGTTGACTGAAGGTGATTTCCAGACAGTTTCCCAAAAAACAGTTCCTACATGCTCCCAAGGTAACCTGTACCCTTTTTTTGGGGGGCCATGCCACAGAGCAAGTGGGATCTTAATTCCTGGATGAAGGACTGAACGTCCCCTGTACTGGAAACATGCTGTCTTAAAACACTGGACCACCAGGAAAGTCCCAAGGCCTGTACCTTCTCATTCTCTTTCAAGCTCTCTTTCAAGCTCTCTTTCAACACATTCTCTCTCAACATAGACGCCAGATCGCATCCAAACCGACTGCATTAAAATCTCTGAGGGTGAAGCCTCTCCAGTGGTCTACAAATCTCCCCAGGAGCTTCTAACATTCAACCAGAGTTGAGAGTCGTTGTGGAGAGGTTCAAGCTCAGACACATCACAGCTGGACTTGGTAGAAAAGGATCAAGTGCCCTAGGAGCTTTCATGAAGAGGGGAATAGATTTATCTGAACCAAGGAGGCAGATACAGATGGCTGAGGAGTCATGAACTCATCCTCTAAACCCAACCCAAACCAACGGCGAGCTGCTAGGAGCCACATGCGGCTGCTGTGGGTCAGCTTTCCCTGTCCTCACAAAATCCAAACGGCCCTCTACAGACGCCTCTGTTGACATCCACTGTTTCTCCAGGGATCAACCAGTGCAGGCGGAAAAAGTAGAGGAATACAAGATCCTTCTCAAGTTTCTTCTGAAAATGTCATCTGGGGGAGCAACATGGCAAGTGCATGCATGAAAGAAAAACAGCACTGCAGAAGAAAGGGGCTGAAGGGCTTTTGTCCAACACAGCAAAAACTCACAAAAGAGCCGAACCTGAAACAACACTGGGGAACACTGTGATTTGTTTTCACAGAATACACATCCATGGTGGCTCTCAAATCAGGGCACATTATCAGAATCACCTTTATTTAAAACAATACAGGGCTTCCCTGGTGGTCCAGTAGCTAAGGACACTGCCTTGCAGTGCAAGGGGTGCTGGTTCGATCCCTGGCCTGGGAAGATCCCATGTGCCACGGAGCGGCTGGACTGATGCGTCCAATTCCCAAGCCAGAGCTCTGGGGCGCATGTGCCCAGAACCCATGCCCTGCAGCGAGAGAGGCCACTGCAATGGGAAGCCCATACAGGCCAAAGAACAAAGATACATGAAAAGATCAACAGAAGTGGCCAAAAAAAACCCCAATACAGGCTCCACCTCTAGAGTAAGCCCAGAAACCTATATGGGGTTAGACTTGTGGCCTCCCAGTGAAGTATCCTAACCCCCGAAGTCCAAAGCAAAAGAGATTTGCAGATATGATGAGGTTAAGACTCTAATCGTCCTGGATTATCTGGTTGGGCCTGATGCAGTCCCAGGGTCCTTATGAAGGGAAGTTTTCTGCAGCCGGAATTGCTAGAGTGAAAATACAACTTCTATAAGCTAGATCTATTTATTAGTATCCCTTTAAAATCAGAAAGTGGTGAGGTCAGCCAGAGAACCAGTCAGTGAAATGAGTGTGGACTGTTCACAGGAAGGCCCCCGTGCTTGTAACTCTCACTGCATGTGGCATTCTACCCTGCCCTGTACCTGCTTAAAATTCTTATTTAACACTGTAAGGACAGAGGTGCCAGATCCTTATATAGCTAACAGGAGACCATGTGTTTTAAGGACACCTTTTGGGAAAGGGTTATTTATATATTCAAAGTCCTATTCATAACCCTAAGCTGTGTTAACTGTTTTCAGTAAAAAAAAAAAAAAAAAAAAAAAAGTCCTTTCACTGTCAGGTTCACAGTAAACTGATTTTTAAAGGATTCTTGCTCAATAACATTTAAAAACATTAACCATATTGTTTTAAGCTCTGTAATAAATTAATTCTTTGATTGTCTTCTTGTAGACTTAAGTTACCCCTTACTAAAAGTAATTATAGTTAACAGTCATTTGCCAGTTCTTCACAGGCATTTGATTTTAAAAAACAAACAAAAAAAAAAAACAAAAAAAAACCTCTGGCTTTCTTAAACAGTATTGGTTTCATTTAGAGAGTTTCAAAGCCAACAAAGCATGTCCACTTTAATGCCATCTTTACTTGGCAGTTAAGAAAGTTTGCATTTTTAAATATTTAATCAGAGTTACCCCATACTGCCATAGAAGAAAACTGTTAGCAACATCTGAAGTCAGACTGTTGCTACAAATGACCAGTGAGAACGAAAAACAGAGGGCTTTTTCCTTCTCAGTCTTCTAGTAGCTTTGAATGACTGAAATTACTGAGGAAATAGGTTTAGGTTCCCCTCTCACCCATCTCTCACCCCCAGCAAAGACCACCAGTTTTCAACTGTGGCCTATTATTTTGCATCAAGTTCAGTTAAATCATCTATGAAATCTATAAACCATAATTCAGCTCCCCCACAAGTTGATTCTTTTTTTAAGACTATGTTCTACCCTGTATTAGACAAAGGACTTTTACTCTGTGTACTCCATGTTTATGCATAAACAAGCTTTGTGCCTTATATGGAAGGAGAGGGAACACAGTGTTAATTTTGCTGTTATTTCAGGTCTGTTTCAATCTCAACTACTGTGTTGCCTGAACTAGTCAAGCCTTGCTCCCAGTTAGTAGTATCGTCTTTAACATGCTTAATTTTAATAATTGTTTATTCAAAGAATCTATGAATTGTCAGGACAACTCAAATATTTCTGAGATGAAACAAGGGGGCATGGAAACTGGAACTTAAGGAGGGAAGCAAAGCTAGCATTGGCCAAAGTGGGCATGTTTTGTTGTAATAATTCTACCTAAATGTCACCCAGTCAGCAGAGAAGCTAGTATTACCTTAAGATGTGAAAGCTCCTGTGGCAGCCATACCTTCAAGCACAGTATTGTATGTAAGTATCTCAACTCTAAATTAAATCCAGATTTAACTAATATATATTATTTTCTATCTTTGTTGTATTAAAATGTTCCAACACACTACAAATAAAACATCTGAAAATTGGAGAAAAGAAAAAAAAAAGATACGACAGGGAAAGCAGGTGGGAGTGGTACCCATCCAAAGGAGTCCTGAGCCAAAGAAAGCGGCGCCTTCAGAAGCTAGAAAGCAAGCCAACAAAGCATGTCCACTTTAATGCCATCTTTACTTGGCAGTTAAGAAAGTTTGCATTTTTAAATATTTAATCAGAGTTACCCCATACTGCCATAGAAGAAAACTGTTAGCAACATCTGAAGTCAGACTGTTGCTACAAATGACCAGTGAGAACGAAAAACAGAGGGCTTTTTCCTTCTCAGTCTTCTAGTAGCTTTGAATGACTGAAATTACTGAGGAAATAGGTTTAGGTTCCCCTCTCACCCATCTCTCACCCCCAGCAAAGACCACCAGTTTTCAACTGTGGCCTATTATTTTGCATCAAGTTCAGTTAAATCATCTATGAAATCTATAAACCATAATTCAGCTCCCCCACAAGTTGATTCTTTTTTTAAGACTATGTTCTACCCTGTATTAGACAAAGGACTTTTACTCTGTGTACTCCATGTTTATGCATAAACAAGCTTTGTGCCTTATATGGAAGGAGAGGGAACACAGTGTTAATTTTGCTGTTATTTCAGGTCTGTTTCAATCTCAACTACTGTGTTGCCTGAACTAGTCAAGCCTTGCTCCCAGTTAGTAGTATCGTCTTTAACATGCTTAATTTTAATAATTGTTTATTCAAAGAATCTATGAATTGTCAGGACAACTCAAATATTTCTGAGATGAAACAAGGGGGCATGGAAACTGGAACTTAAGGAGGGAAGCAAAGCTAGCATTGGCCAAAGTGGGCATGTTTTGTTGTAATAATTCTACCTAAATGTCACCCAGTCAGCAGAGAAGCTAGTATTACCTTAAGATGTGAAAGCTCCTGTGGCAGCCATACCTTCAAGCACAGTATTGTATGTAAGTATCTCAACTCTAAATTAAATCCAGATTTAACTAATATATATTATTTTCTATCTTTGTTGTATTAAAATGTTCCAACACACTACAAATAAAACATCTGAAAATTGGAGAAAAGAAAAAAAAAAAGATACGACAGGGAAAGCAGGTGGGAGTGGTACCCATCCAAAGGAGTCCTGAGCCAAAGAAAGCGGACGCCTTCAGAAGCTAGAAAAGCAAGCCAACAGATTCTCCCTTGGAGCCTCTTACAAGGAACCAGCCCCGCTGAGAGCCTGATTTTAGCCCAGTGGCCCCATCTGGAACCCAGACCTCCAAAAATTGTAACATAATAAATCATGTTGTTTTAAATTACTAAGTTTGTCTCTTTTCTTCAATTTGTTCCTCACCATGTCTTTCTTCTCACAAGACTTGCAGGATCAAGCGATTCCCAGCCAAGAAACCAAAGCAGAATCATCCCATTCCCCCGTAGATTAAAATGGAAGTTGGTGATAAAATCAGGCAGAAGTCCAGGAGAAGACCCTGGAGAGGAACAAGCTGGGCCCGTAAGGAGCTCTGTGTATGAAGTGGCACACATCCATGCCGTGTCAAGGTCACGTGTGTCCTACCACAGCCCCTGCATCTTAACCACACAACTACTGTCCAACAGCCCACGTGTGTTCTACGGAAGAGACAGGATGGTCGGCTGTCCTGCATTTCTCAGCTAGGGTTTCACCTAAGTAATAGTTACGCTAGACCTATTGCTGGAAATAAAGTAAAACAAATGGCTAAGCTTGGGCTCATTTGTTCATAGCCCCCAACAGGACACTGAACACACTGTACTTATTGACACTTCCCAAGATGACCTTGATGCTCCACCCCAGACACATGACTGGACTAGAACGTGCCATGAACTTCAGAGGAGAAAACATAAAGACAAGAATCACTGAAATTTTAAATGTACATTTCATCTGACTTGGCAAATCCATGCCC
Organism: Tragulus kanchil; assembly: GCA_022376925.1. Taxonomy (NCBI): domain Eukaryota; kingdom Metazoa; phylum Chordata; class Mammalia; order Artiodactyla; family Tragulidae; genus Tragulus; species Tragulus kanchil. The sequence goes on along the minus strand of JAIOJX010000005.1, from coordinate 90,806,937 downwards.
TGAGTTTATCCTGAAAGTGTTCTTGCACTGGTGTCAAAGGTGAGCACAGAGACATTCTCTGTGGTCGCAGCATCGCATCCCAAAGGGGTCTGTTGGTGCGGGATGAGCTAAACAAGTTAGAGTATATCCATGTGATCGAATCCCACCTAGCCTTGAAAAGGGGGTCAAGGTAGCTCCGTATGTATTGGCAGGGAAAAAACTGTAAAAGATATTAGGTGAAAAGAGAAAAATGCAAAAGAGCCTGTTCATTGTGCTACTATTTGTATAAAAGAAGTCTATACACATACTCATCTAAGGACTATATTAAAAATGTGATAACTGTAAGAATCGGACAGCTGGGAGTCAGGAGGAACGAGACTTTTTTCTCTGCATACCTTTTACTGTATTAACTGTTCCAATAAATTTGAACAGACTAAAAGTTGAAACAGGAGAGATGCAAGCAAATGCACAATGACCTTTCCAAAAATTGTAACATAATAAATCATGTTGTTTTAAATTACTAAGTTTGTCTCTTTTCTTCAATTTGTTCCTCACCATGTCTTTCTTCTCACAAGACTTGCAGGATCAAGCGATTCCCAGCCAAGAAACCAAAGCAGAATCATCCCATTCCCCCGTAGATTAAAATGGAAGTTGGTGATAAAATCAGGCAGAAGTCCAGGAGAAGACCCTGGAGAGGAACAAGCTGGGCCCGTAAGGAGCTCTGTGTATGAAGTGGCACACATCCATGCCGTGTCAAGGTCACGTGTGTCCTACCACAGCCCCTGCATCTTAACCACACAACTACTGTCCAACAGCCCACGTGTGTTCTACGGAAGAGACAGGATGGTCGGCTGTCCTGCATTTCTCAGCTAGGGTTTCACCTAAGTAATAGTTACGCTAGACCTATTGCTGGAAATAAAGTAAAACAAATGGCTAAGCTTGGGCTCATTTGTTCATAGCCCCCAACAGGACACTGAACACACTGTACTTATTGACACTTCCCAAGATGACCTTGATGCTCCACCCCAGACACATGACTGGACTAGAACGTGCCATGAACTTCAGAGGAGAAAACATAAAGACAAGAATCACTGAAATTTTAAATGTACATTTCATCTGACTTGGCAAATCCATGCCCTGAGTTTATCCTGAAAGTGTTCTTGCACTGGTGTCAAAGGTGAGCACAGAGACATTCTCTGTGGTCGCAGCATCGCATCCCAAAGGGGTCTGTTGGTGCGGGATGAGCTAAACAAGTTAGAGTATATCCATGTGATCGAATCCCACCTAGCCTTGAAAAGGGGGTCAAGGTAGCTCCGTATGTATTGGCAGGGAAAAAACTGTAAAAGATATTAGGTGAAAAGAGAAAAATGCAAAAGAGCCTGTTCATTGTGCTACTATTTGTATAAAAGAAGTCTATACACATACTCATCTAAGGACTATATTAAAAATGTGATAACTGTAAGAATCGGACAGCTGGGAGTCAGGAGGAACGAGACTTTTTTCTCTGCATACCTTTTACTGTATTAACTGTTCCAATAAATTTGAACAGACTAAAAGTTGAAACAGGAGAGATGCAAGCAAATGCACAATGACCTAATCAAGCATCCAGAAATTAGTTTCTTTGCTTTCTAAAAATAAGCATAATATATTTCAAAAGCATCAATTTGTCAAGTACCATGAACAACTGTTAGCCGAGGCCCAACTTTGGTAGTAAAGATTAACACTCTTCTCTGCATTAATGCTTCCAAAGTACACCATGGTCCCCAGCACTGCTTCTGTGAGCACCATACAAGAGACACATACCAGGGAGAAGGTAGAAGCATACCTCTGATATAAATAGGTAACTAATGGGGTCTTACTGTACAATACTAGAAAAAATGTGATTTTTCTAGTATTCTAAACTATTTGCCCTGCCTTACTATCATTTTTTGGAAAAAAAAAAAAATCTATTCCAGGATGACAGACATATAAATACATACTTGCAAGGAAACACAATATGAATTTAGTTTATACAAACTCAATGGTAAATACAGGTACTGAATGAAACTCTGTGCTTGGTAAATGGATCAGTCGTGCAGACAAGACAACCAGTGACACCAAGGCTACGTACGCTGTAACTGGGCAGCTCTGAGCTGCTTCTTCAGCCTCTCCACCTCGTTCTTTAAAAACCTGATGTGCCGCATCATGTTTTCTGGAGAGTCGATCTCCATGGAGATATCTCTAGGCGATGGGGGAGCAGATACCGGCTGGTCCAATTTCTCCTGCAGGATTCTTCACCGAAAAGAAAACGTCCAACAGGGAAAAACAGATTGCTTTTAAAAGGCAAAATGCTGATTTGATACGCACCATATCTATTTTTAAAATACATAAATAAGTTACAGGTAACTGAAAAATAAATAGAAAACAAAGCAATAAATTCTGGCTGGGAGGTTTGTTTTAATAGTATGCTCATGTTAAGCACTAAATTCCACTGAATTATTTAACTCCTCTGTCCATTTTCCAGCAACTTCCAATCACCCTTATCTGACAGTTGAGTCGAAGGACACAGCTGAAGAACCCACTTTCCCTCTCTTCCTGTTAAATGTCTGCTGGTAATTAAGCCTTACTGGAAAAATCTCTAACACTGGCTTCTGAGTATCATGCTGGGCATACCCTGGGCGGTCAGAATGATCCACTGACTGAACGGTCCACACGCTGGGTTTGAGGAAATGAACACACTGTAGGAATGGCCTCTCAATGCTTTCAGCTAAAACTTAAGAACTACACACCATGAATCTCCTTGGAGGACTGCATCGTGTAAAGAGACGCACTTCTCAACGCCCCTCCTGAAAGACCAATTCTGAGACTTCCCTGGTGGCCCGGGGGCTAAGACCGGACATCTCCCTTGCAGGCAGCCCAGGTTCAATCCCTGGTCAGGGAACTAGATCCCACAGGCAAGTAAAGATCCTGAATGATGCAACTAAGAGGTGGCATAGCCAAATAATAAGTATTTTTTAAAAGAAAAACCAATTCTGAGGGCATGGCTAACTAGACAGAAGGCCCTTTGCTTCTGGCCACAGCAAAGGTAAAAGAGTTTATAGAAAAATAAAATAAAATTGGTGGCACCACCTTTTCTACCAATTATCATTCGTCTGAGGTACATAAAACACTAATATTCTACAAAATGACAATTTCATCATGTTCCACACAATAATCTGATATTTATGTATATAAAACCTCCCAATGCTTTCTGCAAAGAAAGTCGGACTGGCCGAGTTTTTCATATCTGTGTACACACAGATATGAACAGTAAAAATGTTAACCTTAAATATATACCAGTGTCTAGAGTAAGTCGTAAAACACAGAGATGATCATTTTTCTACTAAAAGCCAGCCTTTCTAATGAAGTGCACTCTGGAGATACGTGGTCATTCATGGTACACAGCACGTATCCTACGCACTTCAGAAAATAGCTGGGGAAGCCAGTTCAGTGAGGTAAAAAGGTGCAACTGCACTTTGTTCAACCATCCTCCTGAATAATTCAGAGGTGAACCATAGCCTCTTAACTCATTTCTTCATAACCTTCATCAAATAAAAGGAAATTCTCCCGAAACAGTAAGAGAAGAGTACAAAGATGGATCAACAGGAGGACAGGCGATCAACATTTTTTGCACATGTCAAATTAAAACAGTGTACACCAACCAAGGCATTAAGATGTCCCACTGTTACTCCCAGGTCACGTTTAACACAGTCCCCACCACCTCGTCCCCAACACACACATCTGCATGCACCACACTGAACAGTAAGACTAAACAAACCGCTTTTCAGCTTCAAGTTTATCCATCCTTTTCCAGAGACGATTCACTAGTGCTTCTTGTTCTTGTTCCAAAGTATTCTCAAGGTCAATCTTCTCCCGTCTCAACTGAGGGAAAGGAGAAAGTTATACTGAGAATTATAGGCCACTTAAACTTCGTTAATTAGATTTTTTTGATTGGAACATTAGGACCTCCTTTCATGGAGAAAACTGCAAAGAAATGGCCAATTTTCTAGCACAGACACATTAAATGTATCTAGTTCTTAAACTTTAATTGAGAAAACCGAGACACGTTCATTCTTTGATGTTAAAGCTTAACAGCTCTCTGGTATGTGGATCACAGTGGTTGCTTCAGCACTTACTCGGGGCACATGGAAAGTCTTCCTTAAAGAGAGTTTGAGGGGTTTTGCCTGCCAGTTGTCCCAGGACTTAAGTGGATTCGTCTTCCTAGTCCTGCATGCTGTTCACCATTAAACCAAACAGGTTATACTACCATTAATAGAAATAAACGTGAAGATACTTCTACATAGTGGTTAATGGGTATATAGAAATATGCCCTAAGATATAAAAACACATGCAAAAAGGATAAACAACACATTCACAATAGTGGTAGCCTCTGCCAAGGGAGGGAAGAAGGAAAATGTGATTCGGGGCAAGGTAGGCAGTTGCAGAGGGAACCCCACACTGCATTCTACTTCACAAAAAGAAGCAATCTGGGGAAGCAATTAATGTAATCTATTAACAAAGAGCAACATGCAAATACTGAGAACAATGCCAGGCATAATTAATAGGGATGCAGCAGAGACTCTATCAAGGTCTGCCCTCCATGAACTTTTTTTAGTTGGCCATAAAGCTCATTTGGGTTTTCCATTACAGCTTATGGAAAAACCCAAACGAACTTACTGGCCAGCCTAATACATTCTAGCGAAAGTGAAAACATTCAATCAAAGTGTGATATATACTTTGGTAGAGAGTGAGAGAGAGGTGAAAGAAAGAGGGCTGATGAGGGGACAGAAAGTGCCATGAGCTCGCACTGCCGGGGAGAGGAACGTGTGGCATCATTCTTTGTACACTCGTCTATATTAAGTCATTTTAACAGAAATATTTTTAAAAAACGGGAAAAGGTTCTATTGCTGCCCCTAGGCTGTCTCTTCAACTAACAGCAATTTACCTTTACAATCACAGCTACAAAACTGTCCAAGAGTTCATAGCAGAGTTCACACTTCTTTAGAAGATGAGAGGCAAGCCCCTCACTGAGCTAGAGCCCTATGTACACACCAAGCGAGACGAATTCCATGGAAAAAATAACCAAAGCAGACAGACCTTACTCCATCACTGAATGAGCCAAGATCACAGTCAAGGGAAAACGCAGCTTCACTGTATTTTTTTTTGCATGGGGGAAGGGAGAAAAATCAGACTAAGCTGGAAGCATTCTGCACTATGAAGCTGGGAGCCGACAAATGCACAGAAGTTCCTCAAGATGTTAACCAGTTCCTTTCCATGGTGATTAGGTGAAACATAGGAACACCTCACAGAACTCCCATGATTCTCTGTGATTGTCTGACCATGTTTTGGGCCAAGGTTTGAAGTACTGATACAATTCACAGCCATTTATTTAAAGGAATAAAATGCCAAGGCCCTTTAAGGATCTTACTCCCAAGTTTAACTAAAACATGACAGGGGGTATTACTTGGTAGGCAAGGAAAAATTCAAGCAAGGCATCGTTTTGTCGTAGAGATGCCTAGTAGAGAAACTAATATCCAATGACATTTTTTTTGGCCTCTAAATCATCGTTTATTTTTTCATCCATCTTTTATTGTTTGGCCTGTGTGGGCCTCCCATTCCAGTGGCCTCTCTCATCACAGAGCACTGGCTCTGGGTGCACGCACTCCAGAGTGCTGGCTCGTAATTGGACACACTGGCCCAGCTGTTCCTCGGCATGTGGGATCTTCCTGGGACAAGGATTAAACTGGTGCCCCTTGCATTGCAAGGTGGACTCTACTCACTGGACCACCATGGAAGCCCCCTCAACGACTTTTTTAATTTTAGAGCAATCATGCACCGTGGTACTCAATAACTCTGAAAAGCAAAGTCAAGACAAAGCTGTCTTTACCCACATATGAGTAATTTGGCGTGTGGCTCTGAGCAGGGACTCATTTGCCCTCATCTATGAAATGAGAAGGCTGGTCTCGATGACATCAGAGGTCTTTTCCAGGGCCACCTACTCTACCATTCTCTGTCAATCTCAAGGTAGCAGCTGTCTCAATCTGAGCTAATTCACTCAGATTTTTAGAACCAGAAGCAGCAAAAGAAATCACCTAAATCCACCCTTCCATCTGAGAGCTGAGGAATCACTGGCTCAGGAAAAGCGCTGCTGCTAGGATAGGAATGGGTATCAGTCACCACAGTGACCAAAGGCACTGGGTCCCATCCAACAAACAAGTTCAGAGCATCTTGAGGGGCAAGTAGGATTTAGGGTAAATTATCCAGTAACTCTTGAGCGCAGCGGGGAGCTAGGTGAACCTGAGAGTATGAAGCAGCAGATAAGAAAACAGGAAGAAGAGGAAGTGAACGTGAATCTCAGCCTCCTTTCAGTATCTCTTAGTAGAGCTGCCTGCGTGCTAAGTCGCTTCAGTCATGTCCGACTCTGTGTGACCCCGTGAACTGTAGCCTACCAGGCTCTTGTCAGCAGAGCCAGCAGCTATCAACTTACTGCCCACTTTAGCAAATCAAGGCCTCCTGAGAGTGAAACCTGGGTTTGCTGTACCAGTTTGCTCTACAAATTTATTTCCCTGAAGCAGCAACCCAGGAAGCCCAGGGCAGCAGCTTAGATTTGGGAGTTTCAGGACACCGGCTGGCCAGACTATGAGAGTCCATATTCTCTCTAGGCTTAGAAAGAGCAGGGTTTCCAGTCTTGTTTTTAAGAGTTAAAAAAACATCTTAAGCTGGTATCACTAAGGAGCTCTTACTGACACTAAAGGCCAGAGAAGTCAGAGGAAACGGTATTATGACGATGATGAATTGTCCCTGAAGCTCTTTATCAGCACTGCCCTTCCATCTTCTGTCCATCTAATCCCACAGACTATGTATTTATAGCCAAAGAGAATAAACCAGTACCGCTGTTTTGGACATACGTAGATTTTCAGTGCTTGCACTGCCCTAGTATCAAACAACCCACAAATCTGACAGTATGTGTTAAACTGACAGGGTACTGGGCTTCCTTGGTGGTCCAGTGGGTAAGGACACCACCTTGCAGTGCAAAGAGCGCCAGTTCAACCCCTGGCCTGGGAAGAACCCATGTGCCGTGGAGCGGCTGAACCGATGTGTCCAACTACCGAGCCAGAGTTTTGGAGCACATGCACCTACAGCCAGTGCTCTGCAGTGACAGACGCCACTGCGATGGGAGGCCCACACAGCCCAAAGAACAAAGAGAAATAAATGAAAGATCAATAGAAGTGGCCAAAAAAAATTTTTTTTGACAGGGTACTGAGTCAGAAATTCTTGCAGGAATGGAACCATCAGCTCAGTGCTGCATTCATTACTTTTGCAGAGTGTTTTTGTTATGCTGATCTCCATCTGTAATAGTTTCCCCATCTCCTTCCTAATAACCGCTCTGGCTTTTTAAATTTAGTGCACATGCAACAGGCACTCACTCTTCCATTACCAAACATCAAATTTCTCAGGCGAACCCAAGTCTCTTCTGACCGTGCAGTTCTATGAGCATGCAGCACCAAGGGATACAGCTGCTCTGTCGAATATTCACTGGAAAGGCTGCTTTGTAATTAAGTCTGGTCAACGGACTGCCAGCCAAACTCCTTACTCGTCTTCAGTACTCTTCTTCCCATTGTAAGTTAATTAACATTGCACCAAGAGTTTTTATTATGTTCCCCAAATAAATCACTTTTCTTTAATGGATAAACTTAGGACATAAAGACAGAGCTAGTTCATTTGAATTCACAGCCCATTCCGGCTGTGTCTTCTCAGGGGGCAGCCACTCACCATCAGAAAAGCAGAAAAAGTAGGGGGAGGTCAAGAGATGGCTCCAAGATACTTCTCTCTCAGTGGAGAATTTTCCTAATAAAGAGGACCATAATGCTGGCGGAGGTGGGGGAAAAGGAATACTTGGCAAAAAAGCTTGATGAGAAGTTTAGCATTTCTAGGTGTTCAATTGTAGAGTTTTGAAAGGTTTTCGTGGATTGCTCCAATCTACTTGGAAAAGTTTTAGTCTAACTACCACATGACCAACAATTCCACAGGAAAATACATTTTGAACTCCAAGAGAAAACTGGAAATGGCAACCCACTCCAGTATGCTTGCCTGGAGAATCCCACAGACAGAGGCTGGGTGGTGTCCATGGGGTCACAAAGAGTCAGACACGACTGAAGAGACTTGGCATACACACAGGTAACTTCTTTCCAAAGAAGACTTCAGTAATAACTCTGTATTGGTATAGGAGTCTATTCTGTGCTACCTCTCCTTTGGTGTGCCGCCACCCGCAAAAAGAAAATGAAAACAGGAAAAACCACTGACAGAGAAAAGAAAAAGATGTTAAAAAAACCTCCAAAAAACTAAATAGCAAGCCTTGGGTGAAAGTAATACTGGTGGAAATTTGTCTTCGTATCTTTTTCTGCTCCTACTCAATTTTTTTAATTAATTAATTTATTTATTTAATTTGACCGTGCTGAGCTTCACAGTTGGAGTTCACAGGCTTAGTTGCCTCACGGCACATGGGACCCCAACCAGGGATCAAATCCATGTCCGACTGCATTGGGAGGTGAACTCTTAACCACTGGACCACCAGAGAAGACTCCCCCTCAATTTTTTTAAATGAACATTTACTATGTTTATAATAAAAAAAAAATGGAGAGACAGTCGATCTTAAAAACGAACAATTACCTAATAGTACATCCACTAATTTAGAATATTAATTCACATACCTAAAATACAGAATGAATCAATACAATCTAAGAGCAGAAATTATACTGAAGGTTCAGCTAGCTATCTGGAAGACTGATAGCTATATTTTCCAGATAGCCTAGAGTTAATCTTCTTTACCATAGTTTGTAACTTTTTTCTTCTCAGAAACTGTGTTCATACAAAAATTGTTCTTTCAAATGGACAGAACTTCAGGGCAACATTAACACCTCATTAATATCTGATGTGTGAAGTTACATTTAATGTACACATGTATATGTATGACCAAGCCCCTTCACTGTTCACCTGAAACTACCACAAAATTGTTAATTGGCTATACCCCAATAAAAATGTCTTTGGTGTAAAAAAAAAAAAAAAAAGTTAACATATGCAAGTGACATTCTCATAGTTTACCAGCTCAATAAATTTTGCTTTTGTTCAATGATTTTGAAAAATGAAGGTTTTTATGAAACAGACATACAGATAATTAGTCAGATTTATACAGTTTCTGGGCTTAAGTTTCCATCACTTTGACATCAGGGCAATATTATTCAAATTCACATAATGGGTTCATAATTATAGGCAAATCTTTTACCAAATAATTACTCTTGGTGGAAAGTAAACATGTTTCAAAGTCTTGGATATACATTTTTTTTTGCTATGTCAAGAGCACAGTGGAGAAACCCTGGAGAAAGAACACACCCCACAGTGTATGCTGCAAATACACTATCACATCAGTGGCTGCCTTCTGCTCATCATGTAAATTAAGCCTCTGTGAAAGACAACTAGATATCACTTATATGTAGAATAAAAAAATGAGACAAATGAACTTATTTACAGAGACTCACAGACATAGAAAACTTATGGTTACTCAAGGGGGAAGGTGGGGAGGAATAAATTAGGAATTTGAGGGTAATATACAGATGTAGGATTTAGTCATTCATTCATTTGCCATGGATATTTAGCTAAGGAGACGGCCTTTTCTAAGTCATCCACCAAATTCTTGTTCTGATCCAAAAAAAAAAATGGACTTTGTGCATTCTGAACACAAACAACTAGAAAGTCCCAGTACAAGATTTTTAGATTCTACTGCCGTGACTGTATGTAGCACACCTGTGCCCTACAATTTCATGGGCAAAGGCTTTACCCCAGTGCATACAATCTAAGAGCAGAAATAGGCTATCTGGAAGACTGATAGCTATATTTTCCAGATAGCCTAGAGTTAATCTTCTTTACCATAGTTTGTAACTTTTTTCTTCTCAGAAACTGTGTTCATACAAAAATTGTTCTTTCAAATGGACAGAACTTCAGGGCAACATTAACACCTCATTAATATCTGATGTGTGAAGTTACATTTAATGTACACATGTATATGTATGACCAAGCCCCTTCACTGTTCACCTGAAACTACCACAAAATTGTTAATTGGCTATACCCCAATAAAAATGTCTTTGGTGTAAAAAAAAAAAAGTTAACATATGCAAGTGACATTCTCATAGTTTACCAGCTCAATAAATTTTGCTTTTGTTCAATGATTTTGAAAAATGAAGGTTTTTATGAAACAGACATACAGATAATTAGTCAGATTTATACAGTTTCTGGGCTTAAGTTTCCATCACTTTGACATCAGGGCAATATTATTCAAATTCACATAATGGGTTCATAATTATAGGCAAATCTTTTACCAAATAATTACTCTTGGTGGAAAGTAAACATGTTTCAAAGTCTTGGATATACATTTTTTTTTGCTATGTCAAGAGCACAGTGGAGAAACCCTGGAGAAAGAACACACCCACAGTGTATGCTGCAAATACACTATCACATCAGTGGCTGCCTTCTGCTCATCATGTAAATTAAGCCTCTGTGAAAGACAACTAGATATCACTTATATGTAGAATAAAAAAATGAGACAAATGAACTTATTTACAGAGACTCACAGACATAGAAAACTTATGGTTACTCAAGGGGGAAGGTGGGGAGGAATAAATTAGGAATTTGAGGGTAATATACAGATGTAGGATTTAGTCATTCATTCATTTGCCATGGATATTTAGCTAAGGAGACGGCCTTTTCTAAGTCATCCACCAAATTCTTGTTCTGATCCAAAAAAAAAAATGGACTTTGTGCATTCTGAACACAAACAACTAGAAAGTCCCAGTACAAGATTTTTAGATTCTACTGCCGTGACTGTATGTAGCACACCTGTGCCCTACAATTTCATGGGCAAAGGCTTTACCCCCAGTGCATGACCAGGAACACACACGGCTTGCTCATGAGTGTGGGGCTCTGAATTGAAAGAGGACCGTTTTAAGCATAAAGAAGCTTAAGCACATGTTTGCAGTTTGGAGCTAAGATGGCGCCTACAGGAAGGGATGTGGGAGTGAAAAGAAGCTTAAGCACATTGTTTCAGCTTGGGCTAAGATGGCGCCTACAGGAAGGGACATGGAAATGAAGGGAAGCTTAAGTGCATTGTTTAAAGGAGCTTAAGCACATGTTAGAAGCTAAGATGGCGCCTACAGGAAGAGACAGGGCGTGATCTAAATTGTTAATTGATGGTCAAAATTTCTGATTGGTTCCCCTGACTTCTGCACTCGTGAATGATTGCTTGCCCTTTAGTTTGATTGGTGTAATCTATAGGAAGTCCCGTGCAAAACCCCCTTCACTTGCCTATAAAAGCTGTGGATCTTCATTAATAAAGCGGAACTACTTCGATGGAACCCCTGTCGCGTCTGATTGTCCCCTGCCTCAGCCAGGGGGCTGCGGGGCGGGCAGTTCAAGATTTGCCTTTCTCCGAGATCTCCCGGTTCAGCCGGGGGCAATCCCGCTGCCTTCCCTTTCTGCGGAAGGTCCCCACAATGAGGAGGTGCCTCTTTCTTTAAAGAGAAAACTCATTTTTAATTTTGGGTCTGCAATCATCTACAGAAACAGATGCACAGGGTAAGTGTTAGTTTGATGTCTCAAAATAAAATCCGACAAGATACAACACAGTATGGATACTTGTAACAGGGCCTAAGGAAGGAATTCTTTTGTTTCACATCCTGCAGAGGGACTTAATCTGTGTCCCTGTCAGAGCTCAGCATCCGCTCTCGAGAGTGTAGAGGGGACACCAGTCCCTCAGCTGGCTTCCTTACGCCCCGCCAGCTCCTCGATTACAAGAAGCCTGATGAAGCTCCTTGAGTACCAGTACCACCCACTACCCCTGGTTGGCTTGCTCCCAAGCCACAAACTCTCACTCATTTTCCAGGATGCGCTGAAGCTTATCTCCACCCCTCCCTGAAGCAGCAGGGAGGATGTCTGTCCTCCAGCTTCAGGTGACCCACACATCTTCAAGGATTTGCTGCGATCAAATCCCCACCAAGCTGACTTCAGGGTTTACTGTGATTATGCCCGCTGTGCACTCTGTCTAAAATGGGCAGACACAGGTTGTAACATTTTGGTTTAAAAAATTTTTTTAAATAAAAATAAAAAATTAAAAGCAGGACAGAAAATCATATTACACCACTGTTAAAGGGGGAAAGAAGAGGAGAAAGAGAGGGAAGATGATGAAAATTATGAATAGCAGTTGTGTGGGAACTGTAAGTCTAGGGATGTTTTCTCATTTGTACTTGTTTATGTTTTCCACACTTTCTTAAAAGAGCAATGGCCCATTTGAAATTGGTTCCCCTGACTTCTGCACTCGTGAATGATTGCTTGCCCTTTAGTTTGATTGGTGTAATCTATAGGAAGTCCTGCAAAACCCCTTCACTTGCCTATAAAAGCTGTGGATCTTCATTAATAAAGCGGAACTACTTGATGGAACCCCTGTCGCGTCTGATTGTCCCCCGCCTCAGCCAGGGGCCTGCGGGGAGGGCAGTACCAGATTTGCCTTTCTCCGAGATCTCCCGGTTCAGCCGGGGGCAATCCCGCTGCCTTCCCTTTCTGCGGAAGGTCCCCACAATGAGGAGGTGCCTCTTTCTTTAAAGAGAAAACTCATTTTTAATTTTGGGTCTGCAATCATCTACAGAAACAGATGCACAGGGTAAGTGTTAGTTTGATGTCTCAAAATAAAATCCGACAAGATACAACACAGTATGGATACTTGTAACAGGGCCTAAGGAAGGAATTCTTTTGTTTCACATCCTGCAGAGGGACTTAATCTGTGTCCCTGTCAGAGCTCAGCATCCGCTCTCGAGAGTGTAGAGGGGACACCAGTCCCTCAGCTGGCTTCCTTACGCCCCGCCAGCTCCTCGATTACAAGAAGCCTGATGAAGCTCCTTGAGTACCAGTACCACCCACTACCCCTGGTTGGCTTGCTCCCAAGCCACAAACTCTCACTCATTTTCCAGGATGCGCTGAAGCTTATCTCCACCCCTCCCTGAAGCAGCAGGGAGGATGTCTGTCCTCCAGCTTCAGGTGACCCACACATCTTCAAGGATTTGCTGCGATCAAATCCCCACCAAGCTGACTTCAGGGTTTACTGTGATTATGCCCGCTGTGCACTCTGTCTAAAATGGGCAGACACAGGTTGTAACATTTTGGTTTAAAAAATTTTTTTAAATAAAAATAAAAAATTAAAAGCAGGACAGAAAATCATATTACACCACTGTTAAAGGGGGAAAGAAGAGGAGAAAGAGAGGGAAGATGATGAAAAATTATGAATAGCAGTTGTGTGGGGGGAACTGTAAGTCTAGGGGATGTTTTCTCATGTTTGTACTTGTTTATGTTTTCCACACTTTCTTAAAAGAGCAATGGATTACTTTTACAATTTAAAAAGCTTAAGACTTTCATAATTTGAGATGAGTATTTGAAATCAAACTTCAAAGGACGCATAGGGATCACTGTGTTTCCTCTACACAAGCATGTGTGCTTAATCGCTTCAGTCGTGTCCAACTCTATGATCCTATGGACTGCAGCCCGTCAGACTCCTCTGTTCGTGGGATTCTCCAGGTAGGAATACTTGGGTGGGTTGGTATGCCCTTCTCCAGGAGACCTTACTGACCCAGGAATCAAACGTACATCTCCTGCACTGGCAGGCAGATTCTTCACCACTAGAGCCCCAAGTTTCCTCTCCTTAATGCAAATGAAGGCTCATGGATTCTCTGAAGCCAGCAGGTGCTCCTCAGAGCTGCTGCAACAGAACCCTCCCATTGCCAGAGCCTGCCGGGGCAGCCACCAGCATGAATGGAATTCTAGCAAAACCCAGTACAGCCACACTACCCATGAACTGAGGAAATTGTTTATTTTTTGAGCTTATTCCAACAACAACGACAAATAAACAATCAAAGATGCGAACCTGAGCGCGAGCTACTAGCCACTCAGTTACCTGCTAAGTCACAAGGACACACAGATGATCTGTGTAACTCGCTAGAATTGTCACTGCAGCTACTAAAAATAGGCAGTGTCAGAAATGTATGTTGACTGTGACATCAGCTACCTTAGGTAACCTGCTAGACAAGTAAGGCAAAAAGTCTAAGTACCTTAGAGGATCCTGTCGCTCCACCCAAACTCTAAAGGATGCGCTGAAGCTTATCTCCACCCCTCCCTGAAGCAGCAGGGAGGATGTCTGTCCTCCAGCTTCAGGTGACCACATTTAGGCTGCGATCAAATCCCCACCAAGCTGACTTCAGGGTTTACTGTGATTATGCCCGCTGTGCACTCTGTCTAAAATGGGCAGACACAGGTTGTAACATTTTGGTTTAAAAAATTTTTTTAAATAAAAATAAAAAATTAAAAGCAGGACAGAAAATCATATTACACCACTGTTAAAGGGGGAAAGAAGAGGAGAAAGAGAGGGAAGATGATGAAAAATTATGAATAGCAGTTGTGTGGGGGGAACTGTAAGTCTAGGGGATGTTTTCTCATGTTTGTACTTGTTTATGTTTTCCACACTTTCTTAAAAGAGCAATGGATTACTTTTACAATTTAAAAAGCTTAAGACTTTCATAATTTGAGATGAGTATTTGAAATCAAACTTCAAAGGACGCATAGGGATCACTGTGTTTCCTCTACACAAGCATGTGTGCTTAATCGCTTCAGTCGTGTCCAACTCTATGATCCTATGGACTGCAGCCCGTCAGACTCCTCTGTTCGTGGGATTCTCCAGGTAGGAATACTTGGGTGGGTTGGTATGCCCTTCTCCAGGAGACCTTACTGACCCAGGAATCAAACGTACATCTCCTGCACTGGCAGGCAGATTCTTCACCACTAGAGCCCCAAGTTTCCTCTCCTTAATGCAAATGAAGGCTCATGGATTCTCTGAAGCCAGCAGGTGCTCCTCAGAGCTGCTGCAACAGAACCCTCCCATTGCCAGAGCCTGCCGGGGCAGCCACCAGCATGAATGGAATTCTAGCAAAACCCAGTACAGCCACACTACCCATGAACTGAGGAAATTGTTTATTTTTTGAGCTTATTCCAACAACAACGACAAATAAACAATCAAAGATGCGAACCTGAGCGCGAGCTACTAGCCACTCAGTTACCTGCTAAGTCACAAGGACACACAGATGATCTGTGTAACTCGCTAGAATTCGTCACTGCAGCTACTAAAAATAGGCAGTGTCAGAAATGTATGTTGACTGTGACATCAGCTACCTTAGGTAACCTGCTAGACAAGTAAGGCAGAAAGGCCGTCTGTATCCTTAATTCAGACCACTGTACTAAGAGCTAGAAACCAAAAACGTTCCTTTCTTCTTTGTAGAACTTAAAACATGCTGTTGCCTTATTCCCTTTTTAAAAACTGAAACCAAAACACTGGACTTCCCTGGTAGTCCAATGGTGAAGAATTCGCCTGCCAATGCAGGGAACAGGGGTTCAATCCTTGGTCGGGGAGCTGTGGAGCCACTAAGCCCAAGTCCTACAACTACTGAGCCCATGAGCCATGACAAGAGACTCCACTTCAGTGAGAAACCCGCACACCACCACTGGAGAGCCCCTGCTCACTGCAACCAGAGAAAGCCCACACACCAAGGAAGACATAGTGCAGCCATAAATAAATAAATAGGGGCTTCCCTGGTAGTCCAGTGGGTAAGGACACCGCCTTGCAGTGCAAGGGGCGCCAGTTCGATCCCTGGCTTGGGAAGATCCCACGTGCTGCGGAGTGGCTGGACCGATGTGTCCAGTTACCGAGCTGGAGCTCTGGAGCACATGCGCCCAGAGCCGGTGCTCAACAACAACAGAGGCCACTGCGATGGGAGGCCCACATGGGCCAAAAGAACAAACATGGATGAAAACCGATAAATGAAAGATGAATAGAAGTGGCCTGCCTGCCCCCTCCCTCCCCAACCTGACCCCCGCCCAAAATAAATAAATAAATAGAACAAGAAAATAAATTTTGTGCCGAGAACTGAAATTCATTCTAAAGCCCAGATTCTAGGATACATTCTATATGGTGAAGGACACTGGGAGAAGTGGGTGCCAACCCGGCAACACTGCATCAAACCTCTGCAGTCACCTGATGTTGGCTAGTGGCTGAAAGAAACCACAAGCACTGCATGACTCCCAGCGCAGTTATGTGGCTGCCTCTGCAAGACATGCCTGGTAAAGACAAGCGTGCGCCCTCAATGACCCTATACCTGCAGACGGCCAAAGCCCGTCTCCTCCTCCGCCCAGTAACAAAGAGGAGGGCTTCAACTGCAGCTACTAAAAATAGGCAGTGTCAGAAATGTATGTTGACTGTGACATCAGCTACCTTAGGTAACCTGCTAGACAAGTAAGGCAGAAAGGCCGTCTGTATCCTTAATTCAGACCACTGTACTAAGAGCTAGAAACCAAAAACGTTCCTTTCTTCTTTGTAGAACTTAAAACATGCTGTTGCCTTATTCCCTTTTTAAAAACTGAAACCAAAACACTGGACTTCCCTGGTAGTCCAATGGTGAAGAATTCCTGCCAATGCAGGGAACAGGGGTTCAATCCTTGGTCGGGGAGCTGTGGAGCCACTAAGCCCAAGTCCTACAACTACTGAGCCCATGAGCCATGACAAGAGACTCCACTTCAGTGAGAAACCCGCACACCACCACTGGAGAGCCCCTGCTCACTGCAACCAGAGAAAGCCCACACACCAAGGAAGACATAGTGCAGCCATAAATAAATAAATAGGGGCTTCCCTGGTAGTCCAGTGGGTAAGGACACCGCCTTGCAGTGCAAGGGGCGCCAGTTCGATCCCTGGCTTGGGAAGATCCCACGTGCTGCGGAGTGGCTGGACCGATGTGTCCAGTTACCGAGCTGGAGCTCTGGAGCACATGCGCCCAGAGCCGGTGCTCAACAACAACAGAGGCCACTGCGATGGGAGGCCCACATGGGCCAAAAGAACAAACATGGATGAAAACCGATAAATGAAAGATGAATAGAAGTGGCCTGCCTGCCCCCTCCCTCCCCAACCTGCCCCCCCTCTCCAAAAAATAAATAAATAAATAGAACAAGAAAATAAATTTTGTGCCGAGAACTGAAATTCATTCTAAAGCCCAGATTCTAGGATACATTCTATATGGTGAAGGACACTGGGAGAAGTGGGTGCCAACCCGGCAACACTGCATCAAACCTCTGCAGTCACCTGATGTTGGCTAGTGGCTGAAAGAAACCACAAGCACTGCATGACTCCCAGCGCAGTTATGTGGCTGCCTCTGCAAGACATGCCTGGTAAAGACAAGCGTGCGCCCTCAATGACCCTATACCTGCAGACGGCCAAAGCCCGTCTCCTCCTCCGCCCAGTAACAAAGAGGAGGGCTTCAACTTCACATTCTCTTCATCTTTTCTGTGTTCTCAGCATGTCTACTCCACACAGCACTTCCATCCATTTTTTACTGCATATCTTTCCCATTTCTCTCTCCTCTCACTTCCCTGCTCCCTGAAATAAGGCTGGACTTAGGTCTACCCAAGTCCATTACCCAGACCCTGAGCTGACCCAACCCTACACTGCCTTCCAAAGTAGAAATAACAGCTCTCCAGTAACCTGTCCAAATCCACACTTTATTGAAGCTCTTCCAACAAAGCGGTGCTAAAGCACTGGACCCAAAGGATAATTGCCTTCAACTAGCTTTTAGTTCTAAAAATATGGTTTTGGATAGAAAAGCAAAGGCACGTACCACATATATATCCTTAGCATGTGCAATGTAACACCTATCTTGGCTCTTTTGATAATAACTTCAATACAGGATATATTATACAGACCATGACATGTACTAAATATTATAATACAGATGATAATCCAAATAGATGGTCACAAGAGAGGGTCGACACATCCATGGAAACACAGAAAACATTTATTTCTACTCTAGAACAACATAAACACTCCCCCTAAAACTAAAATTACTAGTAGCTAAACAAAATAGAGTAAAATCCCCAGCATTTAATCATCCTAGACACACCCAAAAGAAAGAGAGCAATGTTTTATGATGATGTTACATTTCTTCATTTTAATTAAAATGAAGACTTTTTAATGTAATGACCTCTGTGGGAAAAAAGTTTTAAAAAGAGTGGAGGGCTTCCCTGGTGGTCCAGTGGGTAAGGACACCGCCTTGCAGTGCAAGGGGCGCCGGTTCGATCCCTGGCCTGGGAAGATCCCACATGCCGCAGAGCGGCTGAACCCATGTGTCCAACTACTGAGCTGGAGCTCTCGAGCGCATGCGCCCAGAGACGGTGCTCTGAGACAACAGAGGCCACCACGATGGGAGGCCCACATCGGCCAAAGAACAAAGATGGATGAAAATGGACAAATGAAAAACCAATAGAAGTGGCCTGCCTGCTCCCCTCCCTCCCCACCCACCCCCAAATAAATAAATAAATAAATAAATAAATAAATAAATAAATAAATAAATAAAAAGAGTGGATATATGTGCATGTTTAACTGATTCACTTTGCTGTATACTTGAAATACAATGCAAATCAACTATATTCCAATAAAATTTTTTAATTAAAAATTAAAATAAGGACTCGATATCTCATGAACATTTTCACTTTTTTTTTCACTTCATCCCAGATCTGAAGTTAATCTCTAGTTTAGCACTTTGCAATGTACATGTTCCATTGTGGAACTTCATTTCTTTAGTGTTGAGGTCTGATGTAAAGTGGACTAAATCTCACTAGTGGACTAAATCATTAACGTGGGGAGAATGCATACCTTGGGCCTCATTTTAAAAGCATTTAGTTACCAAAGTTTCCAACGAGTCTTAACATGGTGAAGCCATACATCCTAGCTTCCTTCTCTTTCTGACTCTAGGCGACTACGCCCACCTTATGGCCACAGCTAAACTCTGGGAGTCACAGCTCCAAAGTCTCCTCAGGAACCTAGGAACAAATGCAAGACCCAAGCTGCTTCCATTACTGACAGCCATCACAGAGAAGGTGTTGACCGAGTGAACTTCTCACAATACCAACCAGGGTGAGATTGACACTTGGTCACTTGGTTACCTCTTGATTAACAATTATCAACAACAAGTTGGTGGGATGTTGGGGGCTTAAACAAGAATGTTCAAAACTTTTATTTGAATGGAACTGGATACCACTTATCCTGGAAATGAAACAGGTGAACTTCAGAACAAAATGTTTTAAGCTGTTGGAGGTGGAAGAGTCTTCTAAATTTAGAATTGGCATCTGAATTCCAAAGAGGAACAGAAAGTCTAGATCACTCGGACACCGCCTTGCAGTGCAAGGGGCGCCGGTTCGATCCCTGGCCTGGGAAGATCCCACATGCCGCAGAGCGGCTGAACCCATGTGTCCAACTACTGAGCTGGAGCTCTCGAGCGCATGCGCCCAGAGACGGTGCTCTGAGACAACAGAGGCCACCACGATGGGAGGCCCACATCGGCCAAAGAACAAAGATGGATGAAAATGGACAAATGAAAAACCAATAGAAGTGGCCTGCCTGCTCCCCTCCCTCCCCACCCCACCCCCCCAAATAAATAAATAAATAAATAAATCTTTAAAAATAAATAAATAAATAAATAAATAAAAAGAGTGGATATATGTGCATGTTTAACTGATTCACTTTGCTGTATACTTGAAATACAATGCAAATCAACTATATTCCAATAAAATTTTTTAATTAAAAATTAAAATAAGGACTCGATATCTCATGAACATTTTCACTTTTTTTTTCACTTCATCCCAGATCTGAAGTTAATCTCTAGTTTAGCACTTTGCAATGTACATGTTCCATTGTGGAACTTCATTTCTTTAGTGTTGAGGTCTGATGTAAAGTGGACTAAATCTCACTAGTGGACTAAATCATTAACGTGGGGAGAATGCATACCTTGGGCCTCATTTTAAAAGCATTTAGTTACCAAAGTTTCCAACGAGTCTTAACATGGTGAAGCCATACATCCTAGCTTCCTTCTCTTTCTGACTCTAGGCGACTACGCCCACCTTATGGCCACAGCTAAACTCTGGGAGTCACAGCTCCAAAGTCTCCTCAGGAACCTAGGAACAAATGCAAGACCCAAGCTGCTTCCATTACTGACAGCCATCACAGAGAAGGTGTTGACCGAGTGAACTTCTCACAATACCAACCAGGGTGAGATTGACACTTGGTCACTTGGTTACCTCTTGATTAACAATTATCAACAACAAGTTGGTGGGATGTTGGGGGCTTAAACAAGAATGTTCAAAACTTTTATTTGAATGGAACTGGATACCACTTATCCTGGAAATGAAACAGGTGAACTTCAGAACAAAATGTTTTTAAGCTGTTGGAGGTGGAAGAGTCTTCTAAATTTAGAATTGGCATCTGAATTCCAAAGAGGAACAGAAAGTCTAGATCACTCGGTGTATGGGTAAAACAGCCAACCCTTGGAAATAGAAACTTTTTGTTCTGTAATCTAGAAGGAATGGAAGACATTTTCAAGTTCATTATTCAAAGTCACGGAAAACCCAATACACACCCTTTGATGTAGGTAGATACAGCAATAACACACATAAATAAAAGTCCATTTGATTAGTTTAAAATAAAGCCTGTTGTTCTCTTAAGCTTGACCATCCCACACATTTCAGCTACACATCCCACATCCCTCAGCTACAATGATGAAAGTGATCCTGAGGGTGATTCAAGAACCAGTCAACATGGATGAAGATGCACAGAAAGCCCCTAAAGATGGGATACACTGGACAACTTTGTACAAAAGCCTTGGCCAAATCATCTAAGTGGTAATTGGGATCCAAATCACAAAGAGCTAGAAAATGTTAATATACTGAATTTTACATGGAAACTAGGGAGCATTATACTATGGTGAGCCTCTTCTAACTTCAGGAAAATAAATTAGGGTGGGGAACAACATTAGGAGCACTTAAGCCAGAGACAACAGCAACTTCTGTCTGACGCACTAACTTGGAAGGACTGATAATGGTGGACCATGATTCTGTGTTGGTGGACAAGGACTAGCTGGTCTCCTAAGGCAAGACTTGTGCTCAAATACTAATGTCTACTAAGGGCAATCCCAGGTGGTGCTAGTGGTAAAGAAACAGCCTGCCAATGCAGGAGACGTGAGACATGAGGTTGCATCTTTGGGTCAGGAAGATTCCCTAGTAGAGGGCAGGGCGATCCTCTCCAGTATTCTTCCCTGGAGAATCCCATGGACAAAGCAGTCTTGAAGGCTACAGTCTATAGGGTCACAAAGAGTCAGACACGACTCAAGCGACTTAGCATGCACGCACTAAGGGCAATAGCCAAACGGACTGTGCACTGCTGCCTTCCACTTCTTGTACCTTTCTAAACTGGCCACTCCTGACTGCAGCTCCTGCTTCTGTTTACAAATGAGAAGCCTGGGCCCTCAAGGGTTTTAACAAAGTTAATGCAAGGTCACAAAACTAATTAGTGGCTGAACCAGGATAACTGACTAAGTCTAGAACTCCAAATCAGGAAATCAAGGTGGGAAAGGAGAAGGTTCATATAAGGTTGTTAATAATTCAAAAACAAAAGTGCTAATTGTTTTGAAGAACCCTTAAAAGAGAAGTTTTAGTTCCACAGCCACACTGTCTCAGGAACTTTCACAGAAATGATCCTGTGGTTAAAAACATTATTCTTCCCTCTTTGGCAAAAGGAACCTAACATTTCCTGACTATAAATCAGTACATCACAACGTATCTCCAGAAACTTTATGAGTTGTAGTTAAAAAGAGCAAAAATGCGAGAGAGAGCAAGGAGGTCCTCTGCAGACCTGCCAATGTGTACTTCAGATGGGAAGCGTCCACTGGGAAGAAAACACTGAAAAATATTTTTCACCGATATTCTGCAGGACCTTCTATAATTTGAAGAAACAGTTGATGATACAAGAAGAAAAGAAAAAAAAAAAATTCAGAACTGTCCTAATGAGGGCACAGAAAGAATCATACAATTTTACCTGTTCTAAGGTAAGTTGCTTAGAAATGGTGTCATTCTCCAGTTTTTTAATTTTCTTCATCAGTTTGTTGACCTGGAATTCCTGCTCCTGCTCGAGATGCTGTTCTAGTTCGGCTTTCTCATGCTGCAACTGGAAAAGGAACAAAACACAGATGTGGAAATCAGGACACTCACAGAACATGAGAACGCTGGTTCCAAAAGCTGATTAAACCAAATATGAGAGATCATCATAGAGATTACATCACTCATGTCTGCTCATGTGTTCAGGTGCACACCCAGTAACCTGCTCCTGGTCCCTCTCCACTTAAAACCAACAACTAGAGTGCACAGACAGACACTCGCTCTCAGTCAAAAGGCCCAGAAATGAGAGGACAGATACATCAATGTCAGAGGGTCAGCCCATGATTACACACCCATGTCAACGGTTAAGAACACATAAGTGGTCATCTCTGTAGAGAAGAACTGGAGATGAGGAAAGGAAGGAAACCTACTTTTCAGCACATATATATAACCCTTGAAGAAAAACCTTAAACATTTTGCAATAGGTCTACTGCAGCTGCTCACAAATGAGAAGCCTGGGCCCTCAAGGGTTTTAACAAAGTTAATGCAAGGTCACAAAACTAATTAGTGGCTGAACCAGGATAACTGACTAAGTCTAGAACTCCAAATCAGGAAATCAAGGTGGGAAAGGAGAAGGTTCATATAAGGTTGTTAATAATTCAAAAACAAAAGTGCTAATTGTTTTGAAGAACCCTTAAAGAGAAGTTTTAGTTCCACAGCCACACTGTCTCAGGAACTTTCACAGAAATGATCCTGTGGTTAAAAACATTATTCTTCCCTCTTTGGCAAAAGGAACCTAACATTTCCTGACTATAAATCAGTACATCACAACGTATCTCCAGAAACTTTATGAGTTGTAGTTAAAAAGAGCAAAAATGCGAGAGAGAGCAAGGAGGTCCTCTGCAGACCTGCCAATGTGTACTTCAGATGGGAAGCGTCCACTGGGAAGAAAACACTGAAAAATATTTTTCACCGATATTCTGCAGGACCTTCTATAATTTGAAGAAACAGTTGATGATACAAGAAGAAAAGAAAAAAAAAAAATTCAGAACTGTCCTAATGAGGGCACAGAAAGAATCATACAATTTTACCTGTTCTAAGGTAAGTTGCTTAGAAATGGTGTCATTCTCCAGTTTTTAATTTTCTTCATCAGTTTGTTGACCTGGAATTCCTGCTCCTGCTCGAGATGCTGTTCTAGTTCGGCTTTCTCATGCTGCAACTGGAAAAGGAACAAAACACAGATGTGGAAATCAGGACACTCACAGAACATGAGAACGCTGGTTCCAAAAGCTGATTAAACCAAATATGAGAGATCATCATAGAGATTACATCACTCATGTCTGCTCATGTGTTCAGGTGCACACCCAGTAACCTGCTCCTGGTCCCTCTCCACTTAAAACCAACAACTAGAGTGCACAGACAGACACTCGCTCTCAGTCAAAAGGCCCAGAAATGAGAGGACAGATACATCAATGTCAGAGGGTCAGCCCATGATTACACACCCATGTCAACGGTTAAGAACACATAAGTGGTCATCTCTGTAGAGAAGAACTGGAGATGAGGAAAGGAAGGAAACCTACTTTTCAGCACATATATATAACCCTTGAAGACTTAAAATTTTTGCAACCATAAGCATAAAATTTATTAAACTTAAAAAAATAGAAAATTTGCAACTATCTGCTTTTGTTAAATGAATTTCAATTTACTTGCAGTTACACAATGTGTGTAGAGAGGAAAGAGAAGTTACAATCACAAAAAGCACTTAGTAAATTATTCTGAATGTTGTTTCCCATTGTACTCCTAAATGTCCTGATTTTTAAAAATCAGTACAAAAAATTAACTTTCTGTAAGGAGACCAACCTCACACCTCCTACATCCTTCCCAAGAGAGAAGGCCTCTTGTTTATGTAATTAAAGGATAACATTATAGTGCCTCTGCAAAGGAAAATAAGTTTTTAAATGTAGTCCAATCTTCAAAACCAAAAGAGAACAAAAAAAATACAGCGGACCAGGATATGCATATGAACGATCTGGGAACACACATGTCGGTGAACAACAAAACTCTGTAAAATCTTTAAAATAAAGAATTAAAAAAAGAAAACCTTAATAAAAAAAAAAAATACAGTGGATACACAACAACTGGAGTTCTCATTAATCATTGTGCCTTATTTCCAATAGTCTCAGCTGGGAGGGGCTGTTGATTCATTGTTGGGATTAATGGGAATGAGAGTCACAGGGCTTGATATTTTCACAGTCATGGGAAGATTAAGCAAAAGCTATTAAAAAGAATGAAGCAGGGCTTAGCTGGTGGTCCAGTGGATAAGGACAACGCCTTGTAGTGCTAGGGGCACTGGTTTGATTCCTAGCCTGGGAGGATCCCACGGAGAGGGACCAGGACCAATGTGTCAAACTACCAAGACGGAGCTCTGAAGCGCATGCGCCCGGAGCCTGTGCTCTGTGACAAGAGAGACCACTGCGATGGGAGGTCCACACAGGCCAAAGAACAAAAAAGATAAATAAATGAAAGATCAATAGAAGTGTCCCCCCTCCCAAAAAAAGAATGAAGCACACAGAATTTGGTTTGGGAATCTAAGATGACCGCTGCTCCCTAATTTTACTTCAAAAACCATTTCTTCTGGCAGGCACTGCATACCAGGTTCATCACATGCATTAGGCAGGCATGACCATTCCCATTTCACATGTGACTGAGAAAACTGACGTTACTGAGCAAACTGATGCCTTCAATCTGTGGTGCTAGAGAAGACTCTCGAGAGTCCCTGGGATAGCAAGGAGATCAAACCAGTCAATCTGAAAGGAAATCAACCCTGAATAGTCATTGGAAGGATGGCTGCTGAAGCTGAAGCTCCAGTCCTCTGGCCACCGGATGTGAAAAGATGACTCTCTGGAAAAGAGCCTGATACTGGGAAAAATAGAAGGCAGAAGAGGAGGATGACAGAGAATGAGATGGTTGGATGGCATCACTGAGTCAAACGGACATGAGTTTGAGCAAGTTTAAGAGACTGTGAAGGACAGGGAAGCCTGGCGTGCTGCAGTCCACGGGGTCGCAAAGAGTCAGACACAACCGAACGACTGAGCTGAGCAAACCTCCGAGAGGCTAGCTAAATACTCCTCCATCTGCAAGCACCTAGTGCACCCCTGGCGCTCAGAAGGTCAAGTGACTAAACACAGACCACAAAGAGCCCTGGACGCTCACCCAGGAAAAGTTACGTCTCTTTGTAAATCCAGCTAAGGGTGTGATGGACAACAGAGAGAGCTCAGTAGGCCTCAAAACCCCAAAAGGTACTTAACTGTCTCCATATCTGAAACAATTTCCATTGCTCTGAAAGCACCATACTTGGTGTTTAAAAAGAAAACAAACAAACAAAAAATCTGACATCGTCTTTCAACACAGAAGATGTTGACAAAACAGATGCTGGTTTTCTCCACCTGCTTTTGATATGCAACTCCAAAAGCTCTGGTCAACCCTGCAGGCAGAAAGCAAGCAGATGTGAAGAGGTGCTTACAGTGACAAGTCTATTTTAGCTATCCTGGTAAAATTCTGGTTCTGCAAGACAAGCAGTAATGAGGTCCACACAGCCAAAGAAGAAAAGATAAATAAATGAAAGATCAATAGAAGTGTCCCCCCTCCCAAAAAAAGAATGAAGCACACAGAATTTGGTTTGGGAATCTAAGATGACCGCTGCTCCCTAATTTTACTTCAAAAACCATTTCTTCTGGCAGGCACTGCATACCAGGTTCATCACATGCATTAGGCAGGCATGACCATTCCCATTTCACATGTGACTGAGAAAACTGACGTTACTGAGCAAACTGATGCCTTCAATCTGTGGTGCTAGAGAAGACTCTCGAGAGTCCCTGGGATAGCAAGGAGATCAAACCAGTCAATCTGAAAGGAAATCAACCCTGAATAGTCATTGGAAGGATGGCTGCTGAAGCTGAAGCTCCAGTCCTCTGGCCACCGGATGTGAAAAGATGACTCTCTGGAAAAGAGCCTGATACTGGGAAAAATAGAAGGCAGAAGAGGAGGATGACAGAGAATGAGATGGTTGGATGGCATCACTGAGTCAAACGGACATGAGTTTGAGCAAGTTTAAGAGACTGTGAAGGACAGGGAAGCCTGGCGTGCTGCAGTCCACGGGGTCGCAAAGAGTCAGACACAACCGAACGACTGAGCTGAGCAAACCTCCGAGAGGCTAGCTAAATACTCCTCCATCTGCAAGCACCTAGTGCACCCCTGGCGCTCAGAAGGTCAAGTGACTAAACACAGACCACAAAGAGCCCTGGACGCTCACCCAGGAAAAGTTACGTCTCTTTGTAAATCCAGCTAAGGGTGTGATGGACAACAGAGAGAGCTCAGTAGGCCTCAAAACCCCAAAAGGTACTTAACTGTCTCCATATCTGAAACAATTTCCATTGCTCTGAAAGCACCATACTTGGTGTTTAAAAAGAAAACAAACAAACAAAAAATCTGACATCGTCTTTCAACACAGAAGATGTTGACTAAACAGATGCTGGTTTTTCTCCACCTGCTTTTGATATGCAACTCCAAAAGCTCTGGTCAACCCTGCAGGCAGAAAGCAAGCAGATGTGAAGAGGTGCTTACAGTGACAAGTCTATTTTTAGCTATCCTGGTAAAATTCTGGTTCTGCAAGACCAAGCAGTAATGAAAAGAACTAAGAGGAATGGTCAGAGAATGAGAAGAGTCCCCAGCATTTCAGACACTGAGACCCCAAGAGGACAAGCATCAGTTATGAGCAAAAAACACACATCTTCATCTGACCCTTGTATTCTATAAACATTACCTTTGTGGTATGCTTTCCACCTGCACATCAGAGGTTCTACATTTAAGACATTAGCCTCATCCTATAATAGTTTATGAATGCTAAGCTTAAATGATATGTACTGGTTTTAGAAAAACTAACTTCTGTCTTAAAACTTTTAAGCCATTTGCATAATCTTCTTTAAATATTAGGTGTGGTTTCCTCCAATACGTTTTTTAAAATATTTATTTACTTGGCTGCGGCAGTCTTAGTGGTGGCATGCAGGATCTTTTGCTGAATCCTTCTTCAGCAAAGAAGGGATTACTTGGCTGCGGCAGTCTTAGTGGTGGCATGCAGGATCTTTTGCTGAATCCTTCTTCAGCAAAGAAGGGATCCTTCTTTTTTTTTCTTGGTGGGTGAGCTTTTCTTTTTTACCTTTTTACCTTTACATTGTTTTGTTGTTTACAGATCTGTATAATCCCAGATTAGTCATATGTGTATCTCTGGCCCCCATCTCTCCTGCAACCCCCTGCCACTCCCCTCCCCCTGAGTCCCATCCCTCCAGGCCATCTCAACAGCACCCCTGCAGGATCCCCTATTCCCATAGCGCACTGATCTTTCATTGCACAGGATTCTCTAGCTGTGGCACATAGGCTTAGCTGCTCCAAGTGACTAAACAAAAAAAAGACCACAAAGAGCCCTGGACGCTCACCCAGGAAAAGTTACGTCTCTTTGTAAATCCAGCTAAGGGTGTGATGGACAACAGAGAGAGCTCAGTAGGCCTCAAAACCCCAAAAGGTACTTAACTGTCTCCATATCTGAAACAATTTCCATTGCTCTGAAAGCACCATACTTGGTGTTTAAAAAGAAAACAAACAAACAAAAAATCTGACATCGTCTTTCAACACAGAAGATGTTGACTAAACAGATGCTGGTTTTTCTCCACCTGCTTTTGATATGCAACTCCAAAAGCTCTGGTCAACCCTGCAGGCAGAAAGCAAGCAGATGTGAAGAGGTGCTTACAGTGACAAGTCTATTTTTAGCTATCCTGGTAAAATTCTGGTTCTGCAAGACCAAGCAGTAATGAAAAGAACTAAGAGGAATGGTCAGAGAATGAGAAGAGTCCCCAGCATTTCAGACACTGAGACCCCAAGAGGACAAGCATCAGTTATGAGCAAAAAACACACATCTTCATCTGACCCTTGTATTCTATAAACATTACCTTTGTGGTATGCTTTCCACCTGCACATCAGAGGTTCTACATTTAAGACATTAGCCTCATCCTATAATAGTTTATGAATGCTAAGCTTAAATGATATGTACTGGTTTTAGAAAAACTAACTTCTGTCTTAAAACTTTTAAGCCATTTGCATAATCTTCTTTAAATATTAGGTGTGGTTTCCTCCAATACGTTTTTTAAAATATTTATTTACTTGGCTGCGGCAGTCTTAGTGGTGGCATGCAGGATCTTTTGCTGAATCCTTCTTCAGCAAAGAAGGGATTACTTGGCTGCGGCAGTCTTAGTGGTGGCATGCAGGATCTTTTGCTGAATCCTTCTTCAGCAAAGAAGGGATCCTTCTTTTTTTTTCTTGGTGGGTGAGCTTTTCTTTTTTACCTTTTTACCTTTACATTGTTTTGTTGTTTACAGATCTGTATAATCCCAGATTAGTCATATGTGTATCTCTGGCCCCCATCTCTCCTGCAACCCCCTGCCACTCCCCTCCCCCTGAGTCCCATCCCTCCAGGCCATCTCAACAGCACCCCTGCAGGATCCCCTATTCCCATAGCGCACTGATCTTTCATTGCACAGGATTCTCTAGCTGTGGCACATAGGCTTAGCTGCTCCACAGCACGAGGGATCTTAGCTCCTCAACCACAGATTGAACCTGCGTCCCCTGCATTGCAGGGTGGATTCTTAACCACTGAATTACCAGAAAAGTCTCTCCAATATGTTTTTAATTGCTGGCATTTTTATTTGAAAGAGCCCCCTTCCTCCCCCGCTTTTCTTTACTGTTGTACTTCTACCCTTAGGCAAATTAAAACAATAAAGTGAGAAAGTGTTCCTAGCTCAGTGGAGTCCAACTCTGCAACCCCATGGACTGTAGCCCTCCAGGTTTCTCTGTCCATGGAATTCTCCAGGCAAGAATACTGCAGTGGGTAGCCATTCCCTTCTCCAGGGGATCTTCCCGACCCAGGGAAGGAACCTGGGTTTTCTGCATTGCAGGCAAATTCTTACTGTCTGAGTCTGTTTAGCGAAGCCCAAAACAGTAAAGGATCCAATTTAATGTTGAAAAATCTCTCCCCCCACTAAGCAACAATTTGTCACAGAATATTAATCTGAGCAAAGGTAAGGTTCTCATTGGCTTAGAGGACAATATTCATATACAGATATATGGTCTAAAACCATCAATATCTGATTAGAATGCAGATTTAACTAGTAATGAACTCTATAAAAGCTCCAAATTTCAAAAGGCTTTTCCCTTTCGAGAGCTATACCCTACGGTAAATGTGATAGTGAAGCTGCCGTTACCAGGACTCAAGCGAGGTCCCTGGATTGTACTAACCCATTTGGAAAATATCAAGCCATACTAAGATGTAACTCTGCCAAAGACTCACAGTTCTCGTCATCCCCGAAAGACAGACCTGGAACAAAGAGCTCTGCTGCCTTTGTTCTCTCATCTCTCAGGTGACAGGCAAGTTAGGGGCAGAGTGCAAGTCTTCTTTTTACCTTTTACCTTTACATTGTTTTGTTGTTTACAGATCTGTATAATCCCAGATTAGTCATATGTGTATCTCTGGCCCCCATCTCTCCTGCAACCCCCTGCCACTCCCCTCCCCCTGAGTCCCATCCCTCCAGGCCATCTCAACAGCACCCCTGCAGGATCCCCTATTCCCATAGCGCACTGATCTTTCATTGCACAGGATTCTCTAGCTGTGGCACATAGGCTTAGCTGCTCCACAGCACGAGGGATCTTAGCTCCTCAACCACAGATTGAACCTGCGTCCCCTGCATTGCAGGGTGGATTCTTAACCACTGAATTACCAGAAAAGTCTCTCCAATATGTTTTTAATTGCTGGCATTTTTATTTGAAAGAGCCCCCTTCCTCCCCCGCTTTTCTTTACTGTTGTACTTCTACCCTTAGGCAAATTAAAACAATAAAGTGAGAAAGTGTTCCTAGCTCAGTGGAGTCCAACTCTGCAACCCCATGGACTGTAGCCCTCCAGGTTTCTCTGTCCATGGAATTCTCCAGGCAAGAATACTGCAGTGGGTAGCCATTCCCTTCTCCAGGGGATCTTCCCGACCCAGGGAAGGAACCTGGGTTTTCTCATTGCAGGCAAATTCTTACTGTCTGAGTCTGTTTAGCGAAGCCCAAAACAGTAAAGGATCCAATTTAATGTTGAAAATCTCTCCCCACTAAGCAACAATTTGTCACAGAATATTAATCTGAGCAAAGGTAAGGTTCTCATTGGCTTAGAGGACAATATTCATATACAGATATATGGTCTAAAACCATCAATATCTGATTAGAATGCAGATTTAACTAGTAATGAACTCTATAAAAGCTCCAAATTTCAAAAGGCTTTTCCCTTTCGAGAGCTATACCCTACGGTAAATGTGATAGTGAAGCTGCCGTTACCAGGACTCAAGCGAGGTCCCTGGATTGTACTAACCCATTTGGAAAATATCAAGCCATACTAAGATGTAACTCTGCCAAAGACTCACAGTTCTCGTCATCCCCGAAAGACAGACCTGGAACAAAGAGCTCTGCTGCCTTTGTTCTCTCATCTCTCAGGTGACAGGCAATTTAGGGGCAGAGTGCAATTTCCAAACAACACTAGAAACAGAAAATCCAGTTCTTTCTTAGAACCAAGGAACCACCAATAAAAAGAGAAACATGGCAAGAAATACAAAAACGAGGTCCCAGAACAAACATGAGATGAGGGTTAAGATGGCCAAGGAGAAGGGACAGAGTAGGGTAAGAGAACTTGAAGAAGGAATGGCCAATAGAATTTGCCTCGTAACAGTGTACCCGAGAAAAATTCAGAAACTGTTTCTGCTTTAAACAGATACCACGTAAATTCAAGCTGTTTGGCCTCAACTAGACTTGAACCCTGAATCCATCTGTCTATTTCATTTTATTTATTTTTATTTTTTTATTTGGCTGCACATCATGACATTCAGGATTTTAGTTCCCCAACCAAGGACAGAACCTATGCCCCATGCAGCCACTGAAATGCCTGGGAATTCCCTCCACCAGCCTGTTCTAAAGCTGTAGCCCATGACAACATAAACAAAAACCTTAAAAGGAAGCCTGATTCAGGCTGGCCCAGGACTTATTAGAGATGATTTTGTAGTAGCTCAGTGGTAAAGAAACTGCCTGCCCATTGCACGAGACCCAGGTTTGATCCTTGGGTCAGGAAGATGCCCTGTAGAAGGGAATGGCAACCCACTGCAGTATTCTTGGCTGGAGAATCCCATGGACAGAGGAGCCTGGTGGGCCACAGTCCACGGCATCACAAAGCATCAGAAATGGTTAAGTGACTAACATTTTCACTTTTCAGGACCTATCAGAAGAACTAAACCCCAGTTTCATCTCTGAGTAGCATCTTCAACATGGGCATAAAATTTAAGACATGATTTTAAATTTCTAATCAAAGATATTAACACTGTGAGCAATTTTTACTCTTCTAATCAGGTCAGAGATCCTGAACTGGAATAAAAGTCATTCAAACTAAGAAGTAAATAGGCAAGCAAATTCTATTAATGTGTTTGAAAAGAAAAAAAAAAAAAAAAAAACCTCACTTGTTTGCCTTTAATATATCTAAAGCAAAGTGCTTAGGTAAATTAAAATATGCTGTTAGAGTCAGCATTTTCTGTAAATATACTTCTTATAAAGTCAATTTCACAGATTATGGAAGAGTTTTAGAACTCTTACCCGTGCAATATATTGTCAACATTAACAACAAAAAACCTTGTAGAATGGAAATGACGTAACTGATAATCTACGGGCAGCACATTTTTAATGGAATTAGGGGTGATATAAATGAAGATTTGTTCCCTGGGATTCATACATTAACGTTAGTGAAAAAGGCAGAAGCAAAAATACAACTACAAATCTGGGTAAATTCTAAGTGCTCAAACATGAGCATTTTCTCATTCTATCTACTCACATATGGAGTCCCAAAGCCAATTTCCAGCCCATTAAAAAACACGAGTATAGCATTAAGTTGATCTAACACAGGCTAGCCTTAAGCATCATTGAATTGCCAGTAATTGCTGTCTTTCTCATAATTTACAGAAGCTGTCTGGAGCCATTTCCATGCATGAACTAGATTTCTTATATCAGAGATTCAAAAGCTCTTCACTGAATGACTTTTATTCTGGGCAAAATTTTCTCCAGCAGGTCAAGGCACCAAGGCAGGTGCACATGGAGGTTGGTTGTTGGGCCAGGCTGCCCACCCAGCACGCAGCAGGTTTGCCAAATCCCAGGCTGGGCAAAGCGTGTTTGCAAGTCTGAGCCTGTTTGCAATCCAGCCAGTGCCAAGGGAGGTACGCCTACTGGCCAGCAGCCCCAGGAGACTCAGCTTTTTTGATGCAACTTGAAGATAAACTCAAGATGCTCACCATCCGTTTCCACTAGTCAGCACTGACCATTCTCTGTGTATGGCCCACAATTCTGCAACCAACATCCCTGTTTCATTGACAACTACCAAGAACTAGAGCCATCTTCACCAGACCAAGTAAAGGCCACCATAGGACAGTGACCACATTAAGTCACTGGATTACCAAAAATAAGCATTATGTAGCTAATACAGTAAGTCCCCTATATACAGGATGAGTGGTTTCAAGAGTGTGTTTATAAGTTCAATTTGTGTGTAAGTCCAACAAAGTGAGCCAAGGTACTCTAACACAGTCAGCTATATGGTGCTTTTAAGCTTTCTTCCAGGCATCCTAGGCTTAAACTAAAGATACACTACTGCTGTACTCTATACAAAACTGTAAAGTACACAAAAGCACAACCCACGAGGAAGCACCCACATGACAATGAACACCAGATGCATGAATGGACATGCGAATGAATGCTCACATCTTTGAAAGTTCGCAACTTGAAGGTTCATATGTAGGGGACTTACTGTTCCATGTGGTTACTATTGGCGTTAAAAAAAAGATCAGAACTCTCTCTCACAACAGTGAGTCTCCAAGCCGACTCTGAATGGCTCTGCTGAGCAGAAAGGCAGCCTCCTACCCCCAGCTCAGTGCACCACCACTAAATGCCTCCTGGGCCCACACTTAGGCCCCCCTCCTACCCCCATCTGTTACTAGTACCGTCATCCTCAGTCAACACCTCACATCTCATCGTTAGCAAATGGCATTAAGTCAGTCCCTAGAACAGCTGTCAAACACACCCTGTGCTGTCTGTGCTCTAGATCAAGTCTTTTACCTCTCTTCACTGGGTCACCATCAAAGCAGGTCCAGGTCCAGGGCAGATCAAGCTAAACTAAGCTGGTAGAGTTCTCTCTTCCTTCAACATCCTGACTATGGCTTCCTACTACCCGCAGAGTAAGCCAAACTCAGAGATGTGATGCTCAAGTCCACCCTCGATCCAATCCCCACGCAAGTTCCCTGTGCTTTCCCCATACTACTTTCACACTCAGACCTCAGTCTGTTTACACACAAATGCCTTCAGGGTCCAGGCATCTGACAAAAAGTGATGAGTCTCAGCACAGTGAATGGTGGTAACTATGATTAAAGACACAGCTCATGTCTTTTTCTAGAGACTCTCTCTCTCCCCACTCAAAAAAAAAAAACACATTTTAAACAATGAAGGGATTGGGGCTTCCCCTGGTGGTCCAGTGGGTAAGGACACCGCCTTGCAGTGCAAGGGGCGCCGGTTCGATCCCTGGCCTGGGAAGATCCCACGTGCCGCGAAGCGGCTGGACCCATGTGTCCAATTACCAAGCCGGAGCTCTGGCGCGCATGCGCCCAGAGCCGGTGCTCTGCGACAACAGAGGCCACCGTGATGGGAGGCCCACAGGAGCCAAAGAACAAAGACGGATGAAAACAGAGAAAATGAAAAGACCAACAGAAATGGCCCACCCATCCCCCTCCCTCCCCACCCCACCCCCCAAAAGATAAATAAATAAATAAATAAATAAATAAAAATGAAGGGATTGTCCAACAGCGGCTTTTCGTGCAGGAGGTGCAGCTTTAGTCCTTGGTCAGAGAGCTAAGGAACACATGCTTCATGACCAAAAAGCCAAAATACAAACCAGAAACAACACTAACAAATCCAATAAAGACTTTACTCAATCAATAAAGACGTATAAAAAAAAAAAATGTTTTTCTCCAAACAGGCAAACAAGTTTGGAGACCCCTCTGGTCCAGGGGCTTCTCGAGCACAAGTCCTGCTGGTCACTGCACTAACACGAGCCACTGCACCCTGAACGCACAGTCCTGGTCACGCTGTATCCTCTGCCTGCAGTACCTGAAGCCCTTCCTCCAACTTTCTGAAACCTCAGGATGGCTCCAAAGACGCCTGCCAGAGTGCCTTTCCACACGCCCTCAGCATCATGTCCACTCCCACCACCCAATTTCAGGCTGGGATGAACATGGTGTGCCTTAATCCAAAACTAAACTTTGCGGTCTCTGATTCATCCTGATAAAGCAAAAAAGGTTCACTCTTATCTGACAGTACAGCTCTTCACGATTCTACCTTCAAGTGGGGGTGATTTTTCTTTGTCCCCACCTTTGGCCAGCCCCGAGCTCTGACTTGTGCAACCCCAGCTTCACACAATTGCCAAAAGCACAATTCAACTTCCCCGCTGCTCTGTTAACAAATAAACAGCAAACGCGCTTAGGTCAAAGGCTTGGATGCTGGGTCTCCCCTCAATTCCCACTTTTCCCAGACCTCCATCTGACAGTTCTTCATGATCTTGTTAGCTCTTTCATTTATCTTCAGTGAGATTTGCCTGGATTATCTCATTGTCATTTTTAAAAAGGAAATTTTGTAAGTAAAAAAAAATTGGTAGGCCCTTCCAGAAAATGAGAGCTTCCCTGGTAGCTAAGATGTAAAGAATCTGCCTGTAATGCAAGAGAGACATGGGTTGGATTCCCTGAAGGAGGAAATGGCTGCCTACTCCAGTATTCTTGCCTAGAGAATTCCATGGACAGAGGACTCTGGCAGGCCACAGTCCATGGGGCTGAAAAGTCAGAGACACCTCAGCAACTAGCACTTTGCAGAAAATTAATTCTTTTTTTAAAAGTTATTTCCTCATCAGCATCCCCAGCACCGAGGACAGGATCTCACCTAAAATGGAGGACTCCAATCCAGGGGGCTTTCCGCCCACTCAGAATACCTAAGGCGCTAAGTCTGACTTTCCTGGATTCCCAATAGTTTCATGCTGCTTACAATATCAACACTTTTAAAGAAACCTGGTTAGGAGAAAGGTTTTAAAAAGATGCTCCACCAATAAGATAAAGGAATCCTTGAGGCTCTGGAGTCAACCTGCTAAAAAAATCCATTTTGTAAAAACTCAAGAACTCATTCTAAGCTGAGACCTTATTGTAAATTAAAATCAAAGGGAAAAAAAAGAAAGTAAAGATAATTAGCAGTAGGATATAACACTGTATTTTAAGGTAATTACTAACTGGGCTGACTATAAACTGTTTTAAAAATAAAAATAAAATTTATTCAAGAATGCAAAACACTGTCAGATTTATAACTGCAAAGTTTTAAAATCATTTGCACAGCAGTAGCCGGTCCCTTCTCCAGGAGATCTTCCCAACCCAGTGATCAGACCCAGGTCTCCTGCACTGCAGGATTCTTGAAAGTCTGGGGCACCAGAGAAGTCCTTTATAATAGCAAAGTTTTAAAATCCATTTGCACAGCATTTCTAGTGACAGCTCAAGTTCATCTACAGTGGAGACAAGCGTCCCCCAATCTCCAAGATTCAGCTTTTTAACTAGAAATAACTATGCTTACCCCAACCCTGATGAATAAAGCAACTTCTCACTCCAGCTTCATCCCATTATTTTTAATTTCCTTTTTCTTCCACTTGTCCTTTCTACCTGCTTTATCCCCTATTTTGTCAAAAAAAGTCAGCCTGGAAATCTTCTAAGCCCTGACCCCTTGCTCTTACATTTCAGGGCATCCAGGCTAGCCCCACAATGGCGACACACTACACACACTTTGCTTAAAAAAAAAAAAAAAAAACCCTAAGTGATTTCTGAAGACTAAAGAACTGCCTCAAGTTTATTGTATTTTCTAATCACAATGCAAATTATGTTGGACCGAGAGACTTCTGGCATGCTGCTAACAGGAAAATGCTGGCTTATAATTTGGCCTCTGGTGGCTGAGGCATTTAAAATGCAATGAAAACATCCCAGAAGCCCTGTGCAGATGTATCGTGAACACAATGTATAAGCCCCCTGTTCCATGAAAAGAAACAAAGCACACACACAGCTGAGGGTCAGATCATTTGGAATGAAAAACAACCACTGAGAAAAAAAAAAAACAACTTTGACCAAAATGTTCTGTTAGCTATTAGGTGATAGCCAATTTTTCTGTTCAGCATTAATAGCCCTGAAAAATGAAAAGTCAAGAGGCCAGTGGTTGAGCCAGCTTAATGGAGAACACATTTCAAGGTCTCTTCTCCCCTGCCACGGGAGACCAAGTCTTGACCTGAATGGATGTGACGGCAGTGTTCGCCCCGGTGCCTTTAACATGAACTAAACAGTTTCATACATATTTATCACCCTGACACGTGATCTGCTGCCTGAACAAACAAAATCACTACACTGCCATTTTAGAGACTTGCAGAACTTGAAGGCAGCCTCAGATTCTTGTGTGAAGGCTTGAGAAGGGAACTGGGAGTCTAAGCTCACTTCTAATGTCTGCAGACACACCTGCCCTCCAGAGACACAGCCTCACAGGGGCTAAAGAAATGCACGCTGTAGAACCTGCCTTCCTTCAGATGGTGCTAGAAGGAGAAACTCCTTCCCTAGATTGAGGGAAAGGGAGAGAAAAGGTACATGAAGGGAAGCCTTTGTCTAGATCAACCAGCAGGTTCAAGGACTTCTCGCAAACCTTCCTATAAGTTTCCTTCCCCTGCAAACACAGATGGAAGAAGAATGCTATATTGCAGGAGAGCCTTCCGAACATCTCAGTTCTGTATCTCAGTTCTGTATCATCTGGCAGGGGCGGCTTCAGCAGTGGTTGTTGCCCACAACTTCCTTCCTTCCCTCCATGTATCATCTTTCCATAGATGCTAGGAAACTGCAGCTGCCTTCATTCCCAGGGGTATTCTCGCCTCAGGGACCAAGTCAATAGTAACAATAAAGCATGCCACTTAACAAGAGATCCTGAAAACTTTCATTCCTAAGTGTTCTCTGTCATCAATAAGAATGTGCCTCTCCCATAAGGGAGTGAGTACAATCCTTTCTCTTATATTAATAGCTCCAGTGGTATGATTTTCGGAGGACCTGATCCAATTTCAAATGTGAATCTACAGTACAAGACTACAAACATATTTGTCATTTTAAGGTCTAAAATTTGAACACTGGGTTAGAGTAAAAAGATTCAGAGAGATTACATAACACTTGATGTTCCTATCTCAGTCCTGTTCCAGGCTTTTAAATAAAGAAAAAAAATATTCATTAACTTTTGGCAGTGGTATTGGTGGAGAAAAGTGTAGGCAACAATTGTCCAGGGCTTCCCAAGAGCAGGAAACGAACCTGATGCCTTGGACCAACATAAAAGCAAGAGAGAACATCCACAGGGGCTAACCCAGTGTCCTTCTCAGCAACCACAGGTCTTCCAGTTGGTCCTGGTGACTGGTGTTTGATGCATAACAGTTGGCCATGGGAATGAGGGTGTTTTTTTTTTCTTTCTTTCTTTCTTTCTTTTTTTTTTAGGATTTTTTTTTTAAGAGGGGCCAATGGAACGAATCATATCAAGGTTGACAGGACAGTTAAGAGCATTTTAAGGTACTTCTAATGATTTGGGTAGTCCAAGCTCTTCCATCACTGCGAACAAGCCTGACGTTGCAAGAAGCCCCAGTGCACTGCTGTCCACGATGAACAGATGCAATGATGATAGTGAAACCGAATCAGACTCTGCAGGCCTTATCCAGGGGCAGATCTCTGTCTCACCCCGCCATGTCCCCTGCTTCTTGTTTGTCGAAAAATTTTAACTTGCTCTTTGGTTAAAGAGCAAATTTAATTAGAGAAGTGAGAAAACAGTCAAGCATGACAAAATAATAATAGTTAAGCCATATAACAAAGTCAAGGGCCTTTATTTTAGTTCCTCCTCAGGGTTATAAGTAACATCCTGAGCCCTGTCCTTTAGTTGCTCTGCAGATCCTAAAACCTCCACTAGGTGGAAGAAGTTAGCTACCTGCTGACCACCAGCACACACACCGCGGACAGGCTGGAACCAGAAGACTGATGACTGAGGTTCCTGAAACATCACCATTTCCTCACCATCAACCCATCAGGGAACTGTGCACAAGCTGATCATGCGCCCTGTGACCCTCTCCCTTCAGCGTCTTCCAAAACCCTTCCTGGACAGCAAGGGGGAGCTCAGGTCTTCCGAACACAAGCTGCCCATTCTCCTTGCTTGGTGCCCTGCAGTCAACACTGTGCTTTCCTTCACCACAGCTGGGCAGGCCGGTGGACTGGCTAAGCTGCACAGCAGGTAAGCAGACCCCAGTGTAGTTCCGTAGCAACTACAGGACGGTGAGCTCTCAAAGTGCTGGCACAGAAGGAGGTTTCAAAAGCTAAGGACAAAAAAGGCATTTTAAAATTTCCTTCTTAGGAAGAAAGACACTTTTTAATTATAAAAGTAATGCAGGTTGCTTTTACAAACTGAGAAGGAAAGAAACACAAGAAATTTAATGTCTGTAAGCTAAGCACCCAAGTATAATTACAATAAAAGTACAATAAATACAATAAAAGTCTTCTAGAATTCTTTTTCTAACAAGGATATTAAGTACCAAAGTCTGATGAAGAATTCACTCACATTTCTTATATATCTAAAGTACAAATTATGACTAAGCAACATCTCTTCAAAGCATTCCAGGGCTGAATTTAGTTCTAATGTAAGCCTGGCATTAAGACTAGAAGACTTTTTAGGATGGTTCTTACTAGTGAAATCATCAATCCCACAGTCTAGGCTCAGAAGAAAGCAGATTTTTCAGACAAGAGTTTTCACAAAACCAAGGTATCCATCTAACAGACAGATACAAAAACAAAGGAGAAAAGCTGCATATTCTTTTATATATTTTGTTTCACAGGATTAACATATTTGGAGATGTTCAACTTGCTCTTTGGTTAAAGAGCAAATTTAATTAGAGAAGTGAGAAAACAGTCAAGCATGACAAAATAATAATAGTTAAGCCATATAACAAAGTCAAGGGCCTTTATTTTAGTTCCTCCTCAGGGTTATAAGTAACATCCTGAGCCCTGTCCTTTAGTTGCTCTGCAGATCCTAAAACCTCCACTAGGTGGAAGAAGTTAGCTACCTGCTGACCACCAGCACACACACCGCGGACAGGCTGGAACCAGAAGACTGATGACTGAGGTTCCTGAAACATCACCATTTCCTCACCATCAACCCATCAGGGAACTGTGCACAAGCTGATCATGCGCCCTGTGACCCTCTCCCTTCAGCGTCTTCCAAAACCCTTCCTGGACAGCAAGGGGGAGCTCAGGTCTTCCGAACACAAGCTGCCCATTCTCCTTGCTTGGTGCCCTGCAGTCAACACTGTGCTTTCCTTCACCACAGCTGGGCAGGCCGGTGGACTGGCTAAGCTGCACAGCAGGTAAGCAGACCCCAGTGTAGTTCCGTAGCAACTACAGGACGGTGAGCTCTCAAAGTGCTGGCACAGAAGGAGGTTTCAAAAGCTAAGGACAAAAAAGGCATTTTAAAATTTCCTTCTTAGGAAGAAAGACACTTTTTAATTATAAAAGTAATGCAGGTTGCTTTTACAAACTGAGAAGGAAAGAAACACAAGAAATTTAATGTCTGTAAGCTAAGCACCCAAGTATAATTACAATAAAAGTACAATAAATACAATAAAAGTCTTCTAGAATTCTTTTTCTAACAAGGATATTAAGTACCAAAGTCTGATGAAGAATTCACTCACATTTCTTATATATCTAAAGTACAAATTATGACTAAGCAACATCTCTTCAAAGCATTCCAGGGCTGAATTTAGTTCTAATGTAAGCCTGGCATTAAGACTAGAAGACTTTTTAGGATGGTTCTTACTAGTGAAATCATCAATCCCACAGTCTAGGCTCAGAAGAAAGCAGATTTTTCAGACAAGAGTTTTCACAAAACCAAGGTATCCATCTAACAGACAGATACAAAAACAAAGGAGAAAAGCTGCATATTCTTTTATATATGTGTGTTTGTTTCAGACAGGATTAACATATTTGGAGATGTTCAAGCTATCTGCCAAAGTTGATCTTCTAACAGAGTCAAGGGATTTTCATTCATCTGCACTTAAATACACTTGATTCAGTTTGTAAAGGTATTCGATACCACCTCTAACCCAGCAGATGGGGAGGTATCTCCTTTATAATAATAATCTCATTTTGTTCTCAGGCCCAAAGAACTCCTTTGAAATGCACATAAAAGCACTATTCAATCACTATCAAAGACAACAGTCATAGCACATGTAGCAAAACTAAAACTGCTCCATAAATAGCCTCTATCTTAGAGGCCTTTGGGTGAAAACTGTTCAACGCTTCCCTGGTGAACAGGTCAATTTACTTCTCTGTCCATCAGGGTCCCTGGCAGCACGGTTTCTCTTCGTAGGCTATCATAACAAGGTCTTATCCAGAAGCAAGCATCCTAGAGAGTCATATTAAAGTAATTACACAGTTGGAAGAGTCTATTGGTACCAATTACTCTAAAAATCTTCCAGATGGAGATTAGTTCTACCACACTGGGTGGCAGAAAATGTGAGCCTGCAACCGAGGACTGGCTGAAACCCTTCAGGAGAGCCTGGGGGATGGGCACAGTAGGCCTCCAGCCCCTCTTTCCAGCAGCTGTACAAGAGTCTTCAACATAAAAAGTGTGTTGTTGATACTGGGTGTCTAAAGTGAAGGATCACCCACCATATGCTACAGAACAGGCTCAACTCTGGAACTTACCAGAGACCTCAACCTCAAATTGCCTGCCCTCTGTGTCCTTCCAGAAGTCTAAGGAAGAACCAGAAGTGGAGCATAAGGGGCCATTTTTAATGGATTCAGGGATGGATGGTGGGGATGGCTGTACAATAATGTGAGTGTACTTAATGCCACTGAATTATACACTTAAAAATGGCTGCAATGGCTAATTTTATGTTATATACACTTTACTACTATATAGATAGATAGATAGATGGATAGATAGAGGCTTCGCAGGTATAGAGATGTCCCAATGGCTCAGTCAGTAAAGAATCTGCCTGCAATGCAGGAGACACAGGTTTGATACCTGGGTCAGGAAGATCTCCTGGAGGAAATGGCAACCGGTTCCAGTACTCCCGCCTAAAAAATCCACAGGAGAGGAGCCTCGGGGGCTATGGTTCAAAGAGTCATAAAGAGTCAGACACTATTGAGCGACTAAGATATATATATATATATATGTATTTCCTAGGAACCAAGCTGGTTATGCCTCATAGATATGGTGACCATCCATTTGCCCAGATTCTACAAGTGGGATCACTAAAGAGCTACAGACCCTAGAACTCCACACATCATAAACTTATATCCTCACACTGAACACTTTGCTTTGACTGACAGTGAACGTAAGACCCTGAGGGGACAACCGAGGATAAGTTAGTTGGACGGCTTCACAGACTCAATGGACATGAGTTTGAGCAAACTCTGGGAGACGGTGAGGAGAGGGATGCCTAGTGGGCTGCAGTCTAAGCGGTCGCAAAGAGTCGGATACGACTGAGCAGATGAACTGAACTAAACTGAACATAAGGCCCAGTCATGTGAAGACCAGGGCTCCATATTACAGACTACTTCAAGTAACAGTTTTTTGCACTGTCCAGTTTGTATTACTACCCAGTCTCTTCAGAAAGATCCATGCCCCTCAGAAAATTTAAGTTTTTAATATATGGAATTTTTTCTCCTGACCAAGTAAAACTATTTCTCTTAATGTAAGAACTGTGAAAAAATCATCACTACATTTCTCCAAGTTATAGCTGTTTTTATAGGTGCTCAGACTTAAATTTTAAGTTCAAACCTTTTTATGCCAAATATATAACTACAACTAACCTCTTTCTCTGTTGCACATGGCTCTTACACTTCCACTTTATTCAGTAGCTAATTTTAAGGAACATCTATGTCCCTGGAAAGTAGGTGGGTCATGACAATAAGTGAATGAGAGGCTAGTTATAAAGTGCACATTACAGAACCACTCGTGATGAAAATGAGTCTTAATGGAGAAAAGGAGCATGATCTGGCAAGGTTACTGACTGTTTTATAATGTACGTTTAAAGACTCCAAATACCAATGACTATGCAAGCCGAAAACAAAACAAAAATGTTTCTCAAAGTGTTAAAAATTAGGGCATCTGATTACACACTAAACTCAGAAAAGCCAGCCATAATCATATCCTTATAGTTCTATAGATAACATAGAGTAATTAGTCTAATGCTGCCAAGGTGAGACAGAGTCCAAAGTCAAACAAATCTACTACCTCATTTTTTCTCTAAAGCAGAAGGCACAGGAATAAAGAAAACGTTCCAACACAGAAATCCCACCATAAATCTCTGCTGGACAAGACTGCCTGGGTACCTCCATCCTTCACATTCCAAGAGCTACCATATAAATCAAATGTTGTACAAGATTATAGTGGTATCTTCATTCAGTAATTAGGTAGGAAAATGAGAAGAAAAGATGAGGTAAAAGTTGCCTGGACTGTTGCATGGTCTTAACACTAAAGTTTCTGGTATTTTCTTTCATTTTATATGTTAGAAGGGAAGAGAAGAATTTAGGATGTTTTTTAGAAGTTCCAAATATCCTTTTGTTATAATCTCACTAAAACACAAATTTCGATCAAATTAATGAGTGAAATTGCTAGTAATGCCAGTGAATAGAAAATACAAGGAAGGATTTCTACCTTTATAGCGATCTGACAAAACACTGGTCCTCCTTGGGTAATTTTATATCTATTTCACTTTAAAATGTCTCAATTTGTATTACTACCCAGTCTTCAGAAAGATCCAGCCCCTCAGTTAAGTTTTAATATATGGAATTTTTTCTCCTGACCAAGTAAAACTATTTCTCTTAATGTAAGAACTGTGAAAAAATCATCACTACATTTCTCCAAGTTATAGCTGTTTTTATAGGTGCTCAGACTTAAATTTTAAGTTCAAACCTTTTTATGCCAAATATATAACTACAACTAACCTCTTTCTCTGTTGCACATGGCTCTTACACTTCCACTTTATTCAGTAGCTAATTTTAAGGAACATCTATGTCCCTGGAAAGTAGGTGGGTCATGACAATAAGTGAATGAGAGGCTAGTTATAAAGTGCACATTACAGAACCACTCGTGATGAAAATGAGTCTTAATGGAGAAAAGGAGCATGATCTGGCAAGGTTACTGACTGTTTTATAATGTACGTTTAAAGACTCCAAATACCAATGACTATGCAAGCCGAAAACAAAACAAAAAAATGTTTCTCAAAGTGTTAAAAATTAGGGCATCTGATTACACACTAAACTCAGAAAAGCCAGCCATAATCATATCCTTATAGTTCTATAGATAACATAGAGTAATTAGTCTAATGCTGCCAAGGTGAGACAGAGTCCAAAGTCAAACAAATCTACTACCTCATTTTTTCTCTAAAGCAGAAGGCACAGGAATAAAGAAAACGTTCCAACACAGAAATCCCACCATAAATCTCTGCTGGACAAGACTGCCTGGGTACCTCCATCCTTCACATTCCAAGAGCTACCATATAAATCAAATGTTGTACAAGAT
Source organism: Tragulus kanchil (assembly GCA_022376925.1). Taxonomy (NCBI): domain Eukaryota; kingdom Metazoa; phylum Chordata; class Mammalia; order Artiodactyla; family Tragulidae; genus Tragulus; species Tragulus kanchil. The sequence continues at coordinate 90,763,119 of JAIOJX010000005.1, read as the reverse complement.
TATAGTGGTATCTTCATTCAGTAATTAGGTAGGAAAATGAGAAGAAAAGATGAGGTAAAAGTTGCCTGGACTGTTGCATGGTCTTAACACTAAAGTTTCTGGTATTTTCTTTCATTTTATATGTTAGAAGGGAAGAGAAGAATTTAGGATGTTTTTTAGAAGTTCCAAATATCCTTTTGTTATAATCTCACTAAAACACAAATTTCGATCAAATTAATGAGTGAAATTGCTAGTAATGCCAGTGAATAGAAAATACAAGGAAGGATTTCTACCTTTTATAGCGATCTGACAAAAACACTGGTCCTCCTTGGGTAATTTTATATCTATTCACTATTTTGGACATGCTGTGTTAAATAATGAAAACTCAATGTTCTACTTGTTCTCAAATACATACTAAATAACCTGCATGATATTTGCCCTAAACAAGTCTTAGATTTGTAATTTACCAGTAAGCCTTGAGGCGAGGAAAACAAAACAGGAGGGGAGGGTAGAAAATCTCTAAGCTAGAAAAATTAAAACTTCTGTATATTTTGTGTGTTGTCCTCTATACACTGTCAGTGATTAATGTTAACTTCCAACATCTGATATTCAATCAGCAACATATTACTCACCCATCTGAACACAACTGACTGTGCGTAATTTTAACTATCATAGATATACATGTATTTTTTTTTCTCCCAAGCGCTAATCCTCATAATCCCTGCATACATCATTTACACCTGTGCTAAGTAAGGCCTCAGGCTCATCAGTCAGTTCTTAAAATGCTCAAGGTATAAAATGTCTTACCTCACCTAAGCAGAGGAGCTGGGAACCACAATCTTGGGTATTACACTGCCGCCATCTTCACTGAGGTATTTTTAATCTCTAAAGAATCTTAGCTACAACCTCATCAGCAAATGTTTCAAGCAAAGTGCTGTATCAAAGTCTTTTTTTTTCCCTAGAGAGGAAAATAGGCAGGGAAGATGAGAGGGCAAAAAGGTAATTTACCTGCATCAATTTTCTGGAAAGCTCATTAGTGAGGAACTCTTCTTCCTTCTCGTAATTTACAGCAAGGGTTTCTTTCTCCTTCTGCAAAGCCTGAATTTTTTTGAATAAAGTGTTTTTAGGGGTTTTGGAAATTTACTGTAATTAGGTAGGAAAATGAGAAGAAAAGATGAGGTAAAAGTTGCCTGGACTGTTGCATGGTCTTAACACTAAAGTTTCTGGTATTTTCTTTCATTTTATATGTTAGAAGGGAAGAGAAGAATTTAGGATGTTTTTTAGAAGTTCCAAATATCCTTTTGTTATAATCTCACTAAAACACAAATTTCGATCAAATTAATGAGTGAAATTGCTAGTAATGCCAGTGAATAGAAAATACAAGGAAGGATTTCTACCTTTTATAGCGATCTGACAAAAACACTGGTCCTCCTTGGGTAATTTTATATCTATTCACTATTTTGGACATGCTGTGTTAAATAATGAAAACTCAATGTTCTACTTGTTCTCAAATACATACTAAATAACCTGCATGATATTTGCCCTAAACAAGTCTTAGATTTGTAATTTACCAGTAAGCCTTGAGGCGAGGAAAACAAAACAGGAGGGGAGGGTAGAAAATCTCTAAGCTAGAAAAATTAAAACTTCTGTATATTTTGTGTGTTGTCCTCTATACACTGTCAGTGATTAATGTTAACTTCCAACATCTGATATTCAATCAGCAACATATTACTCACCCATCTGAACACAACTGACTGTGCGTAATTTTAACTATCATAGATATACATGTATTTTTTTTTCTCCCAAGCGCTAATCCTCATAATCCCTGCATACATCATTTACACCTGTGCTAAGTAAGGCCTCAGGCTCATCAGTCAGTTCTTAAAATGCTCAAGGTATAAAATGTCTTACCTCACCTAAGCAGAGGAGCTGGGAACCACAATCTTGGGTATTACACTGCCGCCATCTTCACTGAGGTATTTTTAATCTCTAAAGAATCTTAGCTACAACCTCATCAGCAAATGTTTCAAGCAAAGTGCTGTATCAAAGTCTTTTTTTTTCCCTAGAGAGGAAAATAGGCAGGGAAGATGAGAGGGCAAAAAGGTAATTTACCTGCATCAATTTTCTGGAAAGCTCATTAGTGAGGAACTCTTCTTCCTTCTCGTAATTTACAGCAAGGGTTTCTTTCTCCTTCTGCAAAGCCTGAATTTTTTTGAATAAAGTGTTACTGATGAATTCTTCTTCCTGCTCAGCCCGGGCTTGCTGTTAATATAATAAAAGAGAGAAAAAAAAAACATACGTTAAGGAAACAAGAATTTACTAATTGAAATATAGTTCTTATTTCCAGAGAGGGCCCATTTTAATTAGAGCTCTATTTTTAACTGTGAACCAATATACCCCAAGAAGCACAAAACAGAGGAACTGAGTAGCAATCATAAAAGTAAATCTGTTACCCCAAAGGGCCTCCCTGTACTTTGCATGGCCTCTCTTCTTAAAGGGATAGCGTGTTAGTCGCTCATTCGTGTCTGACTCTTTGTGACACCATGGACTGCAGCCCATCAGGTTCCTCTGTCCATGAGATCCTCCAGGCAAAAATACTGGAGTGGGTAGCCATTCCCTTCTCCAAGGGATCAACCCACCCAGGGATGGAACCTGGCTCTCCTGCATTGCAGGCAGGTTCTTTACTCTCTGAGCCTCCAGGGAAACTCTCTTAAAGGCATATTCCAAAGAAATTAACAAAAGTGATTTGCAATTTTCAGAAGCCATCCCAAGTCAGTCACCAGAATACACACAAAGCTCCTTCCCAGATGGCAGATGGGTCCAATGCCGGAGTACGAGCATGACAACTCCCTCCACAAGTCTCCACAGCACAAAGGTTCAGAGATAAAACCTCTGAAGGCAGAGGCAACCTCTCTTACTGAAGCAAAGAAGCACTACCCACCAAAAGCAAAATCATGTCACCTCCTGATGTTTCTGAAAGGGTTTACTAAAAGGGTTTGGAAAGATGTTACTGAAAGGGTTTGGATATGCAATTGGAAAAGCAATGCAGATAGATCACTCCACATGTTCACTGAATAGTTATTGGAAAGAAATACAGCAAATGGCTAAAAAGTAATTGTTGCAAAGTGGCAAGAGTCCAGGGGATGAGAGGTAGGGATGGATGAGAGGAGCGTCACTTTCCACTTATTTATTTCCCTACTGGAGGTAAGGGCAAGGGCAGGCATTACTGAATATTAAAAACAAAAGAAAAGGGAGTCGGGCAAAATTCAATGGAGATGAAATTGTTCTTCAGTAGAGTCCTTCCTCCATCTATGTTTTAACAAAATAAACAGAAAAACCTAGTCATCCTTGAAGGAAATTAATCTTCAGAAAAAGGCTGCTTGTTCCAAATGGACTCAGTGCTATTCAAAGCACTTTTTAAGCTGCACCATTTTGATGCATGAGTCCTCTGTAATGCAGTCCTATTTCATCTGCCAAGTCCAGGAAGGGGGAGTTGCTGCAATTCCAAGCCTCTGGCACCTGTGACTTACACTACCACAAGACAGCCAGAGGGCAAGAGACGAAAGGCTGAAACCATCGCCACCTTTTACTGTAAAAGGTCTGACAACCACCCCCAAATCAGCTGCTTGGAATTTCTGTACATATGCACTGGCTTCCCCAAAGTCCCCACTCAGAGCTAGCCCCCATTTCTGGGGTGTTCATCCTCCCTGCTCCCCATCACAGGGAGGAAGGACACCAGCCAGTGCCTGGAACCGCCTGCTAAGCAAATCTACCAAAGAAAGTCATGTGTATGAAGTATTAAGACTGAAAAAAGAGCTAAGTAGAAAATGGAAACTTGGGGAAGAGGTGAGGCTCTACAGTTCTTTAAGACACCATCTGGGACAGGCCAGGAGAAGTGAGCAACAAAGAGCCTATCAGTCAGCTAATAAGGTTTTATGACCAGTCAAGCACACCCAGGGAGCAGGCCCTGGGTTCCCAGGAGTTCCTTTACATACTCCCGTAATTCATTAGCACTTCTCCAGATTGTACTCATTCCCCTATGGTCAAGGGACCAGAGCTCAGGACTGACACTTACCCTCCCCTTTAAACTGACCCCCAACTCAGCTGCAAACTCTCAACCTTCAAGACCTCATACGAGTGCAGTGGGCAGGAATCCAAAGCACTTCTTTCAGGCATATTTGACACACATATCCAAGCCCACAATCTGTTCCAGCTACCTGTTTTTCTGGTTTTGACAGATAAAGTTCTCTATGATTTGAATTCTGATTATTCTGAAAGCTACAGGACAAAAAAGGTAGAGAGGGAAACTGTAATGGCTTTGAAGGTGATTCTGCACTTAGATTTCAAAAGGATGTTTACCATAAACTCATTTCAGTATCAGGTCAGATTCAACTTCTTGCATGTTACCTGGCATGCTCTATTTAGATGACTGGTAAATTCACCCACAAGCAGACTCTGAGGCCCAGCAGACCACCTTCTCCTTTGTATAGGGACCCAGAAGTGAGAAGCTGCAAATAAAGAGGGCAGGCCCTAAAAGTTTAAAAGTAAAACAAAAAGGATTGGGGGAGGGAGATGTTTGAGCTAGATCTGTTCCCAAAAGTGTCTTCCAAAGTAAATGACAGCCGTGAGACCTGGGCTTTGGCCAACAAAACTCTTCACCATTTTAGAATAGCCACTTATTTCTAGGCAATAGAATTAGAATAAAAGAAATAGAAAACACCACTCCAAGACCCCACCAACAACATGAGGAACCGTTCTGTAGAGGCTGGTTTAAAGCCATTCAAATTTAACAAGGGGTTAATCCGGTCTGACACAGGCCTGCTTTCACTAAGTTTTTGTACTGGGGACTGTTACTCTGCTTTCCATAGTATCTGAATATCCAGAGGAAAACAACCCATCTGGAAGATAGGATTCCAGGTCCACAAAACATAAAACCCTAGTTCACTCTTTTTCCAACTGGTCACAGAGCATCTTTAGGAATTAACTCATAAATGAGGAAAAAAGACAAGGTACTATAACCAATATCTTATTTGCTCAGTTTTATCTGATTCTTTGCAATCCCATAGACTGTAGCCTGTCAGACTCTTCTGTCCATAGAATTCTCCAAGCAAGAATACTGGAGTGGGCAGCCATTCCCTTCTCCAGGGAGTCTTCTCCACCCAGGGATCGAACCTGGGCCTCCCACACTGCAGGCTGATTCTTTTCTGTCTGAGCCACAATGGAAGCCCAGATCCAATATGGTCCTCAAGAAAGCTCAATGCTACTGTAATGACAACCGTGGGTAAATGTGATCATCAGCGTACGTGCCATGCATCACACACAAGCAAGAAGCATGCATGTGGATTTCTCCCTGCATCTTTTCTCCATTCTTTGTCCATTGCCTTCTCAATCCTAATCTTGAATCCTGGCTTTTTCTTCCTCTGAATTCCCAAACAGGCCTCTTCATTTAGGTCATAAAATCAATTACCTTTCTAGTTTATTTCCCCTCAAAGAAGCCAAGAGCTAGGTGGACCACAGCCTAGGAGCAAAACAGGTCACATGCCATCTCCAAGGACCTTGGGGTTGGAGAGGTGGATAGAGCAGAGACAAAAGAGGCTGACATGAAGTCTCATCAGTTCTATCAGTCTATTTGCCTTTTATCTGAAATGCTTCAAAATCTCAGCATACCTAAACATATCCAAATTCAAAAATCAAACTCTATTCCCAAAGCTAAATAAATAAATCAAGGTTTACCTACAACTTCCTAAATGTGAATCAAAAAATTAGGACCTCTTTATTTTGCATGTTTGTAGAGTGGAAGTTTGCAAAACTCTGGAGGAAATCAAAAAATCTATGATTACACACACAGAGAACAAACTAGTGGTTGCCAATGAGAAGGGGTGCTACAGAGAGAGGCAACTAGGAGGTAAAAGCAATCAGATATAAAATAAGCTACAAGGATATATTATTGTACAACACAGAACATAGCCAATACTTTATAACTATAATCTTTTAAAAATTGTGAATCACTATATTATACACTTATAACTTACATTATATTGTTTAGCAACTATACTTCAATTTGGGGGGGGGGCTCTTTTATTTATTTATTTTTTTAAATTTTAATCCATCTTTGTTCTTTGACTTGTGTGGGCCTCCCACTGCAGTGGCCTCACTCGTTGCAGAGCACAGGCTCTGGGCACAAGTGCTCCAGAGCGCTGGGTCATAATTGAACACACCGGTCCAGCGGCTCCACAGCATGTGGGAGCTTCCTGGGCCAGGGATTGAACCAGTGCCCCTTGCACTGCAAGGCAGACTCTTTATCCACTGGACCACCAGGGAAGCCCTATACTTCATTTTTTTAAAAATGTGACTATATTTTCCTGTTCAATAAGGTCCTAACTGCTCTGTTCACAAGAAGAGTGAATGCTGGTATTACGTTATTCACTTACTAGTGTGTGCTACTTTGCCCCCCACCCAGCGGGGTTCACTCGACTGAGCACAAAGCAAGTCTCTATCATGCTTTCCTCATTCTACAAAAGTCTAACTAAAAAAGAGAAAATGAAAAAGAAAAAAAGAAAGGGAAGGGCAGAGGAGGCACAGGAGCAATTTCCAAGTCCTCTGGGAAAAATAAATACCAAAAATCCTTAGAAAAATTCTTCTCCTGAGTCACCACATACTTACTGAGACAACCATACTCCAGAGGGGCACAATTTCCTGCTGATAAGGAAGTCATTCTGACCCACTGCTGTTAGGAGCAGGGCATGTATTTGACAGGGGGTTCTCCTGTGATTGTTAAGTGCTTCTGTTCTCTATCAGTGAAATTCTGGAGATTAAGGGTTAGTATAGAAAGGAAAGTTTGAAAACTCTCAACAAGAGCACTCACTACTTTTGAGAAAATCCAAGTACCAAGACCCAAAGTATGTAAGATGATGCAACTCATCATCTGTCAGGATTAAGAAAAGGATGGTTTCCAGAGCGAAAAGAAAAAAAAATAGGCATTGATCTATATGATAGCAGGCGCAGGTAAAGGACATAATCAAGAGAAAATTCAAGTGCCTACCAAGATACACATTTTCATCTGTTTAAAAAAGTTATCTTTAAATTGAATGCTGATAGCTTTAATAACAAAAAATCATAATACTAAAATACCTTTGGTGGGTGGGAGAGAGGCTTAAGAGGGAGGGGAGATATATATATATACACACACATACATATACACACTCACATACATACATATATATATATGGCTGATTTATGTTGTACTGTAGAAGGCAACATAACATTGTAAAGCAATTATCCCCCAATTGAAAAAAGAAAACCTTGAAGATCTAATGCATAAGAATTCAGGCAGGCTGTATTTATTATTTTAATTATTTAAATTCCTTAAACCTAGGAACCTATTTGCATGCATTACCCTAATTATTCAAATGTATTGTTCTTTGCTTAGTCACTTATCATTCAAATTTTAACACCTCAGTTTAAAAAAGGACCTGAAACCAAATTGTCAGGATGGCAGAAACTACAGAACACCAAGTCGGGCAATGGCATAACACTCTGTTCTCTCCGCTCACATTGATGAAGTGCACCACTGCCCATATCCGTTGTTCTGGGAGATGCGGGGCAATCACCAGGGCTCACAACTGAGGACTGGCCCCTCTTCGAAGATTCACGTGGACATCAGTCATAGCTATGGGTTTATCAGCACAAACCACAATCCTGCCCTGACTAATATTTAAGTGCCAGTAGTGCCAAGGTGGGTGACAGGTGGGACATGGGACAAGCCCAAAGCCCACACCTGCGATTCTTCTATTAGAAGAACTAAGGAGTTGATGTCAGTTACAAGCTGGACAATTAGAATTCTCTATTTAGCCACAGCAGCACCAAGTTATTTTCTGCTTCCTTCACACACTGCATATCAGCCCACAGTAAAAGCAATTAATAGAAAGGAAAGTTTGAAAACTCTCAACAAGAGCACTCACTACTTTTGAGAAAATCCAAGTACCAAGACCCAAAGTATGTAAGATGATGCAACTCATCATCTGTCAGGATTAAGAAAAGGATGGTTTCCAGAGCGAAAAGAAAAAAAAATAGGCATTGATCTATATGATAGCAGGCGCAGGTAAAGGACATAATCAAGAGAAAATTCAAGTGCCTACCAAGATACACATTTTCATCTGTTTAAAAAAGTTATCTTTAAATTGAATGCTGATAGCTTTAATAACAAAAAATCATAATACTAAAATACCTTTGGTGGGTGGGAGAGAGGCTTAAGAGGGAGGGGGAGTATATATATATATACACACACATACATATACACACTCACATACATACATATATATATATGGCTGATTTATGTTGTACTGTAGAAGGCAACATAACATTGTAAAGCAATTATCCCCCAATTGAAAAAAGAAAACCTTGAAGATCTAATGCATAAGAATTCAGGCAGGCTGTATTTATTATTTTAATTATTTAAATTCCTTAAACCTAGGAACCTATTTGCATGCATTACCCTAATTATTCAAATGTATTGTTCTTTGCTTAGTCACTTATCATTCAAATTTTAACACCTCAGTTTAAAAAAGGACCTGAAACCAAATTGTCAGGATGGCAGAAACTACAGAACACCAAGTCGGGCAATGGCATAACACTCTGTTCTCTCCGCTCACATTGATGAAGTGCACCACTGCCCATATCCGTTGTTCTGGGAGATGCGGGGCAATCACCAGGGCTCACAACTGAGGACTGGCCCCTCTTCGAAGATTCACGTGGACATCAGTCATAGCTATGGGTTTATCAGCACAAACCACAATCCTGCCCTGACTAATATTTAAGTGCCAGTAGTGCCAAGGTGGGTGACAGGTGGGACATGGGACAAGCCCAAAGCCCACACCTGCGATTCTTCTATTAGAAGAACTAAGGAGTTGATGTCAGTTACAAGCTGGACAATTAGAATTCTCTATTTAGCCACAGCAGCACCAAGTTATTTTCTGCTTCCTTCACACACTGCATATCAGCCCACAGTAAAAGCAATTAATAGCTGATAGATGAAACCACTTACATTATTTCCTTCCAATATTGTCAGAAAATCACTAAGTACACAGGGCCAGAACAAGGGTGCTATTCTTCCCCAGACACTGTGCCCAGGCAATTGTTCCCGGACTGCAGGGCAAGAGAGGAAACAGCAACAAAGGGTGACTTTCAGGACAAGAACTCAGAGAATCTTAGAACACCAAGGGTCCTAACGGTTCCCCCGTTTCATCAAGCTGCAGCGCCTCTCACACTGGCTTAGCAGAAGACCAGTCCCCACCACCCACCTGCAGGGGACAACACATCCCTTGACACACGCCCTCTTGGACGCGAGCAGAAACAGCTCTGCAGACATGCCTTGCCCTGTGAATCCAACACCCCCCGCACTGGTCCATGCCCAGTTTAGGAGGTTAAGTCCACTGGTCACTGGCTTGGAAACAGAGCAACGATAAATTGCTACAGAAGTTGTTAAGTGTTTACAGTGGATTATGGGTTAAGACTTTATCTCCCCTTGGACCAGTGACAAACAGCATGGGTCCCTAGACCAAACTCTGAACAGTTCGGCTCAGGGGAGGGGAGAGGGGCAGTGCGGACACACCATCAGACTCTGGAGTCAGGCTGCCTGGTTTATAGAGTGCCTCTGTCCACCTCCAGCTGTGTGACCCCATCGGAGTCACAGGACCTCTCTGGGCCATTACTTTCTCCTCTGGAAAGTGAAAATAACGGCACCTCCCTCCAGGCTGGTTATAAAGATAAATTCTCATAATTCACATCAAGAGCTTATCACAGTCATACCGTGCATGAGTAAGCACTCGAGAGACATTCACAGAAAGAGCTTGAGGAAGGGGCATGCACAGGGTGATTCATGAGAAAGAGCAGTGAGGTCATATGAAAGTTCACTTCACTGAGCTAAAAGGAGGAATGAACCTATTTCTGAAGCAGAGACACGGGGAAGAAAGAGGGAAAGGAAGGAATGGGATGGGATTGGGATCCCATGTATACACTATGAAACAGACAACTAATATGAGAACCTACTGTAGAGCACAGGGAACTCAACTCAGTGCTCTATGGGGACCTAAGTGGGAAGAAAATTCAAAAAGAGGGGATACATGTATACATATAGCTGATTCACTTTGCTGCACAGCAGAAACTGGCAAAACATCATAAAGCAACTATACTCCAATCAAAATTTCAAAAAGAAAAAAGAAGAAATGGACAAAAGAAAAATGGAAATTATCACAAAAAAAAATATATGGTTTAAAATATATATATATGGTTTGTATGTACTATCATAGGGACACCAAGGGTCCTAACGGTTCCCCGTTTCATCAAGCTGCAGCGCCTCACACTGGCTTAGCAGAAGACCAGTCCCCACCACCCACCTGCAGGGGACAACACATCCCTTGACACACGCCCTCTTGACGCGAGCAGAAACAGCTCTGCAGACATGCCTTGCCCTGTGAATCCAACACCCCGCACTGGTCCATGCCCAGTTTAGGAGGTTAAGTCCACTGGTCACTGGCTTGGAAACAGAGCAACGATAAATTGCTACAGAAGTTGTTAAGTGTTTACAGTGGATTATGGGTTAAGACTTTATCTCCCCTTGGACCAGTGACAAACAGCATGGGTCCCTAGACCAAACTCTGAACAGTTCGGCTCAGGGGAGGGGAGAGGGGCAGTGCGGACACACCATCAGACTCTGGAGTCAGGCTGCCTGGTTTATAGAGTGCCTCTGTCCACCTCCAGCTGTGTGACCCCATCGGAGTCACAGGACCTCTCTGGGCCATTACTTTCTCCTCTGGAAAGTGAAAATAACGGCACCTCCCTCCAGGCTGGTTATAAAGATAAATTCTCATAATTCACATCAAGAGCTTATCACAGTCATACCGTGCATGAGTAAGCACTCGAGAGACATTCACAGAAAGAGCTTGAGGAAGGGGCATGCACAGGGTGATTCATGAGAAAGAGCAGTGAGGTCATATGAAAGTTCACTTCACTGAGCTAAAAGGAGGAATGAACCTATTTCTGAAGCAGAGACACGGGGAAGAAAGAGGGAAAGGAAGGAATGGGATGGGATTGGGATCCCATGTATACACTATGAAACAGACAACTAATATGAGAACCTACTGTAGAGCACAGGGAACTCAACTCAGTGCTCTATGGGGACCTAAGTGGGAAGAAAATTCAAAAAGAGGGGATACATGTATACATATAGCTGATTCACTTTGCTGCACAGCAGAAACTGGCAAAACATCATAAAGCAACTATACTCCAATCAAAATTTCAAAAAGAAAAAAGAAGAAATGGACACAATTATGGCACAAGAAAAAAAATATACTGGAAGACTCTTAAAATATATATATATGGTTTGTATGTACTATCATAGGGACTTCCCTGGTGGTCTAGCAGTTAACACTCCATGGTCCTAACACAGGGGGCCTGAGTTTGATCCCTAGTCAGGGAACTAGATCCACATAATACAACAAAAGATTCAACTGCCACAACTAAGACTTGGTATAGCCAAATAAATAAGTAAATAAATAAAGTCTTTAAAGAAAAAAAAAAAGAAAAAGATGTTTAGCAAAAAAAAAACGGTTAAGTGAAATAGAGAAGGTAAAGGTGGAAGGGTCATACACTGAACTCCCAAACAAAAACCACATACCAGGGACACAAAACACTATGAATCAGTTAATAGAAACAGTTTACAATTCCACACACAGACACTAACTGCCCTACCCTCATGATAAGCAATGGCTTCAGACACTCAAATTCTCATAAACCATGAAATAATTCTATCTAAAACATGCACACATACACAAAAAATAAAACACATACAAACAAAATCAAAAATGTGAAAGGCGGGCTTCCCTGGTGGTCCAGTGGGTAAGGACACCGCCTTGCAGTGCAAGGGGCGCCGGTTTGATTCCTGGCCTGGGAAGATGCCACGTGCCATGGAGCTGCTGGACCGATGTGTTCAACCGCCAAGCCGGAGCTCTGGAGCGCATGCGCCCAGAACTGGTGCTCTGCAGAGAGAGAGGCCACTGCGATGGGAGGCCCACACAGGCCAAAGAACAAAGATGTACGAAAATAAATAAATGAAAGATCAATAGAAGTGTCCAAAACACAAATTTTTTAAAAAAATGTGAAAGGCATCAATAGATACAGGGAGGAAAATGAAAAGATTTAACACATATCTAAGGACTAGGATGACTAACAGTAAAGAGGAAAAGAGACTGAATATCTGAAGACATAACAGCTTCTCTACAGTCTGAGAACACCCCATTACTAACCTAATGAAAGATGAGTGAATTCCCTGACTGTCCAACAGGTTAGGATTTGGTGCTTTCACTGCCAGGAACTGGGTTCCATCCCTGGCCTGGGAACTAAGATCCTCCAAGCCGAGGGGCATGATGAAAATAAATAAATAAACAAGGCTCCTCATCCTGTGTTTGCTTTGCCAAATCCACCCACCCTACCTGGTTTCCAAGTTGCTCCCCATTAAACCAAGTTCAGATTCTGGGGTGCAGAACCATATTCATGCCACTGCCCCTTTTTTGGCAACAGACTGCTATTCAAGAGCTTTTGGAAAGCGTCTTTGGTACATTCTCTCAATTTTTTTTTTTTTTAATCTCTTACTGCAACACTTCCAAGATCTGCAGTATACAAGAATCTCGAGTTTCAAACCATGTCTGACAAGAGCAGGGGTCTGCCTCAACACTACTCCTAGAACTCCTCTTCCCCCAATAAAAAGCTCCCAACTAGAATCACTGGCAAGTAAAAGCAAAGCACAGTCATTAGATACTTAAAATTTAATCCAACACTCATCACACAGCATTCTCATAAACCATGAAATAATTCTATCTAAAACATGCACACATACACAAAAAATAAAACACATACAAACAAAATCAAAAATGTGAAAGGCGGGCTTCCCTGGTGGTCCAGTGGGTAAGGACACCGCCTTGCAGTGCAAGGGGCGCCGGTTTGATTCCTGGCCTGGGAAGATGCCACGTGCCATGGAGCTGCTGGACCGATGTGTTCAACCGCCAAGCCGGAGCTCTGGAGCGCATGCGCCCAGAACTGGTGCTCTGCAGAGAGAGAGGCCACTGCGATGGGAGGCCCACACAGGCCAAAGAACAAAGATGTACGAAAATAAATAAATGAAAGATCAATAGAAGTGTCCAAAACACAAATTTTTTAAAAAAATGTGAAAGGCATCAATAGATACAGGGAGGAAAATGAAAAGATTTAACACATATCTAAGGACTAGGATGACTAACAGTAAAGAGGAAAAGAGACTGAATATCTGAAGACATAACAGCTTCTCTACAGTCTGAGAACACCCCATTACTAACCTAATGAAAGATGAGTGAATTCCCTGACTGTCCAACAGGTTAGGATTTGGTGCTTTCACTGCCAGGAACTGGGTTCCATCCCTGGCCTGGGAACTAAGATCCTCCAAGCCGAGGGGCATGATGAAAATAAATAAATAAACAAGGCTCCTCATCCTGTGTTTGCTTTGCCAAATCCACCCACCCTACCTGGTTTCCAAGTTGCTCCCCATTAAACCAAGTTCAGATTCTGGGGTGCAGAACCATATTCATGCCACTGCCCCTTTTTTGGCAACAGACTGCTATTCAAGAGCTTTTGGAAAGCGTCTTTGGTACATTCTCTCAATTTTTTTTTTTTTTAATCTCTTACTGCAACACTTCCAAGATCTGCAGTATACAAGAATCTCGAGTTTCAAACCATGTCTGACAAGAGCAGGGGTCTGCCTCAACACTACTCCTAGAACTCCTCTTCCCCCAATAAAAAGCTCCCAACTAGAATCACTGGCAAGTAAAAGCAAAGCACAGTCATTAGATACTTAAAATTTAATCCAACACTCATCACACAGCATCTCCTACACAGTAAGCGCTATATGGAAATGGCAGCAAATACCACTGACATGGCCCCTGCCCTGAAGGGATATATGGTCCTTCCAGCAATTAAAGAAAAGTAACAGAATTAATTCATACATTTATGAATTGGCTTTGGAATAATCTTGGCTCTATAAAATAGCCTAAAGAACCAAGGGACTGGGCTTCCCTGGTAGCTCAGTGGTAAAGAGTTTGCCTGCCAATGCAGGAGACAGGGGTTCAATACCTGATTTGGGAAGATCCCACATGCTGCGGAGCAACTAAGTCCATGAGCCACAACTATGGAGCCTGTGCTCTAGAACCTCGGAGCTGCAACTATTGAGCCCATGTGCCACAACTACTGAAGCCCGTGTGCCCTAGAGCCCGAGTTCCACAACAAGAAGCCACTGCGACAAGAAGCCTGCTCACCTCAACTAGAGATTACCCCCACTCCCTACAACTAGAGAAGAGCCTGAGGCAGCAGTGAAAACCCAGAATAGCCAAAAATAAATAAATAAAATTTTTAAAAAAAAGAACCAAGAGATTTAAAATGAGATTCAGTGGCTCAGATGGTAAAGAGTGTGCCTACAATATATGAGACCTAGGGGCAGTCCCTGGGTTAGGAAGCTCCCCTGCAGAAGGGAATGGGCGCCCACTGTACAGTCCCGTGGACAGAGGAGTCTGGTGGGCTACAGTCTTGAGGGGTCGCAGAGTCAGACACAACTAAGCAACTAACACATGCATACACAACCTAATTAATCTATCACATTTAGCAATTGGCTGTGGAGTAATCTTGGCTCTATAAAAGAGTCTGCAAGAACCAAGGGATTTAAAATGAGATTGAGATGCACAGAAGAAAAAGCTAAGGATTTTATCCAATCCAGTAGTAGGAGAAGTAGCCTGGCACATGAGTACCCGTATGCCTGTTGAATAATGAGGAGCGTAATCATATATGATGATACAAATTTTATATTCTATACATATTTAAGTGTCTCTGTGTATGTATATTTATAAATGAATATTTAACTCTATGGACTCTCTTCTATGATAAATGATAAGGGATTCAATGGTGAAGTATTTCTGGCACTGCAGCAGCCTCTTCCACACAGTCTCTCATTTGATTCATGCGTTGGCTCCACACCTTCCAGCCTTACATCATACACGGGTAAACAGGGGCTGAGAACGGTCAAGAACTTGTCCAAGGACCCAGACGACTAAATATCTGGGCTACAATTCAATCCTCAACCCTGGACGGCGGCCATTGCTGCTACAGAGGGAGAGCACACACGTCCTGGCGGCTCACGCATCACCATGTGTGTACTTGTAAGTATTGTTCTTGGGTGTTGACGGCAAGCTTCTGTCCCCTCCTTCAGACAGCAAACAAAGGTGCAGCTGTCAGGGCCAAGGAAAGACATGTCAAACACCCCAGAGTGGGGGTGGGGCAGGTCTACCTTAAGCAGGACAGTGAGAATATGTATGTAAGTCTACAAAAAACTGCAGGATAAGAAAAGTCACATTCTCTGTGCACAGAAGAGTTAACGTAGCATGCCGAACTGCCATCCTCTGAAAGGCTTGCAAGGTAGCCCTTGGCTGCTCACTGAGAACTTGGATTTCGGGGGGGTTCCCACCAAGCTGGTAAAAGTGGCTCACCGTGTCAAAACTTTACACACAAAATGGTCAGTGGGCATTTCCTGGTGATCCAGTGGTTAAGAATTTATCTGCCAATACAGGAGACGTGGCTTCAATCCCTAGTCTGGGAAGACTCCACATGCTGCAGGGCAACCAAGCCCACGCATCGCAGTGACGCAGCCCACGCACTCTAGAGCCCATATGCCACAACACGAGAAGCCAGGACAGGAGAGGAGCTCCTGCTTGCCACAACCAGAAAAAGTCCGCGCACAGCAGTGAAAACCCAGTGAGGCCGTACATAAATAAATGAAAATTTAAAAAGAAACGGCCTGTGATGAACACCTGCTTTGCTTTAGGCGTCTGAAATTTTGGTACGTGTTAAGCAGAGGGGGCCTACAGTAGTTTCCAGTAACAAGCCTGGGTGCTGTGTCTCACGAGCTTCCCTGGAAGACAGCACTTCATCCATGCCGTCAGGACGTGCTGCTGGGGGATGAAGTACATCCTGATGGGCTCTCGGAGGAGAGAACTCTTGGAAACTGGTCTCCCCTGGACTTCACTCCATGTACCTTCTTCTTGTGTGCTGATTGTGCTGGATAGCTTTTCACTGAAATAAATCTTAGCCACGAGTATGACTATATTCTGAGTCCTATGAGTTTTCCCATCAAACCAAGGGGTGGTGTTGGGAACCCTTGACAACCCTGTATCTAAAAAGAATACCCTGCTCTGTGGTGACCTAAATGAGAAGGAAATCCAAAAGGGGGGGGGGGGTATGTATACATATGGCTGATTCATTTTGCTGTATGGTAGGAACTAACACTATACTCCAATAAAAACTAATTCTAAGAAACTATTTTAAAAATAAAATAGAAAGAACACCCTGTCATCTTTCTAAAGCCACAGGGAGCCATAGAACAGAGCGTGCATCACATCTATCCTGGCCTAACGATTCCAGTGTGATGGTATATAAACTATAACCCAGAGTCCTGAAATTAAGTGCAACGAAGATGGACCTGAGACCACTTAGCCAGAAAAATCTCCCCAGACCTCAGACTCAAGGTCATTAAGGCACCTCAAATAACCAAACCCAGCTCTTGAGGGAACCTTGGTTCTACCTTCCTTCACTGCTACGTACCCATCCAATCCAGCTGATAGCCCCATCTCTAACTAAAACTGATTCAGAACGACCTATTTTTCTCACTGCCTTTGGTACAGCCACCGCCACCTCTCTATGGGTTTACAACAGCCGCCTAGCTGGCCCTGCTGAGTCTTCGACTCTTGCTCTCATACAATCTATGCTCCAGTCTCCAGTGTTTTAAGAGGCAGAAAACTGATCACTTTCTTGCTCTGCTTCAAGCTCCCCAAAGACTTCTCGCCATTTTGAGAAACTGTGATTCCCTCCCAGAATCCACCAGTCCTCCCATGATGGAGCCCCTGCCTGCCTCTTTCACTCAAGCTCACAATACGGGCCACACCAGCAAATCTATTTCCACCCACGCCACGCCACAACTCCTGTGGTGGCACCTGAACAACCCCCAGCAGGTAGCCACCTGGCGGGCTGTTAAGCAGAGGGGCCTACAGTAGTTTCCAGTAACAAGCCTGGGTGCTGTGTCTCACGAGCTTCCCTGGAAGACAGCACTTCATCCATGCCGTCAGGACGTGCTGCTGGGGGATGAAGTACATCCTGATGGGCTCTCGGAGGAGAGAACTCTTGGAAACTGGTCTCCCCTGGACTTCACTCCATGTACCTTCTTCTTGTGTGCTGATTGTGCTGGATAGCTTTTCACTGAAATAAATCTTAGCCACGAGTATGACTATATTCTGAGTCCTATGAGTTTTCCCATCAAACCAAGGGGTGGTGTTGGGAACCCTTGACAACCCTGTATCTAAAAAGAATACCCTGCTCTGTGGTGACCTAAATGAGAAGGAAATCCAAAAGGGGGGGGGGGGTATGTATACATATGGCTGATTCATTTTGCTGTATGGTAGGAACTAACACTATACTCCAATAAAAACTAATTCTAAGAAACTATTTTAAAAATAAAATAGAAAGAACACCCTGTCATCTTTCTAAAGCCACAGGGAGCCATAGAACAGAGCGTGCATCACATCTATCCTGGCCTAACGATTCCAGTGTGATGGTATATAAACTATAACCCAGAGTCCTGAAATTAAGTGCAACGAAGATGGACCTGAGACCACTTAGCCAGAAAAATCTCCCCAGACCTCAGACTCAAGGTCATTAAGGCACCTCAAATAACCAAACCCAGCTCTTGAGGGAACCTTGGTTCTACCTTCCTTCACTGCTACGTACCCATCCAATCCAGCTGATAGCCCCATCTCTAACTAAAACTGATTCAGAACGTACCTATTTTTCTCACTGCCTTTGGTACAGCCACCGCCACCTCTCTATGGGTTTACAACAGCCGCCTAGCTGGCCCTGCTGAGTCTTCGACTCTTGCTCTCATACAATCTATGCTCCAGTCTCCAGTGTTTTAAGAGGCAGAAAACTGATCACTTTCTTGCTCTGCTTCAAGCTCCCCAAAGACTTCTCGCCATTTTGAGAAACTGTGATTCCCTCCCAGAATCCACCAGTCCTCCCATGATGGAGCCCCTGCCTGCCTCTTTCACTCAAGCTCACAATACGTGGGCCACACCAGCAAATCTATTTCCACCCACGCCACGCTCACAACTCCTGTGGTGGCACCTGAACACTACATAGACCTTCTACCCACAGCAGGTTAGCCACCTGTCATTTCTCATCACTTCAAAGATGCTGGCCCTGTGCCAAACCTAAAGTCAGCCTGCGGCCAATTGCCATCTGATGACCTTGCTTTCTTCTCATCTGAGCATCCAGTGGAATTTAGTGCTCTTTTCTCTTTCTTGTTTGCTACCCTGTCACTCCTCAGCAGAACATGGGCTTACAAGGCAGAGCTGGGTCTGCCTGGGGACTGATGTGGCCCCAGAGCCTAGAACCGCATCTGGCAGAAGACAAGTGCTCAGACGCTGGATCAACAGGCACACGTTCAGAGGCGGCTTTCATCTCTGGGCCTTTTCTCCCTCCCTCCCCTCCTCAGCTGGCTAGCTCATGGTCAAAGCCTCAGGGCAGGGGCTTCCCTGGCAGTCTAGTGGGTAAGGACACTGCCTGGCAGTGCAAGGGGCGCCGGTTCGATCCCTGGCCTGGGAAGATCCCACGTGCCACGGAGCGGCTGGACCAGATGTATCCAATTACCGAGCGGGAGCTCTGGAGCGTATGCACCCAGAGCCAGTGCTCTGCGACAACAGAGGCCACTGCGATTGGAGGCCCACACAGGCCAAAGAACAAAGATTGATGAAAACAGACAAATGAAAGACCAATAGAGGGGCTTCCCTGGTGGTCCAGTGGGTAAGGACACCGCCTTGCAGTGCAAGGGGCGCCGGTTTGATCCCTGGCCTGGGAAGATCCCACGTGCCCTGGAGCGGCTGGACCCACGTGTCCAATTACTGAGCCGGAGCTCTGGGGTGCATGCGCCTGGAGCCAATGCTCTGGGACAACAGAGGCCACCGCGATGGGAGGCCCACACGGGCCAAAGAACAAAGATGGATAAAAAGAGACAAATGAAAGACCAATAGAAGTAGCCCACCTGCTCCCCTCCCTCCCCACCCCATACACCTGCAAAATAAATAAAAAAAGAAAGACCAATAGAAGTGGCCCACCCGCGCCCCTCCTTCCCCGCCCCCTCAAAAAGAGCCTCAGGGCAGGTTTTCGTGAGAGAACAAATGATGGAGGTACTATCACTGCTCTTGGAGGAACTCCTAGCCCAGTTTCTCCAGGACCCTCGCAGCTTTTCACAGCCCGATGCCAGCTCACAGATGCTGTCACTGACTGCAGAGTCACAGCCTCTACTCCATCCTGCCACCTCCCGCCACCGTCACCAAGACTGGGCATACTCGCACTGCACCTGACAGTAAGTGATGGGCCCCTGGTCTTGACTCTCTCCTTCCTCCTTGAGCTAACAGGGCCTTCCCGCCTCCTAGATGGACATGCATCCGCCCAGCAGGGCTGCCCCTCCCAACCTCCCCACCAGTTAGGTGCCACCATGAGACTAACTTCTGGTCAACCGGGGGAAAATGGAAGTAGTGGGCAACAACTTCGGAATCACACCTTTAAAAAGGACAAGGCGTCATCCAGGCTCACGCCTGCTTCCCACAGGCTGGAACCAGACCCAGTGTCAGGAGTCAGTCCCCACCCCAGAGGCCAGGCTTACCCACTGGCAAGTGTCTCAAGGAGCCCCTGGCTGTCAGATCGGAGCAAAAGACACTCAGAGCCTCTAGATTTGGGGGTCTCTGTCTTTCAGCAGTTTAGCATCTACTTTAACATGATTCCTGAAATGGAAACTCATTTATACGAGAGGAGAAGCAGACCTAAGGTTAGCAAAGCTCCCCCAAATTAAAAAGGCAGAAAGCTACAGCGTGGGTGTCATGATGCCACGAATAAAGTTTTATTAACAAGGATATATAAAATATACTCATTTAATAATAAAGATAAATTATAAAAGTGTACTATATAAATATATCTAAATACCACATATCGAAATCACTGCAAATATTTTAAGAATTAACAAAATTGCACCCTAGAAATGTTAAAAGTACCTCCGGAGTTGTTAGCTTTCACTAAGTTGTCACACGACATCCACTAGGCAAGCATGTCTTGTATATACTAAGCATTCAAGTACTGGAAAAATAAATACTCATCTTGCATTTGTACATGCACACACACACACACACACGCGCGCGCGCGCGGAGGGACAGGCAAAGGATTCCCAAAATCCAGTACCAAGGTTGCATTAGTTGGGAGGCTTCCCTGGTGGTCCAGTGGGTAAAGAGTTCGCCTTGCAGTGCAAGGGGCACCAGTTCGTTCCCTGGTCAGGAAGACTCCACATGCCATGGAGCAGCTGGACTGGTGTATCCAATTACAAGCCAGTGCACATGCGCCCGGAGCCGGTGCTCTGCTACAGGAGAGGCCACTGCAAAGGGAAGCCCACCCAGGTCAAAGAACAAAGATGGACGAAAATAAATAAATGAAAGGCCAATAAAAGAGGCCAAAATTAAAAAAAAAAAAAAAACAGCCGGGGGAGGGGGCAGAGGTGATGGTGGTCAAGACTACTGATGCCCAGCTCCTCTCTGGGCACTCTGTGTCAGCTCTGAGGGGTGGGGTTCAGAGGTTCTGACCAGCTGTCCAACTGGAAAAGCCAGGAGCAGATGAACGGCCACAACTGCAGCCCTTGGGAGACCTCAGAGCTGGTCCTGGCGTTGCTGTCAATGTCTAACGAACCTCAGCCAACTTCCTTCTCCCCTAAGCTGACGCTCCCCCTCTGCAAAATGTGAGATACTCCTTTATGACACAGAAGCTAAGAAAAATCAGTCTCCTGCTCAAGAGGGACTCTAGGGAAAACCTCTTGTCACCAGAGGGACTGAGGCCATGCCACTGGGCTGGCCAGTAAGTAGGGAGGCAAGAACCAGAGCCAAATGTCCCTCCTCCCCATCAGGTGCCCTGCCTCCAAAACCACATCCTGCACTGGGGGCACTGGGCATCCTGCTTGGAACAGTAAGGATATATAAAATATACTCATTTAATAATAAAGATAAATTATAAAAGTGTACTATATAAATATATCTAAATACCACATATCGAAATCACTGCAAATATTTTAAGAATTAACAAAATTGCACCCTAGAAATGTTAAAAGTACCTCCGGAGTTGTTAGCTTTCACTAAGTTGTCACACGACATCCACTAGGCAAGCATGTCTTGTATATACTAAGCATTCAAGTACTGGAAAAATAAATACTCATCTTGCATTTGTACATGCACACACACACACACACACGCGCGCGCGCGCGGAGGGACAGGCAAAGGATTCCCAAAATCCAGTACCAAGGTTGCATTAGTTGGGAGGCTTCCCTGGTGGTCCAGTGGGTAAAGAGTTCGCCTTGCAGTGCAAGGGGCACCAGTTCGTTCCCTGGTCAGGAAGACTCCACATGCCATGGAGCAGCTGGACTGGTGTATCCAATTACAAGCCAGTGCACATGCGCCCGGAGCCGGTGCTCTGCTACAGGAGAGGCCACTGCAAAGGGAAGCCCACCCAGGTCAAAGAACAAAGATGGACGAAAATAAATAAATGAAAGGCCAATAAAAGAGGCCAAAATTAAAAAAAAAAAAAAAACAGCCGGGGGAGGGGGCAGAGGTGATGGTGGTCAAGACTACTGATGCCCAGCTCCTCTCTGGGCACTCTGTGTCAGCTCTGAGGGGTGGGGTTCAGAGGTTCTGACCAGCTGTCCAACTGGAAAAGCCAGGAGCAGATGAACGGCCACAACTGCAGCCCTTGGGAGACCTCAGAGCTGGTCCTGGCGTTGCTGTCAATGTCTAACGAACCTCAGCCAACTTCCTTCTCCCCTAAGCTGACGCTCCCCCTCTGCAAAATGTGAGATACTCCTTTATGACACAGAAGCTAAGAAAAATCAGTCTCCTGCTCAAGAGGGACTCTAGGGAAAACCTCTTGTCACCAGAGGGACTGAGGCCATGCCACTGGGCTGGCCAGTAAGTAGGGAGGCAAGAACCAGAGCCAAATGTCCCTCCTCCCCATCAGGTGCCCTGCCTCCAAAACCACATCCTGCCCTGGGGGCACTGGGCATCCTGCTTGGAACAGTAATTCCTACAACATCCCCCAGACGCAGCTGATACCTGGCCCCCCAAACTGAGCTGATACCTGGCCGTAATGAGGCTCCTGCTGTGATTGACTACAAGAGAATCTAACTCTCCCCACAAAGATAACAGGTCCCTGGACCAAGGGACTTGGCAGGGAGGAAGGGACAGAAAAGAGGAAGAACAGATTGGTTACCAGCAAGTAGAAGACTTCCAAGTATAAAGTGAGTAAGCAGTCTACTACAAAAGGCACTGCTGACACGGTTATCCGTCCCTTCTAGACCTTTTGCTTACACATTTGATAAAAATTGGTTCAAGTCACAGGTATGCTGTGTCCCTTCACCTCCCTTATTGTACTGTCAGTATATTCTGTTCCTATAAAGATTGAGTGTCGTGAATATCCTATCTCAGTGATAGGCATCTCCCTGACATCCCAGATGTTTTCAATACTTCTGCCCTAAGAACTGTCACAGTGAACATGCTTCAACAATGTCAGATACTGTTCTGGCTGGAGGTTCCTTCTAGCAGCTTTCCGTAAGCAGCTAAGAGGTGGGAATGCAAGCACACTGCTTCCCACTTCCGCAGCTACAAAGCCGTGTCTGTTTCCTGTGAGTTGCGGGCAGGGAGGCAGGATCCAGCTGACTTCCCACTCATCCTCTGCTTGTTCCTTCCAAGGTGTCTGGGGGTTTGGCCCCTGTGCTGACTTTCTGTGGACACCAACCCCTCTGAAGAGGAGCAGATGAACGGCCACAACTGCAGCCCTTGGGAGACCTCAGAGCTGGTCCTGGCGTTGCTGTCAATGTCTAACGAACCTCAGCCAACTTCCTTCTCCCCTAAGCTGACGCTCCCCCTCTGCAAAATGTGAGATACTCCTTTATGACACAGAAGCTAAGAAAAATCAGTCTCCTGCTCAAGAGGGACTCTAGGGAAAACCTCTTGTCACCAGAGGGACTGAGGCCATGCCACTGGGCTGGCCAGTAAGTAGGGAGGCAAGAACCAGAGCCAAATGTCCCTCCTCCCCATCAGGTGCCCTGCCTCCAAAACCACATCCTGCCCTGGGGGCACTGGGCATCCTGCTTGGAACAGTAATTCCTACAACATCCCCCAGACGCAGCTGATACCTGGCCCCCCAAACTGAGCTGATACCTGGCCGTAATGAGGCTCCTGCTGTGATTGACTACAAGAGAATCTAACTCTCCCCACAAAGATAACAGGTCCCTGGACCAAGGGACTTGGCAGGGAGGAAGGGACAGAAAAGAGGAAGAACAGATTGGTTACCAGCAAGTAGAAGACTTCCAAGTATAAAGTGAGTAAGCAGTCTACTACAAAAGGCACTGCTGACACGGTTATCCGTCCCTTCTAGACCTTTTGCTTACACATTTGATAAAAATTGGTTCAAGTCACAGGTATGCTGTGTCCCTTCACCTCCCTTATTGTACTGTCAGTATATTCTGTTCCTATAAAGATTGAGTGTCGTGAATATCCTATCTCAGTGATAGGCATCTCCCTGACATCCCAGATGTTTTCAATACTTCTGCCCTAAGAACTGTCACAGTGAACATGCTTCAACAATGTCAGATACTGTTCTGGCTGGAGGTTCCTTCTAGCAGCTTTCCGTAAGCAGCTAAGAGGTGGGAATGCAAGCACACTGCTTCCCACTTCCGCAGCTACAAAGCCGTGTCTGTTTCCTGTGAGTTGCGGGCAGGGAGGCAGGATCCAGCTGACTTCCCACTCATCCTCTGCTTGTTCCTTCCAAGGTGTCTGGGGGTTTGGCCCCTGTGCTGACTTTCTGTGGACACCAACCCCTCTGAAGAGGAGAGACGCACAATGCTCAGGTTTAACAGAACCCTCAGACTCTGATCTGGGGTTGTTGGTGTCAGGAAAGTCTCTGCTCTTTTGTGGGGGAGAGAAGGTTTAACATTGAGCAAAGATTTAACTTTCAGAACAAAGTTCCTATTCCAGTTGGACGTGAGGACATGGTGCTCAAACTACGTCCCCCTCCTTGATACCTGGGGTTGAGTCACTTCCCAGATAGGGAAAGAGGGGAGAAAAAAAAAAAAGATAAGAACATTAGACAGTATACCTGGAGTGACTCTCCCCTGAGAGAAGTGCCCAGAAAGCTCACTAACCTGCTGTTAGGAATCAAGGTGGTGAAAACCTAGCTCGGGTCATCGATCCTTTAATCAAGACTCCAAATCCATGAGATTCCAAAAACCAAGAGCTTCAACCATTGGGTGGGAAGCCAACCAGTCTGATATGATGTGCCTGATCTGAAGGGGCCTGAGGCTGTTTGCGACTTTACCACAAGCCCTTGAGTGGCTGCTCACAGGTCTGCTGTGGGTCTGATGATGGACCATGGTTCCAGTCCCATGGAGGTGTTGTGGCTCAGTGTGATGTGTGCTCAGAGTGACCTTTCCACAGCCCACCCGGTTATGGGTTGAAATGTGCCCTCCACCCACAAAAAGACATGCTGAAGATTCAACCCCAGAGTACCTGTGAGTGTGGCCTTATTTGGAAATAGGGCTTTGCAGATACAACCAAACTAAGATGAGGTCATCAGGACGGGCCCTCATCCAATGTGACTGGTGTCCTTATAAGAAGGGAAACACAGACGCATAGGGACAATGCTCCCTGACATCCCAGATGTTTTCAATACTTCTGCCCTAAGAACTGTCACATGCTTCAACAATGTCAGATACTGTTCTGGCTGGAGGTTCCTTCTAGCAGCTTTCGTAAGCAGCTAAGAGGTGGGAATGCAAGCACACTGCTTCCCACTTCCGCAGCTACAAAGCCGTGTCTGTTTCCTGTGAGTTGCGGGCAGGGAGGCAGGATCCAGCTGACTTCCCACTCATCCTCTGCTTGTTCCTTCCAAGGTGTCTGGGGGTTTGGCCCCTGTGCTGACTTTCTGTGGACACCAACCCCTCTGAAGAGGAGAGACGCACAATGCTCAGGTTTAACAGAACCCTCAGACTCTGATCTGGGGTTGTTGGTGTCAGGAAAGTCTCTGCTCTTTTGTGGGGGAGAGAAGGTTTAACATTGAGCAAAGATTTAACTTTCAGAACAAAGTTCCTATTCCAGTTGGACGTGAGGACATGGTGCTCAAACTACGTCCACTCCTTGATACCTGGGGTTGAGTCACTTCCCAGATAGGGAAAGAGGGGAGAAAAAAAAAAAAGATAAGAACATTAGACAGTATACCTGGAGTGACTCTCCCCTGAGAGAAGTGCCCAGAAAGCTCACTAACCTGCTGTTAGGAATCAAGGTGGTGAAAACCTAGCTCGGGTCATCGATCCTTTAATCAAGACTCCAAATCCATGAGATTCCAAAAACCAAGAGCTTCAACCATTGGGTGGGAAGCCAACCAGTCTGATATGATGTGCCTGATCTGAAGGGGCCTGAGGCTGTTTGCGACTTTACCACAAGCCCTTGAGTGGCTGCTCACAGGTCTGCTGTGGGTCTGATGATGGACCATGGTTCCAGTCCCATGGAGGTGTTGTGGCTCAGTGTGATGTGTGCTCAGAGTGACCTTTCCACAGCCCACCCGGTTATGGGTTGAAATGTGCCCTCCACCCACAAAAAGACATGCTGAAGATTCAACCCCAGAGTACCTGTGAGTGTGGCCTTATTTGGAAATAGGGCTTTGCAGATACAACCAAACTAAGATGAGGTCATCAGGACGGGCCCTCATCCAATGTGACTGGTGTCCTTATAAGAAGGGGAAACACAGACGCATAGGGACAATGCCATGTGACTGCAGAGGCAGAGACTGAAATGCTGCAGCTGCAAGTTCAGGAACGCCTGGAACTACCAGAAGCTGGCAGAGGCAAGAAGGACCCTCCCTTAAGGCTTCCAGGGGAGTACAGCCCTGCCAACAGGGGAGCACAGCCTTGCCAGCACTTTGATTTCAGACTGTTAGCCTCCAGAACAATGAGAGAGTACATTTCTGCAGTTTTGTGTGTATGTGTGTGTGTGTTTCATTTTGGCTGCGCTGAGTTTTCTGCACAACTTGCAGGCTTAACTACCCTGTATCATGTGGTAGTTCCCCAACCAGGGTTCGAACCTGTGTCCTTTGCATTGGAAGGCGGATTCTTAACCACTGGACCACTGAGAAAGTCCCAAGCTTCTGTAGTTTTAAGCCACCAAGTTTGTGGTACTTAGTTACAGAAGCCCTGGGTGACAGATATACTCTCATCCCTGCCACCCAAAGATCTTAATTCTCAAACACATCTGGACTCAAGGACCAAGGGCCATGGAAGGGTCATTTCAAGCACTGTTTTATTCTGACTATTTCAAAGCAACTCTTGGTGTCATTCATTCTTTCTGGCCACTGGTTATCTATATAAATTTGTGAAGATTTTGTAACAAACTTTTTGTATAGAGCACAGGACACATGGTTTGCCTTTACAATTAGCAAAACAGGGGAATTTCCTAGCAGTCCAGTGGTTAAGAATCAGTGCTTCCACTACAGGGGACATAGGTTCAATCACTGGTCAGGGAACTAAGATCCCACATGTTGCACATTATGACAAAACAGAAAAAAAATTGCAAAACTGTTTTTAAAAAATCCTCCAAGTACATGCTTGATGGGAGAACCAACATTCCAATGATGTTGAGGCAGTACTACATTTAAACAGAAGACAGCTGGCAACATCCAAAAGGCTGGAAAATTAACCATGGTTAGTAAGTAATTGGATTATCTATTAAGATTTAGTATTGCGAAAAAAAGAGTGAAAAAGGAGGAGCAACCAAACTAAGATGAGGTCATCAGGACGGGCCCTCATCCAATGTGACTGGTGTCCTTATAAGAAGGGGAAACACAGACGCATAGGGACAATGCCATGTGACTGCAGAGGCAGAGACTGAAATGCTGCAGCTGCAAGTTCAGGAACGCCTGGAACTACCAGAAGCTGGCAGAGGCAAGAAGGACCCTCCCTTAAGGCTTCCAGGGGAGTACAGCCCTGCCAACAGGGGAGCACAGCCTTGCCAGCACTTTGATTTCAGACTGTTAGCCTCCAGAACAATGAGAGAGTACATTTCTGCAGTTTTGTGTGTATGTGTGTGTGTGTGTTTCATTTTGGCTGCGCTGAGTTTTCTGCACAACTTGCAGGCTTAACTACCCTGTATCATGTGGTAGTTCCCCAACCAGGGTTCGAACCTGTGTCCTTTGCATTGGAAGGCGGATTCTTAACCACTGGACCACTGAGAAAGTCCCAAGCTTCTGTAGTTTTAAGCCACCAAGTTTGTGGTACTTAGTTACAGAAGCCCTGGGTGACAGATATACTCTCATCCCTGCCACCCAAAGATCTTAATTCTCAAACACATCTGGACTCAAGGACCAAGGGCCATGGAAGGGTCATTTCAAGCACTGTTTTATTCTGACTATTTCAAAGCAACTCTTGGTGTCATTCATTCTTTCTGGCCACTGGTTATCTATATAAATTTGTGAAGATTTTGTAACAAACTTTTTGTATAGAGCACAGGACACATGGTTTGCCTTTACAATTAGCAAAACAGGGGAATTTCCTAGCAGTCCAGTGGTTAAGAATCAGTGCTTCCACTACAGGGGACATAGGTTCAATCACTGGTCAGGGAACTAAGATCCCACATGTTGCACATTATGACAAAACAGAAAAAAAATTGCAAAACTGTTTTTAAAAAATCCTCCAAGTACATGCTTGATGGGAGAACCAACATTCCAATGATGTTGAGGCAGTACTACATTTAAACAGAAGACAGCTGGCAACATCCAAAAGGCTGGAAAATTAACCATGGTTAGTAAGTAATTGGATTATCTATTAAGATTTAGTATTGCGAAAAAAAAAGAGTGAAAAAAGGAGGTTAATGGTGAAGCGTGTGCACATGCATGTGTGTGTGTAACTTCCTTACTTGTTTACCTAGCAGATACCAAATAAATGTGTCTGACATACGTCAGAAACCACAGGGAATACAATAAAGCTCTAATGAGAAACAGAACCATACACTCTTTTTTTTTTTAAACCTTTATTTTACTTTTAATTTTTACAGAGTTTTATTGTTTACAGACATGCATGTTCTCAGATTAGTCACATGTATATCCCCCCCTTCCCTCCCCTCCCGACCATCACACAGCAAGCACCCCTGAAGGATCCCCTTTTCTCACAGAGCAATGACTAGAGCTATTTTCTTCACTTATGATAGTACAGACCTTCATGCTACTTCCTTTACGCCTCTCACCCACTGTTCCTTCCCCACAATGTCCATATGTCCACTGCCCATGTCTGTCTTTCTGTCGCTTCACTGCATGTGCCATCATCACCATCCTACTAGATTCCATATATATGTGTTAATATACTGTATTTGTCCTTCTCTTTCTGACTGACTTCACTTTTTAGGATACGTTCTAGATCCAGCCACCTCATGAGGGCTGATTCTTCTGCATTTCTCTTTACAGCTGTGTAGTATTCCATTGTATATATGTACCAGAGCTTTTGGATCCATTCGTTCATCGATGGGCATCTAGAGAACCATACACTCTTAAGTGGGAGGTAACAGAGGGACAAAATGATCTCCTCCCAGTTCTGACAATTTCTCTTTGGCACGAAACTTGCCTCCTGTTCTCCTACCCAATCAAGACTGGAGTTTTAGTTCTTGTATCATTTTTGATCACAGATGAAAATTATCACTTTGAAATATTCCATTTACAGCAAGGTAGTCCATGGATTGATGGGAGACACAGAGATGGACGTATGAAGGCATTCACTGAATTGTCATCATGCTAACTGCCAACACCGACTCATCAACCACAGGAGATGAGCACGGACAGAATGATGCCCCCCGCCCTGCCCCAAAGAAACGGACATCCTAAATCCAAGAGCCTGTGGATATGTAACTTACATGGCAAAGGGGAATTAAGGGAAGAAATGGAGTTCAGGACCATAAAGTAAAGAGGCTGTCTTAGGATATCTGACGGAGCTCAGTATAATCTCAAGGGTCCTTTAAAAGGTAAACAGAGGCAGAGAGGAGGTCAGAGTGAGGCCAAGTGAGAGGGACTCATCCTGCCATTGCTAGCTTGGAACATGGAAGAGGGGCCACCAGCCAAAGAATAGAGCCCACCTTTACAAGACGAATGGAGCAGAAATGGATCCTCTTGAGCCTCCAGAAAAGAAGAGAGTCCTGGTTTTGGTTTTAGCTCAGGAAGACCTGGCACAGGATTTCTATGAAACTGTAAGAGAATACATTTACATTGTCCCAAACCACTATGTGTGTGTAATTTGTTGCTGCAAAAGCAGGAAATACAGGCACTATGAAAAGTTAAGTTTATTCTAACTATGGAATAGTTATGCTGTCATAATTAAGAACAAGTAACGATGGTCACAGGCATTTCATAGCAGAAAACAGGATGGGATGAACATGATCCCCATGCTGCTTGCTGAGAAGACCCACCCCAAGTCTCGGCTGCTCCAGAAATGACAGAAGCACATAACCCCGAGTAACACAGAGGGCTCTGGGGGTGGAACTGACAACACAGTCTTCGTACAATGAACCTGTTTCTCAGTTTCTATGATAAATGGTTGTTTATCCTCCAGAAAGAAAAAGTACTGAAAATCTGGCAGAGATCTGCCCCTCTAGGGCAACTGTGACAGGCTCCTTCACGCCTGAACCAGGGAAGGCCTGAGATGGACAACCTCTTTCAGAGAAATAACAAAGAGCACATGGCAGGGAAAAGAGGTCAGAAGACCACCAAAGTTCAAAGGTTCTTGTTCAGGTGAACTTCAAGGACAAAGACATTTTTGTATCTGTCTCAAAAGGCTGAGTCCTAGGCACACAGCGGGCCCTCCTGGCACTGGCAGTTTATTTGAAAGTTGCTGATCTGTTGAAAACTACTCTACAAGTCCAAGTCACATCTCCCAAGTTACCAAAACTGTTTGATTAGTTATCCGGTTACATCATAAATCCAAGAGCCTGTGGATATGTAACTTACATGGCAAAGGGAATTAAGGAAGAAAGGGAGTTCAGGACCATAAAGTAAAGAGGCTGTCTTAGGATATCTGACGGAGCTCAGTATAATCTCAAGGGTCCTTTAAAAGGTAAACAGAGGCAGAGAGGAGGTCAGAGTGAGGCCAAGTGAGAGGGACTCATCCTGCCATTGCTAGCTTGGAACATGGAAGAGGGGCCACCAGCCAAAGAATAGAGCCCACCTTTACAAGACGAATGGAGCAGAAATGGATCCTCTTGAGCCTCCAGAAAAGAAGAGAGTCCTGGTTTTGGTTTTAGCTCAGGAAGACCTGGCACAGGATTTCTATGAAACTGTAAGAGAATACATTTACATTGTCCCAAACCACTATGTGTGTGTAATTTGTTGCTGCAAAAGCAGGAAATACAGGCACTATGAAAAGTTAAGTTTATTCTAACTATGGAATAGTTATGCTGTCATAATTAAGAACAAGTAACGATGGTCACAGGCATTTCATAGCAGAAAACAGGATGGGATGAACATGATCCCCATGCTGCTTGCTGAGAAGACCCACCCCAAGTCTCGGCTGCTCCAGAAATGACAGAAGCACATAACCCCGAGTAACACAGAGGGCTCTGGGGGTGGAACTGACAACACAGTCTTCGTACAATGAACCTGTTTCTCAGTTTCTATGATAAATGGTTGTTTATCCTCCAGAAAGAAAAAGTACTGAAAATCTGGCAGAGATCTGCCCCTCTAGGGCAACTGTGACAGGCTCCTTCACGCCTGAACCAGGGAAGGCCTGAGATGGACAACCTCTTTCAGAGAAATAACAAAGAGCACATGGCAGGGAAAAGAGGTCAGAAGACCACCAAAGTTCAAAGGTTCTTGTTCAGGTGAACTTCAAGGACAAAGACATTTTTGTATCTGTCTCAAAAGGCTGAGTCCTAGGCACACAGCGGGCCCTCCTGGCACTGGCAGTTTATTTGAAAGTTGCTGATCTGTTGAAAACTACTCTACAAGTCCAAGTCACATCTCCCAAGTTACCAAAACTGTTTGATTAGTTATCCGGTTACATCATATAGTGACCAGTCTGCCTTAACAGTATCATTACCTTATCGGCAAATGAATGAATAAAGAAGCTCTGGTACGTATATACAATGGAATTTTTCTCAGGGGCTAGAAGACATGCAAATGATTCAGTCCTAATGAGATGAGTGAATCTAAACCTATTATACACAGTGAAGTAAGTCAAAAAGAGAAGGACAAATACAGTACACTAACACATATATATAGAATCTAGTAAGCTCAATAAATACACACGCAGGCATTGATGGAAAACAGTCATAGAGAACAGACTTATGGACGTTACGGAGAGGGAAGAGTGGGTGAGAGATATGGAAAGAGCAACACGGAACCCTATACTATCCTATGTAAAAGAGATAACTATTGTCAATGTGCTGTGGGACTAAGGGATTGTGCACTGGGGATACGCCACAGCCTGAAGGCGTGGGATGGGGAGGAATGGGATATACGTATGACTAATCTGGAACTATACATATCTGTATACAAAACTCTGCAAATACAAAAAAAGCAAAATAGGGTTTCCCTAGCGGTCCAGTGGGTGTAGAGTCCGCCTGGCAGTGCAGGGGACACCAGTTTGATCCCTGGCCCGGGAAGATCCCACATGCTGCACAGCAGCTGGACCAGTGTGTCCAATCAGGAGCCAGCATTCTGAGTGCATGTGCCCAGAGCCGGCGCTCTGCAGCAAGAGAGGCCACTGTGATGGGAGGCCCACAAAGGCCGATGGGACAAGTTTTACTGAAATCTGCAGAGATCTGCCCCTCTAGGGCAACTGTGACAGGCTCCTTCACGCCTGAACCAGGGAAGGCCTGAGATGGACAACCTCTTTCAGAGAAATAACAAAGAGCACATGGCAGGGAAAAGAGGTCAGAAGACCACCAAAGTTCAAAGGTTCTTGTTCAGGTGAACTTCAAGGACAAAGACATTTTTGTATCTGTCTCAAAAGGCTGAGTCCTAGGCACACAGCGGGCCCTCCTGGCACTGGCAGTTTATTTGAAAGTTGCTGATCTGTTGAAAACTACTCTACAAGTCCAAGTCACATCTCCCAAGTTACCAAAACTGTTTGATTAGTTATCCGGTTACATCATATAGTGACCAGTCTGCCTTAACAGTATCATTACCTTATCGGCAAATGAATGAATAAAGAAGCTCTGGTACGTATATACAATGGAATTTTTCTCAGGGGCTAGAAGACATGCAAATGATTCAGTCCTAATGAGATGAGTGAATCTAAACCTATTATACACAGTGAAGTAAGTCAAAAAGAGAAGGACAAATACAGTACACTAACACATATATATAGAATCTAGTAAGCTCAATAAATACACACGCAGGCATTGATGGAAAACAGTCATAGAGAACAGACTTATGGACGTTACGGAGAGGGAAGAGTGGGTGAGAGATATGGAAAGAGCAACACGGAACCCTATACTATCCTATGTAAAAGAGATAACTATTGTCAATGTGCTGTGGGACTAAGGGATTGTGCACTGGGGATACGCCACAGCCTGAAGGCGTGGGATGGGGAGGAATGGGATATACGTATGACTAATCTGGAACTATACATATCTGTATACAAAACTCTGCAAATACAAAAAAAGCAAAATAGGGTTTCCCTAGCGGTCCAGTGGGTGTAGAGTCCGCCTGGCAGTGCAGGGGACACCAGTTTGATCCCTGGCCCGGGAAGATCCCACATGCTGCACAGCAGCTGGACCAGTGTGTCCAATCAGGAGCCAGCATTCTGAGTGCATGTGCCCAGAGCCGGCGCTCTGCAGCAAGAGAGGCCACTGTGATGGGAGGCCCACAAAGGCCAAGGAATAAAGATGGATGAAAATCAATAAATAAAAAACCTTTAAGAGGACAAAATTTAAAAAAAAAAAAAAGGCAAAATAAAAAACTTGTGAGTGTAAGAAAAAAAAAGAAAAAAACATTATCATTCCCTTAAGCCCCGATACCTTTAGTGTAATTTGAATGCAACATTTTTAAGAAACACATAGTGTTACAACAGAAAACCCTATACCCAATTGGATGTTTTGAGACCTGCCTGGGCACCGAAGGGGCTGAAACTGACCACGCTGAAAGTTTTGACCAGTCCCAATCGGCCAAATGGCATTCTGAATATGTCCGATGATAATTACACAAAGAACACTGATACGTGGACATAATTTGGTACTATTTATTCCTACCAAAACACTAAAGTAAATTCTGCAATCCGGACAAAAACAGTGATTACTAAAATGTCCTGAGGAACAGTTTCACGACCCTAAGCATGAGTGAGCACCGTGCTTGCATAGAGACAAGAATGTGTGGACATACCTGTCATTTTTTCAAAAGCACCACCAATGATGTGTGACGCGCCCAGCTATGTCACTAATAGGTTACTCGTCACCAGTATTTTCCCACCATGAAAGCTTCAGACATTTCTTAAAGCCTCTCCTCTAGAAAATACCACGCCAGATGTTCGTGGTTTTTTCTTTTTAAACAAAGTTCCACCCAATTTTTACAATAACTGCCATGTTACATAATTTACAAAAGAAAAAAAAAAACAAGGAAAGGTACCCAAAATGACCTGCTTCCAAAACTGTACAAAAGAGAAGCCAAAGGCCACTTTCATTTAATATATGTAAGGAAATCTTGCCTAAAATATTAGCAGAATACAAATACAGCAGTGTAGTTAAAATGAAAAATGTTACCTTAGTAAGGTTTATCTCAAAAATAAGTGGATAGTTCAACATGAAGTGATGTACTGTATTTCATTACATTAAGAGTTTTAAGATACTAACAGATGCAAAACCTTTGCCAAAAATTCAGCTCATACGTAATGGTAAATAAAACAAAGCAAAATCCTACATCCAAGCTTGTTTTTGTCAGACAATATTTATGAATAAAGCACTAGACGCACTCCCATTTAAAGTGGGAACAAGAGAAGGACACCTGCTATCATCAATATTATTCTACTTTGTGGGCTTCCCCTGGTGGTCCAGTGGGTAAGGACACCGCCTTGCAGTGCAAGGGGCGCCGGTTCGAGCCCTGGCCTGGGAAGATCCCACGTGCCGCAGAGCGGCTGGACTGATGTGTCCAACTACCGAGCCAGAGCTCTGGAGCGCATGCGCCCAGAGCCGGCGCTCTGCAACGACAGATGCCACCGCGATGGGAGGCCCACAGGAGCCAAAGAACAAAGACGGATGAACATAGAGAAACGAAAGACCAAAAGAAGTGGCCCACCTGCTCCCTTCCCTCCCCAACCCGACCGCCGCCCAAAATAAATAAATAAATAAATCTTTATTCTACTTTGTACAGAACGTCTGGTGCAATTAAACAGGAAATACAGTGGAGGGGCTTCTAATGTTTGGGTTAGCTTCCAAGGTTGGCTTGTTGAGTGGGAACATCTACATGAAGGAAAACAGTTTTGAAAGCCTCACTAAAGGGTTAAAGAAATATGAGCCTCTGTGTGTGTGTGTGTGTGCGCTTGCTAAGAGGTGTCCAACGCTTTGTGACCCCATGCACTGTAGTTCACCAGGCTCCTCTGTCCACGGGATCTCCCAGGCAAGAATACTGAAGTGGCTTGCCATTTCCTCCTCCAGGGGATCTTCCCAAAAGAGAAAGATAGAAAGTTTGCAAAACCTACATGAAGGAAAATAGTTTTAAAAGCCTCACTAGCAGGTTAAACAAATATGAATCTTAACAACGGATAAACAGGAGATTTTTTAAGATGCTAGTTCTCCTCAAGTTAAAACTCCCACAGGATTTAAGAGCTGTGACTTGGAGGGGGAAAGTCTTAACAGCCATGATAATATTGAAAACAATGTGTCAGGACTTGCTATAGGGTAGGATAAAACCTATAAAATTATAATAATCAAAATAGCTATTAACACAGGAATACAGACCTTGAAAAATCAGAAAAGTGTATGTAACTAAATCTGGATATTTATAAATTTAGATGCCATTACAAGGCATTTCAATGGGATAAGCAGCCATATATTTAGACAAAAATGGACAGCACATCAAAACATGCACACAAAGTACCACATGACTCCCAAAATACCCACTTTAGCTCCTCTCTTGTTTCTTCACCTCCTTGCATTGGTTTGAAGCTCTTATTCAATCGCTCCAAACCCTCCTCTCTTCATCTTCCCTGCCTTTTCCTGACTATCATTAGGCTGGATGATGCAAGGTAAAACTCACCACTCTCACTAGCCGGTTTCCCATTCTGGTCCACAGAACCAGACGAGAGTTCACACACAGCTGCAGCTCACAGATAAGGCTACATTCACAAGCATTCAAGCAGCCAAGAGAAGGACCAGGAATCAGAAGGCTAAATGCTCTGTTGGACAAGAAAATTAGAAAAGCACGAGCTCATCAAGCCCCGTCCCTGGCCCCTGTGAAAGGGAGGGAGTCTAAGACGACCCCACGTGACACTCAAGCCCCTAACTCTCCATGAACAACCAGAGTGCAGGGCTAGCCCAAGTACCAGCCTTCCACTCACATTCTACTTGAAAAGCCATCAGGGACTTCCCTGGTGGTCCAGTGCCTAAGAGTCCACATTCCCAATGCAGGGGGGCCAGGTTTGATCCCTGGTCAGGGAACTAAGGTACCACATGCCACCACTAAAAGATCCTTCGAGCTGCAACTAAGACCCAGTGCAGTCGAATAAAAATATGCATTAAAAAGAGAAGGAAAGCCATCAAAACACATATAGAGAGCACACTAGTGGGGAGAAAGAAGCTGGAAGGCAAAGTTAGGGGTAGGGGAATAACAGACACAAACTACTATGTATAAAATAGATAAGCTATGATGATGTATTATACAGCACAGGGAACACAGCCAATATTTTATAATAGCTAAAAATGGAGTATAACCTTTAAAAATTGTGAACCTCTATGCTGTACATCTGAAACATGATATGGTATATCAGCTGTATCTCAAATTTTTTTTTTTTTTTTGGCCACTTCTATCAATCTTTCGTTTATCTATTTCCATCCATCTTTGTTCCTTGGCCTGCATGGGCCTCCCATTGCAGTGGCCTCTCTCCTCACAGAGCACTGGCTCTGAGCGCATGACGGCTTCCCCCGTGGTCCAGTGGGTAAGCGCACCACCTTGCAGTGCAAGGAGCGCCAGTTCGATCCCTGGCCTGGGAAGATCCCACGTGTCGCGGAGCGGCTGGACCAATGTGTCCAATTACCGAGCCAGAGCTCTGGAGTGCATGCGCCCAGAGCCGGTGCTCTGCGACAACAGAGGCCACTGCGATGGGAGGCCCACACGGGCCAAAGAACAAAGATGGATTTAAATAGGTAAATGAAAGACTAATAGAACCCGCCCCCTCCCCCCCCCCCAAATATGCAGAAAATTAAAGCAATCACAGTGAATTATTTCAGTGTCTCCACGGGGAATCCTTAGACGCAGTTTTCTTAAATGAAGAACCACCTCCCACTTCAGAAAAATTTTTTTCTTTGTAG
Organism: Tragulus kanchil; assembly: GCA_022376925.1. NCBI lineage: Eukaryota > Metazoa > Chordata > Mammalia > Artiodactyla > Tragulidae > Tragulus > Tragulus kanchil. Next base: position 90,726,448 of record JAIOJX010000005.1, on the reverse strand, counting down.
GCAAAGAGCTGACTCACAATCATGACTGCCCATTTAGGCCAGGCCATGAAGGAAAGGAAAGAAAAAAAGAGGGGGGAAGACATGGCTGGAATGCTCAGAGGGAAGGTATATCTCTTTGGCCACCTCAAATTCTTTTTAGAAGCAAATGCACTATAAATTAGCAGGTATCATCTCTTCATAAGATCAAACCATTACATCCAAAGGGCCATTAAGAAATTTGGGTCACTGTTATAATTGCCCTTACTCAACAAGTAAGGAGAGAAGGATCTGGTGAGAATGACTGAAGGCCGCAGGCCCATGTGACTTCACAAGGATTGCCTAAAACTCTAAAATCCAGTCCCCACAGAGCAACCCAGTCACTTAAGAAGCCTGGAAACAAGGATCTAAAGGGTAATGTTCTAAAAATACCTTCCGTTCAGAATTCTTATCCAGTATCTTAAGGCATCAGTATCTCCTAAAAGTCAATCCTATTTTAAGAACACCCATACTGTAAAGTGTAGATTTATGGAAAACAAAAGCCTAGAAGTTTTCCTTGAAAAAGGGAAAAAGAAAACAGCAGGCCTCAACATCCATGAGCTTCTCTGAGGCTCACAGTGGAAGCTCAACATTGCAAACTGCTGTGACACCACTAGGGCATGATATTCTCCCTCAGGACATGAACAATCTCACAGAACATCCACAGCAAACAAGGTCACTCTGAGACAACGACAAAATGAGACAAAACAAGATCACCATGAAACCCACGAAGTGCCTAACATCCCCTCTGTCCGCTCAAATCAGGCACTGCTGCTTCCCTACCAATTAACCAATTACAGCTTTCACACGACTCTACTCTGCCCTCTTTCCAGATAAGATGTATTGAGATACCCAACCATAGGACTCTGTCACTTTCCAAAAACACCCAATCTAGAAGGAACCTGTGCTTCTGCGGACCCTCCCAAGACAAAAAAAAATGAAAAAAATGGAAGCGTTAGTTGTTCAGTCATGTCCAGCTCTTTGCAATCCCACGGACTATAGCCCACCAGGCTCCTCTGTCCATAGAATTCTCCAGGCAAAAATACTGGAGTGGGGCTTCCCTGGTAGCTCAGTGGTAAAGAGTTCGCCTGCCAATGCAGGAAGATCCCACGTTGCAGAGCAACTAAGCCCGTGAACCACAATGATTGAGCCTGTGCTCTAGAGCCTCAGAGCCACAACTACTGAGCCCACGTGCTTCAACTATTGAAGCCCAGGAGCCCTAGAGCCCGAGTTCCACAATAAAAGAAGTCACTGCAACAAGAAGTCTGCTCACTTCAACTAGAGTAGCCCCCACTCCCTGCAACTAGAGAAGAGCAGCAGTGAAAACCAAGAATAGCCAAAAATAAATAAATACATAAAATCTTAAAAATAAATTCAGGATTTAAAAATATATATATTGGAGCGGGTAGCCATTCCACTTCCTGACCCAGGGATCGAACCCATGTCTCCAGCATTGTAGGCAGAATTCTTTACCATCTGAGCCATGAGGGAAGCCCAAGATGGCTCAAGCCCAAATCCTACAGTAGGTGTTTTCCAACCCCTTCTAACTCTCCAGCCAGTCTTCTTCACTACAATGAGTGGTGGCTCAGTCATTAAATCGTGTCTGACTGTGTGACCCCATGGATTGTGTAGCCCATCTGGCTCCTCTGACCATGGGATTCTCCAAGCAAGAATACTGGAGTGGTTTGCCATTTCCTCCAGGGGATTTTCCCAAACCAAGCATCGAACCCAGGTCTCCTGCATTGCAGGCAGATTCTTTATGAACTGAGCCACCAGGGAAACTAACTACAATGAGGAATATACACAATTTGTTGAGTGACAGGGGTGTTCCCGATGATCTAAACCCACGAAGTGCCTAACATCCCTCTGTCCGCTCAAATCAGGCACTGCTGCTTCCTACCAATTAACCAATTACAGCTTTACACGACTCTACTCTGCCCTCTTTCCAGATAAGATGTATTGAGATACCCAACCATAGGACTCTGTCACTTTCCAAAAACACCCAATCTAGAAGGAACCTGTGCTTCTGCGGACCCTCCCAAGACAAAAAAAAATGAAAAAAATGGAAGCGTTAGTTGTTCAGTCATGTCCAGCTCTTTGCAATCCCACGGACTATAGCCCACCAGGCTCCTCTGTCCATAGAATTCTCCAGGCAAAAATACTGGAGTGGGGCTTCCCTGGTAGCTCAGTGGTAAAGAGTTCGCCTGCCAATGCAGGAAGATCCCACGTTGCAGAGCAACTAAGCCCGTGAACCACAATGATTGAGCCTGTGCTCTAGAGCCTCAGAGCCACAACTACTGAGCCCACGTGCTTCAACTATTGAAGCCCAGGAGCCCTAGAGCCCGAGTTCCACAATAAAAGAAGTCACTGCAACAAGAAGTCTGCTCACTTCAACTAGAGTAGCCCCCACTCCCTGCAACTAGAGAAGAGCAGCAGTGAAAACCAAGAATAGCCAAAAATAAATAAATACATAAAATCTTAAAAATAAATTCAGGATTTAAAAATATATATATTGGAGCGGGTAGCCATTCCACTTCCTGACCCAGGGATCGAACCCATGTCTCCAGCATTGTAGGCAGAATTCTTTACCATCTGAGCCATGAGGGAAGCCCAAGATGGCTCAAGCCCAAATCCTACAGTAGGTGTTTTCCAACCCCTTCTAACTCTCCAGCCAGTCTTCTTCACTACAATGAGTGGTGGCTCAGTCATTAAATCGTGTCTGACTGTGTGACCCCATGGATTGTGTAGCCCATCTGGCTCCTCTGACCATGGGATTCTCCAAGCAAGAATACTGGAGTGGTTTGCCATTTCCTCCAGGGGATTTTCCCAAACCAAGCATCGAACCCAGGTCTCCTGCATTGCAGGCAGATTCTTTATGAACTGAGCCACCAGGGAAACTAACTACAATGAGGAATATACACAATTTGTTCAGTGACAGGTGTGTTCCCGATGATCTTTTGCCAAGGACACACTGTTCACTCTGCGAATTTCTAACTTCTTTCCCGATACTGAATACATTTACATTTGATAAAATCAAATTTTATTTCATTTACAAACTTTTCAGGATCCTAGCTATTGCGTAGAAGCACATTCCATCTGTAAGATACCACATCTCTGATGGAGACCCTGAATGTATCAAGATTTTCAATTCATTCTTTTAAAAGTACCGAAAGGCAATTCCCTGAATATAGACTCCTTTATACCAGGTCCCTGAAAATCCAGAAAGCTTTTTCTTAAGTTCAAAGCACAGAAAACTGTAAGAACATCTAATTGACTATATTTTCCAAATGTACAAGTTTTGAAAATTCTAATGGTACACTAAAGGGATTTTATAGCCCTAAAGTATAAATAGTTTTCAAAGACATTTTAAGTCCCGAGACCTAAGGGAGAGACCAACAACATGGATGAATTTCACAGACATAATGGTGGAAGAAAGTCAAATATTAAAGAGCACATAATGTAAGATTCCAATTAAACAGAGTTCAAAGACAGTGGGTACTTTCAGAGCAATCATGACTGAAAGGCTCAAAGAAGGTCCAGGGTGTCTGTTCCATATCTTGATCTCAGATTTCTCTGGCGGTCTAGTGGTTAAGAATCCACCTTCCAACATAGGGAACACAGGTTCCATCCCTGGTCAGGGAACTAAGGTCCCACATGCACTGGAGCAACTAAACCCCCTACCCCAGTCACAGCTACCAAGCCAGTGTACTCGAGTCTGCACACCACAAACCAAGAAAGGCTGTGTGTGACAACAAAGACCCAGTGCAGCCAAAAAAAGTTATACGAACAAGTGCCTTCAATCTGTGAAAGATCATCAAGCCATATGTTTAGCCTATGTGTAAATTATTTAAGTTATAGTTGAAAAGTTATTTAAAAGGGAAGGATGAAGCAGCAGGATGTCACCGAGCAGCCTGCACCTAACCGAGACTCTGGAAGTAGCAGAGGTCCATGTTTAAGGCCAGTTTCTGAACCTCTCTGAGTCTAACTTTTGAGGAGCACTGCTTATACTTCACGGGGTTCCACTGAGGACTGCACAGGATGACGCTTGTTCACAGCCCGGTGCCCAGAACATGGTCATTCCACCCACTGGATGTCCTGCCATCCAGTCTCCACCCAGGGTATGCTTCCTGCAATCGGAGAGGGTGGTCAACTCTGACATGATCCAAGGAGACAGCACAGAATGGATCGATGTCTGACCGACCACATCTGCGCTCCCTTTATCTCCTTTTCCCCCAACCTGTGCCTCTGGTCCTGTTCGGCAAGGCTCGGCAGGCTCCTCCAGGCGCTCCTGCCTCTGACCATCTCCACAACCTCTACTGGGTCCAGGTAACACCTATCCTCATTCTTAAAACCCCACAGTGCTGTCTATACCATACATCAAGACCCTTCCTACTGCCTTCACTTTGTTCTCACAGATGCAAGCCTTGAAGGGTGCACACATCCCACTAACATTGGGGGCCCCAGTACCTGAAGTCACCCCAGGTCCTAGCAGCCAGAGCTCTCTGGAAGAGACAGGGAGGCCTGGGGATTTTTCTGAGACGTAAGCATGCACTGGAGTGTGACATGTCCTATAAGACCTAAGATGAAAATGTCTTTAAGATGAGCAGTATGTTCAAGGCAGTATATTCCAAAGAAGAAAGCAAGCAGTGGGACTCTGGGTAGGGGAAATTGCACCCACTTCGTCCTGATGACCCAGAAGCAGCATGAGGAGTCTGGATAATGAGACCTGTTCCTCTAAGGGATCAGCTGAGGGCACACTGCAACTTCAGGTGAAGTTTTGCAGGGTTTGGGGCAGAGGCGGGGGCCCACACTGTGCAGCTCATGGGATCTTAGTTTCCTGACCAGGGACTAAACCTAGGTCCTCAGCAGAGAAAGCGTTGAGTCCTAACCACTGGACCACCGGGACCACTCCCAAGTTCATATTTATTCACCAATTCATTCTCAGGTTCATGGGGGCTCTCTGCATCAACATGTAAGGTTTTTAAAAGGGAAAGAGGTACAAACCATCACAAGGGGAAAAAAGAGTCTTAAGAGTCAAAGTTAAAAGGTACACAGATGCTCATCAACAAGTTCTCTGCATTTTGAAAATCCAGTTCTGACTGTCCCAGCAGCCAAGCAGTTTGTGTTGCCTGAAAGCTGGGCGGCTTTACTTGGTATTAAGACCTAAGAACACAGTGTCATCTGTGAGTCTCCATAAAGAGGACACGGTGTGACAGGGTGGATAGCAGCCTCAAAAATACTCTCTCTTGTGTCCCTGTTCTGGGGAGATGTGCACTGAATGCTTGGGAATGAAGTGGCCTGATATCTGAAACCTCCTTTCAGATGGCTGGGCAAAAGGAAACAGAGACAGAGAGAGGAAGGGAGGAAAGGAGAGGTGTGTGTGATGGAATCCTGTGTTAAAACTGGGTAAGCTGTATAGGTGAGCAGTATAGGGGTGTTCACTGTCCTGATTTGTCTACTTTTTTCTGGCCACACACAGCTTGTGGGATCTTAGTTCCCCAACCAGGATCAAACCCGGGGCCACAGTAATAAAGGCATCAAGCCTTAGCCACTGGACGGCTGGGGAATCTCCTGCTCTGTCTACATTTTTTTTAATTGAATAGATGTGTGTGTGTCTGTGTGTGTGTGTGTGTCTGTGTGTAGGAAAAGAAAAAAGGTTACCCAAAATATCATTACCCCCAGAGTACAGTGAATCACAGGGATTCTGAAGGGTCGTGTCAGGTTAGCAATGTACTGGGTTCATTACCCATGTTGCTCTCTCTCCATTTCTTTGTACAAGCAATGGCCTCAGGACCCTAGGACTGAAGTTTAGCCGTGAATAGAAATGTGACAGTGAAGTTAGGGGACCAGGAAGGGAGATAAATGTGCCCTTTTGTGACTGTCAAGTGAGTGAATGGCATTGACACTTTGGAAAGGATGGGAGGGTCAAAACCAGACACACTCGGACAATGACCAAAGGTCACGAGTGGTAGTAAAAGCAGTGCAAGTACCTTCCATGGGAGCTGCCACCTCACGTGGCTCTGTGTTTACAAATCCAGCCCTCTCTCTTCCTCCTCTTCGCATGTTCCTTTTCTGTCGACTGAACCCATGTAAGCAGGAGTTAATGACAGAAAAACTATTACTAAGTAGTAAATTTTACTCAAGGTTGCTCAAATGATAAATCCTGTCCAACTGAACCATAACATCAATAGCCTGTGTTCCTTTTACCAGTTTGACTTATATAATTTGAAGTGAGTTCAATTGATCACTTATTTAATGAGGACATCTACTTTAAAATTCCCTAAAATATACTTGAGAACATGGGGCTAAGATTCCTATCATGACAGTAAACTGATGGAGATGAAGGTAGAGCCTATTTTATGAAACAGAGCCTGTACTGTAAATCAATTATATGCCAATAAAAATTTTAAAAATGAAACTGAAACTATAGGCTTTGGGAACACTAAACACAAGATAAAATTTAATGTGCCATTGCCAAAGTTCAAAACCCTCCACAGACAGCCTCAAACTCTGAACAAATTTCCCAACGTTTCCTAGCGTTTTACAAACATTATCAAAACTGGGTAAGCTGTATAGGTGAGCAGTATAGGGGTGTTCACTGTCCTGATTTGTCTACTTTTTTCTGGCCACACACAGCTTGTGGGATCTTAGTTCCCCAACCAGGATCAAACCCGGGGCCACAGTAATAAAGGCATCAAGCCTTAGCCACTGGACGGCTGGGGAATCTCCTGCTCTGTCTACATTTTTTTTAATTGAATAGATGTGTGTGTGTCTGTGTGTGTGTGTGTGTCTGTGTGTAGGAAAAGAAAAAAGGTTACCCAAAATATCATTACCCCCAGAGTACAGTGAATCACAGGGATTCTGAAGGGTCGTGTCAGGTTAGCAATGTACTGGGTTCATTACCCATGTTGCTCTCTCTCCATTTCTTTGTACAAGCAATGGCCTCAGGACCCTAGGACTGAAGTTTAGCCGTGAATAGAAATGTGACAGTGAAGTTAGGGGACCAGGAAGGGAGATAAATGTGCCCTTTTGTGACTGTCAAGTGAGTGAATGGCATTGACACTTTGGAAAGGATGGGAGGGTCAAAACCAGACACACTCGGACAATGACCAAAGGTCACGAGTGGTAGTAAAAGCAGTGCAAGTACCTTCCATGGGAGCTGCCACCTCACGTGGCTCTGTGTTTACAAATCCAGCCCTCTCTCTTCCTCCTCTTCGCATGTTCCTTTTCTGTCGACTGAACCCATGTAAGCAGGAGTTAATGACAGAAAAACTATTACTAAGTAGTAAATTTTACTCAAGGTTGCTCAAATGATAAATCCTGTCCAACTGAACCATAACATCAATAGCCTGTGTTCCTTTTACCAGTTTGACTTATATAATTTGAAGTGAGTTCAATTGATCACTTATTTAATGAGGACATCTACTTTAAAATTCCCTAAAATATACTTGAGAACATGGGGCTAAGATTCCTATCATGACAGTAAACTGATGGAGATGAAGGTAGAGCCTATTTTATGAAACAGAGCCTGTACTGTAAATCAATTATATGCCAATAAAAATTTTAAAAATGAAACTGAAACTATAGGCTTTGGGAACACTAAACACAAGATAAAATTTAATGTGCCATTGCCAAAGTTCAAAACCCTCCACAGACAGCCTCAAACTCTGAACAAATTTCCCAACGTTTCCTAGCGTTTTACAAACATTATCACCTCCTTCTGTAACTTGAGGACCGGGGCCATGCTAGTGACAGGTCTTGAGTGTTACTCCAAAAACCAGTTCTGAACTCCCAGTACCTACCAATTCACAGATTCTTAAATAAAAGGAAAGTTTGGTCATAAAAGCCACGTATTCAATATCTCTGCTCTCTCACTGGCTTCTAAGTTATTTAGACAAAAGAAGAGGTCTCAGTGTAAATTCAGGGACAGGGTGGGTAAGCCACACAGCAGTCATTTCTAAGGAAAACCAATCTCTTCAAAACACGATAAAGAATGAAAAATAAGCGATTAAAAAAAAGGTCAAAACAGACAAGAGAGTAAAAAGAAGTATTACAAGGACAGACAGATGACAATAACCAAAACGTGACTTAAAACTGTCCAAGTGAATAAACAGAGCATTTAAGAACACATACTCTTGAGTTTCCCTGGTGGCTCAGTAGCAAAGAATCTGCCTGCCAATGCAGGAGACGCAGGTTCTATCCCTGATTCTGGAGAATCCTACAATGAAGCGAAGCAACTAAACCAGTGCGCTACAACTATTGAGGTTGTGCTCTACAGTCTAAGAGCCAAAACTACTGAGCCTTCATGTTGCAACTACTAAAGCCTGCATGCCCAGAGCCCATCCTCCACAACAACAGAAGCCACCACAATGAGAAACCAGTGCACTGCAACTAGAGAGGAGCTCCCACTCAGCACACTTAGCAATGGAGACACAGCACAATCAAAAAATATATAAATAAATAAATAAAATCGTATACATGCACAGTGTGCGTGCATGTATAAATATATAAAGCACACATACTCTTTGGGACTTGCTGGTACAGTGGTTTAAGAATTTGCCTTGCAATGCAGGGGATGCCGGTTCAACCCCTGTTCTAGGAACTGAGATCCCACATGCCATCAAGCAACTATTTAAACTGAAACTATAGGCTTTGGGAACACTAAACACAAGATTTAATGTGCCATTGCCAAAGTTCAAAACCCTCCACAGACAGCCTCAAACTCTGAACAAATTTCCCAACGTTTCCTAGCGTTTTACAAACATTATCACCTCCTTCTGTAACTTGAGGACCGGGGCCATGCTAGTGACAGGTCTTGAGTGTTACTCCAAAAACCAGTTCTGAACTCCCAGTACCTACCAATTCACAGATTCTTAAATAAAAGGAAAGTTTGGTCATAAAAGCCACGTATTCAATATCTCTGCTCTCTCACTGGCTTCTAAGTTATTTAGACAAAAGAAGAGGTCTCAGTGTAAATTCAGGGACAGGGTGGGTAAGCCACACAGCAGTCATTTCTAAGGAAAACCAATCTCTTCAAAACACGATAAAGAATGAAAAATAAGCGATTAAAAAAAAGGTCAAAACAGACAAGAGAGTAAAAAGAAGTATTACAAGGACAGACAGATGACAATAACCAAAACGTGACTTAAAACTGTCCAAGTGAATAAACAGAGCATTTAAGAACACATACTCTTGAGTTTCCCTGGTGGCTCAGTAGCAAAGAATCTGCCTGCCAATGCAGGAGACGCAGGTTCTATCCCTGATTCTGGAGAATCCTACAATGAAGCGAAGCAACTAAACCAGTGCGCTACAACTATTGAGGTTGTGCTCTACAGTCTAAGAGCCAAAACTACTGAGCCTTCATGTTGCAACTACTAAAGCCTGCATGCCCAGAGCCCATCCTCCACAACAACAGAAGCCACCACAATGAGAAACCAGTGCACTGCAACTAGAGAGGAGCTCCCACTCAGCACACTTAGCAATGGAGACACAGCACAATCAAAAAATATATAAATAAATAAATAAAATCGTATACATGCACAGTGTGCGTGCATGTATAAATATATAAAGCACACATACTCTTTGGGACTTGCTGGTACAGTGGTTTAAGAATTTGCCTTGCAATGCAGGGGATGCCGGTTCAACCCCTGTTCTAGGAACTGAGATCCCACATGCCATCAAGCAACTAAGCCTGTGTGCCACAGCCACTGAGCCCACACACTCAGGAGCCCATATATCAAAACTAGAGAGCCAGCGTGCCGAAACAACTGAGCCCTTGTCAAAACTAGAGAATATGTATGCCACAACAAAAGATCCCTCATGCTTCAACTGAAGGTGCTGCATGCTGTAACTAAGACCCGACCCAGCCAAATAAATATTTAAAATAAACAAACATCAAGTCTACAAAAAGAAAAAAAAAGAACACATACTCTTTGAACCCGTAATTTCACTCCTAGATATTCACTCCATAAATAGTCACCAACAATCGCTAAGAATTATGCAACAAAAATTTTTTGTTCATCCATCTTTGTTCTTTGGCCTGTGTGGGCCTCCCATTGCAGTGGCCTCTCTCGTTGCAGAGCACCGGCTCTGGGCACATGCGCTCCAGAGCACTGGCTCGTAATTGGACACACCGGTCCAGCCACTCCATGGTACGTGGGATCTTCCTGGGCCAGGGATTGAACCAGTGCCCCTTGCACTGCAAGACAGACTCTTTACCCACTAATCACAAGGAAAGTCCCATATTTTTTAAAAGAATGTTTACCGTATGGAATTCCCTGCTGGTCCAGTGGGTAAGACTTGGGCTTTCACTGCCATGGACCCAGGTTCAAACCCTGGTCGGGGAACTAAGATTCCATAAGCTATGCAATGCCACTCAATAAATAAATGCACTGCAAGTGCCAAAAAAAAATGTTTACTGTGGCTTTGTTTGTAATAAAGCAAACAACTGGAAACAATCAACAGAAGAAGAGTTAGAGAAATACAGAGCTCCCATTTCATGGAACCCTGTATGTCTGCATGCTCAATCACTTAGTCGTGTCTATCTTTGCAACCCTATGGACTGACACCCTTTGTAAGGGAGCCCTTTCTAAGAACGCGGCAGTTCTACGGCCAGCAGGGATGAACTCATGAGGCAAGCTGGTGGGTGAAAAGCTGTCTCTGTTCTGTCTCTGTTCTGAGAGACAGAAGAGCAAGTACAAAGTGCTCCCATTTCTGAGTATGATTTAAGGGGGACCAGAGGCCCACAGGTGTACCTGCATAAAATATACCCAGCAAACACCCTTTAAGAAACTGCCTGAGAAACAAGTGACAGCACTTCTGTCTATGAAGACAAACCAGGGTGCACAACAGGAGGGACTTAACTTCCACTCTTATGTGGTTTGAATTTCAAAAGTACCAACTATGTAACCTTTTAAACACATATTTCCTAAAAAATAATAAAGCCATTTATGTTTTTTCAGTTTAAACTTGGATCCTATGCATTCTGTATCAGTGAAAATGGAGCCTCCGATGATATCCGCAAAGTGAATAGCAGCAGAGAGCTCAGCGCTAAGGACAAAGCATCTACGGTCAATAATAGTTAATGACGGGGGACTTCCCTGGTGGTTCAGTGACTAAGACACTGCATTCCTAATGGCCTGGGTTCGATCCCTGGCCAGGCAACTAGATCCACATGCCATACGTAAAGATTGAGGATCCCAAGGAACAGGTTTTAGTTGTGGCACTTAGGATCTTCATTCTCTGGTAAGCAGGGATCTAGTTCCCTGACCGGGAATCAAACCCAGGACCCCTGCATTAGGAGTGCAGAATCTTAGCTGCAACAAAGACCCGGCACAGACAAAATGGATAATATTTTAAATAATAAGAATATTTAATGATGGAAGGGAGTAAAGAATGAACACAACACAGAATGGAAAAATGCCACTAGGACATTCCTGGCTGTCTTCATCTACAGACTCAGGCAGAGATCTGACAACCTGAGACAGGAAACACAGAAGAGCAGCTCTCTACCTTTCCACCTTGATAAGCAAGTTCGCCCAAACTTCTGGTGCCCACTGCCGACCAGACCACCCCATAAATAGCCTGACTCTTCTCTGCTCACCTCACCAGGCAGCTGATCGAGACAGGAGGGAACTCTCCTACGTCTGACGCCTGCCTACTTAAGACCCTAATATTAACTGTTTCTCCCCACCCACCTTAACCTCCCCTCCGATGCCAGTCTCTAGCCCACCTCGTTAGTAACACCCTTGAATCCCTATTTTCTTCCAGGCTTCCTTCCCATCCCCTACTCAAGCAGCCAAGATCTGGAATGTGCACAGGAGACATTGCCGAGATAAACACAGTGCAAAAATGTACAGGCTCCAATAAGGGAAGGTCTCAAGGCTTTGACTCATTCAAAGTGCAGGTTACAGGACTCTTCAACACAGTGGTAAGATGCCAAGAATTCCACTGAGGACAGGGAAGAGCCCTCCACCACCTAAGGATCTCAGACTCTACTAGACATAAGAAGAACATATCCTTGACCATTTTAACTCTTTTTCCTTCCCTTGGACAAAGGGAGCATAGATCAGGTTACTCCTCTTTCAACTTAGAATGTGCACATAATAAAGTATGAACTGGGGGGAAGAAGGCTGAAACCCATGTGGGGACACACGGACTTCGTATCAACAGTCCTATCATCTTTATTCCTTCCTCAGTCCTCCAGATAAGTGGAGGCTTGCTCAACCAGCAGTCAAGCTTTCTGCCACATATGGGTTTTAAAACATGAAGATGATTGGCCAAAAGCATGTCCTGAAGAAAAACTAAAAAAGAATGGATTAAAATGCCATTTTTGCAGGCCAAATTTATTCATCTGAAGAATGTTCTAGATTGGCAGAGACAAGGGAATAAACACCTATTCTTAATTTAAAAGACACATATGCCGGCTCCGTTCCGTTCCTTGAATTAGATGCTCTAGATAGCAAAGGGTGTACAGAAGCTGTAAAACTAAAGGCGTGGATGTGATCTCCACAGATCCCATCTTCTAGAAGGCAGTCTCCGCTCTGGCATGGTGTTTTTAACAAAAGTCATTCAACAAACTTTTTATACCTTCCTCAGAGTTCTCATGCAAATCAGGAAAAGACTACACATTAAACACATTTCCGTTTTTAGACAGAATACGTTCGCTAAGGGAAGAGGAAATAAGTGCAGAGTACAAAGAACACCGTCTGCACACCAGGAGATGAGGTTCAAGTTCTGACAGCGGCCACCAGCATGGACGTGTCAGTCGCTGGCTTTCCCTGGTCTGTCATCTGTAAAAAGTGAGCATTAGACCAGCAATAGGCAACATTTAAGGTATTCTCAGCTCAGAAACGTGAAGGCAGCCAGAGACAAAGCTAACAAGTAGGTCTCTTCTCTTCAAATGGACATCTTGCAGATTTCACTCAGCGGTCAAGGTTTATTCAAAGAGAAACTCAGTAGCCTTAGAGGATAGACTGTCAACCTCGTCAACATGGGCCCCACCTACTTCCAGATCCTTCCTAAGCCCAAAGCCAGATCATGCTCTGACCATACTCATCTTTCAGTTCCTCAAACTTGCCGGGCTTCTGTTGCTTTCAGGATTTTTGCATGGCCTGTTATCTTGGCCCAGAACATGTTTCACCAGTCCTCTGCGTAGCTAACTTTGACTCATCTTTCAGAGGATGGCAGCCCACACGTCGTCTCTGGGGAGCTCTCCCCGGCTGCCCTGCACTAGTTCAGTTCCCCCATCATAGCCTGAGAACCACATGTGTATCTTCTGAAGCATCTATCACAATTTTAATTCTATACCTTAATTGTCTGATGTCTATTCTCCCTAGAATATGAGCTCTAAGATTGTCTGATGTCATGCTTTCGCCAATATGGGTTTTAAAACATGAAGATGATTGGCCAAAAGCATGTCCTGAAAAAACTAAAAAAGAATGGATTAAAATGCCATTTTTGCAGGCCAAATTTATTCATCTGAAGAATGTTCTAGATTGGCAGAGACAAGGGAATAAACACCTATTCTTAATTTAAAAGACACATATGCCGGCTCCGTTCCGTTCCTTGAATTAGATGCTCTAGATAGCAAAGGGTGTACAGAAGCTGTAAAACTAAAGGCGTGGATGTGATCTCCACAGATCCCATCTTCTAGAAGGCAGTCTCCGCTCTGGCATGGTGTTTTTAACAAAAGTCATTCAACAAACTTTTTATACCTTCCTCAGAGTTCTCATGCAAATCAGGAAAAGACTACACATTAAACACATTTCCGTTTTTAGACAGAATACGTTCGCTAAGGGAAGAGGAAATAAGTGCAGAGTACAAAGAACACCGTCTGCACACCAGGAGATGAGGTTCAAGTTCTGACAGCGGCCACCAGCATGGACGTGTCAGTCGCTGGCTTTCCCTGGTCTGTCATCTGTAAAAAGTGAGCATTAGACCAGCAATAGGCAACATTTAAGGTATTCTCAGCTCAGAAACGTGAAGGCAGCCAGAGACAAAGCTAACAAGTAGGTCTCTTCTCTTCAAATGGACATCTTGCAGATTTCACTCAGCGGTCAAGGTTTATTCAAAGAGAAACTCAGTAGCCTTAGAGGATAGACTGTCAACCTCGTCAACATGGGCCCCACCTACTTCCAGATCCTTCCTAAGCCCAAAGCCAGATCATGCTCTGACCATACTCATCTTTCAGTTCCTCAAACTTGCCGGGCTTCTGTTGCTTTCAGGATTTTTGCATGGCCTGTTATCTTGGCCCAGAACATGTTTCACCAGTCCTCTGCGTAGCTAACTTTGACTCATCTTTCAGAGGATGGCAGCCCACACGTCGTCTCTGGGGAGCTCTCCCCGGCTGCCCTGCACTAGTTCAGTTCCCCCATCATAGCCTGAGAACCACATGTGTATCTTCTGAAGCATCTATCACAATTTTAATTCTATACCTTAATTGTCTGATGTCTATTCTCCCTAGAATATGAGCTCTAAGATGCAGGGACTGTCTCCTAAAACCCAGCACAGTAGCTGGCACAATTCTCAGAAATATTTGTGAGATGAACAAAGATGACTGGCTAGTTGACCAATGTGGAAGATGATTAGTTTCAAGGTCCAGAGCTTCTAACCTTTCTTTAAGCAGGGGAAATGGAAAATACTGCAGGGTAAAATAAAACCACCAGATAAACAGCCTGAAATCAACTAGGAGAGAGAAAAGGATACCAATTAAATGAAAGGTCATTTAAGAAGGTTCTGGAGAAGAGAAAACGCTACAGTAATAATATACAAAATGCACATAATTCAGGAATTGATCAGTTTCTCACAGGAGGAGATTTATCCTAATTTGAGATCTCATGAAATATAAAGTGGTATCATACAGGAAGATGAAGAGAACGTTGTTAAATCAACTACACTCCAATAAAAAAAAATTTTTTTAAGAAGATGGGGGGAAAGACACAAGGATTATGTGCCTCTCTTATTCAGCTCTGAATTCAAGAAGTTTCATTAAAAGTTTAACACAATTTAAGAGTATCTAGCATCTTCTATGCTTTTTTTTTTAACTTTTATTTTACTTTTAACTTTTATAGAGTTTTGTTGTTTACAGATATGTATGTTCCCAGATTAGTCATATGTGTATCCCCCCCTTATGCTGTCTTCTGAATCTCCTTTAAATGCATTGTTCAGCACTGAAACCAAATCACAATTGTGTGTCCTACTTTGCTTTTCAAAAGTATAAAAACACAGCAGTTTTACTATAATATCGTAACAGTAATTCCTAGGGGCATTAAGAAAGCATAAAAAGATTTCATTGTGGCTTAAAAAAAACACCCACCAAAGCCAAGTCAAAAGATAAATGACAAGTGGGAAATTTTTCAGTCCTCTGCGTAGCTAACTTTGACTCATCTTTCAGAGGATGGCAGCCCACACGTCGTCTCTGGGGAGCTCTCCCGGCTGCCCTGCACTAGTTCAGTTCCCCCATCATAGCCTGAGAACCACATGTGTATCTTCTGAAGCATCTATCACAATTTTAATTCTATACCTTAATTGTCTGATGTCTATTCTCCCTAGAATATGAGCTCTAAGATGCAGGGACTGTCTCCTAAAACCCAGCACAGTAGCTGGCACAATTCTCAGAAATATTTGTGAGATGAACAAAGATGACTGGCTAGTTGACCAATGTGGAAGATGATTAGTTTCAAGGTCCAGAGCTTCTAACCTTTCTTTAAGCAGGGGAAATGGAAAATACTGCAGGGTAAAATAAAACCACCAGATAAACAGCCTGAAATCAACTAGGAGAGAGAAAAGGATACCAATTAAATGAAAGGTCATTTAAGAAGGTTCTGGAGAAGAGAAAACGCTACAGTAATAATATACAAAATGCACATAATTCAGGAATTGATCAGTTTCTCACAGGAGGAGATTTATCCTAATTTGAGATCTCATGAAATATAAAGTGGTATCATACAGGAAGATGAAGAGAACGTTGTTAAATCAACTACACTCCAATAAAAAAAAATTTTTTTAAGAAGATGGGGGGAAAGACACAAGGATTATGTGCCTCTCTTATTCAGCTCTGAATTCAAGAAGTTTCATTAAAAGTTTAACACAATTTAAGAGTATCTAGCATCTTCTATGCTTTTTTTTTTAACTTTTATTTTACTTTTAACTTTTATAGAGTTTTGTTGTTTACAGATATGTATGTTCCCAGATTAGTCATATGTGTATCCCCCCCTTATGCTGTCTTCTGAATCTCCTTTAAATGCATTGTTCAGCACTGAAACCAAATCACAATTGTGTGTCCTACTTTGCTTTTCAAAAGTATAAAAACACAGCAGTTTTACTATAATATCGTAACAGTAATTCCTAGGGGCATTAAGAAAGCATAAAAAGATTTCATTGTGGCTTAAAAAAAACACCCACCAAAGCCAAGTCAAAAGATAAATGACAAGTGGGAAATTTTTTGCAACTGGAAATTAGAAAAAAAAAAAAAAGGGTGGGGGGGATGTGCAATTCTCTGTAATATATGAAGTACTGAGAAAAATGGGTAAGAGGGAGACCAATGACCCCAAAGTCAGATGAGAAAGACCATGAACTAGGGCTTCGCAGGAAAGGAAATCCAAATACTCTTCCACAAACGTGAAAAGACGTTGACCCACTTCTCCTTGAGAGAAATGCAAAGGGACTATGTCAACATCACATTTTTGATCTATCAGATGGCAAAACTCCAAATTTGATAAAAATAAGGTACAGGCCAAACATGTCCACTCTCACATCCTGCACATGGAAGTATAAATAAATTAGTACGAGCTCTGTTGAGGGCAATGTGGCAACATCTACCCAAATTACACATGCATAGTGCATCTGACCCCACAATGTCACTTCTGGGAATTTACCCAGAAAGGCGGTATCTCAGAATGAAGGAATTCCTCTGCAATTAACTTGCCTAAGAGTGAGTTCTGACTCTGCCATTCTCTGAGGTGTCACTTTAGACAAACCACTCAAGCATCTCTAAGCCTCAGTTTCTTCATCTATAAAATAAAGGCAATAATACTGATTACCTCACAGACCAACGTGAGGACTGAAGCAATACAAGGAAATGGTTTAATAGAGTCACCAGTGGGTAACAGGCACTAGATAACCATTAGCCAAAGAAATGAATCCCCTTAGATATATTTACCATAAAGAGTTCACCAGTGGAACAGGATGGAAATTTCATTAAAAGTTTAACACAATTTAAGAGTATCTAGCATCTTCTATGCTCTTTTTTTTAACTTTTCTTTTACTTTTAACTTTTATAGAGTTTTGTTGTTTACAGATATGTATGTTCCCAGATTAGTCATATGTGTATCCCCCCTTATGCTGTCTTCTGAATCTCCTTTAAATGCATTGTTCAGCACTGAAACCAAATCACAATTGTGTGTCCTACTTTGCTTTTCAAAAGTATAAAAACACAGCAGTTTTACTATAATATCGTAACAGTAATTCCTAGGGGCATTAAGAAAGCATAAAAAGATTTCATTGTGGCTTAAAAAAAACACCCACCAAAGCCAAGTCAAAAGATAAATGACAAGTGGGAAATTTTTTGCAACTGGAAATTAGAAAAAAAAAAAAAAGGGTGGGGGGGATGTGCAATTCTCTGTAATATATGAAGTACTGAGAAAAATGGGTAAGAGGGAGACCAATGACCCCAAAGTCAGATGAGAAAGACCATGAACTAGGGCTTCGCAGGAAAGGAAATCCAAATACTCTTCCACAAACGTGAAAAGACGTTGACCCACTTCTCCTTGAGAGAAATGCAAAGGGACTATGTCAACATCACATTTTTCATCTATCAGATGGCAAAACTCCAAATTTGATAAAAATAAGGTACAGGCCAAACATGTCCACTCTCACATCCTGCACATGGAAGTATAAATAAATTAGTACGAGCTCTGTTGAGGGCAATGTGGCAACATCTACCCAAATTACACATGCATAGTGCATCTGACCCCACAATGTCACTTCTGGGAATTTACCCAGAAAGGCGGTATCTCAGAATGAAGGAATTCCTCTGCAATTAACTTGCCTAAGAGTGAGTTCTGACTCTGCCATTCTCTGAGGTGTCACTTTAGACAAACCACTCAAGCATCTCTAAGCCTCAGTTTCTTCATCTATAAAATAAAGGCAATAATACTGATTACCTCACAGACCAACGTGAGGACTGAAGCAATACAAGGAAATGGTTTAATAGAGTCACCAGTGGGTAACAGGCACTAGATAACCATTAGCCAAAGAAATGAATCCCCTTAGATATATTTACTTGCCTATGAAATGATCCATGTTCAAGGTCATTATAACACTGTGAGAACAGAGATGGAAATTAGATGCTCAAAAGTAAGAGCCAGCCATACAATGGATCACTACGCAACTGTAAAAAAGAATAAGGAAGCAGTCACTGAATTGTTAAGAAAAATCTCCAAAATACAATTAAGTGGGAGAGGCACAGAACAAAGACTCAGTTACATCAACGTTTGTGGAAAAAAGGAGAAAGCTCATAATGAGCTGCCCCTGTTTTTCAAAAAATGCAATGAAAAAAATCAAAGAACATTTTAGGTAATTACATGCCTGACGCCATGCAGATAGTTAACTGATGCTATAGCAGTTAATCTTTTACAAATGTAAGCCTCTCAAATCAACACCTCAACCTATACAATGTTTTATGTCAACTCTATCTCAATAAAGATGAGAAAAATAACCAATAGAGGAAAAAAATTTAAAAACACACAAAAGAACTATTTAAAGGGGCAGCAGCATTTTTTCTCAGGGCTTCCCAGGTGGTACTAGTGGTAAAGAATCTGCCTGCTAGTGCCGCAGACACAAGAGACACACGTTTGATCTCTGGGTTGGGAAGATTCCCCTGGAGAAGGAAATGGCAACCCACTCCACACTCCAGTATTCTTGCCTGGAGAGTTCCATGGACAGAGGAGCCCGGCAGTCAACAGTGCATAGGGCCAAGAAGAGCTGGACGCAACCGAGCACACACACTTTTTTTTTCCTCAAGCCTCCGGTGAGATTAATATGTGCTCACAAATGTGTACTTTTAGATTTTATTGCTAGGTCCAAAGCAATTTTGAACTTATCTAGGAACTTTAAAAAACAACAACAACAAAAACAATGCCTGGCTCGGATCCCCAGACTTCGAAGGGTGGGACACGGTGCCGGAAGTTTTCCTGGTGACTCATCGGGAGAGCAAAGTCTGGGATTCACATACTGAAAGGTGAAAGGTTGTTGGCTTACAGAGGTCAAATGATTCCCACAAAGGGCAACAGATCCCTAAGTAACCAGAGGCCCAAGCCCCCGGTCTGTGGCCCACTTTAAACACAGGAGAGCAAAGTTAGATAATCTGGACCATCCCCGGGAGGTCCACAGTTGGGACCGCCCACCATTTTTTTTTCGAGACTCACAGAAGTAGAGGGCTTGGTCATCCTGCCCCAACCTCCACTGAGGCTTCATTATCCTTGTGGACTGGTCCTACCTGGCAAGATGTTAGCGGGTAATTGGGTACCTTCAGGAAAAAGGACACTTGCTACCGGCCACCTCACTCTCCGTCATGAGTTATCATCAAAGCTCCATTCAGTTCCCCTTGTTTCTAAGTGCAGTGACCAGATCCCTTTTTCCCTTTTCTGCTGAAGAGCTGACTGAGTGGGAAGTGCCCTGGCCTGGTAGCCCGGGCAGTTCCTTTGCACCTCACTGTCCCTTTTACCAGCACTCCTGCCCGGCCAGGCATTTCCCCTGAGCCCCAGGTCCTTTGCTCTTCAGGTGAGGCTCCCACTAGAAAAGCTTGTTGTGAGGGTGAAGTAACTGAATTGAAACCATTCTGTGGATACTGCAGGAGTTGCAGAGGTCAGATCTGGAGATTCTGCACAGAGATGCTCATTTCCTACCTGTCCAGAAGCCATCTGCCTGCACACGCTGCCCACAGCTTCCTGTGGGGTGCCCTCAAACCCTGCGTGGCTTCACACACGACACGGCACCAGACTTTCTAGAAGCCTTGATGCCAGCCCACCTCGAGACAGCATGATTCCTCCCTGGACGCTCTGCAGAGGCTTCCCAGCTCCAAGCTTCCAGGGGAAAACTGCAAGGAGACGTCCTTGCAGCAGAGCTGCAAATGAATGTCAAGATTCTCACCCTACACACAAAATGTGATGACCTCAGACTCAGACCCCTGGGTGGGAAGCCAGTCCACATACCTTCCTGAGGATGGGCAGACACAGCATGACTGAGATGCTTAGGGGGCTCGTACCCAGAAACAGGAGAGCAAGTAAAAGGCCCCAGAGCCTGCAGTCAGCACAGTAAGGAGGAAGGGGAGATTTCCATCTGGGGCCAAGGGTCTCAGGGCACAGGGGTAAAGCTTTAAAGCAGAGGGGAAGCAAAAATAATATACCTGACCCCAGAAAATTCTCTGCTGTTGACCTTTTAAACACTAATTTCCTAGGGGAAATAATATTCTTCTTTAAAAATGATAATGGTATAGTGGTTATAAAATCTTTATCAGAGATGTGAACAGAACTATTCCTGGGTGAAACAACTTCAAGAAACAGCTGGGTGGTTTGGACATTCACTCTACTTTTGTGCACGCTTGAAATTTTCTCGGGTAATTGGGTACCTTCAGGAAAAAGGACACTTGCTACCGGCCACCTCACTCTCCGTCATGAGTTATCATCAAAGCTCCATTCAGTTCCCCTTGTTTCTAAGTGCAGTGACCAGATCCCTTTTTCCCTTTTCTGCTGAAGAGCTGACTGAGTGGGAAGTGCCCTGGCCTGGTAGCCCGGGCAGTTCCTTTGCACCTCACTGTCCCTTTTACCAGCACTCCTGCCCGGCCAGGCATTTCCCCTGAGCCCCAGGTCCTTTGCTCTTCAGGTGAGGCTCCCACTAGAAAAGCTTGTTGTGAGGGTGAAGTAACTGAATTGAAACCATTCTGTGGATACTGCAGGAGTTGCAGAGGTCAGATCTGGAGATTCTGCACAGAGATGCTCATTTCCTACCTGTCCAGAAGCCATCTGCCTGCACAC
Source organism: Tragulus kanchil (assembly GCA_022376925.1). NCBI lineage: Eukaryota > Metazoa > Chordata > Mammalia > Artiodactyla > Tragulidae > Tragulus > Tragulus kanchil. The sequence goes on along the minus strand of JAIOJX010000005.1, from coordinate 90,705,398 downwards.
GCTGCCCACAGCTTCCTGTGGGGTGCCCTCAAACCCTGCGTGGCTTCACACACGACACGGCACCAGACTTTCTAGAAGCCTTGATGCCAGCCCACCTCGAGACAGCATGATTCCTCCCTGGACGCTCTGCAGAGGCTTCCCAGCTCCAAGCTTCCAGGGAAGACTGCAAAGGAGACGTCCTTGCAGCAGAGCTGCAAATGAATGTCAAGATTCTCACCCTACACACAAAATGTGATGACCTCAGACTCAGACCCCTGGGTGGGAAGCCAGTCCACATACCTTCCTGAGGATGGGCAGACACAGCATGACTGAGATGCTTAGGGGGCTCGTACCCAGAAACAGGAGAGCAAGTAAAAGGCCCCAGAGCCTGCAGTCAGCACAGTAAGGAGGAAGGGGAGATTTCCATCTGGGGCCAAGGGTCTCAGGGCACAGGGGTAAAGCTTTAAAGCAGAGGGGAAGCAAAAATAATATACCTGACCCCAGAAAATTCTCTGCTGTTGACCTTTTAAACACTAATTTCCTAGGGGAAATAATATTCTTCTTTAAAAATGATAATGGTATAGTGGTTATAAAATCTTTATCAGAGATGTGAACAGAACTATTCCTGGGTGAAACAACTTCAAGACTGACCGTGTTGATCACTGGTAAAGCTGGGTGGTTTGGACATTCACTCTACTTTTGTGCACGCTTGAAATTTTCTGTAATAAAGAAAACTGAACCAATATCCTCTATCTTCATTAAAAAAAACAAAAAACAAAAAACGAATTTCACAGCAGGGGTATGTGAGAAACATATTCTAACCGCATGACCGAGTGCCAACCGTTCAGGGCTGGAAGACAAAAGTCACTGAGAGTCACTAACATGATCAGGTCTGTCTCCTCCCAAGGTACCTGCATCCTCTCAGAGGCCTGGGGCGTGACGAGTCCCAGGCATCATGGGTAACTGGCGTCAGCCATGAACAGCTTTCTGGGACTTGTGAGGCACCCCAGTTGCTGAGTGCCATGAAAGGATGTGTGCTCCATGAAGGAGGCAGCGGGTCTTAGGGATATTTGGGGTGCAAAGCTACCCACTTGGCTTTCCCTGTGTGAAAACTCTCACGTCAGTCAGTAATGAGGATACAGACGGGAGAATGCACTCTGGGAAAGCGTCTTCTGAGGCAGAAGAGGGACAGCAACAAGACCACAGCAAGACAGGAACAAGACAACGCAGCTGTTCGGAGGTGCCTACAAGGCTACAAGCGGAGCCTGCGGTTCCGGCTGCCGTGCCCTGGTCCAGGCAGGTCCTCCTCCCTGGAACGCCCTTCGCTCCCTCTCCTCCCCAGAGGAACGGACGCTTCCAAGTCCTCCAACATCCTGTCATCTGTAACGGCTGCAGCGATCACCCAGGCCAACTCTCGTCATTGCATTTTCATTTCTGCCTGAGCCAGTTCTGCATTTGTCTGGCCCAAGAGTCCCTGCACTGTCCTTTTCCTGCTCAGCGAGGAGGGGCACTCCGCAGCCTGCTAATTCTTCTTAGGGCACAGGTAAAGCTTTAAAGCAGAGGAAGCAAAATAATATACCTGACCCCAGAAAATTCTCTGCTGTTGACCTTTTAAACACTAATTTCCTAGAAATAATATTCTTCTTTAAAAATGATAATGGTATAGTGGTTATAAAATCTTTATCAGAGATGTGAACAGAACTATTCCTGGGTGAAACAACTTCAAGACTGACCGTGTTGATCACTGGTAAAGCTGGGTGGTTTGGACATTCACTCTACTTTTGTGCACGCTTGAAATTTTCTGTAATAAAGAAAACTGAACCAATATCCTCTATCTTCATTAAAAAAAACAAAAAACAAAAAACGAATTTCACAGCAGGGGTATGTGAGAAACATATTCTAACCGCATGACCGAGTGCCAACCGTTCAGGGCTGGAAGACAAAAGTCACTGAGAGTCACTAACATGATCAGGTCTGTCTCCTCCCAAGGTACCTGCATCCTCTCAGAGGCCTGGGGCGTGACGAGTCCCAGGCATCATGGGTAACTGGCGTCAGCCATGAACAGCTTTCTGGGACTTGTGAGGCACCCCAGTTGCTGAGTGCCATGAAAGGATGTGTGCTCCATGAAGGAGGCAGCGGGTCTTAGGGATATTTGGGGTGCAAAGCTACCCACTTGGCTTTCCCTGTGTGAAAACTCTCACGTCAGTCAGTAATGAGGATACAGACGGGAGAATGCACTCTGGGAAAGCGTCTTCTGAGGCAGAAGAGGGACAGCAACAAGACCACAGCAAGACAGGAACAAGACAACGCAGCTGTTCGGAGGTGCCTACAAGGCTACAAGCGGAGCCTGCGGTTCCGGCTGCCGTGCCCTGGTCCAGGCAGGTCCTCCTCCCTGGAACGCCCTTCGCTCCCTCTCCTCCCCCAGAGGGAACGGAAGCTTCCAAGTCCTCCAACATCCTGTCATCTGTAACGGCTGCAGCGATCACCCAGGCCAACTCTCGTCATTGCATTTTCATTTCTGCCTGAGCCAGTTCTGCATTTGTCTGGCCCAAGAGTCCCTGCACTGTCCTTTTCCTGCTCAGCGAGGGAGGGGGCACTCCGCAGCCTGCATCTCCGGCTCCCTGAAGTCCACTCCCTGAAGTCGGTGAGCTTCCACGGCTTCCAGCCAGATTCAGCCAAGGAGAAGCACGGACAAGCGGTTGGAGGGTGGAAGGAGGGAGGGTCGGGTGTATCTCTCCTTTCCTCTCCACATTGGGCAGTATTCTGGTCTCAAGGCGCCCAGTGTTCCAGCTCTTTCTCTCTGAGTGACCCCTGCCCTGGTATCACCGCCTTGCCCTCCAGAGGAAGAGTGGGGTCCTGCTGCTCCAATCCCCTGGGCTGTCTCACTGTACTTCCTGGTGAGTTCTATCCTAACCTTCTGTGTGAACCCTAAACGAGTTGCATCTTCCTTCAACCATGGTCAAGGGTTTCTTACCTGTCTCCTAAGAGCCTCTCCATGGTCACGGGTTTCTTACTTGTCTCCTAGGAGCCTCTGAGCTCCTTCAAAAAAGTCTTCTTGGGCTTTGGATGTCCTCAGCCCAGGGCTCCTGGTTAGTACTCACACCCTGCCTTGCTCCTCAAAGGACATCTTAAGCATATAGCTGGCACGTAGCAACTGTCCAAAAACTAAACTCAGTTAAATGAACACCAAGGGTATCTGATCATCTATAAAAGCAAGAAGCCGGCCACAGAGACAGAAAACTCTTGGAAACATCTTTACGATATATGCAGGTAGGGTATGGGGTTCCTGGAGAGAAAGAACCAGGCATGGCTTTTCTGACATAAAAGAAGCCATCTTTGGTTTAAGCCATTCTGTGATCTAAGCCTGGTCACAGTGGTTGCCCTTGAGAACTGGTCTCAGTAATTAAAGATCTAAAGGAAGTGAGGAAGCAGGAGCAAAGGAAAAGCAGTCAAGAAACAACAGAGATAAAACCAAATTCCAGTTTCTCCTCAAGGGATACATATTACAATCTTATATTGATTTGTGAATTCTGCAAGAGCAAAGGCCTCAACTTAGTGTACGATGGAACAATCAAGTTGACCTTTTCTGATCGTCATGACTTCAACTGAAGCTTAGACTGCTGTCAAACTCTGCCCCAATTCTAAGCTAAACCCTCTGCCCAGCCCCTTCACAAGTCTGTCCCCTTCACACAGGCATACATTGTTGCTGTTTGGTCAGTAAATTGTGTCCCACTCTCTGCAACTCCATGGACTGCAGCCTGCCAGGCTGCTCTGTCTACAGAATTTTCCAGGCAAGAATACTGGAGCAAGTTGCCATTTCCTTCTCCAGGGAATCTTCTCGACCCAACGATCGAACTTGGGTCTCCTGCATTGGCAGGTGGATCCTTTACCTGCCTTAGTGAAGCCACCTGGGAAGCCCTGAATATGCATGTACCCTTAGCTTAAAACTCCCCTAATTTTGCTGTTGCATGCAGAAACATTGCTGGGGGAAGACCCCAGGTATTCTCCTTACTTGCTGCAAGTTAGTAAATCCTTCCTTCTCCAGATTATTGGTTTGGTGGTGTCTTGTGGCTCAACACCCACTAAGAGGTGAACTCGTTTTCAGGAAACAAAGATAAAGAAGAACAATCCTTGAGGGGGAACAGAGTCTAAGGACTCATTACCCAAGAATACAGAGCAACCACCTAGATGACAGGGCAAGGATTCAACATTATGAATTTAAAAGACAAACAGGGCTTCTCCAGTGGCCCAGTGGCTAAGACTCCAGGCCCCAGATGCCAGGGGCCCAGGCTTGATCCCTTGTTGGGGAGCTAGCTCTCACATCCCGCAACAAGAGTTCACATGCTGCGACTAAGACCTGGTGCAGCCAAATAAATACATGTATGAAAAAAATTAAAAGACAAACTGCAGTCTACTACTCTACCGGAACTCCTACAAGGAATTTCACAGAACCTCACAGCTGCAAGTGGCCACAGAAATCCAAACGAAATCCACAGAAATCCAACAATCCCTGTCCTGGTTCAGAACAGAGGCTGCAGAGTGGGACTGCCAATCCAATGCCTGTGGCAAGGAAACGTCTCTGTACCTCCGTTCTCCCAATCTGTAAATCTGCCCCGACCATGCCTGGTGGCTTTATTTCAAGAGCTCAACGAAGGAGTGCACACAGGCTTCATTAGTCATTATCTGCAGCAGAGCTCAGCAGTCTCAAACCCAACTGCCATCAGGGCTCAAAGTGAATCACCCTGTGAAGCAGATGGAGAGGCTTGCCCAACACCAAGGAGAGCATCGAGCCTTGCCTTCCCCAAGAGCTCTCTTTTCCAAGGGCTTTCCAAAATCTGAAGCCAAACCACTCACATGTGGGCCAAAGGCAGCCTGCCAGCCTCCAACCCCTGAATTCTCAACAAGTTCTCTCAGCAAACTGAGGAGAAAATCACGGCCCTGAAAGGACAGGTGACCGGTGCTGACCCCCAGTGAGAGACTGAAGGGTCCCCTTTACCCTGCGTCACTGCCGGCTCAGAAGATAAAGAGAAAAGAAACAAAAGGGCTGGTAACATGTGGCCAAATAAAGGGAGATACCTGAGACATACAGTCAAATGGCTTCCAGGGAAAAGAAATCAGGAAGCTGTTAGAGGAAGGACAGAAAAAGTAAAAGTGAGTCAGAGCAGCCAGAGGAAGGAGAGGAGGTGACACCCTGAGAAGACCTCGAAGAGCCACCCTAGGGACCTCCTTGGCACTCCAGGCGTTCAGACTCTGTGCTTCTACTGCAGGGGGTCCAGGTCTGATCCCTGGTCGAGGAACTAGGATTCTGCATGGCCGCAGTGGGCCAAAAACAGAGCCACTAAAGGAGAGGAACAGTGGGAGGAAAAGAGGAAAAGGAAGACAAGCAAGAAGCAACCCACCATCACTGCATAAACACAGAAAAGGAAGACACTGACACGTCCGGAGGGCTATCGTGAGTCTCGTCAGTTATCCCCCAAACCTGCGAGCTAAGAGAGCATAAGCCCTTTTGACAGAAGACACAGTGGCTTGGGGGTCAGATGAGATGCCCTGTGATCACAGAGGGAGGCAGGAAGAGAAGTGAGATTTTTTTGTCTAAGTTTTATGGGTTTCAGGATTTCCCGGTGCAATACAAGATACCCAGGAACTTCCCTGGTGATCCAGCAGTTAAGACTGTGCACTTCCAATGCAGGGGGGTCACATTCCATCCCTGGCTGGGAAACTAAGATCTCCCATGCCTCGAGGCAGGGCAAAAGCAAAACTAACAAACAACAACAAAAAACAAGATGCCCAGGTAAGTTTGCCTTTCAGATACACCACACACAACTGTTTAGTACATACATACCACAATGGGGACATACACATACTAAAAAACTCTTCATCGTTTACCTGAAATTTAAACATCGCTCCTCATCTTGTGTTGTTGCAACCCTATCTGCTTTCTGAGTCTCTGTCTATCATACCAAGTTGTCTCCAAGAACTCCAGGATGGAAAAATAGAGAATAGTTAATACATAAAAGGAAAGAAGGGATGACTCACACGGATGGCCCCGTGGAGACTGCTCATCTACAACACATCAACTGAAAGCCTAAAACCAAAGACAGGGAGCAATGGAACCGGTGGGAGTCTGAGAACAAGACAAGGAATGCACCGAACTTAGGAGAAGCAGCACAGCCTCCTGGCTTTCATGGGCAAGCTGACAGGTGGATTCTGGGTGCCTTTTCACATCCCCCATCAGGTTCCAAGGATCCAGGGCTGCAAGACATGGGGTGAGGGAAGAACCACACAAATCAGGGATTCAAAATGAGCAATGCTGATCTCCCTCACCTGAAACAGTCTGACAGACAGGCACCCCAAACAGCCTGGGAGTGAGGCAGAGAGAAACCAGGAGACCCTGGCAGCCTTGGCTGGAGCAGATAGGTGGGAAGGAGAGAAGGGCTCTCCTGGCTCCCAGAAGACTTCAACTTGTTTACTTGAGTCCCTAAGTTACACTGATGTCTCCTTGCTCCATCTTATCACAACCGAAAGCCTTCACACCGGGCATTCAAACCCCAACAGTACCCTGGTGAAAAGCACCTTCGACCTTGACCAAGCCCCTGGGCTGCCATTCCTACTGCTATAGAGAGCCGGAGGCACCAGACAGAAAACCAGCCCCACTGCAGGCCTGCACAGACCCGCCCGGGGCCCCCAGGCTGGGCATCCCCTCCAGCACAAGGTCACTGTGAGTCTGCAAAGTCGGCAGCTTCAAAGAGTCCTTCTGTGTTTTCCATGCTTCAGAGCAGTCACTAAGCAGGAGGAGAGTAACGTCTCAGCCATCAAAGTCCACCCTCTGGAGCCCAAACCCCCATGGAAAAGGGTCAAAAGTCACACGACAGAGAAAGAGTCTGTCTGCCTGCTGCCCACGGCGCTAAAGGCAGAAAACTGGGCACAGGTGCATGTTAGGTGTTTTTTCATGAAATAATAGAAAAAGCTCCACAACTGGCCTATAGGAAGAAAACGTATCTTTAAGGAAACTTGTTTGGCCTCTCATTACTTATACATGGCCACACAGGCTGGTTTTATCCTGACTCACCAAATCCTAGGAAATCGGCCAAGCTTCCAGGCATATTCCAAGCGCCAGAGAAATACAGGCCTAGAGAAGTCAGGCTACAGAAGTCCGCAGCCTGGGGTCTCCAGAGAGCTTCGCGCTTGCTGCCTCAAACCACCGTCTCTCAGCTCTTCAGATGTTGCTCTGCACCATCACACTACTGCTGTTGTTCAGTCACTCAGTCATATCCAACTCTTTTCTGAGAACAAGACAAGGAATGCACCGAAATTAGGAGAAGCAGCACAGCCTCCTGGCTTTCATGGGCAAGCTGACAGGTGGATTCTGGGTGCCTTTTCACATCCCCCATCAGGTTCCAAGGATCCAGGGCTGCAAGACATGGGGTGAGGGAAGAACCACACAAATCAGGGATTCAAAATGAGCAATGCTGATCTCCCTCACCTGAAACAGTCTGACAGACAGGCACCCCAAACAGCCTGGGAGTGAGGCAGAGAGAAACCAGGAGACCCTGGCAGCCTTGGCTGGAGCAGATAGGTGGGAAGGAGAGAAGGGCTCTCCTGGCTCCCAGAAGACTTCAACTTGTTTACTTGAGTCCCTAAGTTACACTGATGTCTCCTTGCTCCATCTTATCACAACCGAAAGCCTTCACACCGGGGCATTCAAACCCCAACAGTACCCTGGTGAAAAGCACCTTCGACCTTGACCAAGCCCCTGGGCTGCCATTCCTACTGCTATAGAGAGCCGGAGGCACCAGACAGAAAACCAGCCCCACTGCAGGCCTGCACAGACCCGCCCGGGGCCCCCAGGCTGGGCATCCCCTCCAGCACAAGGTCACTGTGAGTCTGCAAAGTCGGCAGCTTCAAAGAGTCCTTCTGTGTTTTCCATGCTTCAGAGCAGTCACTAAGCAGGAGGAGAGTAACGTCTCAGCCATCAAAGTCCACCCTCTGGAGCCCAAACCCCCATGGAAAAGGGTCAAAAGTCACACGACAGAGAAAGAGTCTGTCTGCCTGCTGCCCACGGCGCTAAAGGCAGAAAACTGGGCACAGGTGCATGTTAGGTGTTTTTTCATGAAATAATAGAAAAAGCTCCACAACTGGCCTATAGGAAGAAAACGTATCTTTAAGGAAACTTGTTTGGCCTCTCATTACTTATACATGGCCACACAGGCTGGTTTTATCCTGACTCACCAAATCCTAGGAAATCGGCCAAGCTTCCAGGCATATTCCAAGCGCCAGAGAAATACAGGCCTAGAGAAGTCAGGCTACAGAAGTCCGCAGCCTGGGGTCTCCAGAGAGCTTCGCGCTTGCTGCCTCAAACCACCGTCTCTCAGCTCTTCAGATGTTGCTCTGCACCATCACACTACTGCTGTTGTTCAGTCACTCAGTCATATCCAACTCTTTTCAACCCCATGAACCACAGCACTTCAGCCTTCCCCATCCTTCACCATCTCTCAGAGCTTGCTCACACTCACGTCCATCAAGTCAGTGATGCCATCCAACCACCTCATCCTCTGCTGTCCCCTTCTCCGCCTGCCCTCAACCTTTCCCTGGATCAGAGTCTTTTCTAAAGAGCCAGCTCTTCGCATCAGGTGGCCAGTATATTATATACAGGATTATCAAGAACAGTTTTTTGATGGTTCAACACATTTTAGAGAACAAGGGAAAGTGTGTTTGTATATATGTGGGGTGGGGGGTTACTCATCATCTTTAATATCATATCTTACAAGAATATTTCACAAATTACCAAAACACTGGGACATGCACTGTTTCTTGGATCCTCAAAGACAGTGGGTAGAAGCAAGACGTGTATTCACCCTAAAGATGATGGTTTTACCAGGTAAGCCCACTGAAGCTCACAGGATCCGAAGGCAATGTAACTAACTAGCAAAGTAGCGAGAACCTCAACTAACTGGAAGCCACCTTCTGGAGGGCCTGTGTCCCTCTCAAGGCCCAGGGATCAACACTAGGGAAGTAGGTGGGGCTACCCAGCGGTCAGAGCTAAACTGAAAACATTTCTACAAACACACAGTTGGAACACTCAGCTACAGGTAACCTGGATGTTGTCTAATGTTAGCCTATGCAGAAATTAGGATGAGAAAGCAGAGAATCTGCAAACATACAGAATACACTCTGTATAAAGCCATTTACAGGGCTTCCCTGGTGGTCCAGTGGGTAAAGAGTCCGCCTTGCAGTGCAAGTGGCACCAGTTTGATCCCTGGCCTGGGAAGATCCCACATGCCGCAGAGTGGCTCGATCAGTGAATCCAACTGCGGGTCAGTGCTCTGGAGCGCATGTGCCCAGAGCCGGTGCTCTGCAATGAGAGGCCACTGCGATGGGAGACCCACACAGGCTGAAGAATAAAGATAGACAAAATATAAACAGCCTGGGGTCTCCAGAGAGCTTCGCGCTTGCTGCCTCAAACCACCGTCTCTCAGCTCTTCAGATGTTGCTCTGCACCATCACACTACTGCTGTTGTTCAGTCACTCAGTCATATCCAACTCTTTTCAACCCCATGAACCACAGCACTTCAGCCTTCCCCATCCTTCACCATCTCTCAGAGCTTGCTCACACTCACGTCCATCAAGTCAGTGATGCCATCCAACCACCTCATCCTCTGCTGTCCCCTTCTCCGCCTGCCCTCAACCTTTCCCTGGATCAGAGTCTTTTCTAAAGAGCCAGCTCTTCGCATCAGGTGGCCAGTATATTATATACAGGATTATCAAGAACAGTTTTTTGATGGTTCAACACATTTTAGAGAACAAGGGAAAGTGTGTTTGTATATATGTGGGGTGGGGGGTTACTCATCATCTTTAATATCATATCTTACAAGAATATTTCACAAATTACCAAAACACTGGGACATGCACTGTTTCTTCGGATCCTCAAAGACAGTGGGTAGAAGCAAGACGTGTATTCACCCTAAAGATGATGGTTTTACCAGGTAAGCCCACTGAAGCTCACAGGATCCGAAGGCAATGTAACTAACTAGCAAAGTAGCGAGAACCTCAACTAACTGGAAGCCACCTTCTGGAGGGCCTGTGTCCCTCTCAAGGCCCAGGGATCAACACTAGGGAAGTAGGTGGGGCTACCCAGCGGTCAGAGCTAAACTGAAAACATTTCTACAAACACACAGTTGGAACACTCAGCTACAGGTAACCTGGATGTTGTCTAATGTTAGCCTATGCAGAAATTAGGATGAGAAAGCAGAGAATCTGCAAACATACAGAATACACTCTGTATAAAGCCATTTACAGGGCTTCCCTGGTGGTCCAGTGGGTAAAGAGTCCGCCTTGCAGTGCAAGTGGCACCAGTTTGATCCCTGGCCTGGGAAGATCCCACATGCCGCAGAGTGGCTCGATCAGTGAATCCAACTGCGGGTCAGTGCTCTGGAGCGCATGTGCCCAGAGCCGGTGCTCTGCAATGAGAGGCCACTGCGATGGGAGACCCACACAGGCTGAAGAATAAAGATAGACAAAATATAAATACGTAAAAAATCAATAAAAAAGAGGCCACAAAAAAGCCATTTACAATATGAAGTTCAAAAATAAGCAAAAAAGTACTCTATAGTGTCAGAGGTAAGAACAAGTTACTCTGGGGATGGTGATGAAGGGAAGGGAGCACACGGGAGCCTCGGGGGGCGCAGGGGATGAGGATACTAACACGCATCTTGAGTAAAGTAATGATTTACACTGGTGAATTTTTGTGCAAATTCATTGAGCACTTTTCCATAAACTTGTGGGTTCAAGGCCTGGGAACTTTGTTGCAGTGGTCCCCCAACTTCTTTGGGACCAGGGACTGTTTTGATGGAAAACAACTTTTCCAGGGGGGGGGGGGGACGGGTTTGGGGATGACTCAGGCGCATTACATGTACGGTGGACTATATTTCTAATCCCAGGCCGCCACTGTACGGCTTCATGGCCCGGGGAGCCATGCTTTACTGCGTGTTATACTCCGTTAGAGAGTATATATAGGGTAAACCTGGCCACCTCCTCAAATAAATTCCATAGACCTTACTGAGTAGCTACCATGCTAAGGCTGTGGAAATACACAAATGATCCCTCCAATGGCAGGGCTGTACGTGCCGATCAGAGACAACCTGGTTCAAATCCCGTCCTGCCACTCACGGTCCCTTTGCCAGGATGCTGAGGCACCTACACCTTGTTTCTTCATCTGGGACACGGAGGTAGCAAAAGGGCTGCCGCGGGAATGAAGTGAGGGTGTGAACATAAGGTGTGCAGAACCACATCGGGTGCAGAGTGAGACCACAATATGTAGCTACTGTTATCATCATGGAATAAGACGGATCATTTTACAGATGACAGAAGACAAAGTACCTGTCCCCCAGTACTTTGGGAGGAAAACACCCATGTCTGCGCTGAGCAGCCAGACGGGATCATGAATATGCAGAAAGGTCCCTTACTCTTCCCCTCCCTGCTGGTTTCTGTCATCAGTCCCCAGAGGGTACCCAGGAACAGCCCAACCAGGTCCTGCTGCACTCCAGACACTCTCCTTTCTTTCCCCACGCTCACAGAATGCCTCCTCCCGCCGCCCCCATCAGCTTCAACCTCTCCTCCAGGTTCTCACTTCAACATCTCCCTAGAGACAGAGAAAGACAGAGCCCTCCGTGACTGCGGTCGCCCACTCCCAGCCTGAGTCGGGGGCCCTCCACCAGCTCTCCAAGCGCAGTCTCCTCCCAGCTGCTCTCTGTGGCACACTGCCTGGCACACAGCTGGCGATCAATACAGTGGCTGAAAAAAAAAAAAAACAAATAAACCCACTCCTCTTCTGCTCGTCAGACTACTGTCAAGTAGAGGTTATAACTTAAGTACCCAGAGACTGGCGGCGGGGGCGGGGCAGGGAGAGAGTGGGGGCAGGGGTCCAGATGGCTGAGCTATCAGCAGAGGAGGCACCTTCTGGGGGAACACGAGACACGGTACGAGGCACGGTATGGGGCGGAACAGACGCAGGCCCGACACGGGACGGCCAGACAAGCCAGGAAGTCTGTGCGCCGCACACTCCGAAGGCACCTCTTCAGCGCTGTTCCTTTTCCAAAGCCGAGAGTGTGCAACCCTGGCAACACTCCCCGAGGCCTGGGCTGGCATCCTGGGAATGTGCTGCGGTCCCAGGGCAGCCCTCCCTGACTGCGCTAAGTGAAGGAACACAACAGCGTGGGAACACAGCGAAGAGGAAAACGCCCCCGACCGGATAAAGACGGGGCTGTCCATAAATGATTTCATAGGTAGCCTTGGGCTTAAACTCTGAGGCCAGACAAGGAGTTCAAATTCCAGCCTCGCTGATAGCCACGGTCCTCAGGCAAGTTATACTACTGTCTCTGAGCCTACATTTGCAAATGTGGAAGACAGCACATCAGCGGTGCGGATTAAATCCGAGGATATAAGCAAACCCCTCCCAACAGTACCCGCAGCCAGGGTGCGCACTGGGTAAACAGGAGCGGTTGTCATAGCAACACAAGACTTGCAAGTAGAGCAATGTTGATAAGGGAGAATTTCAAGCCTTTTTTTTTTTTCTTTTTCAGACTTTGTTAAATTATGGTTTATTTGAAATGCTATCAGGGAAGTTAAACATAAGACAATTTTTTTTTAATGGCAAACCTCTACAAGATGCTAGTGCCAAATCCCTTCTTTTTCCCAGAGGACAAGACTCCACTGTGCACTGGTCCCTCCCCAAGTTCTCCACATCCGGATGCTCAATCTAAAAGCAGATTCAGATCAATGGTGTGGAGCCCAGAGCTAGGGTGCCATATGTTTGTTGAACAAGCAAAAAAAAACCCAGATATGGAATAGCCAACAGGTAATAAAAGCTAAAGTTGGAGCAAGATAGCAACAGAATTTTAATTCACAATTTTAAAATACTTCAGGTGCTAATTCACAACTTCAACACCAAGACAAGAAAAAGTAGCTGGCTGGTTTTGCACATCAGACTAAATTTGTCCTTTAAAAATTAAAAAAAAAAAAATTTAAGTCACTAGAAATCGAGGCGACCAGGGCTAGAGACAGAGGAAATGGAGAGTTACTGTTTAATGGAGACAGCATTTCTGCTTGAAATGAGGAGAAACTTCTGGAAATGGACAGTGGTGATGGCTGCATAACAGTGTAAATGTAACTAATGCCACTGAATTGTACACTTAAAAGTAGTTAAAGAGGTAACATTTATGTTATGTACATAGTACAATTCAAACAAAGTCATTGTATCTATAGTACTTCAAAATAAGCTACATGCGCTCAAGGTATAAAACCATGTGAAATGGTTAATATACTTTTCAAAATACCTGGCATCTTACCAGGTAGTTACTTGGACCAAAAGAAGTCCAAACTGCTACTTTATGGCACAAATACTTAAAACTGAACTCTGGTTAATGAAGATGTTAAAATCATCTAGCCGATTTTTTTTTCTCTCAAATTTTTGTGTTTTTATAATCAAGGATTACTAAACAAAGCAGACACACAATGTTTTGACTCTTAGCAAATGTCTTTGTTTAGATAAATTAAGGCCTGCCTAGTGAAGAACCAAAAGAAAAAAAAAAACAAAACCAAACAAAAAAATCTCATTAAATTATTACTTGCGTTGGTACATTAGGATAATTGGGAAAAAAAAACATTGCTTACATGCAAATCATTTCATAAGTTGCGAAGCTCTTTCTATAATTAAAACAAACAATTCTTCTCTCAAGACTGTTTTAGCTCTCATAATTCAATCTCGAAAATCTCGACTGCACTCAGTTCACTAGTGAAATCAATACATGAAGGGTTTAATGCAGGTACCACGTTTCTAAGAACTTTCCTTAGCTTACCCACAGTCCATGCTGTTTTCATTCTTTCATTGTCCTCTTTGCTTCTATGGAAAACTTTTTTCAGTCATGACCTCGGTCTGGCTGACTATCCCAACTCTGTTCTGCAGTACCAGATGGCCTCATTCGATCCCAAGCCCAGTGCCCGCAACAGAATTTTAATTCACAATTTTAAAATACTTCAGGTGCTAATTCACAACTTCAACACCAAGACAAGAAAAAGTAGCTGGCTGGTTTTGCACATCAGACTAAATTTGGCCTTTAAAAATTAAAAAAAAAAAAGTTAAAGTGACTAGAAATCGAGGCGACCAGGGCTAGAGACAGAGGAAATGGAGAGTTACTGTTTAATGGAGACAGCATTTCTGCTTGAAATGAGGAGAAACTTCTGGAAATGGACAGTGGTGATGGCTGCATAACAGTGTAAATGTAACTAATGCCACTGAATTGTACACTTAAAAGTAGTTAAAGAGGTAACATTTATGTTATGTACATAGTACAATTCAAACAAAGTCATTGTATCTATAGTACTTCAAAATAAGCTACATGCGCTCAAGGTATAAAACCATGTGAAATGGTTAATATACTTTTCAAAATACCTGGCATCTTACCAGGTAGTTACTTGGACCAAAAGAAGTCCAAACTGCTACTTTATGGCACAAATACTTAAAACTGAACTCTGGTTAATGAAGATGTTAAAATCATCTAGCCGATTTTTTTTTCTCTCAAATTTTGTGTTTTTATAATCAAGGATTACTAAACAAAGCAGACACACAATGTTTTGACTCTTAGCAAATGTCTTTGTTTAGATAAATTAAGGCCTGCCTAGTGAAGAACCAAAAGAAAAAAAAAAACAAAACCAAACAAAAAAATCTCATTAAATTATTACTTGCGTTGGTACATTAGGATAATTGGGAAAAAAAAACATTGCTTACATGCAAATCATTTCATAAGTTGCGAAGCTCTTTCTATAATTAAAACAAACAATTCTTCTCTCAAGACTGTTTTAGCTCTCATAATTCAATCTCGAAAATCTCGACTGCACTCAGTTCACTAGTGAAATCAATACATGAAGGGTTTAATGCAGGTACCACGTTTCTAAGAACTTTCCTTAGCTTACCCACAGTCCATGCTGTTTTCATTCTTTCATTGTCCTCTTTGCTTCTATGGAAAACTTTTTTCAGTCATGACCTACGTCGGTCTGGCTGACTATCCCAACTCTGTTCTGCAGTACCAGATGGCCTCATTCGATCCCAAGTGCCCTGAGATGCCCTGGAGGGTATTAACTGCTCCCTTAGGACACACACCTGGCACCCACGAAGACTGGTTTGATCTGGAACAGATGCACGCAAGATTATCCCATCCATCAACACTGCTTTTTTTTTTTTTTTAACAAAATTGGAATTCGCCATTGCCCACAAACTAGTATCTAATTCATTTTTAACATTAAGAAGACTTGGCTCTCCCAGTTTCCATGAAAGACTTAAGAAATCCGGTCCATCCAAAAATTTCCCTGTAAGGAAAGTAGGTGGGCCCCCAAGTATAATAGGAATAGACGAAAAAAACCACCTAGATAATTTTTGTCTAGGGGCAGATATAAATTATGAAATTTAAAACATCACTGACATTTCTTTTCAATCATCACCACATAAAAAGAAAATTAAAAACAAACAAAAAGCCTTTTGGTGCCACCTGGACACAGATAAATTGAGCAACAGTTCTCTCCAATTGCTGCCTTATAAAATAAACTCCAAGCTAATTAAACTGTGAGTGAATATGACACACTGTTTCTCTTAAAGGTATCCGCCGAGATGAACTTCATTTGGGAAGGTGGAAGGTAAGCCAGCCCTCCCTGGAGCCCTGGCACCCATCTGCCTGAACCACCTTTCTGGCTTCCATTTGCTTGTGGGTTATTTCTGCACTCGTAACTCTCTGGGCTGTAAAGTGCTGGAGAGGAAAGGCCAGTTCCCTCTGCTCTGAATTCCCTGTAGCACCCAGCCAGGGCCAAGCTGAACACCAGTCAAGTGCAATCCTGCTGGAGAAGCCCTTACATTCCTTCTGGGTATTTTGGAGTATCTGGCATCCAAAGGGCAGTTCCCAAGTACTTGTAGGTTGAATACTGCCTATTTCAGGCTTTATTTATGACACGCCATTCTGCACCTTCCTGAAGAGGTGAAAATTTCCCAGCATTAAACTAGCGAGTATGAAACTGAATTTTAATCACTAATCTGCATTCCATGCATCAGATCTAGGGACTTGAAATCATTCTAAATAACCGTCAAACTATTAACCCTTTGCTATCTTAAACAGGTACCACGTTTCTAAGAACTTTCCTTAGCTACCCACAGTCCATGCTGTTTTCTTTCGCCCCAGTTTACCAGGTCTGGCTGACTATCCCAACTCTGTTCTGCAGTACCAGATGGCCTCATTCGATCCCAAGTGCCCTGAGATGCCCTGGAGGGTATTAACTGCTCCCTTAGGACACACACCTGGCACCCACGAAGACTGGTTTGATCTGGAACAGATGCACGCAAGATTATCCCATCCATCAACACTGCTTTTTTTTTTTTTTTAACAAAATTGGAATTCGCCATTGCCCACAAACTAGTATCTAATTCATTTTTAACATTAAGAAGACTTGGCTCTCCCAGTTTCCATGAAAGACTTAAGAAATCCGGTCCATCCAAAAATTTCCCTGTAAGGAAAGTAGGTGGGCCCCCAAGTATAATAGGAATAGACGAAAAAAACCACCTAGATAATTTTTGTCTAGGGGCAGATATAAATTATGAAATTTAAAACATCACTGACATTTCTTTTCAATCATCACCACATAAAAAGAAAATTAAAAACAAACAAAAAGCCTTTTGGTGCCACCTGGACACAGATAAATTGAGCAACAGTTCTCTCCAATTGCTGCCTTATAAAATAAACTCCAAGCTAATTAAACTGTGAGTGAATATGACACACTGTTTCTCTTAAAGGTATCCGCCGAGATGAACTTCATTTGGGAAGGTGGAAGGTAAGCCAGCCCTCCCTGGAGCCCTGGCACCCATCTGCCTGAACCACCTTTCTGGCTTCCATTTGCTTGTGGGTTATTTCTGCACTCGTAACTCTCTGGGCTGTAAAGTGCTGGAGAGGAAAGGCCATTTCCCCTCTGCTCTGAATTCCCTGTAGCACACAGCCAGGGCCAAGCTGAACACCAGTCAAGTGCAATCCTGCTGGAGAAGCCCTTACATTCCTTCTGGGTATTTTGGAGTATCTGGCATCCAAAGGGCAGTTCCCAAGTACTTGTAGGTTGAATACTGCCTATTTCAGGCTTTATTTATGACACGCCATTCTGCACCTTCCTGAAGAGGTGAAAATTTCCCAGCATTAAACTAGCGAGTATGAAACTGAATTTTAATCACTAATCTGCATTCCATGCATCAGATCTAGGGACGAAAATAGGTGAAATCATTCTAAATAACCGTCAAACTATTAACCCTTTGCTAGTTCTCCCTGAAACAAAACACCTACACCGAGTGACATTTGCAATTTATGAGTTAGAGCACTGGGAAGAAATCCACGGCTGTGGGCTTGATGAACATAAAAGGTAAGAAAATCTGACAGCCTTGGGCGGGTAGGAAGAGCCTGCAAGTTAACACCACTCCAAGATGCTGACAATTAGAAAGATTTTCCAAAGTATTCATTTCTCTGTCAGGAAAATTTTAACCACCAACAAGCAGGAACACCCTGAACCTGTGATCACCAGCTCTGAGGATTATTCAGTCCATCTAAAAGCAACTGCCGGTGACTAAAAACCAAAAGCCAACACCTGCCCACTGAGGGAGAAAGTACCTGAGGCAAGGAGTAAGGTCACCTTCTTCGTTCTCCTTGCTCAATCTGGCTGTATGAATCTAAAAGCTCATATTAGCATTTCTAGGTGTAAATACCACCTGGCATGATTGAGGAAGAAGAGAAGAAAAAAAAAAAAAAGGATGCAAGTATACACTGTGTCACTCTATCAATCCCCTAAACTCTACACTGCAAGTCATACGTGGAAATGCACAAGGAAATCTCCATCAGCAAATCTCCATCTCCTGTTTGCAATGTTTCCAATTGGAGCTTCAGGTGCCTGCTATTTGCACTGATACTGCCCCCTCCCCACCCACAGGAAGGCCCACGGTTGTTTTCCAGAAGTAACCCTGGGGCATTGCCTGAACCACCTTTCTGGCTTCCATTTGCTTGTGGGTTATTTCTGCACTCGTAACTCTCTGGGCTGTAAAGTGCTGGAGAGGAAAGGCCAGTTCTCTGCTCTGAATTCCTGTACCCCCCTGAACACCAGTCAAGTGCAATCCTGCTGGAGAAGCCCTTACATTCCTTCTGGGTATTTTGGAGTATCTGGCATCCAAAGGGCAGTTCCCAAGTACTTGTAGGTTGAATACTGCCTATTTCAGGCTTTATTTATGACACGCCATTCTGCACCTTCCTGAAGAGGTGAAAATTTCCCAGCATTAAACTAGCGAGTATGAAACTGAATTTTAATCACTAATCTGCATTCCATGCATCAGATCTAGGGACGAAAATAGGTGAAATCATTCTAAATAACCGTCAAACTATTAACCCTTTGCTAGTTCTCCCTGAAACAAAACACCTACACCGAGTGACATTTGCAATTTATGAGTTAGAGCACTGGGAAGAAATCCACGGCTGTGGGCTTGATGAACATAAAAGGTAAGAAAATCTGACAGCCTTGGGCGGGTAGGAAGAGCCTGCAAGTTAACACCACTCCAAGATGCTGACAATTAGAAAGATTTTCCAAAGTATTCATTTCTCTGTCAGGAAAATTTTAACCACCAACAAGCAGGAACACCCTGAACCTGTGATCACCAGCTCTGAGGATTATTCAGTCCATCTAAAAGCAACTGCCGGTGACTAAAAACCAAAAGCCAACACCTGCCCACTGAGGGAGAAAGTACCTGAGGCAAGGAGTAAGGTCACCTTCTTCGTTCTCCTTGCTCAATCTGGCTGTATGAATCTAAAAGCTCATATTAGCATTTCTAGGTGTAAATACCACCTGGCATGATTGAGGAAGAAGAGAAGAAAAAAAAAAAAAAGGATGCAAGTATACACTGTGTCACTCTATCAATCCCCTAAACTCTACACTGCAAGTCATACGTGGAAATGCACAAGGAAATCTCCATCAGCAAATCTCCATCTCCTGTTTGCAATGTTTCCAATTGGAGCTTCAGGTGCCTGCTATTTGCACTGATACTGCCCCCTCCCCACCCACAGGAAGGCCCACGGTTGTTTTCCAGAAGTAACCCTGGGGCATTTCAACGTTAAATACGGTTATGAGGAATGCCTGGAGTGACCTGTCACCATCAGCAAAACTGAGGTGCTAAAACTGAACACTTCCAACAGAGTCACTTTCTCCCCTAAGCCTTGCTCATAAAACCCTTGGGAAAGTGGACCCAAAGACTCTGTCCCCTTTTAGAGGTGAAAATGTATCATGAATGCCTAGTAGGTATGCGCTACAAGGTAGCCTATGACATCACCCTTAGCCGGAAGGCCAAGGCTTGGGACACAGACTGGTGGTAATGGTCCCCCAATACAGTGTTATCCATTCATACATCCAACGATGGAGAAAACGGTGTTTGCTGTTGCGGACCCAGGGAGGAGAGCAGCCTCTAGGAGCACAAAGTCAGGAGAAACTCTTGGCTCCCTCGCTCAGTAAGAGAAAACAAAAACACCTCATGACTCTATGCCTCTGCGGTCGGCCCAACATACCCTTGAGTGTCTCCTGAGTGCCAGGCACCGAAGAATGGAAGTGAATGAACAAGGCAAATTCTGGCCCCAAAGGACTGAAATCATCTCGTGTCTCCCAAAGGGGAGAGACCTACCTCCTGGGGGCCTGGAGAGGAGGGAGTCTCACGAATGAGCACCTAACCCAGCATGTGACTGGTAAAGAGGCAGCTCAAGTGCACACTGGGGTCAGGCGGAAGTACAGTCTGTTTGGATTTACGAAGTGAAGGGATAGGGAAGGACATTTAAGGGCAAAGGTACATCTTAGAGAAGCCAGGGAAATCTACTGAGACTCCAGGAACCAGCAGTTCAGCAAAGAGCTTTGAGAATGTGAGGGGTGTGTCTGTGAAGCAAGCAGGGGCCGGATCACACAGAGCCTGGTAAACCACAGAAAGTTGACCTGGAGCCAGAGGGCAGTGGAAGCCATTGAAAGTCTGTGCGCAAGTAACAGCTACTTCAGATTTCTGCTCCAAACCAGTGTCTCTGGTCTTGAACAGGAGTCACCACAAACCAGATACCTGGTCGTTCTCTCAACTATTCCCCATCCTCAGCAAAATAAATAAAAGCACTAGAAAAGATGGTCTCAACCTCCTCGACAATTTTGTGGGGCTTTTTAAAAAAATGCCAAGCGGTTATGCGAAACACATAGATGAAATCTAAGAATAGCCTCTTTAAGAAGACTGGACTTGTGTATAATTAGACCTGACTGTGAGGTCATGCTTTTCTCAAAGTTGTGTCTAAAGTTGGGTGCTGCCCTAAGAACCTAAGGAAAAAAAAAAAAAATTAAAGGAAAAAAAACGTCACACACTACACCTTTTTATAAGGGTAATGCTGATCTGATAGCTTCGTAGTCTGCCAAAACAAAGTCTTAAGAAATGGAAAATAGTGTATTAGGCTTCCAGAGTAAACAATCCAAAATCCACAGTATTAACTATATGCTGGCTTTTATTAGTGAAATTGTTACACTGTTGATATTTAAAATAGCTAGGTTTTTTAATCATGCCATACTAACATTTTTTCTTCTATAACTTCAAAATGCCTTTGTAGCTATAACTTCAAAATGCCTTTGTAGTCCTGTATCTCCCTCAACTTCTATAATGAAAGACTAATTTTATAAATAGGAAAAAGATACTTAAATTCTAGTGATTTATCATGGGCCTTTATCTCTAAACCAAACGCACGGCAAACATCTGAGCTGGTCTAGAAAACACACCTTAGAGAACTAGCCACCCCAGAAATAAGACTGCTTATGCCCTGAGAAACTACTCCAGAACTTAGAAGCGATTCAATGACTGACCACAACTGTATTTCCTCCTTTTCTCAGAGACCACGACCCCTGGACACCTCTCACTACAATGAATCAGACAATCTCCAACTACATTTTAACCCACAGAACAAGCCAGAAAGATCAAGCCTAACATCTGAAAACTACTCTACAGGGTGACTGAGCATTTGTCTTTATGTTTATTTTCTCCACTCAGACGATGTTTTGATTGATAATCAACAGTCTGGCTCCACTGCAGATTTACTGGAAGAAACTGGAAAAAAATTTACCACCAAAAAACATTCCAAATTTCACCTCCCCATAGATGATGTTACCTCTATCATACAGATGTGGAGAACACGGGCCACAACTAAATTCCCCATCCCCCCCCCAAAGCAAAATAAATAAAAGCACTAGAAAAGATGGTCTCAACCTCCTCGACAATTTTGTGGGGCTTTTTAAAAAAATGCCAAGCGGTTATGCGAAACACATAGATGAAATCTAAGAATAGCCTCTTTAAGAAGACTGGACTTGTGTATAATTAGACCTGACTGTGAGGTCATGCTTTTCTCAAAGTTGTGTCTAAAGTTGGGTGCTGCCCTAAGAACCTAAGGAAAAAAAAAAAAAATTAAAGGAAAAAAAACGTCACACACTACACCTTTTTATAAGGGTAATGCTGATCTGATAGCTTCGTAGTCTGCCAAAACAAAGTCTTAAGAAATGGAAAATAGTGTATTAGGCTTCCAGAGTAAACAATCCAAAATCCACAGTATTAACTATATGCTGGCTTTTATTAGTGAAATTGTTACACTGTTGATATTTAAAATAGCTAGGTTTTTTAATCATGCCATACTAACATTTTTTCTTCTATAACTTCAAAATGCCTTTGTAGCTATAACTTCAAAATGCCTTTGTAGTCCTGTATCTCCCTCAACTTCTATAATGAAAGACTAATTTTATAAATAGGAAAAAGATACTTAAATTCTAGTGATTTATCATGGGCCTTTATCTCTAAACCAAACGCACGGCAAACATCTGAGCTGGTCTAGAAAACACACCTTAGAGAACTAGCCACCCCAGAAATAAGACTGCTTATGCCCTGAGAAACTACTCCAGAACTTAGAAGCGATTCAATGACTGACCACAACTGTATTTCCTCCTTTTCTCAGAGACCACGACCCCTGGACACCTCTCACTACAATGAATCAGACAATCTCCAACTACATTTTAACCCACAGAACAAGCCAGAAAGATCAAGCCTAACATCTGAAAACTACTCTACAGGGTGACTGAGCATTTGTCTTTATGTTTATTTTCTCCACTCAGACGATGTTTTGATTGATAATCAACAGTCTGGCTCCACTGCAGATTTACTGGAAGAAACTGGATAATCACACAAAACATTCCATTTCACCTCTAACCCAAATAAAACACACCAGGGGCAAGCTGTAGCACTGGAAACTTGTGGACATAGATGAATGGCCTTGTACATCAATTCTTCCCCATAGATGATGTTTACCTCTATCATACAGATGTGGAGAACACGGGCCCATGCAACCTGGCCTTCATTAAACGAGCAGCCTGGCACAATAAGCACCTAGATACCAAACAAGACAGGAATGGTCACTGGTAATCAACTTCTATTGGCCTTTAGACCAGGCTTAAAAAGTGAGAACACAATGATGAGATATCACTACACACCTATTAGAATGACAAAACCCAAAACAGACAACACCCGAAGGCCAGCAAGGATGTGGAGCAACTGGAACTCTCATTCACTGCTGGTGGGAATGCAAAATGGTTCAGTCACTCCAAAAAGACAGTTTGGCAGTTTCTTGACATAATGAAAATACTCTCATCATACTATCCAGTAATTGCACTCCTTCACCCTTACCCAAATAAGTAGAAACCCTCTGTCCACCCGAAAATGTGCACACAGATGTTTACTGCAACTTTATTCATAGTTGCCAAAACTTATCACAGCTTACTTATCCATTTACCTACTGAAGCAACCAAGTCCTTCGGTAGGTAAAGGGATAAGTAAGCTGTGGTACAGCCAAACAAAGGAAGAGTATTCAATGCTATAAAAAAAATAAAAAAAAAAAAAAAGAGAGAGAGAGAGACTGGTCCAGTGGTCAAGAATCTACTTTCCACTGCACAGGATATAGGTTCAATCCTTGGTCAGGGAACTAAAATCCCACATGATGCACAGAGCAACTAAGCCTGTGCCTGCCTGTGTGCTGCAACAAAGACCCAGCAGAGCTGAAAAGAAAATAAGAAAAGAGCTACCAAATCATGAAAAATCATGGAGGAAAGTTAAATGCATATTTTTTTTAAATTTTGGCCTCTTTTTTATTGTTTATTTATTTATTTATTTTCATCCATCCTTATTCTTTGGCCTGTGTGGGCCTCCCATTGCAGTGGCCTCTCCTGCTGCAGAGCACTGCCTCTGGGCACATGCGCTCCAGAGCGCTGGCTCTCAACTGGACACACTAGTCTAGCAGCTCCGCACTACATGAGATCCTCCCGGGCCAGGGATCGAACCAGTGCCCCCTAAAATGCATATTATTAAGTGAAAGATGTCCATCTGAAAATAGTACAGATTGTATGATTCCAACTATATGACTTTCTGGATGGAACAATAAAAAGATTAGTGGTGGGGAGGGAGGGATGAAAAGGCAGAATATGGGTGGGGACGGGGAGGGGGCGGGTACTAGGGCCCTGGACCTGCTCTGTACACTATCATGGTGCTACATGTCACTGTGTATTTGTCCAAACCCCTAGACTATACAACACCAAGAAGGATCCCTACAGACTTTAGGTGATTATGTTTCACTGTTGGTTCATCGATTGTAACAAATGCACCATTCAGGTGGGGGATGTTGACAACGGAGGAGGAGAGGTAGGGTGGGGAGTAGTTGGAAAATCCTGGTACCTTCTGCTTAAGTTTGCTGCAAACATAAAACTACTCTAAAAAAGTTTTTTTGTTCTGTTTTTTTTTGTTTGTTTGTTTGTTTTTAGGACTTAAGCCTCTTTCTTCCCAGGGTGTGGTTGATTAGCAAGGTACCTTCCTGAATATGTTCAAGGAAAACACATCCACCCTTTTGTGGTCAGAAACATCCAAGTTAATACCATAATCAGAGAAACTAGTAAACCATGAAGGCAAGAGTAGGATTGTGATACCACCTTCTCTTCAAATAAAGTAGTGAGAAATCTACCAAGGCCTTCACTTAACTGATCTCTAAGCCTTGTCACAAAATTCCTGGGCAGCTACCATCAAGGGCTGTGTTTTCAGTTAAGTGTTGTCAGGGATTGTGCAAGCTTACCCTTAACTTCAACTGCAGCACAGTGTTGTTCAAAGAAATCCTTACTTCCATCTCTAGACTTACTTCACACAGTCAATCGCACTTATTTTTCCTCTCAAATTATACTCCAGAGGTCAGACCCACCAATCACAATGTGCCCTAAAATGAGTTAACTCCAACAGATCTCTCACAAGCTTAAAGGAATCTCTCCTCTGCATTTGCCTTGGTAACACCTGCCAAGTATTAGGGAACTCAGGAAACCACAAGCATAGTCTAGCAGCTCCGCACTACATGAGATCCTCCCGGGCCAGGGATCGAACCAGTGCCCCCTAAAATGCATATTATTAAGTGAAAGATGTCCATCTGAAAATAGTACAGATTGTATGATTCCAACTATATGACTTTCTGGATGGAACAATAAAAAGATTAGTGGTGGGGAGGGAGGGATGAAAAGGCAGAATATGGGTGGGGACGGGGAGGGGGCGGGTACTAGGGCCCTGGACCTGCTCTGTACACTATCATGGTGCTACATGTCACTGTGTATTTGTCCAAACCCCTAGACTATACAACACCAAGAAGGATCCCTACAGACTTTAGGTGATTATGTTTCACTGTTGGTTCATCGATTGTAACAAATGCACCATTCAGGTGGGGGATGTTGACAACGGAGGAGGAGAGGTAGGGTGGGGAGTAGTTGGAAAATCCTGGTACCTTCTGCTTAAGTTTGCTGCAAACATAAAACTACTCTAAAAAAGTTTTTTTGTTCTGTTTTTTTTTGTTTGTTTGTTTGTTTTTAGGACTTAAGCCTCTTTCTTCCCAGGGTGTGGTTGATTAGCAAGGTACCTTCCTGAATATGTTCAAGGAAAACACATCCACCCTTTTGTGGTCAGAAACATCCAAGTTAATACCATAATCAGAGAAACTAGTAAACCATGAAGGCAAGAGTAGGATTGTGATACCACCTTCTCTTCAAATAAAGTAGTGAGAAATCTACCAAGGCCTTCACTTAACTGATCTCTAAGCCTTGTCACAAAATTCCTGGGCAGCTACCATCAAGGGCTGTGTTTTCAGTTAAGTGTTGTCAGGGATTGTGCAAGCTTACCCTTAACTTCAACTGCAGCACAGTGTTGTTCAAAGAAATCCTTACTTCCATCTCTAGACTTACTTCACACAGTCAATCGCACTTATTTTTCCTCTCAAATTATACTCCAGAGGTCAGACCCACCAATCACAATGTGCCCTAAAATGAGTTAACTCCAACAGATCTCTCACAAGCTTAAAGGAATCTCTCCTCTGCATTTGCCTTGGTAACACCTGCCAAGTATTAGGGAACTCAGGAAACCACAAGCACTCTTATTTGTTTCCCTTTATATATTAACCAGAGATTAAAGAAGAGTGGAGAGGCCTCTGGTACCTATAGGCTGTCATTCAAAACAATTTTAAAATTGGACTCTGAGGCCACAGAACTTTTCACAAAACATACTTGGTGAGATGTCAGTGTTAGTTGAGGGAAGTGCCAAGAAAACCACCATCTCGCACAACTCTTCACGCCAAGTGTTCAGCGGCCTCTGATCTTACATACCAGGAATGAACGTGTTTGTGTACAATTTACAGACCTACTTTGAATATGGTCAAGTGTTAAACAGATAACCCTTTCATAGTCACTCCCCCATCCTCCTTCCCAAACAAAAACACCCTCAACTGCTCACAGTATGCAAGAAGCCAAAGATTCTGCTTTATGTAAGTTTTGCTCCTTTTGGGTGGTTCACACTCTCAAAGAGGCCAGATTCAACCTCTCACTAACTCCAATCTTAAATAAACTGTTTCCACCAACTTCCCCCTCTTCTCTAATCTCCACTTGCCCAAGACATCTCTCTCAGCCAAGAAGGCCCCAGAAGAGGCTTGGAAGTGGCTGCCTCTGCAAATTCCTCCCTCATCCTACCAAAAGGGCACTTCAAGAACTTTAGAGTCTGCAGACATGTGAACACTGCTCCAGTGCCTTTCGCCAGAGCTGGACTGGAGCATGCATGTGGGGTATCTTTAAACAATCCATTTCTATTTGGTCTGCCCATCACACTGAAACTTTGGTGAAAACCTGCTTTCTAAGCAAATTCAGAATGCCATCCAGTTCAGGGGAGGAGCGTACACACAGTCCCTCATCCACTGAAGACTTTTTCCTGGAACAGGGGCATCCTAAACTTGCCTCATCTCCTTTCCTGAAGCGTGATTTTCTACCCATCCCCAGATTCACACCTTTTACTTCACCTGATGGCTCCATCTCATCAGCTATAGTGGAGCAGCTATGGCAATCTATCCTTTTGATTTCTTGACATTTTCCTCTCTTCTCCGGGCTGGGAAACTGTTTTGATCTCAACAGGGGGGAGATCAATCCCCTGTATGGGGATTCTGCATGTTAATGATGTGGCTAGCTGGCAGGGATGGTAGGTGAGAGCACACTGTGTACTTTTTCCAGTTAATGTTTCGCCTCATCACAGCTAATAGTGGCTGTCATTCAAAACAATTTTAAAATTGGACTCTGAGGCCACAGAACTTTTCACAAAACATACTTGGTGAGATGTCAGTGTTAGTTGAGGGAAGTGCCAAGAAAACCACCATCTCGCACAACTCTTCACGCCAAGTGTTCAGCGGCCTCTGATCTTACATACCAGGAATGAACGTGTTTGTGTACAATTTACAGACCTACTTTGAATATGGTCAAGTGTTAAACAGATAACCCTTTCATAGTCACTCCCCCATCCTCCTTCCCAAACAAAAACACCCTCAACTGCTCACAGTATGCAAGAAGCCAAAGATTCTGCTTTATGTAAGTTTTGCTCCTTTTGGGTGGTTCACACTCTCAAAGAGGCCAGATTCAACCTCTCACTAACTCCAATCTTAAATAAACTGTTTCCACCAACTTCCCCCTCTTCTCTAATCTCCACTTGCCCAAGACATCTCTCTCAGCCAAGAAGGCCCCAGAAGAGGCTTGGAAGTGGCTGCCTCTGCAAATTCCTCCCTCATCCTACCAAAAGGGCACTTCAAGAACTTTAGAGTCTGCAGACATGTGAACACTGCTCCAGTGCCTTTCGCCAGAGCTGGACTGGAGCATGCATGTGGGGTATCTTTAAACAATCCATTTCTATTTGGTCTGCCCATCACACTGAAACTTTGGTGAAAACCTGCTTTCTAAGCAAATTCAGAATGCCATCCAGTTCAGGGGAGGAGCGTACACACAGTCCCTCATCCACTGAAGACTTTTTCCTGGAACAGGGGCATCCTAAACTTGCCTCATCTCCTTTCCTGAAGCGTGATTTTCTACCCATCCCCAGATTCACACCTTTTACTTCACCTGATGGCTCCATCTCATCAGCTATAGTGGAGCAGCTATGGCAATCTATCCTTTTGATTTCTTGACATTTTCCTCTCTTCTCCGGGCTGGGAAACTGTTTTGATCTCAACAGGGGGGAGATCAATCCCCTGTATGGGGATTCTGCATGTTAATGATGTGGCTAGCTGGCAGGGATGGTAGGTGAGAGCACACTGTGTACTTTTTCCAGTTAATGTTTCGCCTCATCACAGCTAATAGTGGCCTTTCTAAAGGCCTGCTGCACCAGAAGGGAGACCTACACACCTTATCTTATCCTCTTCCGGGGAGCCTCCGGGAACCAGGTGGAAGCCTAACAGACAAGCCAGTTCTCCCATCAAGTATCTAGACGCCGAAGCAAAATATCCCCAGACACGCCACCGCCAAGGAAGCAAACACACGTACATCTGGTTGGGCAGGGGAGTCAGTCGACCCCCTTCACCCTGGTTTCAGTCGGTCCAGGCTTCATACCCTTCGCTCTGCCGCGGCTGGTACAAGATGCTGCATTCTCCCAGCTGTACACCACCGCCGCCCACCCCCCACCCAAGGAAAGGACTTCCAACAGAGGTGGGAGCATCAGCTCCAGCAACCGCCCTTCCCTCTCGATCCTGGCCAGAAAAACTCCACTTCCCGGATTCCCGGCCACTCTCTCCCGCCCCCTCCCTGGGCGATCCAGCCAGCGCTGTCCTGATGCCAGCCAAGTGCCCAGCCCAGCTGCGCACCTCCACCCCGCACCCCAGGACAGGCCCCCGGTACAGGCCCCGGCTTCCTCCCTCTCCCTCTGCTTAGGACTACCCGATTCTGGACGCACCCCTCAAGCAAACTAAGACTGAAAAAAGTCCCACCCCGCCCCCCAGCCACGCCGCCAGCCTCCAGCTCCGCTCGGAAGGGCCTCCATCAGGGGCGACAAGGAAACGTGGACGGTGGTCCCAGCAGCGTCCCTCCGCACCCTGCGAGGGGCCTGGACCCCGGGGAGGGCAGACCCGCGCGACCCCGAAGGGACACCTCCCTCTCCCCCACCCTCCCGGGGCCGGCCAGTCTTGGCAGGGAGCGTGCTCGCTGCAGGTCCTCGGAAGCCTCGGGGAGCCCTGGGGGCAGCACCTCCCAGGGAGCGGGAGGAGGTCGGCGCTGCGGCGCACCCCGGGGGGGCACTCACGATGGTCACCCCTGGCCCCCCTTCTCCGGGCTGGGAAACTGTTTTGATCTCAACAGGGGGGAGATCAATCCCCTGTATGGGGATTCTGCATGTTAATGATGTGGCTAGCTGGCAGGGATGGTAGGTGAGAGCACACTGTGTACTTTTTCCAGTTAATGTTTCGCCTCATCACAGCTAATAGTGGCCTTTCTAAAGGCCTGCTGCACCAGAAGGGAGACCTACACACCTTATCTTATCCTCTTCCGGGGAGCCTCCGGGAACCAGGTGGAAGCCTAACAGACAAGCCAGTTCTCCCATCAAGTATCTAGACGCCGAAGCAAAATATCCCCAGACACGCCACCGCCAAGGAAGCAAACACACGTACATCTGGTTGGGCAGGGGAGTCAGTCGACCCCCTTCACCCTGGTTTCAGTCGGTCCAGGCTTCATACCCTTCGCTCTGCCGCGGCTGGTACAAGATGCTGCATTCTCCCAGCTGTACACCACCGCCGCCCACCCCCCACCCAAGGAAAGGACTTCCAACAGAGGTGGGAGCATCAGCTCCAGCAACCGCCCTTCCCTCTCGATCCTGGCCAGAAAAACTCCACTTCCCGGATTCCCGGCCACTCTCTCCCGCCCCCTCCCTGGGCGATCCAGCCAGCGCTGTCCTGATGCCAGCCAAGTGCCCAGCCCAGCTGCGCACCTCCACCCCGCACCCCAGGACAGGCCCCCGGTACAGGCCCCGGCTTCCTCCCTCTCCCTCTGCTTAGGACTACCCGATTCTGGACGCACCCCTCAAGCAAACTAAGACTGAAAAAAGTCCCACCCCGCCCCCCAGCCACGCCGCCAGCCTCCAGCTCCGCTCGGAAGGGCCTCCATCAGGGGCGACAAGGAAACGTGGACGGTGGTCCCAGCAGCGTCCCTCCGCACCCTGCGAGGGGCCTGGACCCCGGGGAGGGCAGACCCGCGCGACCCCGAAGGGACACCTCCCTCTCCCCCACCCTCCCGGGGCCGGCCAGTCTTGGCAGGGAGCGTGCTCGCTGCAGGTCCTCGGAAGCCTCGGGGAGCCCTGGGGGCAGCACCTCCCAGGGAGCGGGAGGAGGTCGGCGCTGCGGCGCACCCCGGGGGGGCACTCACGATGGTCACGCTGGCTTTGCGCAGGTCGCGGTTCTCCTCCTGCAGCGCCTTGCACTTGAGTTTGTAGGTCTCCAGCTCGATCTTAAGCACCTTGTTCTCCTGCTGCAGCGAGGCTAGGCGGTTGGTGAGCTCCTCCAGGCGGAACGGCGAGATGACAATGCCCCCCGACTTCCCACCGCTGCCGCCGCCTCCGCCGCCACCACCGCCGCCGCCGCCCGAGGTCGACGAGCAAGACGACTGCATGGCGGCCGAGCCGCCGCTGTTGCCCCCCGCCCCGTCCGTGTCGCTCTCGCTGGCGCTGTCCGCCATGGCCGCGGCGGGCTGGGGAGACGCCGAGGAGGAGGAGCAGGGAGGCGGCGGCGGCGAAGGCTGGGCTGCGAATGAGTGGGCGCCGGGCGAGCACAGGGGAGCGCCGAGCTGGGCGCCTGGCACCAGGGCGCAGACTCGGAGCGGCGGCGAGAGAAAGAGAGGGAGCTTCCCGCTGCCAAGGGACCTCCTCTGCCAGAGAACAGAGACCCCGCCCGGGCTCGGGCAGTATTGCACTGACGCTCGCTCCAGCCCGGCCTGGCGCGCTCGGCCGCTCTGCAAAGCCGGCTGAAAACTCCGAGACCCGGCCGCCGCCCTCCTGGCGTCCGCCGGCTGGCTGGGGACGCGCGGGCTAGGCCGGGGCGGGAAGGCCAGGCCTGCCTCCGCACCAGCGGCTCGCCGGCCGCACGTGTTCTGAGGGAGGCTCTCCCAGCCCCCTGACTTAAGCCCGCGGCTGCCCAGCCTCTTCCGGGCTCGCTCCCGCTCCTGGGAAAAAGAAACCTAATGCCCCACTAGCCTCGCAGGTGCTGCGGACACGTGGAAAGGTCAGCTTGGCTCAGGCATCCCGCCCCCGCCGAATCGGTGGCCCCATCTTCCGCTGACCGTGTGTGCTCCTGTCTCCCTCTGTCTGTTTCAAACGGAAAACCGTTTATCGTAGCTCCTTTAGATAGCGCTCACAGCATGGAAAGTTCCCCAGCGAGGAGCAGAGGAGGCGACAATCTCAGTGAGCCCTGGGGGCAGCACCTCCCAGGGAGCGGGAGGAGGTCGGCGCTGCGGCGCACCCCGGGGGGGCACTCACGATGGTCACGCTGGCTTTGCGCAGGTCGCGGTTCTCCTCCTGCAGCGCCTTGCACTTGAGTTTGTAGGTCTCCAGCTCGATCTTAAGCACCTTGTTCTCCTGCTGCAGCGAGGCTAGGCGGTTGGTGAGCTCCTCCAGGCGGAACGGCGAGATGACAATGCCCCCCGACTTCCCACCGCTGCCGCCGCCTCCGC
The DNA here is from genome assembly GCA_022376925.1 of Tragulus kanchil. Classification (NCBI taxonomy): domain Eukaryota; kingdom Metazoa; phylum Chordata; class Mammalia; order Artiodactyla; family Tragulidae; genus Tragulus; species Tragulus kanchil. Next base: position 90,674,285 of record JAIOJX010000005.1, on the reverse strand, counting down.
CGCCACCACCGCCGCCGCCGCCCGAGGTCGACGAGCAAGACGACTGCATGGCGGCCGAGCCGCCGCTGTTGCCCCCCGCCCCGTCCGTGTCGCTCTCGCTGGCGCTGTCCGCCATGGCCGCGGCGGGCTGGGGAGACGCCGAGGAGGAGGAGCAGGGAGGCGGCGGCGGCGAAGGCTGGGCTGCGAATGAGTGGGCGCCGGGCGAGCACAGGGGAGCGCCGAGCTGGGCGCCTGGCACCAGGGCGCAGACTCGGAGCGGCGGCGAGAGAAAGAGAGGGAGCTTCCCGCTGCCAAGGGACCTCCTCTGCCAGAGAACAGAGACCCCGCCCGGGCTCGGGCAGTATTGCACTGACGCTCGCTCCAGCCCGGCCTGGCGCGCTCGCTAGGCCGCTCTGCAAAGCCGGCTGAAAACTCCGAGACCCGGCCGCCGCCCTCCTGGCGTCCGCCGGCTGGCTGGGGACGCGCGGGCTAGGCCGGGGCGGGAAGGCCAGGCCTGCCTCCGCACCAGCGGCTCGCCGGCCGCACGTGTTCTGAGGGAGGCTCTCCCAGCCCCCTGACTTAAGCCCGCGGCTGCCCAGCCTCTTCCGGGCTCGCTCCCGCTCCTGGGAAAAAGAAACCTAATGCCCCACTAGCCTCGCAGGTGCTGCGGACACGTGGAAAGGTCAGCTTGGCTCAGGCATCCCGCCCCCGCCGAATCGGTGGCCCCATCTTCCGCTGACCGTGTGTGCTCCTGTCTCCCTCTGTCTGTTTCAAACGGACACACAGTCCTTTTGGTTTGATCTCAGTGAGCTTGCCTGGGAAGCTTTAGATAGCGCTCACAGCATGGAAAGTTCCCCAGCGAGGAGCAGAGGAGGGCGACAAGACAGGAGCCATAGGTTAACCTCGTTTAAAAGAAGATCCACAGGAGAGACACACTGTCCTCGTTACTCCTAGTAATCTCATAAACCACCTTGCGCTGAATTGTGTAAACAAAGTGCAACTTTTCTCTTTTTTCTCTGCATCTTGCAGACAATGCAAGGACTTGCTATGCAATAGGATTAAAATAGTAACTAATCTATCTAATTTATCTAATCCGAAAAAAAGGAAGAAACACTTTTGTGGCAGTTTTCCAAAGAAACTGCAGGCAGAGCATTCTGCTATGAGAATAGTGATGATTAATACAGCATAACCATCATTTTTTTCCCGATCATCTTGCCCACTCCTAGAAAACTTTAGTAGGTCAAAAATAAAAACATTAATTATGCTACTGTGGTCTAATTCAGGGTAAGAAATTCAAAATCAAACCTCCCCTCCCAAACAAAGGCTTACAGGAAATTGGCCCAGCAGGTGAGATAATTCTTAACACTTTACACTGTTGACACAAAACAGCTTTCACTTAAGTATGAAAATCAGAAAATGAAACTGACCAGACTAGCTTCAGCTTAGTCGACAGAAGAACAAACACATGGAAACAAAACATAAGGGTTGGGGGAAGTGTAAAAATTTTTCTATCGCTTTGAACTTTGGGGAAAGTTTATAAAGTGTTAGGAAGGATAAAGAAGTGCCTTTAATGATTTTTATTTCAACTCCTCCATTATCTTTAAAACTAAATTTTGCCTAATGATTACACTGTTATTCAAGGGCTAATGAAAACTGGTACCCAGAAATAAACTGAAGCCTCCAAGTGTTCCTAATGACAGCATCTTTTACCAAGATGGCTGCTTTCTGCCTGACAGCTCCAAAATGCTAACTGCAGTTAAACCCCAAATTTCTAATTATTCTTTAGTGTAGCACAAAAGGACTTCTGAACTAAGTCACTGTTTGTGTAGCAGGAACAACAATAATAAGAGACTTGGCTTTGCTCTTCAGAAACAGCCAATGTAAATAATTGCATTAGAAGTGATCCAGTTTAATTTTCACTGAAACTTGCTCCTCTCCCTGACTTTTCCTTTTGGGATTCTGCCACAGGAGACAAACAGCTCGTTAAATTGGAAACGGCTTCTGGAAAACTCACTTGCTGGGTGAAATGGAGGAGTAAACCTAGCAGGGAGCAGCGCCACAGGGGGAAACTCAGACTTAACAACATTCTTTTCACTTTAACCAGCACAGTGATAGAATCTTAAGAGCCAGTCTGGCTTCCATACTTCACAAGTTTCCATTGTTCCCTACCCCATAGTATCTTAAAGCTTCCACCGTTAGAGCTTACTTAGAAACATTCCTTCAGAAAGGGGCCAAGTTGCCTTTCTCTTAGCTTTATCACGGACTGCATTTTGAGAGAGGACCCACTGTTAACAAGTCGGCAGAGGGGTGGGGTTTAAAAGTGCCTGACTTTCTTAAAGGGACCACGGTTAGGGTAACAAAATGGAATAGGACTTGGAGAAAAACAACATTTTCACATGGTACTCACAGGCAGTAACTGTGTTTCGAAGACCTTAGGGATAAAATCATCTTCTAAAGCTTCCTGCTGATACAGATGGGAATAAACTGGAGAATATTTTTCACTGTGGTTTTTATTGTTATTAAAAGGCTAATTTTCTACTTCTTTTGACAAGGGGAAGAACAAACACATGGAAACAAAACATAAGGGTTGGGGGAAGTGTAAAAATTTTTCTATCGCTTTGAACTTTGGGGAAAGTTTATAAAGTGTTAGGAAGGATAAAGAAGTGCCTTTAATGATTTTTATTTCAACTCCTCCATTATCTTTAAAACTAAATTTTGCCTAATGATTACACTGTTATTCAAGGGCTAATGAAAACTGGTACCCAGAAATAAACTGAAGCCTCCAAGTGTTCCTAATGACAGCATCTTTTACCAAGATGGCTGCTTTCTGCCTGACAGCTCCAAAATGCTAACTGCAGTTAAACCCCAAATTTCTAATTATTCTTTAGTGTAGCACAAAAGGACTTCTGAACTAAGTCACTGTTTGTGTAGCAGGAACAACAATAATAAGAGACTTGGCTTTGCTCTTCAGAAACAGCCAATGTAAATAATTGCATTAGAAGTGATCCAGTTTAATTTTCACTGAAACTTGCTCCTCTCCCTGACTTTTCCTTTTGGGATTCTGCCACAGGAGACAAACAGCTCGTTAAATTGGAAACGGCTTCTGGAAAACTCACTTGCTGGGTGAAATGGAGGAGTAAACCTAGCAGGGAGCAGCGCCACAGGGGGAAACTCAGACTTAACAACATTCTTTTCACTTTAACCAGCACAGTGATAGAATCTTAAGAGCCAGTCTGGCTTCCATACTTCACAAGTTTCCATTGTTCCCTACCCCATAGTATCTTAAAGCTTCCACCGTTAGAGCTTACTTAGAAACATTCCTTCAGAAAGGGGCCAAGTTGCCTTTCTCTTAGCTTTATCACGGACTGCATTTTGAGAGAGGACCCACTGTTAACAAGTCGGCAGAGGGGTGGGGTTTAAAAGTGCCTGACTTTCTTAAAGGGACCACGGTTAGGGTAACAAAATGGAATAGGACTTGGAGAAAAACAACATTTTCACATGGTACTCACAGGCAGTAACTGTGTTTCGAAGACCTTAGGGATAAAATCATCTTCTAAAGCTTCCCTGCTGATACAGATGGGAATAAACTGGAGAATATTTTTTCACTGTGGTTTTTATTGTTATTGCAAAGCAGAACCGTGTCTAATTTTCTACTTCTTGTAAAAGTGGTTCCCCTTATAAATAGGCCATTTATCACAACATTGGTTCAGTAATAGCATTACAATGAAAACAACAGTTATAAAACCAATAATATCATTATAAAACGTCTTCTCAGCTTTCCTGGGGAAATGAATCAGAAGAACAAATGGTAGCATGTGTTGCCTGGAGGAAGAACAGACAAATCCAGACCATCACTTCCACTGGAGGAATAACAATATTTACCTTTGTCCAAAATTCAAACTGCAAAAGTGTAACAGCAAAGAAAAAGAATACATGTAGTCTAATTGCAGGGTACAACATCAAAATCCTTTTGTACAGCCGATTTACTCTGTGGCCTTTGGAATGTTCAATAAAAAAAAGTAAGGTCTCGAACTTTGTCCTTCGCTTCAGTTTTCGTTTTGAATATAGTTAAATATATTATAAAGCATATACTCCATGGGAAATAAAAAAAAGTAAGGGGCTTTCCTGGTGATCTAGTGGTTAAGAATCTGCCTTGCGATACAGGGGGTGCGGGTTCCATCTCTAGTCGGGGAACTAAGGTCCCCCATGCAACTGAATCTGTGCACGGCAGTGAAGAATCTGATGCTGCAACAAAGACCCAGGGCAGCCAAAATAAATAAATTTAAAATTTTGTTTAAATAACAATAAGGTCGAAATAAGGTCATAACTCATAGATGATTTTGTTGTTGAATTTTTAATGGCCAAAAATAAATTGTACGTATCTCATTACAGTGTCAGATACAAGTGATTCATTCAAGCTTTAAATGGATTTGGTGGAGGCAGAACCTATCATGACAGCTTTAAAAAGAACTGGAGTGGTCTCTTACCTTCTGAGATGGCTTGCACTCTGTCTGTAGAATGTGTTTCTCTTGGAATAAATCTACTTCTTGCCTATCAAATAATAATAATTAGAGTGAGCCACATATGATGTTCTTCATAGAGCACTAGAAATTCCTTCAGAAAGGGGCCAAGTTGCCTTTCTCTTAGCTTTATCACGGACTTTTCCCATGTTAACAAGTCGGCAGAGGTGGGGTTTAAAAGTGCCTGAAGGGACCACGGTTAGGGTAACAAAATGGAATAGGACTTGGAGAAAAACAACATTTTCACATGGTACTCACAGGCAGTAACTGTGTTTCGAAGACCTTAGGGATAAAATCATCTTCTAAAGCTTCCCTGCTGATACAGATGGGAATAAACTGGAGAATATTTTTTCACTGTGGTTTTTATTGTTATTGCAAAGCAGAACCGTGTCTAATTTTCTACTTCTTGTAAAAGTGGTTCCCCTTATAAATAGGCCATTTATCACAACATTGGTTCAGTAATAGCATTACAATGAAAACAACAGTTATAAAACCAATAATATCATTATAAAACGTCTTCTCAGCTTTCCTGGGGAAATGAATCAGAAGAACAAATGGTAGCATGTGTTGCCTGGAGGAAGAACAGACAAATCCAGACCATCACTTCCACTGGAGGAATAACAATATTTACCTTTGTCCAAAATTCAAACTGCAAAAGTGTAACAGCAAAGAAAAAGAATACATGTAGTCTAATTGCAGGGTACAACATCAAAATCCTTTTGTACAGCCGATTTACTCTGTGGCCTTTGGAATGTTCAATAAAAAAAAGTAAGGTCTCGAACTTTGTCCTTCGCTTCAGTTTTCGTTTTGAATATAGTTAAATATATTATAAAGCATATACTCCATGGGAAATAAAAAAAAGTAAGGGGCTTTCCTGGTGATCTAGTGGTTAAGAATCTGCCTTGCGATACAGGGGGTGCGGGTTCCATCTCTAGTCGGGGAACTAAGGTCCCCCATGCAACTGAATCTGTGCACGGCAGTGAAGAATCTGATGCTGCAACAAAGACCCAGGGCAGCCAAAATAAATAAATTTAAAATTTTGTTTAAATAACAATAAGGTCGAAATAAGGTCATAACTCATAGATGATTTTGTTGTTGAATTTTTAATGGCCAAAAATAAATTGTACGTATCTCATTACAGTGTCAGATACAAGTGATTCATTCAAGCTTTAAATGGATTTGGTGGAGGCAGAACCTATCATGACAGCTTTAAAAAGAACTGGAGTGGTCTCTTACCTTCTGAGATGGCTTGCACTCTGTCTGTAGAATGTGTTTCTCTTGGAATAAATCTACTTCTTGCCTATCAAATAATAATAATTAGAGTGAGCCACATATGATCTGGTTCTTACAGAGGGCCAGAATTTGGATAGAATCATAGACTGTGGCACTGTGCTGCTATCATTTCTTAAAGTTCTTTGATAGTAGAGACACCTAGAGTAACAAGCAAGTTTGACCTTGGAGTACAAAATGAAGCAGGGCAGAGGCTAAATCAGTTTTGTCAAGAGAAAACACTGGTCATGGCAAACCCTCTTCCAACAGAACAGGAGATGAATCTACACATGGACATCACCAGATGGTCACTACCAAAGTCAGATTGATTATATTCATGGCAGTTGAAAATGGAAAAGTCAGCAAAACCAAGACCTAGAGCTGACTATGACTCAGATCATGAACTCCTTCCAGCACAATTCAGATTAAAGCTGAAGAAAGTAAGGAAAACCATTAGGCCATTTAAGTAGACCTAAATCAAATCCCTTATAAGCATACAGTGGAGGTGATAAGTAGATTAAAGGGAATAGATCTTGTACACAGAGTGCCTGAAGAACTATGGACAAAAGTTCATAATATTGTCAGGAGGCAGTAACCAAAACCATCTCCAAGAAAAGAAACGCAAAAATGGCAAAATGAGGGCTTCTCTGGTGGTCCAGTGGGTAAGGACACTGCCTTACAGTGCAAGGGGCACCGGTTCAATCCCTGGCCTGGGAAGATCCCATGTGCCGCGGTGTGGCTGGACCAATGTGGCCAACTACTGAGCTGAAGCTCTGGAGCGAGAGAGGCCACTGTGATGGGAAGCCCACACTAGTGGTTAAGAATCTGCCTTGCGATACAGGGGTGCGGGTTCCATCTCTAGGTCCCGCAACTGAATCTGTGCACGGCAGTGAAGAATCTGATGCTGCAACAAAGACCCAGGGCAGCCAAAATAAATAAATTTAAAATTTTGTTTAAATAACAATAAGGTCGAAATAAGGTCATAACTCATAGATGATTTTGTTGTTGAATTTTTAATGGCCAAAAATAAATTGTACGTATCTCATTACAGTGTCAGATACAAGTGATTCATTCAAGCTTTAAATGGATTTGGTGGAGGCAGAACCTATCATGACAGCTTTAAAAAGAACTGGAGTGGTCTCTTACCTTCTGAGATGGCTTGCACTCTGTCTGTAGAATGTGTTTCTCTTGGAATAAATCTACTTCTTGCCTATCAAATAATAATAATTAGAGTGAGCCACATATGATCTGGTTCTTACAGAGGGCCAGAATTTGGATAGAATCATAGACTGTGGCACTGTGCTGCTATCATTTCTTAAAGTTCTTTGATAGTAGAGACACCTAGAGTAACAAGCAAGTTTGACCTTGGAGTACAAAATGAAGCAGGGCAGAGGCTAAATCAGTTTTGTCAAGAGAAAACACTGGTCATGGCAAACCCTCTTCCAACAGAACAGGAGATGAATCTACACATGGACATCACCAGATGGTCACTACCAAAGTCAGATTGATTATATTCATGGCAGTTGAAAATGGAAAAGTCAGCAAAACCAAGACCTAGAGCTGACTATGACTCAGATCATGAACTCCTTCCAGCACAATTCAGATTAAAGCTGAAGAAAGTAAGGAAAACCATTAGGCCATTTAAGTAGACCTAAATCAAATCCCTTATAAGCATACAGTGGAGGTGATAAGTAGATTAAAGGGAATAGATCTTGTACACAGAGTGCCTGAAGAACTATGGACAAAAGTTCATAATATTGTCAGGAGGCAGTAACCAAAACCATCTCCAAGAAAAAGAAACGCAAAAATGGCAAAATGAGGGCTTCTCTGGTGGTCCAGTGGGTAAGGACACTGCCTTACAGTGCAAGGGGCACCGGTTCAATCCCTGGCCTGGGAAGATCCCATGTGCCGCGGTGTGGCTGGACCAATGTGGCCAACTACTGAGCTGAAGCTCTGGAGCGAGAGAGGCCACTGTGATGGGAAGCCCACACAGGCCAAAGAACTAAAATGGAAATAAATGAAAGACCAATAGAAGTGGCAAAAAAAAAAAAAAAAAAAGGCAAAATGGTTGTCTGAGGAGGCCTTAAAAATAGCTGAGAAAAAAGAAGCGAAAAGCAAAGGAGAAAGGGGAAAATATACCAAAATGAATGCAGAGTTTAAAGAATGATAAGGAGAGATAAAAAAGCTTTCTTAAGTGAAAAATGCAAAGAAATAGAGGAAAACAATGGAATGGGAAAGCCCGGAGAGCTCTACTGGAAAATTAGAGATACCAAGGGAACATTCCATGCAAAGATGGGCACAATAAATGACAGAAATGGCAAGGAACTACCAAAAGCAGAAAAGATTAAGATGAGATGGCAAGAATATATAGACAAACACTACAAACAAAGGTTTAATAATCTGAATAACCTGGTGGGGTGATCACTAATCTAGAGCCAGACATCTAAGTATGCAAAGTCAGGTGGACCCTAGGAAGCAATACTACAAACAAAACTAGTGGAAGTGATGGAATTCCAGCTAAGCTATTTCATACCCTAAAAGATGATGCTGTTAAAAGGGCTATACTCAGGCTTCCCTGGTGGTCCAGTGCATGAAGACTCTGCCTTGCAGTGCAAGGGGCATCAATTTGATCCCTGGCCCGGGAAGATCCCACATACAGCAGACTGGCTGGACCAGTATATCCAATTATGAGCCAGCACTCTGGAACACATGCACCCAGAGCCAGTGCTCTGCGGCAAGAGGCCACTGCAATGGGAGGCCCACACAGGCCAAAGAATAAACATGGATGAAAATAAATAAATAAATAATCAATAAAATAGGCCAAAATTAAAAATAAAAAAGTGCTATACTCAATATGCTGGCAAATTGGAAAACTTAGCAGTGGCCACAGGACTAGAAAAGGTCAGTTTTCATTCCAATCCCAAAGAAGGACAATGCCAAATAACGTTCAAACTGCTGTACAATTGCGCTCATTTCACATGCTAGCTAGGTCATGCTCAAAATCCTTCAAGCTGGGCTTCGACAATACATGAACCAAGAACTTCCAGGTGTACAAGCTGGATTTAGAAAAGGCAGAGGAACCAGAGATCAAATTGCCAACACCAAAGGATTATATGAAAAGCAAGAGAATTCCAGAAAAACATCTACTCCTTCTTCGTTGGCTATCCTAAAGTCTTTAACTGTTTGGATCACAACAAACTGTGGAAAATTCTTAAAGAGATTAAAATAACAGACTATCTTATCTGCCTCTTGAGAAACCTGTAGGCGGGTCAAGAGGCAACAATTAGAATGAACTGGTTCAAAATTGAGAAAGGACTATGTCAAGACTGTACATATATATTTATACATATATGTGTATATATATATATATATATATATATATATGTATATATAATCACCCCTCCTTATTTGACTTATATGTAGAATATATCATGTGAAATGCCAGGCTGGATGAATCACAAGCTGGCAGAAAGTAAAGAGGAACTAAAGAGCCTCTTGATGAAGGTGAAGAGGAGAGTGAAAAAACTGGTTTAAAACTCAACATTCAAAAAATGAAGATCATGGCATTCAGTCCCATCATTTCATGGCAAATAAATGGGGGAAAAATGAAATGGTGGCAAATTTTGTTTTCTTGGACTCTAAAATCACTGCAAAAGATGACCATGGCCATAAAATTAAAAGATGCTTGCTCCTTGGAAGAAAAGCCATGACATACCTAGACAGTATATTATAAAGCAGAGACATCACTTTTCCAACAAAGGTCTATATAGTCACAGCACTGCTTTTTCCAGTAGTCATGTTCAGATGTGAGAACTGGACCATAAAGAAGGCTGAGTGCCAAAGAATTGATGCTTTGAAATGTGGTGCTGGAGAAGACTCTTGAGAGTCCCTTGAACATCAAGGAAATCAAACCAGTCAATCCTAAAGGAAATCAACTCTAAATGTTCATTAGAAGAACTGATACTGAAGCTACAGTTCCAATATTTTGACCACCTGATGCAATGGGCTGACTTATTGGGGAAAAAAAGACTCTGAAACTGGGAAAGATTGAGGCAGGAGAAGAAGTGTGTGACAAAGGATTAGATGGAAAGATAGCATCACCAACTCAATGGACATGAGCTTGAGCAAATTCCAGGAGATACTGAAGGAGAGGGAAGCCTGGCATACTTCAGTTCACAGGGTCCCAAAGAGTCAGACATGACTTAGTGATGGAATAGCAACAGCTAGTCCCTAGGTATGGCACAGAATTCTCACCTTTGGCCCTATTGACTCTTTGAGCTGAAAAATTCTTCTTCTTTGTTGCTTGATTACAATACAGTTGACATTATAATACCATGTTAGTTTCAAGTGTACAGCACGGAGATTTAGTTGTATGTGTGTGTGAGTGCGTATATATTCTTTTTAAGATTCTTTTCCCTTATGCATTATTACTCTATCCAAAATATCAAGTAGAATTCCCCGTGCTGTCCAGTAGGTCCTTGATTATACAGTAGTGTATATATGTCAATCCCGTTCTCCTAATTTCTCCCTACCCCCACTAACCCTTTGACAACCATAAATTCTGTTTTATAAATAATTTTCCTTGTATCTTTTTTTCAGATTCCACATTGAGCAATATAATATTTGTCCTTCTCTGTCTGGCTTACTTTACTTAGTATGGTAATCTGTAGGTCCATTGGAAAATACTTCACTAGGGCTATTGGGAGTGAAGCTGTCCTGTGCATTCTGTTTAACAGCATTTCCAGCCTCTACCCACTAGATAGCATGCTAAGCAAGGGTCTCCAGACACTGCAAAATACTCCCTGAGGGGCAAAAGAGCCCAAGAGTTGAGAACCACTAATCTAGTAGAACAATTGCTTCTGCTGGGTAAAAAGCCATGACATACCTAGACAGTATATTATAAAGCAGAGACATCACTTTTCCAACAAAGGTCTATATAGTCACAGCACTGCTTTTCCAGTAGTCATGTTCAGATGTGAGAACTGGACCATAAAGAAGGCTGAGTGCCAAAGAATTGATGCTTTGAAATGTGGTGCTGAGAAGACTCTTGAGAGTCCCTTGAACATCAAGGAAATCAAACCAGTCAATCCTAAAGGAAATCAACTCTAAATGTTCATTAGAAGAACTGATACTGAAGCTACAGTTCCAATATTTTGACCACCTGATGCAATGGGCTGACTTATTGGGGAAAAAAAGACTCTGAAACTGGGAAAGATTGAGGCAGGAGAAGAAGTGTGTGACAAAGGATTAGATGGAAAGATAGCATCACCAACTCAATGGACATGAGCTTGAGCAAATTCCAGGAGATACTGAAGGAGAGGGAAGCCTGGCATACTTCAGTTCACAGGGTCCCAAAGAGTCAGACATGACTTAGTGATGGAATAGCAACAGCTAGTCCCTAGGTATGGCACAGAATTCTCACCTTTGGCCCTATTGACTCTTTGAGCTGAAAAATTCTTCTTCTTTGTTGCTTGATTACAATACAGTTGACATTATAATACCATGTTAGTTTCAAGTGTACAGCACGGAGATTTAGTTGTATGTGTGTGTGAGTGCGTATATATTCTTTTTAAGATTCTTTTCCCTTATGCATTATTACTCTATCCAAAATATCAAGTAGAATTCCCCGTGCTGTCCAGTAGGTCCTTGATTATACAGTAGTGTATATATGTCAATCCCGTTCTCCTAATTTCTCCCTACCCCCACTAACCCTTTGACAACCATAAATTCTGTTTTATAAATAATTTTCCTTGTATCTTTTTTTCAGATTCCACATTGAGCAATATAATATTTGTCCTTCTCTGTCTGGCTTACTTTACTTAGTATGGTAATCTGTAGGTCCATTGGAAAATACTTCACTAGGGCTATTGGGAGTGAAGCTGTCCTGTGCATTCTGTTTAACAGCATTTCCAGCCTCTACCCACTAGATAGCATGCTAAGCAAGGGTCTCCAGACACTGCAAAATACTCCCTGAGGGGCAAAAGAGCCCAAGAGTTGAGAACCACTAATCTAGTAGAACAATTGCTTCTGCTGGGTAAAAACAGACCCACTTTGGAGTGACTCTTCAGGCAACTTATTGAAAACATACCACTTAGCCATTAAGAGAGGCTTCCTCTCATTTCAAATTCCCAGAGATGCTGGACCCAAATAGCTAAATGCACACTTCTCACTTTCGTTTGCCTTCAATCACCCATTTCTTTAGCATGGCTTTTTAATATTTTGCATTTAATAACATCAACTGGCCTTGCATAGGCAGTAATTCACCCAAGCAAGAGATCAAACCTACAAAATTAATTACATATATCATGTCTATCCTGCTATTTCTATTTATTCATTATTCATTCATGGGAATTAAAACTATTTCTGCCAGTATCAGTCGAAAGAAATGTCATTAGCTAAAGTAAATCAGGTGAGAATCAAGGATTTCAATAAAAAATGAAATATATGACTTTTATGTCTGAAGATTTGGCAGTCCACAAAACCTAAAACATGTCTTGACACATACCATACAGGACTACTGAGCAGGAAATGCTTTTTAAATCCTACTAAATACACAGCAGAGCTTGAAAGAAAGGGAAATCCCAGGCTCAAAAGCCAAGAAGAAAACTGGAAATAAACCAAATGTCCACCTACATTGCTGCATTCATGCAATGAAGTAACATACAGCAATGAAAATAAACAAACTACAAGTACATGAAATGATATGAGTAAGCTTCAGAAACACAATGATAAACAGTGGAAGTCAAACGCAAAAGAAAATATGCTGTGTGATTGCATTTACGTAAAATTCAAAAGTAGGCATAATTAATCTGGTAAGTGATTGATTCTCCTTGGGAGGAGAGAGTGGTTAGAAAGAATATTGAGCAATATAATTTTGTCCTTCTCTGTCTGGCTTACTTTACTTAGTATGGTAATCTGTAGGTCCATTGGAAAATACTTCACTAGGGCTATTGGGAGTGAAGCTGTCCTGTGCATTCTGTTTAACAGCATTTCCAGCCTCTACCCACTAGATAGCATGCTAAGCAAGGGTCTCCAGACACTGCAAAATACTCCCTGAGGGGCAAAAGAGCCCAAGAGTTGAGAACCACTAATCTAGTAGAACAATTGCTTCTGCTGGGTAAAAACAGACCCACTTTGGAGTGACTCTTCAGGCAACTTATTGAAAACATACCACTTAGCCATTAAGAGGGGCTTCCTCTCATTTCACATTCCCAGAGATGCTGGACCCAAATAGCTAAATGCACACTTCTCACTTTCGTTTGCCTTCAATCACCCATTTCTTTAGCATGGCTTTTTAATATTTTGCATTTAATAACATCAACTGGCCTTGCATAGGCAGTAATTCACCCAAGCAAGAGATCAAACCTACAAAATTAATTACATATATCATGTCTATCCTGCTATTTCTATTTATTCATTATTCATTCATGGGAATTAAAACTATTTCTGCCAGTATCAGTCGAAAGAAATGTCATTAGCTAAAGTAAATCAGGTGAGAATCAAGGATTTCAATAAAAAATGAAATATATGACTTTTATGTCTGAAGATTTGGCAGTCCACAAAACCTAAAACATGTCTTGACACATACCATACAGGACTACTGAGCAGGAAATGCTTTTTAAATCCTACTAAATACACAGCAGAGCTTGAAAGAAAGGGAAATCCCAGGCTCAAAAGCCAAGAAGAAAACTGGAAATAAACCAAATGTCCACCTACATTGCTGCATTCATGCAATGAAGTAACATACAGCAATGAAAATAAACAAACTACAAGTACATGAAATGATATGAGTAAGCTTCAGAAACACAATGATAAACAGTGGAAGTCAAACGCAAAAGAAAATATGCTGTGTGATTGCATTTACGTAAAATTCAAAAGTAGGCATAATTAATCTAGGATGTTACAAGTCAGAATAATGATTCTCCTTGGGAGGAGAGAGTGGTTAGAAAGAATATTAGGAGATTCCTATAATGTTCTCTTTCTTTATCTGGGTACTTGTTACCTAAGTATGTTCACTTGTGATATTGAGCTATGTATGTACAATCTGTATGCTTTTCTATATGTATGTTATGCTTCACTAGAATGAATGAATCTAAAAGAGGGAGAGGCAGAGTAGTATAAACCAGAGTAGTGGCCCAGTAACTGAAACAGCAGCAGCATTGTGAGTCTTTCTAACCATATTTGAGTTTAATGCCCATCAGGAATAGGATTTTGAGGCCTTGAGGTCGCATAAGGCAAGAAGATGTAACTCAGATACCTATAAAATGCCAGATTGGCAAAGAGCTGCACCACACTGTAAGGCTGGTTCAAGGGATGGAGGGATGGGGTGGATGGGGAAGAGTTTTCCTACCAGCAAATCAAAAGATAACAAGGAAGACTGTCTTAAATTATGTTCAGGGTTTAAAAGAAAATCTCTCTGGAAAAGTTATAATCTAGCCTGATGGAGTTAGGGACTTCACAAATATATTTCATACTAGTTACATGGTCCAGAACCACCACCCCCAAAATTATATAATATCTTAAAAGTTGGGCTGGAGTGGGAAATCTTTGGATGATGGAAAGGCTCTATATCTTGACTGTGGTGATAGTTACACAAATGTATACATTTGTCAAATCTCATGAGACATGCTTTAAAATGGTATTTGTACTTTGTGTAAAATCCCACCAAAAAAATAAACTGACAAAAAATAAACTCATGGTAATATTCCTAGTGTACCTGGCAGAAACAAACCCAAATTTACTCTGTGATACAGCCTCTATGGAAGACAGTATGGAGATTCCTTAAAAAACTAAAAATAGAAGCACCATTCGACCCAACAATCCCACTACTAGGCCTATATCCTGATGAAATCAAAACTGAAAGAAGCACCTGTACCCCAATGTTCATTGCAGCTCTCTATACAATAGCCAGAACATGGAAGCAACCTAGATGTCCATCGACGAATGAATGGATACAGAAGCCCTGGTACATATATACAATGGAATACTACTCAGATGTTAAAAGAAATGCAGAAGACTCAGTCCTAATGAAGTGGCTGGCTCTAGAACCTATCATAAAAAGTGAAGTAAGTCAAAAAGAGAAAGACAAGTACAGTATACTAACACATATATATGGAATCTAGTATTTGGTAAAAGTGAACAGAAGACATAGACAGTATGTTCACTTGTGATATTGAGCTATGTATGTACAATCTGTATGCTTTTCTATATGTATGTTATGCTTCACTAGAATGAATGAATCTAAAAGAGGAGAGGCAGAGTAGTATAAACCAGAGTAGTGGCCCAGTAACTGAAACAGCAGCAGCATTGTGAGTCTTTCTAACCATATTTGAGTTTAATGCCCATCAGGAATAGGATTTTGAGGCCTTGAGGTCGCATAAGGCAAGAAGATGTAACTCAGATACCTATAAAATGCCAGATTGGCAAAGAGCTGCACCACACTGTAAGGCTGGTTCAAGGGATGGAGGGATGGGGTGGATGGGGAAGAGTTTTCCTACCAGCAAATCAAAAGATAACAAGGAAGACTGTCTTAAATTATGTTCAGGGTTTAAAAGAAAATCTCTCTGGAAAAGTTATAATCTAGCCTGATGGAGTTAGGGACTTCACAAATATATTTCATACTAGTTACATGGTCCAGAACCACCACCCCCAAAATTATATAATATCTTAAAAGTTGGGCTGGAGTGGGAAATCTTTGGATGATGGAAAGGCTCTATATCTTGACTGTGGTGATAGTTACACAAATGTATACATTTGTCAAATCTCATGAGACATGCTTTAAAATGGTATTTGTACTTTGTGTAAAATCCCACCAAAAAAATAAACTGACAAAAAATAAACTCATGGTAATATTCCTAGTGTACCTGGCAGAAACAAACCCAAATTTACTCTGTGATACAGCCTCTATGGAAGACAGTATGGAGATTCCTTAAAAAACTAAAAATAGAAGCACCATTCGACCCAACAATCCCACTACTAGGCCTATATCCTGATGAAATCAAAACTGAAAGAAGCACCTGTACCCCAATGTTCATTGCAGCTCTCTATACAATAGCCAGAACATGGAAGCAACCTAGATGTCCATCGACGAATGAATGGATACAGAAGCCCTGGTACATATATACAATGGAATACTACTCAGATGTTAAAAGAAATGCAGAAGACTCAGTCCTAATGAAGTGGCTGGCTCTAGAACCTATCATAAAAAGTGAAGTAAGTCAAAAAGAGAAAGACAAGTACAGTATACTAACACATATATATGGAATCTAGTAGGTTGGTCTTGATAACACACAAAGTGAACTCATGGAAAAACAGACAGAGCATAGACATAGGGACATTGTGGGGAAGAAATAGGGAGGGGGAGGCATGGAGGGAGTAACATGGAAACCTATACTGTCATGTTGTGGAAAAGATAGCTATTGTCATTGTGCTAAGGGAACAGGAGTCCTCACAATGACTTAGGGTGATGGTCCGGAGGGGTGGGATGAGGGGATCTGGGGAGGTGGGGACCAGGGATATGCATATGACTGATCTGGGAGCATACAGGTCTGTGAACAACAAAACTCTGTAAAACCTTTAACATAAAGAATTAAAAAAGAGAGAGAGAGAGAAACAAACCCAAATTTACTCTGGAAGCAGTTTCAAAGTGAAGATTGAATTATAATGTAAAATTATTAAACACACAGAGAAATAATCCACTTTGAATAAAAATTATCAAATAACAAACAACAGGATGGTAGTCCTATCCCTAGAACTTCAGTTAAGACAAGAGTTGGATAGGGAACTTCCCTTGTGGTCCAGTAGCCCAGGTCCAGTCCCTGTTTAGGGAACTCGATCCCACATGCCACAAGCAAGCATCCCATGTGCCACAATGAAGACTGAAGATCATGCTCACTTTGGCAGCACATATATTAAAATTGGCACAATACAGAGAAGATTAGTGTGGCCCCGGCACAAGGAAGACACACAAATCGTGAAGCGTTCCATATTTAAAAAAAAAAAAAATTGGAGATCCCAGGCACCACAACACATGGTATAGCCAAATAAATAAATAAATATTAAAAAAAAAAAGACAAGTGTTGGATAAAGTTGGATTGGATAAAATTAAGTATGTTTAAAATTAGTGCCATGAAAGAAGAAATAGAAAGCACAAAGACAGAAAAAACATAATCAAAATTGAAGACAGAGCACTTCCCTGGTGGCTAAGTGGTAAAGAATCTGCCCAGCAATAAAGGAGACATGGGTTTGATTCCTAATTCAGGAAGTGCCTACATGCTGTGGAGCAAGTAAGCCCATGTGCTACAATTATTGAGCTTGTGTTCTCGAGTCAGTGAACTTGAATGACTGAGCCTGTGCCCTAGAGTCTGTGCTCTGCAACGAGAGAAGCCACCACATTGAGAAGCCCTCAACTATAGTAGCCCTTGCTCTCTGCAACTAGAGAAAAGCCTGTGCAGCAATGAAGACCCAGTGCATCCCAAAATTAAATTAGTTGATTAATTAATTCTAAAAAATTGAAGACAGAACAATCAGAATCACAAAATAATTTAAAACATATAGTAAGGGAAAGCCCATTAACCAAAGACCAGGAACACACCTGTAGTCAAAAACACCAGCTTTATCTAGCTTGCTACAGCAAAGGAGAATGTAGAGCAGAGCAGCTATGGGAGGGATTTACCATTGAATTTGAGCTTGAACTAGGTGAAATAAGTAGAGTTATTTCCAAATGTTCTACTGGGAGGAGCAAGATACAAGAAAGAACCATGAGCAAAGAAACTGTGAAGTTGTAAGTGAATTAACTGTCCACATAAATATATAATAATAACAATAATGAATAAGGAGAGTTAAAACCAACAACAATAATAATTACTATTTAAAGGAAAACTAAAATCCTGGAGAGCAACAAGACATTAGTAGAGAGGAATTACAGTTAAGGCAACCTCAAAAATTTATGTTTGATAGGAGAGTAGAGATGACTCACTTGTGAGTCTCTTACATTGAGTCAATTGTGTTAAGAATTTAAGATAAACTACTAAATAAATAGAAATAGAATTTTAAATGTTCAAATCAGTCAAGGGGAATAAAAGAGAATGGCAGAAGCTTGATTAATTCATGAGGAGATTTAAAAAATAAAAGAAGGAAAGAGGGGGCTTCCCTGGTGGTCCAGTGGGTAGAGTCTGCCTTGCAGTGCAAGTGGCACTGGTTGGATTCCTTGCATGGGAAGATCCTACATGCTGGACAGGTGTGTCCAAGTACAAGCCAGCTCTGGAGTCAGTGCTCTGCAGCGAGGGAGGCCACTGCAATGGGAGGCCCACACAGGTCAAAGAATAAAGATGGATGAAAAATAAATAAATAAAAAATCGATAAAAAAAGGCCAAAATTTTAAAAAGAAATAGAGGAAAGAGAACAGAGAAAATCAGAATAAATAGAAATTATAAACACAAAAATTAGAGAAATGTATGCAAAAATATGAGAAAGCATAATAACTGTAATTGATTCTACCTACAAAAAGACAGAGATAATCAGACTGGGAAAAAAAGAAAGAAAGAAAGGAACACTCAGCCGTTTGACGTTTTATAGACATCAAAACTAAAGACTTAAAAAAAAAAAACTAAAAGAATGAAAAAAGGTATATTAGGCGGGCATGGAGAACGGTTTAGTGGACATTGGAGTGAGGGAGCGGAACATGCTGTGGGACTATGGGATCTCAAATAGGGGCTCTGTGGCAACCTGGAGGGGTGAGATGGGGAGGGAGACGGGGAGAGGTTCGGGGAGGAATGCTGTGTATGCCTATGGAGGACTCTGGTTGATGTATGGCAGTAAACAACAAAACTCTGTAAAAAATAAAATAAAAAATAGAGGTATATTGCATAAAAACCTACTAAAAGAAAACTGAAGAAGTCATATTAAAATAAGTCCCTCAAAGAAACCAAAAGTGCAGTGTAAGTGCTATAAACTATAACAGAAAACAGACACTTAATAACCAAAGAAATATAGAGCAAGGATAATTTAACAGTTAAAATATTTGTGCACCTACTAACATAGCCTCAAATAGATGGATTAAAACTTAACAGAATTACAAAAAAAATAAGATTTATTGATATAAATAGAAATGGACAAATCCACAATTGTTGTATGTGATCATAGCACATCTCTTTCCTGTGAGATTAAGCAAATGAAAAATTGAGGGCTTCCCTGGTGGTCCAGTGGGTAAGGACACTGCCTTGTAGTGCAAGGGGTGTCGGTTCGATCCCTGGCCTGGGAAGATCCCACATGCCGCGGAGTGGCTGGACTGATGTGTCCAACTACCGAGCCGGAGCTCTGGAGCGTGTGCACCCAGAGCCAGTGCTCTGCGATGAGAGAGGCCATTGCGATTGGAGGCCCACACAGGCCAAAGAACAAAGATGGATGACAATAAATAAATGAAAGACCACTAGAAGTGGTCCAAAAAAAAAAAAAAACTTTCTTATTTAAAAAAAAAAAGAAAAATTGAAAAGAATGTGGAAGATGATCAAGCTTGATCAAGTGTGTGTGTGTGTGTGTGTGTGTGTGTGCGCGCGTGTGTGTGTGTACATGTGCACCCATAACAAATAGCACATGCATTCTATTCAGGCACACAATTTACAAAAACTTACCATGAGCTAGGTCACAAAGCATGCCTGGACACATAATATCTCATATTTATTAGGTGCTTATTCTGAGTCAGGCACGGGCTAAATGCTTTGGTGGTACACATGAATTAACTTGTTTAATCCTCACAACAACCCTACTGGAGTAGATAATACTATTATCCCCATGTTAAAGATGAGGAAACTCAGGGTGAAAAGTGTCCGGGACCGCGGGGCGGACCGGCCATACTCTGTAGCCTCCCACACATGAATGCTACGGGGGTGCGCCGCTTGGGATGGCGCCTAGCGGAGCCTTTCACGCATGAGCCCTGGCCGCACTTTGCAGCCTCTAGTTTAGGAGCATCGTCATGTTTGCATAAAGATGGCGCTTGGTGGATGTAGGGGGGTGTGGTTTAAGGCGTGTGCATATTGCTCTGATAGGTGGTTCCTAGTTTCCGTGCTCGTGATCAGTGCGTGCTTCCCTTGCATTCCTATGGGGTCGGAAGCGCATGTGCATCTGACCTTTTACACGATTGGCTTATGAGTAGCTCCTTCCTGTTTCTGTGTAGTATAAATACCCCCTTGTTTCCGCAATGAAACGAGACTTGATCAGACGCTTGTGTTGTCTCCGTTTCTCGCGTCTCTTGTCCTCTCAATTCCCACTCCCCCACTTTAGGGCCTGCGTTTACGAATCCTAGGTCTGCGCTGACGAAGCCCGCGGGTCGGGACAGAAAAGAAATAAAGAAAATTGCCTGAATCATCAACTGATAAACTGGACTGTGGTTCAGGCTAATGTGGTCTGCAGATACACAATTTTTTTTTTAAACAAAGAAAAATTTTTAAGATACGTGCAAAAACACAGCCTTAGCACACTGAACTGATAAGTTTTGCCATGTGGTCATATTTCTTCTAGTATTTTCTTTTTGCGATGGGAGGCCCACACAGGCCAAAGAACAAAGATGGATGACAATAAATAAATGAAAGACCACTAGAAGTGGTCCAAAAAAAAAAAAAAACTTTCTTATTTAAAAAAAAAAAGAAAAATTGAAAAGAATGTGGAAGATGATCAAGCTTGATCAAGTGTGTGTGTGTGTGTGTGTGTGTGTGTGCGCGCGTGTGTGTGTGTACATGTGCACCCATAACAAATAGCACATGCATTCTATTCAGGCACACAATTTACAAAAACTTACCATGAGCTAGGTCACAAAGCATGCCTGGACACATAATATCTCATATTTATTAGGTGCTTATTCTGAGTCAGGCACGGGCTAAATGCTTTGGTGGTACACATGAATTAACTTGTTTAATCCTCACAACAACCCTACTGGAGTAGATAATACTATTATCCCCATGTTAAAGATGAGGAAACTCAGGGTGAAAAGTGTCCGGGACCGCGGGGCGGACCGGCCATACTCTGTAGCCTCCCACACATGAATGCTACGGGGGTGCGCCGCTTGGGATGGCGCCTAGCGGAGCCTTTCACGCATGAGCCCTGGCCGCACTTTGCAGCCTCTAGTTTAGGAGCATCGTCATGTTTGCATAAAGATGGCGCTTGGTGGATGTAGGGGGGTGTGGTTTAAGGCGTGTGCATATTGCTCTGATAGGTGGTTCCTAGTTTCCGTGCTCGTGATCAGTGCGTGCTTCCCTTGCATTCCTATGGGGTCGGAAGCGCATGTGCATCTGACCTTTACACGATTGGCTTATGATTAGCTCCTTCCTGTTTCTGTGTAGTATAAATACCCCCTTGTTTCCGCAATGAAACGAGACTTGATCAGACGCTTGTGTTGTCTCCGTTTCTCGCGTCTCTTGTCCTCTCAATTCCCACTCCCCCACTTTAGGGCCTGCGTTTACGAATCCTAGGTCTGCGCTGACGAAGCCCGCGGGTCGGGACAGAAAAGAAATAAAGAAAATTGCCTGAATCATCAACTGATAAACTGGACTGTGGTTCAGGCTAATGTGGTCTGCAGATACACAATTTTTTTTTTAAACAAAGAAAAATTTTTAAGATACGTGCAAAAACACAGCCTTAGCACACTGAACTGATAAGTTTTGCCATGTGGTCATATTTCTTCTAGTATTTTCTTTTTTTCAAAAAGATGTAGAGCCCTTAGAGTTAAGTCCCCTTTAACAACCACTCACAATTTGATTCCCAACCTCTTTTCCATGATATATACGAATCCTTCTGGTTTTATCTGTTTTTATACATTTAGAATGGCCAATATATTGCCACTATTAAAAATGTTTAATATTGGTTTTGGTGACCTTTAATTTATGTGCAAATGTGCACATATAATGGACACCAATTTTAACAATTTAATCAATTTACATGGAGAAGGTAAAGAAGGGCATCCTGAGCAGAAAAGAAATTACTTGTGGTATAGACAACCTTCATAGACTAGAGATGTAAACTGAAATCAGAGTTGGAAAATTTTATAGGAAATAAATCAGAATGGTTTTTTTCTTTCTAAGGAGGAAAGTGGTATGTTCATTAAAAAATAGACACCAGAATGCTTCACTCCAAAGAATTTCCCTACAATACAATTATTATCCTAATAAAACTAACTGCAATCCCCTTATATCATGTAATATTCTATTGTTATCAAAATTTTCCCAGTTGTCTCCAGCATGTCATTGATTTCTGGCTTAGTCAAATTGAGATTTAATAAAAAACCACTCATTGCTTTGCATTTGGGTTGTCTTTCTTTCTTTTTCATCTCTTTAATTTCTTATCTTAATAAAGCCCTCTCATCACTTTTTTGTGTCATTAAAGCACTAAAGATAATTTTAGAATATTTCACTCCTAGATTTACCCAATTTTTTTCTTTAGATATTGTTTTAACTTCTTTTTTCTGCTTTTTGTGTATGCTGTAAACCAGAACTTAGGTCTAAAGCTTGTTTAGATGCAAGTTAAATATTTTATTTTATTTTTTACAGAATTTTGTTGTTTACTACCACACATCAACAGATTCAGATTAAATATTTTAGCAAGAATATTTCATAAGTTATTCTATGTGCTTCACATTACAGTACATAGGAAACATATCATGTCTGATTGTTGACTAAAAAAGACTTAAGATTAATCACTGAGTTAAAGTGGTGACACCCAGGTTCCATTACTGCAATGCTATGGTTTACCTTTTTTTTTTCCAGCAAATAGTTGGTGGAGTGGTAATTTGGCAATGGATATGTTGTCATCCTGTCTTCCATCATCACTTGACGTAATGGTTTCGACATTCATTGATGACCTAGTTTCAAATAATCCTTTAACTTTAATGGTTCTACAATGGTTATTGTTTAGTTCTGTCGTTTCTAATACATTTATGTTAGTGGTCATTCTTTTTCAATACATTTATTTAAAATTTTGGCCTCTTTTATTGGTCATTCATGTATTTATTTTCATCCATCTTAATTCTTGGCCTGTGTGGGCCTCCCATCTCAGTTGCCTCTCTCACTGTGGAGCACCGACTCTGGGCGCATGCCCTCCAGAGCGCCGGCTCATAACTGAACACACTGGTCCAGCCACTCCGCGGTACGGGGGATCCTCCCATGCCAGGGATCAAACAGGCGCCATTTGCACTGCAAGGCAGTCTCCTTACCCACTGGACCACCAGGGAAGCCCTCATTCTTCTTTAAAGATGAGATTTCTCTCATCAACTGAGATTATTTGGTTGCCCTGAGATTATTTAGTTGCCCTGATACACAATTCCTACTGGGACAAGGAGATAAATGCTTAATTATGGAGCGTATACTCTAAATATATTTATTTGGCTGTGCTGAGTCTTAGTTGTGGCAAAGGGACCTTTGATCTTCGTTATGGCACGTGGGATCTTTAGTTGTGGCATGTGGGGTCTAGTTTCCCGACCAGGGATGGAACCTGGGCTCCCTGCACTGGCAGTGTGGAGTCTTAACCATCAGGGAAGACCCTAGGGCATATACTCTTACCAACCATGATCTCTTGCTTCTCCAAAGAGTGGCAGCAAGATTTCTGATCATAAGGCAATTAAGGAGAATTACTTAATAATATATGTCTAAAATAACATGGATATTTAGAAGTCTAAAATAGTTTCTAAATAAATTGTGGGTCAGAAGTGAAGTAAATATAGAGATTAACAGATACTAATAATGATGATAGCTTAAAATCTACCTATCAAACATAATTTGCTAAAAGTAAATCACTGAGTTAAAGTGGTGACACCCAGGTTCCATTACTGCAATGCTATGGTTTACCTTTTTTTTTTCCAGCAAATAGTTGGTGGAGTGGTAATTTGGCAATGGATATGTTGTCATCCTGTCTTCCATCATCACTTGACGTAATGGTTTCGACATTCATTGATGACCTAGTTTCAAATAATCCTTTAACTTTAATGGTTCTACAATGGTTATTGTTTAGTTCTGTCGTTTCTAATACATTTATGTTAGTGGTCATTCTTTTTCAATACATTTATTTAAAATTTTGGCCTCTTTTATTGGTCATTCATGTATTTATTTTCATCCATCTTAATTCTTGGCCTGTGTGGGCCTCCCATCTCAGTTGCCTCTCTCACTGTGGAGCACCGACTCTGGGCGCATGCCCTCCAGAGCGCCGGCTCATAACTGAACACACTGGTCCAGCCACTCCAGCTGCACGGGGATCCTTCCATGCCAGGGATCAAACAGGCGCCATTTGCACTGCAAGGCAGTCTCCTTACCCACTGGACCACCAGGGAAGCCCTCATTCTTCTTTAAAGATGAGATTTCTCTCATCAACTGAGATTATTTGGTTGCCCTGAGATTATTTAGTTGCCCTGATACACAATTCCTACTGGGACAAGGAGATAAATGCTTAATTATGGAGCGTATACTCTAAATATATTTATTTGGCTGTGCTGAGTCTTAGTTGTGGCAAAGGGACCTTTGATCTTCGTTATGGCACGTGGGATCTTTAGTTGTGGCATGTGGGGTCTAGTTTCCCGACCAGGGATGGAACCTGGGCTCCCTGCACTGGCAGTGTGGAGTCTTAACCATCAGGGAAGACCCTAGGGCATATACTCTTACCAACCATGATCTCTTGCTTCTCCAAAGAGTGGCAGCAAGATTTCTGATCATAAGGCAATTAAGGAGAATTACTTAATAATATATGTCTAAAATAACATGGATATTTAGAAGTCTAAAATAGTTTCTAAATAAATTGTGGGTCAGAAGTGAAGTAAATATAGAGATTAACAGATACTAATAATGATGATAGCTTAAAATCTACCTATCAAACATGGAGAATGCTGCTAAGGTAAATAGCAAAATACCAGAGGAATAGATAGTAAGATTCAGCAAGGCAAAAAAGAACAGGGGAAAATACCTAAAAGCAATTTTATGGCAAGAAATAAAAAATGTAGACAAAATGCACATTTTTTTTTGGTAGGAAAAAAATAGCTTGCCAAGAGCAAGAAGGAAACCTGAATGTAACCATGTAACAAAGTGAGTCAGAAGTTTAAAATGTCCCCCTACCTCCACACCAAATTCTCCCCTGTGGTCTGAAAGATTTATAAGTGCTACCAAACAATCAACAATCAAAGAACAAATAAGCTCTGTCTTATACAGACTGTTCCAGAAAATAGAAAAACAAAGAAATAACCCACAACTATTTTATGAGGATAATAAACCTGGTACTGAAACCAGACAAGTGCAATACAAAAAAGAAAAAGAGCGAGAGAGAGAGAGAGAGAGAAATAAAGCTAAATGCTACTAGACTGGTAACAATTCACCAAAATTGTTCAGATCTCCCAACCTCCCTTGCAGTAGGTGTGGGCATACGAAGTGTTCCCCAGAGTGTAATATAAGAGAAAGTGACATATGCCACTATCACACAAGGAGAATTTGTTTCAAGCACAGTCTTTCATGCTTATTCCTTTAGGAGTAACTAATGATGACCCCCCAGGGCAACCATAAAGAACCCAAATTTAGGACAGCAGAGACCCTCTCAGCTTTGATCCATGAAAGGCTACATGTAGTAGATAAGATATTTGAATCTCTTAAGACTGACAAAGACTTAGTATCGGAATACATAAACAAATCCAATCAATGGATAAGGACAAACAAAATCTATTACCAAAAAAAGGGCAAAAGCTATTTATTTATTTTTGGCCATGCCACAGGGCTTGTGGGATCTTAGTGATTTAGCTGAAGCCATGCCCTCAGCAGTTAAAGTGTAAAAGATTCCAGCCATTGGACCACCAGGCAATTACTGGCAAAAGCTATTGCAGACAATTCAAGAGTAATATAAAATCAAATCGCCAATAAATGAATGACAAAATGCTCAATCTCACTAATAATAAGTGGAATTCAAAATAATAACACAGTGAGGTACCGTTGCATAATCTTCAAATTGGCAACACAATTTAAATCTAACAATAGCAAGTGTTGGTGAGAACAGGAAGCAATGAGAACTCTCTTCTCTCATTCGTTGCTGACAGAAGTACAAAATGGAGAAAAATTTTGTAATACCTAATAAATCTGAAAAGGCACATTCTTAAAATCCAGTAATCCCATTCTTTTGTATACATTCTAGCAAACAATTGCATGCAAATACAAAGTGACATTTGGGTTTCTCAGGTGGGGCAGTCGTAAAGAATCCACTTACCCATACAGAAGACACAGGAGATTAGGGTTTGATCCCTGGACTGGGAAGATCCCCTGGAGTAGGAAATGTCAACCCAATCCAATTTTCCTGACTGGAAAATTCCATGTACATAGAAGCCTGGTGGGCTATAGTCCATGGGGTCCTGAAGAGTCAGATATGACTGAGCATGCACACATGTATACACTAAGAGATATTAACAAAATCAAAAGAGCAAAACATAGGACATAAATCTTCATTAGTACAAAGGCAAATAAACTCATTCTATGCAGAATTCTCTACATCAATATGTATCAATATGGATAATTCTCAAAAACATGTTTAAAAAAAAAAAAAAAAACATGTTAAGGGGAAATAAGTAGCAGAGACATAGGACCTGTTATATGATTTACACAAAGTTCTAAGGTAGGCAGAACAATGACCACTTGTGAATACTTACATACGTAGTACATATAAGTAGTAAATATATAAAATATATATGCAACAATAAACACCAAATTTAGGATAGTGGCTGCTTCTAAGACGGAAGAGAAAAGGGCTTCAGCTGTGGCTGTAATATTTTATTTCCTTCAAAAAATAAGTATAGGGCTTCCCTGGTAGCTCAGTGGTAAAGAATTCACCTGCCAATGCAGGAGACACAGGTTTGATCCGTGATCCAGGAAGATCCCACATGCTGCAGAGCAACTAAGCCTGTGAGCCACAACTGAGCCTGTGCTTTAGAGACTCGGAGCCACAATTGTTGAGCCCATGTGCCGCAACTACTGAAGCCCATGTGCCCTAGAGCCTGAGTTCCACAACAAAAGAAGTCACCACAACAAGAAGTCTGCTCTTCTCAACTGGAGTGTCCCCACTCTCTGTGAATAATAAGTGGAATTCAAAATAATAACACAGTGAGGTACCGTTGCATAATCTTCAAATTGGCAACACAATTTAAATCTAACAATAGCAAGTGTTGGTGAGAACAGGAAGCAATGAGAACTCTCTTCTCTCATTCGTTGCTGACAGAAGTACAAAATGGAGAAAAATTTTGTAATACCTAATAAATCTGAAAAGGCACATTCTTAAAATCCAGTAATCCCATTCTTTTGTATACATTCTAGCAAACAATTGCATGCAAATACAAAGTGACATTTGGGTTTCTCAGGTGGGGCAGTCGTAAAGAATCCACTTACCCATACAGAAGACACAGGAGATTAGGGTTTGATCCCTGGACTGGGAAGATCCCCTGGAGTAGGAAATGTCAACCCAATCCAATTTTCCTGACTGGAAAATTCCATGTACATAGAAGCCTGGTGGGCTATAGTCCATGGGGTCCTGAAGAGTCAGATATGACTGAGCATGCACACATGTATACACTAAGAGATATTAACAAAATCAAAAGAGCAAAACATAGGACATAAATCTTCATTAGTACAAAGGCAAATA
Source organism: Tragulus kanchil (assembly GCA_022376925.1). Taxonomy (NCBI): domain Eukaryota; kingdom Metazoa; phylum Chordata; class Mammalia; order Artiodactyla; family Tragulidae; genus Tragulus; species Tragulus kanchil. The sequence continues at coordinate 90,646,878 of JAIOJX010000005.1, read as the reverse complement.
AACTCATTCTATGCAGAATTCTCTACATCAATATGTATCAATATGGATAATTCTCAAAAACATGTTTAAAAAAAAAAAAACATTTTAAAGGGGGAAATAAGTAGCAGAGACATAGGACCTGTTATATGATTTACACAAAGTTCTAAGGTAGGCAGAACAATGACCACTTGTGAATACTTACATACGTAGTACATATAAGTAGTAAATATATAAAATATATATGCAACAATAAACACCAAATTTAGGATAGTGGCTGCTTCTAAGACGGAAGAGAAAAGGGCTTCAGCTGTGGCTGTAATATTTTATTTCCTTCAAAAAATAAGTATAGGGCTTCCCTGGTAGCTCAGTGGTAAAGAATTCACCTGCCAATGCAGGAGACACAGGTTTGATCCGTGATCCAGGAAGATCCCACATGCTGCAGAGCAACTAAGCCTGTGAGCCACAACTGAGCCTGTGCTTTAGAGACTCGGAGCCACAATTGTTGAGCCCATGTGCCGCAACTACTGAAGCCCATGTGCCCTAGAGCCTGAGTTCCACAACAAAAGAAGTCACCACAACAAGAAGTCTGCTCATCTCAACTGGAGAGTGTCCCCCACTCTCTGTGACTACAGAAGAGCCTGTGGCAGCAGTGAAAACCCAGAGTAGCCAAAAATAAATAAATAAGTAAAATTATAAAAATAAAAAACAAAACAGTGCTAACGTTACTATCTTCTTTTAGAAAAAAAAGTACAGAAAGGATTAGATGTAAGTACAATAAAAATGTTAAGATTGGATAAGACTAGATCCTGCATGCCTGACTGTGGAATTCCCTGGTGGTCCAGTGGATAAGAATCCACCTGCCAATGAAGAGAACACAGGTTCAATCCTTAGTATGGGAAGAGTCCTCGTGCTATGGGGCAATGAAGCTCACGCATCACAACTACTTTTTGTTTGTTTTCTCATTATTTTTTTACACAAATAGTGAACCCATTCTAGAGCCCGGGCTCAGCAACCAAAGAAGTCACTGCAAATAAGCCCTCACACCACAACTAGAGGGTAGGCACTGATCTCCACAACTAGAGAAAGTCCACACATAGCAATGAAGACCCAGTGCAACCCCAAATTAAATAAATAAATAAAAAGATCTCGTTTTACAAAAATGAACTCCAATTGACCATATTTGTTAATTGGCCTATGTCCTAAAATCTATTTGCAATCAAAACACACGATAATTTGTTGGTCAATGGCTGATATGCAGTGTCAAAAACCTGAGTCATTTGATACCCCTTAGCTGAGGCAGAAAAAGGCGACACTCTGCTTGTTTGTTTCAGCACCTACACTTTAAAAAGTGTACTTTTCCTCTGTTTAGTGCCTCGAGTTTTGCATCTTTGTGCTTTGTTTTGTTTTTTTGTGTGTGTGTGGATGATTTCACTAGTTTAAGAGTCCCCAAGTGCATAAGAAGGCTGTGCTACCTTAGGAAGGAAATAATGTGTGTTAGATTGGCTGCACTTAGACATGGGTTATATTTAGTGTTGATGGCCATGAGTTCAGTGTTAATGAATAAACAACACACATTAAATTAGGTGTCCTTAAAAAGAAATACAATGCAGGGCTTCCCCTGGTGGTCCAGTGGATAAGGACACCGCCTTGCAGTGCAAGGGGCGCCGGTTCGATCCCTGGCCTGGGAAGATCCCACGTGCCGCAGAGCGGCTGGACTGATGTGTCCAATCACCGAGCCAGAGCTCTGGAGCGCATGCGCCCAGAGCTGGCTCTGCAACGACAGTGGCCACCGCGATGGGAGGCCCACAGGAGCCAAAGAACAAAGACGGGTGAAAACAGAGAAATGAAAGACCAATAGAAGTGGCCCGCCCGCACCCCTCCCTCCCCGACCCGACCCCCCGCCCAAAATAAATAAATAAATAAATAAAAGAAATACAATGCAGAAAGCTTATGTATTGATGAATTAATGAAAAATTGTGACCAGAAACTCACAAGAACCTAACTAACTCTTTATTTCCCCTAGAATCAATGGCACCTAAGTCAGTGTTTGCTAATTTGCTATGTTGGGTACAGGGAAATATTACCCCTATTTCCTTTGAGTTCTTTCAACTGATCTGATAATTAAATTGACACAAGGCAGATTAACAGGTGAAAAAAATTAATTTATAACCACAGAGATCTCATAGAAATGGGACCCTGGAACTTATAGGCTGTTGTAGTTTTTTTTCTTTTTGGAATAGGCTGTTTAAATGTCATTTTGACACCATCATTTGTGAAGGTTTAATAAAGGTACTTGTGTTTAGAGTAGTAGACTAATTAAGAAGTAATAAAATTTGTTTATACACCTTTCTTAGTCTAAACTCCCTGAAAGTGTAAGTGTTACTGGCTCAGTCATGTGGACTCCCTGTGACCCTACGGGGTGTAGCCCACCAAGCTTCCCTGTAGATAGAATTCTCCAGGCAAGAACACTGGAATGAGTAGCCATTCACTTATCCAAGGGATTGATCTTCGCTTCCCAAGGACTGAACCCATATCTTCTGCTTCATACAGTTTTTCTATGTCAGTTTTTTTTCCCTACCAATTGTTTCTCAAGAGGGGATTGAAACTGAGCGAGACCTTGGGGGGTCACTCCTGGGCACACTTCTGTGTCCCGGGTATCTTGTTTGTAGGAAAAAGTTTTCAGCCTCCTAGACTCTTTTCTGAGTTGCAAAGGGCAGATGCAAATAGTTACTGATTAGAGTGAGGGAATTCAGAAACAAAGGAAAGGAAAGGAAACAATAGTGCAGCAGTGGGATAGGGTCCTGGTTCCTCCTCAAGGGATATGTGTAACAATCGGATACATTTCTGAGTTATTCTACCAGAACTAGGGCCCCACCCAGAGACAGGTGGTAACTCAGGTTGCACAAAAGCACTTGACCCACAGACTGGCTGGAACCAGAAGACTTACGACTGAGATTCCTGGAACACCACCCTATAACATTCTTACCAACCAATCAGAGGAAGGTCACACGCCCTGCAGACCTCCTGACAGATTTTTTTTAAATTTTAATTTATTTATTTTTATTTTTGCTATTCTGGGTTTACACTGCTGCCACAGGCTCTTCTGTAGTCACAGAGAGTGGGGGCCACTCTCCAGTTGAGATGAGCAGACTTCTTGTTGTGGTGACTTCTCTTGTTGTGGAACTCGGGCTCTAGGGCACACGGGCTTCAGTAGTTGCGACACGTGGGCTCAATAGTTGCGACTTCGAGGCTCTAGAGCACAGGCTCAATTGTGGCTCACGGGTTTAGTTGCTCTGCAGCATGTGGGATCTTCCTGGATCGGGGATCGAACCTGTGTCTCCTGCATTGGCAGGTGAATTCTTTACCACTGAGCTACCAGGGAAGCCCCCTCCTGCCAGATTTTACGCCAGATCTTCCCCCAAACCTATGGAGGAGTTAGGAATTTTTGCGCAGGACCAGCACTTTCCTTCACCACAACTCACTATCAGTAGATTGGCTTTATCATGCACACGTGAAAGGACCTAGTTTCATTTGGTAAAAAAAATATGCTTTAGTATTTTTCTCCTAGCCATGTCATTACAGTGATGCTTCCTTTGTGTGTGTGTGTGAAGTATTATTTAGTAGCTAAAATCATTGACACTAGAATCAGACTACTTGAATTCAAAACATGGCATTGTCACTTTACCTCTACTACAATGCGATGTCTATAAACTTCAATGTCCTTCTACTCCAAAATGGAGGTTATAATATTATCTATCTTGTGGCAGCTACTTGTGAGGATTACATGCATTTGTGCACATAGAATCTGAAGAGGTGTAAGGCCTCAACAAATGTAGGCTAGTCATCCAAATACGTTTTCTTCCACAGGTGCTAACTCTCATAATTCTCTCACCATGAGCTTATGTTTTGCTGTTGTTTGGCTCTAAGTGCAGGATTTTACATTCAGCACTTAATCTCATCTTGATGAGAGCATAGCACTCAGAATCAGATAACTTTGGTTTTGATTTCAACTTTACCTACCTCTCACCAGAATTATGAGAATTAAATAAAACAGTATGTGACAAAAGACTAAATCATTATGTGTATGTATTTTTTTTTAATTTTGGCCTCTTTTATTAGTTTTTCATTTTATCTATTTTCATCTATCTTTATTCTTTGGCCTGTGTGGGCCTCCCATCGCAGTTGCCTCTCTCATTGCAGAGCACCAGCTCTGGGCACATGTGCTGTGTCCGTAATTGGACACACCAGACCAGCTGCTCCATGACATATGGAATCTTCCTAGGCCAAGGATTGAACTGGTGCCCCTTGCACTGCAAGGTGGACTCTTTACCTACTAGACCACCAAGGAAGCCCTAAAATAATGGTTTTTAACCAGGAGTGACTTTTGCCTCCCAGGTGACACTTGGTGTTGCTGAAATTTGACCTCTGTACACTAGAGTGCCAGATTAAACCTTAGAATGTCTGGGTGAAACAGAAAAGGATAACTTTATTGCTTTGCCAAGCAAAAGGGGCCACAGTGACCTAATCCCCTCAAAACTGTGTGTCCTGCCCTGGAAATGATAGTGAGTTTTTTTCTTCTTCTTCTTCTTCTTTCTTTTTTAATTTTTATTTTACTTTTAACTTTTACAGAGTTTTGTTGTTTACAGATATGTTCCCAGATTAGTCACATGTGTTTCCCCTCCTCCTCCATCCCACCCCTCCAGACCGTCACACAGCAGCCCTGCAGGATCCCCTTTTCAGTGAGGAGTTTTATAGTGTTCCTACATCAGGGCATGATCAGCTCATGGACTTTCTTCTGACTGGTTGATGGGGAGGTAATTGGGAGTCAGCATCAGTAGTCTGATTTCAACCAGTCTGGGGTCTCCATGCTTTTGGGCAGCATTCTGTTAACTCCTCCCACCTGGTGAGAGTTTCAGTCTCTGCAGATTCAAAGGAATTCAATAATATACAATATTATCTATAATCCTTGAGGAAAAACTAAAAGATTTTTGACTTTGTTTAATGACTAGGCATTATTATGCTGCTAAACATTTTACAGTGCACAGGACAGGTCCTCACAACAAATGTCTATCCAACCCCAAATGTTAGCAGCACTGAGGTTGAGAAACACTGCACTGCATTGCAAATGGCAGTTGTTATATGTTCTAGGAACCAAAGAAACCTGTTGACATAATTTTGAATCCTGACTCTGACCTTTCTAAAACTTTAGCTCCACTCCCTGTTTTAGATTATACTTAAGTTTGATCAGTAGATCATGTATATTTTTTATCTAAATTATAAATAAAAATTGGTAGTGAATAAGGACAGTATGCTCCCGATGGATTTCTGTTAAAGCAGTATATCCCGTTCTTAAGTGCACTAATCAGAATTTGTTAGAGCTCATATTCAATTTCTGTAGATTACTAGTTCTATGATTGCGGAAGTTATTTAACTAAAGTGTTGTCTCAGTTCCCTAATCTGTAAAAGAGACAAAGAATAATAATAAACGCTTTAGGGTCTCAGGGAGCGTTAAATGGAATTAAAGCAGGTAACCAACTGTGTTAACACCAATCACTATCTACTAATTGAATGAGTATTCTTCAGGTGTACTCCTTCAAGGAGTTATATATTCCTTGCTCTGTACCCCAATCCACCATCCTTTTGTCAAAATAACATTAGCTCTAATCACCTTTCTTCCTTCCCTCACTCCCTCTCCATCTCCGTTCTCTCGTTTTTTCTAAGACCGCAGTCAGTATTCCAGAAGCCTGAACTCTTATTACCATAAATGCTCCCTCTGAAATTACTGTAGATGCTTCCTAATTTATTAGTTAAAATTCGATTACAAATTTAATCAGACAGTGGGTGCAAAACTCTTAAATTAAAACCAATTAAAGTGTCAGGAGGTTCTTCTGACTGGTTGATGGGGAGGTAATTGGGAGTCAGCATCAGTAGTCTGATTTCAACCAGTCTCTGCTTTTGGGCAGCATTCTGTTAACTCCTCCCACCTGGTGAGAGTTTCAGTCTCTGCAGATTCAAAGGAATTCAATAATATACAATATTATCTATAATCCTTGAGGAAAAACTAAAAGATTTTTGACTTTGTTTAATGACTAGGCATTATTATGCTGCTAAACATTTTACAGTGCACAGGACAGGTCCTCACAACAAATGTCTATCCAACCCCAAATGTTAGCAGCACTGAGGTTGAGAAACACTGCACTGCATTGCAAATGGCAGTTGTTATATGTTCTAGGAACCAAAGAAACCTGTTGACATAATTTTGAATCCTGACTCTGACCTTTCTAAAACTTTAGCTCCACTCCCTGTTTTAGATTATACTTAAGTTTGATCAGTAGATCATGTATATTTTTTATCTAAATTATAAATAAAAATTGGTAGTGAATAAGGACAGTATGCTCCCGATGGATTTCTGTTAAAGCAGTATATCCCGTTCTTAAGTGCACTAATCAGAATTTGTTAGAGCTCATATTCAATTTCTGTAGATTACTAGTTCTATGATTGCGGAAGTTATTTAACTAAAGTGTTGTCTCAGTTCCCTAATCTGTAAAAGAGACAAAGAATAATAATAAACGCTTTAGGGTCTCAGGGAGCGTTAAATGGAATTAAAGCAGGTAACCAACTGTGTTAACACCAATCACTATCTACTAATTGAATGAGTATTCTTCAGGTGTACTCCTTCAAGGAGTTATATATTCCTTGCTCTGTACCCCAATCCACCATCCTTTTGTCAAAATAACATTAGCTCTAATCACCTTTCTTCCTTCCCTCACTCCCTCTCCATCTCCGTTCTCTCGTTTTTTCTAAGACCGCAGTCAGTATTCCAGAAGCCTGAACTCTTATTACCATAAATGCTCCCTCTGAAATTACTGTAGATGCTTCCTAATTTATTAGTTAAAATTCGATTACAAATTTAATCAGACAGTGGGTGCAAATCACTTACCACTAGGCTTGCCACATCCAAACCTCTAAACAATGTTCAGAATGCTTTGAAAAAGCTGTCAGGGAGTCCTAGGAGAAGATAAGGTGATGTATGAGAACAGCCATTATCAAGGAATGGGGATTGTATGATTAGCAAGATGGGGCTAGCCGCAGAGCCCTGGGGCCGAAATGAGGAGGCCTGGGCAATATAAAAGGAATCAGAACCTCATGCAAGAGTAGGATGAGGAGAGGCGTTCTCCAGGCCCCGCCCAGGGGCAGTGGTATTATCGAGGCAGGGAGGAGAGCCGCTCAGGGGCCGTATCAAGTGGGAAGACCTTTCCCAGAAGGCACCACGCCGACCCAGAGGACGCCGGGAAGGATGGGCTTGCTCCTGCTGTCTCGAGTCCTCCGTATCTGACCTTCATCCTCTTACTCCTGGGTACAGTCACAAATGGTGAGTCAATGCACAAACGGATGTATGTACGAGAAAATAGACATGTAGGGCTCATACTCAGAGCCTGGGTCTCTCCCGCGAGGCAGTGCGGAAAGGGAGTAGATGGCCTCAGGCCTCTGACTCGGCTGACTCTCTGAGGTGTGGGTGGGAGCTGGGGGCGGGCAGCGGACGCCTCCAAACGCAAGGAAGATCAGGTGCATGGTTCTAGCCCCTTGAGGAGTCCAGTTTTGGGGACTTTTGTCAGGAAATACGCACGACATAAAATTTAACAGTTTAACCACCTTCAGGTGTACAGTTCAGTGTCATTAAGTATATTGACTACCGATTTTTATTTGTTAAAATCAACTTTTGTCGTGCAGCACTAAGAGCTCTTATTTTGGCCCACATGTGAGTTGCTTTGACCTTCAGGAAGAACTGGATGTAGTTGTTCTCTGAATCAGTATGTGTATTGATCACCTTTTGGTGTAAGTGTGATGAGAAACATATGAGTACTCCACCCAGGGAAAGGAAGAGAGTGCCTTTTTACAAAGGATAGTTGTATTTCCTCAGGTAGAAGTCATTGGATAGAGGTTCCCATCCACAAAATTATAGATGGGTGAGTAGCTGAGGGGAGAATAGTGGGGGCTTTGAAATTGCGACTCTGAGCTGCACGGTTTGTAGAAAACTCAAAAGGGCTGGTTACGTGATTCTTGCCAGGTGTAGGCAGTCAGCGAAACCAGGCTGTGGAAGACGCTGTAAAGACCTAAGAGGGACAAGGAACATACTTGCCAGAGATGGAATATCTTCGAGGGTAGCGGTGGGGCAGTGTGTCTTCCAGGCAGAGGAAGCAAATACAAAGTCTCCAAGATAGGAACATTCTGATGTGTTTGAGAGAAAGGTAGGAGCTAATGCGACAGGTGAGAACACTTGAGAATGCCACTAGAGGATTTTGGAATTTTTTTAAAAATATTTTTAAGCTTTTTTTTTCTTTTTTATTGTTCTTTGGACTCTACTGAGTCTTAGTTACAGCTCACAGGATCTTTTTGTGTCATGCAAACTCCTAGTTGAGGTATGTGGGATCTAGTTCCCCAGCGAGGGATCAAACCAAGGCCCCTCTACATTGGGAGCACACAGTCTTATGATATATATCAAATATATCTTAAGAAAGATAGTACTGGGATTCCTCTGGTCCACTGGGTAAGGACACCACCTTGCAGTGCAAGGGGCGCCAGTTGGAGCCCTGGCCTGGGAAGATCCCACGTGCCACAGAGCGGCTGGACCGATGTGTCTAATCACCGAGCCAGAGCTCTGGAGTGCATACGCCCAGAGCCGGCGCTCTGCGACGACAGAGGCCACTGCGATGGGAGGCCCACAGGAGCCAGAGAACAAAGACGGATGAAAATAGAGAAATGAAAGACCAATAGAAGTGGCCCGCCTGCTCCCCTCCCTCCCCAACCCGACCCCTGCCCCCCCCCCCAAAAAAAAGATAGATAGTACTATATATCTCATAGTCTAATATATCTTAGGATATGTTATGAAGGAAAATTAGAAAGGATTTATTTGGATTTGGTGTAAGTGTGATGAGAAACATATGAGTACTCCACCCAGGGAAAGGAAGAGAGTGCCTTTTTACAAAGGATAGTTGTATTTCCTCAGGTAGAAGTCATTGGATAGAGGTTCCCATCCACAAAATTATAGATGGGTGAGTAGCTGAGGGGAGAATAGTGGGGGCTTTGAAATTGCGACTCTGAGCTGCACGGTTTGTAGAAAACTCAAAAGGGCTGGTTACGTGATTCTTGCCAGGTGTAGGCAGTCAGCGAAACCAGGCTGTGGAAGACGCTGTAAAGACCTAAGAGGGACAAGGAACATACTTGCCAGAGATGGAATATCTTCGAGGGTAGCGGTGGGGCAGTGTGTCTTCCAGGCAGAGGAAGCAAATACAAAGTCTCCAAGATAGGAACATTCTGATGTGTTTGAGAGAAAGGTAGGAGCTAATGCGACAGGTGAGAACACTTGAGAATGCCACTAGAGGATTTTGGAATTTTTTTAAAAATATTTTTAAGCTTTTTTTTTCTTTTTTATTGTTCTTTGGACTCTACTGAGTCTTAGTTACAGCTCACAGGATCTTTTTGTGTCATGCAAACTCCTAGTTGAGGTATGTGGGATCTAGTTCCCCAGCGAGGGATCAAACCAAGGCCCCTCTACATTGGGAGCACACAGTCTTATGATATATATCAAATATATCTTAAGAAAGATAGTACTGGGATTCCTCTGGTCCACTGGGTAAGGACACCACCTTGCAGTGCAAGGGGCGCCAGTTGGAGCCCTGGCCTGGGAAGATCCCACGTGCCACAGAGCGGCTGGACCGATGTGTCTAATCACCGAGCCAGAGCTCTGGAGTGCATACGCCCAGAGCCGGCGCTCTGCGACGACAGAGGCCACTGCGATGGGAGGCCCACAGGAGCCAGAGAACAAAGACGGATGAAAATAGAGAAATGAAAGACCAATAGAAGTGGCCCGCCTGCTCCCCTCCCTCCCCAACCCGACCCCCAAAAAAAAGATAGATAGTACTATATATCTCATAGTCTAATATATCTTAGGATATGTTATGAAGGAAAATTAGAAAGGATTTATTTGGATTTGGATGTGGAGTGAGAGAAAGGAGAATCATAGATGATTGTACAACTGAAATATAGTTATCAACTGAGTTGGAAAAATATGAGATATGCAGGGGAGACCAAAAGTTCACTGTCTTCTAAAGTTTTAGATGCGTATTAAAGTGTATGTGTCATGTAAACAGTTGGATATAAGAATCTGAGGTTCAGGGAGAGGTCAGAGCTAGAGATATGAATTTGGAGCTAGCAACGTATGTACAGGATTTAAAGCCTTGAGGCTGGGTGAGATCACCAAATCTCATTCTCTAATGTTCTGTGATTCTTTTGAAAAACAGACCTTTCTCCTATAAAGCTCACATGCACAAAAGTTGGTTCTGAGTGTAGAAACAATAGACTATCTGAAAAATGACTGTACTTAGAACTAAGTGCACGTATATTAATCACTTTTATGAGGGCTTCCAAGTGTCATTGAATAAACTGTATGATCCTTGGCCACACTAAATGGAGTCCACTTATTCTGGCAGCATGAAAAGAAATAATTTTACATCTTGAAGGGTACAATGGAAGATAAATTAAGTCATTCTCTTTTTCAGTGTCAGTAATCTCAGTGTTTTTATTGAATATAAATTGTTTAGTTTATTAATATGCTAGTCACCCTTCTAAATATATCTACCAGTGAAAATATCCATGATTATTTAAGCCAGAAACCATGTGTGAGGGGTAAAGGAGTAAGATTGTGTTTTCTCAGTCCAGACCTGATAAACACTGTGTTCCATGAGTATTCTAGGTTATTCCCCACAAATGTATATATTGTTTTGCAAACTGGCTGATTATTATCACTAGAGGTGATTTCGGGCTCCAGCCCTTAGATATTCTGAGTCATTATGTCTGGGATGGAGCACAGGAATTTGTATATTTCACTAGTGCCCATATTTGGCAAATACTTCTAAGCAAACAGTTTCAAGAAGTGTTGATTTCTTCTTCCTCTACAGGTGTCCTTCTCATGTCCCATTTTCCTGTCTTATTATAAGGTGTGTGTGTGTGTGTGTGTGTGTGTATATATATATATATAAACCCTGCTTCTCTTTTGCAGTTGACCATAGAGAACCAGACTTTGAGTTGAGTTGGGGTGGACTGTTGACATGTCAGGTTTTACCTGGGGGGATTCTTCTTACCTGGACCCCAAAGTCATTCTGTCTGGTCACTTTACATAAGACTAGGTTTGTCTTTGACTTAAGTCTTCTAAGTTAGTGGGCCTCCACCAGGGTTTAGATTTAAACACTACGTTAAGGGAGAAACCAGAAAAAGAAAGAACCTACCTATAAAGTAGGGAATCGTGCCATTATGGTACTCCAGAAACTAGAGAGGATATTTCAAAAAAGAAGAATTGGAGCATAGACAAAGTAGATCAGTATTGAGGTTTTTTATGTCTTAAAGGCACTGAGCCTGGCAATTTTCTCCCTTCAAGGTAATGAACCCCCTGATTGTATCTGAGGACTTCTTGGGAGTGTCTGTGGACTTCATGATCTCATGTTCGGAATCTTTTTTTTTTTTTTTTAATTTTATTTCGCTTCTAACTTTTACAGAGTTTTGTTGTTTACAGATATGTATGTTCCCAGATTAGTCATATGTATATCCCCACCTTCCCACCCCTCCCAACCATCACACAGCACCCCTGAAGGATCCCCTTTTCTCACAGAACAATGACTAGAGCTATTTTCTTCACTTATGTTACTACAGGCCTTCATGCTACTTCCTTTACGCCTCCCACCCTCTGTTCCTTCCCCACAATATCCATATGTCCACTGTCCATGTCTGTCTTTCCGTTGCTTCACTGCATGCGCCATCATCACCATCCTACTAGATTCCATATATATGTGTTAATATACTGTATTTGTCCTTCTCTTTCTGACTGACTTCGCTTTTGATGATACGTTCTAGATCCAGCCACCTCATGAGGGCTGATTCTTCTGCATGTCTCTTTACAGCTGTGTAGTATTCCACTGTATATATGTACTAGGGCTTTTGAATCCATTTGTTTGTCAATGGGCATCTAGGTTGCTTCCATGTTCTAGCTATTGTAGAGAGAGCTGCAATGAACATTGGGGTACAGGTGCTTCTTTCAGATTTGATTTCATCAGGGTATAAGCCTAAGAGTGGGATTGCTGGGTCATAGGGTGCTTCTATTTTTAGTTTTTTAAGGAATCTCCAGACTGTCTTCCATAGAGGCTGTATCAATTGACATTCCCACCAGCAATGCAGGAGTGTTCCTTTTTCTCTGCACCCTCTCCAGCATTTATTGTCTGTCAATTTGTGGATGATGGCCATTCTGACGGGTGTGAGGTGATATCTCATTGTAGTTTTGATTTGCATTTCTCTAATTATAAGTGAAGTTGAGCATCGTTTCATGTGTTTTTGGGCCATCTGTATGTCATCGTTGGAGAGGTGTCTGTTTAGGTCCTTTTCCCATTTTTTGATTGGATTGTTCGTTTTTCCGGTGCTGAGTTGTCTGCGTTGCTTGTAGATTTTGGAGATGAATTCTTTGTCTGTTGTTTCATTTGCTATGATTTTCTCCCATTCTGTGGGGTGTCTGTTCAGCTTTTTTGTGATTTCTTTTGCTGAGGACTTCTTGGAGACCCCTGATTGTATCTGAGGACTTCTTGGGAGTGTCTGTGGACTTCATGATCTCATGTTCGGAATCTTTTTTTTTTTTTTTTAATTTTATTTCGCTTCTAACTTTTACAGAGTTTTGTTGTTTACAGATATGTATGTTCCCAGATTAGTCATATGTATATCCCCACCTTCCCACCCCTCCCAACCATCACACAGCACCCCTGAAGGATCCCCTTTTCTCACAGAACAATGACTAGAGCTATTTTCTTCACTTATGTTACTACAGGCCTTCATGCTACTTCCTTTACGCCTCCACCCTCTGTTCCTTCCCCACAATATCCATATGTCCACTGTCCATGTCTGTCTTTCCGTTGCTTCACTGCATGCGCCATCATCACCATCCTACTAGATTCCATATATATGTGTTAATATACTGTATTTGTCCTTCTCTTTCTGACTGACTTCGCTTTTGATGATACGTTCTAGATCCAGCCACCTCATGAGGGCTGATTCTTCTGCATGTCTCTTTACAGCTGTGTAGTATTCCACTGTATATATGTACTAGGGCTTTTGAATCCATTTGTTTGTCAATGGGCATCTAGGTTGCTTCCATGTTCTAGCTATTGTAGAGAGAGCTGCAATGAACATTGGGGTACAGGTGCTTCTTTCAGATTTGATTTCATCAGGGTATAAGCCTAAGAGTGGGATTGCTGGGTCATAGGGTGCTTCTATTTTTAGTTTTTTAAGGAATCTCCAGACTGTCTTCCATAGAGGCTGTATCAATTGACATTCCCACCAGCAATGCAGGAGTGTTCCTTTTTCTCTGCACCCTCTCCAGCATTTATTGTCTGTCAATTTGTGGATGATGGCCATTCTGACGGGTGTGAGGTGATATCTCATTGTAGTTTTGATTTGCATTTCTCTAATTATAAGTGAAGTTGAGCATCGTTTCATGTGTTTTTGGGCCATCTGTATGTCATCGTTGGAGAGGTGTCTGTTTAGGTCCTTTTCCCATTTTTTGATTGGATTGTTCGTTTTTCCGGTGCTGAGTTGTCTGCGTTGCTTGTAGATTTTGGAGATGAATTCTTTGTCTGTTGTTTCATTTGCTATGATTTTCTCCCATTCTGTGGGGTGTCTGTTCAGCTTTTTTGTGATTTCTTTTGCTGTACAAAAGCTTTTAAGTCTCATGAGGTCCCATATGTTCATTTTTCTTTTGAGTTCCGATATTCTAGTAGGTGGATCAGAGAAGATCTTGCTTTGATTTATGTCCTTGAGTGTGTTGCCTATATTCTCCTCTAAGAGTTTGATGGTTTCTGGTCTTCCATTTAGGTCTTTAATCCATTTTGAGTTGATCTTAGTGTATGGTGTCAGGGAATGTTCCAGCTTCATTTTTTTGCATGTAGCTGTCCAATTTTCCCAGCACCATTTGTTGAAGAGGCTATCTTTGTCCCATTTTATAGTTTTGCCTCCTTTGTCAAAAATAAGGTACCCATAGGTGTGTGGGTTTATCTCTGGGTTCTCGATCTTGTTCCATTGGTCGATATTTCTGTTTTTGTGCCAGTATCATACTGTCTTGAGGACTGTTGCTTTGTAGTAGAGTCTGAAGTTGGGGAGGCTGATCCCTCCAGCTCCATTCTTCTTCCTCAGGATTGCTTTGGCTATTCAAGGTCTTTTGTTTTTATTTATTTATTTATTTATCTTTTGAAGGCTGGGGTGGGAAGGGAGGGGGATGGGCGGGCCTCTTATATTGGTCTTTCATTTCTCTATTTTCCTCCGTCTTTGTTCTTTGGCTCCTGTGGGCCTCCCATCGCGGTGGCGTCTGTCGTCGCAGAGCACCGGCTCTGGGCGCATGCGCTCCAGAGCTCCGGCTCGGTAATTGGACACATCGGTCCAGCCGCTCTGCGGCACGTGGGATCTTCCCAGGCCAGGGATCGAACCGGCGCCCCTTGCACTGCAAGGCGGTGTCCTTACCCACTGGACCACTGTCAATGGATGGCCATTCTGATGGGGGTTAGTAGTTTTGATTTGCATTTCTCTAATTATAAGTGAAGTTGAGCATCGTTTCATGTGTTTTTGGGCCATCTGTATGTCATCGTTGGAGAGGTGTCTGTTTAGGTCCTTTTCCCATTTTTTGATTGGATTGTTCGTTTTTCCGGTGCTGAGTTGTCTGCGTTGCTTGTAGATTTTGGAGATGAATTCTTTGTCTGTTGTTTCATTTGCTATGATTTTCTCCCATTCTGTGGGGTGTCTGTTCAGCTTTTTTGTGATTTCTTTTGCTGTACAAAAGCTTTTAAGTCTCATGAGGTCCCATATGTTCATTTTTCTTTTGAGTTCCGATATTCTAGTAGGTGGATCAGAGAAGATCTTGCTTTGATTTATGTCCTTGAGTGTGTTGCCTATATTCTCCTCTAAGAGTTTGATGGTTTCTGGTCTTCCATTTAGGTCTTTAATCCATTTTGAGTTGATCTTAGTGTATGGTGTCAGGGAATGTTCCAGCTTCATTTTTTTGCATGTAGCTGTCCAATTTTCCCAGCACCATTTGTTGAAGAGGCTATCTTTGTCCCATTTTATAGTTTTGCCTCCTTTGTCAAAAATAAGGTACCCATAGGTGTGTGGGTTTATCTCTGGGTTCTCGATCTTGTTCCATTGGTCGATATTTCTGTTTTTGTGCCAGTATCATACTGTCTTGAGGACTGTTGCTTTGTAGTAGAGTCTGAAGTTGGGGAGGCTGATCCCTCCAGCTCCATTCTTCTTCCTCAGGATTGCTTTGGCTATTCAAGGTCTTTTGTTTTTATTTATTTATTTATTTATCTTTTGAAGGCTGGGGTGGGAAGGGAGGGGGATGGGCGGGCCTCTTATATTGGTCTTTCATTTCTCTATTTTCCTCCGTCTTTGTTCTTTGGCTCCTGTGGGCCTCCCATCACGGTGGCCACTGTCGTCGCAGAGCACCGGCTCTGGGCGCACACGCGCCAGAGCTCCGGCTCGGTAATTGGACACGTCGGTCCAGCCGCTCTGCGGCACATGGGATCTTCCCAGTCCAGGGATGGAACCGGCGCCCCTTGCACTGCAAGGTGGTGTCTTTACCCACTGGACCACTAGGGGAAGCCCTCGAGGTCTTTTGTGTTTCCACATGAACTGTGTTATTCTTTGATCTAGTTCTGTGAAGAATGTCATTGGAAGTTTGATAGGGATCGCATTGAATCTATAGATGACATTTGGTAGTATGGTCATTTTCACAATATTGATTCTTCTGACCCAGGAACATGGAATATCTCTACATCTGTTTAAGTCTTCTTTAATGTCTCTCATGAATGTCTTGTAATTTTCTGTGTACAGTTCTTTTGTTTCTTTGGGTAGGTTTATTCCTAGATATTTGATTCTTTTGGTTGTGATGGTGAAGGGGATTGCCTCTTTGATTTCGTTTTCTGATTTTTCCTTGTTTGTGTATAGGAATGCCAGTGATTTCTGTATATTGATTTTGTATCCTGCGACTTTGCTGAATTCACTGATTAACTCTAGTAGTTTTGTAATAGTGTCTTTGGGATTTTCTGTGTATAATATCATGTCATCTGCAAATAGAGAGAGTTTGACTTCTTTTTTTCCAATCTGGATTCCTTTGATTTCTTTCTCTTCTCTTATTGCCATTACCAGAACTTCCAGGACTATGTTGAATAAGAGTGGTGAAAGTGGACAACCTTGTCCTGTTCCTGATCTTAGAGGAAATGCTTTCAGTTTTTCACCGTTGAGGATAATGTTCACTGTGGGCTTCTCATAGATGGCTTTCACTATGTTGAGATAGGTTCCTTCTATGCCCATTTTCTGAAGTGTTTTTATCATAAATGGATGCTATACTTTGTCAAAGGTTTTTTCTGCATCTATTGAGATGATCATGTGGTTTTTGTCTCTCAATTTGTTGATATGGTGTATCACATTGATTGATTGGCAGATGTTGAAGAATCCTTGCATGCCTGGGATGAACCCAACTTGATCATGATGTATGAGCTTTTTGATGTGTTGTTGAATTCTGTTTGCAAGGATTTTGTTGAGGATTTTGGCATCTAGATTCATCAGTGAAATTGGCCTATAACTTTCTTTTTTTGTGTTGTCTTTGCCTGGCTTTGGTATCAGGGTGATGGCAGCCTCATAGAATGTGTTTGGAAGTGTTTCTTCCTGTGCAGTTGTTTGAAAGAGTTTTAGAAGGACAGGCACTAGCTCTTCTTTAAATGTTTGGTGGAATTCGGCTGTGAAACCATCTGGCCCTGGGCTTTTATTTTTGGGCAGATATTTGGTCACAGCGTCGATTTCTGAGCTTGTGATTGGCTTGTTCAAAGTTTCTGTTTCTTCCTGGCTCAATCTTGGGAGATTAATCTTCCCCAAGAAACTGTCCATTTCTTCCAGGTTGTCCAGTTTGTTGCCACAGAGTTGTTCATAATAGTCTCTTAAGAATCCTTTGGATTTCTGCATTTTCTGTTGTAATCTCTCCTTTTTCATTTTTGATTTTGGTGACCTGGTTCTTCTCTCTCTTTTTCTTGATGAGTCTGGCCAGTGGCTTGTCAATTTTATTTACCTTTTCGAAGAACCAGCTTTTTGTTTTATTTATCTTTACTATTGTTTCTTTTTCATTTATTTCTGCTCTGATCTTTGTGGTTTCCCTTCTTCTGCTGGCTTTTGGGTGTTTTTGTTCTTCTTTCTCCAGTTGTTTTAAGTGTAAGGTTAGGTCGTCTGTTTGAGATTTTCCTAGTTTCTTGAGGTGGGATTGAATTGCTATAAACTTCCCTCTTAGAAGTGCTTTTGCAGTATCCCATAGGTTTTGCACTGTCGTGTGTTCATTGTCATTTTCTTCTAGGATTTTTAAAATTTTTCCTTTGATTTGCTCGGTAATCAGTTGGGTTTTTTTGTATGTGTTGTTGAATCTCCATGTGTTTGTGTTTTTAGTGTTTTTTTTTCCTTGTAATTGATCTCTAGTCTCACTCTATTGTGGTCAGAGAAGATGGTTGGTATAATTTCATTTTTCTTGAATTGACTGAGGTTTGATTTGTGGCCCAAGAGGTGGTCTTTCCTGGAGAATGTTCCGTGAGCACTTGAGAGGAAAGTGTATTCTTCTGCTTTTGGATGGAAGGTCCTAAAGATATCAATGAGGTCCATCTCTTCTAGTGTCTCATTTAAAGCTTGTGTTTCTTTATTCATTTTCTGTTTGGATGATCTGTCCATTGGTGTGAGAGGAGTGTTAAAGTCTCCTACTATTGTGTTTGTGTCGATGTCTTCTTTTCTATCTGAAAGTGTTTGTCTTACGTATTGAGGTGCACCTGTGTTGGGTGGATAGATATTTATGATTGTTATGTCTTCCTCTTGGATCGATCCCTTGATCATTATGTAGTGTCCTGCCTTGTCTCTTCTAATCTTCTTTATTTTGAGGTCTATTTTGTCTGATATGAGGATTGCTACTCCAGCTTTCTTTTGATTTCCATTTGCATGGAAAATCTTTTTCCAGCCTCTCACTTTCAGTCTATGAGTGTCTCTAGGTCTGAAGTGCGTTTCCTGGAGGCAGCATATGTATGGGTGGTGTTTTTGAATCCATTCAGTCACTATGTCTTTTGGTTGGGGCATTTAGTCCATTTACATTCAATGTAATTATTGATACAAATGATCCTATTGTCATCTTCTTAGATGTTATGATCGATTTGTTTCGTGGATCTTCTCCTTTTATACTTGTTGTCTATATAAGTCCCTTTAACACTTGTTGTAAGGCTGGTTTGGTGTGACTAAATTCTTTTAATTTTTGCTTATCTGTAAAGCTTTTGATTTCTCCATCCATTTTGAATGAGATCCTTGCAGGGTAGAGGATTCTTGGTTGCAGATTATTCTCTTTTAGCCGTTTAAATATGTCCTGCCATTCCCTTCTGGTCTGCAGAGTTTCTGTTGAAAGATCAACTGTTAAATGTATGGGCTTTCCCTTGTATGTCGCTAGTTGCTTTTCCCTTGCTGCTTTGAGAATTCTGTCCTTGTGTTTAATTTGTGTTAGCTTCATTAATATGTGTCTTGGTGTGTTTCTTCTCGGATTGATTCTGTATGGTACTCTTTGCTCTTCTTGAACTTGATGGACTATTTCTTTTCCCATGTTGGGGAAATTTTCAACAAGAATCTCTTCAAAAATTTTCTCATAGCCTTTCTTTTTTTCTTCTTCTTCTGGAACCCCTATAATTCGAATATTGATGCGTTTGATATGGTCCCAGAGGTCTCTGAGGCTATCCTCTGCTCTTTTCATTCTTTGAGCTAGAGTCTGTTTTTCAGCAGTTACTTCCACCATTCTATCTTCCAGCTCACTTATCCAGTCTTCTGTCTCAGATACTCTGTTCTTGATTCCTTCTACAGTGTTTGTAAGTTCAGCAATTGAGTTGTTTGTTTCTGTTACTTTTTTTGTAAGTTCTTGTATTTCTTTATTCAGTGTGTTAGTTGTGTCTTGCAATTTCTCTGAAATTCTGTTTTCAGTGTCTTTGGTCATCTTTACTATCATTCTTCTGAAATCACTTTCAGAAAGTTTGTCCAAATTCTCTTCATTGATTTGATCTTGTGTGTTTGTAGATTGTTCCTTCACTTGTGTGGTATTTCTCTGCCGTTTCATTGTTATTATTAATTTTTTAACTGACTCTGGGATTTCCTTTTCCCAGACTTTGAGTTACGTCTGTTGGTGTTTGTTGTTTGGAGGGGGCTTCTTATTCTGGGTGATGCTGGTGGTTGGGTGATGTCAGGACTTGCATACAAGTGATTACCTTTGTTGGCATTCTCACTTGTATACTGCTCTCTACTGTTAGGCGTTCTCTAGTATTGTAGAGTTTTGGAGTCAGTGCTCCCTCCCTAAAGTCCCGGGGCTTGTTGCCGTCTTGATGCGGCTTCTCCTTTGTTCTTTGATGTGGGATATCCTCTCTGTGATCAGATCCAACCTTCTCCTGTTGATGGTTTCCCAGGAACTCATTGCAATTCAGGCGATTTTGCTGTTCAGAATCTTTGATCCTAGTATATTCTACACATTGAAGCTAGAGTAAAAATTTAGAACATACAAAAGGAAATGAAAAAGAAACAAACAAAAATAACAAAAATTTAGAACATACAGATCAGCGCATATCACTCTCCTGTTAAAAGTCTTCAGTGTCTTCCTCTTGCACTTAAAGGCTGAATTCTTCTGATACTCTTCTTGTCACATCCTCCATGATGTTTCCCTGGCTCATGACGTCAGCCGCATCTCCTACCTCTCCCTTCTTCCATGCAGTGGAGCAACAGTGGTCTTCTTTCTCTATTTAAGAAATAATGACCTCCTCCACCTCCCTCTTCTGTCTTCTCTCAGTCTTCATTGAGCTGATTTTTTTCTTCACAGTTTAATCTCAATTACAATAGTACCTTCTTATTTTCTATATAACATTTGTCACTTAAGTCTTCTGTCTCAGATACTCTGTTCTTGATTCCTTCTACAGTGTTTGTAAGTTCAGCAATTGAGTTGTTTGTTTCTGTTACTTTTTTTGTAAGTTCTTGTATTTCTTTATTCAGTGTGTTAGTTGTGTCTTGCAATTTCTCTGAAATTCTGTTTTCAGTGTCTTTGGTCATCTTTACTATCATTCTTCTGAAATCACTTTCAGAAAGTTTGTCCAAATTCTCTTCATTGATTTGATCTTGTGTGTTTGTAGATTGTTCCTTCACTTGTGTGGTATTTCTCTGCCGTTTCATTGTTATTATTAATTTTTTAACTGACTCTGGGATTTCCTTTTCCCAGACTTTGAGTTACGTCTGTTGGTGTTTGTTGTTTGGAGGGGGCTTCTTATTCTGGGTGATGCTGGTGGTTGGGTGATGTCAGGACTTGCATACAAGTGATTACCTTTGTTGGCATTCTCACTTGTATACTGCTCTCTACTGTTAGGCGTTCTCTAGTATTGTAGAGTTTTGGAGTCAGTGCTCCCTCCCTAAAGTCCCGGGGCTTGTTGCCGTCTTGATGCGGCTTCTCCTTTGTTCTTTGATGTGGGATATCCTCTCTGTGATCAGATCCAACCTTCTCCTGTTGATGGTTTCCCAGGAACTCATTGCAATTCAGGCGATTTTGCTGTTCAGAATCTTTGATCCTAGTATATTCTACACATTGAAGCTAGAGTAAAAATTTAGAACATACAAAAGGAAATGAAAAAGAAACAAACAAAAATAACAAAAATTTAGAACATACAGATCAGCGCATATCACTCTCCTGTTAAAAGTCTTCAGTGTCTTCCTCTTGCACTTAAAGGCTGAATTCTTCTGATACTCTTCTTGTCACATCCTCCATGATGTTTCCCTGGCTCATGACGTCAGCCGCATCTCCTACCTCTCCCTTCTTCCATGCAGTGGAGCAACAGTGGTCTTCTTTCTCTATTTAAGAAATAATGACCTCCTCCACCTCCCCTCTTCTGTCTTCTCTCAGTCTTCATTGAGCTGATTTTTTTCTTCACAGTTTAATCTCAATTACAATAGTACCTTCTTATTTTCTATATAACATTTGTCACTAGCTAGTATTTTTCTGTGTATGTATTTGTTTACTGGTTTATTGTGAATGTTCTTTCACTTACAATGTAACCCCTGAGAACAGAGATCTTACAGATGTTGCACTGGCCTTTAAATCTGATGTTTAGAGTAGTGCTTGGCCCAAGGTGCCTACTCAATACATATTTGCTGAATCAATAAATGAATAAGCAGGAGAGAAATCAGCAGGGCCCTTCAAGATCAAATCAGTAAAGATGGTTATCACAGGGAAGGGGTTGGTAAGATGGGAGGGGAAGAGGAAAAAGCTTGCATGTTTTGCTTGACACTCTTTCTTACCATAAAAGGAGAAAAATGACTACGGATAATTTTAAGTTTTATTTTTGTGTTTTTATGTATTTTAATTCTGTAAAATAAACGTGTTTCAGTTAGAAATCGGGAAAGTGAAATAGAACACAAATAGTGATTATATTTAGCAAGATTTGTACTTTCAGGGAAACGGGCCTCCACATTTTTTTATTTTATTTTTTTATTTTTTGAAACCTTTATTTTACTTTTAACTTTTACAGAGTTTTATTGTTTACAGATATGCATGTTCCCAGATTAGTCATATGTATATCCCCCCCTTCCCACCCCTCCTGACCATCACACAGCACCCCTGGAGGATCCCCTTACTACATTCTTGTATAAACACCATTGCTTTTGTTTTCTGCAAAGGACCTAGTCATCTATTTTGGTGTAAAGCCATATATCAGAATATTTTCTAAATGGGCATCTGTCTGGGTTTTCTTGGGAATCTCTAAGGAAAATCGTAAGAGTTAGATGGTCACTATGGTAACTAATTCAGAGTCAAGACTGATGTTTGAGGGTAACAACAATGGATATTCTAGCACTAGAGAATCTTTTGGATTTCCCCCAGGTTGGATAGCTCCTCGTGTGTTTAGCTATCTGAGTACCAATCTCAGGAACATTTTTTAGACAAACACTTTGCTTTACAAATGTGATCTGAATGCAAACTGGGAAAGAGCCTTTTGGCTTGAAGCTGCTGCTTCTGTCTGTAAGATCCTGCCACCCCCCACCCCCAGGCTCCAAAATACACAAGTCTTCTCCTATCAGGATCTTATTCACTCCTTACTTGCAAGTAAAAAGCTAACTCTTAGAGGAAGTGAAAGCTCAAATCCTCAAAATCTCGCATTAGCCCTATTTTTATTATTATTTCAAATTTATTTTTGGCTTGGCTGGGTCTTTGTGGTGCTGCACAGGCTTCTCATCACAGCAGCTTGTCTTGTTATGCAGCATGGATGCTCAGTGTGCACGGAGGCTCAATAGTTGCAGCTCGTGGGCTCTAGAGGATGCACTTAGTTGCCCCATGGCATGTGGGATCTTTCTGGACCAGGGATTGAACCTGTGTCACCTGCATTGGCAGGCAGATTCCTAACCACTGGACCACTAGGGAAGCCCCAGCTCTGTTTTATTATACTTCATTAATATGATATTTATGTGTATATTCTTCTGAAATATAGATGGCCAAGATCAGTGCAGAGAGAAAAGCTTTAATTAATATGATAGTTAGTTTTATGTGTCAAACTGACTGGGCCACAGGGTACCCAGATAAATGGTTAAACATTATTTGGGTTTTTCTGTGAGGGTGCTTTTGCACGACTTTAACAATTGGATGGTAGACTAAATAAAGCAGAGTACTCTCTCTAATGTGGGAGGACCTCATCCTATTAGTTAAAAGCCCAAATAGAACAAAATAGACTGAATAAGTTGGAACTTCTGTTGGAGGGCTTTCAAGGTGGGGTATGTGTTCTTTCCTGCCTTTGGAGTTAAACTGAAACATAGGCTTTTCCTGGGTTTTTAAGTCTGTTGGCATTTGTCTGGAATTACACTATTAGATGTATTGGTCCTTCTTAGGCTTCCAGACTCTACCATCAGATTTGCTATGTCTCCAGCTGTGTTGGGGGGAGGGGTGTGTGTAGATAAACAGCTATAGACATAGATTTAAATAGATATAGCTATATTCCTATTGGTTCTGCTTTGATGGAGAAACCTGACTAATATAAATAAGACCCTGTTATGGGTTTGGCCCTGGACTAGGAGTTGTGTTCTCTAGCTCTCTCACTTAAAAGAGATAATAAACTAACTTCAGTGTCATAAGTGATCCAGTTGAGTTACAAACCCACAGAATGCTGTGAGACTAGAAAAAGAGCTCCTAATTGCATAAGGAGTTGAGAGGGATTCACTTGAGTTGACATGATTAAGGTTGTAAAAAATGACACCAGACTGATGAACATATAGATGAATCTCACAATCATTGTTTTTAGTAGAATAAAAATCAGAAAAAAAGGCCATATGAATAAATGTGCAGCAGCTTGTCTTGTTATGCAGCATGGATGCTCAGTGTGCACGGAGGCTCAATAGTTGCAGCTCGTGGGCTCTAGAGGATGCACTTAGTTGCCCCATGGCATGTGGGATCTTTCTGGACCAGGGATTGAACCTGTGTCACCTGCATTGGCAGGCAGATTCCTAACCACTGGACCACTAGGGAAGCCCCAGCTCTGTTTTATTATACTTCATTAATATGATATTTATGTGTATATTCTTCTGAAATATAGATGGCCAAGATCAGTGCAGAGAGAAAAGCTTTAATTAATATGATAGTTAGTTTTATGTGTCAAACTGACTGGGCCACAGGGTACCCAGATAAATGGTTAAACATTATTTGGGTTTTTCTGTGAGGGTGCTTTTGCACGACTTTAACAATTGGATGGTAGACTAAATAAAGCAGAGTACTCTCTCTAATGTGGGAGGACCTCATCCTATTAGTTAAAAGCCCAAATAGAACAAAATAGACTGAATAAGTTGGAACTTCTGTTGGAGGGCTTTCAAGGTGGGGTATGTGTTCTTTCCTGCCTTTGGAGTTAAACTGAAACATAGGCTTTTCCTGGGTTTTTAAGTCTGTTGGCATTTGTCTGGAATTACACTATTAGATGTATTGGTCCTTCTTAGGCTTCCAGACTCTACCATCAGATTTGCTATGTCTCCAGCTGTGTTGGGGGGAGGGGTGTGTGTAGATAAACAGCTATAGACATAGATTTAAATAGATATAGCTATATTCCTATTGGTTCTGCTTTGATGGAGAAACCTGACTAATATAAATAAGACCCTGTTATGGGTTTGGCCCTGGACTAGGAGTTGTGTTCTCTAGCTCTCTCACTTAAAAGAGATAATAAACTAACTTCAGTGTCATAAGTGATCCAGTTGAGTTACAAACCCACAGAATGCTGTGAGACTAGAAAAAGAGCTCCTAATTGCATAAGGAGTTGAGAGGGATTCACTTGAGTTGACATGATTAAGGTTGTAAAAAATGACACCAGACTGATGAACATATAGATGAATCTCACAATCATTGTTTTTAGTAGAATAAAAATCAGAAAAAAAGGCCATATGAATAAATGTGCTATGGACATCCCTAAAAAGTAACCTCTTGACAGTGAACTTGGGAGGAAAATATCCAGTATATCATCATTCAGTGTTGTGGTAACAATGATTATCAAATATATATGACACCCCAAGGCGATAATTTGTTAATGTCCCCTCCTCTCTATGACAGAAATACTTGTTGATTTGTTCTTTAGGTTAAAAACAAGGAACAATTTAAAAAGAATACATTTCAGTTTTAAGGTATTGCTGAAATTGAGTAAAATATTTCTCAAAATAAAACTCATTCTTATAAAAAATTTACATTGAACAGTTTGCACGATTTCGTTGTTTTAAATTTTAAACAAAAGTAACTTGAGTTCTGTTTGTCTTTATGATAACCGTTCTATCATTTTATTTATTTATTTTTCTCTTTTTTTTCTTTTTTGTTTTCTTTAATTTTATTTTGAATCCATGTTGAAAGTAGGAATATGTAGTGAAGAGGTGGAGAGAAGAACTATACATGATATAAGCTTGAATGATTCTGAATTGAGAATTTATTCTTCTAAACGAATGCACATAGCGAGTCTGTGTGTATTGAGCTAACTGTAGAAGTGAAGTTCTTTGAATGAGCTTCCACATAGAATAAATGTTCATTACAGAAAAGATAATAACTATGTGCTAATTTGATCCTTAAATGTATTACTAAAATTCAACAATAATAGCAGATGTTGTTTAGAACAGTGGTGCTCAAACTTTTTCGTCTCAGGACTTCATTGCACTCTTACAAATTTTTGAGCTATTTGCCTTTTTTTTTTTTTTCTTTGCCCTTGCAGCATGCAGGGCATATGGGATCTCAGTTTCCCTGACCAGGGATCAAACCCATGCACCCTCCACTGGGAGCATAGAGTCTTAACTGCTGAACCATAGGGAAGCTCTTCTTTGCTTTTTTTTTTGTTTAAATAGCTTCTTTTGGGGGGGGGGGGGCGGGTTGGGGAGGGAGCGGGTTGTGTGGGCCACTTCTATTGGTCTTTCATTTATCCATTTTCATCCATCTGTGTTCTTTGGCCCTTGTGGGCCTCTGATCACAGTGGCCTCTGTTGTTGCAGAGCACCGGCTCTGGGTGCATGTGCTCCAGAGCTCTAGCTCTGTAATTGGACACATTGATCCAGCCGCTCTGCAGCACGCGGCATCTCCCCAGGCCAGGAATCAAACTGGCTCTCCTTGCACTGCAAGGCAGTGTCCTTACCCACTGGATCACCAGGGAAGCCCTCCTGTTTGCTTTTGTTTATGTGAGTTATGTTTATTGATATTTACCCTTTTAGAAATTAAAACTAAGAAAAAGTGTAAATTA
The DNA here is from genome assembly GCA_022376925.1 of Tragulus kanchil. NCBI lineage: Eukaryota > Metazoa > Chordata > Mammalia > Artiodactyla > Tragulidae > Tragulus > Tragulus kanchil. Next base: position 90,621,047 of record JAIOJX010000005.1, on the reverse strand, counting down.
TTATTTTAAAAGCAAACTTCCATCTTAAATTACATAATAAATCAATTTCATATGAACATACATAGTAAACATCCATAAAAAATTTTCCAAAGCAAAACAAAGGAAAATTTAATAATAATGATGTAATTTTACATTTATGCAACTTGAGTCTCGTATGCACCCAGTCTGTTCCAATATGTCATTTTAATTAACGTATATGAAAAGAATCTGACTTTACACAAAGGTATAGTTGGAAAGGAAAGGTATTTTAAATAGCTTTTAAAAATAATGTAGATATTCTTTAATACTTCACCAAAATTTGACAAAGAAAGTAGTTTTTTATAGGTCAGTTTTAAAATGTGTCCCGAAACCACATAATTGAACTTTTCATATCTGTTATGTCAAAATCTGTTGGTCCTCCTTACCTTCTGAATGATTCCTTTTACTCATGTATGACTTTTATAACATGGATGGAAATTCCTAGAGTTAATGCAGCTATGTGCTAATTTGATCCTTAAATGTATTACTAAAATTCAACAATAATAGCAGATGTTGTTTAGAACAGTGGTGCTCAAACTTTTTCGTCTCAGGACTTCATTGCACTCTTACAAATTTTTGAGCTATTTGCCTTTTTTTTTTTTTTTTTTGCCCTTGCAGCATGCAGGGCATATGGGATCTCAGTTTCCCTGACCCGGGATCAAACCCATGCACCCTCCACTGGGGGCATAGAGTCTTAACTGCTGAACCATAGGGAAGCTCTTCTTTGCTTTTTTTTTTGTTTAAATAGCTTCTTTTGGGGGGGGGGGGGCGGGTTGGGGAGGGAGCGGGTTGTGTGGGCCACTTCTATTGGTCTTTCATTTATCCATTTTCATCCATCTGTGTTCTTTGGCCCTTGTGGGCCTCTGATCACAGTGGCCTCTGTTGTTGCAGAGCACCGGCTCTGGGTGCATGTGCTCCAGAGCTCTAGCTCTGTAATTGGACACATTGATCCAGCCGCTCTGCAGCACGCGGCATCTCCCCAGGCCAGGAATCAAACTGGCTCTCCTTGCACTGCAAGGCAGTGTCCTTACCCACTGGATCACCAGGGAAGCCCTCCTGTTTGCTTTTGTTTATGTGAGTTATGTTTATTGATATTTACCCTTTTAGAAATTAAAACTAAGAAAAAGTGTAAATTATTATTTTAAAAGCAAACTTCCATCTTAAATTACATAATAAATCAATTTCATATGAACATACATAGTAAACATCCATAAAAAATTTTCCAAAGCAAAACAAAGGAAAATTTAATAATAATGATGTAATTTTACATTTATGCAACTTGAGTCTCGTATGCACCCAGTCTGTTCCAATATGTCATTTTAATTAACGTATATGAAAAGAATCTGACTTTACACAAAGGTATAGTTGGAAAGGAAAGGTATTTTAAATAGCTTTTAAAAATAATGTAGATATTCTTTAATACTTCACCAAAATTTGACAAAGAAAGTAGTTTTTTATAGGTCAGTTTTAAAATGTGTCCCGAAACCACATAATTGAACTTTTCATATCTGTTATGTCAAAATCTGTTGGTCCTCCTTACCTTCTGAATGATTCCTTTTACTCATGTATGACTTTTATAACAATACGCATTGTGATTTGGAAGATACTACTTCCTAGAGTTAATGCAGCTTTCCTAAATGTTGACACTTTAAGATTTCTTTTATTGTTTTGACACAATTAGTTTTATAATAGAAAAAAGCCCTCACACTTGTTAGTTAATATCATCACTGATCTCATCAGAAGAGTTTGTAAGCTCACAGAAGATTTCAAACTCCTAATGTTTCCAACATTTGATTTGGTTTGAAAGCTAAAATTTTAGCAGCAAATATTTAAGTTGTTATCCTTGAAATGTCAGGCTCACTTTGTTTATTTTCAAGAAAAACACCTGCTGAATCACCAGGTCTGAATAACCATAGTCCTTCAGTTGTTTTTAAGTCAAAATGGTGTTTTCATTTAAAAAGTGGATAAATCAGCTCACAATTCAAATAAGCACCGCTGAGACAGCAAAAATGCTTTATTTTCCATTTCATTATAGAAAAAAGACGGGTGCTCAAGCGTCAAGATTTAGTAAAATGTTTACTGTTTCATTAGGGATATTTTTCAGTGAGGTTAGGTTTTTATAATTGTTTGTGGTAGTGAATACAACATTCTGGTACAATTTGTGCCACTGCCCTGACTGGTGCCGAGGAGTGAGCTTCTGGATCATCAGTGCATACAGTTAACACAGTGAGAAGACAAATCATGTTTTTATTATTATGAAAATATGCTTACCCCATAATCTCTGAAAGAATCTGCAGTTATTCCAAGTCTGTGGATCATACTTTAAGTTCAGAACTTATACCAACAAAATGTTTTTTTCCTAGATAAATATTTTATTTTGACATTGTTTGGAATTTCTAGTACATGGTAATAAAGTGCAAACTGACTTTGAGATAGTTTAGTTATTGCTTTTACATTCTCTACAAACAGTACACGGTTTTATTGTCTGTACCCAGGGCGGACTTTCCCACTGCCCTGCCCATGGTATACCACTGGATGTTTTACACACACATATATATACACACATATTTGTGTGTCATTTATCTATGTGGTATGTATTATATATGTTTTTAAAATGTGTCCCGAAACCACATAATTGAACTTTTCATATCTGTTATGTCAAAATCTGTTGGTCCTCCTTACCTTCTGAATGATTCCTTTTACTCATGTATGACTTTTATAACAATACGCATTGTGATTTGGAAGATACTACTTCCTAGAGTTAATGCAGCTTTCCTAAATGTTGACACTTTAAGATTTCTTTTATTGTTTTGACACAATTAGTTTTATAATAGAAAAAAGCCCTCACACTTGTTAGTTAATATCATCACTGATCTCATCAGAAGAGTTTGTAAGCTCACAGAAGATTTCAAACTCCTAATGTTTCCAACATTTGATTTGGTTTGAAAGCTAAAATTTTAGCAGCAAATATTTAAGTTGTTATCCTTGAAATGTCAGGCTCACTTTGTTTATTTTCAAGAAAAACACCTGCTGAATCACCAGGTCTGAATAACCATAGTCCTTCAGTTGTTTTTAAGTCAAAATGGTGTTTTCATTTAAAAAGTGGATAAATCAGCTCACAATTCAAATAAGCACCGCTGAGACAGCAAAAATGCTTTATTTTCCATTTCATTATAGAAAAAAGACGGGTGCTCAAGCGTCAAGATTTAGTAAAATGTTTACTGTTTCATTAGGGATGTTTTGCAGTGAGGTTGGGTTTTTTATAATTGTTTGTGGTAGTGAATACAACATTCTGGTACAATTTGTGCCACTGCCCTGACTGGTGCCGAGGAGTGAGCTTCTGGATCATCAGTGCATACAGTTAACACAGTGAGAAGACAAATCATGTTTTTATTATTATGAAAATATGCTTACCCCATAATCTCTGAAAGAATCTGCAGTTATTCCAAGTCTGTGGATCATACTTTAAGTTCAGAACTTATACCAACAAAATGTTTTTTTCCTAGATAAATATTTTATTTTGACATTGTTTGGAATTTCTAGTACATGGTAATAAAGTGCAAACTGACTTTGAGATAGTTTAGTTATTGCTTTTACATTCTCTACAAACAGTACACGGTTTTATTGTCTGTACCCAGGGCGGACTTTCCCACTGCCCTGCCCATGGTATACCACTGGATGTTTTACACACACATATATATACACACATATTTGTGTGTCATTTATCTATGTGGTATGTATTATATATGTTTTTTAAAAGAATTGAGTTTGTGTCTTGTCTTTTCCTTCCCTTAACAGAATCTTTTTTTCTTTAAATGGTGTCTTTTGATGAACAGAAATTAAAAACTAAGCTTTCAATGTTAGAATTTTTTAGATTTACAGTAAACTTGTAAATACATTATAGAGATAATCTGTATATCTCTCACCCAGTTCCCCAGCTTTAACATCTTAACTTACCATAGTACATTTGTCACAACTAGCAAACCAACATTGATACATTACAATTAACTAAACTCCGGGGTCATTTAAATTTCAATCATTTTCCGCTAATGTCTTTTACTGTGTTTGAGAATTCCATTCGGGATACCTCAACATATTTAGTCATCCTGTCTTTTCATTCGTTTTTCTTTCTTTTTTAGTTTTTTAAATTGAGGTATAATTGACATACAATATTGTGTTAAAAACTCTTCTGATGAGTTTGTTAATCTTCTGTGTTTTGGATGACTAATGGTTTTGAGAAGTACTAATCAGGTATTTTGTAGAATGTCCTTCATTTTGGATTGTCTGATATTTTTCTCATAGATTGGAGTTATGGGTTTGATGAAGATGGCCACAAAGTTGATGCCCTTCTCATGTCATCATACCAGCAGTATATGATATCAACATGATATATCACTGATGTTAATCTTATTCACTGGGCGAGGTAGTTTTTGCCAGGTTAAAATTGCTTATCTTAATGGTGTGTTTATCCTTTCGTGGTATAGTAAGTTCTTGTTTTATATATTTCATAATGTTATGCATTCATTATTGAGATTATTGTGTCTTCCTAATTGAATCTTTCAGTAAACAGTAACTATTTCTAGTGATCTTTAAAAAATTTTTTAATTTGTATGTTTGCTATTAATGTAGGCACACTGGTTTTTATTAGTTTTTTTCCCCCTAAGTATATCTTTCGATTCTTTTTTTTCGTTTTTAGGTTTTTTTAATTGAGGTATAATTGACATACAATATTATGTTAGTTTCATGTGTATAGCATAATGGTATATTTTATGTGCGGCAAAATGAGCACCACAATAACTCCAGTGAATATGTGCTAACATACATAGGTACAGTTTTTTTTTATTTATTTTTTGGTTGTACTGGGTCTTTATTGTTTCTTACGAGACTTCCTCTAGTTAATGGAGGCTACTCTTATTGCAGTGTGCGGGCTTCTCATTGGGGTGACTTCTCTTGTTACAGGGCACAGACTTTAGGTGCTCCGGCTTCTATAGTTGTGGCACATGGGCTTAGTTGCCCTGCAGCATGTAGAATCTTCCTGGACCAGGAATCAATCCCCTGCGTTGGCAGACTGATTTTCAACCACTGGACCACCAGGAAAGTCTTGGTTACAGTTTTTTTTTTTTCTTCCTCTGATAAGAACTTTTAAAATTTATTCTCTTAGTAACTTTCAAATACACAATACATTATTATTAGCTATACTCACCATGCTGTAAATACATTATGGCATGACTTCCACACATCCATATGACTTATTTTATAACTGGAAGTTTGTACCTTTTGACTCTCTTCACTCATTTTGCCTACCCTCCCTAACCACCATCTGTGACAGCTACCAGTCTCTTCTCTGTATTTATATCTATAAGCTTAGTGGGTGTAACATTTTTTTATTTTTTAAAATTTCTATTTCCAATATAAATGAGATCATGCATTATTTGCCTTTCTGTGAAGTATTTCACTTAGCCTAATACCCTCAAGCTTCATTCATGTTGTCACAAATGGCAAGATTTTCTTTTGCTGTTCATCCATTGATGGATCCCTCCTGGATTGTTTCCATATCTTGGCTTTGTAAACAATGCTACAATGAACATGAGAGGGCAGATATCTTTTCTAGTTAATATTTTCATTTTCTTTGAATAAATAGAGACTGGATTATGTGGATCCATATCCTGGTTATTTCAAAAACTTTTAAGAGCCACCATATCATTTTCCATAATGACTGCCCCAATAGCCCACCAATAGTGCACAAGGGTTCTCTTTTCTCTCTATCCTTGCCAACAGTTGTTATTTCCTTTTTATACAGAACTTATTTAAATTTAATGTAGTCTAATTTTACAATCTTTGATAATTTGTGATTTTTGTTCTTATTCTAAGATTACATTACTGGCATAAATTCCACTTGGTCATAATGTATATGTGTGTACTTAGTTATGTCTGACTCTTTGCGAACCCATGGACTGTAGCCCACCAGGCCCTTCTGTTCTTGCTCCAGGAAGGAACACTGGAGTGAGCTGTAATTCCCTTTTCCAGGGTATCTTCCTGATCTGGGGATCAAACCCCAGTCTCCTGCACCACCTACGTTGACAGGTGGATTCTTTCTTACTGAGCCACTTGGTCATAATATATTATTGTTTTTTTTTTTTTTTTTTATTCTTTATTTTAAAGGTTTTACAGAGTTTTGTTGTTCACAGACATGTATGTTCCCAGATCAGTCATATGCATATCCATGGTCCCCACCCACCCAGATCCCCCATCCTACCCCTCCAGACCTTCGCCCCAAGCCATTGTAAGCACTCCTATTCCCTTAGCACAATGACACTAGCTATCTTTTCCACACATAACAGTATAGGTTTCCATGTTACTCCCTCCATGCTTCCCCCTCCCTATTTCTTCCCCACAATGTCCCTATGTCTATGCTCTGTCTGTTTTTCCATGAGTTCCCTGCATGTGTTATCAAGACCGTCCTACTAGATTCCATATATGTGTGTTCATTTTTTTTGTTTTTTTCAAGACTACGTTTTACTTTTAACAGCTGGAGTATTTCACTTAGCCTAATACCCTCAAGCTTCATTCATGTTGTCACAAATGGCAAGATTTTCTTTGCTGTTCATCCATTGATGGATCCCTCCTGGATTGTTTCCATATCTTGGCTTTGTAAACAATGCTACAATGAACATGAGAGGGCAGATATCTTTTCTAGTTAATATTTTCATTTTCTTTGAATAAATAGAGACTGGATTATGTGGATCCATATCCTGGTTATTTCAAAAACTTTTAAGAGCCACCATATCATTTTCCATAATGACTGCCCCAATAGCCCACCAATAGTGCACAAGGGTTCTCTTTTCTCTCTATCCTTGCCAACAGTTGTTATTTCCTTTTTATACAGAACTTATTTAAATTTAATGTAGTCTAATTTTACAATCTTTGATAATTTGTGATTTTTGTTCTTATTCTAAGATTACATTACTGGCATAAATTCCACTTGGTCATAATGTATATGTGTGTACTTAGTTATGTCTGACTCTTTGCGAACCCATGGACTGTAGCCCACCAGGCCCTTCTGTTCTTGCTCCAGGAAGGAACACTGGAGTGAGCTGTAATTCCCTTTTCCAGGGTATCTTCCTGATCTGGGGATCAAACCCCAGTCTCCTGCACCACCTACGTTGACAGGTGGATTCTTTCTTACTGAGCCACTTGGTCATAATATATTATTTTTTTTTTTTTTTTTTATTCTTTATTTTAAAGGTTTTACAGAGTTTTGTTGTTCACAGACATGTATGTTCCCAGATCAGTCATATGCATATCCATGGTCCCCACCCACCCAGATCCCCCATCCTACCCCTCCAGACCTTCGCCCCAAGCCATTGTAAGCACTCCTATTCCCTTAGCACAATGACACTAGCTATCTTTTCCACACATAACAGTATAGGTTTCCATGTTACTCCCTCCATGCTTCCCCCTCCCTATTTCTTCCCCACAATGTCCCTATGTCTATGCTCTGTCTGTTTTTCCATGAGTTCCCTGCATGTGTTATCAAGACCGTCCTACTAGATTCCATATATGTGTGTTAGTATACTGTATTTGTCTTTCTCTTTTTGACTGACTTCACTTTTTATGATAGGTTCTAGAGCCAGCCACTTCATTAGGACTGAGTCTTCTGCATTTCTTTTAACAGCTGAGTAGTATTCCATTGTATATATGTACCAGAGCTTCTGGATCCATTCGTTCGTCGATGGACATCTAGGTTGCTTCCATGTTTTGGCTATTGTATAGAGAGCTGCAATGAACATTGGGGTACAGGTGCTTCTTTCAGTTTTGATTTCATCAGGATATAAGCCTAATAGTGGGATTGTTGGGTCGAATGGTGCTTCTAGTTTTAGTTTTTTAAGGAATCTCCATACTGTCTTCCATAGAGGCTGTATCAGTTTACATTCCCACCAGCAATGCAGGAGTGTTCCCTTTTCTCCGCACCCTCTCCAGCATTTATTGTCTGTCAATTTGTGGTTGATGGCCATTCTGACGGGTGTGAGGCGGTATCTCATTGTAGTTTTAATTTGCATTTCTCTAATAATAAGTGAGATTGAGCATTGTTTCATGTGCTTTTGGGCCATCTGTATGTCCTCTTTGGAGAGGCGTCTCTTTAGGTCCTTTTCCCATTTTTTGATTGGGTTGTTCATTTTCCCTGTGCTGAATTGTCTGAGTTGCTTGTAGATTTTGGAGATGAATTCTTTGTCTGTTGTTTCATTTGCTATGATTTTCTCCCACTCTGTGGGCTGTCTGTTCAGCTTTTTTGTGATTTCTTTTGCTGTACAAAAGCTTTTAAGTCTCATGAGGTCCCATATGTTCATTTTTCTTTTGAGTTCCGATATTCTAGTAGGTGGATCAGAGAAGATCTTGCTTTGATTTATGTCCTTGAGTGTGTTGCCTATATTCTCCTCTAAGAGTTTGATGGTTTCTGGTCTTCCATTTAGGTCTTTAATCCATTTTGAGTTGATCTTAGTGTATGGTGTCAAGGAATGTTCCAACTTCATATTTTTGCATGTAGCTGTCCAATTTTCCCCCTCCCTATTTCTTCCCCACAATGTCCCTATGTCTATGCTCTGTCTGTTTTTCCATGAGTTCCCTGCATGTGTTATCAAGACCGTCCTACTAGATTCCATATATGTGTGTTAGTATACTGTATTTGTCTTTCTCTTTTTGACTGACTTCACTTTTTATGATAGGTTCTAGAGCCAGCCACTTCATTAGGACTGAGTCTTCTGCATTTCTTTTAACAGCTGAGTAGTATTCCATTGTATATATGTACCAGAGCTTCTGGATCCATTCGTTCGTCGATGGACATCTAGGTTGCTTCCATGTTTTGGCTATTGTATAGAGAGCTGCAATGAACATTGGGGTACAGGTGCTTCTTTCAGTTTTGATTTCATCAGGATATAAGCCTAATAGTGGGATTGTTGGGTCGAATGGTGCTTCTAGTTTTAGTTTTTTAAGGAATCTCCATACTGTCTTCCATAGAGGCTGTATCAGTTTACATTCCCACCAGCAATGCAGGAGGGTTCCCTTTTCTCCGCACCCTCTCCAGCATTTATTGTCTGTCAATTTGTGGTTGATGGCCATTCTGACGGGTGTGAGGCGGTATCTCATTGTAGTTTTAATTTGCATTTCTCTAATAATAAGTGAGATTGAGCATTGTTTCATGTGCTTTTGGGCCATCTGTATGTCCTCTTTGGAGAGGCGTCTCTTTAGGTCCTTTTCCCATTTTTTGATTGGGTTGTTCATTTTCCCTGTGCTGAATTGTCTGAGTTGCTTGTAGATTTTGGAGATGAATTCTTTGTCTGTTGTTTCATTTGCTATGATTTTCTCCCACTCTGTGGGCTGTCTGTTCAGCTTTTTTGTGATTTCTTTTGCTGTACAAAAGCTTTTAAGTCTCATGAGGTCCCATATGTTCATTTTTCTTTTGAGTTCCGATATTCTAGTAGGTGGATCAGAGAAGATCTTGCTTTGATTTATGTCCTTGAGTGTGTTGCCTATATTCTCCTCTAAGAGTTTGATGGTTTCTGGTCTTCCATTTAGGTCTTTAATCCATTTTGAGTTGATCTTAGTGTATGGTGTCAAGGAATGTTCCAACTTCATATTTTTGCATGTAGCTGTCCAATTCTCCCAGCACCATTTGTTGAAGAGGCTGTCTTTGTCCCATCTTATAGTTTCTCCTCCTTTATCAAAAATAAGGTACCCTTAGGTGTGTGGGTTTATCTCTGGGTTCTCTGTCTTGTTCCATTGGTCTATAGTTCTGTTTTTGTGCCAGTACCATACTGTCTTGAGGACTGTTGCTTTGTAGTAGAGTCTGAAGTTAGGGAGGCTGATCCCTCCAGCTCCGTTTTTCTTTCTCAGAATTGCTTTGGCTATTCGTGGTCTTTTGTGTTTCCATATGATATATTATTGTTTTTACATAAAGGAGAAAACCTATATTGTGGGTTACCTCAACAGAGGCAGAAAGTTTTTTTATATAAAATTTAACAAACTCTTAGTAATCTAGTGATAAAAGGAAACTCCAAGGTTATGCTAATCTTATGAAATGAGTTGGAAAATATTCTCTAGTCTCTGAACTAGTTTTTGTTTGTTTGTTTGTTTGGTTTTATTTTTTTTCCTTAAATGTTCAGAAGAATTTACCACAACCTGTTTTGACTTGAGCTTTTCTTTGTGGAAAAATTACTGTCATTGATCTTTAATTTCATTCAGACTTCATATTTTTTTAAAACTGTATTTTATTGAAGTATAGTTGATTTACAGTGTTATACTAATCTGCCATACAATGAAGTGACTGAGTTATACCCATGTAAACATTCTTTTTAATATTCTTTTTCATTATTGTTTGTCACAGGATATTGAATATAGTTCCCTGTGCTGTATGGTAGGACCTTGTTGTTCATCCATCCTATATATAAACATCTGCTGTTTCCAAACTCCCAGTCTATCCCTCCACCAACTCCCCCTTGGCAACCACAAGGCTGTTTTCAGAGTCTCTGTGAGTCTGTTTTTTTTGTTGTTGATAGGTTCATTTGTGCTATATTTTAGACTCCACATATTATGATTGTGTAGTATTCCATTGTATATATGTACCACCTCTTTATCATTTATCTGTCAGTGGACATTTACATTGTTTCCATGTCTTGGCTGTTGTGAATAATGCTGCTATGAACATAGAGGTGCATGTATCTTTTTGAGTTATAGTTTTGACCGGGTATTATATATGCCCAGGTGTAGGATTGCTGAATCATATAGCAATTCAGTTTTTAGTTTTTTGAGGAACCTTCATACTGTTGTCTATAGTGGCTGCACCAGCTTATATTCCTACCATCAGTGTACAAAGGTTTTCTTTTCTCCACACCCCTCCAGCATTTATTGTTTGTAGACGTTTTAATGATGGTCATTCTGACTGGTGTAAGGTGGTACCTCATTGTAGTTTTGATTTGCATTTCTCTGATAATTACTGATGTTGAGTATCTTTTCAAATATGTCTATAAGTTTTTCTGCCCATTTTTCTATTGGGTTGTTTTTGTAGTTGTTGTATGAGCTGTTTGTATATTTTACAGACAAAAACCCTTATCTGTCACATCATTTGCAGATATTTTCTCCCATGCTGTAGGTTGTATTTTGTTTTTGTTTAAATGGTTTCCTTTGCTGTGCAAAAGTTTGTGTGATTAGGTCCCATTTGTTTATTTTTGTTTTAGTTTCTCTTGCCTTGAAGGACTGACCTAAGAAAACAGTGGTACAGTTTATATCAGAAAATGTTTTGCATGTGCTCTCTCTTCTGGGCTTCCCAGGTGGCACAGTGGTAAAGAACCCACCTGCTAATGTGATGTTATAGACATGGGTTCAATTCTTGGGTTAGGAAGGAAGATCCCCTGGAAGGGAGCAGGGCAGCCCACTCCAGTGTTCTTGACTGGAGCATCTCATGGACAGAGGAACATGGCAGGCTACAGTCCATAAGGTCACAAAAAGTTGGACACAACTGAAGCAATTTAGCATACACATGGTCTTTATAGGAGTTTTATGTTGTTGTGTCTTATGTGCTTGTGTTTATGCCATTTTGAGTTTATGTATGGTTGAGGATGTGTTCTAACTTCATTGATTTACATGCAACTGTCCAGCTTTCCCAGCACCACTTGCTGAAAGGATTTTTTCCCATTTTATATTCTTAACCTCCTTTGCCAAAGATTAACTGACTGTAGGTGTGTGGGTTTATTTCTGGACTCTATGTTCTGTTCCATTGAACTGTCTGTCTTTTTGTACCCATACCACGTTGTTTTGATTACTGTAGTTTTGTGGTATTGTCTGAAGTCTGGGAGAGTTATGCCTCCTGCTTTACACCTCCTGCCTTGTCTGTTCCCTCAGTATTGCTTTGGCAATTCTGGATCTTTTATGGCTCCATATAAATTTTTGGATTATTCTAGTTCTTTGAAAAATTTCATGGGTATTTTGATAGGAATCATGTTAAATCTGTAGATTGTTTTGGTTAGTATGGCCATTTTAACAATATTTTTCCATTTCAAGAGCATGGGTTGTCTTCCCATTTCTTTAAACACCCTTTAATTTCCTTTACTAATGTTGTGTAGTTCTCAGTGTATATGTCTTTCACCTTCTCAGTCAGGTTTATTCTTAGGAATTTTCTTTTTTGGGGGGGTGCTATTTTTAAATTTATCTTTTTACATTCTTTTTCTGATATTTCAGTTTTAGAGTAAAGAGAGACAATTGATTTTTGAATATTAATCTTATAGTCATTTTTTAGCTCTAGTAGTTTTTATGTGGAGTTTTTAGGATTTTCTCTATATAGTCATGTAATCTGTGTATAGTAACAAGTTTATGTATTAGATTTGGTAAGCTGACTTTTTCAAGAAATTTGTCCATTTCATCTGTATTTTTCACAACTTTATTGAGATTATAATTAATATGCAATAAACTCTGCCATTTAAAGTATACTGTTTTTTAAAAAGTGTAGTCTTCAGGGCTTCCATGGTGGTCCAGTGGGTAAGGGCACCGCCTTGCAGTGCAAGGGGCGCTGGTTCCATCCCTGGCCTGGGAAGATCCCACGTGCCATGGAGCGGCTGGACCAATATGTCTGACTACTGAGCCAAAGCTCTGGAGCGCATGCACCTAGAGCCGGTGCTCTGCAACGAGAGAGGCCACTGTGATGGGAGGCCCACACAGGCCAGAGAACTTTTTCCCAGCATGCAACTGTCCAGCTTTCCCAGCACCACTTGCTGAAAGGATTTTTTCCCATTTTATATTCTTAACCTCCTTTGCCAAAGATTAACTGACTGTAGGTGTGTGGGTTTATTTCTGGACTCTATGTTCTGTTCCATTGAACTGTCTGTCTTTTTGTACCCATACCACGTTGTTTTGATTACTGTAGTTTTGTGGTATTGTCTGAAGTCTGGGAGAGTTATGCCTCCTGCTTTACACCTCCTGCCTTGTCTGTTCCCTCAGTATTGCTTTGGCAATTCTGGATCTTTTATGGCTCCATATAAATTTTTGGATTATTCTAGTTCTTTGAAAAATTTCATGGGTATTTTGATAGGAATCATGTTAAATCTGTAGATTGTTTTGGTTAGTATGGCCATTTTAACAATATTTTTCCATTTCAAGAGCATGGGTTGTCTTCCCATTTCTTTAAACACCCTTTAATTTCCTTTACTAATGTTGTGTAGTTCTCAGTGTATATGTCTTTCACCTTCTCAGTCAGGTTTATTCTTAGGAATTTTCTTTTTTGGGGGGGTGCTATTTTAAAAAGGTATTTTTTTTACATTCTTTTTCTGATATTTCAGTTTTAGAGTAAAGAGAGACAATTGATTTTTGAATATTAATCTTATAGTCATTTTTTAGCTCTAGTAGTTTTTATGTGGAGTTTTTAGGATTTTCTCTATATAGTCATGTAATCTGTGTATAGTAACAAGTTTATGTATTAGATTTGGTAAGCTGACTTTTTCAAGAAATTTGTCCATTTCATCTGTATTTTTCACAACTTTATTGAGATTATAATTAATATGCAATAAACTCTGCCATTTAAAGTATACTGTTTTTTAAAAAGTGTAGTCTTCAGGGCTTCCATGGTGGTCCAGTGGGTAAGGGCACCGCCTTGCAGTGCAAGGGGCGCTGGTTCCATCCCTGGCCTGGGAAGATCCCACGTGCCATGGAGCGGCTGGACCAATATGTCTGACTACTGAGCCAAAGCTCTGGAGCGCATGCACCTAGAGCCGGTGCTCTGCAACGAGAGAGGCCACTGTGATGGGAGGCCCACACAGGCCAGAGAACAAAGATGGAAATAAATGAAGACCAATAGAAGGGCCCCCCCCCCCCCCCGCCAAAAAGTGTAGTCTGCAAGTTGTGTACCTATCACCACAATCTAATTTTAGAGCATTTCCATCACTCTAAACAGAAATTTCATGCCAATTTGTCATCACTCCCATTTCCATCACCAGGCCTAGCTAAACACTATTTACTTTCTGTCTCCAAAGATTTGCCTTTTTGAAATATTTCGTATATTCCATATATTCTTATGGAATCAAATAATACATGATGTTCTATGTATGAGTTCTTTCACTTGGCATAATTTTTAAAAAAATTTTATTGTTTTTACAGAGTTTTGCTGTTTACTGCCAAATATCAACATGGATCAGCTATAGGTATACATATGTTTCCTCCCTCTTGAACTTCCCTCTTGTCTCCCTCCCCATCCCACTCCTCTAGGTTGTTACAGAGCCCCTGTTAGAGTTCCCTTAGTCTTACAGCAGATTCCCATTGCTTTTCTATTTTACATGTTGTAATATAAATTTCCATGTTACTCTTTCCATACATCTCACCCATTCCTGCCTCCTTGCAGTGTCCATAAGTCTGTTCTCTATGCTGCCCAGCATACACATCAGTGCTATCTTTCTAGATTCCATACATATATGTTAGTCCCACTTTGTATGATGTTTTTAAGGTTCATCTATATTGTAGCATGTATCAGTACTTTGTTCCCTTTTATCCTTTTAAAATATATTTTTATTTTAAAGTATAGCTTACCTACAGAAAAGTGCACATATTTTAGACACAATAAGAAGTTTTTTAGAACTTCCCTGGTGGTCCAGTGGGTAATGACACCGCCTTACAGTGAAAGGGATGCCAGTTCGATCCCTGGCCTGGGAAGATCCCATGTGCCGTGGAGCGGCTGGACAGATGTGTCCAATTACTGAGCTAGAGCTCTGGAGCGCATGCGCCCAGAGCCAGTGCTCTGCGATAGCAGGGGCCACTGCGATGGGAGGTCCACAAGGGCCAAAGAACAAAGATGGATGAAAATAGATAAATGAAAGACCAATAGAAGAGGCCCGCCTGCCCCGCTCCCTCCCCAACCCGCCCCCCCCAAAAGAAGTTTTTTAGTGGTCTTCTATGAAACCACTAGACACATCAAGAAATAGAACATTACTAGGATCCTAAAAGCCGCTTGATGTAGCACTTCCAAATTTACCCCTTTACAAGAAACCAATATCCTTAATAATATCACGGATTAGTCTGTCCAGTTTATTAAGTACAGTTTCTGTACTTAATAAAAGTGGAAACAGGGCTTCCCCTAGTGGTCCAGTGGGTAAGGACACCGCCTTGCACTGCAAGGGGCGCCGGTTCAATCCCTGGCCTGGGAAGATCCCACGTGCCACGGAGCGGCTGGACCGATGTGTCCAATTACCGAGCCGGAGCTCTGGAGCGCATGCGCCCAGAGCTGGCGCTCTGCAATGACAGACGCCAACGCGATGGGAGGCCCACATGGGCCAAAGAACAAAGACGGATGAAAACAGAGAAATGAAAGACCAATGGAAGTGGCCCGCCCGCTCCCCTCCCTCCCCAACCCGACCCCCGCCCAAAATAAATAAATAAATAAATCTTAAAAAAAAAAAAAGGAAACATATGGAATGCAATGGAAACATACAGAATGCATTATTCTGTATCTGCTCTTAACATTTCTTTTTTAACCACTAAAATGAATAGTTAATTTAAAATGTGTCTCAGGTGCACAGCAAAGTGATTCAGTTACACACATGTATATATGTTTATATACTCTTTATAAGATTCTTTTTCATTGTAAGTTCTTGTTGTTCAGTCACTAAATTGTGTCTAACTCTTTGCGACCCCATGAACTGCAGCATGCCAGGCTTCCCTGTCCTACGCTATCTCCCAGAGTGAGTCAGTGATGTTATCGAACTGTCTCATCCTCTGTCACCTCCTTTTCCTACTGCCCTCAATCTTTCCCAGCATCAGGGTTTTTTCCCTTTTGAGTTAGTTCTTCATATCAGGTGGCCAAAGTATTGAAGCTTTAACTTCAGCGCCAGTCCTTCCGATGAAAATTCAGGGTTGATTAAAGGATTGACTGGTTTGATTTCCTTGCAGTCCAAGGGACTCTCAAGAGTCTTCTCCAGCACTATAAGTTATTACAAGTATTGAATATAGTTCCTTGGTTCCTTGCACTAGACAGGGTTTGAAAAATTAAAGGATTGACTGATTTTCGAGAGTTTCACACTAGACACATCAAGAAATAGAACATTACTAGGATCCTAAAAGCCGCTTGATGTAGCACTTCCAAATTTACCCCTTTACAAGAAACCAATATCCTTAATAATATCACGGATTAGTCTGTCCAGTTTATTAAGTACAGTTTCTGTACTTAATAAAAGTGGAAACAGGGCTTCCCCTAGTGGTCCAGTGGGTAAGGACACCGCCTTGCACTGCAAGGGGCGCCGGTTCAATCCCTGGCCTGGGAAGATCCCACGTGCCACGGAGCGGCTGGACCGATGTGTCCAATTACCGAGCCGGAGCTCTGGAGCGCATGCGCCCAGAGCTGGCGCTCTGCAATGACAGACGCCAACGCGATGGGAGGCCCACATGGGCCAAAGAACAAAGACGGATGAAAACAGAGAAATGAAAGACCAATGGAAGTGGCCCGCCCGCTCCCCTCCCTCCCCAACCCGACCCCCGCCCAAAATAAATAAATAAATAAATCTTAAAAAAAAAAAAAGGAAACATATGGAATGCAATGGAAACATACAGAATGCATTATTCTGTATCTGCTCTTAACATTTCTTTTTTAACCACTAAAATGAATAGTTAATTTAAAATGTGTCTCAGGTGCACAGCAAAGTGATTCAGTTACACACATGTATATATGTTTATATACTCTTTATAAGATTCTTTTTCATTGTAAGTTCTTGTTGTTCAGTCACTAAATTGTGTCTAACTCTTTGCGACCCCATGAACTGCAGCATGCCAGGCTTCCCTGTCCTACGCTATCTCCCAGAGTGAGTCAGTGATGTTATCGAACTGTCTCATCCTCTGTCACCTCCTTTTCCTACTGCCCTCAATCTTTCCCAGCATCAGGGTTTTTTCCCTTTTGAGTTAGTTCTTCATATCAGGTGGCCAAAGTATTGAAGCTTTAACTTCAGCGTCAGTCCTTCCGATGAAAATTCAGGGTTGATTAAAGGATTGACTGGTTTGATTTCCTTGCAGTCCAAGGGACTCTCAAGAGTCTTCTCCAGCACTATAAGTTATTACAAGTATTGAATATAGTTCCTTGGTTCCTTGCACTAGACAGTTGGTCCTTGTGGTTTATTTTATATATAATAAAGTCAGTATAGTAATTCCAAATGTCTAATTTATCAACTGCATTTTTAAAAGATTTTATTTTTTACAGAAGTTTTAGTTTCACAACATAATTGAGAGGAAAATAGTTTTCTCATATACCTCCTGCTCCTATACGTGTATAGCCTCTCTGCATTATTAACATTACTCACCAGAATGGTACATTTGTTACCAGGGATGAGCCTACATTGACACAATTGCCCAGAGTCCATCCATAGTTTATAGGTTCATTGTTGGTGCTGTACATTCTGTCGGTTTGGACAAATGTATACTGACAAATAGTTAGACAGCATGACTGACTTGATTGACATGAGTTCGAGCAAACTCTGGGAGATAGTGGAGGACAGGGAGGTCTGGCATGTTGGAGTCCATGGGGCTGCAGAGAGTTGGACGTGACATAGTGGCTTACCAACAACAATAACAACATTACAACATATATTCATCATTTTAGTATCATACAGAGAATTTCACTGCCTTAAAAATCTGCTTTTTACTTTTTATTGCTGAATGTTTTATTATAGATATATTCATTATGTTTTGTTTATTCATTGACTAGGTGGTAGGCATTTGGATTGTTTTCACTTTTTTTCTATTAGGAATTTGTTGCTGTGAACAAATTTTAAGTACTAGTCTGTATGGAACATTCATTTCTCTTGTGTTGATACCTAGGAATGGAACTGCTGAAGTTATATGGAAATCTTATGTCTAATGTTTTCTGAAACTGTTTTCAAAAGTGGCTTAGATAATTTTGTCTTGCTGCTAGCAATATGAGGGCTCTAATTGGTCAACAGTTTTGCCCACACTTGTTATTTTGCTATTACTGTTTTATTTTAGCAATCCTAACATTTGTGAAATGGTATCTCTTTGTGGTTTTGATTTGATGACTAATGATGTTGAACTTCTTTTTTATGTTTATTGACTATTTGCGTATTCTTCTTTGGAGAAATGTCTGTAGAAATCTATTCCTATTTTTTTCTGATTTCTCTAAGTGAACTTATTAGATCCTTGGTTCCTTGCACTAGACAGTTGGTCCTTGTGGTTTATTTTATATATAATAAAGTCAGTATAGTAATTCCAAATGTCTAATTTATCAACTGCATTTTTAAAAGATTTTATTTTTTACAGAAGTTTTAGTTTCACAACATAATTGAGAGGAAAATAGTTTTCTCATATACCTCCTGCTCCTATACGTGTATAGCCTCTCTGCATTATTAACATTACTCACCAGAATGGTACATTTGTTACCAGGGATGAGCCTACATTGACACAATTGCCCAGAGTCCATCCATAGTTTATAGGTTCATTGTTGGTGCTGTACATTCTGTCGGTTTGGACAAATGTATACTGACAAATAGTTAGACAGCATGACTGACTTGATTGACATGAGTTCGAGCAAACTCTGGGAGATAGTGGAGGACAGGGAGGTCTGGCATGTTGGAGTCCATGGGGCTGCAGAGAGTTGGACGTGACATAGTGGCTTACCAACAACAATAACAACATTACAACATATATTCATCATTTTAGTATCATACAGAGAATTTCACTGCCTTAAAAATCTGCTTTTTACTTTTTATTGCTGAATGTTTTATTATAGATATATTCATTATGTTTTGTTTATTCATTGACTAGGTGGTAGGCATTTGGATTGTTTTCACTTTTTTTCTATTAGGAATTTGTTGCTGTGAACAAATTTTAAGTACTAGTCTGTATGGAACATTCATTTCTCTTGTGTTGATACCTAGGAATGGAACTGCTGAAGTTATATGGAAATCTTATGTCTAATGTTTTCTGAAACTGTTTTCAAAAGTGGCTTAGATAATTTTGTCTTGCTGCTAGCAATATGAGGGCTCTAATTGGTCAACAGTTTTGCCCACACTTGTTATTTTGCTATTACTGTTTTATTTTAGCAATCCTAACATTTGTGAAATGGTATCTCTTTGTGGTTTTGATTTGATGACTAATGATGTTGAACTTCTTTTTTATGTTTATTGACTATTTGCGTATTCTTCTTTGGAGAAATGTCTGTAGAAATCTATTCCCTATTTTCTTTTTCTGATTTCTCTAAGTGAACTTATTAGATCTCTTGGTTGTATATGACAGAAACCACCTGTGAAGCACAGGAAAGACTAGACACAAACACTGAGCACTGTAAAATACCCGGGAAATTCTGTGCCCTCTCTTTATCTCTCTTTCTCGATTGCCTCATTGTTATTATGCATCAAGGTCTAGTTCAGTTCAGTCCCTCAGTTGTGTCCAACTCTTTGAGACACCATGGACTGCAGAACTGCAGGCTTCCCTGTCCTTCATCAGAGCTTGCTCAAACTGATGTTCATTGACTGTTCATTGATTCAGTGATGCTATTCAACCATCTCATCCTCTGCTGTCCCCTCTCCCTTCTGCCTTCTTTTTTCCCCAGCATCAGGGTCTTTTCTAATGAGTTGTCTCTTCGCATCGAAGTATGGTGGCCAAAGTATTGTAGCTTCAGCTTCAGCATCAGTCCTTCTAATTAATATTCAGAGTTGATTTCCTATAGGATTGACTAGTTTGATCTCCTTGCAGTCCAAGGGACTCTCAAGATCCTTCTCCAATACCACATTTCAGAAGCATCAATTTTTTTGGCACTCAGCCTTCTTTATGGTCCAAATCTCACATCCATACATGACTACTGGGAAAACCATAGCTTTGACTATATGGACTTTTGTTGGCAAAGTAATGTCTTTGGTTTTGAATATGCTGTCTAGGTTTATCATAGCTTTTCTTCCAAGGAGCAAGTGTTTTTAAATTTCATGGCTGCAATCACCATCTGCAGTGATTTTGTAGCCCAAGAAAATAAAGTCTGTCACTGTTTCCATTGTTTTTCCATTTATTTGCCATGAAGTGATGGAACTGGATGCCATGATCTTAGTTTTTTTAATGTTGAGTTTAAGGCTAGCTTTTTCACCCTCCTCTTTCACCTTCATCAAGAGGCTCTTTAGTTCTTCCTCAGTTTCTACCAGAATGGTGTCATCTGCATACCTGAAGTTATTGATATTTCTCCCAGCAGTCTTGATTCCAGCTTGTGCTTCATCCAGACTGGCATTTTGCATGATGTACTCTGCATATAAGTTAAATCAGTAGGGTGACAGTATACAGCCTTTCCCAATTTGGAACCAATCTTTTGTTCCATGTCTGGTTCTAACTGTTGCTTCTTGTCCTGAATACGAATTTTTCAGTCTGTTGTGATCCATACAGTTAAAGGCTTTAGTGTAGTCAGTGAAGCAGAAGTAGATGTTTTTCTGGAATTCCCTTGTTCTTTCTGTGATACAACAGATGTTGGCAATTTGACCTCTGGTTCCTCTGTCTTTTTAAAATCCAGCTTGTACATCCAGAATTTCTTGGTTCATGTACTGTTGAAGCCTAGCCTGAAGGATTTTGAGCATTATTTTGCTAGTGTGTGGAAGAGTGAAACTGTGCAGTAGTTTGAACATTCTTTGGCATTGCCCGTCTTTGGCGTTGGAATGAAAACTGACTTTTTCCAGTTCCAAGTCCACTGCTGAATTTTCCAAATTTGGTGGCACGTTGAGTATAGCACTTTTAACAGCATCATATTTTAACATTTGAAATATCTCTGCTGGAATTCCATCACCTTCACTAGCTTTGATGTCTGGCTAGGTGAGTGATCACAACACTGGTCATTAAGATCTTTTTTGTATAGTTCTTCTGCATATTCTTCCCACCTCTTCTTAATGTCTTTGCTTCTTTTAGGTCCATATTGTTTCTGTCATTTATTGTGTCTATCTTTGCATCTTTGGTATTTTATTTTATTGTAAAAATCTCTAGTCTTTCTCATTCTGTTATTTTCCTCTATTTCTTTGCATTGTTCATTTAAGAAGGCTCTCTTATTTCTACTATTCTCTGGAACTTTTCAGATAGGTATATCTTTTTTTTTTTCATCAAGGTCTGGTCTTCCATTTTCAGACCACAAGACAGGACACAGTTATTGCTAGTTATTAAGTTCCTCTCTCCATGTTAAAAGATCAATCTGATATTTCATAGTCACAGTCTTAATTTTCCCATGGAAAAGATTCTAGTTGTCACAACTTGGATTATGTACCCACCTCGAGACCAGGTAACTGTGGCCAAGAGAGTGGTAATCCATATGATAACTGTGTGAATCCAGGATGTATGTTGGCGACTATGACCCTCTAGCATACAAGCTATTGAACAAGGAATGTTTTTCACGTTTTTAAAGAATTGGCAGGAAAAAAAAAAAAAGGCAAAGAAGAATATATGGTAGGGACATGTGGCCAGAAAAGGTCTAAAATATTATCTGACCTTTGACATAAAATGGTTGTGCATCCCACTTTAGGGAGAGGGAAGCATTTTCTCCAAAAGAAGGATGACATGAGCTGATCTGGCATTCTAAGAGAAATCACAGACCACCAGCTCTACATGCTATTAGCAAGTGAACCCATGTTCAATATGCTTTGGAATCCAGATGGAAAATTTTAAAGGAGTTCTGTATTGAAGGATTTCTCATAGTATTTGGTATTCTAGAGAACACTGAATCTTCAAGAGGAAGAAAATAGCATCTTCTGTTTCTCAAACTTATTTGATCATAGAATCATATTTCCTCCCACATCCAAGGAAGTACCATTTCATGAAATACACTTTGGGGAGACTTTTATATGTGGTCTCTCACATTTAACTAATACGGGCTTTATTTTCAGTCTTCCTTGAAAGTGAGTTCAGCATCATATTTTAACATTTGAAATATCTCTGCTGGAATTCCATCACCTTCACTAGCTTTGATGTCTGGCTAGGTGAGTGATCACAACACTGGTCATTAAGATCTTTTTTGTATAGTTCTTCTGCATATTCTTCCCACCTCTTCTTAATGTCTTTGCTTCTTTTAGGTCCATATTGTTTCTGTCATTTATTGTGTCTATCTTTGCATCTTTGGTATTTTATTTTATTGTAAAAATCTCTAGTCTTTCTCATTCTGTTATTTTCCTCTATTTCTTTGCATTGTTCATTTAAGAAGGCTCTCTTATTTCTACTATTCTCTGGAACTTTTCAGATAGGTATATCTTTTTTTTTTTCATCAAGGTCTGGTCTTCCATTTTCAGACCACAAGACAGGACACAGTTATTGCTAGTTATTAAGTTCCCTCTCTCCATGTTAAAAGATCAATCTGATATTTCATAGTCACAGTCTTAATTTTCCCATGGAAAAGATTCTAGTTGTCACAACTTGGATTATGTACCCACCTCGAGACCAGGTAACTGTGGCCAAGAGAGTGGTAATCCATATGATAACTGTGTGAATCCAGGATGTATGTTGGCGACTATGACCCTCTAGCATACAAGCTATTGAACAAGGAATGTTTTTCACGTTTTTAAAGAATTGGCAGGAAAAAAAAAAAAAGGCAAAGAAGAATATATGGTAGGGACATGTGGCCAGAAAAGGTCTAAAATATTATCTGACCTTTGACATAAAATGGTTGTGCATCCCACTTTAGGGAGAGGGAAGCATTTTCTCCAAAAGAAGGATGACATGAGCTGATCTGGCATTCTAAGAGAAATCACAGACCACCAGCTCTACATGCTATTAGCAAGTGAACCCATGTTCAATATGCTTTGGAATCCAGATGGAAAATTTTAAAGGAGTTCTGTATTGAAGGATTTCTCATAGTATTTGGTATTCTAGAGAACACTGAATCTTCAAGAGGAAGAAAATAGCATCTTCTGTTTCTCAAACTTATTTGATCATAGAATCATATTTCCTCCCACATCCAAGGAAGTACCATTTCATGAAATACACTTTGGGGAGACTTTTATATGTGGTCTCTCACATTTAACTAATACGGGCTTTATTTTCAGTCTTCCTTGAAAGTGAGTTCAACAATGACTATGTACCAGACTTGTGATGCTATGTGTAATGGAGGCATGCAATGAATAAAACAGATTTTGTCTTCAGGGAGTTTTTAGTCTAGTGAGGGAGACCAATGAAAAAAAAAGTCAAGCTGTAATAAGGGTATGAATAATACTATAAAGGATAACATTGAATCAAGAAACAAAGAGAGGGATTCCCTGGTGGTCCAGTGGGTAAAGATTCCACCTTGCCGTGCAAGGGGCACCGGTTCAATCCCTGGCCCGGGAAGATCCCACATGCCGCAGAGCAGCTCGACTGATGTGTCCAATTACAAGCCAGTGCTCTGAGGCACAAGTACCCAGAGCTGGTGCTCTGCAATGAGAGAGACCACTGCAATGGGAGGCCCACACATGCCAAAGAATAAAGATGAATGAAAATAAATAAATTAAAAAAAAAATAAAAGAGGCCAAAATTAAAAAAAAAAAAAAAAGAAACAAAGAGAAGGGACACCTCAGGCTTGTTGGTTAGCTGTGGGGATGTTATGGAAGGTGTTCATGAAGACATGATAATTGAACCTTAAAGGTCAACCAGTAGTAGTTAACCAGCTGAAAAGGGAGAACAGAAGATGAACTCCTGTGTAGAAGCCTGTGGAGTAGTGGCATTGTGGATCATTCTGAAAATAATTGAGTAAGACTCAGTGATTTATTAGGAGATGAGAGAAGAGAGGAGACAGAAGATGACTCTCAAGATTATGAGATAGACAACTTGGTGGAGACTCATCATTAATTGAGCTTGGGGTCTTTTTTTGGGGAATTGCAATACATTGAGGGGCATTCTAAGAGAAATCACAGACCACCAGCTCTACATGCTATTAGCAAGTGAACCCATGTTCAATATGCTTTGGAATCCAGATGGAAAATTTTAAAGGAGTTCTGTATTGAAGGATTTCTCATAGTATTTGGTATTCTAGAGAACACTGAATCTTCAAGAGGAAGAAAATAGCATCTTCTGTTTCTCAAACTTATTTGATCATAGAATCATATTTCCTCCCACATCCAAGGAAGTACCATTTCATGAAATACACTTTGGGGAGACTTTTATATGTGGTCTCTCACATTTAACTAATACGGGCTTTATTTTC
This sequence comes from Tragulus kanchil, assembly GCA_022376925.1. NCBI lineage: Eukaryota > Metazoa > Chordata > Mammalia > Artiodactyla > Tragulidae > Tragulus > Tragulus kanchil. Next base: position 90,596,869 of record JAIOJX010000005.1, on the reverse strand, counting down.
AGTCTTCCTTGAAAGTGAGTTCAACAATGACTATGTACCAGACTTGTGATGCTATGTGTAATGGAGGCATGCAATGAATAAAACAGATTTTGTCTTCAGGGAGTTTTTAGTCTAGTGAGGGAGACCAATGAAAAAAAAAGTCAAGCTGTAATAAGGGTATGAATAATACTATAAAGGATAACATTGAATCAAGAAACAAAGAGAGGGATTCCCTGGTGGTCCAGTGGGTAAAGATTCCACCTTGCCGTGCAAGGGGCACCGGTTCAATCCCTGGCCCGGGAAGATCCCACATGCCGCAGAGCAGCTCGACTGATGTGTCCAATTACAAGCCAGTGCTCTGAGGCACAAGTACCCAGAGCTGGTGCTCTGCAATGAGAGAGACCACTGCAATGGGAGGCCCACACATGCCAAAGAATAAAGATGAATGAAAATAAATAAATTAAAAAAAAAATAAAAGAGGCCAAAATTAAAAAAAAAAAAAAAAGAAACAAAGAGAAGGGACACCTCAGGCTTGTTGGTTAGCTGTGGGGATGTTATGGAAGGTGTTCATGAAGACATGATAATTGAACCTTAAAGGTCAACCAGTAGTAGTTAACCAGCTGAAAAGGGAGAACAGAAGATGAACTCCTGTGTAGAAGCCTGTGGAGTAGTGGCATTGTGGATCATTCTGAAAATAATTGAGTAAGACTCAGTGATTTATTAGGAGATGAGAGAAGAGAGGAGACAGAAGATGACTCTCAAGATTATGAGATAGACAACTTGGTGGAGACTCATCATTAATTGAGCTTGGGGTCTGTAAGGTTTTTTTTTGTCGCACGGGCTATCTTCCTTTAGGTGTCCTGCAAGGTTAGACATATGAGGCGCCAGGGAGAGATCTGGGTTTGAGATACAGATGAAAGGAGAGAAAGTATTGAAAGTGTGTGCCTATTTTTTTTTTTTTTAAGTTTGGTCTCTTTTATTGGTTATTTATTTATTTTCGTCCATCTCTATTTTTTGGCCTGTGTGGACCTCCTCCCATTACAGTGACCTCTCTCTTTGCAGAGCACCAGCTCTGGGTGCACATGCTCCAGAGCGCTATCTCATAATTGGACACACCAGTCCAGCCACTCTGCAGCACGTGGGATCTTCCTGTGCCAGGGATTGAACCGGTGCCCCTTGCACTGCAAGGCGGACTCTTTACCCACTGAACCACCAAGGAAGCCGTGTTTGCCTATTTTTAAATTAGTATTATTAGTATTAGTATTATTAGTAGTATAGTATTAGTTATTAGTATTATTTTTAAATTACTTTTCTTCCTAATATTGACTTCTAAGATTTGTTTTCTGGATACAAACCCCTTATCAAATATAGTCTTGTGAATAGTTTATTCCACTGTGTGAATTCTCTTCCATGTTCTTTAATGGTGTTGTTTGAAGCCCAGAACATTTCTGTAGTTTCTATGGATGTGTCTAATGCTGTCTATATCTACTATATACTTCTGTGTCATTTTGAAATTTAAGGAAGTTTTAATGCCTTTAATAGTCATATGGAAGAAAAATGCTTGTGAATGCCTCCCTGGATTCCTGGTAAGCTCTTTTTATTATTATTATTTTTGGCTTCTCTACTCTGTATTGATTGAGAGAAACTGTGTGAAGTAATTTTATATTAGAAAGAGTTTTATAATCTATCTTAGCTTTAGGGGACAGGAACATTTTTAAAATCATAAATCTTGGTATGCAGATTATGCACAGATCCACACATCAAATATTGACTGTTCATCAGAATAAGCTAGATTCTCACACATGCTGATTCCAAGACCCCAGCCAAAACCAATTTAATCAGAATGTCTGAGGTGTGGAGATGAGAAAACATTTTTAAATATCATAAATCTTTTAGTTAAAAGAGAATCATTAGTTCTTTATTGGTCGTATTTCACGGGCTATCTTCCTTTAGGTGTCCTGCAAGGTTAGACATATGAGGCGCCAGGAGAGATCTGGGTTTGAGATACAGATGAAAGGAGAGAAAGTATTGAAAGTGTGTGCCTATTTTTTTTTTTTAAGTTTGGTCTCTTTTATTGGTTATTTATTTATTTTCGTCCATCTCTATTTTTTGGCCTGTGTGGACCTCCTCCCATTACAGTGACCTCTCTCTTTGCAGAGCACCAGCTCTGGGTGCACATGCTCCAGAGCGCTATCTCATAATTGGACACACCAGTCCAGCCACTCTGCAGCACGTGGGATCTTCCTGTGCCAGGGATTGAACCGGTGCCCCTTGCACTGCAAGGCGGACTCTTTACCCACTGAACCACCAAGGAAGCCGTGTTTGCCTATTTTTAAATTAGTATTATTAGTATTAGTATTATTAGTAGTATAGTATTAGTTATTAGTATTATTTTTAAATTACTTTTCTTCCTAATATTGACTTCTAAGATTTGTTTTCTGGATACAAACCCCTTATCAAATATAGTCTTGTGAATAGTTTATTCCACTGTGTGAATTCTCTTCCATGTTCTTTAATGGTGTTGTTTGAAGCCCAGAACATTTCTGTAGTTTCTATGGATGTGTCTAATGCTGTCTATATCTACTATATACTTCTGTGTCATTTTGAAATTTAAGGAAGTTTTAATGCCTTTAATAGTCATATGGAAGAAAAATGCTTGTGAATGCCTCCCTGGATTCCTGGTAAGCTCTTTTTATTATTATTATTTTTGGCTTCTCTACTCTGTATTGATTGAGAGAAACTGTGTGAAGTAATTTTATATTAGAAAGAGTTTTATAATCTATCTTAGCTTTTTAGGGGGACAGGAACATTTTTAAAATCATAAATCTTGGTATGCAGATTATGCACAGATCCACACATCAAATATTGACTGTTCATCAGAATAAGCTAGGGATTCTCACACATGCTGATTCCAAGACCCCAGCCAAAACCAATTTAATCAGAATGTCTGAGGTGTGGAGATGAGTAACCCAAGCATCAGTGGTTTTGAAAGGTATCCAGATAAATTCAGTATTTAGTTAAAATTGAGAATCATGGTAGTTAGAGTCTCTTATTGGACTTCATTTCATTGATTCATTAATTCAACAAATATTATTTGAAAGCCAGCTATGTTCCAGACATACTGTGAGTCAGATGTTGGTATTTAGTGATGAGTAAGAAAAATAATCTCTGCTCAAGATCTAGTTAGGAAAGGTAGGTGCTAAACAAAGATTATGTAAGTAATTATTTAATTACAGTTGTGAGCTGAGTGTCTAGTACCTATCCCCATTCAAGTTTCCTCAAGGTAATTGTATCAAAAACTGAACTCTTGATCATTTTGTTCTTCCATAGTTTTTACCCTGGTTTGTGGCCATTTTGGTCTTTTGTGCCTTGATGCTTGCTGTGCTCCTTTCAACTTCTTATCAGTAACTAGCAACCTGTTTCTGTCTACACGTCATGTCCTGTCACTGCTCTTTGCTCTCAGTCCTCATTGTTCCTGTCCCAGGGCAGGTCTTCATCACCTCTTGCCTAGATGGCTACAGTTACCTGTAACTGGGATCCCTCATTCTAGATTGGTTCCCTTCCAATCCAGTCTACATAATACTGTCCGAATGATTGTTCAAGAGGGCAAATGTTTAATGGTCCCTTACGACTTGTTAGATAAAAATCTAAGCTCTATGAGGCCCTCCAGGATCTGCCAGTTTTTCTAGTTTTATCTCCAACATAAAGTCCACTCTCCTGGGAAGTGTTTGGTTATCGTTTTGCTACATAACAAATCACCTCAAAACTTAGTGGCATAAAACAACAACCATTTATGACCTAAGAGCTTTAGAACATCACTTCCACTGCATTTTATTGATTAAGCAAGTCAGAAAAGCCAGTCCAGGGGAGGGCAATTAGACCCTACCTCAATAGAAAAGAATGTGTGTGTCTCTAATCTGCCATGGCAAGTAGACCATATCTGTTGAACTGTAGGTGTTTTTTTTTTTTTTTTCCCTCAAACTGTTCCATTTGCGTCTTCTGTAGTTCCTCAGCTTGGCAGATTTCTACTCTTCTACACTTAACTCTGGTATCACAAGGCCTGTTTTGAGTAAGAAGTCAACTGTGTGCTGTTTTTTTCTGTGACTTAGCATTTACTGAATGCCCTAAAAAAAACATAAACGAAGCCATGGATGATGGGCTGGGAACCATCTAAGCAGACTTGATCCTTCTCTCTTATGTGCTATGACTCTATATTGTATTTATGTCTGCATTACATTTTTGCAATTATTTATGTATATAGTTGCTCTGCTACAAAATTGACCTCCTCATATTCTGACTTCATCTAAATTCTCTCAGCTACAAGTGGCTAAAATCAGTGTAAGGGAAGAGCAAGAGTGTGCAAGGGGGAGGACAGTATTTATGGCCGCAAGATCATGAAAGTGACTTTTTAAAAAGGGATGGGTGGGGCTTCCCTGGTGGTCAGATGGGTAAAGAGTCCACCTTGCAGTGCAGGGAACACCAATTTGATCCCTTGTCCAGAAAGATCCTGTGTGCCATGGAGCAGCTGGACTGGTGTGTCCAGCTGCAAGCCATTGCTTTGGAGTGCATGCACCCAGAACCAGTGCTCTGCAACGAGAGAAGTCACATGCCAAAGAATAAAAAGATGGATGAAAATAAATACAAATAAAAAGGAGGCATTATGGGAAAATTTTTAAAAAAGGGGTGAGGGGAAGGGGTGGTGCTGGTGTTTGACATGATTGGATCCAAGTAACAGCCAGTTGCCTGTGGTCTGTCTGTCACCCTCTTTCCACTCCCTCTCCCTCGTGTCTCACTTCCTCCCTTTACTTCCATCTCTGCTGGCTTCCTTCACTCCTGATGCAGACAGTGTTCCTTCACATGATGGACAGTTTGGCCATGATGGCACTAGATTTCCAGAAAGGTGTCCCAGTGACAAATGGCAGTCTTTCCTATTTATCCCAGATAAATATTCCCTTGACTGATATCAGGAGCATGGAGCCTGGTGGTTGGCCAGCTCTATGATTATGGGGAAGGGCTTAGCTGATGTCAGCAAGGTGATAGGGAATTGTCGCAGGTCAAAAACCATAGGCTACAGTGATGTGTCTTTGTTTCCCCATACCTCTCCTGAGTTACTGGCAGATAGCAGGAGCTTCCTAAATGTTTACTGAAGGAAATTAATGAATGATGATTAATTAATGAATGATTCTTTGCCTTGAAGTGTTTCCCTCTCCACACAGAAGTCCTGACCTTATGATACTCTGTTTCATAGCATTTCTCACTGACTACAGAAGTCAGGGATTTTGCTATTTAACTACTTCATGGTCAGTCTGTGTGAGCCTACCTCAAAGTTACAGATTCAAGAAAGAACATGATTAAAATGCTAAATCGCTAGGCATTTTGGTTTCATCCTCAGTCCGGATTTGGTCAAGAAATTAGATGTAGGTATATAGTTGCTCTGCTACAAAATTGACCTCCTCATATTCTGACTTCATCTAAATTCTCTCAGCTACAAGTGGCTAAAATCAGTGTAAGGGAAGAGCAAGAGTGTGCAAGGGGGAGGACAGTATTTATGGCCGCAAGATCATGAAAGTGACTTTTTAAAAAGGGATGGGTGGGGCTTCCCTGGTGGTCAGATGGGTAAAGAGTCCACCTTGCAGTGCAGGGAACACCAATTTGATCCCTTGTCCAGAAAGATCCTGTGTGCCATGGAGCAGCTGGACTGGTGTGTCCAGCTGCAAGCCATTGCTTTGGAGTGCATGCACCCAGAACCAGTGCTCTGCAACGAGAGAAGTCACATGCCAAAGAATAAAAAGATGGATGAAAATAAATACAAATAAAAAGGAGGCATTATGGGAAAATTTTTAAAAAAGGGGTGAGGGGAAGGGGTGGTGCTGGTGTTTGACATGATTGGATCCAAGTAACAGCCAGTTGCCTGTGGTCTGTCTGTCACCCTCTTTCCACTCCCTCTCCCTCGTGTCTCACTTCCTCCCTTTACTTCCATCTCTGCTGGCTTCCTTCACTCCTGATGCAGACAGTGTTCCTTCACATGATGGACAGTTTGGCCATGATGGCACTAGATTTCCAGAAAGGTGTCCCAGTGACAAATGGCAGTCTTTCCTATTTATCCCAGATAAATATTCCCTTGACTGATATCAGGAGCATGGAGCCTGGTGGTTGGCCAGCTCTATGATTATGGGGAAGGGCTTAGCTGATGTCAGCAAGGTGATAGGGAATTGTCGCAGGTCAAAAACCATAGGCTACAGTGATGTGTCTTTGTTTCCCCATACCTCTCCTGAGTTACTGGCAGATAGCAGGAGCTTCCTAAATGTTTACTGAAGGAAATTAATGAATGATGATTAATTAATGAATGATTCTTTGCCTTGAAGTGTTTCCCTCTCCACACAGAAGTCCTGACCTTATGATACTCTGTTTCATAGCATTTCTCACTGACTACAGAAGTCAGGGATTTTGCTATTTAACTACTTCATGGTCAGTCTGTGTGAGCCTACCTCAAAGTTACAGATTCAAGAAAGAACATGATTAAAATGCTAAATCGCTAGGCATTTTGGTTTCATCCTCAGTCCGGATTTGGTCAAGAAATTTAGTAAGCGAGGGTGTCCCCATGAAAATGCTTTCAGGAAATCAAAGAGCTTCAAGGTGAGTTAGTGCTGAAATGCGTATTTGAATCTCAGCAACCCCACATACCAGAAGCATGGGCTTGCCTTGAAAGTTTCATTAGTTTCTGTGGACCTTAACCCTTAATTCAGTGGTTAATTCATAATTCCTCCCAAAGGCTGGTCAGTGAGCAACTAGCTTTGTGAAAAGTTCTCCTGAGGTCTTTGATTCACATTCGCTGTGGTCAGAGAGATGGGAGAACTTCAGGTACCCTTCATCATTTCATTCTCACCACAGACTTTTTCTTTTGTCATCACTGAGAAGAAACAGAATCTTATAGAAAAAGAGAAAGAAAGGGTAAATGATTTCTGTAGCTCTCACACCTTCCCAGAGTAATTCTAAGCCCATCAGCCAGGGCTCAGTCATTCCCTTTAGGACATGTTGCCTGTGGTTGATAATTCTTCAGACATAGAAAAAAGAGCATATAATTCTCTCTTATTCTAAGAAACACTGTTGTTACAGTCCTTGTTACTGGACCCAAGGGATCCCTGGATCACTCAAGACACTAGGATAGTGATAAACCAAGTCTGTGAATTTAACGGCTTTTTTTTTTTCTGATAGAGAACACAAGCAAACTTAACAAATGCATGGAAACAAATAGTTTCAATTTATGATAAATGTTATATAAGTGCTTCTTATAATATGTCGAATGTGATAGGATTTAGGACAACCTTTAGGAATGCTGTCTAGAGAAGGCTCTCTGAAGAAATGACATTTGAGCAGGAATGTGAATGAGAAGGAGTTGATTATATGAGGATCCATGGAAGAAGGAGCAGCAAGCAAGAAGGAGCCAGAGATAGTGAACTTGATGTATTTGAGAGACTGGCCATACTTGACGAGTGGCTGGAGGGTGTTGAGCTAAGGAGAGAAAGTAGGCAGAAGCTCGGTCACGAGGGACCTTGTGGACCAGGCAGGGACTTTATATTTTATTTTAATTGCAGTGGAAGATTTTTAAGCTGATAAATTGTGTGATTTGACTAGTGTTACTTATCTGTGCTATCCAGTATGTTAGCCACTAACCTTATGTGGCTACTCAAGTTTAAATTAATTAAAATTAAAATTTATTTCTGCAGTTGCACCAGACAGATTCGAATAGCTGTATGTGGCTAATGGCAGCCACATTGGACAATGTAAATATAGAACATTTCCAGTACTTAAGAAAGTTCTGTTGGACAGTATTATTATACAGAGAGTGGAAGCAGGGAGATACTGTTATTGTACAGAGTGGAAGCAGGAGACTAGTTGGAAGACTGTTATTCTAGTTCAAGTGAGAAATGAGGGGCTGTCATAAGAGATGGTGAGAAGTAGTTGTACGTAGGGTAGAGTTTGAAGGTGAGGACAAATAGGACTTGCTGATGAATTGTTCTTGAGGGAAGGAAGGAAAGAGATGAATTAGTTATGTTTGTAGCCCTACTTTGGGGAAGTGGAAGGGTTAGGAATGTTTACATGCAGAAGAAATAAATCTCTGTTGGCTCAGTGGGATAGAACTCATCATTTACCTGTGAAAGAGCAGAAAACTTTAAAAATAACAGTTATATTCATGACCAAAAATGTATGCAGGAGTTGGTGGGAACTATTAGGTTCTGGAACTTGTAAATGCCTATGATTGACAGGGTCTATCACTAAAAAGTGGTGGGAATCATTCTGAGAAAATTTTGGTCACTGCTGAATCAGGCACATGAATACTCCACTAATCTCATTTCCTTTTTTTTGAAGATATATTTATTTTTTTGGCTGTGTTGGGTCTTCATTGCTGACATGGACTTTCTCTAGTTGTGGCAAGTGGAGGCTACTCTCTAGTTGTGGTGCACAGCCTTCTCATTCCAGTGGTTTCTCCTGTTACAGAGCACAGGGTTTAGAGTGTGGGCTCTGTAGTTGTGGCGCATGGGCTTAGTTGTGTCTTAGGTGTGTGGAATTTTCCCAGACCCGGGATCAAACCAGTGCCCTTGCATTTCAAAGTGGATGCTTAACCACTGGACCATCAGAGAAGTCCCCAGATTCATTTCTGCTTTCACAGAGAAGCTTATCATTTCCAAGTCTCCTCCAAAGAAACTATTTTCTTTGACATTAAAAGAATTACTTTTCTCAAGTTAACAAGTTCAACCTGACTCTTCTACTTACTGAAGGTGATCAATGGGAAAGACTTGCGCACTGGAAGGCCAGTTGTGCACTTTGTTGGGAAGTTAGTAATTGGAAAACTGAAGGGGAAAATATTCCACTGTCATCCCTTGATCCTATTTATGAAGCAGTTTATTTGTGGAGAGTAGGTATGCGCTAGCGAAGGAATCCCAAGGTCGAATTTTAAATGCTCAGTTGACTCCTTAACAACTCTGCAATATTGGACAAACCATTTGCCATCTCTGGGTCTTCATTTCCTCATCTATGAAGTGAGATTTGAAATCCCTGCTCTGGCTGCCTTACATAAATACTATGAGCTTTAAATTAGATGAAGATAAGAATAACACCACTTGCTGTTGATTAAATACTTATTGTGTTCCAGGCATCGTGCTAAGCAGTGTGATGAAGCTAAGACAGATGGTGTGTTATGCTTACATGCAGAGAAATAAATCTCTGTTGGCTCAGTGGGATAGAACTCATCATTTACCTGTGAAAGAGCAGAAAACTTTAAAAATAACAGTTATATTCATGACCAAAATGTATGCAGGAGTTGGTGGGAACTATTAGGTTCTGGAACTTGTAAATGCCTATGATTGACAGGGTCTATCACTAAAAAGTGGTGGGAATCATTCTGAGAAAATTTTGGTCACTGCTGAATCAGGCACATGAATACTCCACTAATCTCATTTCCTTTTTTTTGAAGATATATTTATTTTTTTGGCTGTGTTGGGTCTTCATTGCTGACATGGACTTTCTCTAGTTGTGGCAAGTGGAGGCTACTCTCTAGTTGTGGTGCACAGCCTTCTCATTCCAGTGGTTTCTCCTGTTACAGAGCACAGGGTTTAGAGTGTGGGCTCTGTAGTTGTGGCGCATGGGCTTAGTTGTGTCTTAGGTGTGTGGAATTTTCCCAGACCCGGGATCAAACCAGTGCCCTTGCATTTCAAAGTGGATGCTTAACCACTGGACCATCAGAGAAGTCCCCAGATTCATTTCTGCTTTCACAGAGAAGCTTATCATTTCCAAGTCTCCTCCAAAGAAACTATTTTCTTTGACATTAAAAGAATTACTTTTCTCAAGTTAACAAGTTCAACCTGACTCTTCTACTTACTGAAGGTGATCAATGGGAAAGACTTGCGCACTGGAAGGCCAGTTGTGCACTTTGTTGGGAAGTTAGTAATTGGAAAACTGAAGGGGAAAATATTCCACTGTCATCCCTTGATCCTATTTATGAAGCAGTTTATTTGTGGAGAGTAGGTATGCGCTAGCGAAGGAATCCCAAGGTCGAATTTTAAATGCTCAGTTGACTCCTTAACAACTCTGCAATATTGGACAAACCATTTGCCATCTCTGGGTCTTCATTTCCTCATCTATGAAGTGAGATTTGAAATCCCTGCTCTGGCTGCCTTACATAAATACTATGAGCTTTAAATTAGATGAAGATAAGAATAACACCACTTGCTGTTGATTAAATACTTATTGTGTTCCAGGCATCGTGCTAAGCAGTGTGATGAAGCTAAGACAGATGGTGTGTTATGCTTACTGGTTTAAAACAACAACCATTTTATTCACTCACTGTTCTATGAGTCAGCAACTTGGGCTTGTCTCCTATGGATGATTTTTCTGCTTTTCTTGCCTATGGTCATACATGTGGCTGCACATTATCTGTCCATTTTAATGGCCCAATTGTCCCTTCTCAAATGTCTAGTACTTGGTGGTAGCTATTAGCTGGGTGGTCTAAGGGGGCCTCGACTAGTACAGCTTGTGTCTTCTCCATTGATCTTTTATCCTTCAGTAGACTAGACTGGGCTTCTTCACATGGGAATTTTAGGGAAGAATTCAAGAGGTGAGAACAAAAGTCTCAAGGCTAGTTAAGTTCTAGGCGTAGGAGTCCTAACATCACTTGGGCCATATTTTACTGTTTAAAGCAAGTCATGCATACAACCCAGATCCAAGGGCAGTGGGATGAACTCTATACCTTTTTATGAGAGGAGTGGAAAAATCACATTGCAGATGGGCAGGTGCACAAGGATAGGTTATCATGGTCATTTTTGTGAACAGTTTTTGTACTTATCAGTGTATAATCTCATCTGATATGAACAGCAACTTTATTATCCTTACTGGGCAGGAGAGGAAACTCTGAGGCACAATGAAGTTGAATAGCTGGCTCAAGCTCATATAGTTAATAAGTGCCTAAGCTGGGATATGAATCCAGGCAGTCTGGTTCTAGAGGCAATGCTCTTTTTTTATGGTCTTCAAAATGGAAATCACCTTATGATAAAGATTACTTGTGTTTGCTATGTTCACTTCTCTCATTCTGGGGCACTTCCCCCTCCCTGCAGTTTAAGTGGGGCCATGGAATGGATTCTGGGCTGATGGAGACAGGTGTAAATTCTTCATTCTCTTTCATCCCCTATCTCTGTGGGGGTTGAAATGGTAGAACTCTAAGGTAGAAGTAGACTTGATTACTGAGCTGCCATTCAAATGGATACTTCGCTGAAGAGATGCCAGATCTTCAGCAGAAAAGATAAAATGGCATGTGCTAATAATAAGCAACTGAGATTTTGGGAGTTGTTATGGTAGTGAAGTCAGTTCTCTCCTGATTACTACAAACTTCACAGTATTTTTCTACTTAAAAGTGAAGCCATTATCTTATAAAATTTCTAACCAGGAGAGAATAAAGAAGAATTTAAAAATCACTCCAAATTCTACAGTTCAGGGTCACCAATTCTAAATATTTTGGTGAATATCATTCCATTTAATTCTCTGAGTAGAAGAATGTACACAAAATAGGGTCACACTCTCCAGATTTCCTGGTAGTCTCCTATTGTCATCAAACAATATAATTTCAGAATTGTTCTTAGTCAAGTAAATAGAGACCTATGAAGGAAGCTCTGTTGACATGTATGATATATAAAAAGAAGGTATTTTTTTAGAACATACAGGAAAAAAAGGGTTAAGAGTGGGTTCTACATATGAGTACTTGAATTCAAATGCTCACCCCACCACTGACGTTGAGAAAGTTACTTAATCTTTCTGTGCCTCTAAGGGGATAATAAGAGTGCCTACTCACAGTGAAGATTAAGTAAAATATGTTTCTAGAAGACTTTGCATGGTACCAGGTGTGTAGAAACACTCAATAAATGTTAGCTGTGATACCAGGATAGCAAATTTACACATTTGAGCAGATGTGCAAAGAAAATGCAGCCTCTTTACTTGTAAGCGATCTTTCATAACCCCTTGCTAGACAGTAGAGGGCTGGTCTTGGAAGGAGGAAGAAACAATGCTACCGTATGGTTTTAGAAAGCTTCCAAGGAAATAGACAGTCAGAAGTCCATCTTAGTAATGGCACAGTTGGTCCCTGCCATTTTTCCCCCCAAAGATGGTGTAAAGAAAACCTCAGTATTTTTCTTTTGAGGAAGTGTTTCTTTTACTCTGACAACACTTGTGACAACAGATGTGTGTGGATTTTCCCCAGCAAGCAATCCTCTGCTGTATCATCTGGGTGTCCTACAATTTACTTCTATCATAATCTACCTGGAAATAGCATCAGATCCTACTGGTTCAGGCTCAGTCCTACTAGACTGCTCCTACCTTACTTTAGATGCCAATTGCAAGTCCAGGTTTTCATCTCTGCTTCTGAGCCATCTGCTATAAATCAGAGCTTCCTGTGGCTCCCTCTTTGGGTTTGACTAATTTGCAAGAGTGCCTCACAGGAACAAGGAAGAGAGTTTACTTATAAAATTTCTAACCAGGAGAGAATAAAGAAGAATTTAAAATCACTCCAAATTCTACAGTTCAGGGTCACCAATTCTAAATATTTTGGTGAATATCATTCCATTTAATTCTCTGAGTAGAAGAATGTACACAAAATAGGGTCACACTCTCCAGATTTCCTGGTAGTCTCCTATTGTCATCAAACAATATAATTTCAGAATTGTTCTTAGTCAAGTAAATAGAGACCTATGAAGGAAGCTCTGTTGACATGTATGATATATAAAAAGAAGGTATTTTTTTAGAACATACAGGAAAAAAAGGGTTAAGAGTGGGTTCTACATATGAGTACTTGAATTCAAATGCTCACCCCACCACTGACGTTGAGAAAGTTACTTAATCTTTCTGTGCCTCTAAGGGATAATAAGAGTGCCTACTCACAGTGAAGATTAAGTAAAATATGTTTCTAGAAGACTTTGCATGGTACCAGGTGTGTAGAAACACTCAATAAATGTTAGCTGTGATACCAGGATAGCAAATTTACACATTTGAGCAGATGTGCAAAGAAAATGCAGCCTCTTTACTTGTAAGCGATCTTTCATAACCCCTTGCTAGACAGTAGAGGGCTGGTCTTGGAAGGAGGAAGAAACAATGCTACCGTATGGTTTTAGAAAGCTTCCAAGGAAATAGACAGTCAGAAGTCCATCTTAGTAATGGCACAGTTGGTCCCTGCCATTTTTCCCCCCAAAGATGGTGTAAAGAAAACCTCAGTATTTTTCTTTTGAGGAAGTGTTTCTTTTACTCTGACAACACTTGTGACAACAGATGTGTGTGGATTTTCCCCAGCAAGCAATCCTCTGCTGTATCATCTGGGTGTCCTACAATTTACTTCTATCATAATCTACCTGGAAATAGCATCAGATCCTACTGGTTCAGGCTCAGTCCTACTAGACTGCTCCTACCTTACTTTAGATGCCAATTGCAAGTCCAGGTTTTCATCTCTGCTTCTGAGCCATCTGCTATAAATCAGAGCTTCCTGTGGCTCCCTCTTTGGGTTTGACTAATTTGCAAGAGTGCCTCACAGGAACAAGGAAGAGAGTTTACTTACTGTTCACCAGTTTATTATAAAAGGATATGATGAAGTCCACAGGTGAATATTCAGATAGGAGAGATGAATACATAGCTCAATGTGTGTGGGAAGGACACCGAGCTTCTGGGCCTTTTCCAGCTTGCCACACTCGCCTCACTTTTGAGTGTTTACCAGCTTGGAAGCTCTCAAAACTGCATGCGTTTGAGATTTTTATGGAGGCTTCCTCGTGTAGGTGTGATTGATCATTAACTCCATTACTAGCCCTTCTCCCCTCTGGAGGATGGGGGTTGGGACTGAAACTTCCAAGCTTCTAATCATAGCTCAGTTTTTCTGGTAACTGGCCTCTGTTCATGGACCCACTTAGAGTCACCTCTGTAGAACAAAAGACACTGCTATCACCCAGAAAATTTCTGGGAATTTAGGAGCCCTGTATCAGGAGCTGAGGTCAAAGACCAAATATTAGAAGAAAAGATACTCCTAGTGCTCTTATTGCTTAGGAGATTGCAAGGGTTTGGGGAGCCCTGTGCCAGGCATTGGCAATATATACATTTTCTTTTATCTTACAGATGGTTTCTCTTTGTAGGGGAAAAGTTATGAGGATTCCTGGTGACAAGGGATGTTCTCTGTCTTGTCTTGCCATGAGATGGATGGTTTGGTCTGAATGGCATCCATTACAGGAGAACTAGTTTCATTTGCTCTTTTGGTGAACAGTGGGGTCCACTGCTGTCTATTGGTGGCTTGACATTGCCTCCTGTCACTGAAGGTCTTCTCCAAGCTCCAGGCCTCTACCAGTCCCATGGTCCTCTCAGTCTCTCTCCAGACCCCCACCAGGGCACAGGAGAACTTTCTGTGTACACCATGCCCCAGACCACAGAGAGCAACGAACACTGCCTTTCCTCCTTTTTCCCAGCCCCTCACCAGATGGACAGAGTCCCTGGAAGATGCCTCTTTCCAGGATTCCAAATGGGCAGTGGGTCAAAAACTCCTCTGATTCTGGCCTTTTATTCAAACCTATGTAATCATCCTCTTCCCTGTTTGTCAAAGTCAGTTCATGTGTCTGGCAGCTTACTTCCCCTCTCCACCCCAACCCTGTCTAATGATGATCTCCAGATGCTGACTGGAGCAGGCTCTCTGCTTCATCTTCTTGTCTACAGGGGCTTCACTTATACCACTAAGCTTCATTGCTTAACTTCAATGATAGGAAAAATTTCTGCGTGAGAACAAAACTACATGGCTGTTGATATGAGAGCTACAAGTCAGGAACTAGAGTTAAGTATGAGTACAGATACGTTCATTTAATCTTCTTAGATGTTGACTCATTGTGGTGTATTATCATTATTATTGTCAGTGAGTAGGAAATGCTTAGTTCTCCCTCGGTGTCCCTCCACCTTTCTCATGAGGTACATTGCCCATCAGGAGTTTGTAGCAGCTTTGCCTGTTAAAAGGCAGTTGGAAGGTAGTCCACCTGCTGTTTTCCTAGCATGCAGGAAATGAGCATCATACCATATGGGCTCTTCAGCATCCACTCACATGGCCCAAGACATAAACAACAGCTACTCTGGGACCTGTGGGCCAGGCACCACTGGTGTGGCTGCTTTGCTTGGGAATACCACATTTTTAAAAAATCGTCAGATTATCTAAATTACATTTTTATTCTCAGATATAAAATTAATTTTTTCTTCTTTCCATTGTCTTTTTTTTTTTAATGGCAATACTTTATTTTTTGGGGGGGTTGGGGACGGAGGAAGGTGGGTGGGCCATTTCTATTGGTCTTTCATTTATCTATTTTCATCCATCTTTGTTCTTTGGCCCGTGTGGGCCTCCTGTTGTCGCAGAGCACCAGCTCTGGGCGCATGCGCTCCAGAGCTCTGGCTCGGTAATTGGACACATGGGTCCAACTGCTCCACGGCACGTGGGATCTTCCCCGGCCAGGGATCGAACCAGCACCCCTTACACTGCAAGGCGGTGTCCTTACCCACTGGACCACCAGGGAAGCCCTCCATTGTCTATTAACTGACCTGGAATCTCTCCCCTGCTCTCTCATTGTCTATTCTACACATAGCTTACAAAGGACAATGAAGGTTGTTAGTGGCAACTGCATAATTAACATTCTCAACCAGCAGTGCTACCCTTCCTTACACAGACTGAATTAAAAACTTGTCTGGGCATGAGGGCAGAGGTTGCCACTAAGACCTCTCCTAAGTATGTGCTAAAGCCCTGTACATCACACGGGGGCATTTATTTCTTTGAATTAAGACATGGATTTTGTATCTTTTATTTCAATGGATTCATCAGGCCATATAGAAACTCAAGGAATGAGTCCTACTTCTAACCAGCTTTCCAGGAAGTTAATAGGATCAACTTCAACTATAGTTCTTTCTTGATGACTGCATTTTCTTTAAAAACAAAACTTTTTCATTTGCTTTCTCGTTAAGCTTTAATGATCTCAGGTGAGTCCAGTTAAGGAGAACTCATCATGCATCTCTTTAAGCTATGGCCAGGAAGATCCAACAAAGTTCTGTGGCATTTTTGAGCTCTCTTTACTGACTTGTATCTGAAGTATTGTATCTGAAGTTTGACCAAAATAAAAAAATTAAGGCCTCTGCCTTGGGACAGAGCTCTAGAACTAGAGCATGACTCGATTTTCATACAAGAAGGCCGTTCTAGAAATCGGGTATGCCTGCCCTCACACATTAACTAAATGCACAGGTGGGAGTGTGCTGGCAGCCCTGTTGGACTTCCGTCAGATTATCTAAATTACATTTTATTCTCAGATATAAAATTAATTTTCTTCTTTCCATTGTCTTTTCATTTTTAATGGCAATACTTTATTTTTTGGGGGGGTTGGGGACGGAGGAAGGTGGGTGGGCCATTTCTATTGGTCTTTCATTTATCTATTTTCATCCATCTTTGTTCTTTGGCCCGTGTGGGCCTCCTGTTGTCGCAGAGCACCAGCTCTGGGCGCATGCGCTCCAGAGCTCTGGCTCGGTAATTGGACACATGGGTCCAACTGCTCCACGGCACGTGGGATCTTCCCCGGCCAGGGATCGAACCAGCACCCCTTACACTGCAAGGCGGTGTCCTTACCCACTGGACCACCAGGGAAGCCCTCCATTGTCTATTAACTGACCTGGAATCTCTCCCCTGCTCTCTCATTGTCTATTCTACACATAGCTTACAAAGGACAATGAAGGTTGTTAGTGGCAACTGCATAATTAACATTCTCAACCAGCAGTGCTACCCTTCCTTACACAGACTGAATTAAAAACTTGTCTGGGCATGAGGGCAGAGGTTGCCACTAAGACCTCTCCTAAGTATGTGCTAAAGCCCTGTACATCACACGGGGGCATTTATTTCTTTGAATTAAGACATGGATTTTGTATCTTTTATTTCAATGGATTCATCAGGCCATATAGAAACTCAAGGAATGAGTCCTACTTCTAACCAGCTTTCCAGGAAGTTAATAGGATCAACTTCAACTATAGTTCTTTCTTGATGACTGCATTTTCTTTAAAAACAAAACTTTTTCATTTGCTTTCTCGTTAAGCTTTAATGATCTCAGGTGAGTCCAGTTAAGGAGAACTCATCATGCATCTCTTTAAGCTATGGCCAGGAAGATCCAACAAAGTTCTGTGGCATTTTTGAGCTCTCTTTACTGACTTGTATCTGAAGTATTGTATCTGAAGTTTGACCAAAATAAAAAAATTAAGGCCTCTGCCTTGGGACAGAGCTCTAGAACTAGAGCATGACTCGATTTTCATACAAGAAGGCCGTTCTAGAAATCGGGGTATGCCTGCCCTCACACATTAACTAAATGCACAGGTGGGAGTGTGCTGGCAGCCCCGTTGGAACTTGCCCACCGTCTCCTCCCCCTGTGATCCCAGGTGAGATGTGTTTTGCTGATGTGATTCCCCCACTGCTAGGATTTCTGCACGTCTCTGAGGAGACACACAGAAAGCTGCCTTGAGGTGCGAGTTCCAAGATAGGATTTACCTGATTTCTTTTGCGTTGGTGAGGACAGTACTGAGGGCTAGAGTTAGACTGTTTCTAACATCAGGAGAGCCGCTTCCGCACTGTCCATGTTGACAGCGAGCATGGATACTGATACACCATGGAGGACAGTCAAGATAAATAGCAGTGCTGGAGAAAGTGTTTCAGCTTAAACACACGCAAGTGCTGATGCTGCTCTTTTACCCGTAAGTTTTTCTTTCTCTGTGTTTAAAGTCAGCTATTTCTTCTTTCAAATGCTGTGGTATGAGAGATGTGAGCATGGTGGTTGGAAAAACGCGTAAAGCTGCAGTTTCAAAAGCCAAGTCTTATTTGGGGCTGTTAGGAATAGAAACTGGCATGCAGGGGCTTCCCTGGTGGTCCAGTGGGTAAGGACACTGCCTTGCAGTACAAGGGGCGCCGGTTCGATCCCTGGCCTGGGAAGATCCCACATGCCATGGAACAGCTGGACAGATGTGTCTAACTACTGAGCCAGAGTTCTGGAGCGCATGCACCCAGAGCCGGTGCTCTGCGACAGCAGAGGCCACTGTGATGGGAGGCCCACACGGGCCGAAGAACAAAGATGGATGAAAATAGATGAATGAAAGACCAATAGAAGTAGCCCGTCCACCACCCTCCTCCCAACCTGCCCCCACCCCCACATACACAAATAGAAACTGGCATGCAGTTTCTTTAAAGCAGGGGTTTCTAACTTCATAACCTTAAGCCAAGTCTTAGGGTCATCAGAACAGAGCCGTGAGTGTGTGTGACTGTGTGTGTATATGTAGGGAGGGGAAATGTTGCCCTCTACTCTGCTCCAGTTCTCCTGGCTGGACTGGTAAACTGGGCTCAGAGACTGATACAAGATAGATTGCCAGGAGAGAAAGAATCATATTTTTAATCTGTGTGCATGGAGACCTCATAGAAATAGGAGCCAGCAAGTGGCCAAAGCAGGCAGCTTTTTATTTTTTAGACAAACAATAAGTTTGTGAGGAATTGATGGGACAAAGAAACTTAGGTTTTGAGTGCTTAATTAGTGAGGAATCTGAACAGTTTGGGCTTGAAGTAGTCAGTTAAAGAAATAACAAGGTTTGTTTCTACAGGCTTCTTGGCCCAAAGTTCCTCTCTCTGGCGATAAGTGTCCTTCTACTACCAGATGCAGGGAGTGCACCTTCCACATGACAGATTTATTTCCTGCTTCCAGGGAGACAGAAAGGAGGGTCAGAGTGTTCCTCTGGCATTGGCCATTTGTTAAGTAACTTTATTCAAAATAATCACTCTGCCATTTTGGCATATTTTGGGCGGCCTGTCTCTGTGTTTAAAGTCAGCTATTTCTTCTTTCAAATGCTGTGGTATGAGAGATGTGAGCATGGTGGTTGGAAAAACGCGTAAAGCTGCAGTTTCAAAAGCCAAGTCTTATTTGGGGCTGTTAGGAATAGAAACTGGCATGCAGGGGCTTCCCTGGTGGTCCAGTGGGTAAGGACACTGCCTTGCAGTACAAGGGGCGCCGGTTCGATCCCTGGCCTGGGAAGATCCCACATGCCATGGAACAGCTGGACAGATGTGTCTAACTACTGAGCCAGAGTTCTGGAGCGCATGCACCCAGAGCCGGTGCTCTGCGACAGCAGAGGCCACTGTGATGGGAGGCCCACACGGGCCGAAGAACAAAGATGGATGAAAATAGATGAATGAAAGACCAATAGAAGTGGCCCGTCCACCACCCTCCTCCCCAACCTGCCCCCACCCCCACATACACAAATAGAAACTGGCATGCAGTTTCTTTAAAGCAGGGGTTTCTAACTTCATAACCTTAAGCCAAGTCTTAGGGTCATCAGAACAGAGCCGTGAGTGTGTGTGACTGTGTGTGTATATGTAGGGAGGGGAAATGTTGCCCTCTACTCTGCTCCAGTTCTCCTGGCTGGACTGGTAAACTGGGCTCAGAGACTGATACAAGATAGATTGCCAGGAGAGAAAGAATCATATTTTTAATCTGTGTGCATGGAGACCTCATAGAAATAGGAGCCAGCAAGTGGCCAAAGCAGGCAGCTTTTTATTTTTTAGACAAACAATAAGTTTGTGAGGAATTGATGGGACAAAGAAACTTAGGTTTTGAGTGCTTAATTAGTGAGGAATCTGAACAGTTTGGGCTTGAAGTAGTCAGTTAAAGAAATAACAAGGTTTGTTTCTACAGGCTTCTTGGCCCAAAGTTCCTCTCTCTGGCGATAAGTGTCCTTCTACTACCAGATGCAGGGAGTGCACCTTCCACATGACAGATTTATTTCCTGCTTCCAGGGAGACAGAAAGGAGGGTCAGAGTGTTCCTCTGGCATTGGCCATTTGTTAAGTAACTTTATTCAAAATAATCACTCTGCCATTTTGGCATATTTTGGGGCGGCCTGCCCTGACCCCCAACAAGACATTGTGGCAGCTCTAGTCTGGTGGAGGCTAGAGGAAGAAGGGAAGGACTGGACAGATCTTTAAAATGATAGACACTACAAAGTGCAAAGAGCCATTTCTTTTAAAAAAATTTATTAGAATATAGTTGATTTACAATGTGTTTCAGATGTACAGCAAAGTGAATCAGTTATACATATATCCAGTCTTTTAGATTCTTTTCCATATAGGTCATTAGAGTATTGAGTAGAGTTCCCTGTACTATACAGTGGGTCCTTATTAGTTACCTGTTTTATATATAGTAGTGTGTATTTGTCAGTCCCAACCTCCCACCTCCCAGTTTATCCTTGCCCACTTTCCCCCCTGGTAGCCACAAGTTCAAAGAGCCATTGCTTGCTTAGGATCTTTACAATTGTTGTATATATTAGTGTCATTTAATTAGTTCTGTTTATTAGTCTACTCTGTCCTTTACAGAAGAAAAGTGTATGTTCCCAGAGGGCAAGGCCCTTACTTATTCACCACTGAATTTCTAACTCCTAATAGGTGCTCGGTAAAGTTTGCTGAGTGAAGGATGGGTTGAGTGCACTCAACCCTTCACATATATTACCTCTCAATAACTTACAGTGGAGAATCACTTCAACTAGAAATAGTGTTTTGGCTTTTTTTTTTTTTTTTTTGCTGTTTTATATATTTAACATAAACCTGTGCATGAATAGTTTCAATCCAGACATTATAGGATGGCATTTGGAATGTGATTGTTATATTACTAGATATGTGGCACCTTTATTACTTTTATAAGGTCTGTATAATACATTTCTCTGATAGGGACTTGAAAAATCTCTCACAAGTTTGCATACAGTCTATTTTAGGACTGCTTGTCTCTGCAGTCTGACCATAACTGTTTAACGTGTCTGTCATTTCACTCTTCATTGTCATAAGTCTAACCCAGAGCTGCTCCTCATTCTCGGTAGAATTCCAAAGTTAAAGATTGTTCCAGAGCCAATGTCCAACAACCACATAACTCACCTTAGCCTGTTAGTTTTAAAGCACCCTGGAGCTTACAGGCAGTGGGAATTTGGTACTTTATTCAAAATAATCACTCTGCCATTTTGGCATATTTTGGGGCGGCCTGCCCTGACCCCCAACAAGACATTGTGGCAGCTCTAGTCTGGTGGAGGCTAGAGGAAGAAGGGAAGGACTGGACAGATCTTTAAAATGATAGACACTACAAAGTGCAAAGAGCCATTTCTTTTAAAAAAATTTATTAGAATATAGTTGATTTACAATGTGTTTCAGATGTACAGCAAAGTGAATCAGTTATACATATATCCAGTCTTTTAGATTCTTTTCCATATAGGTCATTAGAGTATTGAGTAGAGTTCCCTGTACTATACAGTGGGTCCTTATTAGTTACCTGTTTTATATATAGTAGTGTGTATTTGTCAGTCCCAACCTCCCACCTCCCAGTTTATCCTTGCCCACTTTCCCCCCTGGTAGCCACAAGTTCAAAGAGCCATTGCTTGCTTAGGATCTTTACAATTGTTGTATATATTAGTGTCATTTAATTAGTTCTGTTTATTAGTCTACTCTGTCCTTTACAGAAGAAAAGTGTATGTTCCCAGAGGGCAAGGCCCTTACTTATTCACCACTGAATTTCTAACTCCTAATAGGTGCTCGGTAAAGTTTGCTGAGTGAAGGATGGGTTGAGTGCACTCAACCCTTCACATATATTACCTCTCAATAACTTACAGTGGAGAATCACTTCAACTAGAAATAGTGTTTTGGCTTTTTCATTTTTTTTGCTGTTTTATATATTTAACATAAACCTGTGCATGAATAGTTTCAATCCAGACATTATAGGATGGCATTTGGAATGTGATTGTTATATTACTAGATATGTGGCACCTTTATTACTTTTATAAGGTCTGTATAATACATTTCTCTGATAGGGACTTGAAAAATCTCTCACAAGTTTGCATACAGTCTATTTTAGGACTGCTTGTCTCTGCAGTCTGACCATAACTGTTTAACGTGTCTGTCATTTCACTCTTCATTGTCATAAGTCTAACCCAGAGCTGCTCCTCATTCTCGGTAGAATTCCAAAGTTAAAGATTGTTCCAGAGCCAATGTCCAACAACCACATAACTCACCTTAGCCTGTTACTGCTTCCTCAGTAAAGCACCCTGGAGCTTTACAGCTTTGGATACAAAGTTCAAACCTTAAATAAGAGAAGGTAGATGCATAAAGCATCAGAAAAACGTGGGGTATTTTTGGATGAATCTGGTTCATAAATGTTAATCCCTCTGCTTTGTAACTTAGTAAAACCTCTCAAAGGAAACCTCTAGCTTTCTCCTCTGATTTTACCTTTTGGTACAGTTTTGTCTTTTATAAAGTATACCTCCTTTTTGGAAAGAGTGGCTTTCCCTGGGGTCTCATGCAGTAAAGAATGTGCCTGCAATGCACATTGAATCCCTGAATGGGAAGACCCCTGGAGAAGAAAATGGCAACCCACTCCAGTACTCTTGCCTGGGGAGTGTCATGGCCAGGGGAGCCTGGCAGGCTACAGTCCATGAAGTTGTAGAGTTGGACACGACTGAGCGACTAACATTTTAACTTTCACAACTTTCACTTCCACACTTTAATAAAATGAATAATTTGTATCCTCATTTTAATACCCTGTGAAACCAGAGTGATTATTGGTGGGATAGTATGTCTGTAAAATTAGGTTCTTCTTTATAAATTTGATGTCTAAAAGAGGGAAAGGTACTTATGCTTGCCAACAGAGAAGGATGGGAGAGGGAAGTGAGTTTGGGATTGATATGTATACACTGTTATAGTTAAAATGCATAACCAATAAGGTCCTACTGTATAGCACTGGGAACTCTGCTTAGTGTTATGTGGCAGCCTAGATGGGAGGGCAATTTTGGGGAAAATGGATACATGTATGTGTATGGCTGAGTCTCTGCTTTCTACCTGAAACTATCACAACTTTGTTAATCAGCTATACTCCAATATAAAATAAAAAGGTTTTTTTGTTTGTTTTTTTAAAAAGAATGAGTGTCAGATTTCAACAATGTTTGCAGTGGTTCACAATTCAATAAGTGTTGAGGTTAAAAGAAATAAAAGAGGTAAAGAAATTATAGGGCTTCCCCTGGTGGTCCAGTGGGTAAGGACACCGCCTTGCACTGCAAGGGACGCCGGTTCAATCCCTGGCCTGGGAAGATCCCACGTGCCGCGGAGCGGCTGGACCGATGTGTCCAATCACGGAGCCGGAGTTCTGGAGCACATGCGCCCAGAGCCGGCGCTCTGCAACGACAGATGCCATGGCGATGGGAGGCCCACACGGGCCAAAGAACAAAGATGGATGAAAACAGAGAAATGAAAGACCAATGGAAGTGGCCCGCCCGCTCCCCTCCCTCCCCAACCCGACCCCCGCCCAAAATAAATAAATAAATAAATATTTTTAAAAAAAATTAAAAATAGTGTATGTTAATAATATTAGTTTAAAAGATTTGGAAGTAGAAAATTTACATACTTACAGGGTTTATTTTTGTTTCCTTTCTTTGGTCTTAAGTATTCTTTTTGAAATTCAGATTTTAATTTATATGATGTCTGTTAAGTGATAACATGCTCTACATGTTACATAAGAAAAGAAACATAATATAGTACCAAAGACAGGATCTCCGGTATTACAAGAGAAACATCATACACACATACCCACACATGCATGTGGTAGAGTAACTCAGGAAAATTCTTTGGCTAATTTTATGTGAAACAGCAAGAGTTACTCATAGATTTTTGACCCAATAGTTATATTACATATGTTTTATGAAAATCAGACATAGAGAATGACTTTTTATTAATATAAGTGAAAAAAGCAAAAAGACAAAATTATGTCACTGATTTCACCTGTGGAAAAATGCATACATTACATACAAACTGGAAGGAAATACTTGTCTTAGGAAGGTAGAATTAAATCAGATTTGTTTGTTTTTTAGTTTTTTCCCCTTTATTATAAAACACAAAGTTTTTAAGATTCTAGATAATGCAGTTTCCAGGAAATGACTCCACACTGAAGTAAAATTGACAAACTTTAAAACTAAAAACATGAAACAAGCAAGTGTGCGTTGGTTACACAAAATATTCTGTTGTTCTGTTCACTTATTCTTCCAGTGCAAATACTTGCAGCCCAGCAGCTTCTTTTACTTGCAGAGTGTTATCTCCACTATTTTCAAAAGTTATGAAATATTTGCAGTTATCCTTAGTGCTGTTCAGGCTGTATCTACCAACATGGAAGGAAAATAAGGCCCAGATTACACCACTAGTAAGGGGTGCTGCCCCTAGAAGAATTGTATTTACCCCTCGTAGGCCAACTTCAGAGAGAAGCTAATCCAGGGCCAGTGGCCAGTGTGACTACCGGAGCTGCCCTTGGGACAGAGCCCTGAGACAGAGAGGTCAGAACTCAGGGAAATCAGGTGGAGACATGCTGAGTGATCAGGGAGAAGACAAGCAGCAAATAAACCTGTGAGTGGGTCTGAGATTGAAGCTGTATTAGTCAGGGCTCTTGTATATATGAGACAAAAACCAAAGTTCCTAGTGTATTAATACTAAGCACGAGTAGACTGGCTTACGTAACTAGGAAGTACATAACTTCTTGGAGCTAAAATGACTTCATCAGAATCCCCCCTTCCATTTCTCTCTATTTCATTGTGTATCTTTCAGATCCATTTCTCATTGAGCGTTGGACTCCCTTCCTCCTGCTTCAGTTCGCCTTCCTCCTACTTCAGTTGGCCTTCCTCCAGGGATCAGACTTTGTACTGACTGTCCCAGGTATATGTCATTTATTTTTGCCATAGAATGAGGAAGCTCCTTTGTTGTTTCACATGTGTGAACAGTGGCAAGGATCTTGTACATATGGCGGTTGTGAGTTGTATATACAGGTGCTGAGGATGCTGTGCTTAAGATGCTATGCTTAGGATGCTGACTACCATTGTGGCTGACAAAGTCAGAGTCTCTGATTAAAATACTGGTATTAAGAATCGTATCATTAGTGACCAGTTAGCCCAAAAGCAACATTATTGCTAAGACTCCCATTAGAAGTAGTTCTCTTTTTCAAATAATAATACAGAGTTCATGCTTAGGAAGACAAGCTTTTCTTTTCTCAATTTCCTCCTTTTTATTTTGAACCCCTTGATTTTCTAAAACCTTCAGTTTTCTTCCCTCTTCCTCCCCCTAGAGGTCATGGCAATAGCAGCTTGCTGGTTTGGGACTTATTCTTCCAGTGCAAATACTTGCAGCCCAGCAGCTTCTTTTACTTGCAGAGTGTTATCTCCACTATTTTCAAAAGTTATGAAATATTTGCAGTTATCCTTAGTGCTGTTCAGGCTGTATCTACCAACATGGAAGGAAAATAAGGCCCAGATTACACCACTAGTAAGGGGTGCTGCCCCTAGAAGAATTGTATTTACCCCTCGTAGGCCAACTTCAGAGAGAAGCTAATCCAGGGCCAGTGGCCAGTGTGACTACCGGAGCTGCCCTTGGGACAGAGCCCTGAGACAGAGAGGTCAGAACTCAGGGAAATCAGGTGGAGACATGCTGAGTGATCAGGGAGAAGACAAGCAGCAAATAAACCTGTGAGTGGGTCTGAGATTGAAGCTGTATTAGTCAGGGCTCTTGTATATATGAGACAAAAACCAAAGTTCCTAGTGTATTAATACTAAGCACGAGTAGACTGGCTTACGTAACTAGGAAGTACATAACTTCTTGGAGCTAAAATGACTTCATCAGAATCCCCCCTTCCATTTCTCTCTATTTCATTGTGTATCTTTCAGATCCATTTCTCATTGAGCGTTGGACTCCCTTCCTCCTGCTTCAGTTCGCCTTCCTCCTACTTCAGTTGGCCTTCCTCCAGGGATCAGACTTTGTACTGACTGTCCCAGGTATATGTCATTTATTTTTGCCATAGAATGAGGAAGCTCCTTTGTTGTTTCACATGTGTGAACAGTGGCAAGGATCTTGTACATATGGCGGTTGTGAGTTGTATATACAGGTGCTGAGGATGCTGTGCTTAAGATGCTATGCTTAGGATGCTGACTACCATTGTGGCTGACAAAGTCAGAGTCTCTGATTAAAATACTGGTATTAAGAATCGTATCATTAGTGACCAGTTAGCCCAAAAGCAACATTATTGCTAAGACTCCCATTAGAAGTAGTTCTCTTTTTCAAATAATAATACAGAGTTCATGCTTAGGAAGACAAGCTTTTCTTTTCTCAATTTCCTCCTTTTTATTTTGAACCCCTTGATTTTCTAAAACCTTCAGTTTTCTTCCCTCTTCCTCCCCCTAGAGGTCATGGCAATAGCAGCTTGCTGGTTTGGGACTGGGGAAGCAAAGTAGTGTGTGTCTGGGTCATTCGAAATCAGTGTTTATAAGGTGGGAACTGTCTGTACTGCATTATTCATTTGTATCTCACCTTTAAGTAGGTCAGTTGTCTCTTTTCTAATGAGGAAGTATTTGTTCTCATCACATTCTGGCAATCTTGTTTGTTTATCCTCTTTCTCATCCAGGAGACATGATGAGTGTGTCCTAGGCTTTTGTTCCTCAGGAAGTATACGGAGTGAAAGGAAACCTGTGGATAGAAAAGAGAAACAAGTGGGAGTAGTAGCAAGAGTCGTAAAGAGCCAGGCAAGCATGCCGGTGTCTGTCAGAATATTAGGAATTCTGAGATGGTTCAGTGATGCAGAGTAAACTATCATGACAGTGAGTGTTATCCACCTCTCAGGTTCTATATGAAAGATCTGACATTCTTGCTTAGAAATGCTTCGTGTCAGAGTGTTAGTGAGCCTGGACACCCTCTAAGTGTGGATAATTTCTTTTTTTTTTTTCTTTTATATATATATATTCTTAAAATTTTGACCTCTTTCTGTTTATTTATTTATTTTTCATCCATCTTTATATTTTTTGTCCTGTGTGGGCTTCCCATTGCAGTGGCCCCTCCCGCTGCAGAGCACCAGCTCTGGGCACATGTGCTCCAGAGCACTGGCTCGCAGTTGGACACACCGGTCCAGCTGCTCCACGGCACGTGAGATCCTCCAGGGTCAGGGATTGAACTGGGGAGCCTTGCACTGCAAGACAGACTCTTTACCCACCGGACCACCAGGGAAGCCCAGATCATTTCTTTTTGAAAAGGCAAAAAGTACAAGGGTGGAGGTCACATTTTATTCATTTTAATACCTCCTACACCAGCTTCAGTGCACGGTAAATATTTAGTAAATAACAGGACCAACATGATCTAAGAATGGTTAACATTCAGTATTTTTATTAGATTAATTCCAGTCATTCATGTAACTATCCATGCAGTGTATATTCTCTTTTTCTTTTTTTAATTGTTTTTATTTTACTTTTCTAAAACCTTCAGTTTTCTTCCCTCTTCCTCCCCCTAGAGGTCATGGCAATAGCAGCTTGCTGGTTTGGGACTGGGGAAGCAAAGTAGTGTGTGTCTGGGTCATTCGAAATCAGTGTTTATAAGGTGGGAACTGTCTGTACTGCATTATTCATTTGTATCTCACCTTTAAGTAGGTCAGTTGTCTCTTTTCTAATGAGGAAGTATTTGTTCTCATCACATTCTGGCAATCTTGTTTGTTTATCCTCTTTCTCATCCAGGAGACATGATGAGTGTGTCCTAGGCTTTTGTTCCTCAGGAAGTATACGGAGTGAAAGGAAACCTGTGGATAGAAAAGAGAAACAAGTGGGAGTAGTAGCAAGAGTCGTAAAGAGCCAGGCAAGCATGCCGGTGTCTGTCAGAATATTAGGAATTCTGAGATGGTTCAGTGATGCAGAGTAAACTATCATGACAGTGAGTGTTATCCACCTCTCAGGTTCTATATGAAAGATCTGACATTCTTGCTTAGAAATGCTTCGTGTCAGAGTGTTAGTGAGCCTGGACACCCTCTAAGTGTGGATAATTTCTTTTTTTTTTTTCTTTTATATATATATATTCTTAAAATTTTGACCTCTTTCTGTTTATTTATTTATTTTTCATCCATCTTTATATTTTTTGTCCTGTGTGGGCTTCCCATTGCAGTGGCCCCTCCCGCTGCAGAGCACCAGCTCTGGGCACATGTGCTCCAGAGCACTGGCTCGCAGTTGGACACACCGGTCCAGCTGCTCCACGGCACGTGAGATCCTCCAGGGTCAGGGATTGAACTGGGGAGCCTTGCACTGCAAGACAGACTCTTTACCCACCGGACCACCAGGGAAGCCCAGATCATTTCTTTTTGAAAAGGCAAAAAGTACAAGGGTGGAGGTCACATTTTATTCATTTTAATACCTCCTACACCAGCTTCAGTGCACGGTAAATATTTAGTAAATAACAGGACCAACATGATCTAAGAATGGTTAACATTCAGTATTTTTATTAGATTAATTCCAGTCATTCATGTAACTATCCATGCAGTGTATATTCTCTTTTTCTTTTTTTAATTGTTTTTATTTTACTTTTACTTTAACAGAGTTTTGTTGTTTACAGATATGTATAATCCCAGATTAGTCATATGTATATCCCTGGCCCCCTCCCTCCTCCACCCTCCTCGCAGTCTCCCCATCCCACCCCTCCAGGCCATCTCACAGCGCCCCTGCAGGATCCCCTATTCCCACAGCACAATGACAATAGCTATCTTTTTCATGTATGATAGTATAGGTTTCCATGTTACTCCCTGTACGCCTCCCGCCCACTGTTCATTCCCCACAATGTTCATACATCTATTCTCTATTCTTGTTTTCCATCGCTTCACTGCATGTATTATCATTACGCTCTTACTAGATTCCATATATATATATATATATATATATATATATGTTAGTATACTGTACTTGTCTTTCTCTTTTTGACTTCACTTTTTATGATAGGTTCTAGATCCAACTACGTCATTAGGACTGATTCTTCTGCATTTCTTTTTACAGCTGTGTAGTATTCCATTGTATATTTGTACCAGGGCTTTTTTATCCATTCATTCATCAGTGGACATCTAGGTTGCTTCTGTGTTCTAGCTATTGTATAGCAAGCTGCAGTGAGCATTGGGGTACAGGTGCCTCTTTCAGTTTTGATTTCATCAGGGTATAAGCCTAAGAGTGGGATTGCTGGTTCGTATGGTGCTTCTAGTTTTAGTTTTTTAAGGAATCTCCAGACTGTTTTCCATAGCGGCTGTATCAGTCTACATTCCCACCAGCAGTGCAGGAGTGTTCCCCTCTCTCCGCACCCTCTCCAGCATTTATTGTCTGTCGATTTGTGAATGATGGCCATTCTGACGGGTGTGAGGTGATATTTCATTGTAGTTTTGATTTGCATTTCTCTAACAATAAGCAAGGTTGAGCATCATTTCCTGTTTTTTGGCCATCTGTATGTCCTCTTTGGAGATATGTCTCTTTCGGTCCCTTTCCCAATTTTTGATTGGGATTGGGTTGTCCATTTTTCCCGTACTGAGTTGTCTGAGTTACTTGTAGATTTGAAGATTAATTCTTTGTCTGTTGTTTTATTTGCTATTATTTTCTCCCATTCTGAGGGTTGTCTGTTCACCTTTTTTGTAGTTTCTTCTGCTTTTAAGTTGCATTAGGTCCCACGTGTTAATTTTTGCTTTTAGTTCCACTATTCTAGTAGGCGAGTCATAGAAGATCTTTTTTTTTTTTTTTTGGCCACGTCTATTGATCTTCCATTTATTTATCTTTGTTCTTTGTCCTGTGTGGGCCTCCCAATGCAGTGGGCTCTCCTGTTGCAGAGCACCGACTCTGGGTGCATGCGCTCCAGAGCTCAAGCTCAGTAGTTGTATACATTGGTCCAACCATTCTATAGCACATGGGATCTTCCCAGGTCAGGGATCAAACTGGCGCCCCTTGCACTGCAAAGCGGTGTCCTTACCCACTGGACCACCACAGAAGCCCCATAGAAGATCTTGCTTTGTTTTATGTCCTTGAGTGCTTTACCTATATTCTCCTTTACGAGTTTTAAGGATGCTGGTCTTACATTTAGGTGTTTAATCCATTTTGAGTTGATCTTTGTGTATGGTGTTAGGGAATGTTCCAACTTCATTTTTTTTGCATGTAGCTGTCCAGTTTTCTCAGCACCATTTGTTGAAGAGGCTGTCTTTGCCCTGTTTTAGGTTTTTGCCTCCTTTGTCAAAAATAAGGTACCCATAGCTGCTTGGACCTATCTCTGGGTTCTCTATCTTGTTCCATTGGTCTATATTTCTGTGTTTGTGCCAGTACTATACTGTCTTGATGACTGTTGCTTTGTGGTATAGTCTGAAGTTAGGGAGGCTGGTCTTTCCAGCTCCATTTTTCTTTCTAAGGATTGTGTTGGCTGTTCAGAGTTTTTTGTGTTTCCATATGAAGTGTGTTGTTCTTTGGTCTAGTTCTGTGAAGAATGTCATTGGTAGTTTGATAGGGATCACATTGAATCTATAGATGACATTTGGTAGTATGGTCATTTTCACAATATTGATTCTTCTGACCCAGGAACATGAAATCTCTCTCCATCTGTTTAAGTCTTCTTTAATTTCTCTCATGAGTGTCTTGTAATTTTCTGTGTAGAGTTCTTTTGTTTATTCCTAGGTACTTTATTCTTTAGGTTGCGTTAGTGAAGGGGATTGCATCTGTACTTATATTTTCTGATTTTTTATTGTTTGTGTTTAGGAATGCTAGTGATTTCTTTTTTTTTTTTTTTTGGACCTTTATTTTACTTTTAACTTTTACAGAGTTTTGTTGTTTACAGACATGCATGTTCCCAGATCAGTCACATGTATATCCCCCTCTTACCACCCCTCCCAGCCATCACACAGCACCCCTGAAGGATCCCCTTTTCTCACAGAGCAATGACTAGAGCTATTTTCTTCACTTATGATAGTACAGGCCTTCATGCTACTTCCTTTATGCCTCCCACCCTCTGTTCCTTCCCCACAATATCCATATGTCCACTGTCCATGTCTGTCTTTCCGTTGCTTCACTGCATGCGCCATCATCACCATCCTACTAGATTCCATATATATGTGTTAATATACTGTATTTGTCCTTCTCTTTCTGACTGACTTCGCTTTTGATGATACGTTCTAGATCCAGCCACCTCATTAGGGCTGATTCTTCTGCATTTCTCTTTAAAGCTGTGTAGTATTCCATTGTATATATGTACCAGGGCCTTTGGATCCATTCGTTCATCGATGGGCATCTAGGTTCCTTCCATGTTCTAGCTATTGTATAGAGAGCTGCAATGAACATTGGGGTACAGGTGCTTCTTTCAGATTTGATTTCATCAGGGTATAAGCCTAAGAGTGGGATTGCTGGGTCGTATGGTGCTTCTAGTTTTAGTTTTTTAAGAAATCTCCAGACTGTCTTCCATAGAGGCTGTATCAATTGACATTCCCACCAGCAATGCAGGAGGGTTCCCTTTTCTCCGCACCCTCTCCAGCATTTATTGTCTGTCAATTTGTGGATGATGGCCATGCTGATGGGTGTGAGGTGATATCTCATTGTAGTTTTGATTTGCATTTCTCTAGTTATAAGTGAAGTTGAGCATCGTTTCATGTGCTTTTGGGCCATGTGTATGTCCTCTTTGGAGAGGTGTCTGTTTAGGTCTTCTTTAATTTCTCTCATGAGTGTCTTGTAATTTTCTGTGTACAGTTCTTTTGTTTATTCCTAGGTACTTTATTCTTTAGGTTGCGTTAGTGAAGGGGATTGCATCTGTACTTATATTTTCTGATTTTTTATTGTTTGTGTTTAGGAATGCTTAGTGGGATTTCTTCTGACTTTATGATTTCTTTTTTTTTTTTGGACCTTTATTTTACTTTTAACTTTTACAGAGTTTTGTTGTTTACAGACATGCATGTTCCCAGATCAGTCACATGTATATCCCCCTCTTACCACCCCTCCCAGCCATCACACAGCACCCCTGAAGGATCCCCTTTTCTCACAGAGCAATGACTAGAGCTATTTTCTTCACTTATGATAGTACAGGCCTTCATGCTACTTCCTTTATGCCTCCCACCCTCTGTTCCTTCCCCACAATATCCATATGTCCACTGTCCATGTCTGTCTTTCCGTTGCTTCACTGCATGCGCCATCATCACCATCCTACTAGATTCCATATATATGTGTTAATATACTGTATTTGTCCTTCTCTTTCTGACTGACTTCGCTTTTGATGATACGTTCTAGATCCAGCCACCTCATTAGGGCTGATTCTTCTGCATTTCTCTTTAAAGCTGTGTAGTATTCCATTGTATATATGTACCAGGGCCTTTGGATCCATTCGTTCATCGATGGGCATCTAGGTTCCTTCCATGTTCTAGCTATTGTATAGAGAGCTGCAATGAACATTGGGGTACAGGTGCTTCTTTCAGATTTGATTTCATCAGGGTATAAGCCTAAGAGTGGGATTGCTGGGTCGTATGGTGCTTCTAGTTTTAGTTTTTTAAGAAATCTCCAGACTGTCTTCCATAGAGGCTGTATCAATTGACATTCCCACCAGCAATGCAGGAGGGTTCCCTTTTCTCCGCACCCTCTCCAGCATTTATTGTCTGTCAATTTGTGGATGATGGCCATGCTGATGGGTGTGAGGTGATATCTCATTGTAGTTTTGATTTGCATTTCTCTAGTTATAAGTGAAGTTGAGCATCGTTTCATGTGCTTTTGGGCCATGTGTATGTCCTCTTTGGAGAGGTGTCTGTTTAGGTCCTTTTCCCATTTTTTGATTGGATTGTTCGTTTTTCCGGTGCTGAGTTGTCTGTGTTGCTTGTAGATTTGGAGATGAATTCTTTGTCTGTTGTTTCATTTGCTATGATTTTCTCCCATTCTGTGGGGTGTCTGTTCAGTTTTTTGTGATTTCTTTTGCTGTACAAAAGCTTTTAAGTTTCATAGGTCCCACATGTTCATTTTTCTTTTGAGTTCCGATATTCTAGTAGGTGGATCAGAGAAGATCTTGCTTTGATTTATGTCCTTGAGTGTGTTGCCTATATTCTCCTCTAAGAGTTTGATGGTTTCTGGTCTTCCATTTAGGTCTTTAATCCATTTTGAGTTGATCTTAGTGTATGGTGTCAGGGAATGTTCCAGCTTCATTTTTTTGCATGTAGCTGTCCAATTCTCCCAGCACCATTTGTTGAAGAGGCTATCTTTGTCCCATTTTATAGTTTTGCCTCCTTTGTCAAAAATAAGGTACCCATAGGTGTGTGGGTTTATCTCTGGGTTCTCTATCTTGTTCCATTGGTCAATATTTCTGTTTTGTGCCAGTACCATACTGTCTTGACTGTTGCTTTGTAGTAGAGTCTGAAGTTGGGGAGGCTGATCCCTCCAGCTCCATTCTTCTTCCTCAGGATTGCTTTGGCTATTCGAGGTCTTTTGTTTTTATTTATTTATTTATTTATCTTTTGAAGGGTGGGGTGGGGAGGGAGGGGGATGGGCGGGACACTTCTATTGGCCTTTCATTTCTCTATTTTCATCCGTCTTTGTTCTTTGGCTCCTGTGGGCCTCCCATCGCGGTGGCCACTGTCGTCGCAGAGCACCGGCTCTGGGCGCACACGCGCCAGAGCTCCGGCTCGGTAATTGGACACATCGGTCCAGCCGCTCCGTGGTATGTGGGATCTTCCCAGGCCAGGGATGGAACCAGCGCCCCTTGCACTGCAAGGTGGTGTCTTTACCCACTGGACCACTAGGGGAAGCCTTCGAGGTCTTTTGTGTTTCCATATGAACTGTGTTATTCTTTGATCTATTTCTGTGAAGAATGTCATTGGAAGTTTGATAGGGATCGCATTGAATCTATAGATGACATTTGGTAGTATGGTCATTTTCACAATATTGATTCTTCTGACCCAGGAACATGGAATATCTCTACATCTGTTTAAGTCTTCTTTAATGTCTCTCATGAGTGTCTTGTAATTTTCTGTGTACAGTTCTTTTGTTTCTTTGGGTAGGTTTATTCCTAGATATTTGATTCTTTTGGTTGTGATGGTGAAGGGGATTGCCTCTTTGATTTCGTTTTCTGATTTTTCCTTGTTTGTGTATAGGAATGCCAGTGATTTCTGTATATTGGTTTTGTATCCTGCGACTTTGCTGAATTCACTGATTAACTCTAGTAGTTTTGTAATAGTGTCTTTGGGATTATCTATGTATAATATCATGTCATCTGCAAATAGAGAGAGTTTGACTTCTTCTTTTCCAATCTGGATTCCTTTGATTTCTTTCTCTTCTCTTATTGTTGTTGCTAGAACTTCCAGGAGTATGTTGAATAGTAGTGGTGAAAGTGGACACCCTTGTCTTGTTCCTGATCTTAGAGGAAATGCTTTCAGTTTTTCACCATTGAGGATAATGTTCACTGTGGGCTTCTCATAGATGGCTTTCACTATGTTGAGATAGGTTCCTTCTATGCCCATTTTCTGAAGAGTTTTGATCATAAATGGGTGTTGTACTTTGTCGAAGGCTTTCTCTGCATCTATTGAGATAATCATGTGGTTTTTGTCTCTCAATTTGTTGATATGGCGTATCACATTGATTGATTTGCGGATATTGAAGAATCCTTGTATGCCTGGGATGAACCCAACTTGATCATGATGTATGAGCTTTTTGATGTGTTGTTGAATTCTGTTTGCTAGGATTTTGTTGAGGATTTTGGCGTCTAAGTTCATCAGTGAAATTGGCTTATAATTTTCTTGGTTTGTGTTGTCTTTGCCTTGCTTTGGTATCAGGGTGATGGCGGCCTCATAGAATGTGTTTGGAAGTGTTCCTTCCTGTGCAGTTGTTTGAAAGAGTTTTAGAAGGACAGGCATTAGCTCTTCTTTAAATGTTTGGTGGAATTCGGCTGTGAAACCATCTGGCCCTGGGCTTTTATTTTTGGGTAGATTTTTGATCACAGCGTCGATTTCTGAGCTTGTGATTGGCTTGTTCAAAGTTTCTGTTTCTTCCTGGCTCAGTCTTGGGAGATTAATCTTCCCCAAGAAACTGTCCATTTCTTCCAGGTTGTCCAGTTTGTTGCCACAGAGTTGTTCATAATAGTCTCTTAGAATCCTTTGGATTTCTGCATTATCTGTTGTAATCTCTCCTTTTTCATTTTTGATTTTGGTGACCTGGTTCTTCTCTTTTTCTTGATGAGTCTGGCCAGTGGCTTGTCACTTTTATTTACCTTTTCGAAGAACCAGCTTTTTGTTTTATTTATCTTTACTATTGTTTCTTTCGTTTTTTTTCCATTTATTTCTGCTGTGATCTTTATGATTTCCCTTCTTCTGCTGGCTTTGGGGTGTTTTTGTTCTTCTTTCTCCAGTTGTTTTAAGCGTAAGGTTAGGTCGTCTGTTTGAGATTTTCCTAGTTTCTTGAGGTGGGATTGAATTGCTATAAACTTCCCTCTTAGAAGTGCTTTTGCAGTATCCCATAGGTTTTGCACTGTCGTGTGTTCATTGTCATTTTCTTCTAGGAATTTTTTTATTTCTCCTTTGATTTCCTCAATG
This sequence comes from Tragulus kanchil, assembly GCA_022376925.1. Lineage (NCBI taxonomy): Eukaryota > Metazoa > Chordata > Mammalia > Artiodactyla > Tragulidae > Tragulus > Tragulus kanchil. The sequence continues at coordinate 90,561,459 of JAIOJX010000005.1, read as the reverse complement.
ATCAGTTGGGTCTTTTTGTATGTGTTGTTTAATCTCCATGTGTTTGTGTTTTTAGTGGTTTTTTTTCCCTTGTAATTGATCTCTAGTCTCACCGCATTGTGATCAGAGAAGATGGTTGGTATCATTTCATTTTTCTTGAATTGACTGAGGTTTGATTTGTGGCCCAAGAGGTGGTCTGTCATGGAGAATGTTCCATGAGCACTTGAGAAGAAAGTGTATTCTTCTGCTTTTGGATGCAAGGTCCTAAAGATATCCATGAGGTCCATCTCTTCTAGTGTCTCATTTAAGGCTTGTGTTTCTTTATTCATTTTCTGTTTGGATGATCTGTCCATTGGTGTGAGAGGAGTGTTAAAGTCTCCTACTATTATTGTGTTATTGTTGATTTCCTCTTTTATGTCTGAAGGTGTTTGTCTTACGTATTGAGGTGCACCTGTGCTGGGTGGATAGATATTTATGACTGTCATGTCTTCCTCTTGGATCAATCCCTTGATCATTATGTAGTGTCCTGCCTTGTCTCTTATAATCTTCTTCATTTTAAAGTCTATTTTGTCTGATATGAGGATTGCTACTCCAGCTTTCTTTTGATTTCCATTTGCATGGAAAATCTTTTTCCATCCTCTCACTTTCAGTCTATGAATGTCTTTAGATCTGAAGTGGGTTTCTTGTAAACAGCGTATATATGGGTCTTGTTTTTGAATCCATTCAGCCAGTTTGTTTCTTTTGGTTGGAGTGTATAGTCCATTTATATTAAAATTAATTTTTTAAATTTTTATTTATATTTATTTGGCTGGATTGGCTCTCAGTTGTAGCATGTGGGCTCTAGTTCCCTGACCAAGGATTGAACCTGGGCCCCCTGCATTGGGAGCACAGAGTCTTAGCCACTGGACCACCATGGAATTCCCCTAAAAGTAATTATTTTATTATTATTTTTTTAAAACACCTTTTATTTATTTAGTTTTGGCTGTGCTGGGTCTTTGTTGATGTTTGGGTTTAGCTGCTCTGCAGTATATGGGATCTTCCTGGTTCAGGGACTGAACCTGTGCCTCTTGCATTGGCAGACAGGTTCTTATCCACTGAGCCACAAGGGAAGCCCTAAAAGTAATTATTGATACGAATGTTCCTATTGTCATCTTCTTAGATATTTGGGGTTTGATTTGTAGGACTTCTTCTACTCTTGTATTTATTGGCTATATCAGGCCCTTTAACACTTGTTGTAGGGCTGGTTTTGTGGTACAGAGTTCTTTTAGTTTTTGTCTGTCTGAGAATTCTCCATCAATTCTGAATGAGATTCTTGCTGGGTAGAGAATTCTTGGTTGTAGTTTATTCTCTTTTCAAGGTCCTAAAGATATCCATGAGGTCCATCTCTTCTAGTGTCTCATTTAAGGCTTGTGTTTCTTTATTCATTTTCTGTTTGGATGATCTGTCCATTGGTGTGAGAGGAGTGTTAAAGTCTCCTACTATTATTGTGTTATTGTTGATTTCCTCTTTTATGTCTGAAGGTGTTTGTCTTACGTATTGAGGTGCACCTGTGCTGGGTGGATAGATATTTATGACTGTCATGTCTTCCTCTTGGATCAATCCCTTGATCATTATGTAGTGTCCTGCCTTGTCTCTTATAATCTTCTTCATTTTAAAGTCTATTTTGTCTGATATGAGGATTGCTACTCCAGCTTTCTTTTGATTTCCATTTGCATGGAAAATCTTTTTCCATCCTCTCACTTTCAGTCTATGAATGTCTTTAGATCTGAAGTGGGTTTCTTGTAAACAGCGTATATATGGGTCTTGTTTTTGAATCCATTCAGCCAGTTTGTTTCTTTTGGTTGGAGTGTATAGTCCATTTATATTAAAATTAATTTTTTAAATTTTTATTTATATTTATTTGGCTGGATTGGCTCTCAGTTGTAGCATGTGGGCTCTAGTTCCCTGACCAAGGATTGAACCTGGGCCCCCTGCATTGGGAGCACAGAGTCTTAGCCACTGGACCACCATGGAATTCCCCTAAAAGTAATTATTTTATTATTATTTTTTTAAAACACCTTTTATTTATTTAGTTTTGGCTGTGCTGGGTCTTTGTTGATGTTTGGGTTTAGCTGCTCTGCAGTATATGGGATCTTCCTGGTTCAGGGACTGAACCTGTGCCTCTTGCATTGGCAGACAGGTTCTTATCCACTGAGCCACAAGGGAAGCCCTAAAAGTAATTATTGATACGAATGTTCCTATTGTCATCTTCTTAGATATTTGGGGTTTGATTTGTAGGACTTCTTCTACTCTTGTATTTATTGGCTATATCAGGCCCTTTAACACTTGTTGTAGGGCTGGTTTTGTGGTACAGAGTTCTTTTAGTTTTTGTCTGTCTGAGAATTCTCCATCAATTCTGAATGAGATTCTTGCTGGGTAGAGAATTCTTGGTTGTAGTTTATTCTCTTTTAGCCGTTTAAATGTGTTCTGCCATTCTCTCTTGGCCTTCAGGGTTTCTGTTGAAATATCCGCAGTTAAATGTATGGGGTTTCCTTTATATGTTATTTGTTGTTTGCTCCTAGCTGCTTTAAGTATTCTGTCTTTATATTTAGTCTGTGTTAGCTTTATTAGAATGTGCCTTGGTGTGTTTCTTCTGGGGTTTATCCTGTATGGAACTCTTAGTGCTTCTTGGACTTGGTTGACTATTTCCTTTCCCATGCTGAAGAAGTTTTCAACTATAACTGCTTGAAGAATTTTTTCATAGCCTCTCTTTCCCTCTTCTTCTTCTGGGACTCCTGTAATTCTAATATTGGTGCGTTTGATATTGTCCCGTAGGTTTCTTAGGCTATCCTCAGTTCTTTTTATTCTTTGTGCTTCATTCTGTTCTTCAGCAGTTATTTCCACCATTCTGTCTTCCAGCTCAATTATCCATTCTTCCGCCTCTGATACTCTACTGTTGAGACCTTCTATAGTATTTTTAAGTTCAGCAATTGAGTTGTTTGTCTCCATTTGTTTGTTTTTCATTTCTTGCATGTCTCTTCTCAGTGCACTAATTTCCTCTCATATTCTGTTTTTGGTGTTTTGAATTCTCGGTAGTATCGCTCTTCTGAATTCTCCTTTAGATCATTTGTCTATCTCATCTTCTGTCATTTGTAACTGTGTTTCTCTGATTTGTTCCTTCATTTGTTCAGTGTTTCTCTGTCTTTTCATTGTTATGTTAATTTTTGTTTCTTTGTGGTGTCTGTGTGTTGGAGGTCTTTTCACCCCAGGCTTTGTGGTTGAATTCTCCCTTTCTTTTTGTTTCTGTCCTTGTAGAAGGGTTCAGTGGTTTGTGTCTTAGGTGCTGTTAGGTCTCGTTTGCAGGTGGATAATCTCTAGTGTTGTGTGTTCTTTGATAGTCTAGGTTCTTGGAATCAGGGCTTCCACTCTGAGGATCCTTGGTTTGATCTCTGGCCAGGGAGTGTAGGCCCTGTGTCTTGTTTGCTTATGGTGTTCAGTGGTATTAGTTAAAATATAAGCATATGAGGAACAAGGGGTGCATACCTGATAGATGACAGTCATAAAATTATGCAAATAAGGGGTGCATAACTGATAGATGGTAGTCATAAAATCATGGAAATATTTTCTAACATAATGGAAAAATATACATACATACACATCAGTAACCACAACTGAACAGTCTTACAGGGATAAAGTATAGGAAATTTTTCTGGCAAATGGTGCAATCAAAGTTGGTACGTGACCTGTACAATCATATGTGAAGACAGTCGCTATAGTCATTGATCTATGAGAAAAGGAGATCCTTCAGCGGTGTTGTGTGATGGTCTAGAGGAGTGGGTTGGGGGGATATACATATGACTAATCTGGGAACATACATATCTGTAAACAACAAAACTCTGTAAAACTTAAAAGTAAAATATAATTAAAAAAAAAAAAAAGTTGATACCTGACCGTTAAGCTCTAAGTTAATTAAAATACTGCCTGGAAAAACAGATCCAGGGCAAGGTCCTAGCTTGGAATATTATAATGAAAGCAGTTTTTAACTAAAACATGTGTTGGAGGTGAGAAGGAGGAGAGTGTATGGGTGGTGACAAGGAATAGATTGTTGTTGCAAGGAGTTTGTAGGGTTAGGTAACAAAGTTTAGTGTGTAGTAGAGTTTAGTACAGCTGGAAGAGAATAGTAGAGACAGGAAGATAGGAAATATTTATATAGAGGATAGTAGTATATATAAAAGATTTTACAGTTAGAGAATAGAGAGAGGAAGCAGTGACAAAAAAAATAAGTTTTAAAATACTAAAATTAAAAAATTAAAAATTAAGAAAAAATTAAAAAGAAAAGACAAAAAAAGAGAAGGTAAATACTGTCCCTGGTTTTATCTTCTCATCTGCCTGTGGACCTTCCACCAGTTTGCTCTTTATGTTGTCCAAGATTTTCCTAGTCTGTACTGGTGGGGGTCGAGTGTGGGGGCTAGGCGGCTGCTTATGTCTTAGGTTTCAGTGAGGGTCCTTGGTTTGTTTGGAGAGTGTAGGCCCTGTGTCTTGTTTGCTTATGGTGTTCAGTGGTATTAGTTAAAATATAAGCATATGAGGAACAAGGGGTGCATACCTGATAGATGACAGTCATAAAATTATGCAAATAAGGGGTGCATAACTGATAGATGGTAGTCATAAAATCATGGAAATATTTTCTAACATAATGGAAAAATATACATACATACACATCAGTAACCACAACTGAACAGTCTTACAGGGATAAAGTATAGGAAATTTTTCTGGCAAATGGTGCAATCAAAGTTGGTACGTGACCTGTACAATCATATGTGAAGACAGTCGCTATAGTCATTGATCTATGAGAAAAGGAGATCCTTCAGCGGTGTTGTGTGATGGTCTAGAGGAGTGGGTTGGGGGGATATACATATGACTAATCTGGGAACATACATATCTGTAAACAACAAAACTCTGTAAAACTTAAAAGTAAAATATAATTAAAAAAAAAAAAAAGTTGATACCTGACCGTTAAGCTCTAAGTTAATTAAAATACTGCCTGGAAAAACAGATCCAGGGCAAGGTCCTAGCTTGGAATATTATAATGAAAGCAGTTTTTAACTAAAACATGTGTTGGAGGTGAGAAGGAGGAGAGTGTATGGGTGGTGACAAGGAATAGATTGTTGTTGCAAGGAGTTTGTAGGGTTAGGTAACAAAGTTTAGTGTGTAGTAGAGTTTAGTACAGCTGGAAGAGAATAGTAGAGACAGGAAGATAGGAAATATTTATATAGAGGATAGTAGTATATATAAAAGATTTTACAGTTAGAGAATAGAGAGAGGAAGCAGTGACAAAAAAAATAAGTTTTAAAATACTAAAATTAAAAAATTAAAAATTAAGAAAAAATTAAAAAGAAAAGACAAAAAAAGAGAAGGTAAATACTGTCCCTGGTTTTATCTTCTCATCTGCCTGTGGACCTTCCACCAGTTTGCTCTTTATGTTGTCCAAGATTTTCCTAGTCTGTACTGGTGGGGGTCGAGTGTGGGGGCTAGGCGGCTGCTTATGTCTTAGGTTTCAGTGAGGGTCAGGTGTTTTTGTAGTCAAGACCCTCGCAGAGCCGGTTGCTCTGGTTTCTCTTTTGCTTTTCGCAAAATAAAGGCTCTGTAGACAGCTCAGATGCTGGTTGGGGCGGGCACGGTGGGCGGTTCCCAGTCCATTGGACGGAGGCCGTGCTTTCAGGGCCCGGTGCTGGAGGCGGCTCACCGGTTCCACTACGCACCTGCCTCTAGTAGCCTTCAACCCCTGCTCTTCTCCCGGTTCTCTCTGCCGCGGCTCTCCGCTGTCTGCAGGACTGCGCCTACTCATCCCAGGTTCTTGGCTTCTTTGCTGCAGCTCTGGGGCTGCGCAGGCTGTTCTAGCTGCTAGTGCGGGCGCACTGCCAGATAAGGGACTAAGCCCCAAATGCAGGTGCGAGCTTCCCAGTCCGGCTAGGGCCTGGTTTTGAGGCTGCAACCCACGGGGGATTTTGCTGTTTCGTTTCACACGCCCCCACTAGGGTTGTCTCAGCTCACCTGGCACCCGGCGTCCCTGTACTGTCTCGGCACGATTTTCATGCCGAGTGCTGCCTTTGTGTCCTCCCGCCGCACTTCCCAGAGCTCTCTCCGCTGGGTCTAGTGTGGGGGTTGTGCTACAGGGACCCTTAGTATGGGAGCTCTGGGAAATTAATGGCAGCTTGCTCTCTGACACTTGTTGACCTGAGGGGTTCTTTTGTTGTCTAGAGGCTGGTTTGGTGGTGGTGTTTCATTTCTTGATTAGTTCTGGTGATACTGGGGAGCTGGTGAGATCATCCTCTCATTCTTCTGCCATCTTGGCCCCCCTCCTATTTTTTGTATTTATTGTTGTTATTTTTATAATGTCTTTGTCTAGCTTTGGTATCAGAGTAATGTTGGCCTTATCAGATGAGTTAGGGAGTGTTCTTTCTTACTTATTTAGTTTGGAAAGTTTGAGAAGGCTTGGTATTAGTTCTTTCAATGTTTGTTCGAATTCACCAATGAAGCCAATCAGGTTCAGGATTTTGTTGTTGTTGTTGTTGTTGGGAGATTTTTAATACTGACTCAGTCTCCTTACTAATTATAAGTCAGTTCAGATTTTCTATTTCTTTGTGATTTATTTTTTATAGGTTTGTGTTTCTCGGCTAGGTTTCGGAGGTCAGGTTTGCAAGACTCGCACCGGTTCCCCAAAATAAAGGCTCTGTAGACAGCTCAGATGCTGGTTGGGGCGGGCACGGTGGGCGGTTCCCAGTCCATTGGACGGAGGCCGTGCTTTCAGGGCCCGGTGCTGGAGGCGGCTCACCGGTTCCACTACGCACCTGCCTCTAGTAGCCTTCAACCCCTGCTCTTCTCCCGGTTCTCTCTGCCGCGGCTCTCCGCTGTCTGCAGGACTGCGCCTACTCATCCCAGGTTCTTGGCTTCTTTGCTGCAGCTCTGGGGCTGCGCAGGCTGTTCTAGCTGCTAGTGCGGGCGCACTGCCAGATAAGGGACTAAGCCCCAAATGCAGGTGCGAGCTTCCCAGTCCGGCTAGGGCCTGGTTTTGAGGCTGCAACCCACGGGGGATTTTGCTGTTTCGTTTCACACGCCCCCACTAGGGTTGTCTCAGCTCACCTGGCACCCGGCGTCCCTGTACTGTCTCGGCACGATTTTCATGCCGAGTGCTGCCTTTGTGTCCTCCCGCCGCACTTCCCAGAGCTCTCTCCGCTGGGTCTAGTGTGGGGGTTGTGCTACAGGGACCCTTAGTATGGGAGCTCTGGGAAATTAATGGCAGCTTGCTCTCTGACACTTGTTGACCTGAGGGGTTCTTTTGTTGTCTAGAGGCTGGTTTGGTGGTGGTGTTTCATTTCTTGATTAGTTCTGGTGATACTGGGGAGCTGGTGAGATCATCCTCTCATTCTTCTGCCATCTTGGCCCCCCTCCTATTTTTTGTATTTATTGTTGTTATTTTTATAATGTCTTTGTCTAGCTTTGGTATCAGAGTAATGTTGGCCTTATCAGATGAGTTAGGGAGTGTTCTTTCTTACTTATTTAGTTTGGAAAGTTTGAGAAGGCTTGGTATTAGTTCTTTCAATGTTTGTTCGAATTCACCAATGAAGCCAATCAGGTTCAGGATTTTGTTGTTGTTGTTGTTGTTGGGAGATTTTTAATACTGACTCAGTCTCCTTACTAATTATAAGTCAGTTCAGATTTTCTATTTCTTTGTGATTTATTTTTTATAGGTTTGTGTTTCTAGGAATTTTTCCATTTCATCTGGTGCTATCCAATTTGTTGGCATGCATTTTCCTCTTTTAAATGATAATATTAATAATGTTCTCATTTTCACCTGTGATTGCAGTCATTTGAGTCTTCTATTATTATTCCATCTGGCTAAAGTTTATCAATTTTATTGATCTTTCCAAAGAATCTACTTTTTATTATCAGTGATTTTCTCTATATTTCATTCTCTGTTTCATTTATCTCTGGTCTAATCTTTATTTCCTTCCTTCTACTACCTTTGGCTTTAGTTCTTCATTTTCTGTTTCTTTTTTTCCTTAAGCTTTAATTTATTTTTGTCTGTGATGGGTCTTCATTGCTGCACAGGCTTTTCTTTAGCTTCAGAATGGACTACTCTCTGGTTGTGGTGTGTGGGCTTCTCATTACAGTGACTTCTCTTGTTAAGAAGCATGGCCTCTAAGGCATGTGGGTTTCCATAGTTGTGGCTCCCAGGCTCTAGAGCACAGGGTCAGTAGTTGTGGTGCATTGACTTTGTTGCTCCATGGCAGATGGGATCTTCCTTGACCATAGATTAAACCCTGGTCTCCTCTGTTGGCAGGCAGATTCTTTACCACTGAGCCACTAGGGAAATCCTTCTTTCTAGTTTCTTAAGTTAGATTTTTTTTAACCTTTTAAAAAATAGCGATTTTTACTTGGCTGCACCAGGTCTTGGTTGTTATACTTGGACTCTTTAGTTGGAACATGCAGGATCTTTAGTTGTGGCATGCAAATTCTTAGTTGTGGTATGGGGGATCTAGTTCCCTGATCAGGAATTGAACCAGGGCCCCTTCCTTTGGGAATATGAAATCTTAGTTACTGGACCACCAGGGAAATCCCTTAAGTTAGATTGTTAATTTTAGATTATTAATTCAAACAATAACTTTTAAAAATTTTATAGCTATAATTTTCCTCTTTCATACTGCTTTTGTTGCGTCCAGAAGTTTGGTATGCTCTGTTTTTGTTTTCATTAGTCTCTCAGTATGCTGTAATATCTTTTGATATTTCTTCTTTGATCTATTGGTTGTTTAAGTGTGTTGTTTAGTTTCCACAGATTTGTAAATTTTCCAGATTTGTTCCTGTTCCTGAATTTCATCCTGTTGCCATCAGATACAGTACTTTTTATGGTATCTGTCTTTTAAAATCTACTGAGACTTAATTTGTGACGGAACCTATAGACTAGTTTAAAAAATGTCCGATACGAACTTCTGAAGAATGTATATGCTTTTGGTCTTATGTCAAGTGCTCTGTCAGATTGTCTTGTTTTTCGTGTTATTTTCTTACATTCTATTTATTACTCATATTGGAGTGTTGTCTGTATTATTAATACTGTAGAATAGTCTACCCCTTTAATACCATCTGTTTTTGCTTCATATAATTTGTTGATCTGTTGTTAGGTTTGTAAATGTTTATAATTGTTGTATCTACTTGCTGTATTGAACTTTTTAATAACATATAATGTCCTTCTTTGTCTCGTGTAAACTTTTTTGATTAAAAGTCTGTTTTGTCTAATATTAGTGTAGCCATTCCTCTGTCTACTGTTTAACATGAATTATCTTTTTCTGTCTTTTCACTTTCGATATATTTCAGTCTATGGCAGTAAAAAGAATTTCTTGTAGACAGTATACAGTCAGATTATGTGTTTTTATTCATTCTGCTTATTTGTCCTTTCATAGGAGAGTTTAATTCATTTAAATTTAATGCATTTTTAAAGAAGGACTTCTGTCACTTTATTTTTTATATAGCTTTTGTCCCTTATTTTCTTCACTACTGTCTTCTTTCTGTAGTTTTGTTTTGTTTTGTAGTGAAATTCCTTCCTATTTCTCTAGTTATATTTTTTATGGTTGCCATTAGTTGATTTTTTGTAGTGAAATTTCTCTCCCATTTTTGTATCAATTTTCTCTGTTGTTACCATGAAATTCCATTTAACATCCTAATGTTATAACACTTTAATTTGAATTTATATGAGTTTAATTTAACTAACATAAAATCTCTATTCTTTCATAACTCCTTCCCCCACCTCGTTCAGTTTTTGATGTTACAAAATTGCATCTTAATACATATGTGCCCCCAAACATAAACTAGTAATTATTTCAAATGCATCAGTCTCTTAAATGATGTAGAAAATAAAATGTGTCTTATAAACCGAAGTTTTGACAATAATAGCTTTTATAGTTGCCCATGTATTTGCTTATGTTGAGATCTTTGTTTTTTCATACTGCTTCATATTACTGTATAGAGTCCTTTCATTTTACATTGTAGGAGTTCCTTGAGCGTATTTTTCTGGTGGGTGTGGTGATAACAGACACCCTCAGTTTTCATTTATCTGTGAAAATATTAATTTCTCATTCACTTTCTGAAGGGTAGTTTTTCTAGATATGGGATTCTTGGTCGACTTTGTCTTGAAGTATATTGAATATATCAACTCATTGCTTCCTGGCCTCTAAAGTTTGTGATAATATATCTACTCATAATCATATAGAGGACCTCATTATGTTATGAGTTGCTTCTCTCACTTATTTAAAGATTCTCTCTGTTTCTCTGAAATTCAATTATAATTGTATAAATGAGACTCTTCATTTTACTTGAAGTTAAGTAAGCTTTTTGGATATTTATATTCATTAGAATCAAAATTTTCAGCTGTTATTTTTTCATATATTCTTTCTGCCCTTTGCTTTGTCTTCTGGCTCTCCCAGAATGTACATGTTGTTTTGTTGGTGATGTCCTAAAGGTCTCAGGCTCTGTTTGCTATTCTTCAAAACATCTTGTTTTGTGTGATCACTTCTATCACTATATTTTCAAGTTTACAGATTCTTTCTTCTACCTGCTGAGATCTATTTTGAATACCTCTAGTTTTTAAATTTTAGTTATTATACTTTTCAATGGCAGAATTTTTTTCACTTTATTGTTATTTCCATTTTATTCCTTTTAATCATTAACATCATTCATACACATCATTTTCTTGACTTTCTCTACATCTTCTTTCAGCTGTTTAAACTTCTTTACAACAGTGCTTTTAAAATCTTTGCCTAGTAGATCAGCTGTCAGGCATTTTTCATGGGGAGTGTCTGTTGATTTAAAAATGTTTTTCCTTGGGATTTCCCTGGTGGTCTAGTGGTTAAAACTCTGTGTTCCCAATACAACGGGGCCTGGGTTCGAGCCCTGGTAAGGGAACTAGATCCCACATGCCGCAACTAAGACCCAGAGCAGCCAAATAAATAAATAATTAAAAAAAAAAAGTTTTTCCTTTAAATGGGCTACACTTCCTTTCTTTTTTCTTTTTCTTTTTATTGGTCTTTCACTTTCACATTGGCCACTTTTATTGGTCTTTCATTTATTTATTTTCTTCCATCTTTGTTCTTTGGGCCTCCCATTGCAGTGGCCTCTATTGTGGCAGAGCACCGGCTCTGGGTGCATGCGCTCCAGAGCTCCGGCTCGGTAATTGGACACATTGGTCCAGCTACTCCATGGCATGTGGGATCTTCCCAGGCCAGGGATCAAACCAGTGCCCCTTGCACTGCAAGACAGACTCTTGACCCACTGGACCACCAGAGAAGCGCTGCAGTTGCTTTTGAGTGCTGTTACCTTTTTTTTTTTTTTTTTAAAGATGTTTTTATTTGTTTATTTGATATGGGTGGCGGTGGGGGGGGGGGGAGCAGGCGGGCCACTTCTATTGGTCCTTCATTTGTCCATTTTCATCCATCTTTGTTCTTTGGGCCTCCCATTGCAGTGGCCTCTATTGTGGCAGAGCACCGGCTCTGGGTGCATGCGCTCCAGAGCTCCGGCTCGGTAATTGGACACATTGGTCCAGCTACTCCATGGCATGTGGGATCTTCCCAGGCCAGGGATCAAACCAGTGCCCCTTGCACTGCAAGACAGACTCTTGACCCACTGGACCACCAGAGAAGCGCTGCAGTTGCTTTTGAGTGCTGTTACCTTTTTTTTTTTTTAAGATTTATTTATTTATTTATTTGAGAGGGGTGGGGTGGGGAGGGAGGGGAGCAGGCGGGCCACTTCTATTGGTCCTTCATTTGTCCATTTTCATCCATCTTTGTTCTTTGGCCCGTGTGGGCCTCCCATCGCGGTGGCCTCTGTTGTCGTAGAGCACAGGCTCTGGGCGCATGTGCTCCAGAGCTCCGGCTCGGTCATTGGACACATCCATCCAGCCGCTCCGTGGCACTTGGGATCTTCCCAGGCCAGGGATCAAATCGGCACCCCCTGCACTGCAAGGCGGTGTTCTTACCCACTGGACCACCAGGGAAGCCCCGAGTGCTGTTATCTTTAATGTCTACCTCCCAGAAGAGGAGAGGAAAAAAAAAAGAGTAGAAAGTGTGCCATCCCTTCAAATTCCTGGACCTTCACTTCATCTAGATGGGGAGAGGCTTGCCACAGTGGAGAGAGGTACAACAACAATGCTTACTTGCCTCATTGTCTCCTTTTCTGTGATCTGAAACAGAGGTCAGTGTTTAGTGCACACAGATCCTTGATAGTTGGAGAACAGGGTCCTTTATGTCCCCCCTGACTCCTGAAAGCTGTGTGCAACTGTTCTGGGCACATATGCATGGCTGCCTGCCATGGGGAGCAGCATAGGGAGCTGCTCCTGTGCTGTCAGCTGAAATTGACCAAAGTTAACCACAGTTTACAGATTAACCCTTCCCCTAGAAATTGTAAGCCTGCAGTAGGCGCCAGAGTTTCAAAATTGTTACACCAGACAAATTCTAGCAGCATACTTGTTGTCTAGGTCGGGAGACATTTCTGATGCTTCCTGTTCTGTCATCTTCCCAGAATCCTCTAATAAAGATATTTTACACTTGAATATATGGAAAGGAAAGCACATTGAATGTTTCAAATGAGAAGATTCTATTTTTTAAAACTATCATTACTTGAAACTTGTAAGATGTCTACGTAATACATTATATACATCATTTACTTTAATCCCATAATGTTGAAAAAGAGGTATTAGTATTCATTTTTACAGATGAAAAAATTGGGCAGAGGAATTCTTTGTAGTATGTCAGTTTTGAAGAGGCCTTCTGTACTTTCTCTTTTTGCCCATACTGCTTAGAATATTGGTTTGACAATAGATTGGGAATAACAGGGGCTTGATTAGAATGAGTGTTTCTTTGTCTTTCTCAGTGATACAGTGATAGACTGTGGTCCTGGGTTTGTAGCCAGTTTTGTTCCTTGAGAACATCCAGGGACTTGAGTTCCTGCTGTTTTATTTTGCCTCCATTCCCTGGGGTTTGACCCTTATCTATGTATTTGAAACTGGTTTACCAGCACCCCTGGAAGCAGAAAATGGAATGGAGACCAAGCACTCACTTTAAGAAGTGAAAATGTTTTTAAGAAGTTGCATACATTACTCTTGCTCATATCCTATCTGCCAGTACTTTGCTCAGTCACATGGCCATGGTGAGGTGAAACAAATGCACTGGTATGTAATCCACATAGGTGGGTATGCGTGCGTACTAAGTTACTTCAGTCGTTTCCGACTCTTTGTGACTGTGGACTGTAGCCCACCAGGCTCCTCTGTCCATGGGTTTCTCCAGGCGAGTATACTGGAGTGGGTTGCCTTGTGCTCCTTCAGGGGATTAAGACCCGTGGATCAAACCTGCTTCTCTTGTCTCTTTCATTGGCAGGTAGGTTCTTTAAAATACGGAGAGAACAGATGGTTATTGGGGATATATTTAGCAATATCTTCTGCTCATCCAGTTCCGCACCTCTCCCCTCTCAAAAACATGTCTTAGCATTCTCTCTACTTAAGGGAGAAAAGTAAGTCTTTGTTGAATAAGAAAGAGAGCCAAGCTAGACTCTGTGGGGAGTCAGTGTTTGTAGTTGTGGGGTGGTTTTGATGGTGAACATCCTTGGAACAGTTCATCTATCCTAGGCACAAACCTGGAGTCCCGGGAGGTAGGTAAGCTGGAGAGGTGCTGACAACAACATTTGACTGCTTTACAATAACCTGCCAAGGGTATTTTTTGTTTCAGCCCAGGTTTAACTAACTTCAGGCCTAAAAATTATTCCATCAAAAATACTTTGTTTTCTAAGATTATAGACACTTGAAGTCAGTGCAAATGTCCTTATTCAGGGATGAGTACATTCTTTACAAATTACATTGTTATTTGGAAAGCAAGTTCTGTTCCAGTCTTTGCCAATGTAAATAGTCCATTTATTAGAAATAAAGAGCCAATATATCTCACCCTTAACTTTAAGTGAAGTAAGCTGAAATTGTTTTGTTCTTGCCAGGACATCAGTATGTACTTTTGACTGCTTTTCTATGCTGTTGGTATTTTGAGTTAGTATGAGTCTTCAAGCTTGTTTACTCTTGCCAGTGAAACCTGAATCAAACACAATAGTCTTCTGTATTAATCTTTTGTGTATGAGGAGAACAAGATATCTAGAGCACATTTTTATTTTCTGGGAGCTTTGTTTCTAGATTTCTTTTGCTCTGTCTGATTGAATGGTCTTTGATTTCCTCTGTGTCAAAAAGAACCAAACCAAGAAGTTTTATAAAGGATTTCGATGCTCCTGAAGTTGTGTTGATGACCTGCAAAAGAAAGGGAAATAGCAATGACTAGGCTGGTTTGATTCCTAACTTTGCTGCTTAAAATTGTGTAAATTTTGGTTAGTCACTTGACCCCTTTGAGACTTACATTCCTTGTCCAAAAAGTAAGAAAAATTCTCTGTACCCCATTGCATTGCTAATAGGCTTAAGTCATAGTTACCCTGCTTATTAACTCTAAATTCTGTGCCTCAATTTCTTCATCAGTAAAATGGGGTAGTAAATACTACCTACTACATAGGGTTTTGTGTTTCTTTTTCTTTTTAATTTTGGCCTCTGTTATTGGTCTTTCATTTATTTATTTTCATCCATCTTAATTCTTTGGCATGTGTGGGCCTCCCATCGCAGTGGCCTCTCTCCTCACAGAGCACCGGCTCTTGAGCGCATGCGCTCCAGAGTGCTGGCTCATAATTGGGCACACCTGTCCAGCTGCTCTGTGGCATGTGGGATCTTCCCATGCCAAGGATTGAACCAGCGCCCCTTGCACTGCGAGGTGGACTTTTTACCCACTGGACCACCAGGGAAGCCCTACATAGGGTTTTTGAGAAGTAATGTTCTTAGAATAGTGCCTGGAGCCACAGTAAACTCTGTAGAAATAGTAGCTTTTGTGGCTATTCTATGAATGTTAGTAGCTTCCTGTGTGCCTTAACCTTGGCTGGGATATTGACACGATGGAGTGGTTGTCCAGTGCAGGCTGGTGTTCATATGGGCTCTGGTGTTTGGAGGGAGCCTGCTCAGAGGCCAAAGCTGCGCTAACTTTTTGAAAACTGCTGGGGATGCATCCGAGAGAATCCAGTGCCATAAAGCTTTGCTGATTAAAGGGAAAAAAAGTAATGGAAATATCTTCTTAGGGACAAAATGCCGTAAATGAGTAAATGGGAATAAACCCAGAAATAGATTGTGGTGAGAATCCATCTAGTGGTAAGTTTTGTTGCTATGTGTAGTTGCTAAGTTGCCCGATTCTTTTGTGACCCCATGGGCTATAGCCTACTAGGCTCCACTGTCTATGAGATTTCCCAGGCAAGAATACAGGAGTGTGTTACCATTTCTTTCTACAGGGGATCTTTCTAACCCAGAGATGGAACCCACATTTCCTGATTGACAGGCAGATTCTTTATCACTTTGTCACCTAGCAAGCCTAAATTTTCTTTTAAAAAAACTCTTATTTTATTTGAGTTTTATTCCTTCTAATCCTTAGTAATATGAACTTCATCCTCCTCCTCATGTGCATAATTTCTTTTCCTTTATCTATGAAACCCTTCTTGAGATCATATTACAGTGATGTACTTCTGCATGTTAGCAGAATATAATGAATAAAATATTTCACAGGGAACTCTGATTAAAGACTGTACTTCAGGAAGATTTCACTTGATAGACTGCCCAGACATGTTCATTTCTTCCGCTCTCCCCCCGACCCCAATCTGATTTCCTCTACTTTTCAAATTAGGAATCTTCAAGGACATTTGGTTCAAGAAACGAGGGCAGCAGTTGATTTTGGAAAACATGTTTTTAGCTCACGAAACTGTGTTGTCATTTCCATTTTAGCCTTCTTTAGTTCTTTGCTTGATCCTGGAAGAAGGTGGAGATTTACAGTCACATTTTATTGGTGCTTTTCTCCATCACACAGATGATAAATTATTGAGAAGCCATTTGGTCTATAAAAATGAAATACACAGCCCATCCCCTTCCAGCATGCTGCTTGGACTGACTCCAACTGCTGTGAATGGCTAGGGCCCTGCAGTCAGAAAAACAAAGTAAATCCCTTATGCATTTTGGGCTTGGTCCTTTGTTGGGGGATAGAGAGGAACAAGGACCTGATGGACTGTTGGCTCCGGATGTTACCATGGGTCGTAGGCAGAGTCAGCTCTTTCATGGCTCCAGAAAGACCCTTTGTGCTGAGTGCTGGAGATGAGAGATTTTGTACCTATAATTTTGCTAGTACTTCTGTTGGACTCCAATCAAATATAATCAAAGCTTTTAGTAATTGACAGGGTTTAAAGTTTTTTTTTTTAAATCATACTTTACAACAGTTAATCTCAGCCCTTTTGTTGCTATGTGTAGTTGCTAGTGCCGATTCTTTGTCCCATGGGCTATAGCCTACTAGGCTCCACTGTCTATGAGATTTCCCAGGCAAGAATACAGGAGTGTGTTACCATTTCTTTCTACAGGGGATCTTTCTAACCCAGAGATGGAACCCACATTTCCTGATTGACAGGCAGATTCTTTATCACTTTGTCACCTAGCAAGCCTAAATTTTCTTTTAAAAAAACTCTTATTTTATTTGAGTTTTATTCCTTCTAATCCTTAGTAATATGAACTTCATCCTCCTCCTCATGTGCATAATTTCTTTTCCTTTATCTATGAAACCCTTCTTGAGATCATATTACAGTGATGTACTTCTGCATGTTAGCAGAATATAATGAATAAAATATTTCACAGGGAACTCTGATTAAAGACTGTACTTCAGGAAGATTTCACTTGATAGACTGCCCAGACATGTTCATTTCTTCCGCTCTCCCCCCGACCCCAATCTGATTTCCTCTACTTTTCAAATTAGGAATCTTCAAGGACATTTGGTTCAAGAAACGAGGGCAGCAGTTGATTTTGGAAAACATGTTTTTAGCTCACGAAACTGTGTTGTCATTTCCATTTTAGCCTTCTTTAGTTCTTTGCTTGATCCTGGAAGAAGGTGGAGATTTACAGTCACATTTTATTGGTGCTTTTCTCCATCACACAGATGATAAATTATTGAGAAGCCATTTGGTCTATAAAAATGAAATACACAGCCCATCCCCTTCCAGCATGCTGCTTGGACTGACTCCAACTGCTGTGAATGGCTAGGGCCCTGCAGTCAGAAAAACAAAGTAAATCCCTTATGCATTTTGGGCTTGGTCCTTTGTTGGGGGATAGAGAGGAACAAGGACCTGATGGACTGTTGGCTCCGGATGTTACCATGGGTCGTAGGCAGAGTCAGCTCTTTCATGGCTCCAGAAAGACCCTTTGTGCTGAGTGCTGGAGATGAGAGATTTTGTACCTATAATTTTGCTAGTACTTCTGTTGGACTCCAATCAAATATAATCAAAGCTTTTAGTAATTGACAGGGTTTAAAGTTTTTTTTTTTTTAAATCATACTTTACAACAGTTAATCTCAGCCCTTATTTGGGTCACATTCTCCTTTGAAACTCTCATATTATAAACCCCCTTTCCTGTCCTCCCACCAATTACATTTATATGCAAATACAAAAAAAGACCCAAGAGTGCTTATGAACCCTCAGCCACCTAACTCTTCAACTCTTTACAGTTCCATGAATCTCTCTTTTAGATTATAATTTCTCTGTGGCTTTCAAAAGCATGTATTGGATAATATTATAATTTATTTTTTTTTGAAATAGAAAATTCATTATTTCACTGTGATCTTGTCTTTTGGGTGATTGTAAAATCAACTGAAATTTTTATTTTATTAAAATTTTTTTCAATAAATGATGGTTCATTTTTTTGATGAAAATTCTTTAGCCATTATAATTATTTCCAGAAAAATTCTCAAGAGAAAAATTTTTAAATAGTAATAAAAACTGTATATTTTTTAAGTCAGTAGAAAAAACAAACAAAAATTACCATTTTTATATTTATTTAAATATAGATACATCATAGTATCTATTTATTTAAAAGTAGAAAATCATCACAGTAAAAATGATTAACAGTATTTGTATTTTCATATAAATTTTATTAGAGTATAGTTGATTCATAGTGTTGTATTAGTCTCATGCATGCAGCAGAGTGATTTAGTTATACATATATTCATTCTTTTTCAGATTCTTAATAAGTTATCACAGACTATAAAGTAGATTCCTGTGCTACACACCAGGTCCTTATTGGTTATCTATCTTATATATAGTAGTGTGTATATGTTAATTGCAAACTCCTGATATAGTCCTCCCCCAGCCACAGTTCTGCTTTGGTAGCCATAAGCAAATTTTGTTTTGTAAATAAGTTCATTTGTATCATTTTTTTAAAAATTAAATTCCACATATGAGTGATATCATATGGTATTTGTCTCTGACTTACTTAGTATAATAATCTCTAGGTCCATCCATATTATGGCAAATGACATTATTTCATTTTTTATAGCTTAGTAATGTTCCATTGTATACATGTACCACATCTTTTTTATTCACCCCGTTGATAGACATTTAGGGTGCTTCCATGTCTTGCTGATAGTAAATAGTGTTGCAGTGAATATCGGGGTGCATCTCTTTTGCCTCCTTAAGTAGGTTGATTTTTTATGTATAGTATAATATCATCTGCAAAGAGTGACAATTTCTCTTCTTTGCCAATTTTGATTCCTCTTTTTTTTCTTCTCTGACAGCCATGACTAGAGTTTCAAAACTATGTTGACTAAAGGTGGTGACAGTGGATATCTTTGTCTTATTCTTGATCCTAGTAGGAATGCTTTCAGCTTTTCACCATTGAGAATAATGTTATCTTTGAGTTTGTCATATATAGAGTTTATTGTGTTGAAGTAAGTTCCCTCTGTGCCCACTTTCTGGAGATGTTTTATCATAAATGTGTTGAATTTTATCAAAGCTTTTTCTGCATCTGTTGAAATGATATATTTTTTCAGTTCTTTAATGTGTACTAATATGATTGATTTGCAGATATTAAAAATCCTTGCATTCCAGGGATACATCCCACTTGATCATGCTGTGTGATTTTTTTAATACACTGTTGGATTTGGCTTACTAGTATTTTGTTGGGGATTTTTGTGTTTGTGGTTGTAAGTCATATTGGCCTGTAATTTTCTTTTTTTGTGTGGTATTTTTGTCTGGTTTTGGTATCATGGTCATTGTGGCATATAGAATGAACCTGGGAGTATTTCTTCCTCTGCAGTTTTTTTTGAAGAGTTTCAAAAGGGTAGGTGTTACGTCTTCTCTAAATGTTTGGTAGAATTAGCTTGTGAAGCCAGCTGGTCCTGGACTTCTTTTTTTTTTATTATTATTTTATTTATTTTGGGCGGGGGTCGGGTTGGAGAGGGAGGGGAGCAGGCGGGCCACTTCTGTTGGTCTTTCCTTTCTCTATGTTCATCCGTCTTTGTTCTTTGGCTCCTGTGGGCCTCCCATCATGGTGGCATCTGTCGTTGCAGAGCGCCGGCTCTGGGCGCATGCGCTCCAGAGCTCCAGCGCTCCAGCTCAGTAATTGGACACATGGGTCCAGCCGCTCCACGGCACGTGGGATCTTCCCAGGCCAGGGCTCGAACTGGCGCCCCTTGCACTGCAAGGCGGTGTCCTTACCCACTGGACCACCAGGGGAAGCCCTGGACTTCTTTTTTGGGGGGTTTTTATTTTATTTTTAAAAACTATATTTTATTTCACTTATTTTGGGCCATGCTTTATCTTTACTACTGCATGCAGATTGTCTGTAGTTAAAGCGAGTAGGGGCTACCCTTCATTGTGGTGTTGGGCCTCTCACTGTTGTGGATTCTGTTGTTGCAGAGCGCAGGCTCTAGGCATGCAGACTTCAGCAGTTGTAGCTTGTGGGCTCGAGAGCACAGGCTCAGTTGTGGCATACGGTATTAATTGCTCTGTGGCATGTGGAATCTTCCCGGACCAGGAATCGAACCAGTATACTGCCCTTACATTGGCAGGCATTATTAACCACTGAGTCACCAGGGTAGTGCCTACTAGAAGTTTTTAAATCACAGTTTCAATTTCAGAACTTTTGATTGGTCATCTCTAGGAAGTAACCATTTGGACTCCAGTAAGATTTTTTCACAGCTGAACAGATCTGCCTCTTTCCATCTTCCATATTTTCCTCTTTCCATATCTACTCTACAGAGTCAGGCTGTGCTTTTCCAAATCGGTCTCATATTTCTTGCTTCCAATGGCTCTCTATATTGCTAGGAAAGATAGGACTGTTATTCTCCTAAATGTCATACTGAGTACAGCAGAATGCGAGGTCCTGATCACTCTTTGCCCAGTGGCCTCTCAGGGTTGTGTCTGCAATGAGTAAACTTGACAAAGAGCAGGTTGTATTTACTTCTTGCTATAAAAGCCGTGGATTTCCCAAACTCAGTGTTCCTCAGCCATATGCAAACCCACTGTGTGCTTCTCAGCTGTATTGTGTCACTTCCATAAGACTTGGGGTCAACACAAATATGCTGAAGCTCCTGCTGCTTGCTGTACCGAGAGCAATGAAGTCTTTGTCTCTGACCTGGTAGTCTAATGTGTGTTTTTTTCCATTGCGCTCCTGTGGGCCTCCCATCTGGCAAGGCGGTGGTCCTCAGCGCTCCAGCTCAGTAATTGGACACATGGGTCCAGCCGCTCCACGGCACGTGGGATCTTCCCAGGCCAGGGCTCGAACTGGCGCCCCTTGCACTGCAAGGCGGTGTCCTTACCCACTGGACCACCAGGGGAAGCCCTGGACTTCTTTTTTGGGGGGTTTTTATTTTATTTTTAAAAACTATATTTTATTTCACTTATTTTGGGCCATGCTTTATCTTTACTACTGCATGCAGATTGTCTGTAGTTAAAGCGAGTAGGGGCTACCCTTCATTGTGGTGTTGGGCCTCTCACTGTTGTGGATTCTGTTGTTGCAGAGCGCAGGCTCTAGGCATGCAGACTTCAGCAGTTGTAGCTTGTGGGCTCGAGAGCACAGGCTCAGTTGTGGCATACGGTATTAATTGCTCTGTGGCATGTGGAATCTTCCCGGACCAGGAATCGAACCAGTATACTGCCCTTACATTGGCAGGCATTATTAACCACTGAGTCACCAGGGTAGTGCCTACTAGAAGTTTTTAAATCACAGTTTCAATTTCAGAACTTTTGATTGGTCATCTCTAGGAAGTAACCATTTGGACTCCAGTAAGATTTTTTCACAGCTGAACAGATCTGCCTCTTTCCATCTTCCATATTTTCCTCTTTCCATATCTACTCTACAGAGTCAGGCTGTGCTTTTCCAAATCGGTCTCATATTTCTTGCTTCCAATGGCTCTCTATATTGCTAGGAAAGATAGGACTGTTATTCTCCTAAATGTCATACTGAGTACAGCAGAATGCGAGGTCCTGATCACTCTTTGCCCAGTGGCCTCTCAGGGTTGTGTCTGCAATGAGTAAACTTGACAAAGAGCAGGTTGTATTTACTTCTTGCTATAAAAGCCGTGGATTTCCCAAACTCAGTGTTCCTCAGCCATATGCAAACCCACTGTGTGCTTCTCAGCTGTATTGTGTCACTTCCATAAGACTTGGGGTCAACACAAATATGCTGAAGCTCCTGCTGCTTGCTGTACCGAGAGCAATGAAGTCTTTGTCTCTGACCTGGTAGTCTAATGTGTGTTTTTAAAAATTTTATTTAATAATCCATGATCTAGCTATTGTATAGAGTGCTGCAATGAACATTGGGGTACACGTGTCTCTTTCAATTTTGATTTCATCAGTGTATACGCCTAATAGTGGGATTGCTGGTTCGTATGGTGCTTCTAGTTTTAGTTTTTTAAGGACTCTCTGTACTGTCTTCCATAGAGGCTGTATCAATTTGCATTCCTACCAGCAATGCAAGAGTGTTCCCTTTTCTCCTAATCCTCTCCAGCATTTATTGTCTGTAGATTTTTTGATGATGGCCATTCTGACTGGTGTGAGGTGATATCTCTTTGTAATTTTGATTTGCATTTCTCTAATAATAACATAGATGTCCATTGACAAATGAATGGATAAAGAAGCTCTGGTGCATATATACAATGGAATATTTCTCAGCTACCAAAAGAAATGCAGAAGATTCAGTCCTAATGAGATGGGTGAATCTAAACCTATTATACACAGTGAAGTAAGTCAAAAAGAGAAGGACAAATACAGTATACTAACATACATATGGAATCTAGTAAGTTCGTACTGATAAATAAACACACAGAGCATTGATGGAAAAACAGTCATAGAGAACAGACTTACGGACATTGGGAAGAAGGAAGAATGGGTGAGAGATATGGAAAGAGCAATATGGAACCTTGTACTATCTTATGTAAAAGAGATAACTATTGTCAATGTGCTGTGGGACTAAGGGATCACACATGGGAGCTATGTGACAGCCTAGAGGGGTGGGATTGAGGGAATGGGATATACATGTGACTAATGTGGAATTATACATATCTGTAAACAACAAAACTCTGTAAAATCAAAAAAAAAAAGGAAAAAAAAGAGAGATTATCTTGTCTTGCTCAATACTATATCCCCATCACCATAAAAGGCAGTGCTTCTCTAGTTGCTGAATAAAATAACATGGCATAGTTAGTCTAAACAAAAAAATATTATTTTAATCATTTTTGACTATACTGGGTATTCATTGCTGCATGTGGGCCTCTCTTCAGTTGTGGTAAGCTGGGGCTTCTCATTTAGTGACTTCTCTAATTGTAGAATATGGGGCTTCAGTTTCAGGGTTCCTGCTCTTAAATTTTATTTAATAATTTTCCATGATCTAGCTATTGTATAGAGTGCTGCAATGAACATTGGGGTACACGTGTCTCTTTCAATTTTGATTTCATCAGTGTATACGCCTAATAGTGGGATTGCTGGTTCGTATGGTGCTTCTAGTTTTAGTTTTTTAAGGACTCTCTGTACTGTCTTCCATAGAGGCTGTATCAATTTGCATTCCTACCAGCAATGCAAGAGTGTTCCCTTTTCTCCTAATCCTCTCCAGCATTTATTGTCTGTAGATTTTTTGATGATGGCCATTCTGACTGGTGTGAGGTGATATCTCTTTGTAATTTTGATTTGCATTTCTCTAATAATAACATAGATGTCCATTGACAAATGAATGGATAAAGAAGCTCTGGTGCATATATACAATGGAATATTTCTCAGCTACCAAAAGAAATGCAGAAGATTCAGTCCTAATGAGATGGGTGAATCTAAACCTATTATACACAGTGAAGTAAGTCAAAAAGAGAAGGACAAATACAGTATACTAACATACATATGGAATCTAGTAAGTTCGTACTGATAAATAAACACACAGAGCATTGATGGAAAAACAGTCATAGAGAACAGACTTACGGACATTGGGAAGAAGGAAGAATGGGTGAGAGATATGGAAAGAGCAATATGGAACCTTGTACTATCTTATGTAAAAGAGATAACTATTGTCAATGTGCTGTGGGACTAAGGGATCACACATGGGAGCTATGTGACAGCCTAGAGGGGTGGGATTGAGGGAATGGGATATACATGTGACTAATGTGGAATTATACATATCTGTAAACAACAAAACTCTGTAAAATCAAAAAAAAAAAGGAAAAAAAAGAGAGATTATCTTGTCTTGCTCAATACTATATCCCCATCACCATAAAAGGCAGTGCTTCTCTAGTTGCTGAATAAAATAACATGGCATAGTTAGTCTAAACAAAAAAATATTATTTTAATCATTTTTGACTATACTGGGTATTCATTGCTGCATGTGGGCCTCTCTTCAGTTGTGGTAAGCTGGGGCTTCTCATTTAGTGACTTCTCTAATTGTAGAATATGGGCTCTAAGGCTCAGTAGTTCCAGCTCATTTACCTCAGAGCATGGGTTCGGTAATTGTGGTACACGGACTTAGTTGCCCTGTAGTTGTGGAATCTTCCCAGATCATGGATTGAACCCATGTCCTCTGCATTGATAGTCAAATTCTTATCTGCTAAGCCATCAGAGGAGTCCTAGTGTGTTTTCATTTCAGTTATTATATTGTTCATCTATGTTTCATCTTTAAATCCTCTCACTTTCATACATCTTTGGTATCTTTTCTGTCTGTGCCACATTCTTTATCTGAGATCTTAGATTATTTTTTATTATAATTGCTCAAAATTCTTCTTCAGAAAGGTTGCCTGTCATCACTTCATTTAGTTCTTTTGGTTTTTTATTTTGTTCCTTTGTCTGGATTGTATTTCTCTGCCATCTTATTTTGTCTACTTTCTGTGTGGGTGGTCTCCTTGCCACTGACTTCAGTGTTCTTCTTGCTTCTGGAGTCTGCCCCCTGGTGGGTGAGTTTGGTCCTGGAGCTTGTGCAGGCTTCCTGGTGAGAGGGACTGGTGCCTGCTGACTGGCGGGTGGAGCAGGGTCTTGTCTCTCTGGTGACTAAGGCTACATCAAGGATTATTTTTAGAGGTGGTTGTGAGTTCATTATGATTTTAGGCAGCATGTCTGCTGATGGGTGGCCCTGTGTTACTCTCCTGCTGGTTGTTTGGCCTGAAGCATTCCAGCACTGGGGCCTGCCTGTTGTTGGGTGGGACCAGGTCTTGGTGCCACAGTGGCAAACTCTGGGAGAGCTCCTGCAGGTCTGTACTCTCTAGGACTTCTGCCACCAATGTTCTTGCATCAGCAGTGAGCCACAGCTGACCCTGGCCTCCCCAGGATACCCTGCAAAGACTTGCTGGTAGTCCCAGCTCAGGCTTGTATGGCATTACTGGTTTGTGCTGGGTCTCCATATACGTGACACCTTGTATGCTCCCTCCAAGAGCAGAGTTTCTGTTTCTTAGTCCTTGGAGCTCCTGCATTTATGGCCCACGGGCCTCCAAACTGAAATGTTCTGAGGGTTCCTCCTCCTGCTGCCAGACCCTCAGGCTGGGGAGCCTGCACTGGGGCTCAAAACTTCTAGTTTTATGGGAGAACTTGTGTGATATAATTATTTTCCATTTTGTGAGGCACCCACTTGATGGGTATAGGAGTTGATTATGTCACAGAAGTTTTCATCCTGTCATGTGCTGACGCTTCTTTGTCTTGAGGGTAGAGTATCTTTTTTGGTAAGTTCTAATCTTTTTTGTCAGGGATTGTTCAGCAGTCGTGATTTTCATGTTTTCATGAGATGAACCGTGATTAGGTCCTTCTACTTTACCATCTTTTCTAGAATTGAGTGGTTTCTTTTGCTTTGGATGCTTTCTGTCTCTTTCCTCAGCGTGTGCTGGCTGTTATCCCCTTGTATGGAGTGTGCAGGTGCAGCAGCCCTTGCGCACTCTCAGGACAGTGTGGGCAGCCCCTGGCACCTGCTCTCGGGTCTCCTAGGGGAACGTTCTGTTTGTGCGCTCCTGGAACAGCAAGGGCAGTCATCGCTGCCTATCCATGGGGCCTGTAGCAGCACCCTGTGTCTGCCTCTGGTAACTCCTGTTACCTAGGAGTGCTCACCAGGAAAGAAGCCTTAATGGTGGTTCCATCCCTCTCATTGTGTGCTGTCCCAGTGATGGCACCTTGCCTCACTGGCGAACCCCAGGTTCTGCTGAATATACCCTCAGTTGCTATAGTTCAGCCTCTTCAGGCTCCCTCCACAGGGCCAGGTCTGGTCCTTTCCTTGAGTCTGACCTCTGAAGCTTGCACGCTTGAGCACCCAGCCCTCACCCACAGTGACAGACAAGAGTCTCAGGCCAGGGAGACCAGGGCAGTGGTGCCAACCTTTTATGCAGGTTGCTCTTCATTTTGCCTTTCACAAACCAGTTACTGTATTCTCCTCGTAGGCCTCAAAGTTGCCCTCTGGCCAGGCTGATCTCCCTGCTGGTGAGGTGACTCCCCAGCGTGTGGGAACATTCCTTCCTTAACAACTCTCTCCCTGGGGCAGAGATCCCATCCCACTTCCTTTCTCTTTTTCTTCTTGTCCCATCTGATTTTGTGGGGATTTTGCTTTCTTTTCTTTTTGGCTGTGATTTATGGCTTGTGGGATGTTAGTTTCCTGATCAGGGATTGAACCCATGCCATCACCGCACTGAAAGTGTTGAGCCCTAACCATTGAAGTGGCAGGGAATTCCACATGGATATTTTCTTGACATTTTGGAAGTCTTAGGTCTTCTGCTGACATTCAATAGATGTTCTGTGTGAATTGTTCCAACTTGTAGATGTGTTTTTAATGTCTTTATGGGAAAAGGTGACCTTCCCATCCTATTCCTCTTCAATATTGATTGCCATCCAGCTAAGGTTAAAAAAAAAATCCAGCTAAGGTTAAAATTTTCATTTTATGACAACTTTCTTGCTGTATTCTTAGTATTCTAATGCATTTAGAGTCACAAACAGCTATTGCATATCCTAAAATCTATACGATTTTTTTTTTTTACTAAAATCCAGGAAATTCCTGGTTTAGTTTTTCTCCAACTTAAATTTGAATAAATTTGAACTACTCTGCGTGAAGTGTAATATACTGTCAGTTAACCTGTTCACCTGATTATCTTATTTTCTAACAATATATTAAAAGTTTTATAAAAACCACAATTGTCCAGATATGTTTGGTATATAGCTGCTAACTTGTTTGAACTGGGGCTGTGAAGGATTCCTTGCTACCTGGTAATCTTCTGCATACTTGCATGACATTGATAGAATCATCAGTATGATTTCTAGAAGATGATTTGTCATTGGCAAGCAGTTATGCCTGTCTAAGTCTATCTTCTTATTATCAGGCAGGAAATATTTCTCCACTTAGGTGCTTCATTCTTCAACTTATTATTATTATTATTTTTGTCATATACTTGGCTGCCTTCAGACATCCTCTGTTCTTTGCTGTTGCTGTGTTGATCTGTTGTAGGCCATCAGCTCCCTCTCCATCTTGCTAAGAACAGTGTTATCAGTGCTTGGTGAGCAAACCAGTGAGATACCTCATCCCTTTGTGCGTGACTGTCATAATGGTCTTGGGTGGCCTTGGCCTGTAGCAGCTTGAAGCAGGGCTTCAGTTCCCAGCCAGACTAGACCAATGGTCAGTGACAAGGCCCTGTCCCTTCAGCTTTGCAGAAAAGAACCCCCAACAAGCGTTTATTAGGAGGGAAAAGAGTACAATATGTGTGATGGACATACGGGTCAATTCAGAGAGTTGCGCCCTTCTGGTAGTTTGAATCACTTTTATGCAGCATTTCTTCCAGGTTTCCTTTATCCAGTCATCTTGCTTTGCCTGGTTCTTAGTCAGTATTTGGTTTATCTCAGGGTTCTCCCATGTGTGCTGTGCATTTCTAAGCCAAGATGGATTCTGGTGAAGAGCGTTATGGGTAGTTGCATCACTTAGCATGAGATGAAACCCTCTATCTTTTGACCTCCAAGGAGCCTTTCTGCACCTGTGTAGTCAGGGAGGTCACCTTAACTTTGAGAATGAAGAATGTGTGGTCTTTTGTCTGGGCAAGGCCTGGCCTCCTCCATCATCTTGCTATTGTGGAGTTTCTGTCCATAGGAGAAAAACTGTTCAGTCTGGGGTCCATCTCTCTCCTGCCTCAATAAATCTATTGGTCACCATTCTTTTGGCACAATTACAATCTCCAGATCAGTCACATGGGAACTGTGTTTTGCGTGATATCAAGTTGTTTAACTTCTAGTTTTCGTGAACTAAGGATGCCTGTCTCTTTCTGTAGCTGAGCTGACTTAGTGAATAAGTTCATGACCTATGATCCTGCGCTTTGGGCTTAGGGTAGATGTGAGTTTAAGTCTCAGCTGTAACACCAAATAGTTCTGTATTAAGCTCACGCTACCTCTTTTGCTGGGTTATTCTAGGATTAAAGATAGTTATATGTAAAGCACATGCTGGATACTTAATAAATTGTAGCTCTTATTATTATGACCTTCTAGCCATAAAAGGGGAACTAAAGGTTTTTCTGTTTGATTTGCACAAATGTAAACTAACAATATTTGATGTAGGGCTGAGAGAGCCCATCATGGTAAGTGAGACAGAAGGAAGACAAGAGCCAATGCCAAGTGCAAATGTAGTTCTTATTTTGCAGCAGTGCCTCCTTGGAAATGCGCAGTGCAGACTTTAAAGGCTCGATCACCCAAGGTGAAAGCTTCTGATACTTAGAAAAAAGACAGGTAAGGTGAGGAAATCATTAGCTACAAGTAGAAGTTCTCACTGGTTTAAAACAAACACTCCAATCT
Source organism: Tragulus kanchil (assembly GCA_022376925.1). Taxonomy (NCBI): domain Eukaryota; kingdom Metazoa; phylum Chordata; class Mammalia; order Artiodactyla; family Tragulidae; genus Tragulus; species Tragulus kanchil. The sequence goes on along the minus strand of JAIOJX010000005.1, from coordinate 90,533,310 downwards.
GATTGTTTACCTGTGAGTGTAAATTGATTGCCTATGGTGGTTATACATTTAGGGAGAAGATTGTTTCTTAATATTTTGCAGCTTTACAGAAGACATAAGAAAGATAGATATTTAGTTTTCCTGAGTGGAAAAAAAACATTATAATACTCTTATCACAGTGTCATTCTAATTGAGGTTTAGGGTTGACTACTTGGTCCCTGAGTCTCCCCTGCTTTGGTAGGTAGAGTCTATCTCTCTGTACTTCTCACATGAGGTTGATTATAACAAAGACTTGTGTCTAGTCCTCATTGACACACTGTCCATACCTTGAAGAGTAGACTCAATATCAGGTCTTGGAAATATTTTGAGCATTTCTTGTATGAACTTGCATATGAGCAAGCTGTGTGAACCTGTTTTTACTGTGTCACATATCTGGAAAAGAAAGGTGCACCATGGACTGTGTGGGCTGAAATAAGACTCGAAACTATGACCCTGCTGCACATTTTTGGGTTTTTTTTAAAAATTTTATTTAAAAAAAATGTTCCCCATCATGTCTCTTTTATTATTATATTTATTTTCATCCATCTTTTTAAATTCTTTGGCATGTGTGGACCTCCTATTACAGTGGCCTCTCTCGTTGCAGAACACCGGCTTTGGACGCATGCTCCCCAGAGCGCTGGTTTGTAATTGGGCACACCAGCCCAGCTACTCCACAGCACATGGGATCTTCCTGAGCCAGGGATCAAACCATTGCCCCTTGCCTTGCTCGGTGGACTCTCTACCCACTGGACCACCAGGGAAGCCCGCCTGCTGTATGTTTAAATTAGGTATACCTGTTGTTGTTGTTTTTTGTAGGTGTAAATTGGCTCAGTAACACTTACTGCCAAAAATCTAGGTTCCTTCTTTAGTCATGGCTGTTTTATTTAGTGTTTGCTTAATTTTGACCTGTTGGAAAGGAGATTGGTACAGGGCCTTTAGACCAGGCTGGACTGTTGCATTAACCTTGACCGTGAGCCCTGTGCCAAACTCATTTCAGAGGACCAGGACAAGCTGGTTTCACACAGGCAACTCAGTTCCTTTCTGAAAACCTGAAATGCTAAGGGCTTTTGCTGCCCAATCTACTGCAGATGGCTTCTTTCATTCTCAAACTGCTCTGTAGTGGGCCCAGGTGCAGTGTCTCTCCAGGATGTCAGTGTCAGTTAGCTTATTAGTGAGCATCTGCCAAGATCTTTGCATATGACTATGCTTGTTGAACAGGTTGAACAATGTTTGCTGTCCCTGGAGTTGAGTACTGTGGCTTGTACAACTGTGATAAAAGAGGCCTGATACCTGCTTTAAATGTGGAATGCAGGGGTTTGGAATTCCCTTTCTTATGGTAACTGTGTTTCAAGCCTTGGCTTATTTGTCAGAGAAAGGTGGTCTGGCCTTGAGTTTCTGCTGAATAGAAGCAGGTGGGAGTCCTTGCTGTAAAAATTCTGGGAAATGTGCTGTATGTCTGTCTTCGGTGCTGGGTTCCAGAAACCTTGCGCCATCAGTAATAGTATGGTCCAGACTCAGGCAAGCTGCTGAGATGCTGCAGCTTTCCGCACAACTTCCCTCCTTGGGCCCTGCAGGAGTTCCAGCCAAAATGCACATTGATAGAGTGGATATTGGTGGGGGATGAAGCTGGCTTTTAAATTCTTTGGCATGTGTGGACCTCCTATTACAGTGGCCTCTCTCGTTGCAGAACACCGGCTTTGGACGCATGCTCCCCAGAGCGCTGGTTTGTAATTGGGCACACCAGCCCAGCTACTCCACAGCACATGGGATCTTCCTGAGCCAGGGATCAAACCATTGCCCCTTGCCTTGCTCGGTGGACTCTCTACCCACTGGACCACCAGGGAAGCCCGCCTGCTGTATGTTTAAATTAGGTATACCTGTTGTTGTTGTTTTTTGTAGGTGTAAATTGGCTCAGTAACACTTACTGCCAAAAATCTAGGTTCCTTCTTTAGTCATGGCTGTTTTATTTAGTGTTTGCTTAATTTTGACCTGTTGGAAAGGAGATTGGTACAGGGCCTTTAGACCAGGCTGGACTGTTGCATTAACCTTGACCGTGAGCCCTGTGCCAAACTCATTTCAGAGGACCAGGACAAGCTGGTTTCACACAGGCAACTCAGTTCCTTTCTGAAAAACTGAAATGCTAAGGGCTTTTGCTGCCCAATCTACTGCAGATGGCTTCTTTCATTCTCAAACTGCTCTGTAGTGGGCCCAGGTGCAGTGTCTCTCCAGGATGTCAGTGTCAGTTAGCTTATTAGTGAGCATCTGCCAAGATCTTTGCATATGACTATGCTTGTTGAACAGGTTGAACAATGTTTGCTGTCCCTGGAGTTGAGTACTGTGGCTTGTACAACTGTGATAAAAGAGGCCTGATACCTGCTTTAAATGTGGAATGCAGGGGTTTGGAATTCCCTTTCTTATGGTAACTGTGTTTCAAGCCTTGGCTTATTTGTCAGAGAAAGGTGGTCTGGCCTTGAGTTTCTGCTGAATAGAAGCAGGTGGGAGTCCTTGCTGTAAAAATTCTGGGAAATGTGCTGTATGTCTGTCTTCGGTGCTGGGTTCCAGAAACCTTGCGCCATCAGTAATAGTATGGTCCAGACTCAGGACGAAGCTGCTGAGATGCTGCAGCTTTCCGCACAACTTCCCCTCCTTGGGCCCTGCAGGAGTTAGACGACAAGGCCCCTAAACTGCACATTGATAGAGTGGATATTGGTGGGGGGATGAAGCTGGCTTGGGCATCTCTGATCAGAGCTGGCCCCAGGCAAGGCTGCCCTGGAACTGGTTTGCTTCCAGCGTCTCTCCATCTGCTGTTCCAGAAGTGGGTGTTTAGGTTAGAAGACACAGAAAATCACCTTAAATGGATTAAATAAAAATAAAGAGAATCTATTGGCTCATTTTACTGAAAAGCATATCAATATAACTGGCCTCCAGTGGTCAAATGATGATGTTAGAGTCTAGTCTCTTTCTCTCTCCTCCCTTGCACCGGCCCCCGCTCCCAGCTCTGCTTTCCTCTGTGTTGTCCTTGTTCCCAGGCAGGTAATCTACATCTGCTGGTCTCCAGCTTCTCTAAGCATATATCCCACAGGCTTAGTAGTTCCAGAAGAAAGGAGCAAGGAGCCGGAAAGCTCTAAACAATCAAATAAACAGACTCACACCAAACCAAACTGAAAATGTAAAAATAAGACTACACACACACACACACACACACACACCCCAAAGCATTAGATCTCCATGGTCTGATTAGCGTTAGGTGGACTCCATGGTCTGGTTAGTGTCATGGGTTAATCTCTGTGCCAGTGTTTTAGCCAAGGGAATGGAATCCTCTGAGATTGACTAGGCTAGGATCACATGTTCGTAGAGGTTAGGGAATGTCTGTCCTCAGACAAATATGTTCTGAGAGGGGGGAGATTAGTTCTCAGAGAAAAATCAAGATGCTGTCACTGGAAGGAGAAGGCAGAGTGTTTGGGCGGGAAAACAGGAGCTGTCAGATGGGCCTTTCACCTCTCCCTTCCTGCGTCTACCATACAGAATGGGCTGTGGGCTCTTCACAGTAGCCTTGCTTTTCCTGAGATATATCTCCACTTTGGAGTAACCCCTAACATTTATTAAATGCTTATACTGCATTTACCAAAATTTAAAGGTTTAAAAGATTTACCAAGATTTAAAAAGAAAACAGAAACTTTGAACAAGCCAATCACTTTGAACAAGCCAATCACAAGCTCAGAAATCGACGCTGTGATCAAAAATCTACCCAAAAATAAAAGCCCAGGGCCAGATGGTTTCACAAGTGAATTCTACCAAACATTTAAAGAAGAGCTAATGCCTGTCCTTCTAAAACTCTTCCAAACAATTGCACAGGAAGGAACACTTCCAAACACATTCTACGAGGCCACCATCACCCTGATACCAAAGCCAGGCAAAGACATCACAAAAAAAGAAAGTTATAGGCCAATTTCACTGATGAATCTAGATGCCAAAATACTCAACAAAATCCTAGCAAACAGAATTCAACTTCACATCAAAAAGCTCATTCATCACGATCAAGTTGGGTTCATTCCAGGCATGCAAGGATTCTTCAATATCCGCAAATCAATCAATGTGATACACCATATCAACAAATTGAGAGACAAAAATCACATGATCATCTCAATAAATGCAGAAAAAGCCTTTGACAAAGTATAGCATCCATTTATGATAAAAACTCTTCAAAAAATGGGCATAGAAGGAACTTATCTTAACATAGTGAAAGCCATCTATGAGAAGCCCACAGCAAATATTATCCTCAATGGTGAAAAACTGAAAGCATTCCCTCTAAGATCAGGAACAAGACAAGGATGTCCACTTTCACCACTCTTATTCAATATAGTCCTGGAAGTCCTAGCAATAGCAATAAGAGAAGAGAAAGAAATCAAAGGAATCCAGATTGGAAAAGAAGAAGTCAAACTCTCTCTATTTGCAGATGACATGATATTATACATAGATAATCCCAAAGACACTATTACAAAACTACTAGAGTTAATCAGTGAATTCAGCAAAGTCACAGGATACAAAATCAATATACAGAAATCACTGGCATTCCTATACACAAACAAGGAAAAATCAGAAAATGAAATCAAAGAGGCAATCCCTTTCACCACTGCAACCAAAAGAATCAAATATCTAGGAATAAACCTACCCAAAGAAACAAAAGAACTGTACACAGAAAATTACAAGACACTCATGAGAGACATTAAAGAAGAGTTAAACAGATGGAGAAATATTCCATGTTCCTGGGTCAGAAGAATCAATATTGTGAAAATGACCATACTACCAAACTACCAAACATACTACCATACTGTCATCTATAGATTCAATGCGATCCCTATCAAACTTCCAATAACATTCTTCACAGAACTAGACCAAAGAATAACACAGTTCATATGGAAACACAAAAGACCTCGAATTGCACAGGAAGGAACACTTCCAAACACATTCTATGAGGCCACCATCACCCTGATACCAAAGCCAGGCAAAGACATCACAAAAAAAGAAAGTTATAGGCCAATTTCACTGATGAATCTAGATGCCAAAATACTCAACAAAATCCTAGCAAACAGAATTCAACTTCACATCAAAAAGCTCATTCATCACGATCAAGTTGGGTTCATTCCAGGCATGCAAGGATTCTTCAATATCCGCAAATCAATCAATGTGATACACCATATCAACAAATTGAGAGACAAAAATCACATGATCATCTCAATAAATGCAGAAAAAGCCTTTGACAAAGTATAGCATCCATTTATGATAAAAACTCTTCAAAAAATGGGCATAGAAGGAACTTATCTTAACATAGTGAAAGCCATCTATGAGAAGCCCACAGCAAATATTATCCTCAATGGTGAAAAACTGAAAGCATTCCCTCTAAGATCAGGAACAAGACAAGGATGTCCACTTTCACCACTCTTATTCAATATAGTCCTGGAAGTCCTAGCAATGGCAATAAGAGAAGAGAAAGAAATCAAAGGAATCCAGATTGGAAAAGAAGAAGTCAAACTCTCTCTATTTGCAGATGACATGATATTATACATAGATAATCCCAAAGACACTATTACAAAACTACTAGAGTTAATCAGTGAATTCAGCAAAGTCACAGGATACAAAATCAATATACAGAAATCACTGGCATTCCTATACACAAACAAGGAAAAATCAGAAAATGAAATCAAAGAGGCAATCCCTTTCACCACTGCAACCAAAAGAATCAAATATCTAGGAATAAACCTACCCAAAGAAACAAAAGAACTGTACACAGAAAATTACAAGACACTCATGAGAGACATTAAAGAAGAGTTAAACAGATGGAGAAATATTCCATGTTCCTGGGTCAGAAGAATCAATATTGTGAAAATGACCATACTACCAAACTACCAAACATACTACCATACTGTCATCTATAGATTCAATGCGATCCCTATCAAACTTCCAATAACATTCTTCACAGAACTAGACCAAAGAATAACACAGTTCATATGGAAACACAAAAGACCTCGAATAGACAAAGCAATCCTGAGGAAGAAGAATGGAGCTGGAGGGATCAGCCTCCCCAACTTCAGACTCTACTACAAAGCAACAGTCCTCAAGACAGTATGGTACTGGCACAAAAACAGAAATATCGACCGATGGAACAAGATCGAGAACCCAGAGATAAAGCCACGCACCTATGGGTACCTTATTTTTGACAAAGGAGGTGAACATATAAAATGGGACAAAGACAGCCTCTTCAACAAATGGTGCTGGGAAAATTGGACAGCTACATCCAAAAAAATGAAGCTGGAACATTCTCTGACACCATACACTAAGATCAACTCAAAATGGATTAAAGACTTAAATGTAAGGCCAGAAACCATCAAACTCCTAGAGGAGAATGTAGGCAACACACTCAAGGACATCAATCAAAGCAAGATCTTCTCTGACCCACCTACTAGAATACTGGAACTCAAAAGAAAAATGAACATGTGGGACCTAATGAAACTTAGAAGCTTTTGTACAGCAAAAGAAATCACAAAAAAGCTGAACAGACAGCCTACAGAGTGGGAGAAAATCATAGCAAATGAAACAACAGACAAAGAATTCATCTCCAAAATCTACAAGCAACACAGACAACTCAGCACTGGAAAAACGAACAACCCAATGAAAAAATGGGAAAAGGACCTAAACAGACACCTCTCCAATGATGACATACAGATGGCCCAAAAGCACATGAAACGATGCTCAACTTCACTAATAATTAGAGAAATGCAAATCAAAACTACAATGAGATATCAACCTCAAACCCATCAGAATGGCCGTCATCCACAAATCGACAGACAATAAATGCTGGAGAGGGTGCGGAGAAAAGGGAACCCTCCTGCATTGCTGGTGGGAATGTCAATTGATACAGCCTCTATGGAAGACAGTCTGGAGATTCCTTAAAAAACTAAAACTAGAAGCACCATACGACCCAGCAATCCCACTCTTAGGCTTATACCCTGATGAAATCAAAACTGAAAGAAGCACCTGTACCCCAATGTTCACTGCAGCTCTCTATACAATAGCTAGAACATGGAAGGAACCTAGATGCCCATCGACGAACGAATGGATCCAAAAGCCCTGGTACATATATGCAATGGAATACTACACAGCTGTAAAGAGACATGCAGAAGAATCAACCCTAATGAGGTGGCTGGATCTAGAACATATCATCAAAAGTGAAGTCAGTCAGAAAGAGAAGGACAAATACAGTATATTACCACATATATATGGAATCTGGCAGGATGGTGATGATGGCACACGCAGTGAAGCAACAGAAAGTCAGACATGGACAGTGGACATATGGATATTGTGGGGAAGGAACAGTGGGTGAGAGGCGTAAAGGAAGTAGCATGAAGGCCTGTACTATCATAAGTGAAGAAAATAGCTCTAGTCATTGTTCTGTGAGAAAAGGGGATCCTTCAGGGGTGCTGTGTGATGGTCGGGAGGGGTGGGATGGGGGGATATACATATGACTAATCTGGGAACATCCATATCTGTAAACAACAAAACTCTGTAAAAGTTAAAAGCAAAATAAAGGTTTAAAAAAAAAAAAAACAAAAAGTCTTACAATATCAAGCCTTAACAAATATGTTTCTGCCCTGACTTATACTTGACCTTTTTTTTTTTAAGGACAAGGTTTTTAATTTATTTATTTACTTATTTTTAATTTTGGGGGGGTAGGGGTGGTTGGGAAGGGATGGGGGCAGGCGGGCCATTTCTATTGGTCTTTCATTTATCTGTTTTCATTCATCTTTGTTCTTTGGCCTGTGTGGGCCTCCCATCGCAGTGGCTTCTGTTGTCGCAGAGCACTGGCTCTGGGCGTGTGCGCTCCAGAGCTCCGACTCGGTAATTGGACATATGGGTCCAGCTGCTCCACGGCACGTGGGATCTTCCCAGGCCAGGGATCGAACCAGTGCCCCTCGCACTGCAAGGCGGTGTCCTTACCCACTGGACCACCAGGGAAGCCCGACATTTTTTTTTAATATCACATTTTATTCTGTTGACATCCATTTCCATTTAAAATTGTCTTCTCTGCTGACTTTTAGGACACTACGGCCTCCTTGTTCTCTTTCTCCTTGATCCTCAGAGATCTTTCCGTGGCAGCATACCAGGTAACTGCTAACATTTCTCAGCTCTAATTCTTGGTCAGCCCTTTGATCCAGCATCTCTGTCTCCCCTGTTCCTTCAGTTAGGGCCTCCTTATCTTGAATTTGTGATGCTGCCGTCCTTTCTTCTTTTTTGTTTTACTTTTGGCTGCCCTGGGTCCTCGTTATCTTGTGCAGCACAGGCTTTCTGTAGTTGTGCAAAGCAGGGGTTACTCTCTAGTTGTGGTACGTGGGCTTCTCATTGCGGTGGCTTCTCTTGTTGCAGAACACAGGCTCTTGTATGCTCGTTTCAGTAGTTGTGACTCCTGGCTCCAGAGCTCAGGCTTCGTTGTTGAAAGGCAGGGGCCTAGTTGCTCCACAGCATGTGAAACTGTCCCGGACCAGGGATCAAACCTGTGTCGCCTGCATTGGCAGGCGGATTCTTATCCACAGAGCTACCAGGGAAGTCCTGTCATCTTTTCTGCTGTCTCTCTTTGCTTGCAGTTTTATGCTTCTCGAATCTCTTCACCTGACTGCTTCTAAATCCTCCTAGGTCCCTGTTTGAATGCCCTCTTTTGCTTCCCACTATACGGTCACAAGAGGCCCTCCATTCATTTTCCTTAGCATGGCTCCTTATACTTGACCTTTTTTTTAAGGACAAGTTTTTTAATTTATTTTTTTACTTATTTTTAATTTTGGGGGGGTAGGGGTGGTTGGGAAGGGATGGGGGCAGGCGGGCCATTTCTATTGGTCTTTCATTTATCTGTTTTCATTCATCTTTGTTCTTTGGCCTGTGTGGGCCTCCCATCGCAGTGGCTTCTGTTGTCGCAGAGCACTGGCTCTGGGCGTGTGCGCTCCAGAGCTCCGACTCGGTAATTGGACATATGGGTCCAGCTGCTCCACGGCACGTGGGATCTTCCCAGGCCAGGGATCGAACCAGTGCCCCTCGCACTGCAAGGCGGTGTCCTTACCCACTGGACCACCAGGGAAGCCCGACATTTTTTTTTAATATCACATTTTATTCTGTTGACATCCATTTCCATTTAAAATTGTCTTCTCTGCTGACTTTTAGGACACTACGGCCTCCTTGTTCTCTTTCTCCTTGATCCTCAGAGATCTTTCCGTGGCAGCATACCAGGTAACTGCTAACATTTCTCAGCTCTAATTCTTGGTCAGCCCTTTGATCCAGCATCTCTGTCTCCCCTGTTCCTTCAGTTAGGGCCTCCTTATCTTGAATTTGTGATGCTGCCGTCCTTTCTTCTTTTTTGTTTTACTTTTGGCTGCCCTGGGTCCTCGTTATCTTGTGCAGCACAGGCTTTCTGTAGTTGTGCAAAGCAGGGGTTACTCTCTAGTTGTGGTACGTGGGCTTCTCATTGCGGTGGCTTCTCTTGTTGCAGAACACAGGCTCTTGTATGCTCGTTTCAGTAGTTGTGACTCCTGGCTCCAGAGCTCAGGCTTCGTTGTTGAAAGGCAGGGGCCTAGTTGCTCCACAGCATGTGAAACTGTCCCGGACCAGGGATCAAACCTGTGTCGCCTGCATTGGCAGGCGGATTCTTATCCACAGAGCTACCAGGGAAGTCCTGTCATCTTTTCTGCTGTCTCTCTTTGCTTGCAGTTTTATGCTTCTCGAATCTCTTCACCTGACTGCTTCTAAATCCTCCTAGGTCCCTGTTTGAATGCCCTCTTTTGCTTCCCACTATACGGTCACAAGAGGCCCTCCATTCATTTTCCTTAGCATCTGGCTCTTGTCTCCTTTCTTCCTTGATTCCCTCTGAATTTGTATCATGACAGACATTTTGTGGATGCCATGCTCTGATTATCTCAATTCTGCATGCTTTTGCACATGATATCAACTTGGGCTGAGATTCTCTTCTCCTTACATATCTGCATGGGATTCTCCTATTGATCTTTCACAACCTTCTTCAGGCATCGTGTTCTCTTGGAAACTTCTTGTAACACCCTTACCACCCTACTCTTGGCAGAACAAATCACTTTCAATTTTGTATTAATTTGTACATATTTTATTCAGTTTATGCACTTTATTTACATCCATGCTTTCAAAAAAACAGTTTGCCTTTGGGCAGGGTCTGCACTGAGTCAGTCTCTGTCACACAACATGGTACACACATGACTGCTTCACAGTCTCCGTTGTCTTCCTGGCCACTGAATGTGTTTGAGTTTCTGTCCAAACCTTAAATAAACATTTAGTATATAAGCTTCAGGGTAGTAACATTTATGTCTTATTCACTATGCTTATCACGTACTAAGTTCTCAGTGGATAAATAGATGGGGGAATGGATGAGCGAATCCAGAGGGTTGTCCAGAAGCACCTCAGTTTTTGTGTGTGTAGACCCTGTCATCACAGCCACTCCGAGGACAAGCTGCAAGTTAGGTGGGTTTCCTGTGGCCACCTCACCTCTAAAAGGCAAAACCTTGGACTAGAATGTGAATTTTTTTTTCCTTTGACGACTCATGCTAAGGCTCATCTTATCACAGAACTTGAACTAAATCACTCATCATTTCTTGGAGAGATTTTGGAGTTTTTTTTTTTTTTAACCTTAGCCAGTAACATGTCAAGGTTTCAGCATTGTACATTGGTAGTCCTTACATCTAAATCTCAACAAAACAAATTCAGGATAGTTGAAAAACAAATTACAGAAATCCTATGGATTAGGAGAGACTTTTTATACCTCTCTTCACACTACCAAGAATGAATGAAATTGCATAGGAAGAAGGAGAGAGAAAAACATAGGATGTGAGCAAAAAGAGTAACAGAAATAATAGGAACCATTTTATTCCTTCCAGCACCTCACTGTCCCAATCTCCTAAGGTCTTTCTGATCTTTCTTTTCCTGCATCCAAACATATCTGTTGACTCTGTGCCTTTTGTTGTTAGCCTCTCTAAGTGTTCTCTGAGGAAGGAGTGTATGAACCTTAAATGCAAAAAGAATAGTTTCTATGGGAAACCTGTATATTTTAGGGGCACTGCCCCATCTCCCAGCCTCCTTCTGTTTGTTGAATCTGGTAGAAGGTAGAAAACACCTGTTGGGAAAATTGAGAAGTTTATATCCTTTTGACTCCAGGGCACTAGGATGGATCTCTGGTTTCAATTCCCAGCTGGAGACTGAGGTTGGGTCATGGCAGTGAGAGGGCCAAATCCTAGTTACCAGACCAGTGGCCAGAGACATGGCCTTGGCCCTTTGGATTTGCAGAAAAGAATTCCCACAAAGACAGAAGATAGTGAAGATAGTGAAACAAGTAAAGTGTTTATTAGGAGGAAAAAGAGTACAGTATGTATAGATAGGTGCTTCCCTGGTGGCTCAGACCATAAAGAATTCACCTGCAATGTGGGAGACCTGGGTTTGATTCTTGGGTTGGAGAGATTCCCTGGAGGAGGGAATGGCTAGTCTTTTTTACCTGGAGAATTCCATGGACAGAGGAGTCTGGCAGGCTACATACAGTTTATGGGGTCTCAAAGAGTTGGACATGAATGAACAACTTTCACTTTCATGTATGGATAGACACACGAGGGGACTCAGAGTTGTGCCTTTGTGGTAGTTTGAACCACTTATATGGAACATTTCTTCTAAGTTTTCTCTGGCCAGTCATTTTGATTTGCTTGGTTGTGAGTCTTGCTTGATTTGGTGCATCTCAGGATCCTCCCGTGTATGGATACTCATCTCTCAGCCAATATAGATTCCAGTGAAGTGGCCCATGGGTAGCTTAGCATTAGTCCGTTTCGACCTCAAAGGAGTTTTCTAGTCCTTGACTTGGAGAAATATGTGGTCTCTTATCTCTTACTTGTGTTCAGGACCCAGCTGTTTCTTTCACTTGTCCTGCTATGGATGTTTTGGACTTTCTATCCACAGGGAATGAACTTCAGTTGCTCACCTTGGGGGAGAGTGGAGGGGAGGGACAATCTACCTTCTGTCTCAGTACCATCTGAGCTCAGCCTATGTGTCCCATCCAGGACTTTGTGTATGGAGTGAGTGTCACAAAGAAGCAGGGGCAGTCATGCCCCTCCCCACAGTGGTGGCTTTGACTGCCCCTGACAAGTTGCAGGGTCTTGTCTCCCTAACCAAGTATCTCGTGTTCTAGCCTCCCAGCTTCCCTTGATTTGTGTTTATTTTCCAACACTCCAGTCTTTCCTGGAATTCTGTGAGCTGCTTGACATTCTTTCAGTTAACTCCTTCTTACTCAAGTTAGCGAGATAGATTTTCTTTGTTTTCAGCCGAGAACCTTGACTGGTAACCTTTCCTAATCAGCATATAAAAGTACAAAGAAATATGCAGTCTTACCTTGTAACACTTCTTGCCTAACTCCTCCTCACTATTTTATTCTTTTTAAAAAATCTTTTTTTCTTCTTGTCATTCTGTAGCTAACAATACCTACTTTCAGCTCCATTTCAGTTCAGGCTGGTGAATTAATCATGCCAGATGGTTGTGTTATATCTGAATCATGAATAATCAGCTTTCTTCTGTATGGGATTGGCAAGTGTGAAAAATACTGCAAATCTCTTTACATAGAATACAAACGCACCTAATGTTTGTTCGTCAGGGAATGTATTTCCATGACAACAGGATGCTTAGGATTTTAGACAAAGGGATGCAAATGTACTTAAAATCATTTTTTCCCCTATAGTACAGGCAATAAGCATACTTCTGATTTAATACCAGCCTGTAAAACTCAGTTTGGAAATAAAGGAAATATGCTTAATATTAAGATATCTTACTCATTTTGCATTTTCTAGGACAAAATCAGATTTCTGTCTTTTCTTCCCTTGTTTTCAATTCCATCTGTCAAGAATGGAAAGATGTCTCCCTTTCTTTCTTTTTTTTTTTTTAACAATTCATTTTCTCCATAAACGATGTGAAGTATGTGTGTTTAGTACAAATAATTTTCAGAGCAGTTATAAATGAGGCATATTTAAGGATAAAGGGTGTTTTTGACTCACAATCTGGTTACTTCTTGCCCCTCACATACCACTTCCTTTTGTTCATACCCAATCATGCTTCATTTCTGCCACAGCGCAAAGAATCTTTAAAGTGATTCACTTACTGTGTCTGCACAGTGTTGAACTGGATTATTGCTCTGGTAACTTAATTCCTGGTCAATACTTTGATGTGATTAAAATAATAACTATCATCATTGGACAAAGATGTACACAGATGTGATCTTAAATGCTCAAACACCCTTGCCAGGAGAGGTTCGTCCCTTCACGTATGGAAAGATAATTTGCCCAAGATCACAGAGAGACAGAGTGTGAACACAAGTCTGGAACACTGAGAAGTCTGAGCTTATTCCACTGCGTCTATTTGCTTGATGTCTTCAGGAGATAATTTCTTTGTTTTCAGCAATATGGTAACCTTTCCTAATCAGCATATAAAAGTACAAAGAAATATGCAGTCTTACCTTGTAACACTTCTTGCCTAACTCCTCCTCACTATTTTATTCTTTTTAAAAAATCTTTTTTTCTTCTTGTCATTCTGTAGCTAACAATACCTACTTTCAGCTCCATTTCAGTTCAGGCTGGTGAATTAATCATGCCAGATGGTTGTGTTATATCTGAATCATGAATAATCAGCTTTCTTCTGTATGGGATTGGCAAGTGTGAAAAATACTGCAAATCTCTTTACATAGAATACAAACGCACCTAATGTTTGTTCGTCAGGGAATGTATTTCCATGACAACAGGATGCTTAGGATTTTAGACAAAGGGATGCAAATGTACTTAAAATCATTTTTTCCCCTATAGTACAGGCAATAAGCATACTTCTGATTTAATACCAGCCTGTAAAACTCAGTTTGGAAATAAAGGAAATATGCTTAATATTAAGATATCTTACTCATTTTGCATTTTCTAGGACAAAATCAGATTTCTGTCTTTTCTTCCCTTGTTTTCAATTCCATCTGTCAAGAATGGAAAGATGTCTCCCTTTCTTTCTTTTTTTTTTTTTTTAACAATTCATTTTCTCCATAAACGATGTGAAGTATGTGTGTTTAGTACAAATAATTTTCAGAGCAGTTATAAATGAGGCATATTTAAGGATAAAGGGTGTTTTTGACTCACAATCTGGTTACTTCTTGCCCCTCACATACCACTTCCTTTTGTTCATACCCAATCATGCTTCATTTCTGCCACAGCGCAAAGAATCTTTAAAGTGATTCACTTACTGTGTCTGCACAGTGTTGAACTGGATTATTGCTCTGGTAACTTAATTCCTGGTCAATACTTTGATGTGATTAAAATAATAACTATCATCATTGGACAAAGATGTACACAGATGTGATCTTAAATGCTCAAACACCCTTGCCAGGAGAGGTTCGTCCCTTCTACGTATGGAAAGATAATTTGCCCAAGATCACAGAGAGACAGAGTGTGAACACAAGTCTGGAACACTGAGAAGTCTGAGCTTATTCCACTGCGTCTATTTGCTTGATGTCTTCAGGAGAAAATTTTTTTGTGTGTGAGATATGGTTGACAGAAAACATTACATTAGTTTTGTGTTACAGCATAATGTTTTAATTCTTGATTTAATATTTATATATTGAGGGCTTCCCTGGTGGTCCACTGGGTAAGCAGTGCAAGGGGTGCCGGTTCGATCCCTGGCCTGGGAAGATCCCACGTGCCATGGAGTGGCTGGACCGATGTGTCCAATTACCGAGCCGGAGCTCTGGAGCACATGTGCCCAGAGCCGGTGCTCTACGACAGCAGAGGCCACCGCAATGGGAGGCCCACAGGGGCCAAAGAACAAAGATGGATGAAAGTGGACAAATGGAGGACCAATGGAGGTGGCCCGCCTGCTCCCCTCCCTCCCCACCCCCCCATAAATAAATAAATAAATCTTAAAAAAAATTATATATTGAAAATGGTCGTCACAATAAGTCTAGTAAAAAAAAAAAAAAAATTAGTAGACCTCCATCAGACTTCCCAGATGGCTCAGTGGTGAAGAATCTGCCTGCCAAGCAGGAGATACCAGTTGAAGCCCTAGGTTAGGAAGATCCCATGGAGAAGGAAATGGCAACCCACTTTGTATTCTTGCCAGGGAAACCTCCTGGACAGAGGAGCCTGGTGGGGTATAGTCCATGGGGTCACAAAGAGTCAAACACAACTTAGCGACTAAACAATAAAAAAAAGACATCCATCACCATACATAATTTTTTCTTGTGAGAAGAACTTTTTTTTTTTTGGCCATTTCTATTTGTCTTTCGTTTATTTCCATCTTTGTTCTTTGGCCTGTGTGGGCCTTCTATTGCAGTGGCCTCTCTTGTTGCAGAGCACCGACTCTGGGCGCATGCGCTCCAGAGTGCTGGCTTAGTAGTTGGACACATCGGTCCAGCCGCTCTGCAGCACATAGAATCTTCCCAGGCCAGTCCTTACCCGCTGGACCATCAGGGAAGCCCTGAGAAGAACTTTTAAAGATCTATTCCTTCAGCAACTTTCAAATGTACATACAGAATCATTAATTATAGTCTCCATCTTGCCTACTACATCCTCAGGACTTACTTTATAACTGGAAGTTTGTACCTTTAAACAACCTTCACCTATATTCTCCAGCCCCCACCTGATCTCTGGCAACTACCAGTCTGGTCTCTGTATTTATGAGTTTGTTTCTCCCCCCCATTTTTAGATTTCACATATAATTGAAATCATATAGTATTTATCTTTCTTCATCTGACTTACTCCACTTAGCATAATGCCATCAAGATCCATCCATGTTGTCAAAATGACAGGATTTCTTTCTTTTTTATAGCTGAATAATATTCCATTGTTTTCTTTATCCATTTATCCATCAGTGGGCACTTAGGTTATTTCCATACCTTGGCTATTATAAACAGTGCTGCACTGAACATGGTGCAGATGTCTTTTTGATTTAGTGTTTTCATTTCTTCCAGATACATGCCCAGAAGTGGAATTTCTGGGTCATGTTGTAGTTCTATTTTTACTTTTCCGAGGAACCCATATACTGTTGTCCATAATGGCTGTATCAGTTTACATTCCCACCAACAGCTCATGAGGGTTTCCTTTTGTCCACATCCTCACTAGCCCTTGTTATGTCTTTTTGTGACTTAGCCACTCTAATAGGTGTTGAGGTGATACCTCATTGTGATTTTGATTTGCATTTCCCTGATAAGTAGTGATGTTCAGCACATTTTCATGTACCTAACAGCCGTTTGGGTGGGGTCTTTGGAAAAATGTCTGTACAGATCTTCTGCTCATTTTAAGGTCAGATGGTTTGTTCTTTGCTGTTGAATTATGATTTTCTGTATATTTTGGATAATAACCCCTTACCAGATATATGATTCGCAGATATTTCCTCCTGTTCCTTAGGTTGTCTTTTCATTTGTTGATAGTTTCCTTTGCTGTGCAGGAGAATTTTATGACCATAGGATAAGTTCCCTTTAACTAGTACTTATATTTTATCACTTTTTTTTTTAAACAGACGAAAAACAAGGAAAGTTTACAGTACCTGGAAAACTAGAGGAATTATGAGAAAGTAAGTCTTCAGAGCCTTTTGTTCTTTCTTGTTCATTTTGGCTACACAGTAGCAAAGAAATAAAAGCAACAATGCCTTGAAATTAAGAGTGTCTCCTTACTTGGCCAGGAAAATAGGGCAGACATTTGCGGAAAGCAAATTGGGTTCTGAATAATTTCTAATGAACTAGCCACAGTAGTTCATTAGCAATACCATTAAAAACAGCCAATGTTGTTGAGGTTCTTTGTATTTTGCAAGGGACATGTGTCGAGGGGCATGGGATACCTTTAAGTTGCTCCTGGAGTGATAGCTGCCATGTTTGAAGGTGGTGTAATAGCAGTAGGCTCAGGCAACAGGGAAGGCATTAGATCAGTTGGTTTCCTGACCAGTCTCACCTGCATGGTTGCAGACTCAGCTTGGCCTCTGGGTTATTGCTTTCAGGAACCTCCCAGGGTCCTCATGAGAACATGCACCCCCAGTCCTGTTTGTGGCCCTGACTCTGGGCTGTGATCTGGATCCTTAGTATGTCATTGTCTCTCATACGTATCTCCTGGTTTGGACCCCTGCCCAACCTGTACGCATTTAAATATCTGATTCTGTTTTTGTGGGGAATTCACTCTGGTTTATAACTAGGTAAGCTGTGAACTTTAGCACTGTTTTGAATGATCCTGAGGTAGTTAAGCCATTCAGTAATCAAAATCTTTCTATTTTAACTTGTTCGTATACTTGTGGGCCCAACTTATAAAAATTATGTCTGAATGCAAGTTTCCCATGAGTCAGCCTTTACTCTTCACCCTAGATAGCCACACGTTTTACGCTTCTGTGAACAACAACAACAACAACAAAACCACTTCTCTTTTCTTGTGGAGCAGAGGAAGTAGATTTGGAAAAACAAGAATGAGATTGGAGATGATTGTGTCAAGAGGAGACCTTCCTTCTTTAGAGAGGTGTTAGTGACTGACTTTGGAAAGAAGTGGGGCTCATGGTGGGGACTGAGTGAAGTTTCTAGCAGGATGCCTCCTTTTGGTGTTTGGGCTGGGAATAGAGGCCCATTGGGACCAAAGGGGCTGCTGGAGCCCTGAGACCTTGGTGGACACTGGCAGCAGGCTGGATTGCAAATCCCAGAGTGGATTCCCCTGGCCTCCGGAGCAGCACGTAGCATCCTGGAGCATGAAGGATTGTGTCATAGGTCTTATGTTAGCACCACTGCTCACAAACCATAGAGGCCCAACAAGGCGTTATCCTGTGTTTTACCTTCCTGTATAAACATCACCACAAATCATAACAGGTAGGTAGCATTTATGGAGCATTTTACTTTGTGCCAGAGACTTTTTGAAGTGCTTTGTGTGGATGATCTCATTTTCGCCATTTGTGGTTGATAAAATCATCACCTCTACCTTCCTGATGAAGAAATATAAAGGTTAAGTATAATGCCAAAGGTCATACAACTAGTACAACAGGATATAAATTACATAAAAACATGTGTGGACATAGAACACTCTTCTCTGGTTTTTTTTTGGCCACTTCTATTGGTTTTTCATGTATTTATTTTCATCCATCTTTGTTCTTTGGCCTGTGTGCACCTCCCATTGCAGTGACCCCTCTTGCTGCAGAGCACCGGCTCTCGGCACATGTGCTCCAGAGCTCTGGCTCGGTAGTTGGACTCATCGGTCCAGCTGGTCCCTGGCACATGGGATCTTCCCAGGCCAGGGATTGAACTGGCACCCCTTGCACTGCAAGGCAGTGTCCTTACCCACTGGACCACCAGGGAAGCCCTGTTCTCTGTTTTAAATACCTAAATTTGGGACTGCTTTTGAAAGCTAGTTTTGCTTTTGGCTGAGTAGTCATTGGTGTAGTCTCGAAGGCTGTACAGAGTGGGCCTTAGGTGGAGATCAGGTGCCTGTTGTGACCCACATGGAGTCTTGAGTAGCATCCGAGGCCCTTCGTAGTGAGTGGCTCTTTCCATCCTTGCCTCCTATTCTTCTCAAGTTCCGAGCAGAACTTTGTTCATTCTTCTGGATGCCTTAATCCTTCTAGCTTCTTTGTTCATTTGCCCTAGGCCTGTTTTCTTCATAATGTTAAAATCCTTCTCAAATCCTAACTCAAATGCTGTTCTTTCACCAAGCATTCATTTATTCAGTTAAGTACCTGATATGTAGAAGACTCTCAGCTAGGCCTTCTCTAGTTCACCGTGTCAAGAATAATCCTGAGGTCATGGTCATAGTGATAAAGTAAAAATACAATTTGCAATGGTAACCAACACAGGTAGGATTTATTATGTGACAGGACTGTGTTGTGCTTTATATATAAATACTTACTTAATACATAGCACTCCCCATATATTATTATGTTCTATTTATTTAAGAGCATGTCTTGGTTTTCTGACAAGATTAAAGTTTTTGGAGTCCATGAATTCCAGCTCTTACTCTGTCTTATTTTGCTATATAGCTGTATCTAGGCCATACATGACCTTCCCTGGTGGCTCAGATGGCAAAGAGTATGCCTGCAGTGTGGGACATCTGGGTTCAATCCCAAGGCCAGGAAGATCCCTTGGAGAAAAAAATGGCAACCCACTCCAGTATTCTTGCTTGTAGAATTCCATGGACAGAGGAACCCAGCAGGCTGTAGTTAATGGAGTCTCAGAGTTGGGCATGACTGAACAACTTTCACTTTCACAGGGCATATGTAAATGCCTAGGACAGTGAATTGTATATAGTATGAATTAAATAGCATTTGAGTTGAATTTGATGTATGTCCATATTATCATCATTTACATCCACACCCCACCTTCCTCCCTTTGTGCAGATTTCCAGTGTCTCTTGAAAAGTCAAAAAAGCTGACAGTTTCTGGGCCTGCATTCTTCCCTTTTTATATACTGTTAGAGCTAGCTAATCAGAGTGGTTTTAGTTGGGGCATGTGCTGTCTTTTTCCACAATCCCTACTTTTACATAATGCCTTGCACCAGGCCCTGTAACATCTGATTTGTGACTCTTGTGAAGCTAAAGGAGATTCCAGCTACAAGTTGGCCCCTAAGGGTAGAAGGAGTTGCAGCTATTATAAATGTAGCCACTTAGGCTCTCTGTTCCATTACTGTTCCACCAGCAGAATTTTTTTTAAATTAGAGGATAAATGTTTTACAGAATTTTGGTTTTTTCTGTCAGATATCAACAAGAATCAGTCATAGGATTTTTGTTTCGGTCAGAAAGGTCATTTTTTGAGCACCAGTTTAGCAGGAGCTGGGCTGTGTTTGGGTGATAGAAAAAGTCTTCAAAGCTCTTGTGTTGTGACACATACCAGATGATTTTAACAACCTTCCCGTCATGTGGCCTCAGCACAAGATGGAAAAACACCACGACGAACTTGACAGTCAGTAGCAAAGCTCTCACAGGAGGCTGTGGAGGGGGAGTTGAGTTCTAAAAGCACTTTTCAGCATGTGTGTACCGGGGGTGGAAGCCCAGCAACCCTCCCAGGAAAATGACATCTTTTTGATACTTGACAATGAGTCACTGAAGATGCTGCTGTTTTCCCTTGGCATTCACGGCATTCACAGATATGTGGCCTAAGCCATACGTTGTGTGTGCTTCTTTCTACCTCTCATTCATTTATTCAACAAATGTGGAGTGCCTATTAGCACCAGGCCTGCGCCGGAGGCTTTGGGCACAGCAGTGAATGAAGTGTAAAGACAGTGAACGAGTGTACAGATCAACAGAGTGGATGATTCTAGTGATGAGTGCTGTGAAGGGAATATGTAAAGTGGTGTGACAGAGAACACTGAGATCTTTGGAGAGGGTGTTACAGGGAAAGCCTGAGGAAGGGGGGATACTTGGAGACTGAGGTGAGAGTTCCCCTGGCAGAGGGTAAGTATGAATGGGAATGAGATGAGGAGGAACTTGGCACTGTTTGAGGAACAGAAAGGAAGCCAGTATGGCTAGAACTGTGCTGTGCAGAGCACCAGTCTGCCACAGATAAGGAACTTGCACCATATTGTAAGTCTGTGCACCATTTCCTTCTCAAGCAAGACTTACTGTATTAAAAAAGTCAGCTGAAGTAAGGAACATGCTTAGTAACATAGTAAATTTAAAATGTGGATCAGGTTGCAACAGGCAACAAATCCTCATATTCAGACCAGTCTCCAGACTATGCCTTGTCATTGGTCTAAAGTGTAGTGAGAGAGCAGGGCGGGGAGGGAGGGTGTGGTTATAGAGGTGGGCAGAGCCCCATTTGGCCTAGATGGACAAACCAACAGTTCTTCACTAAAATCCAGTAAAATGTCGGTTACAAAAGTGAAGAGACTTTTCCAGACCCTTAATGAGAGTTTCAGTGTTCAAAATATTCCTTAGAGGACCACCCAGCTCTACTGAAGTGAGGGTGGCAAAGGCATCTGTCAGCTGACTCAGGAATTCAGGTATTTGTTGATGTGCACCAGCTTCAGACTGCTCTAAGTCAAAATCACATCTCAGTAGATGTGTACAGCATGGTACAGGTATATGTTCTTTCTGCGGATGCCAAGAGCCAGTGGCTGAGATTGAAAGCCAGTGGCCCACAGGCTCGTTTTGTTTGATCTGCATAATTGTTGTTGTTGTTTAATCACTCAGTTATGTCTGACTCTTTTATGACCCCATGGACTATAGCTCCCTTGGCTTCTCTGTCTGTAGGATTATCCAGGCAAGAATACTGGAGTGGGTTGTCATTTACTTCTCCAGAGGATCTTCCTGACCCAGGGATTGAACCTGCATCTCCTGCATTGGCAGGCAGAGAGTCTTTACCACTGAGCCACCTTTAGAAGCCCTATCCTGCCTAATAGTACTGGGTAAAAAATAGAATTAGCTGGCAACATTTAAAAAACTTGAAAATCTGGCAGAGCTGGGCTTATACTCCCACAAGGCAGACTCGTAGAAAGGGAATGGGCTTACCCATTGCCCACCCGCCCTTCATGTCTTCTACCTGACTTGTATATTAGTTGTGGGTTATACTATAGAGACACATGGCTGAAGAATCTCAGTGGCTGACTAGATAGGTTTATTTCTAGCTCACATGCCCACTGTGGGTTGACTGAGGTTCTGCCCCACATCATTCATTCCAGGCCAGGCCAGGGTGCAGTCTCTCTGTGGATCTATACTGGCAATGAAGTAGGAGGAAAGGGAGCTTGAGGAAAAGTACACTGTTCACCCACTTGTCCTTGAATGGGTTAAGGTTTCATAGGCTTTTTCTCAGATACTCTTTTTTATCTATTTATTTATTTATTTTTGGCCACTTCTATTGATCTTTCATTCATTTATCTTTGTTCTTTGACTTGTGTGGGCCTCCCATCGAAGTGGCCTCTCTCATTGCAGAGCACCAGCTCTGGGCGCATGTACTCTGGAGCTCCTGCTTGGTAGTTGGACACATCGGTCCAGCTGCTCTGCGGCATGTGGGATCTTCCCAGGCCAGGGATCGAACTGGCGCCCCTTGCACTGCAGGGCAGTGTCCTTACCCACTGGACCACCAGGGAAGCCCTCAGATACTCCTTATTTACTTTCGGCCCCACCTTGCAAGGCCTATGAGCCATGGTGGCAGTGTTAGCACGACAGGCTGGAGGCAGCAGTAGCTCTGCTCATCATTGCACTCAGGCACTGACTCCAGGGGGTGAGTGTGCATGTGCCCAGACTGAGCTGTCAGTGTGTAGTGCGGAATTGCTGGAGTCTGGCGAGACAACTGTAGAGAAGAGTAAGTGATGAGGCTTGTGTAGCTGAGGCTGTATTACACCCTCTGTGAGCTCCACTCTGCTCTTGGGACTCTGGAAAACACAGTCCCTGTTCCTGAAGGGCAGGGTGTTCTGAGGAACCATCAAGGACGTAGACTTGAGAGCTGGGTTCCTGGGCTGCTTGTTTAATTCATCTGAGCTGCTAGGATGAGTTGGCATCTGCTGGGGAGGCTTTGTGGGGAGGTCAGGATTACAAGGGACTTGACATAGGGAAGCTGAGGAATGCTGAGCATGAGTTGAAAGTTTCAACTATATTCACCTAAATATAGAATCTTTGGAAGCAAGATGGCTTGTGTTATCTTCTGGTGGTTTAGTCACTAAGTCGTTGCGACCCCATGGACTGTAGCCTGCCAGGCTCCTCTGTCCCTAGGATTTCCCAGGCAAGAATACTGGAGTGGGCTGCCATTTTCCTCTCCAGGGGATCTTCCCAACCCAAGGATCAAATCCAGGTCTCCTGCATTGCAAGCAAGACTCTTTACTGACTGAGCTACAAGGGAAGCCCTTGTGTTATCTTGCGAAGTTGTTTAAATACCTTTGAAATATTTTAAAGTTTTCTACCGGAGTCAGTACGTCTGTCAGGCTTGAGTCTCA
This sequence comes from Tragulus kanchil, assembly GCA_022376925.1. Classification (NCBI taxonomy): domain Eukaryota; kingdom Metazoa; phylum Chordata; class Mammalia; order Artiodactyla; family Tragulidae; genus Tragulus; species Tragulus kanchil. The sequence goes on along the minus strand of JAIOJX010000005.1, from coordinate 90,510,347 downwards.
CCTCACAGTGAAGGGCAGGCGTGCTATGGAAGCACAGGAGCTACTTGAGCAGCACAAGCGGTTCCTCTCCGTGGCCTGCCCTGTTCTCCAGCACGCACTGCCGAGGACGGGCTGCAGCAGTTTTGTTTCCACAGTTCATTTCAGGGTTTCCTGTCCTTAAGAGCCCTGGATTTAGATTTCATGGAGAAGCAGTTTATGTCCTCCTTATTTTGAAGGCAGTGGGCAGAAAATTGATGTATCCTGTGCCCAGGAGAGCACTTGAAAAGAGGCAGCTGGTGAATACACGTTGTTGAATGAGATGGATGGATGGATTTGGAGAGCCACATGATTCATCCTCCTCTTCCCAGTCACTCATTCCTTTATCCTATCTTATTGGCCCCGAGAGACACAGGATGAAAATGACGTAGATGTTGGGCTTGCTGTAAAGAAGGAAGAATTTAAACAGGATCTCATCTGTTTGCCTTCTTGAATAGACTGAGTTTTAGAAGTGACAGGGAAAGGAAGGACTGTGGTGAACAAACACAAGCATGTCCAAAGACAGGTGCGGTTTTGCTTAACCTGGTTGTTGTCCTCAGGCATTTCAGAAACAGCACTGCCACTTCTTCAGATTTTAAAAAGAAGCCCAAATCCACTTTTAAAAAAAAAAAAAAATTTTTTTTATTTTTGGCTATTTTGGGTTTTCACTGTTGCCACAGGCTCTTCTCTAGTTGCAGGGAGCAGGGTCTACTCTCTAGCTGAGGTGAGAAGGCTTCCTGTTGCAGTGACTTATCTTGTTGTGGAACTCGGGCTCTAGGACACACGGACTTCAGTAGTTGCGGCACATGGGCCCAATACTTGCAGCTCCAAGGCTTTAGAGCACAGACTCAACAATTGTGGCTCAGGGGCTTAGTTGCTCTGCAGCATGTGGGATCCTCCCGGATCAGGGATCAAACCCATGTCTCCTGCATTGGCAGGGGCAGATTCTTTACCACTGAGGTACCAGGGAAGCGCCAAAATCCACTTTTCATCTACAAGTTCCTGACTTTTAAAAAAATGTTGGCTGTTTCTCAAACTCTTTGTGGTCCAAACAAAACAATGTTGTAGGCTTTATTTGATCCAAAAGCTTCTTGGGTGTCATTTCTAGACCTCTGGTCCTTTTCCAGTCTAACACTCAGCAACACTCAAGGTGGAACTCTTGAAGAGGGTCAGACTTTAAACAATTTTTGTTTTGAAGAGAAGAGACTCAGCTGAGTTTTTTCATAGAGATGAGGGTTCATGATGGGTTCTCCACTCTCAAGTGGTTTCCAGTGGCCTGTCAGTGTTGAGGATGAGAACTATAGCCCACAGCCATGGGAAAGATGCCTCATTTACCAGTGTTACTGATGAGCTATTTGCTTTTGAGGTAAGACCCAGTTATTTAAGTTTGTGGCTAACACAAGGATTGTGCAAACGGAAAGGCCTACTGGAGGACGGTGACGGTCAGTCTGTACTGGAACCAACCGCAGTGCTTTCCTTTGACTCACAACTTGCTTGTGCCTGTAAAGAAAGGTGGTACCCAGAGTAACGCTTTCCATTTACTATTCTTTGCCCTCTGACATTTTTGATTAGCTCCTTTGTATATTCAAGGCGTGTTTATTGAGCGCCTATGTGTGAGGTGTCAGGCCGTATTCTAGGTTCTCTGGATATGGCAGAGAACGAAACAGTCCCTCCCTTCAGAGTGTGTGCAGTGTGGTGTGAAGTCCTAGTGTTGTGCCTTACGAGCTGGGACTCTGGAACAGCTGGCAAATCATCGTTCCCTCCCGGTTGTCAGAATTACACCCTTGCTTGAGTTACTTGTCAGGAGAAGAGTGGCAGTTGAGGATGGCAGGGGAAATTAGGGTAAGGAGATCACTTGTTTGCATGAGATGTCAGCAGGATGTTCAAAAGTGGTCCTGGAGAAACAGTCCTAATAGTTCTTGCTTCTGGGGTATGTCCTATGGCCTAGTGGTTCCTCTCACTCCCTTAGCATCCTCTAACGGTCTTTGTCTCTACTGTGCTTTGGAACTCCTTTGGAGTTGGTGAGGAGTCTCAGGATGTCCCAGAACATTTATTCATTAACTCAGGAAGTGCTAAGGGACAAATAAAAATTTCTTGAATGCAGGTTCATCTAGTTGTCCTTACTATTCATAACTATCAGTCATTGAGTGTGGCAGCTACAATGACGAATTTCTTTCTGCTTTATGTTGAACTGTCTGTATTTAATTCTGTTGAAAAGGTGAAAGCTATTGGACCTGTTATTAAGGATGCTCATCTGAGTCCACTGTTTTGTTTTTTTTTTAATTTATTTTGTACTGATGCATTTTGCCTCTGTTATTGAAAGAACTCAAGTCCCAGTGTTGGAAATGTTTACTTCTGGACTGTGGTCATTGATTTGTGTGAGAGAAGCAGTATCTTATGACTTGGAAGCCACATATTTTTAATGTGCTGGGGCCTCTTTATCAAATCAAGAATACCCAGAGTCCCCTGCTGTCATGGGGCTATTTGCTTTTGAGGTAAGAACCCAGTTATTTAAGTTTGTGGCTAACACAAGGATTGTGCAAACGGAAAGGCCTACTGGAGGACGGTGACGGTCAGTCTGTACTGGAACCAACGCAGTGCTTTCCTTTGACTCACAACTTGCTTGTGCCTGTAAAGAAAGGTGGTACCCAGAGTAACGCTTTCCATTTACTATTCTTTGCCCTCTGACATTTTTGATTAGCTCCTTTGTATATTCAAGGCGTGTTTATTGAGCGCCTATGTGTGAGGTGTCAGGCCGTATTCTAGGTTCTCTGGATATGGCAGAGAACGAAACAGTCCCTCCCTTCAGAGTGTGTGCAGTGTGGTGTGAAGTCCTAGTGTTGTGCCTTACGAGCTGGGACTCTGGAACAGCTGGCAAATCATCGTTCCCTCCCGGTTGTCAGAATTACACCCTTGCTTGAGTTACTTGTCAGGAGAAGAGTGGCAGTTGAGGATGGCAGGGGAAATTAGGGTAAGGAGATCACTTGTTTGCATGAGATGTCAGCAGGATGTTCAAAAGTGGTCCTGGAGAAACAGTCCTAATAGTTCTTGCTTCTGGGGTATGTCCTATGGCCTAGTGGTTCCTCTCACTCCCTTAGCATCCTCTAACGGTCTTTGTCTCTACTGTGCTTTGGAACTCCTTTGGAGTTGGTGAGGAGTCTCAGGATGTCCCAGAACATTTATTCATTAACTCAGGAAGTGCTAAGGGACAAATAAAAATTTCTTGAATGCAGGTTCATCTAGTTGTCCTTACTATTCATAACTATCAGTCATTGAGTGTGGCAGCTACAATGACGAATTTCTTTCTGCTTTATGTTGAACTGTCTGTATTTAATTCTGTTGAAAAGGTGAAAGCTATTGGACCTGTTATTAAGGATGCTCATCTGAGTCCACTGTTTTGTTTTTTTTTTAATTTATTTTGTACTGATGCATTTTGCCTCTGTTATTGAAAGAACTCAAGTCCCAGTGTTGGAAATGTTTACTTCTGGACTGTGGTCATTGATTTGTGTGAGAGAAGCAGTATCTTATGACTTGGAAGCCACATATTTTTAATGTGCTGGGGCCTCTTTATCAAATCAAGAATACCCAGAGTCACCCATGGGCTTCCCTGGTGGTCCACTGGGTAGATTCCGCCTTGCAGTGCAAGGGGCACCAGTTTGATCCCTGGCCCGGGAAGATCCCACATGCCGTGGAGCAACTGGGCCGGAGTGTCCAATTCTGAGTCAGCGCTCTGGAGTGCATGCACCTGGAGCCAGTGCTCTTCAACGAGAGAGGCCAGTGTAATGGGAGGCCCACCTATGCCAAAGAATAAAGATGGATGAAAATAAATAAATAATAAAAATAAAATGTAAAAAAAAAAATACCCAGAGTCATCTAGATAAGAAGTTAGCATTTAGACTACTGGCTTCTTCAGAGACTCACAGGACCAGTTATCAATCCTGTGAGTTTTATTTCTGGTCTTCTCACATATCTTTGTAGTACAGCTAAAATGTGACCTGATGCTTATAGTAATAATAAAGGCAAGCAAACAACTTTTGTTTGTTTATTTGCCCTGAAAAAAAAAAAAAAACATGTCTTGATGGGACTTCAGGATGATACCAAAATGAATACCGTGGAACATCAGGATGCCAAGGCAGAATTTATTAATAGAAGAGTGACTACTTATGTGTTCAGTGAAGTAGATCCCTTTTAGAAATGGTGAAATAATCCTGCACAGTATAATGTCATAACTTGGCAATACAATAATAAGAATACATTTAAGAAACTCAGGGATTTGGTAGGAATATAAAATTGAAAAACACAGCAAATATCAGGAATCTATCACAGTTCATTTCTTTTTACAGCAATGTAAATTAAGGAAAAGCTAACATACATTTTTATAAGCCAGCAGGCTGACGACTATATATGATGTATGCCCGCATTCAGTCTATGCATACATATATAAATATATACATATACACATATATATGCAAGTAAAATCTTGACTATCCTACTTTGGATACTTCTTAAGTAAATATGAATCTTTGCTTGACCTGAAAAGTTGAGCCCATCACGTGTCCCTAAAGTCAGATTTTCAGGTATATAAACATAATGTAACAACCATTTAATACCGTTAAGTACACTTCATTGGATTTCTAGTTCAGGATTAATACCTTTCTATCAAGGACTGTGAGTCAAAAATTCATAACACTTAGATGGGAAGTTAGGGTACTCTTTTTTTCAAAGAGAGGCTTTGGGGGAAACTTTAAAAAAATCTTTCAGGGGTCTTAGTTCACTCATCATAAGTGATTTTGGTGAAGTGGTAAGCAAGCCAAATGAATACCTCTTTATGTGGGATACTATACAAAGACAGTCTAGCCTCAATCTTTATGCACTGTGACTCCCTATACATGTATTCTGCACTCATATGAAGTTAGCATTTAGACTACTGGAAATAAATAATAAAAATAAAATGTAAAAAATACCCAGAGTCATCTAGATAAGAAGTTAGCATTTAGACTACTGGCTTCTTCAGAGACTCACAGGACCAGTTATCAATCCTGTGAGTTTTATTTCTGGTCTTCTCACATATCTTTGTAGTACAGCTAAAATGTGACCTGATGCTTATAGTAATAATAAAGGCAAGCAAACAACTTTTGTTTGTTTATTTGCCCTGAAAAAAAAAAAAAAACATGTCTTGATGGGACTTCAGGATGATACCAAAATGAATACCGTGGAACATCAGGATGCCAAGGCAGAATTTATTAATAGAAGAGTGACTACTTATGTGTTCAGTGAAGTAGATCCCTTTTAGAAATGGTGAAATAATCCTGCACAGTATAATGTCATAACTTGGCAATACAATAATAAGAATACATTTAAGAAACTCAGGGATTTGGTAGGAATATAAAATTGAAAAACACAGCAAATATCAGGAATCTATCACAGTTCATTTCTTTTTACAGCAATGTAAATTAAGGAAAAGCTAACATACATTTTTATAAGCCAGCAGGCTGACGACTATATATGATGTATGCCCGCATTCAGTCTATGCATACATATATAAATATATACATATACACATATATATGCAAGTAAAATCTTGACTATCCTACTTTGGATACTTCTTAAGTAAATATGAATCTTTGCTTGACCTGAAAAGTTGAGCCCATCACGTGTCCCTAAAGTCAGATTTTCAGGTATATAAACATAATGTAACAACCATTTAATACCGTTAAGTACACTTCATTGGATTTCTAGTTCAGGATTAATACCTTTCTATCAAGGACTGTGAGTCAAAAATTCATAACACTTAGATGGGAAGTTAGGGTACTCTTTTTTTCAAAGAGAGGCTTTGGGGGAAACTTTAAAAAAATCTTTCAGGGGTCTTAGTTCACTCATCATAAGTGATTTTGGTGAAGTGGTAAGCAAGCCAAATGAATACCTCTTTATGTGGGATACTATACAAAGACAGTCTAGCCTCAATCTTTATGCACTGTGACTCCCTATACATGTATTCTGCACTCATATGAACCTGATGGGGAACAACTCATCCTGTTTGGCAATAATCCTAAATAGCAGGCAGTCTGTGGCATTGCTGAATAGCCCTGAGCACCAGTGACTATTTATACAGGGACTATCACTATCAAAGACAGTGTCTACTCATAAAGTGGCGATGAGGACTGAGTGAGTAAATGCAGCATACTTAGAATAGTCTGGCAAGTTGTGAGCATTCCAGTTTCAGCAGTGATGGTGATAGTTGCTCCTCTCACCATGATTGTACACCAGGCTCTGGACTAGAATAAACAGTAAAACAGCCACAGTCTCTACCCCTGTTGAGCTTATCATGTAGTTTCTGATTGCAAACTGCAGCACCTACTAGGCCAGTCAGGGCACTCACAGCGTAAGAAGTGGGGCCAGGACAGTGATGGCTGGAGACCACATGCCTGGCTGAAGAGGGCAAGGCATCGCGGCCCAGGAGGTTGGTGCCTTCTGGCAGGGAGGCAGGCCTGTGGTTGCAAATCTTGCTTTTCAAGAGAAGTCAGTAATTTGGGTTATTATGTGAACTCTCCGCTGACAAGCACAGACATTGAATGTCAACCTAAAAACAGTTGCTTTATGGGCTACAAGCCACTGCTGTCTGGATGGTTCCTGGGGATACTGTTTGTCTGGATGTGCCAGCTGTTACAGCCCCAATTCTCCACGTTTGAGGGGGGAAGCTCAAGCCAGATGTGGGCAGAGATCACTTGTCAGTCTGTCTAATTTTTGTCTTCTCCATGAAATGCACAGAATTTGTGTTACGCTGGGAGTTGGCAGGGCACGACTGAACACTGGGGGCTCTCTCTCTAGTAATCGCAGAGGCAGAAGCACAAGGGCTGGTGAGGAGGACGGCTGCAGCTACGTGACAAGGAGGTAGGTAGTTACCTTTGCCAGAGAACACAAGGACACTGTAGAGCACAGATGGGTGAAGAGTTTAACACAATTTATTTTATGCTTAAATAATCGACTAGGTCATCCAGTGTATGGTTTTCATACATATGTCATTAGAACTATGTGTCAATGAATGCTGATTTTATATGAATATAATCAACAAATTAAAAGAATTTCACCAAAACCCAAATAAAAATGCCCTTTAAAACACAGCAGCCTTATTAACCTAATATGACATGGCTAGAATGGTTACAAATGATTGGCTTACTGAAAGGTGTCTACATCTTAGAGCCAGTACACGATACAGGAGTAATTTTACATCCTGTTTGGCAATAATCCTAAATAGCAGGCAGTCTGTGGCATTGCTGAATAGCCCTGAGCACCAGTGACTATTTATACAGGGACTATCACTATCAAAGACAGTGTCTACTCATAAAGTGGCGATGAGGACTGAGTGAGTAAATGCAGCATACTTAGAATAGTCTGGCAAGTTGTGAGCATTCCAGTTTCAGCAGTGATGGTGATAGTTGCTCCTCTCACCATGATTGTACACCAGGCTCTGGACTAGAATAAACAGTAAAACAGCCACAGTCTCTACCCCTGTTGAGCTTATCATGTAGTTTCTGATTGCAAACTGCAGCACCTACTAGGCCAGTCAGGGCACTCACAGCGTAAGAAGTGGGGCCAGGACAGTGATGGCTGGAGACCACATGCCTGGCTGAAGAGGGCAAGGCATCGCGCCCAGGAGGTTGGTGCCTTCTGGCAGGGAGGCAGGCCTGTGGTTGCAAATCTTGCTTTTCAAGAGAAGTCAGTAATTTGGGTTATTATGTGAACTCTCCGCTGACAAGCACAGACATTGAATGTCAACCTAAAAACAGTTGCTTTATGGGCTACAAGCCACTGCTGTCTGGATGGTTCCTGGGGATACTGTTTGTCTGGATGTGCCAGCTGTTACAGCCCCAATTCTCCACGTTTGAGGGGGGAAGCTCAAGCCAGATGTGGGCAGAGATCACTTGTCAGTCTGTCTAATTTTTGTCTTCTCCATGAAATGCACAGAATTTGTGTTACGCTGGGAGTTGGCAGGGCACGACTGAACACTGGGGGCTCTCTCTCTAGTAATCGCAGAGGCAGAAGCACAAGGGCTGGTGAGGAGGACGGCTGCAGCTACGTGACAAGGAGGTAGGTAGTTACCTTTTGCCAGAGAACACAAGGACACTGTAGAGCACAGATGGGTGAAGAGTTTAACACAATTTATTTTATGCTTAAATAATCGACTAGGTCATCCAGTGTAGGGTTTTTTCATACATATGTCATTAGAACTATGTGTCAATGAATGCTGATTTTATATGAATATAATCAACAAATTAAAAGAATTTCACCAAAACCCAAATAAAAATGCCCTTTAAAACACAGCAGCCTTATTAACCTAATATGACATGGCTAGAATGGTTACAAATGATTGGCTTACTGAAAGGTGTCTACATCTTAGAGCCAGTACACGATACAGGAGTAATTTTACAGCGTGCTGCCTTTCTACTAGCTAAGAATTTCTGTTCAGTCCATTTAAAATACCCCTGATGGGGGCCTCTTTTGAGCACCATCCACCTCTAAAGCGGCAAGCATTACCCTTTAAGCACTAACAGCACCCCCCCCTCCCCCTAAAGCAACTACTGTATAGGTTGGTTTTTTTTTTTCCTTTTTAGGTCATTTCATTGAAAAATTGGCAATAGCAACAAATATTAGATGAAGGGCTTTTACAGATAAAATCTTTTGTGTTGCAGTATACTGTAATGTTTGCAAAATTGGAAAAGATTTAATCAAAATAAGGTGATACACATGCATCAAAATATTAGTATTCTGAAGAAAATTTTTTTTTCACAGAACTACAGAATTCCTCATTTTGGGAATTATTTAAATTTGCAGCAGATTTTAAAGATTTGTTTTTTTAAAATCAAGCTAGCAGTTTTGCATATACAAACATTATAATTGCTAATATACAAGAATCAGTGAAGATCCCCCCACCCATAACCCTCCTTCTTCTTCTAGGGTGAAGTCACTTGAGACCCCTATTGTGTTAAATGTATTTGCAATATTCTGTTTGTGTTCTAAGAGGCAGTGCCTTATCAACATGTATTCTATTTTTCTGTTAGGATTTATACAGTGTTATTTTTCCTGTAGTTTACGACTGAACACTGGGGGCTCTCTCTCTAGTAATCGCAGAGGCAGAAGCACAAGGGCTGGTGAGGAGGACGGCTGCAGCTACGTGACAAGGAGGTAGGTAGTTACCTTTTGCCAGAGAACACAAGGACACTGTAGAGCACAGATGGGTGAAGAGTTTAACACAATTTATTTTATGCTTAAATAATCGACTAGGTCATCCAGTGTATGGTTTTTCATACATATGTCATTAGAACTATGTGTCAATGAATGCTGATTTTATATGAATATAATCAACAAATTAAAAGAATTTCACCAAAACCCAAATAAAAATGCCCTTTAAAACACAGCAGCCTTATTAACCTAATATGACATGGCTAGAATGGTTACAAATGATTGGCTTACTGAAAGGTGTCTACATCTTAGAGCCAGTACACGATACAGGAGTAATTTTACAGCGTGCTGCCTTTCTACTAGCTAAGAATTTCTGTTCAGTCCATTTAAAATACCCCTGATGGGGGCCTCTTTTGAGCACCATCCACCTCTAAAGCGGCAAGCATTACCCTTTAAGCACTAACAGCACCCCCCCCTCCCCCTAAAGCAACTACTGTATAGGTTGGTTTTTTTTTTTTCCATTTTTAGGTCATTTCATTGAAAAATTGGCAATAGCAACAAATATTAGATGAAGGGCTTTTACAGATAAAATCTTTTGTGTTGCAGTATACTGTAATGTTTGCAAAATTGGAAAAGATTTAATCAAAATAAGGTGATACACATGCATCAAAATATTAGTATTCTGAAGAAAATTTTTTTTTCACAGAACTACAGAATTCCTCATTTTGGGAATTATTTAAATTTGCAGCAGATTTTAAAGATTTGTTTTTTTAAAATCAAGCTAGCAGTTTTGCATATACAAACATTATAATTGCTAATATACAAGAATCAGTGAAGATCCCCCCACCCATAACCCTCCTTCTTCTTCTAGGGTGAAGTCACTTGAGACCCCTATTGTGTTAAATGTATTTGCAATATTCTGTTTGTGTTCTAAGAGGCAGTGCCTTATCAACATGTATTCTATTTTTCTGTTAGGATTTATACAGTGTTATTATTTACAACAAAACTATAGATGTTTTAAAAAAGAAACAAATAGTGTTTATACCCTGACAGTTTGGGTCCAAGAAAAATAAGGCGAGCTGTTGTGGATTTAGTAATTTTAGTGTTTCTCCATGATTTGATCATTTCATCTCCTTCTGTCCCTTCTGGCGGCAGGAATTTCTTCCTTTTGTAAATGACACCAAATTACTTGAGATAAACTGTTAACAGCATGGCTTCTTGTATATACACTGCATTGCTAATTGCACACGTGCCAATCCTGGGAATGAAAGTGAATTTCCATGCTCTGTAAATTGGCTCATGCTAAATTAAAATGTGGGTGGTTTTCATTTTTTTCTTCTTGCATTGAAAAAAATCATGCCATTAATGTGTGGAAGCGGCAAACACATACACCCTTCTCTGTAGATTTTCACTTCCTGCTGACATCTTCCATGAATTTCTCAATACTGGCAGTAAAAACACATGATCCTGTGGAAAGAAAAACAATAGGTGATGAGTTTAGCTTTTTTTGGTTTTCTCCTTTCTGTTCCTTTTATTTATTTATTTTTAAAAGAACTTGCTGAAGTCTCCCTTGTTATTCAGCAGAAAAGCCTCAGAGAATGGGGCTTCAGCTTCCTAATGGTGTGGTTTATATGCTTTTTCACTGAGGTGATTTGCTAGATGGCTTGGAGAACAAAGCCCTAAGGTGTGCTGGAAAGCTCTTTGAAGGCAGTAACCTTCTCTAGGTGGTTCTATCCCCTCCACAGAACATTGCTTCCTATATTAGTATTCTGAAGAAAATTTTTTTTTCACAGAACTACAGAATTCCTCATTTTGGGAATTATTTAAATTTGCAGCAGATTTTAAAGATTTGTTTTTTTAAAATCAAGCTAGCAGTTTTGCATATACAAACATTATAATTGCTAATATACAAGAATCAGTGAAGATCCCCCCACCCATAACCCTCCTTCTTCTTCTAGGGTGAAGTCACTTGAGACCCCTATTGTGTTAAATGTATTTGCAATATTCTGTTTGTGTTCTAAGAGGCAGTGCCTTATCAACATGTATTCTATTTTTCTGTTAGGATTTATACAGTGTTATTATTTACAACAAAACTATAGATGTTTTAAAAAAGAAACAAATAGTGTTTATACCCTGACAGTTTGGGTCCAAGAAAAATAAGGCGAGCTGTTGTGGATTTAGTAATTTTAGTGTTTCTCCATGATTTGATCATTTCATCTCCTTCTGTCCCTTCTGGCGGCAGGAATTTCTTCCTTTTGTAAATGACACCAAATTACTTGAGATAAACTGTTAACAGCATGGCTTCTTGTATATACACTGCATTGCTAATTGCACACGTGCCAATCCTGGGAATGAAAGTGAATTTCCATGCTCTGTAAATTGGCTCATGCTAAATTAAAATGTGGGTGGTTTTCATTTTTTTCTTCTTGCATTGAAAAAAATCATGCCATTAATGTGTGGAAGCGGCAAACACATACACCCTTCTCTGTAGATTTTCACTTCCTGCTGACATCTTCCATGAATTTCTCAATACTGGCAGTAAAAACACATGATCCTGTGGAAAGAAAAACAATAGGTGATGAGTTTAGCTTTTTTTGGTTTTCTCCTTTCTGTTCCTTTTATTTATTTATTTTTAAAAGAACTTGCTGAAGTCTCCCTTGTTATTCAGCAGAAAAGCCTCAGAGAATGGGGCTTCAGCTTCCTAATGGTGTGGTTTATATGCTTTTTCACTGAGGTGATTTGCTAGATGGCTTGGAGAACAAAGCCCTAAGGTGTGCTGGAAAGCTCTTTGAAGGCAGTAACCTTCTCTAGGTGGTTCTATCCCCTCCACAGAACATTGCTTCCTATATTAGGGGTTTCAGGGATTGAGTCAGAAAAGACCATCTTCTGGTTCTGTCTCTGATGCTCAGGTCTCTCAGGTACTAGGGAAAGCCACTTGCAGACCTCTGGGCCTCGGTCATAGGAGGCTGACAGTGATGCTCTGAGATTTCCATCAAAATGGGGTTTTCAAGGGCATGTAGGGCCAGGGATACAGAGTCAGGATGGAGCACCTGGATCGTGCCTGTATGTTTTATAATAAGCCTCTCACGCCCAAAACCGCATGCTTTGAAAAACGGAGATCAGTGTCATTACTTTATTTACTATGAAATTGCTTATCCATATGCCAGTTCAAATTCACGACTGTCTTCTGCCATCGCAAAAGCTACTTCCCCTTCTCTGGCCTCATATTAGTCATGACAGGATAGATTGATTTTTTTTTTTTTTTCCAGAGAGCTAGATTGATTTTATTTGAGCTTTTTTACGGAGGCACTACTAAGAACATTTTGTCCTACTGGGTTCTGCCTGCATAAAGTATCAGTGTTTAATAGCCAGTCTTAACATATCAAAATAAATTAATATTCACTGCCAGAGGTTTTCATACTCTTGTGCAGAATTGCTCATTAGGAACTCATCCTTCACAACACAAAAAGTTCTTCCTGCATACATCCCTTATCCTGCTCAGTGTGAAAAGGTTTACCTGCCAGAGAACAAGACATAGCCCCTAGAGTAAAGGTGAGTCAGGCAAGATTAATTTTGGGACCATCTCTGTTTACTCACATACCACAGACTGTTTTTGCTATCTTAGGAGAAGCTTGAGAATTCTGCTTCTATTGGGGTCTAAAAGTGTTCTCAGTGATCTCAAGGTTGTTTACGTACCCCAGACAAGTCTCTTTCCCTTTAGATGAATCATCCTGGGCTTCTGTAAACATGTTAGTGCAGCACTTCCTCTGTCTGCCCCACTGTGGTTCTGCCTTCCTTTTTTTGTATTAAAAGCCTACTGACCTTCATACCCCAGGTCACTAATGCTTGGAGCCAAGAACAAAGCCCTAAGGTGTGCTGGAAAGCTCTTTGAAGGCAGTAACCTTCTCTAGGTGGTTCTATCCCCTCCACAGAACATTGCTTCCTATATTAGGGGTTTCAGGGATTGAGTCAGAAAAGACCATCTTCTGGTTCTGTCTCTGATGCTCAGGTCTCTCAGGTACTAGGGAAAGCCACTTGCAGACCTCTGGGCCTCGGTCATAGGAGGCTGACAGTGATGCTCTGAGATTTCCATCAAAATGGGGTTTTCAAGGGCATGTAGGGCCAGGGATACAGAGTCAGGATGGAGCACCTGGATCGTGCCTGTATGTTTTATAATAAGCCTCTCACGCCCAAAACCGCATGCTTTGAAAAACGGAGATCAGTGTCATTACTTTATTTACTATGAAATTGCTTATCCATATGCCAGTTCAAATTCACGACTGTCTTCTGCCATCGCAAAAGCTACTTCCCCTTCTCTGGCCTCATATTAGTCATGACAGGATAGATTGATTTTTTTTTTTTTTTCCAGAGAGCTAGATTGATTTTATTTGAGCTTTTTTACGGAGGCACTACTAAGAACATTTTGTCCTACTGGGTTCTGCCTGCATAAAGTATCAGTGTTTAATAGCCAGTCTTAACATATCAAAATAAATTAATATTCACTGCCAGAGGTTTTCATACTCTTGTGCAGAATTGCTCATTAGGAACTCATCCTTCACAACACAAAAAGTTCTTCCTGCATACATCCCTTATCCTGCTCAGTGTGAAAAGGTTTACCTGCCAGAGAACAAGACATAGCCCCTAGAGTAAAGGTGAGTCAGGCAAGATTAATTTTGGGACCATCTCTGTTTACTCACATACCACAGACTGTTTTTGCTATCTTAGGAGAAGCTTGAGAATTCTGCTTCTATTGGGGTCTAAAAGTGTTCTCAGTGATCTCAAGGTTGTTTACGTACCCCAGACAAGTCTCTTTCCTTTAGATGAATCATCCTGGGCTTCTGTAAACATGTTAGTGCAGCACTTCCTCTGTCTGCCCCACTGTGGTTCTGCCTTCCTTTTTTTGTATTAAAAGCCTACTGACCTTCATACCCCAGGTCACTAATGCTTGGAGCCAAGAACATCAATGTATCAGTTCCTTCTGGGGTGATTTGAACACCTGCCCCACGCCCATGACTCTGCAGAGGTTCCAGAGAAGGAAAGTGAGTCATTTGGGCAGGGCATGTCCCCAAGAGTGTGCAGATCAGAGGAAGATCAGGATTTTCTCACCTCTGCTTTTCCTGTCTGTTCCTAATCTTACAGGCACCAGGCTTCTTAGATGGTCCTATGATAATATTACCCCTATAATCTCACTTTGTTTTCTTAGGGAGACTTCTTAGCAGTTTTTTTTTCTAACTGAACCCTGCCTTCAACTTTTTACAGCTTAACTGATACAGAATTTATGTATCATATAATTCACCTATTGTAAATAATAGTTTGATAAGTTTTTGCGAATGTATATAGATGGGCAATCGTCACTACAAACCAGTTCAGCTCTTTGTTTTACCTCAACTTCCAAAAACCAATCCAGCTTCCCAATTTTTCAGTAAGAAGCAAGGTCTTTTCTCTTAGCACTTAAATGCAAGTGAACATTATCTTCCTAGAAATAGTGGATATGTTTCTATAATGAAATAAAAACCTATTACTTATGCTTATTTATATTCAGGAATAATATGAGTGATCATTTAAAAAGTTGAGTGTTACTTCCCCTTTTAAGTCTGTCTTGTTCTTGGTCACACAGTCAGGGTGTATACACTCCAGCCACACAGGATGCAGGAAAGTTATACATAGGACAAAAGCCTCTGCCAAAGCTGCACGAAAAGCACAAGTTCCATGGCTGAGTGGCTAGGACTGTGAAAAGGTTTACCTGCCAGAGAACAAGACATAGCCCCTAGAGTAAAGGTGAGTCAGGCAAGATTAATTTTGGGACCATCTCTGTTTACTCACATACCACAGACTGTTTTTGCTATCTTAGGAGAAGCTTGAGAATTCTGCTTCTATTGGGGTCTAAAAGTGTTCTCAGTGATCTCAAGGTTGTTTACGTACCCCAGACAAGTCTCTTTCCCTTTAGATGAATCATCCTGGGCTTCTGTAAACATGTTAGTGCAGCACTTCCTCTGTCTGCCCCACTGTGGTTCTGCCTTCCTTTTTTTGTATTAAAAGCCTACTGACCTTCATACCCCAGGTCACTAATGCTTGGAGCCAAGAACATCAATGTATCAGTTCCTTCTGGGGTGATTTGAACACCTGCCCCACGCCCATGACTCTGCAGAGGTTCCAGAGAAGGAAAGTGAGTCATTTGGGCAGGGCATGTCCCCAAGAGTGTGCAGATCAGAGGAAGATCAGGATTTTCTCACCTCTGCTTTTCCTGTCTGTTCCTAATCTTACAGGCACCAGGCTTCTTAGATGGTCCTATGATAATATTACCCCTATAATCTCACTTTGTTTTCTTAGGGAGACTTCTTAGCAGTTTTTTTTTCTAACTGAACCCTGCCTTCAACTTTTTACAGCTTAACTGATACAGAATTTATGTATCATATAATTCACCTATTGTAAATAATAGTTTGATAAGTTTTTGCGAATGTATATAGATGGGCAATCGTCACTACAAACCAGTTCAGCTCTTTGTTTTACCTCAACTTCCAAAAACCAATCCAGCTTCCCAATTTTTCAGTAAGAAGCAAGGTCTTTTCTCTTAGCACTTAAATGCAAGTGAACATTATCTTCCTAGAAATAGTGGATATGTTTCTATAATGAAATAAAAACCTATTACTTATGCTTATTTATATTCAGGAATAATATGAGTGATCATTTAAAAAGTTGAGTGTTACTTCCCCTTTTAAGTCTGTCTTGTTCTTGGTCACACAGTCAGGGTGTATACACTCCAGCCACACAGGATGCAGGAAAGTTATACATAGGACAAAAGCCTCTGCCAAAGAGAGCGTCGCACGAAAAGCACAAGTTCCATGGCTGAGTGGCTATGGACTGTTTTAAGGTAGTGACAGTGGACAGAGACTGTGAGGAGATCGCCATCTGATGGAAAGCTGAGAGGTTAGGCTCTATCAAGATGCCATTTTGGAAACAGAATTTGAGTCTTTTCTGTTTCTGGATTCAGACAATGGATCTGAGTTAGAAGCATTTGCATTTAGGAATCTATCTATCTTTGGGTTTTCATGCTTTTCAAATACAAATGTAATGAATAACAGTTCACAAAACTAATTGTTTCATTTAGTCATTTCATTGTACATTTGTTCTAAGAAATGTTTAAAATATTGAAAATACTTAAAACAGTCATTGGATTTTCATGGAAGTTTATATTTCACAGATTAATGTTGTACTTTCCATATCACATTTTTAAGTCAGGAATATCTAGGTTAAAACCAATCTTTCCTTTATAGGTTCATATAGTGATACTTTACCTCTAGTGCCTAGCTAAAAACAAACATCATCATCACACATGTACACATAAACACAACCCTTAACACCTTTAGCTCTCTGCAGTTCAGCCCAATAAATCTTTTCACACTTAATGCCCAAACTCCCCACTCAAGAGCATTGTTTGACAGTCTCCACGGGTTCTCAAACTTGGATACAAATTAGTTATCTGTGTCTAGGCCACATCCCATACCAAGTGAGTGGCGCCCAGCACAAAATACTTAAAAAAGAAAAAAAACACCCTCTAGATGACTAGATGATTCCAATGTTCCACCAATATTAAAGGCCAGTAATATGTTCTGAAGCAGTGTTTCCTAAGGCTTGAAGTGCATATGTATTACCCAGGGATCTTCAAATGTGGATTCTGATTGAGTAGGTCAAGGTGAGCCCAGAAATACTGCATTTATAACAAGATTCTCAGGTGATGCTGATACTGCTGGCCCACAGACTGCACTTGGAAGATCTAGAGGATCTAGACTACATGTCAGTCATCAGTTCAGTCAGTTTCTAGTTTCCTTTTCTTTGCTCTTGATTTTGTATCCACCTGTAATCCCCTGCTGTCATCTTGACCTCTGTGTGTTTCAAATGCCATCACCTTAAAAGTGTGGGCTATCTTCTCGCTAGTGAGATCCACCTCTGCAGGCTAACTCTTACTTATCTTTAAAGATTGAGCTCTGTTATGCCTTAAAGAAAGCCTTTTCTGATTTACTTTCCGTATAGCCCACTAAGAACAGAGAATTTGTTACTCTAGTTTTTCTGTTCCTAGCCCATCACTTTCTTCCCTCCCCCTCTATCTTTCCCTCTCATTATGGAAGCCATGAGGCTAAGAAACTTTTCCCCCAAGCATTAATTCTAATTGCTTTAAGCAATCCGAATAAACTGTGCAATTGAAAAATAATTCCCAGTTTATGTAGATTTGTTCTTCAACTAATGACAATAAGTGGGACTTAAGTTTTGTATTTTTCTAGTGACTTGTGATTAAAAATTATCTGAGGTCACAGGGCCAGTTTTCAAAAAAGAAATTACTGGGGAAGTATTGATGTACATGTTGGCAATGGAAGAAAAGTGTAACACTAAAGGCATGCAGTTAAGTTAGTAGGACAACTAAATGTTGTCATTATTATTAAATGTTTATGATGTGCCACACACTGTTCTAAGGTGGATTAGCTTATTTAATTCTAATAACGATGAGGTATTTCTCCCATTTTACAAATAAGAAAACAGAGCCACAGAGCTATGATACTGGCAGTGCATTTAGCATGTAGGAGGGTCAGAACTGGAAGTCAAGCCTCCTGGCTATGGACTCCTGCTTTTGGTTAATTAGGGATTTTTTCCAAAAGGTAAGAAAAATACTGTCTTTCTCTTCTCACCTCTTTCTTTTGAAAAAATTTACATCATTTTTAAGAATCGAAGTGTAGTTGATTTACAATGTTGTGTTAGTTTCAAGTGTAAAGCAAAGCAATTCAGATATATAGACAGATATAGATTGATCTTCACTTTCCTCAAATGTGTTAGGCCTTTTCCAACCTCATCTAAATATGTTTCCATGTTTATCTTCCATTGGATCTTGGACTTCGTATTCTTAAGAAGTCCTTAGACAACACATGTCCCATTGCAGTGCAAGCTGAGAGGTGCAGGAGGGCAGTGGCCTTGGAGGTACATTCACCACTGTGTATTCAGCCTTTTCACTGTAAACCGGGTAGAAGGTCAGATACTTTTGAAGGCATGAATGAAACAAGTCAACGTTTTGGCCTCAGGTAGAGTGTTGCCCCTGGCAGACCTGGGTGCCGTTGTTGCTCCTGGCTTCCCCACGGCTGTGAGATCGTGGGCATTTCCCTGAAAGAGGTGTAATCTGGGACTTGGGATGTTCTTTTCTTGGCAGATCCTAGCTTTCCATCGTTCCTAGCCCATCACTTTCTTCCCTCCCCTCTATCTTTCCCTCTCATTATGGAAGCCATGAGGCTAAGAAACTTTTCCCCCAAGCATTAATTCTAATTGCTTTAAGCAATCCGAATAAACTGTGCAATTGAAAAATAATTCCCAGTTTATGTAGATTTGTTCTTCAACTAATGACAATAAGTGGGACTTAAGTTTTGTATTTTTCTAGTGACTTGTGATTAAAAATTATCTGAGGTCACAGGGCCAGTTTTCAAAAAAGAAATTACTGGGGAAGTATTGATGTACATGTTGGCAATGGAAGAAAAGTGTAACACTAAAGGCATGCAGTTAAGTTAGTAGGACAACTAAATGTTGTCATTATTATTAAATGTTTATGATGTGCCACACACTGTTCTAAGGTGGATTAGCTTATTTAATTCTAATAACGATGAGGTATTTCTCCCATTTTACAAATAAGAAAACAGAGCCACAGAGCTATGATACTGGCAGTGCATTTAGCATGTAGGAGGGTCAGAACTGGAAGTCAAGCCTCCTGGCTATGGACTCCTGCTTTTGGTTAATTAGGGATTTTTTCCAAAAGGTAAGAAAAATACTGTCTTTCTCTTCTCACCTCTTTCTTTTGAAAAAATTTACATCATTTTTAAGAATCGAAGTGTAGTTGATTTACAATGTTGTGTTAGTTTCAAGTGTAAAGCAAAGCAATTCAGATATATAGACAGATATAGATTGATCTTCACTTTCCTCAAATGTGTTAGGCCTTTTCCAACCTCATCTAAATATGTTTCCATGTTTATCTTCCATTGGATCTTGGACTTCGTATTCTTAAGAAGTCCTTAGACAACACATGTCCCATTGCAGTGCAAGCTGAGAGGTGCAGGAGGGCAGTGGCCTTGGAGGTACATTCACCACTGTGTATTCAGCCTTTTCACTGTAAACCGGGTAGAAGGTCAGATACTTTTTGAAGGCATGAATGAAACAAGTCAACGTTTTGGCCTCAGGTAGAGTGTTGCCCCTGGCAGACCTGGGTGCCGTTGTTGCTCCTGGCTTCCCCACGGCTGTGAGATCGTGGGCATTTCCCTGAAAGAGGTGTAATCTGGGACTTGGGATGTTCTTTTCTTGGCAGAGCCTCACTAAACAGCAGCTCTCTAATGGTATTTTTGAAGTAAACATTTGGAGATTATGGCTATGAAATTTTATTTGTAAAAACAAAACCAAAAAACAGTGTTTTCTTTGTGCTTTGTATGAAGAAATTTACCACAGGCTGTCTTTATCCATGTATTTGATTCAAAATTTTCTTTTAGGTTTCTGATAATTATTATATAATTTAACTCTTAAGAGCATTTTAAGAGCTAGGCTCTGGATAAGTTAAAATTTTATTATTTTGCTCATTAGCTATAGGACCTTGGGTAAGTCATTCAATTCTTCTAAACTTAAGTGTCCTCATTTATTGAAAAAGGGATAGTAGTATTTACCTTATGGCATTTTGGGGTGGGGGGACTATGAGGCAATGTACGTAATGATCTTACCTAGTACCTGACATGCAGTAATCCTTGATAGAATATGACTATTATTATTATTAAGTAAATTTAGAAAGACAGCTTAGTGGAATTGGACACTCATTGTAGTCAAGTCCTAGTTCTTCCGTATCACAGCTATGTAACAGAAGAAATGTCATGACCTCTCTGAGCCTTACCATCCTCATCTGTAAAAAGTAGCAATCAAAATTGGTCTGACTTTCCTGGAGGCTTGTTTGAAGGATGAGAGAAAAACGTAAAAGCACTTTATGAACTATAAATAACTATATATTATGTATAATCTTTATTTTAAGCCATCAGTTTTTCCCTTATGTTAAAAATAGGATGGCTCTGGAAAAAAAAAAAAAAAAGGATGGCTGTGACTCAGTATTAAAGAAAAGCAGGTGTAGGGTTCAGATAACTCAAAATTCAACTGGCTGTAAAATGTGCAATAGAAATTTTCATGTTACCATCTGATTTTCAGTGAAATCTGGTCAAATTTCATGTGCTTGGTTTTTTTTTTTTTTAAAAACACACACACGAATAGCCAGTAGGGCTATAAAAACCTTCAATACATTTTCAGGTTGATTTTTCCAGAGTACACATTCAATGTCTTGGAATTCTAGGTAGTAGTCTTGGATTCATTTCCTAAGTTCACTTATGAAAGGTAAAAACAACCCTGGAGAGTAAAATGAGGCTTGTAGTCAAATCACTGTTCAGAAGAGAGTTCAGTCAGCTGTCAGCTTTAGTAAGCCCCTGAAAGTTTAGCAACTTATTCAATCATTGGTTCAGACTCTGGGTAGGAAAGAACCAAAAACCTTATCTATACAAGTTAAGCCATTTTTCTAGAGTAACATATACCCAATATCTATGAATAAATGACACCAAAAAATATATGAAACTGGGGTGAGGCAGAGGAGGGAGGGGTCAGGGATATACATATGACTAATCTGATTATCCATATCTGTAAACAACAAAACTCTGTAAAAGCGAAAAGTAAAATAAAAATAATTATTAAGGGCTTCCCCTGGTGGTCCAGTGGGTAAGAACGCCGCCTTGCAGTGCAAGGGGCGCCGGTTCTTCTAGTTTTATTTATAACTTAGAATTGCTTAAACAGAGCAGTTTAAACTGCAAATTCATGCTTACTGTTTTTATTAATATGTTGTATAGCTAAAGCCATCTTTTTTTAACTTATTATTTTATACTGAAATATAGCTGATTAACAAAGTTGCTACTTTCAGGTGGACGCCAGAGGGACTCAACCATACATATACGTGTATCCGTTCTCCCCCAAACTCCCATCCCGTCCAGGCTGCACATAACTTGAGCAGAGTTCCGTGTGCTGTACTGTAGGTCCTTGTTGGTTATTCATTTTAAATATAACAGTGTGTACATGCCCATTCCAAACTCCCTAGCTCTCCTTTCCCTCATCAAGAAAAACGTAAAAGCACTTTATGAACTATAAATAACTATATATTATGTATAATCTTTATTTTAAGCCATCAGTTTTTCCCTTATGTTAAAAATAGGATGGCTCTGGAAAAAAAAAAAAAAAAGGATGGCTGTGACTCAGTATTAAAGAAAAGCAGGTGTAGGGTTCAGATAACTCAAAATTCAACTGGCTGTAAAATGTGCAATAGAAATTTTCATGTTACCATCTGATTTTCAGTGAAATCTGGTCAAATTTCATGTGCTTGGTTTTTTTTTTTTTTAAAAACACACACACGAATAGCCAGTAGGGCTATAAAAACCTTCAATACATTTTCAGGTTGATTTTTCCAGAGTACACATTCAATGTCTTGGAATTCTAGGTAGTAGTCTTGGATTCATTTCCTAAGTTCACTTATGAAAGGTAAAAACAACCCTGGAGAGTAAAATGAGGCTTGTAGTCAAATCACTGTTCAGAAGAGAGTTCAGTCAGCTGTCAGCTTTAGTAAGCCCCTGAAAGTTTAGCAACTTATTCAATCATTGGTTCAGACTCTGGGTAGGAAAGAACCAAAAACCTTATCTATACAAGTTAAGCCATTTTTCTAGAGTAACATATACCCAATATCTATGAATAAATGACACCAAAAAATATATGAAACTGGGGTGAGGCAGAGGAGGGAGGGGTCAGGGATATACATATGACTAATCTGATTATCCATATCTGTAAACAACAAAACTCTGTAAAAGCGAAAAGTAAAATAAAAATAATTATTAAGGGCTTCCCCTGGTGGTCCAGTGGGTAAGAACGCCGCCTTGCAGTGCAAGGGGCGCCGGTTCTTCTAGTTTTATTTATAACTTAGAATTGCTTAAACAGAGCAGTTTAAACTGCAAATTCATGCTTACTGTTTTTATTAATATGTTGTATAGCTAAAGCCATCTTTTTTTAACTTATTATTTTATACTGAAATATAGCTGATTAACAAAGTTGCTACTTTCAGGTGGACGCCAGAGGGACTCAACCATACATATACGTGTATCCGTTCTCCCCCAAACTCCCATCCCGTCCAGGCTGCACATAACTTGAGCAGAGTTCCGTGTGCTGTACTGTAGGTCCTTGTTGGTTATTCATTTTAAATATAACAGTGTGTACATGCCCATTCCAAACTCCCTAGCTCTCCTTTCCCCTCATCTTATCCCCCTGGCAACCATAGTTCATTCTCTTAAGTGTGTGTCTGTTTCTGTTTTGTAAACAAGTTCATTTTACCATTTCTTTTTAGATTTCACATGTCATACAATATTTTTCCTCTGTCTGACTTACTTCACTCAGTATAACAATATGTAAGTCTATGTTTCTACAAATGGCGTTATTTCATTTTTTAATTAGCCAAAGTGATCTTGAGAAAGAAGAACAGAGCTAGAGATTTGAGGCTTATTGACTTCAGACTATATTACAAAGCTGTTAGTAATGAAAACAGTATGCTACTGGCACAAAAACAGACATATAGATCAATGGAACAGACAGAAGAGCCCCAGATAAACTCACACACTTATGGTCAATCAATCTATGACAAAGCAGGCAAGAATATACATACATATATGGGATACATATATGTGTATATCCCTATATACACATACACACGTCCTCCTTATCCACTCTTCTGACCCATTTACTTTTTTTTTTTAAAGATTTATTTATTATTTATTTTTGGGCGGGGGTCGGGTTGGGGAGGGAGGGGAGCGGGCGGGCCACTTCTATTGGTCTTTTCATTTCTCTATTTTCATCCGTCTTTGTTCTTTGGATCCTGTGGGCCTCCCATCGCGGTGGCGTTTGTCGTCGCAGAGCACCACCTCTGGGCGCATGCGCTCCAGAGCTCCGGCTCGGTGATTGGACACATCGGTCCAGCCGCTCCGTGGCACGTGGGATCTTCCCAGGCCAGGGATCGAACCGGCACCCCTTGCACTGCAAGGCGGTGTCCTTACCCACTGGACCACCAGGGGAAGCCCCGACCCATTTACTTTTGATTTTGTTTCCTTTGCCTTAGGAGACCCCCAAAAATATTGGGTATGTTTTAATATCTATATGTATATGGATACACACACACACACACACACACACACGAAATTACTCACCCATTAAAAAATGAAATTTTGCCATTTACAACAACATAGATGGACCTGGAGGGTATTATGCTTTGTGAAATAAGTCAAAGAAAGACAAATACTTTGTTGTTACTTATATGTGGAATCTAAAAATAAACAAATGAATATAACAAAATATTGACACACAGAGAACAAACCAGTGGTTACCAGCCGGTAGAGGGAAGATGTAAGAGGCAAGACAAGGGTAGAAGATTAACAGGTACAAACTACTGTGTGTAAAACAAACAAGCTACAATACAAAGACATTGTATAGCACAGGGAAATATGGCCAATATTTTATTGGCTATAATTAAATGGAGTATAATCCATACAATTTTTGAATGGCATGTCATCTATAAAATTTTTGAATCACTATGCTATATATCCAGAAATAATATTGTAAATCAACTACATTTCTATTGTAAAACTCTTCTTGATGTCTTTTACTAGATTCAGCTGTAAGACATGCATAATGGATGGGTTCATTCTAGATCAACAGTGGGTGCCTCACTGATGTCATCTTTAACTTGCTCCTCTCTCACCCTTGTCATCTGACAAACAGCAAGTCCTGTCACCCTCTCTTGATTCAGCCTTCCTATCACTGCCTCTTAACCATCCTTACTGCCCAAACCAGCATCTTCAGTAGTTTAACAGGTTTTCTGCTGACCCCTTATCACCACTTGCAGTTCATTTTGTGCCTTGAAGTTACAGTATGCAGAACCTAAACTTCTAGTGGAAAGAGGCTTGGGCTTGGGAAGCCTGTGAATATTCTCACCTTGCCTACCACTCCAGACGCAATGGCAGAACCTCCTGTCAGCCACACTGACCTGTTCTTCTTTCTTGTTCCTTTCTTCTTCTGGCTTTTGCAAAAGCATTTTTTGGGGTTGGGACTAAAATGCTAACACCAGTAAATGTCCTTCTCTCCAGCTGAGTTCTGTTCATCCTTTAAAACAGCTCAAGCCTCATTTTCTCAAAGGAAACCTTCCCTGTTACCTCACACCAGGTCATATATCCAATTAACAGGATTGAGAATGTGGGCTCCAGAGGCAGCCTGTTAGGGTTTGTACCCTGTTTCTGCCACTTTTTATTTAGGTGACCCAGGCAACTCTGGGCCTGTTAAATAGGGATGATAAAGGCGCCAATCCAACTGTGCTGACTATGAGAATCAAATGAAGAGTACATCTGAAACACTGGAAGAATATGTATAACACACACTGTCATTTCTAGAGCACTCTGCGGTTCCTAGGAATTTTCTCAAAGCCTTAAATACTGAAGCGACTGAGTACCGTTAAGTCTCCAAACGGTAAGGTCACCAATGATTTTCCAGTGCCTTAGGCAGAAAGCCTTATGGAGAGAAGGTGAAATCAATCTTTAATTGAATGAGCACGCAAATAATAAGGGTTTTTTGGGGGGAGGTGGAGGGATTAAGAATTTCTGTGGGTCTTAGTTACAGTTACCTTGCATACAAAATTTGAGACGATGAGACTCTGTGATTGCTCAGTTTCTTATGGCAACACTCCAAATACCAGAATTCTGGTAACTGGGGAAGAGTAGATGAATGGAAGTGGAATTTGGGATCTGTTTGCTCTTTGTTACTTGGTGCTAAGACAACTGTTGGTGAACAACTCTAAGAACTCATTCTGCTTTATCTCACAGACTTACAAAGAGTTTTTCAAAGCAATGTCTGCTTTTTCACCCCAAATGGGCTTTCTAATTGTGGCTCTGTACAAGGAACTAGCACAAAGTAAAGTTCAGAAAACAGTGTTAAAGGAAAACACCCTTCTTTATGAAGAAGAGTTCAGACAACTTTAAACAAAGCTCACTAAACATTTTAACTTAAAAAACACAGTAGTGCCATTAATCTTCTATTTAATTTGCTTTGTTTATACAAAATATATGTGGTAAGTATACAGGGATTTCAGTCACTTCATTTAAACTTGGAAACCACTGTAAGTATTACCAGGGATACAAATCTCCTTTTGGGGTTGGGACTAAAATGCTAACACCAGGAAATGTCCTTCTCTCCAGCTGAGTTCTGTTCATCCTTTAAAACAGCTCAAGCCTCATTTTCTCAAAGGAAACCTTCCCTGTTACCTCACACCAGGTCATATATCCAATTAACAGGATTGAGAATGTGGGCTCCAGAGGCAGCCTGTTAGGGTTTGTACCCTGTTTCTGCCACTTTTTATTTAGGTGACCCAGGCAACTCTGGGCCTGTTAAATAGGGATGATAAAGGCGCCAATCCAACTGTGCTGACTATGAGAATCAAATGAAGAGTACATCTGAAACACTGGAAGAATATGTATAACACACACTGTCATTTCTAGAGCACTCTGCGGTTCCTAGGAATTTTCTCAAAGCCTTAAATACTGAAGCGACTGAGTACCGTTAAGTCTCCAAACGGTAAGGTCACCAATGATTTTCCAGTGCCTTAGGCAGAAAGCCTTATGGAGAGAAGGTGAAATCAATCTTTAATTGAATGAGCACGCAAATAATAAGGGTTTTTTGGGGGGAGGTGGAGGGATTAAGAATTTCTGTGGGTCTTAGTTACAGTTACCTTGCATACAAAATTTGAGACGATGAGACTCTGTGATTGCTCAGTTTCTTATGGCAACACTCCAAATACCAGAATTCTGGTAACTGGGGAAGAGTAGATGAATGGAAGTGGAATTTGGGATCTGTTTGCTCTTTGTTACTTGGTGCTAAGACAACTGTTGGTGAACAACTCTAAGAACTCATTCTGCTTTATCTCACAGACTTACAAAGAGTTTTTCAAAGCAATGTCTGCTTTTTCACCCCAAATGGGCTTTCTAATTGTGGCTCTGTACAAGGAACTAGCACAAAGTAAAGTTCAGAAAACAGTGTTAAAGGAAAACACCCTTCTTTATGAAGAAGAGTTCAGACAACTTTAAACAAAGCTCACTAAACATTTTAACTTAAAAAACACAGTAGTGCCATTAATCTTCTATTTAATTTGCTTTGTTTATACAAAATATATGTGGTAAGTATACAGGGATTTCAGTCACTTCATTTAAACTTGGAAACCACTGTATATCAGCCAATATTATATTCTCAGATGCTGTTCTGCAAATATGGTGGAAAACTGGATCGATACAAATCTCCAAGTACGTTTACATGAACTATTTGTTGCCAAATAGTTTTCCTGTTGGAATGAATTACATTACTGCATTTTACACTGAGCCTTTGCTCTTTGAGGAGACTCAATGATCAGTATTTATATTTGCTTCTACAAACATCATCCACATCTAAATTCCTGACTAATTTGTGAAGAGAAAGTTTATGGGCTGTGAACTAGAGGCCATAGTTCTAGTGTGTGTATCTATGTGCATGGGCTCCTCTGGTGGGTGGTTCAGTGGCAGTCCTGCCAGTAAAGGAGATGCAGGCTTGATCTCTGGGTTGGAAAGATCTCCTGGAGAAGGAAATAGCAACCCCCTCCAGTATTCTTGCCTGGAAAATTCCATGAACAGAGAAGCCCGGTGGGCTACACCTTGGGGTCACAAAAGAGTCAGACACGACTTAGTGACTAAACAATAATATACATGTATACAAACATAAAAATGACTCCAACTGCATATTGGACATTCAAAGCTGTAATACAGTGAAAGAGAGAGGAATGGTCGGGGAGGAATGGAATTACCTATTTGGTGAAATTAGATGTGCTACTGTTGTTGATTTGTGATACTTACCACCTTGGTTGACTGTTTGCTGTTATGAGTGGCTCTTCTTTTCCACTTGGCGGATTTCCTTCTTTGTCTTCACCTTATAACCTTCTCCCTGTTTTAAAAGGAATGTACAAGTTAAGATTTCTGGTGAAAGAGTTTTTGTCAAAAAGCAGTTTCCATTCTGGTCCCTTGAGGCTAGATGAGGGTAAGTGAAACACAGTTTAAAGCACTTTGTCACTTCATGTCCAAAAAATACAGTCTATTCACCTTAACCACACAGGTCAGCACCATCAAGGCAAACTGGAAAGCACCATCAGAATGAATACAGCGTTACTATACTTCACAATAATTCATTCGGTTAGTGATCAATGAAACAATTTCTTTAGCTTTGTTTATACAAAATATATGTGGTAAGTATACAGGGATTTCAGTCACTTCATTTAAACTTGGAAACCACTGTATATCAGCCAATATTATATTCTCAGATGCTGTTCTGCAAATATGGTGGAAAACTGGATCGATACAAATCTCCAAGTATCGTTTACATGAACTATTTGTTGCCAAATAGTTTTCCTGTTGGAATGAATTACATTACTGCATTTTACACTGAGCCTTTGCTCTTTGAGGAGACTCAATGATCAGTATTTATATTTGCTTCTACAAACATCATCCACATCTAAATTCCTGACTAATTTGTGAAGAGAAAGTTTATGGGCTGTGAACTAGAGGCCATAGTTCTAGTGTGTGTATCTATGTGCATGGGCTCCTCTGGTGGGTGGTTCAGTGGCAGTCCTGCCAGTAAAGGAGATGCAGGCTTGATCTCTGGGTTGGAAAGATCTCCTGGAGAAGGAAATAGCAACCCCCTCCAGTATTCTTGCCTGGAAAATTCCATGAACAGAGAAGCCCGGTGGGCTACACCTTGGGGTCACAAAAGAGTCAGACACGACTTAGTGACTAAACAATAATATACATGTATACAAACATAAAAATGACTCCAACTGCATATTGGACATTCAAAGCTGTAATACAGTGAAAGAGAGAGGAATGGTCGGGGAGGAATGGAATTACCTATTTGGTGAAATTAGATGTGCTACTGTTGTTGATTTGTGATACTTACCACCTTGGTTGACTGTTTGCTGTTATGAGTGGCTCTTCTTTTCCACTTGGCGGATTTCCTTCTTTGTCTTCACCTTATAACCTTCTCCCTGTTTTAAAAGGAATGTACAAGTTAAGATTTCTGGTGAAAGAGTTTTTGTCAAAAAGCAGTTTCCATTCTGGTCCCTTGAGGCTAGATGAGGGTAAGTGAAACACAGTTTAAAGCACTTTGTCACTTCATGTCCAAAAAATACAGTCTATTCACCTTAACCACACAGGTCAGCACCATCAAGGCAAACTGGAAAGCACCATCAGAATGAATACAGCGTTACTATACTTCACAATAATTCATTCGGTTAGTGATCAATGAAACAACCAGAGAACTGGTTCATTTCCTGTAAAGCTAGAAAAAATCATCACTGAAGCTCTCAAGGCACTCAAACCCCAATTATAAAAAGTATTAGTGAGTTATAATTTACGCTTTTTTAAGCCAGCAGAATGCTAAGTAATCTCTTGTAATGAGATGGAAATTTCTCAGTAAAGCACTAATCATGAACTAAACACCATGGAAATGCTGTCAAGCTGAGAGGTTTCTTTTAATTGGTGGAATTACCATGCCCTTCCTCTTACTCCTAAACAAGCACACATCCTTCTTCCATAAAACAAGACCTCTCTTCACCAAGCATCAAGAGAACACACTTCTCTGAGCAAAGCAGGTACATAAATACTCAGCTTAACCCTACTTAGAAAACACAGTAGCCTTTCCAATTTTCTTATTTATTCCTTTGGAGAAATTTTCAGTTTATTTTTTTCTTATGTAAATAAAGGTATTAAAGTTTGTATTTTTAAAAATGAAAAGAGTAAATGAGAAAGGAAAGAAATGAAAAATAACCAGAGTTAGTTTTCTTAGGGAGCTAGAGATTCATTTGCTGAGTTACACTGCCCAGTGATGACTTTGGTTCTTTAACTGGCACATTGGAAATGGGCTGTTATTAAACCAGAGAGGAAAATCCTTTTAGGTTAAGATGGGAGGATTCATATTTCCATGTAGAATATATTGGAAAGAGAAAATGTATAGATTTAATGTAAGGGTCTTGAGATAAACTTTTGTCATTCTAACTTTTAAATTGATTGAAACAGGTTAAGATGCTACTGTTGTGTTTGACTTACCACCTTGTCTGGTTTTCTCTCTTTTCCACTTGGCGGATTTCCTTCTTTGTCTTCACCTTATAACCTTCTCCCTGTTTTAAAAGGAATGTACAAGTTAAGATTTCTGGTGAAAGAGTTTTTGTCAAAAAGCAGTTTCCATTCTGGTCCCTTGAGGCTAGATGAGGGTAAGTGAAACACAGTTTAAAGCACTTTGTCACTTCATGTCCAAAAAATACAGTCTATTCACCTTAACCACACAGGTCAGCACCATCAAGGCAAACTGGAAAGCACCATCAGAATGAATACAGCGTTACTATACTTCACAATAATTCATTCGGTTAGTGATCAATGAAACAACCAGAGAACTGGTTCATTTCCTGTAAAGCTAGAAAAAATCATCACTGAAGCTCTCAAGGCACTCAAACCCCAATTATAAAAAGTATTAGTGAGTTATAATTTACGCTTTTTTAAGCCAGCAGAATGCTAAGTAATCTCTTGTAATGAGATGGAAATTTCTCAGTAAAGCACTAATCATGAACTAAACACCATGGAAATGCTGTCAAGCTGAGAGGTTTCTTTTAATTGGTGGAATTACCATGCCCTTCCTCTTACTCCTAAACAAGCACACATCCTTCTTCCATAAAACAAGACCTCTCTTCACCAAGCATCAAGAGAACACACTTCTCTGAGCAAAGCAGGTACATAAATACTCAGCTTAACCCTACTTAGAAAACACAGTAGCCTTTCCAATTTTCTTATTTATTCCTTTGGAGAAATTTTCAGTTTATTTTTTTCTTATGTAAATAAAGGTATTAAAGTTTGTATTTTTAAAATGAAAAGAGTAAATGAGAAAGGAAAGAAATGAAAAATAACCAGAGTTAGTTTTCTTAGGGAGCTAGAGATTCATTTGCTGAGTTACACTGCCCAGTGATGACTTTGGTTCTTTAACTGGCACATTGGAAATGGGCTGTTATTAAACCAGAGAGGAAAATCCTTTTAGGTTAAGATGGGAGGATTCATATTTCCATGTAGAATATATTGGAAAGAGAAAATGTATAGATTTAATGTAAGGGTCTTGAGATAAACTTTTGTCATTCTAACTTTTAATTAAATCCTGTGCATCTGCTGGAAACAGGTGCTCCCTAACCAGGTCCTAGGCAGGCACTGGGCTGCAGGTAAAGTGCTGGGCCAGGGAGGGGTAGGGTGGAGGGTGGCTGAGGGGTTTGGTCATGGTGGAGGGCTTTTATTTTATTTTATATTCTTTATTTTAAAGGTTTTACAGAGTTTTGTTGTTCACAGACATGTATGTTCCCAGATCAGTCATATGCATATCCCTGGTCCATACCCCCCTAATTCCCCCCTTCCCACCCCTCCAAACTATCGCCCCATGCCATTGTAAGCACTCCTATTCCCTTAGCACAATGACAATAGCTATCTTTTGGTGGAGGGCATTTAATTTACTCTCCCATGCCTGGACCGGTGCATTGCAGCCTCCAATAAATGAAATTATCTCTGAGAAACCTCTAATGATAGTAGAAGTATATACTGTTAAAAGACTGTTGGGAAAGTCTTTTTCTTTGACTCTGATTAAATACAAAGATGTCAAAAGCAGCAAATGCTTCAAGCTGCCACACTGCAGATGCCAGACTGTTAGCAGCATATTCAAGAGCGTTCACAAAGCTTTTATCCTGTACTTTCTGATAGTCTCTCTCCATTACCGTGACATCATGTTTTCTCTTGTGGGATAACAATTCGTCTTAGTACTTTCCGAGTGATCTGTATAGGAAGCAATAGTGAAAAGGAGAGCTTTTTCTGTTTCAAGAGTTGACACTACAGCAAATAAACAGTAGAACATCTAAACCCAAGAGAATCATGAAATCTCAGTAGTGATTACTTTTCTGGAGATGAGGTTGCCTTCTTCATCAGTAAACTGTTCTTCTGTGACAGATTCACCAGGGATGGTTTTTGCTTCCTCTCCCTGAAGGATGTGGCATAAAGATTAGCAGTTTACTAGATGGATAGATCTCCACACCACTCCATTCACCACACACATGCTCCGTGGAATTTTAGAAAAAGAAGGTATAAACTTTACTTGTTATTAATGGGAGGATTCATATTTCCATGTAGAATATATTGGAAAGAGAAATGTATAGATTTAATGTAAGGGTCTTGAGATAAACTTTTGTCATTCTAACTTTTAATTAAATCCTGTGCATCTGCTGGAAACAGGTGCTCCCTAACCAGGTCCTAGGCAGGCACTGGGCTGCAGGTAAAGTGCTGGGCCAGGGAGGGGTAGGGTGGAGGGTGGCTGAGGGGTTTGGTCATGGTGGAGGGCTTTTATTTTATTTTATATTCTTTATTTTAAAGGTTTTACAGAGTTTTGTTGTTCACAGACATGTATGTTCCCAGATCAGTCATATGCATATCCCTGGTCCATACCCCCCTAATTCCCCCCTTCCCACCCCTCCAAACTATCGCCCCATGCCATTGTAAGCACTCCTATTCCCTTAGCACAATGACAATAGCTATCTTTTGGTGGAGGGCATTTAATTTACTCTCCCATGCCTGGACCGGTGCATTGCAGCCTCCAATAAATGAAATTATCTCTGAGAAACCTCTAATGATAGTAGAAGTATATACTGTTAAAAGACTGTTGGGAAAGTCTTTTTCTTTGACTCTGATTAAATACAAAGATGTCAAAAGCAGCAAATGCTTCAAGCTGCCACACTGCAGATGCCAGACTGTTAGCAGCATATTCAAGAGCGTTCACAAAGCTTTTATCCTGTACTTTCTGATAGTCTCTCTCCATTACCGTGTCATCATGTTTTCTCTCTTGTGGGATAACAATTCGTCTTAGTACTTTCCGAGTGATCTGTATAGGAAGCAATAGTGAAAAGGAGAGCTTTTTCTGTTTCAAGAGTTGACACTACAGCAAATAAACAGTAGAACATCTAAACCCAAGAGAATCATGAAATCTCAGTAGTGATTACTTTTCTGGAGATGAGGTTGCCTTCTTCATCAGTAAACTGTTCTTCTGTGACAGATTCACCAGGGATGGTTTTTGCTTCCTCTCCCTGAAGGATGTGGCATAAAGATTAGCAGTTTACTAGATGGATAGATCTCCACACCACTCCATTCACCACACACATGCTCCGTGGAATTTTAGAAAAAGAAGGTATAAACTTTACTTGTTATTCTAAGGCAAGGGGAAAAGACTGACTCCATGGAGTTATTTAGCAGCCAACAACATTCAAAGCATTAAACCTCAAGTACATATAAGAATGATGGTTAGCAACAAAGTCCAAGAAGGAAGAATTTGAAAATGTGTAATCATAGAATGCAGTTATACATCAACAGACAAACAAAAAGGCTTGATTTATTGAAAAGAGATTTAGCTAATGATTAGAGATCTCATTCAATCATTTCACTTGAATAAATGTTTCTGCACTAGATCTACCAAATCTTACATTTTGGTGGACTGCCTTGGATCTAATTTGAATTGAGGCATTAGTCACTTTGTTGGGGTATTAATCACTCTTTGTTAGTAAAGGAATTTTTCAATTAAACTGAGGATAATATGTACATTTTTTTTTTCAAGCACTGTGAGGAAGGTCAGGGTATAGAGAAAATCATTATTTTTTTCTAGACTTAGCCTTTCATAAGTATATGAGAGTAATAACTATGCCCAATGAAGTACAGAGTTTCAGAATATTATCTTCAAGCAAAGGAATGCTATGTGATAACTGATTAATTACTAAAAGCATGTATGATGGCATCTTTCAGGTAGTGACTGCTATTTGATTTAGAAGAGGAAATTATCAAGGGTCTTCCTCTTGTGAGTTAAAAAAAAATGGAATAAATTCTTAATTTGCCAAGGTGGCCTCTTGTTTTCCTGCATATAGACAGCTCAGTAG
This sequence comes from Tragulus kanchil, assembly GCA_022376925.1. Classification (NCBI taxonomy): domain Eukaryota; kingdom Metazoa; phylum Chordata; class Mammalia; order Artiodactyla; family Tragulidae; genus Tragulus; species Tragulus kanchil. Next base: position 90,477,019 of record JAIOJX010000005.1, on the reverse strand, counting down.
GCTAAGATGGCTCTTTAATACCTATTAGCTCTGTGATTGTATAAGAAAAACCACTCAGATGGCAAAAATAGGACTGTACTTGTAACACATTACCTTTTTGACTGGTGTGAACATGAGGTTGGTCTCACTTAAGATGTTTGTTCTTGTTCCCCCCAAACTCTTTAAGTACAGACCCATTCTAGAGATCTACTGACTTGTAGTAAAACTTCTTGTCGAAGAGATGACCCAGACAATTCTGTAGTATTATGTATGGTAGTTACCATGCACCGTGTTTCTATTTATTTTTTTTTAAGGAAACAATGGCAAATCATGATGAAGACAGCTGAGTTTCTGGGATGTCAGGATTCTAACTCTTTTTAATGTTTTTGTCTAATCGGCAAAAAGACTGACTCCATGGAGTTATTTAGCAGCCAACAACATTCAAAGCATTAAACCTCAAGTACATATAAGAATGATGGTTAGCAACAAAGTCCAAGAAGGAAGAATTTGAAAATGTGTAATCATAGAATGCAGTTATACATCAACAGACAAACAAAAAGGCTTGATTTATTGAAAAGAGATTTAGCTAATGATTAGAGATCTCATTCAATCATTTCACTTGAATAAATGTTTCTGCACTAGATCTACCAAATCTTACATTTTGGTGGACTGCCTTGGATCTAATTTGAATTGAGGCATTAGTCACTTTGTTGGGGTATTAATCACTCTTTGTTAGTAAAGGAATTTTTCAATTAAACTGAGGATAATATGTACATTTTTTTTTTCAAGCACTGTGAGGAAGGTCAGGGTATAGAGAAAATCATTATTTTTTTCTAGACTTAGCCTTTCATAAGTATATGAGAGTAATAACTATGCCCAATGAAGTACAGAGTTTCAGAATATTATCTTCAAGCAAAGGAATGCTATGTGATAACTGATTAATTACTAAAAGCATGTATGATGGCATCTTTCAGGTAGTGACTGCTATTTGATTTAGAAGAGGAAATTATCAAGGGTCTTCCTCTTGTGAGTTAAAAAATGGAATAAATTCTTAATTTGCCAAGGTGGCCTCTTGTTTTCCTGCATATAGACAGCTCAGTAGGCTAAGATGGCTCTTTAATACCTATTAGCTCTGTGATTGTATAAGAAAAACCACTCAGATGGCAAAAATAGGACTGTACTTGTAACACATTACCTTTTTGACTGGTGTGAACATGAGGTTGGTCTCACTTAAGATGTTTGTTCTTGTTCCCCCCAAACTCTTTAAGTACAGACCCATTCTAGAGATCTACTGACTTGTAGTAAAACTTCTTGTCGAAGAGATGACCCAGACAATTCTGTAGTATTATGTATGGTAGTTACCATGCACCGTGTTTCTATTTATTTTTTTTTAAGGAAACAATGGCAAATCATGATGAAGACAGCTGAGTTTCTGGGATGTCAGGATTCTAACTCTTAATGTTTTTGTCATGGGAAAGGTAGTAGTTCCATTAATCTTGCCAGTGTCTGCCAATCATGAGAAATTCTGTGATTGTTTTATATCACAGGCAGTAGAAAGTTCTAGTTTCAAATAACAAAGACTAACTCAAATCTACTTTATTTTGCAAAAAAAAAATTGTTTTCATTCTTCTTACAAAATAACTTTGTATTCTTACAGACTGTGGGCTTAAGGTCATGGGTGGAACATTTGACTCATTTTACCTCACTGGGGTACAGAGACAGGATAAAAATAAAACTGTTTCTTGTTGCTCATGCTTATTTAGTTCTCCATGAAGCTTGTTTATGACTAACTTCAGTTAGCACAGTTGAGAGGGAAGGAAATAGAAAAACGTAGAGGTCTCCTGCCTGAATGCACTAAAATCTATAACAAGTTCTTCAGGAGGAGTATTTATATTTCCCATGGTTGGTCAAGAGATACTCAGAATAATGGGCAAATCTGGCCTTGTGGTACAAAATGAAGCAGGGAAAAGGGTAACAGTTTCGTCAAGAGAACACACTGATCATAGAAAACACCCTTTTCGGCAACACAAGAGATGACTGCACATGTGGACATTACCAGATGGTCAACACCAAAATCAGATTAATGATGTTCTTTGCAGCCAAAGATGAAGTAGTACTGTACAGGTAGTAAAAACAAGACCTGGAGCTGACTGTGGCTCAGATCCTGAGCTCCTTAATTGTAAAATTCAGGCTTGAATTGAAGAAAGTAGGGAAAACCGGGAGGCCATTCAGGTAGGACCTAAATCAAATCCCTTATGATTGATTATACAGTGGAGGTGACAAATAGATTCAAGGGATTAGATCTGGGAGCAGAGTGCCTGAAGAACTATGGACGGAATGTTGCACAGGAGGCAGTGACCAAAACCAACTGAAAGAAAGAGAAATGCAAGAAAGCAAAGTGGTTGTCCGAGGAGGCTGTATAAATAGCTGAGGAAAGAAGAGAAGCAAATGGTGATGGAGAAAGGGAAAGATACTCCCAACTGAATGCAGAGTTCCAGAGAACAGCAAGGAGAGATAGAAGGCCCTCTTAAATTAACAATGCTGTAAAGACCGCATCTGCAATGCAGGAGACACCTGTTAGATTCCTGGGTTGGGAAGATCTCCTGGAGAAGGGATAGGCTACCCACTCCAGTATTCTTGGAAGGCAGCTGTGCTTATCACTACACCACCAATGCCTCTCCATATTCCAGTATTCTAGTCTTGGGCTGCTCTGGTGGCTCAGATAGTAATGAATTCACCTGCAATGTGGGCGATTTGGATTTGATTCCTGGGTTGGGAAGATGCCCTGGAGGAGGGCATGGCAACCCACTCCAGTATTCTTGCCTGAAGAATCCCTATGGGCAGTGGACCCTGGTGGACTACGGTCCATGGGGTCACCAAGAGTCAGGCATGACTGAGTGACTAAGCACAGCACAGAGGAAAACAATAGAATGGGAAAGATTAGAAATCTCTTCAGGAAAATTGGAGAGATCAAGGGAACATTTCATGCAAGCACGATAAAGGACAGAAACGGTAAGAACCTAACAGAAGCAGTAGACATTAAGAAGAGGTGGCAAGAATAGACAGAACTGTACAAAAAAAAGTCATAATGGCCCGGATAATTATGATGATATGGTCACTTACCTAGAGCCAGACCTTCTGGAGGGCAAAGTCAAGTGGGCCTTAGGAAGCATTACTACAAACAAAACTAGTGGGTGTGAGGAATTCTAGATGAGCTATTTCAAATGTTAAAAGATGAAGCTGTTAAAGTGTAGTACTCAATATGTCAGCAAATTTGGAAAACAAAGCAGTGGCCACAGGACTGGAAAAGGTTAGTTTTCATTCCAGCCCCAGATAAGGGCAATGACAAAGAATGTTCAAACTGGTATACAGCCGCACTATTTCATAGCAAGGTGATGTTCAAAATCCTTCAGGCTAGGTTTCAGCAGTACATGAACCTAGAACTTCCAGTACAAGCTGGGGTTTCAAAGACGCAGAGGAAAGAGATCTAATTGCCAACACTTGGAGAAAGCAAGGGAGTTGGAGAAAAATACCTACTTCCGCTTCATTGACTACGCAAAAGCCTTTGACTGTGTGGATCACAACAAACTGTGGAAAATTCTTAATGAGATGGGAGTACCAGACCCCCTCCCTGTCTCCTGAGAAACTTTTATGAGACCAAGAAGTAATAGCTCGAATATTGCATGGAACAAAACTGGGAAAGAAGAAAGACAAGGCTGTATAGTGTCATCATGCTTATTTAACTTGTTTGCAAAGTACATTATGTGAAATGCTAGGCTGGATGAATCACATGCTGGAATCATTATTTGTGAGAGAAGTATGAATAACCTCAGATATGGAGATAATACCACTCTAATGGCAGAAAGTGAAAAGGATCTAAAGGCCCTCTTGTTGGTCAAAGAGGAGTGTGAGAAAGCTGGCTTAAAACTCAACATTCAAGAAACTAAGACCATGGTATCTGGTCCCATCACTTCATGGCACACAGAAGGGGAAAAAGTGGAAGAAGTGACAAATTTTATTTTCTTGGGCTCCCAAATTACTGTAGATGGTAGCTGTAGCCATGAAAAGTCACTTACTCCTTGGAAGGAAAGTTATGACATGGACTGTAGCCAGTCAGGCTCTTCTGTTCACGCAATTCCAGGCAAGAATATTGGAGTACGTAGCTATTCCTTTTTCTAGGGGATCTTCCTGACTCAAGGATCAAACCCAGCAAACTCAAAAGCAGAGACATCACTTTGCTGACAAGGGTCTGTATAGTCAAAGCTGTGTTTTCCCACTAGTCATACAGATGTGAGAGTTGGATCATAAAGAAGGCTGAGCACCAAACAATTGATGCTTTTAAACTGTGGTGTTGGAGGAAACTTGAGAGTCACTTGGACAACAAGGAGATCAAACCAGTCAGTCCTAAAAGAAATCAACCCTGAACATTCATTGGAAGGACTGATGCTGAAGCTCCAGTACTTTAGCCACCTAAGAAGAGCCAACTCATTAGAAAAGACTCTGATGCCGGGTAAGACTGAAGGCAAAAGGAAAAGTGAGCGGCAGAAATGGTTAGATAGCATCACTGAACTCAATTACTAGGAACTTCCAGTACAAGCTGGGGTTTCAAAGACGCAGAGGAAAGAGATCTAATTGCCAACACTTGGAGAAAGCAAGGGAGTTGGAGAAAAATACCTACTTCCGCTTCATTGACTACGCAAAAGCCTTTGACTGTGTGGATCACAACAAACTGTGGAAAATTCTTAATGAGATGGGAGTACCAGACCCCCTCCCTGTCTCCTGAGAAACTTTTATGAGACCAAGAAGTAATAGCTCGAATATTGCATGGAACAAAACTGGGAAAGAAGAAAGACAAGGCTGTATAGTGTCATCATGCTTATTTAACTTGTTTGCAAAGTACATTATGTGAAATGCTAGGCTGGATGAATCACATGCTGGAATCATTATTTGTGAGAGAAGTATGAATAACCTCAGATATGGAGATAATACCACTCTAATGGCAGAAAGTGAAAAGGATCTAAAGGCCCTCTTGTTGGTCAAAGAGGAGTGTGAGAAAGCTGGCTTAAAACTCAACATTCAAGAAACTAAGACCATGGTATCTGGTCCCATCACTTCATGGCACACAGAAGGGGAAAAAGTGGAAGAAGTGACAAATTTTATTTTCTTGGGCTCCCAAATTACTGTAGATGGTAGCTGTAGCCATGAAAAGTCACTTACTCCTTGGAAGGAAAGTTATGACATGGACTGTAGCCAGTCAGGCTCTTCTGTTCACGCAATTCCAGGCAAGAATATTGGAGTACGTAGCTATTCCTTTTTCTAGGGGATCTTCCTGACTCAAGGATCAAACCCAGCAAACTCAAAAGCAGAGACATCACTTTGCTGACAAGGGTCTGTATAGTCAAAGCTGTGTTTTCCCACTAGTCATACAGATGTGAGAGTTGGATCATAAAGAAGGCTGAGCACCAAACAATTGATGCTTTTAAACTGTGGTGTTGGAGGAAACTTGAGAGTCACTTGGACAACAAGGAGATCAAACCAGTCAGTCCTAAAAGAAATCAACCCTGAACATTCATTGGAAGGACTGATGCTGAAGCTCCAGTACTTTAGCCACCTAAGAAGAGCCAACTCATTAGAAAAGACTCTGATGCCGGGTAAGACTGAAGGCAAAAGGAAAAGTGAGCGGCAGAAATGGTTAGATAGCATCACTGAATCAATGGACATGAATTTGAGCTAACTCCAGGAGATAATGGAGGACAGAGGAGCCTGGCACACTGTAGCCCACGGAGTTGCAACGTCAGACAGGACTTAACCACTGAACAACAACAGTGGTTGGTTTTATATATTTAGAAAAAAACATTGTTATAAGCAAAGGCTTAAAGACAGCAGAAACCCCCAAAAAGGTCATGAAAGGTTTCACTATAGTTTAAATATGAGTAAGTGGCATATGTTTGAACTGACTCTTGGACATGTCCAGCTCTTTGACTATTAAAATGATTCCAGGAGCCCAGGAAAATCCATGAAAATTGCCACCTATTAAGATATATTATAAATTGACTCTTTGGTGGGGAAAGATGCCAATTTTCAGACAGTCTCTAAAAGACATGTCAAGTAGGTACATTTATAAGCATAGTAAATACATTTAAGTATATTGATTTATATTAATAGCCTTAGAAAAAAGCAAAGGCCTGTTTATGAATAACAGGCCATATAGGTTGTTGAGATCTGCTGTGGTTTACAGGCATTGTTTCCTACTGAAAATCATTGTCAACTACAAATTGGCATTTACTAATTACTTTGCCAATGACTGGACAACAAGGATATTTACCCTCCGCCTCTGCAGAGGCCAGACCCTGTGCTGTTGAGAGCTGCTGACTTTTAATGCCCCCTGAAGGAGATCAGGGTGAGGTTGAGACCCCTTGCTGTTAAGAGCTGCTGACCTTCAATACCCGCTGATGGAGATCAGGGTCGGGTAGAGGCACTCTGTGCTCCAGGGAATCTGGTGGAGCAGGTCTTTAGAAGGTGGATGCTTTTAGGAACAGATTTTATTATCTCAATCCTTGCATCTCCTCATATTTAGAAAAGCACTAAATCTCATGGTGACATCAGATCCTCGACTAACTGGGACGCTTTGTAAAATGACTGTTTAATGATACTGAACTCCTCCCTCACCAAAATCTTTAAATATTGACCCTCCTCCTGCTGCCTTTTTGGAGCAGTCTCTTAGAGCTCTCTGGGGTGCTGCCTCCTGGGCTGCAGTCCTAATTATGCCCCAAGTAAAACTTAACCCACAACTCTCAAGTTGTTCATCTTTTTTAGTCGACGTCATACTATTTATTGTATAATTAAAGGTAAAGATACTTAATCTTAAATGGGCACTAGGTGCAGTCAACTAGTGCCTTAAAAAAGTCAAAGTAAGTTGTAAGATTCTCTAGAAAAGCACTAAATTGGGGGAGTGGATTTGATAGTAGCTGATTAGATAGACCAGAAAGTAAGGCATCACAAAATACATTTTTAAAAAATATTCATCTATCTCTATTTCTGTCAAGTACCTTAGAGGCTCTCTGAAGTTCCTGAAAGCATTTGTACTCTTACGTAAATAAAATTTCCCTGCTAGTTTTGGTGATAGCATTATTTCTGGCAATATCTCTACCTACTTTCCTTGCATATTTCAAAGGAAAATTACAGCACGTATGGTGTCACAGTGTTGTTCCTGGTAGTCACCTATGGCTAATGTGCCTTCTGCATTTTAGGTTTTTTTTCCCTGAATAAAATGCATAAATGTACCATTTATAAGCATAGTAAATACATTTAAGTATATTGATTTATATTAATAGCCTTAGAAAGCAAAGGCCTGTTTATGAATAACAGGCCATATAGGTTGTTGAGATCTGCTGTGGTTTACAGGCATTGTTTCCTACTGAAAATCATTGTCAACTACAAATTGGCATTTACTAATTACTTTGCCAATGACTGGACAACAAGGATATTTACCCTCCGCCTCTGCAGAGGCCAGACCCTGTGCTGTTGAGAGCTGCTGACTTTTAATGCCCCCTGAAGGAGATCAGGGTGAGGTTGAGACCCCTTGCTGTTAAGAGCTGCTGACCTTCAATACCCGCTGATGGAGATCAGGGTCGGGTAGAGGCACTCTGTGCTCCAGGGAATCTGGTGGAGCAGGTCTTTAGAAGGTGGATGCTTTTAGGAACAGATTTTATTATCTCAATCCTTGCATCTCCTCATATTTAGAAAAGCACTAAATCTCATGGTGACATCAGATCCTCGACTAACTGGGACGCTTTGTAAAATGACTGTTTAATGATACTGAACTCCTCCCTCACCAAAATCTTTAAATATTGACCCTCCTCCTGCTGCCTTTTTGGAGCAGTCTCTTAGAGCTCTCTGGGGTGCTGCCTCCTGGGCTGCAGTCCTAATTATGCCCCAAGTAAAACTTAACCCACAACTCTCAAGTTGTTCATCTTTTTTAGTCGACGTCATACTATTTATTGTATAATTAAAGGTAAAGATACTTAATCTTAAATGGGCACTAGGTGCAGTCAACTAGTGCCTTAAAAAAGTCAAAGTAAGTTGTAAGATTCTCTAGAAAAGCACTAAATTGGGGGAGTGGATTTGATAGTAGCTGATTAGATAGACCAGAAAGTAAGGCATCACAAAATACATTTTTAAAAAATATTCATCTATCTCTATTTCTGTCAAGTACCTTAGAGGCTCTCTGAAGTTCCTGAAAGCATTTGTACTCTTACGTAAATAAAATTTCCCTGCTAGTTTTGGTGATAGCATTATTTCTGGCAATATCTCTACCTACTTTTTCCTTGCATATTTCAAAGGAAAATTACAGCACGTATGGTGTCACAGTGTTGTTCCTGGTAGTCACCTTCATGAAGACTAATGTGTGCCCCTTTGGAAGCACTGCATTTTAGGATTTTTATTTCTCTCTCCTTCTTGAATAAAATGAATGAATAACAACATAAAATGTACCAATTTGCTTCAATGTATAGATGTTAAAACTTGAACTTTCAAAAATAGGATGATAAAAATATACTTAGCAAATTACTAAGCAACATGTATAGTATAACCTATTTTTATATTCCTAGAAACCCACATCCTAGGGATGTACATGGATATGTACATAGCACATGTATCCTGGTATATGTATATAAAACAATCTGATGCTTATGAACACTGGTAACTTTGAAAAAGGGGAATGGATAGGCTGAACTTTTTGTATTTTTGAATTATTTGATGGGGGGAAAATATACATTTAAACTCTTGTTTTGAAAATCAGTAAAAATGCCCAAAAGAAGAAATAAAAATATAGCTGAACTATATACTAGAAATTCAGTTGCTTGAATCTTATCAGATGTCACAATGGTTTGAGTTGGTTTAAAGTTTTTACCTTCATAATCATGGGATTTGCTGAGCAAATAATGTAAACAAGCTCATATGGACTGGCCAGTTTACTTAAGCTGCTTCTAAGCATTTGAAACCACTGTGATATTTCTGTATTATATATAAATAAATTAATATAAAATTTTAAAAATCCCCAAATAAATGGGAGGTTAAGTTCATTCATTTCTTAGGGACTTGAAAGTATTAAATGTAAAAAATATAAAAATAAAAAATTCGTGAATTCACATATGAAATTAAAGGTAAAAATCTTAAAATTATGCTTTCATCCCCTTTACTATACACCTTGAATGGCTAAGATGACAGATTTGCCTAGACTTGTGATAATGGAATCTTGAACATACCGACTGTTTTTTTTATTTTTGGCCACTTCTATTGATCCTTCATTTATCTTTGTTCTTTGGCCTGTGTAGACCTCCCATTGCAGTGGCCCCTGTCGCTGCAGAGCACCGACTCCGGGAGCACGTGCTCCAGAGCTCCGGCTCTGGTGGTTAGACACATAGGTCCAGCTGCTCTGCGGCACGTAGGATCCTCCCAGGCCAGGGATCGAACTGGTGCCCCTTGCACTGCAAGGTGGTGTCCTTACCCACTGGACCACCAGGGAAGCTCCCCTCAACTGCTCTTGTTGATACTTCCTGGCGAAAGGAGGAGAGGGAACGACTTTCAAATTGTTTTCAGCTCTGAGATTCTAAGTGCTAGTGGGCTTACTATAGCAAGCAGTGTAAATATGCTGGTTCAGTCCAAGGTTGAACAGCCTCTGTAAAGCAGGTCAAATTCTGAGCACTCCAGCCCCAGTCCATCAAATAGTTTCCAAGAAAGACAGCCCAGTGCTCCTCCTCCTATGCCACTGGAAAAGCCTAAGTGACCAAGTGCCTGATTTAGTCTAGGCAAGTTTTTTTTTCCTTTTCCCGGGGTTTCCTGTCAGCTGTGCGGTTTTAGGTAAATGTAGTTTACAAAGATTTTTGTTATATCGATTATACAGTAAAAATGCCCAAAAGAAGAAATAAAAATATAGCTGAACTATATACTAGAAATTCAGTTGCTTGAATCTTATCAGATGTCACAATGGTTTGAGTTGGTTTAAAGTTTTTACCTTCATAATCATGGGATTTGCTGAGCAAATAATGTAAACAAGCTCATATGGACTGGCCAGTTTACTTAAGCTGCTTCTAAGCATTTGAAACCACTGTGATATTTCTGTATTATATATAAATAAATTAATATAAAATTTTAAAAATCCCCAAATAAATGGGAGGTTAAGTTCATTCATTTCTTAGGGACTTGAAAGTATTAAATGTAAAAAATATAAAAATAAAAAATTCGTGAATTCACATATGAAATTAAAGGTAAAAATCTTAAAATTATGCTTTCATCCCCTTTACTATACACCTTGAATGGCTAAGATGACAGATTTGCCTAGACTTGTGATAATGGAATCTTGAACATACCGACTGTTTTTTTTATTTTTGGCCACTTCTATTGATCCTTCATTTATCTTTGTTCTTTGGCCTGTGTAGACCTCCCATTGCAGTGGCCCCTGTCGCTGCAGAGCACCGACTCCGGGAGCACGTGCTCCAGAGCTCCGGCTCTGGTGGTTAGACACATAGGTCCAGCTGCTCTGCGGCACGTAGGATCCTCCCAGGCCAGGGATCGAACTGGTGCCCCTTGCACTGCAAGGTGGTGTCCTTACCCACTGGACCACCAGGGAAGCTCCCCTCAACTGCTCTTGTTGATACTTCCTGGCGAAAGGAGGAGAGGGAACGACTTTCAAATTGTTTTCAGCTCTGAGATTCTAAGTGCTAGTGGGCTTACTATAGCAAGCAGTGTAAATATGCTGGTTCAGTCCAAGGTTGAACAGCCTCTGTAAAGCAGGTCAAATTCTGAGCACTCCAGCCCCAGTCCATCAAATAGTTTCCAAGAAAGACAGCCCAGTGCTCCCTCCTCCTATGCCACTGGAAAAGCCTAAGTGACCAAGTGCCTGATTTAGTCTAGGCAAGTTATTCCTTTTCAGTTTGTCCCGGAAGAGAAAGAATACAGTATCATGGGAAAAGCAGGTAGAAGGCACATCACTACAGGGCCAGGGGTTGGGTTCTGGTCCCAGAACTGTTACCATCCAGCTGTGCGGTTTTAGGTAAATGTAGTTTACAAAGATTTTTTGTTATATCGATTATACATTCCAGTTTTACTTATACTAATTCTTTAGCTTTTGGTTTTTCTGACACATATAAAAGACATTTCCCAAAGCTTAAGTGATTCCATTGTTGACAGAATGTCCTCCCCACTTATAAAATCCATCCTCTGATGTTTCCATTCAACCTCCCTAAAACCATTCCGACTTCAAAAGTGAAGATTTGGAGAGAACAGTCTCCTCTGTTTTATGAAGCCTATAACATCTAGTGCATTTCAGTCTTTTAAACTCTTAATAAAAATAGTAATATATATTAATTATATGTTATGCTTAAATACATAACTCATACTAACAGTTACTTAAAAGCTGACTTGCTTGTGCATGTCTAGAATTCTAGGAGACCGAAATAACCCTTGATGACTTAGGGAGGAACTTGATGTTCCTGTTATTTTGTTTTAATACTCTCCAGAGTAAAACTTCTGTACCCTTTCTCCTACCATTGTATGCAGGATTATGTTTATTTTCTTCTGTCATGTATAGAGAAGTCAATCTCTCTATTGGTCAGCTATTATAAAGAAATGGGGTGAATTTGATGCAACATGAGTATGTCATATGTTAAGCATAAAGTCATTATGTCTGGTTTGGTTTGTCTAGATGTTTTAATTTAAAATACTACTTTTTATTTTGCTTTTATAGAGTTTTGTTGTTTACAGCTATATGTAATCCCAAAAGAATATTACTTCTTAAAGACACTAATCCAGGGACTAGCAAAGCCTGAGCAGAGTATGGCTTTAACATGTTCAGAAAAAACTAAGTATTTCTTCCCCTTAATCCCAGAAGGTTTATGGAAGGTATCTGATTATGAGGACTTTGTAGATCACAGGTCGTATGCTTGCAAATATGGACTGCAATAAGTACCAATAAGTAATTTGGCTTGCCCATGTGAAATTTCAAAGAAGTGATGGCACCTATTGAGCTCAAGGTTGATTTGTGGATAATTTAGGAGTTAGACAAGGATTTTCTTCTCTAATGTTTCCAGAGTCTTAGAAAAACTAGAACAGATCTGGCAGATTTTCTTCTCTTCTTTCATCTTATCTACAAGGAAAGTATTTATAAGCAACAGGATTAAGAAGTTTTGGATACCTAAGCCAACTTCCCTGCCTCTCTGTTGGGTCTCCTGACACTTTGGAAATGGGTAGTAAGTTTGATAAATGGCTTTCAATAGATATTTCCTTTCCTTTCTGTCTCTTCATAGCTGCAAGTCAAGTAGCCTCAAGTTATCTGGACCACATTCAAAGGCCTGTGTATTGAAAATGGCTTCCTAGTTCTCTTCACTCAATTATTCTAACATCAAGAAACATCTCTTAAGACCTAGTAATGAAGGCAAGCAGCATACAGCTTAGGAGTCAGTCAGCAGGACCTTCCATGAATAAGGTCAGTACTTCAAAAGGCCTTTGTGGGGGAAATCAAGATTTATTCATAGTATTCAGCTGTACTAAAAAGGTGGAGTAAGAGTTGCTTCCTCTACTTAAAAAAAAAAAGCTCGATTTTTTTTTTGGTATGCCAATCAAGTTAAAAACCAAATCAGAATGTTTTGCTTGGTGTGCATTGTGTCACATATATCTATGCCAGGCTGTAACACCAGATTCTTAGTCATTGATTGATAAGGAAAAACTGATTTTAACTTGAAAACTGGTAAGACTAAGAAGGGAGCCTTTTCATTCTTTCGTTCTCTGTCTTACCTCATACTTCATTACAGCCTCTGGGATTTCAGTTGAACATTTCATTTGATAACTATTCTCTCACCAAGATAGAATCTTTGTTCATACACAGAACCCTTCCTAAAGCCTCTACTCCAGGGACTAGCACAGCCTAAGCAGAGTATGGCTTTAACATGTTCAGAAAAAACTAAGTATTTCTTCCCCTTAATCCCAGAAGGTTTATGGAAGGTATCTGATTATGAGGACTTTGTAGATCACAGGTCGTATGCTTGCAAATATGGACTGCAATAAGTACCAATAAGTAATTTGGCTTGCCCATGTGAAATTTCAAAGAAGTGATGGCACCTATTGAGCTCAAGGTTGATTTGTGGATAATTTAGGAGTTAGACAAGGATTTTCTTCTCTAATGTTTCCAGAGTCTTAGAAAAACTAGAACAGATCTGGCAGATTTTCTTCTCTTCTTTCATCTTATCTACAAGGAAAGTATTTATAAGCAACAGGATTAAGAAGTTTTGGATACCTAAGCCAACTTCCCTGCCTCTCTGTTGGGTCTCCTGACACTTTGGAAATGGGTAGTAAGTTTGATAAATGGCTTTCAATAGATATTTCCTTTCCTTTCTGTCTCTTCATAGCTGCAAGTCAAGTAGCCTCAAGTTATCTGGACCACATTCAAAGGCCTGTGTATTGAAAATGGCTTCCTAGTTCTCTTCACTCAATTATTCTAACATCAAGAAACATCTCTTAAGACCTAGTAATGAAGGCAAGCAGCATACAGCTTAGGAGTCAGTCAGCAGGACCTTCCATGAATAAGGTCAGTACTTCAAAAGGCCTTTGTGGGGGAAATCAAGATTTATTCATAGTATTCAGCTGTACTAAAAAGGTGGAGTAAGAGTTGCTTCCTCTACTTAAAAAAAAAAAGCTCGATTTTTTTTTTTTTTGGTATGCCAATCAAGTTAAAAACCAAATCAGAATGTTTTGCTTGGTGTGCATTGTGTCACATATATCTATGCCAGGCTGTAACACCAGATTCTTAGTCATTGATTGATAAGGAAAAACTGATTTTAACTTGAAAACTGGTAAGACTAAGAAGGGAGCCTTTTCATTCTTTCGTTCTCTGTCTTACCTCATACTTCATTACAGCCTCTGGGATTTCAGTTGAACATTTCATTTGATAACTATTCTCTCACCAAGATAGAATCTTTGTTCATACACAGAACCCTTCAAGGAAAGCAGTATACAAATGCCAAGAATTCTTGGGTAAAATGACAACTGCCACATGTCCAACACAGGTCTAGACAGAATGCTCACTTGCCATGCACCACGAGCTTTTCCCTTTGGTGGTGGTTTTTATCAGTTTTCAAATACACAAAGAAACAAACAGTGCCATTTAGTTACCAAGCATGCTGAATTTTCCAGATCACAAGAAAGGTTCTAATAATACACCATTGCCCTGTAGTGATCTGGCTTTGGGATACCTTTATAATCAAACGCCGGCGAATAACTCGGGTAGTGACTCTCCGTTCTTCCTCTGAGCTTGAATCACTCTCACTGCCTTTCAAGTCCTGATAAATGCATTTTTAGTATAATTTTATCATCACATTTAAAATTAATGACATTCTGAGAAAGGAAATCAAGAAAGATTTACTTTTTTACTTGCTAGATACCCTTCAAAGGAAAATCATGATGTATAGTTGTAGAAATCTTAAGAAAAATTTAAGTAGAAGAAAATTCTAAAAGTAGGATTCTAAATGAAATTACTATGTGCATGTATGTATATATGTGTATAAATATTAGTATAAAGTAAATATGTTTAATTACTTTGATCTTTACCTGTACATGTATATGCTTAAATATATATATAAATATGTAAGTATACATGTGCAGGTAAAGATGAAGATAATAAAATTTTAGTAAGTTAAAAATAACAGCTATGGAGACTTTGGCATCAGAAACTACATACATGCTACTAATTATTACTTTGGGGAAATAGTATAGATTTAAAACTAATTTAAAAATAAGTATTATACATTTGACATGACTTGACCACACAGCTAAGGCCATCTTTGACTTGATCTACAGAAAATCAGCATAATTTGCCCAAAGATTTGTTCATCCATATAATTAGTACCTAATATGTAATTGGAACTTAGTAGGAGTTTATTCAATTGAATGAAGGAATATAAAATAGGTGAAAGCTGACTTATTTTAAATGATACAAATGTCTTACCTCATACTTCATTACAGCCTCTGGGATTTCAGTTGAACATTTCATTTGATAACTATTCTCTCACCAAGATAGAATCTTTGTTCATACACAGAACCCTTCAAGGAAAGCAGTATACAAATGCCAAGAATTCTTGGGTAAAATGACAACTGCCACATGTCCAACACAGGTCTAGACAGAATGCTCACTTGCCATGCACCACGAGCTTTTCCCTTTGGTGGTGGTTTTTATCAGTTTTCAAATACACAAAGAAACAAACAGTGCCATTTAGTTACCAAGCATGCTGAATTTTCCAGATCACAAGAAAGGTTCTAATAATACACCATTGCCCTGTAGTGATCTGGCTTTGGGATACCTTTATAATCAAACGCCGGCGAATAACTCGGGTAGTGACTCTCCGTTCTTCCTCTGAGCTTGAATCACTCTCACTGCCTTTCAAGTCCTGATAAATGCATTTTTAGTATAATTTTATCATCACATTTAAAATTAATGACATTCTGAGAAAGGAAATCAAGAAAGATTTACTTTTTTACTTGCTAGATACCCTTCAAAGGAAAATCATGATGTATAGTTGTAGAAATCTTAAGAAAAATTTAAGTAGAAGAAAATTCTAAAAGTAGGATTCTAAATGAAATTACTATGTGCATGTATGTATATATGTGTATAAATATTAGTATAAAGTAAATATGTTTAATTACTTTGATCTTTACCTGTACATGTATATGCTTAAATATATATATAAATATGTAAGTATACATGTGCAGGTAAAGATGAAGATAATAAAATTTTAGTAAGTTAAAAATAACAGCTATGGAGACTTTGGCATCAGAAACTACATACATGCTACTAATTATTACTTTGGGGAAATAGTATAGATTTAAAACTAATTTAAAAATAAGTATTATACATTTGACATGACTTGACCACACAGCTAAGGCCATCTTTGACTTGATCTACAGAAAATCAGCATAATTTGCCCAAAGATTTGTTCATCCATATAATTAGTACCTAATATGTAATTGGAACTTAGTAGGAGTTTATTCAATTGAATGAAGGAATATAAAATAGGTGAAAGCTGACTTATTTTAAATGATACAAAATTAAAATAGGATGGAAAGATTTCACAGATAAGTACAGATGAGAATACAGTAATTACACACAATATTGATTTTTAGGTGATAAGAATAGGAATAAGGAAAAACTGTCAACTGATAAACAGTCATAAGTCAAAGGGAAAATTATCTTCAGCTTTTACTTAAATATCATGGTCCGGGAGTACATACTGAATAACTTTATTTCTGAAAATAATTCTAGTATTTTATTTTCCAAGTGCACTAGTTATGCCAAATCTGACAGTCTCAGAGATAGAAATTGTAGTTAATATTGATAAAAATAGGAAAAAATAAGTACAACTGTTATAGGAGGCATAAATGTTAGCAAAAATTAATGAAATTTTATTCAAATCCAATAGATGAAGTAGACACAATAGATAAACTAGACACAACAGATAATAAAGTAGGCCATTTTCACCAAAGGTAAACTTACCAAATATTCTACAGTGTTATAGTAGTATCAACCTTAACTTTGTAGGAAATTTCATCTGAACAAAATACCTTACTGAATAATGTGGTGTCAAAAGGAAATAGTTTTTAAAGTTACTTCTTGCAAAGATACTGGCTGATAAAGTTCCTATTACTTTAAAAAATTTTAAGAAAAGGACCATACATTCTGGACACTTAGAATGGTCTAGATATTGTGAAAAGGTTTCACAACATGGCTCAGAAAGTCAGAAAAGGGCAAGACAAATTCAAAAAGGCTCAGGAAGTCAAAACATTGTGCATGTATGTATATATGTGTATAAATATTAGTATAAAGTAAATATGTTTAATTACTTTGATCTTTACCTGTACATGTATATGCTTAAATATATATATAAATATGTAAGTATACATGTGCAGGTAAAGATGAAGATAATAAAATTTTAGTAAGTTAAAAATAACAGCTATGGAGACTTTGGCATCAGAAACTACATACATGCTACTAATTATTACTTTGGGGAAATAGTATAGATTTAAAACTAATTTAAAAATAAGTATTATACATTTGACATGACTTGACCACACAGCTAAGGCCATCTTTGACTTGATCTACAGAAAATCAGCATAATTTGCCCAAAGATTTGTTCATCCATATAATTAGTACCTAATATGTAATTGGAACTTAGTAGGAGTTTATTCAATTGAATGAAGGAATATAAAATAGGTGAAAGCTGACTTATTTTAAATGATACAAAATTAAAATAGGATGGAAAGATTTCACAGATAAGTACAGATGAGAATACAGTAATTACACACAATATTGATTTTTAGGTGATAAGAATAGGAATAAGGAAAAACTGTCAACTGATAAACAGTCATAAGTCAAAGGGAAAATTATCTTCAGCTTTTACTTAAATATCATGGTCCGGGAGTACATACTGAATAACTTTATTTCTGAAAATAATTCTAGTATTTTATTTTCCAAGTGCACTAGTTATGCCAAATCTGACAGTCTCAGAGATAGAAATTGTAGTTAATATTGATAAAAATAGGAAAAAATAAGTACAACTGTTATAGGAGGCATAAATGTTAGCAAAAATTAATGAAATTTTATTCAAATCCAATAGATGAAGTAGACACAATAGATAAACTAGACACAACAGATAATAAAGTAGGCCATTTTCACCAAAGGTAAACTTACCAAATATTCTACAGTGTTATAGTAGTATCAACCTTAACTTTGTAGGAAATTTCATCTGAACAAAATACCTTACTGAATAATGTGGTGTCAAAAGGAAATAGTTTTTAAAGTTACTTCTTGCAAAGATACTGGCTGATAAAGTTCCTATTACTTTAAAAAATTTTAAGAAAAGGACCATACATTCTGGACACTTAGAATGGTCTAGATATTGTGAAAAGGTTTCACAACATGGCTCAGAAAGTCAGAAAAGGGCAAGACAAATTCATCTTGCAAAAGAATTACTGGGCATTCAGGGATTAATAGATGAGGCAGAAGAGACAATTAAATCTGATTTATCTATACACAGAATCTTAGACTGGGGAAAGATTTTCACTTGAGACATTTAAAAGCAGAAGAACATATGTTAATGCAAACACTGACAGTAAACCTAGATGTCAATTATATCATAATCCTATCAAGAATCATCTGAGACCAACCCCTCACATAAAGAAAAACTGGCCATTTGGCTAATGTTTGTTCCATTTTTCTCCATGGAATCTCTGCCAATATTAAGGTGAAAGGTAGAGAGAAGATGGTAGTAGAATCTTAATCAGCATTCCTCTAGAGAATTTTCTAGGCAGTGGCAGAGGGTAAGTGGGAGACCAAATGGAATTTTCTCAGTACTCCTTGCCATGGGTTGCTGCATGGAGAGAGGTGGAAAGTTGCGGAATTTTACCTTGTAACAGCAGGCAGTCATCCGTGTAAGAGCCGCACCTGGACTTCTGACCTGATTTTTCAGGGGACAAAAAGGGGGCTGTTTTCTCAGGTTATACATTTGATGACCTGGTTGCTATTGTACTATGGGCTAACCATAGAAGGTACATCCTGAACATCTTCGGATTTCTTGTGAGGTCAGACTCTTATCTTCTGGAAGCTTTAACTTCATTATGAATTGCTATGCACCTGAAGACATTATGCATTGGAGTAGGACCAGACAATACTAAAGGCACAAACTCATTTATAAACAATCTGAAAAACATTTTCTAATGGTGATTATCTTCCATTACTGATTAATTCAGCTGCATTTCCATTCAGAGTTAAGCCTTTCATTTTCAAACCCTCTTTATGCCTTTCCCATGGCTCCCTAGTGGGCAATATGTAGGCACGTGTACACACACTTTGTAGGAAATTTCATCTGAACAAAATACCTTACTGAATAATGTGGTGTCAAAAGGAAATAGTTTTTAAAGTTACTTCTTGCAAAGATACTGGCTGATAAAGTTCCTATTACTTTAAAAAATTTTAAGAAAAGGACCATACATTCTGGACACTTAGAATGGTCTAGATATTGTGAAAAGGTTTCACAACATGGCTCAGAAAGTCAGAAAAGGGCAAGACAAATTCATCTTGCAAAAGAATTACTGGGCATTCAGGGATTAATAGATGAGGCAGAAGAGACAATTAAATCTGATTTATCTATACACAGAATCTTAGACTGGGGAAAGATTTTCACTTGAGACATTTAAAAGCAGAAGAACATATGTTAATGCAAACACTGACAGTAAACCTAGATGTCAATTATATCATAATCCTATCAAGAATCATCTGAGACCAACCCCTCACATAAAGAAAAACTGGCCATTTGGCTAATGTTTGTTCCATTTTTCTCCATGGAATCTCTGCCAATATTAAGGTGAAAGGTAGAGAGAAGATGGTAGTAGAATCTTAATCAGCATTCCTCTAGAGAATTTTCTAGGCAGTGGCAGAGGGTAAGTGGGAGACCAAATGGAATTTTCTCAGTACTCCTTGCCATGGGTTGCTGCATGGAGAGAGGTGGAAAGTTGCGGAATTTTACCTTGTAACAGCAGGCAGTCATCCGTGTAAGAGCCGCACCTGGACTTCTGACCTGATTTTCAGGGGACAAAAAGGGGGCTGTTTTCTCAGGTTATACATTTGATGACCTGGTTGCTATTGTACTATGGGCTAACCATAGAAGGTACATCCTGAACATCTTCGGATTTCTTGTGAGGTCAGACTCTTATCTTCTGGAAGCTTTAACTTCATTATGAATTGCTATGCACCTGAAGACATTATGCATTGGAGTAGGACCAGACAATACTAAAGGCACAAACTCATTTATAAACAATCTGAAAAACATTTTCTAATGGTGATTATCTTCCATTACTGATTAATTCAGCTGCATTTCCATTCAGAGTTAAGCCTTTCATTTTCAAACCCTCTTTATGCCTTTCCCATGGCTCCCTAGTGGGCAATATGTAGGCACGTGTACACACATAGAAATGCTTCCATTCATTCATACTGTCATTTGATTTCAGAACTTGCCTATCAGTTTTTAATATGCTTTTGCAGGATACATTTTTACAGTTAAGGAATCACTATTGTAGTAACCCCCCCTTAAAGTGCAACCCTGTATTTTGTGGGCTCATTTTAAAAGGCAACATTCCACTTAAAGTCATACTGCTTACATATACTGAGACTTAACGAAAAGGCAGAAATCAGTACTCAAAACAACACCTGTCAGGGAGGAAATAAGAAATGTCTGAGAATTGTACTTTCTCTCACTTTCCCTCCTAATAAGCAGGAAAGTAATACTAATACTACTACTAATAAAATGCCTGCAGAAGGGAAAAGGAAAGGATAAGATTAGTTAATAAGTTGATAATTAGCTCCTGAGTTAACTTAGTTTTTCTAAACTACAAATTAATCATAGGCTCATTATTTCACAAAAGATTGTTTTTTTCTACCCAAACCAACACTAGATGTTTTATGGAAAACGTTAAGTACTACTCTTCCAAAGATGTATAACTCTCAATCTATGCCTACTGCATAGTTCATGAAAAGACACAGCAATTGAGAGAATGAAAAACAGTCAAAAACTGTAGGAAACAAACATGTTAATTTTCAGTTCAATTTCAGTTCAATTTTTTTAATATCTAAAAAAATTTACCCTCAAAGAATAAATAAATCTATTAGATGGTACTACAGAGACACATCAGTCCAAAAAGCAAGCAAATACTTATGTGACAGTGAGGTATTTAAATTATTTAAAATGAGTATTAAGATAACAAAGTTATTAAAATGATACTTTTAATGCTACATTTCTAAATGTCCTCAACCAACAGTAGTATACCTACCCCGTTCTATGCTTGGGAACTATGTTCCTTCAATTTTTAAAAGGCCCTTTTAGGCAACAGAACTTAGAGGATAGAGCTTGTAGCTGGGTCACATGCTAGCCACTCCTTAAATTGTGCAGAAGAACCAGAGAGGATAAGGATAATTAATCCTCTGTCCTCAAGAAAGATGACAGGTCAGGAAACCTAAATCCCAGAAAGAATTAATACTGGATCTTAAGCTACTGATTACTTAACATCTCTGTATTTTCCTTCCAGAAAAATGACCCAAAACATAATCGTCTCTTCCTTCTACCCAATGAATAAAGGTCTGACAAACAGCATCTGTTTTACTCCACACTTTCTTTACCCCCATCATAGTGTTACCATTTTATGTAGTAACCCCCTTAAAGTGCAACCCTGTATTTTGTGGGCTCATTTTAAAAGGCAACATTCCACTTAAAGTCATACTGCTTACATATACTGAGACTTAACGAAAAGGCAGAAATCAGTACTCAAAACAACACCTGTCAGGGAGGAAATAAGAAATGTCTGAGAATTGTACTTTCTCTCACTTTCCCTCCTAATAAGCAGGAAAGTAATACTAATACTACTACTAATAAAATGCCTGCAGAAGGGAAAAGGAAAGGATAAGATTAGTTAATAAGTTGATAATTAGCTCCTGAGTTAACTTAGTTTTTCTAAACTACAAATTAATCATAGGCTCATTATTTCACAAAAGATTGTTTTTTTCTACCCAAACCAACACTAGATGTTTTATGGAAAACGTTAAGTACTACTCTTCCAAAGATGTATAACTCTCAATCTATGCCTACTGCATAGTTCATGAAAAGACACAGCAATTGAGAGAATGAAAAACAGTCAAAAACTGTAGGAAACAAACATGTTAATTTTCAGTTCAATTTCAGTTCAATTTTTTTAATATCTAAAAATATTTACCCTCAAAGAATAAATAAATCTATTAGATGGTACTACAGAAACACATCAGTCCAAAAAGCAAGCAAATACTTATGTGACAGTGAGGTATTTAAATTATTTAAAATGAGTATTAAGATAACAAAGTTATTAAAATGATACTTTTAATGCTACATTTCTAAATGTCCTCAACCAACAGTAGTATACCTACCCCGTTCTATGCTTGGGAACTATGTTCCTTCAATTTTTAAAAGGCCCTTTTAGGCAACAGAACTTAGAGGATAGAGCTTGTAGCTGGGTCACATGCTAGCCACTCCTTAAATTGTGCAGAAGAACCAGAGAGGATAAGGATAATTAATCCTCTGTCCTCAAGAAAGATGACAGGTCAGGAAACCTAAATCCCAGAAAGAATTAATACTGGATCTTAAGCTACTGATTACTTAACATCTCTGTATTTTCCTTCCAGAAAAATGACCCAAAACATAATCGTCTCTTCCTTCTACCCAATGAATAAAGGTCTGACAAACAGCATCTGTTTTACTCCACACTTTCTTTACCCCCATCATAGTGTTACCATTTTTGATCACACATTTATAATTAGGAAACAGTAAAGAGCATTGGGTCCCAGTGGTACAAGATTCATCAGAAGAACTGAAGTGTCAGGACTGTGAGATTACATGATGGCATAGTGGGAGGCTAGATGACATACCTTCTGCTCAGACCCATTGGACCCCTCTTCTTCGTGAAGGTTGAGCCTTGGCTTGCCATCTGCAGAAGTCCTACTCATCTTTTTCACACTGATAGGCACACAGGGTTTAGGCTCTTCTATTACAAACTTGCTGGTTTCTTCTAGAGCTTTCTGATACGCTGCTAGTGACGATGTGGGTTCATCAACTCGACCAGATCCTTGTATTTTTGGTTTCAGAGTTTCCTTTGTACTCAGTTTCCCTACATCATTTTGGGATTCTGGAAAGTGAGATTTTGTCTTTGCTTCTGCAGTGACTTCTGCATGGCTTCCATTCGCTTCAAATTTTCCAGGTTCCCCTTTGAGATACGAGGTAATGGAATCTCTACACTGGTCAGGGCTGTAATGGAGAAAATGTGGACATTTACAATGGTAATAAATGGCTGCAAATAGGCTTTAGAAGCTCTGAATTTTCAACAGTCATGTTTCTAACTACTTTTGAAGACATGCAATAGAAAAGCACGAAACCCTTTAAAAAGGGAAATGAATTCAGTGAGGTATTTAAATTATTTAAAATGAGTATGAAGATAACAAAGTTATTAAAATGATACTTTTACTGCTACATTTCTAAATGTCCTCAACCAACAGTAGTATACCTACCCCGTTCTATGCTTGGGAACTATGTTCCTTCAATTTTTAAAAGGCCCTTTTAGGCAACAGAACTTAGAGGATAGAGCTTGTAGCTGGGTCACATGCTAGCCACTCCTTAAATTGTGCAGAAGAACCAGAGAGGATAAGGATAATTAATCCTCTGTCCTCAAGAAAGATGACAGGTCAGGAAACCTAAATCCCAGAAAGAATTAATACTGGATCTTAAGCTACTGATTACTTAACATCTCTGTATTTTCCTTCCAGAAAAATGACCCAAAACATAATCGTCTCTTCCTTCTACCCAATGAATAAAGGTCTGACAAACAGCATCTGTTTTACTCCACACTTTCTTTACCCCCATCATAGTGTTACCATTTTTGATCACACATTTATAATTAGGAAACAGTAAAGAGCATTGGGTCCCAGTGGTACAAGATTCATCAGAAGAACTGAAGTGTCAGGACTGTGAGATTACATGATGGCATAGTGGGAGGCTAGATGACATACCTTCTGCTCAGACCCATTGGACCCCTCTTCTTCGTGAAGGTTGAGCCTTGGCTTGCCATCTGCAGAAGTCCTACTCATCTTTTTCACACTGATAGGCACACAGGGTTTAGGCTCTTCTATTACAAACTTGCTGGTTTCTTCTAGAGCTTTCTGATACGCTGCTAGTGACGATGTGGGTTCATCAACTCGACCAGATCCTTGTATTTTTGGTTTCAGAGTTTCCTTTGTACTCAGTTTCCCTACATCATTTTGGGATTCTGGAAAGTGAGATTTTGTCTTTGCTTCTGCAGTGACTTCTGCATGGCTTCCATTCGCTTCAAATTTTCCAGGTTCCCCTTTGAGATACGAGGTAATGGAATCTCTACACTGGTCAGGGCTGTAATGGAGAAAATGTGGACATTTACAATGGTAATAAATGGCTGCAAATAGGCTTTAGAAGCTCTGAATTTTCAACAGTCATGTTTCTAACTACTTTTGAAGACATGCAATAGAAAAGCACGAAAAAGCCTGTCACTGGACTTCAAACTGTGAAGGTGTGTCGTGGGTGTGGGGTGAGGAGATGAAATATAGGCTCCACGCATCCTTTGCACTGCAACTCCCAGCCTGATGGCTGTGCTGTCATTTTTGTTTTCATTATTCTTCTCAGCCCCTTGCATTCTACATCTTAAAAATCCTGAGAAGTTCACGGACATACCCAGAGTTCCAGACTCACCAGTCTAAAAGAGGAGGAGATCTCAAAATGCCTTTCTATTACTGTCAATGAAAAAAAACTGACAGAGAACAGAGTGAGTTTCTGTTATGATACCCCCAAGACCCCTATTTTCCACAGTCTTCGTATATATTTTTAGTTGTGAATCCTACCATCATGCTTTTCCAAACAGGGGAGAACCGTGAGAACCTTACTTGGATTCTCATTTTTCTCCACTCCTGACCTCTGCTGAGTCTCCTTGTTTCTCAGGGTGTGGATGCTCACCTGATGTTTCTACTACCTGTGAGAATTGTTTTCGTTTTGATTCTTAAAAAACCTTTGTCTTCCATTACTTTCTTTTAAATTGGTTTCTAAGTTTTACCAGTTTCAATATAGACATTTTATCTTGTAGTTTGTATAGTTATTAGCATCTTTGCTTATTACCTGTAGAATTCTTAAGGCAGTAAAACCAGTGCAGTGCTTTCTGTGTAATACGTATATTCTGTATATGTATGTGTGTGTTCTTATAAATCAAATTCTGATTAAACACCTTTCTCAAAAATATTAGTAGCAATCCTGTGCTGTATGTTTAAGGACAAACAGTGTCAGCACACTGTGAAGACTTTATATGATAACTATATCTAACTCCTAATTATATCTAATTTCCTATTATGCAGCTATAAATTACACAACTTGATCTGAACTTCAACATAAATCTTGTCACTGTCATATCTTCTGTTGAGATACGAGGTAATGGAATCTCTACACTGGTCAGGGCTGTAATGGAGAAAATGTGGACATTTACAATGGTAATAAATGGCTGCAAATAGGCTTTAGAAGCTCTGAATTTTCAACAGTCATGTTTCTAACTACTTTTGAAGACATGCAATAGAAAAGCACGAAAAAGCCTGTCACTGGACTTCAAACTGTGAAGGTGTGTCGTGGGTGTGGGGTGAGGAGATGAAATATAGGCTCCACGCATCCTTTGCACTGCAACTCCCAGCCTGATGGCTGTGCTGTCATTTTTGTTTTCATTATTCTTCTCAGCCCCTTGCATTCTACATCTTAAAAATCCTGAGAAGTTCACGGACATACCCAGAGTTCCAGACTCACCAGTCTAAAAGAGGAGGAGATCTCAAAATGCCTTTCTATTACTGTCAATGAAAAAAAACTGACAGAGAACAGAGTGAGTTTCTGTTATGATACCCCCAAGACCCCTATTTTCCACAGTCTTCGTATATATTTTTAGTTGTGAATCCTACCATCATGCTTTTCCAAACAGGGGAGAACCGTGAGAACCTTACTTGGATTCTCATTTTTCTCCACTCCTGACCTCTGCTGAGTCTCCTTGTTTCTCAGGGTGTGGATGCTCACCTGATGTTTCTACTACCTGTGAGAATTGTTTTCGTTTTGATTCTTAAAAAACCTTTGTCTTCCATTACTTTCTTTTAAATTGGTTTCTAAGTTTTACCAGTTTCAATATAGACATTTTATCTTGTAGTTTGTATAGTTATTAGCATCTTTGCTTATTACCTGTAGAATTCTTAAGGCAGTAAAACCAGTGCAGTGCTTTCTGTGTAATACGTATATTCTGTATATGTATGTGTGTGTTCTTATAAATCAAATTCTGATTAAACACCTTTCTCAAAAATATTAGTAGCAATCCTGTGCTGTATGTTTAAGGACAAACAGTGTCAGCACACTGTGAAGACTTTATATGATAACTATATCTAACTCCTAATTATATCTAATTTCCTATTATGCAGCTATAAATTACACAACTTGATCTGAACTTCAACATAAATCTTGTCACTGTCATATCTTCTGTAGGCTGAGCATAGAATTCACTGATGCTACCATTCTTCAAAAGGAGTTTTGTGAACTCCTCTTTGCAAATACTGTCTGCACCCTCTTTGGGAATTTTTATTGAGCAAGCTTATCAGCAACATGAAAATATTAAACATGGTTATAAGCTGGTTAAAAAGAACTGAGGTTAGGTTTATCACTATTTGCCACTGAAGTAAAATATATTTTATTCTGTTGTGTATATAGAGAAAAGCAATGCTAACCATTACTGACAGACTGCTGCAGTCACTGGTAGGCATAGCATAGGCTTTCTTTTTCAGTCTATAGACTTGTTTGAGGAAAGAAGCTGTATTCTTATTTTTGAAGCTGATTACAGTGATGTTCTTAGAGCTTAGAAATTAAAAGTCACAAAGTGAAGAACATACTGAGGGTGATGTCTGAACCAATAACTGAAGGACACTAGCTCTTACCTTTCTAGAGGAAGACCACTATAAAAAGAACCAGATTTGTGATTACGGAATGAGATATAAACAAATTTCTATCATGCCAATATTATTGTGGGTAAAGACTTACATATGCTATATTGCAAATTATATAAAATATTCATGTGGAAAAAAAAAAGGTGTAGAAAATTTTGTTCAGGGTTTTTTCTTAGTTGGCTTTTTGGCTTCTCTGCATTTTCTATGACAAGACATTTAAAAACAGTATGTAAAAGAGTTACCAATAATAATAAATAAAATTTGTATGGAATAAAAAAATAAATAAAAAGAAAGTCACCAAAATATTAGTGGTGGTTATTGCTAGATGATAACATTGTACCGATTTTTAAAATATGCATTTTAAATTTTGTTTAATAAGCATATTTATGTTTGCAGTCAGGAAGTAATATAAATGCTTATCGTTCTATAAGACTTAGAATCCTGTTTTTAAAAATGAGCATTAATTACTGGCTATGTGAAAATAATACTACAGGTAATAAAGTAGAAAAGAGTAGGCTTCTAAAGTAAAGAAAATTTATCTTTAGCATGTATAAAACTTTTTGCATTTTACTTGAGCTAATTATCAGTAGTTTTAAAAATTATATTTGAGTTTAATGTAACTTACCCTCTCTAGATCAGCAGAATGAACCAGTCTTTAAAGCATGTATTATTCTAAATCAGAACAGTAATTTAGAGAAAGAGTAATTGCTAAAAAGTATGCATTTAAAACAATATGTGGGAATTCCTTGGCGGTCCAGTGGTTAGGACGCTGCATTTTCGACTTCCAAGGGCCCGGGTTTGACTCCTGGTCAGGAAACTAGGACCCTACAAGCTCTGCAGCATATTATAGATGAATAAAATTTTATTCTGTTGTGTATATAGAGAAAAGCAATGCTAACCATTACTGACAGACTGCTGCAGTCACTGGTAGGCATAGCATAGGCTTTCTTTTTCAGTCTATAGACTTGTTTGAGGAAAGAAGCTGTATTCTTATTTTTGAAGCTGATTACAGTGATGTTCTTAGAGCTTAGAAATTAAAAGTCACAAAGTGAAGAACATACTGAGGGTGATGTCTGAACCAATAACTGAAGGACACTAGCTCTTACCTTTCTAGAGGAAGACCACTATAAAAAGAACCAGATTTGTGATTACGGAATGAGATATAAACAAATTTCTATCATGCCAATATTATTGTGGGTAAAGACTTACATATGCTATATTGCAAATTATATAAAATATTCATGTGGAAAAAAAAAAGGTGTAGAAAATTTTGTTCAGGGTTTTTTCTTAGTTGGCTTTTTGGCTTCTCTGCATTTTCTATGACAAGACATTTAAAAACAGTATGTAAAAGAGTTACCAATAATAATAAATAAAATTTGTATGGAATAAAAAAATAAATAAAAAGAAAGTCACCAAAATATTAGTGGTGGTTATTGCTAGATGATAACATTGTACCGATTTTTAAAATATGCATTTTAAATTTTGTTTAATAAGCATATTTATGTTTGCAGTCAGGAAGTAATATAAATGCTTATCGTTCTATAAGACTTAGAATCCTGTTTTAAAAATGAGCATTAATTACTGGCTATGTGAAAATAATACTACAGGTAATAAAGTAGAAAAGAGTAGGCTTCTAAAGTAAAGAAAATTTATCTTTAGCATGTATAAAACTTTTTGCATTTTACTTGAGCTAATTATCAGTAGTTTTAAAAATTATATTTGAGTTTAATGTAACTTACCCTCTCTAGATCAGCAGAATGAACCAGTCTTTAAAGCATGTATTATTCTAAATCAGAACAGTAATTTAGAGAAAGAGTAATTGCTAAAAA
Organism: Tragulus kanchil; assembly: GCA_022376925.1. Lineage (NCBI taxonomy): Eukaryota > Metazoa > Chordata > Mammalia > Artiodactyla > Tragulidae > Tragulus > Tragulus kanchil. The sequence continues at coordinate 90,448,615 of JAIOJX010000005.1, read as the reverse complement.
GTATGCATTTAAAACAATATGTGGGAATTCCTTGGCGGTCCAGTGGTTAGGACGCTGCATTTTCGACTTCCAAGGGCCCGGGTTTGACTCCTGGTCAGGAAACTAGGACCCTACAAGCTCTGCAGCATGGATGGATACATAGATAGACAGACAGACAGACTAACATGTAAACTTCGTTTCACTTTCCTTTCTCTGACCCAGAGCCATACCTGTCATTGAGTCGATCTAGTAACCCACCAGTTATTCTTCGAGCTTGCGCAGGGGACTCTTGGGTTCCACCTGATGTCTCGTTCTGCCAACCTGTAATTGAAGACATTTCCAGTTCTGCTTTCTGAATACGTTTAAGAATAGCCTGTGCTTTTTCTTCTGTCATCTCCTCAGACTCTACTCCTTCTTTAAGTTGAATGTCCTCAAATAGAGATTTGAGTTTTTCTTCCGTCATCTCCTCAGCAGGACCAGATTTTCCTTTCTCTTGCTGCTCAGAGCTTACTCCTACTTGTCTAGACTGTTTCAATGGCTCTGCTGGTTTAACATCTTTTGGGACCCCAGCCATCTTTCCAAGGTATTGAGGATACTCACTCAGATATACATTCTCCAACTGGCTCTCATCTACATCCACTGCTTCAGGTATTTCTGTTAAAGGCACTGAGTCTTCCAGTTTGCTGTCTTCTAAGGACGTGTCTTCTGCAGTTACAACTGGAGGTCCGTCTGCTGAATGCTCTACATTTCCCTGGGAAGGCACTACCCCATCACTCAGTCTACTGGGGGTTCTAAGGGGAGATTCTAGGCTAGAGAGATCACTAAAATAATCATCTTGCTGGAAAGGGGTGGGTGGTGTGTAGTGCACCCCTGTGGGAGTTTCCAGTTCCATTTGAAGGGAGGGATAACCTATGAAAGACAGTACATTTGGACTGACTGGAATGAATTAGAGCACATCAAACAAAAACACATGGAATGACTTAAATTATATTAGTTATGAAAATGTATGATGAATTACAGAATAATGCTGATAAATTTATTAGTTTAGTTCAAATACATGTAATATAATGAAATAAAAGACTAGTGAAAACTACAGTAAAATAGAATACTAGTTAAGTTATAAATTATTTCTGTTGATTTTGGTAATTTTAATACAGTAACTAACATTCACAAATTTAATCCAGTATAAAGTTAGCTGTCACAAGTAAGACATTTATTCCATGGCCAAATTCATATATATCTTCTATCAATACTCTTAGCATGCAAAATCCATATTATGATGGACTGGATACAACACACTATAAGAAACCAATTTTTTTTTTATATAATTAAGTACTTATAACTTATTTTAAGAACTGTACCTAATAGTGATTCTTAATCCTTAATTCTACCCAATTCTTAATTCTTACTTATCTCATATAAAATTTACCACAAAGAGAAATGAATTTAATCTTTAGAAGGAAATGACTATTAGATTTTAGAGCAGTGGCACTGGGAAAAAAAATCTAAAGAGATGTTAGGAAAAGGATTTAAAAAGCAGATACAGAAAAGACTCCAATAAAGAAAAGACTCCATGTAAACTTTCCAGGTATCATAATGTGACAGAGATGAAAGGGTTGTGTACATATGGAAGTATGTTCTTGGTGAACTTGTGGTAGAAGTCCACTGAGAGCCACGAATCAAAGAGAACAAAAGAAATGATACACAACAAAGACAGGTATAGAACCACTTGCAAAGACTCTCTGTATATTCACAATGCTGTGAAACACAGAGGTTTACTAACCAGCCTACACAAAGGTGAGGGAGGGAGCAGTTCCTCTGTATCAGACTTTGCTACGTGGACTAAGGGAGTAGTTTTCTCCTTCAGCAGAGAGAGAAGTCAACAATGGTCTGGTCATGGTGAGGAAGGGAAGTTTCACAAAAGTTCAGCAAAGAGGAGAGACAGGAAAAAAAGGCAGCCAGGCACATTTTCTGACTTTCTGGTCTGCAAAACTGAAGTGAACTTTTCCATCAGATTAAGATATATACCAACTTAGCTTTGGCTGTAAATTCAAATTGCTATAGGTTGTAAACATTTTTTTCCTGTTTTGGTCACCCATAAACCAGAATGTTGTTGAAAATTTGTCTAAGACTACATGAGATTTATAATCTGTACAAGTAAAGCTGACTTTATAAATGCTTTTCTAAATTTCCTTAAGAATTTTAAAAATAGGAAATATAAATTAAGATACAGCACTAGAAAGCCCTTAAGAATTTATTTAATGATAGCTCTGTAAAATGTTAAAATTAAATGAAACTTTCAATTCCATTGAATACTTTCACTGTTTTCTGATGACCTTGTTTATTAGAACTACTTTTATCTAAAAATTTCTCATAAAGAATATTAAAATATTCTATAAACTGAAATTTAAAATTTGATATAACAATCATCTGTCTTTACCTTGCACACAATGTCTGGGCATCAATATATGGTCTCACATATAAGACAAAGCCTTGAAGAGAGCTTTTTTCCCAGGTTCTGTGGTATTTATAAACTTAAACCACTTTTGACATGCGTACCCACATGCTTATGTTATGGGGATAACAAGGCATGCTTTATATTTGTAATTGACTTTAGTAAGGAGAAGCTTTATAAGAATTTGAGATCTTTTGTCACATATGTAGAATTTTGATTATTGCTGTCTATTCTGTTTAAAAATGGGAAAATAATCACCATATTTTAAAATAATTGAAATAGTAGAAAAACATCCATAGCTCCTCTTCTTGCCTCCACATCATTTTTTATTTAAAATTCATTATAGGAGTAAATTTCCATCTATGAAGGAAGATGAGTATCTTGAAAAACCTAATAATATGCATTATACTTTTCTTAATACTTTGATGAAAAAAGCCCCAACTTACATAATGAAAGAAAAGTGACAATATTATATAAATTAAATTAATGTAAAAGAGAAATTATTATTAGTGACACCGATGCTTATTGAATTAGAAATTATGCTACCTTTTTATGTACAATGAGTCAAGTAGGGTTTTTCCAAACAAAAAAGGGTAACCTATGAAGTTAAAATAATTCTAAACAACTGAAGTACCTTTTTGAGTGATATATTTGCCTCTTTTAGCACATGTTTAAATACTTGGTTCTCAAAACAGTAATTAAGCATTCTACTTAACAATTTGTTTAAAAGCCCACAATTTGATTTTATATATATAAAAATAAAAGAGTTCATCTTGTTTTCTAGGTTAATATATAAAGTGACACATCAACATGTTCTCTAGATATTAAATTCTCTTTAAGTTGGTCATATAAAATACTTGAAGTACCAACTCTTTCAGTTAACTTTTGCTTTTATGCCTCATTATTTGTATTTTATATAACAGACATTTATCAATTTTGTTCTATCAGAGTGTTTGTTTGCAGACTCTGGAAGAGACTAAGCTGTGAAAATGAGAAATTAAATCAAGCAAATCACAATTTAGTTGGTTTTACATGACTGTTTTGTCCTACAGCACTTTCACATTCTACCAAATGATTAAGTAAATATGAACACTCAATTCAATTACCGTCCACGGGGTCATGGAAAACATTGTTCTCATCTGCAAAACTTCTGGTGCCTGAAATATTTCCATAATCAAATATTGGTCCTTCTAGCAGAGTCACTATATCTATTCGATTAATTTTTGTCAAGACTGAAGTTAAGGCATCAGCTGAAAAAGGAGGGGGGAGGAAAAAAGGTTGAAAACCCAGTTACATTATTTTAAGTCATCACAATACCACATGAAGGCATGGCTTTCTCGACCTTCCTGGCATTTTAGTTCCTCCTCACTCCAGCTCTGCACTATTCACTATCCAAAGGCCTATGACTTACCAAGGTCAGGCTGACACAGGCAAGCCCACATAACTGCACATTGCTGTGGGTTGGCGTTTGTCACAGTACAGAACCACTCTCCTGCCCCCAATCTCAACAAGACTAAACCACACAAAACCCAAGAACACTGGAGAATAATCTGCCATCAGAGAGCAGACTAGATAAAATGATTTGATCCTATCCTTCTCTATTTCCCTGTACATCAATTTCTAGCCATAGCCATAACTTCACAGTGTTTCCCACCACCGCCTCATAAATGAACAGGTAGAATTATTTTCAGTGTTGATAGTCATAGAAATAACTACAGATAAAATGCACAAATCCCCTACTGTTTGCCTCCTAAAAAGCTCCCCAAAGACAGAAGTTTAGAATATTAACATAAAATTAAATAAGTCTAACTTCAAAAGACTTGCTATTACTTTATGATCAGTGATCTTCCTAACAGTAGGCTTATCTGAAATCCTAGACATATGCAGTTTTGAAAGTAAAAGTAATATAGTTTCAGCATACTTGTAGCATTTTTTCCGTCTCTGGTTACCCATTTTTTTAATAACATGAAGCTTTGAGAAATTAAAGAATTTGGATTTTCCACACGTATTTGATTGATTTCATCCACTGAAAAATTCAGTTCCCTTGCCAGTTCTGTAGAAAAGAAAAGAGTTACTGACATTTCATATTGTATTTATATCACATATTTCATAAAAGTAATGCTCAACTTCCACATACAAAATGGAAAGGAATTACATAGAACCCAAGTATGGCATTACTCACGGGTAAATATGAACACTCAATTCAATTACCGGGTCATGGAAAACATTGTTCTCATCTGCAAAACTTCTGGTGCCTGAAATATTTCCATAATCAAATATTGGTCCTTCTAGCAGAGTCACTATATCTATTCGATTAATTTTTGTCAAGACTGAAGTTAAGGCATCAGCTGAAAAAGGAGGGGAGGAAAAAAGGTTGAAAACCCAGTTACATTATTTTAAGTCATCACAATACCACATGAAGGCATGGCTTTCTCGACCTTCCTGGCATTTTAGTTCCTCCTCACTCCAGCTCTGCACTATTCACTATCCAAAGGCCTATGACTTACCAAGGTCAGGCTGACACAGGCAAGCCCACATAACTGCACATTGCTGTGGGTTGGCGTTTGTCACAGTACAGAACCACTCTCCTGCCCCCAATCTCAACAAGACTAAACCACACAAAACCCAAGAACACTGGAGAATAATCTGCCATCAGAGAGCAGACTAGATAAAATGATTTGATCCTATCCTTCTCTATTTCCCTGTACATCAATTTCTAGCCATAGCCATAACTTCACAGTGTTTCCCACCACCGCCTCATAAATGAACAGGTAGAATTATTTTCAGTGTTGATAGTCATAGAAATAACTACAGATAAAATGCACAAATCCCCTACTGTTTGCCTCCTAAAAAGCTCCCCAAAGACAGAAGTTTAGAATATTAACATAAAATTAAATAAGTCTAACTTCAAAAGACTTGCTATTACTTTATGATCAGTGATCTTCCTAACAGTAGGCTTATCTGAAATCCTAGACATATGCAGTTTTGAAAGTAAAAGTAATATAGTTTCAGCATACTTGTAGCATTTTTTCCGTCTCTGGTTACCCATTTTTTTAATAACATGAAGCTTTGAGAAATTAAAGAATTTGGATTTTCCACACGTATTTGATTGATTTCATCCACTGAAAAATTCAGTTCCCTTGCCAGTTCTGTAGAAAAGAAAAAGAGTTACTGACATTTCATATTGTATTTATATCACATATTTCATAAAAGTAATGCTCAACTTCCACATACAAAAATGGAAAGGAATTCTACAGTAGAACCCAAGTATGGCCTTGGGCATTAATCTTTATATGACTGATTTCACAGGAAAGTAGTGATAATACAATGGTTGTGACTTATCTCTCCTGAGGTAATTTCAGATTTTCTTTGGAGATCATCTTAGAAAGATTTTCAATCTGTTCAAAGAGGATGTTGCTAGATTCTTTTAGTTTAGCCAATTATTGTCTGCAATTTGAAGCAAATTTCATATAAGATAGGTATGCTAAGTCGCTTCAGTCCTGTCCATCTCTTTATGACCCCATGGACTATACAGCCCACCAGGCTCCTCTGTCCATGGGATTCTCTAGGCAAGTGTACTAGGGTGGGTTGCCATTCCCTCCTCCAGAGGATCTTCCTGATCCAGGGACTGAACCCCATACCCATTAATCTCCTGCATTGGCAGGTGGGTTCTTCACCACCAAAGCCAGCTGGGAAGCCCATAAGATAGGTAGGAATGTACATTTCATAAATATGCCACAGGAGAAGTCAATAGGGTTTTCTCTAGATAGTCCTCATAAGTAGATTTTTCCTCACATAACACTCTAGTCTATATGCCTTCAAATTTCATCAGTGCTGTCTGGGAGGTTAAATAATGACTGCAAGCCAGATCATTGTCTATGATATGCTGCTATTTGTGTAAAACATAAAAGGGAGGTAAGCCTCCTGTCCAGCTAAGTGCATACAGCCATATCCTCAATCTTGTAAATACAGGTAGTTATCTCTGGAGAAAGAGATATGATACCAATAGCTGCCTTGGGAGAGTGAAACTCGAGAATCAAAAAAAACTACAGACAAAATGCACAAATCCCCTACTGTTTGCCTCCTAAAAAGCTCCCCAAAGACAGAAGTTTAGAATATTAACATAAAATTAAATAAGTCTAACTTCAAAAGACTTGCTATTACTTTATGATCAGTGATCTTCCTAACAGTAGGCTTATCTGAAATCCTAGACATATGCAGTTTTGAAAGTAAAAGTAATATAGTTTCAGCATACTTGTAGCATTTTTTCCGTCTCTGGTTACCCATTTTTTTAATAACATGAAGCTTTGAGAAATTAAAGAATTTGGATTTTCCACACGTATTTGATTGATTTCATCCACTGAAAAATTCAGTTCCCTTGCCAGTTCTGTAGAAAAGAAAAAGAGTTACTGACATTTCATATTGTATTTATATCACATATTTCATAAAAGTAATGCTCAACTTCCACATACAAAAATGGAAAGGAATTCTACAGTAGAACCCAAGTATGGCCTTGGGCATTAATCTTTATATGACTGATTTCACAGGAAAGTAGTGATAATACAATGGTTGTGACTTATCTCTCCTGAGGTAATTTCAGATTTTCTTTGGAGATCATCTTAGAAAGATTTTCAATCTGTTCAAAGAGGATGTTGCTAGATTCTTTTAGTTTAGCCAATTATTGTCTGCAATTTGAAGCAAATTTCATATAAGATAGGTATGCTAAGTCGCTTCAGTCCTGTCCATCTCTTTATGACCCCATGGACTATACAGCCCACCAGGCTCCTCTGTCCATGGGATTCTCTAGGCAAGTGTACTAGGGTGGGTTGCCATTCCCTCCTCCAGAGGATCTTCCTGATCCAGGGACTGAACCCCATACCCATTAATCTCCTGCATTGGCAGGTGGGTTCTTCACCACCAAAGCCAGCTGGGAAGCCCATAAGATAGGTAGGAATGTACATTTCATAAATATGCCACAGGAGAAGTCAATAGGGTTTTCTCTAGATAGTCCTCATAAGTAGATTTTTCCTCACATAACACTCTAGTCTATATGCCTTCAAATTTCATCAGTGCTGTCTGGGAGGTTAAATAATGACTGCAAGCCAGATCATTGTCTATGATATGCTGCTATTTGTGTAAAACATAAAAGGGAGGTAAGCCTCCTGTCCAGCTAAGTGCATACAGCCATATCCTCAATCTTGTAAATACAGGTAGTTATCTCTGGAGAAAGAGATATGATACCAATAGCTGCCTTGGGAGAGTGAAACTCGAGAATCAAAGAGGAGAAGGAGACTTTTCACTGTGTATACATTTTGGGAAAATTTTTAAAAAATCTGTTAGGTGTATATTAATTACCATTAAGTGATTATAAAAAGTAAGACATGGCGGAGGGGAATTCATGGTAAAAATATTGGCCAAGATTCTATCCTGTTTCAGAACCTCTCCAGCAATTTGGCAACATGTATTCAAAGGCTCAAAAAAGTCTATATCCTTTTTGATTTCACTTCTAGAAATCTATGGCGACAATACACAGGGTTGTACACAGTTATTTACATACATGAAAGTTCACTGTAGGCTTGTCCTACTGAAAACCTGAAAACAGAACACGTGTTGAACAAAAGGAGGGATGTTACTTCATGTAATGCAGTGACTGGCAAACTGGTCACAGCCTGCAGTTGGAAATATACTGTATATCATCGTGCTTCTAAAAATGAAACACATCTTCACAGAGCAAAACTTATCCTTAATATATGTGATACACATTGTCTTTTCCTTTTAAAAACAAAAGTAGCCTGAATTTATTTCAGGATTCACTAAGGCATTGTGACCGACAACAAAACACCATTGTAAAATATGTGTACTGGATGTTATTTTCCCATTAAACCAAGATCAGAAAAATATATAAAAAGAAAATTAATTGTGTATACATTTTAAAAAGCTTTTTATTAAAAAAACAAAGTACATGGTTACTTGTTAATAGTGGTTCTGAGAGATGGATTTAAATTTTTTGTTTTCCTAAATATTAATTTTCCTAATAATCTTCACTGAGTTGTAAAAGTAATTCAAATTAGAAAAGTTAATCTTTTAAAAGTTCTTTATCTCTTTTGTGTTTTAAGGGCAATAATCCCTGATGCCCTCATGATCAAACCATACCCTTTGTCTAGAGCCTCAGTGAAGAGCAAAGATACATTGTCACTAAGAATTTTACAGTTTTATGACCTCTCTATTCTCATTTCACATCGTCTCCAAAAGTTTACTTTGACAAACTGAGGGCTGGTTTTGCTTAAATAAGCTAATAGTTATGAACAAGTAATACTATAAAACCGGACTTAGCTTCAGGATATTTTCAGATTATGATGTAAAAATATAAATATTATTTTATGTTCCAAAATATTATACACAATGAATTGCTATTAACTCTAATAGTCTGCAAAGGATTACTCAGTCGCCCTATTTTTTTTTCAGAGAGCCTCTAGTTCAGGTCAGGAGCAGTGTGCTTGAGGGCACAGCCAGGTGGAAGGAGAGAGGCCTTAGTATGTGGAGGGTGTGGGAGGCATGAGGTTCAGGGCGCTGGAGGAAAACAACTGTAGGCGACCTTCTGTACCTGATCTAGTTTCATAAGCTCCCTTTTGACAGTGCAGGTAATTGCTTCCTTGAGTAGAAAATGTATACTATGCAAGATGACTTTAAATATGACAGTAATTAACTTTTATTTATTTTCAACTATGATGTTGTTTGGCTGCACATTAGAAAAAAATACATGTAACCTATAAAATTTACTTATCTCTGATTCATGCGAAGTAGGATTTGAGGGGCCCAGTTAACATCAGAGCACAAAACCTTATCTTCATCTGTAATGAAGTGAAATCAAGCCAAATATTCCTCTTCTACACATTGATTTTAAAAAAGACTTCATTCATTTCACAGAACCCAACTATTTCTGTAAATGGAACAGATTCATTTATCTGTCCTATTTTTAAAATCTGATTCAAAATTTAACTGTCATCTTTTGTTTTGCTGTGTATATAGTTAGTGAAAATGATCCTTGTTTTCTATTATCAAAGTGATATTAAAGGGCTTCCCTGGTGGCTCCGTGATAAAGAATCTGCCTGCCAATGCAGGAGACATGCATTCAGTCCCTAATCCGAGACGATGCCACATGCCTTCAAGCAGCTAAGGCTGTGTGCCACAACCACTGAGCCTGTGCTCTAGAGCCCTGGAGCTGTAACTACTGAAGTGCGTGTGCCCTAGAGCCAGTGTTGTGCAACAAGAGAAGCCACTACAATGAGTCGCCTGTGCCCTGCAACTAGTGACTAGCCACCACCTGCCACAACTAGGGAAGAGCCCACACAGCAGTGAAGACCCAGCACAACCAAAAATAAAATTATCAAAGATAAATAAAAGGCAGAATTTAGAAGGGGAAAGTGATATATAAGATTTCCTTTTAAAAAGTCTTGGAGTGTAAAAGTGAATCTCCTTAAAGGTTTCAGGTAAATAAATGCTATGTGTAAATTGTAAGTAATATGTATATATCATAAAAATTGTGATAGTAACTCATGAATGATTAAAATTTGTGAAATCCAGGCATGGATCAGTTGAACTGTTGCCTAAGAGAGCTGCTGTAAGGGCATGAATCACACTTTACAATTCTGGATTATTTAAAAACCGTAGGCTTTAGGTATGTTTTCCTTTATGCCACAAAATACGTTTGCTATTAGGTAAAAGGCGATTATCCTGTATTACCGGAAATGGCATTGTGAAGAAAATGCTTAAATTTAAGGTAAAATAAGAATTAACTTTTCTATTCTATAGTGTATATGCATAGAAAAGCTTTGAAAAACAGAGTATACAAGGTATTATCTATAAAATTTACTTATCTCTGATTCATGCGAAGTAGGATTTGAGGGGCCCAGTTAACATCAGAGCACAAAACCTTATCTTCATCTGTAATGAAGTGAAATCAAGCCAAATATTCCTCTTCTACACATTGATTTTAAAAAAGACTTCATTCATTTCACAGAACCCAACTATTTCTGTAAATGGAACAGATTCATTTATCTGTCCTATTTTTAAAATCTGATTCAAAATTTAACTGTCATCTTTTGTTTTGCTGTGTATATAGTTAGTGAAAATGATCCTTGTTTTCTATTATCAAAGTGATATTAAAGGGCTTCCCTGGTGGCTCCGTGATAAAGAATCTGCCTGCCAATGCAGGAGACATGCATTCAGTCCCTAATCCGAGACGATGCCACATGCCTTCAAGCAGCTAAGGCTGTGTGCCACAACCACTGAGCCTGTGCTCTAGAGCCCTGGAGCTGTAACTACTGAAGTGCGTGTGCCCTAGAGCCAGTGTTGTGCAACAAGAGAAGCCACTACAATGAGTCGCCTGTGCCCTGCAACTAGTGACTAGCCACCACCTGCCACAACTAGGGAAGAGCCCACACAGCAGTGAAGACCCAGCACAACCAAAAATAAAATTATCAAAGATAAATAAAAGGCAGAATTTAGAAGGGGAAAGTGATATATAAGATTTCCTTTTAAAAAGTCTTGGAGTGTAAAAGTGAATCTCCTTAAAGGTTTCAGGTAAATAAATGCTATGTGTAAATTGTAAGTAATATGTATATATCATAAAAATTGTGATAGTAACTCATGAATGATTAAAATTTGTGAAATCCAGGCATGGATCAGTTGAACTGTTGCCTAAGAGAGCTGCTGTAAGGGCATGAATCACACTTTACAATTCTGGATTATTTAAAAACCGTAGGCTTTAGGTATGTTTTCCTTTATGCCACAAAATACGTTTGCTATTAGGTAAAAGGCGATTATCCTGTATTACCGGAAATGGCATTGTGAAGAAAATGCTTAAATTTAAGGTAAAATAAGAATTAACTTTTCTATTCTATAGTGTATATGCATAGAAAAGCTTTGAAAAACAGAGTATACAAGGTATTATCTATAATTAACTCTGGGTGGATGAATTATGAGTGGTAAAAATTTTTTTTACTCATTTTTAAAACAATAAACTGCTTGTGAAAAAGCCAAGAAATTTCATTCAGGTGTATACACACTTACCTGTCCAACTGAGTCCCAGGTGATCGGCTACTATTGCCATCCTGATATCTGTCCGTTCACATGGACTCTGTGGACCTACGATTTACAATTTCTTAATTAAAATAATCATCAGGAAAGACATGACATTGGAAAATTGCTTTAGCAGTACTCAGATTTTACAGAGAGACTAATGCTAACACTGCACGCTGACATGTGTCCTAATCGCCTGCATGAACACTTCTCTTTTCACACGGCTTACTTGATTTTCACCTACATCAGGCCAAATGTCAGACTACATGGATGCTCGATGTAATGGAATTCAACATGCCGACAAGCTAGCTACTTTACAGTAGTTACAGAAGTGTCGTGGGGGTGCAGACACCACGATGGCATTTCAATATCTGTGCTTTTACTTTGACAGGATCATATCCATTAGCACATTGAAAAAAGAAACAATTTGCTCATCTTGAATGACACCAATCTCTTCAGCATGCTCTCCTAGCTGTCTACAGTGTCGTGGGGTTAAAAGGAAGGAGAGAAGAGTATACAGACAGCACACACAGATGACAATGACAGAATGAGAAACTACGGTTAAGTCACTCCACAGGCAATCACAACGGTTCATGCACTAGGGTCTACACGTTGGAAGGTGTTTACAAACTAGGCTTGTTCTCCAGGATGTGAGCAAAGAGTGCCGAGACCTGACTGCCTTCATTCTCACCAGTCCTCCTACTGCTCCTTTTCTCACTGCCGGCCTTTTCACTCTTTGATTTTAAAGGTGCTGCCTCTGTTTTCTTATCTCTAGCAGACCTCGTTGTAACCGAAGGCGGGCCACCCCGGGAAGTCTCGGACAACGACGTGTTTCTTGAGGTACTGTCTTCCTCATCGGACAACTCCAACTGCATCTTTTTGTCTTCTTCAGAGAGGCGGTCCACAAGCTTTAAGGTCTCACCACTAATTCCCTTAAAATATTCAATGGAATGTTTACATACTTCCTTAAGCTGACTTCTCCTGACTTTAACTGTGGTGGTGGTGGGGGTGGTGGTGGTGGTGGCGGTGGTCGTGGTGGTGGGGGTGGAGGTGGTGACACAGGTGGATCTTACCTTTACTGGCAACTTGGATGGAAGCTGTCTGGCCTTGCCTTTCTCTGGCTGCCCTTGCTTTTGTGTGGCACACAGTTTTCTAACTGTGTGATCCCTGTGTGTGTCCTTCACTGGAATTCTGGACTTTACATCTACACGTGAAGAAGTAGTAATGACTTTGGTTTTTTCAGATTGACTAACCTGCTTCATTTTACTCACATTAATGTTCGCATATGATTTGGTGGGAAGAGATCTTTTGGTGAAGTGGCCTTTATGGGAAGTTTGGATTTTCGCCTAATCCCTATTGATTCCTTTGTCTTGTGCTGTTCAGATGCAGCACCACCCGGAAATCCAAAAAAGCCGACAAGCTAGCTACTTACAGAACGGTGTCAGACACCACGATGGCATTTCAATATCTGTGCTTTTACTTTGACAGGATCATATCCATTAGCACATTGAAAAAAGAAACAATTTGCTCATCTTGAATGACACCAATCTCTTCAGCATGCTCTCCTAGCTGTCTACAGTGTCGTGGGGTTAAAAGGAAGGAGAGAAGAGTATACAGACAGCACACACAGATGACAATGACAGAATGAGAAACTACGGTTAAGTCACTCCACAGGCAATCACAACGGTTCATGCACTAGGGTCTACACGTTGGAAGGTGTTTACAAACTAGGCTTGTTCTCCAGGATGTGAGCAAAGAGTGCCCGAGACCTGACTGCCTTCATTCTCACCAGTCCTCCTACTGCTCCTTTTCTCACTGCCGGCCTTTTCACTCTTTGATTTTAAAGGTGCTGCCTCTGTTTTCTTATCTCTAGCAGACCTCGTTGTAACCGAAGGCGGGCCACCCCGGGAAGTCTCGGACAACGACGTGTTTCTTGAGGTACTGTCTTCCTCATCGGACAACTCCAACTGCATCTTTTTGTCTTCTTCAGAGAGGCGGTCCACAAGCTTTAAGGTCTCACCACTAATTCCCTTAAAATATTCAATGGAATGTTTACATACTTCCTTAAGCTGACTTCTCCTGACTTTAACTGTGGTGGTGGTGGGGGTGGTGGTGGTGGTGGCGGTGGTCGTGGTGGTGGGGGTGGAGGTGGTGACACAGGTGGATCTTACCTTTACTGGCAACTTGGATGGAAGCTGTCTGGCCTTGCCTTTCTCTGGCTGCCCTTGCTTTTGTGTGGCACACAGTTTTCTAACTGTGTGATCCCTGTGTGTGTCCTTCACTGGAATTCTGGACTTTACATCTACACGTGAAGAAGTAGTAATGACTTTGGTTTTTTCAGATTGACTAACCTGCTTCATTTTACTCACATTAATGTTCGGCATATGATTTGGTGGGAAGAGATCTTTTGGTGAAGTGGCCTTTATGGGAAGTTTGGATTTTCGCCTAATCCCTATTGATTCCTTTGTCTTGTGCTGTTCTGCAAGAACTTTCTGTTTCTCTCTCACACAGTGTCCTGTCTTTTTTTCGGATGAGCGTTTCACTGGACTAGCTTTCTCTGTGGTACAAGTGGGTGCAGAATGTTCTGTAAGAACTACATGGCTTGTAGTGTGATCTGTCTGTATAGTGGAAGACTCCAAATTGTTGTTGTTATTAAAGTTATCTTTTTGAAAATCGTGTTTTTCTTGGGGCCTAATGTCCATGTGGCTATTGGCTGTATTTGAAATCACTGTTATAGGTTCATTCTCTAGTCCCTGACCACTGGTCATCACAGCTTCTGTCTTATCTGTCACTTCTCCAAGGCCTTCTTTCTTCAAGGTCATGGTGGATGCAGAAATTCCCATTTTTATAGGCGTGCGCAACTTGGGATCAAGTTTAGACGAGTTAGTGGCTGCTGCTGCTTTCTCCTGTGAGCCACTACAGGATGTGCCTTCCTGACCCTCTCCGCTGGTCGGGGTGCTGGGGCCGGGTTCCACTGGAGGTGACTCTACATTTCCCTCTAGATTGGTTTCTACAGTGGAGTCCCCTGCCTGTGGCTGTGGTGTGGCAGTGACCGTACTTTTTTCCCCTTCCCCCGGGTCCCCTGACTTCCCTTCAGAAGTATGCTCACCAATCTGGAAAAATTGGAGCCTCTCTTCAACAAAATCCCTCTTGCTCATGTCAATTGCACCACTGCGAGTCATCTCAAACATTTTTCCTTCATGAAATGGGAAGGGGTTAGGCTCACTAGTTGGGGTACTTTCGTCAGTTGGCGTGCGGGCTGGTGTTGTGTCGGGGGTGGTTGCCGGAGGCGGTGCGGGCTGCCCTTGCTTTTGTGTGGCACACAGTTTTCTAACTGTGTGATCCCTGTGTGTGTCCTTCACTGGAATTCTGGACTTTACATCTACACGTGAAGAAGTAGTAATGACTTTGGTTTTTTCAGATTGACTAACCTGCTTCATTTTACTCACATTAATGTTCGGCATATGATTTGGTGGGAAGAGATCTTTTGGTGAAGTGGCCTTTATGGGAAGTTTGGATTTTCGCCTAATCCCTATTGATTCCTTTGTCTTGTGCTGTTCTGCAAGAACTTTCTGTTTCTCTCTCACACAGTGTCCTGTCTTTTTTTCGGATGAGCGTTTCACTGGACTAGCTTTCTCTGTGGTACAAGTGGGTGCAGAATGTTCTGTAAGAACTAC
This sequence comes from Tragulus kanchil, assembly GCA_022376925.1. NCBI lineage: Eukaryota > Metazoa > Chordata > Mammalia > Artiodactyla > Tragulidae > Tragulus > Tragulus kanchil. The sequence continues at coordinate 90,433,423 of JAIOJX010000005.1, read as the reverse complement.
ATGGCTTGTAGTGTGATCTGTCTGTATAGTGGAAGACTCCAAATTGTTGTTGTTATTAAAGTTATCTTTTTGAAAATCGTGTTTTTCTTGGGGCCTAATGTCCATGTGGCTATTGGCTGTATTTGAAATCACTGTTATAGGTTCATTCTCTAGTCCCTGACCACTGGTCATCACAGCTTCTGTCTTATCTGTCACTTCTCCAAGGCCTTCTTTCTTCAAGGTCATGGTGGATGCAGAAATTCCCATTTTTATAGGCGTGCGCAACTTGGGATCAAGTTTAGACGAGTTAGTGGCTGCTGCTGCTTTCTCCTGTGAGCCACTACAGGATGTGCCTTCCTGACCCTCTCCGCTGGTCGGGGTGCTGGGGCCGGGTTCCACTGGAGGTGACTCTACATTTCCCTCTAGATTGGTTTCTACAGTGGAGTCCCCTGCCTGTGGCTGTGGTGTGGCAGTGACCGTACTTTTTTCCCCTTCCCCCGGGTCCCCTGACTTCCCTTCAGAAGTATGCTCACCAATCTGGAAAAATTGGAGCCTCTCTTCAACAAAATCCCTCTTGCTCATGTCAATTGCACCACTGCGAGTCATCTCAAACATTTTTCCTTCATGAAATGGGAAGGGGTTAGGCTCACTAGTTGGGGTACTTTCGTCAGTTGGCGTGCGGGCTGGTGTTGTGTCGGGGGTGGTTGCCGGAGAGCGGTCCTCCACAGCCAGGCCGAACGGCTTAGTTTCATCTTCCCGCGCTTTACTATCATACGTGTCATCATCCCCTCGGTTATTAGGCCAGGGGTCAAAATCTAGACCTTTGGTAGCTACTGTTTTAAAAGGAGTGGCAAACTCTTCATCTACTTTGTAACTGAAGTAAGTATCAGGAAACACTGATCTGTCAGGATGTCTGCCTTCTAGTGTGAAAAATTGGGCGCCTGACTTCTGATCAGTCTTATCAGGAGTCTTTTCAGATGGAGAACATCTAGGAGGTGGCTTATCTTCATCTGGCCCCAGCCTTCCCTCCTCCTCCTCAATAACTTCGAGTTTGCTTTGGCTAAAGGAGCGGTCAGTTGGTTTAAGAATGCCCTCTGTGTTCCAAATGTCTTTCTTCAGCTCCAGGGTCTGACTTGGGAGTTTAGAATCACACTCTGTCAAGCCATCATCTTCGTCTTGCAGGTCATAGCCATCCAGAGAGTCGATCTCTGTGGCATCTGTATCGTGAGAAAACTCTGCAGTGGTGGCAATGGAACACTCTGTGATGGACTGGTCATTGTTCCCATTCTGGACAGCTTCATTCTGAGGGGAATCAAGGCCAAGGCCAAGTTCAGTGTCTTTTCCACACCCACTCACTTCTAATTCTTTCTGGGTGGAAGCCTTTTCAGCAGAGGCTTTGGATTTTGTTACTTCTTTTTGTTCCTCGTCGACCTCCTTTAACTTGAAGGTGTATTTTTTGACCGGCACTGGCTGATACAGGGATTCGTCATCACTGGAGTCACTGAGGTCCGCCCCAGGAGGAACTGGGGAGGGCGGCTGCACCCTGATGACTGGCTCAGCCAGCTGGTACTTGTCATGTTCGTCTTGCAGACTGACTTCAATCATGTCAACCTCCCTTTCAGGGAGATAAGGATGTTTGTTATCTGACTCCATCTGGTCTGCATCCAGCGGCGGAGGAGGGGGAAATTCAATGTAGGCAACTCTGTTAGTTTTGGGTCTCTGGTGAGAGTCTTTGCTCACATGGTTAGGCATTGCATATTCAACCGCAGTCGTCTCCTCCACTGCAGGCTGCTTTAAGGAGGCCGACTTGGCCTGCTCCTCCTCCTCAGATTCCTCCGAAACCTCGGGAATTGGGCTGGGTTTGCCTGGTATATAAGCTATCAATGAGTCTGGTGTCTTAGACGTAAATTCGTAACTCACTTCCTCTGAACTGGGTGTCTCTGGGGTTAAAGGGCTCTTCCCAGAGCTGTCTAAAAAGGAAACTTGCTCTAGAGTATCATCTTCTGGACTACCCTGGGGAGAAGGAGGTTGTTTCTGCTGTCTAGTTGTGTAAAAGGTCCCCCTGGTCTCTTGCACTGTCTTACATTCCTGACTTATAATTTTTTTTACACCTCCTTGTTGTATCTCCTTCTCATACTGCTTCCCCACCTGCACAAAACTGACATAAACAGGTAAAGTTTTTATCTCTTTCCCTCCCTCAGTCTGGACTAGTGGTGCAACTTTTTCCAATCCGTCAATGGGACTGTGGTCAAAAACATCACTAGGAGGCGATTCCTTTCCTGGGCTAAACTCTAGAGAATCTGGAGACTTGGTTGGGGAGAGCTCGGTTTCATCGAGAGGTGGGCATAAGCCCACATAACTCTGGTGTTTTGAAACTTTGCTGATTTCTGAATAGGTTACTTTTTCATCTTCTATAGAATTAAAGTGTTGTGTCTCAACTGTCTCTTTAGTCACACTTGACTGGGATAACTTTTGCGACAGTTCATGTTTTGGAAACGTCGACTGCTCACAAAAACCATCAGGGATATCCGGAACTGGCGTCCTCCTTTCCTCAGCAACCCTGACCGGGATGTGCGACACCGCGAACTCTCGCTTCTTCTCGAAGGCTGGTCAGGAGAACCACCTGGATGCTCCCCATCTTTAACAACATATTCCCTATATAAGACTTTTTTGGAGGGAGATTTTACAGTCATTTCTTTAATTTCTGAGAGAGAGCCATTTGTTAACAATTTGTGTTCTCTCTCAGTCACAGACAAAAACTCATCCCTCTGGTCAACCATTTTACTCTCAGGGTGATCAACGTGATTCTCTCTTACATCATGAACAAGTACATGCGAAAGTTTCTCTTTCTGCGACTTATTGTTAGTGGCTCCAGAACTTTCCCACGTTCTAAAGACCTTTTTGTCCCATGGTCCCTTGGTTGCTAAGTCTGTGGTTACATGACAGGCCAAGTCTTTAGCCTGCTGCTCAGAAAAATACTCAGGCATGGCTTTACTCGACATTTCAGTCCTCTGTTTTTTCACATCAGGCTAAAAGGAAAGCTTGTTTCTAGAGAAATCATCTTCTGAACTGGGTGTCTCTGGGGTTAAAGGGCTCTTCCCAGAGCTGTCTAAAAAGGAAACTTGCTCTAGAGTATCATCTTCTGGACTACCCTGGGGAGAAGGAGGTTGTTTCTGCTGTCTAGTTGTGTAAAAGGTCCCCCTGGTCTCTTGCACTGTCTTACATTCCTGACTTATAATTTTTTTTACACCTCCTTGTTGTATCTCCTTCTCATACTGCTTCCCCACCTGCACAAAACTGACATAAACAGGTAAAGTTTTTATCTCTTTCCCTCCCTCAGTCTGGACTAGTGGTGCAACTTTTTCCAATCCGTCAATGGGACTGTGGTCAAAAACATCACTAGGAGGCGATTCCTTTCCTGGGCTAAACTCTAGAGAATCTGGAGACTTGGTTGGGGAGAGCTCGGTTTCATCGAGAGGTGGGCATAAGCCCACATAACTCTGGTGTTTTGAAACTTTGCTGATTTCTGAATAGGTTACTTTTTCATCTTCTATAGAATTAAAGTGTTGTGTCTCAACTGTCTCTTTAGTCACACTTGACTGGGATAACTTTTGCGACAGTTCATGTTTTGGAAACGTCGACTGCTCACAAAAACCATCAGGGATATCCGGAACTGGCGTCCTCCTTTCCTCAGCAACCCTGACCGGGATGTGCGACACCGCCGAACTCTCGCTTCTTCTCGAAGGCTGGTCAGGAGAACCACCTGGATGCTCCCCATCTTTAACAACATATTCCCTATATAAGACTTTTTTGGAGGGAGATTTTACAGTCATTTCTTTAATTTCTGAGAGAGAGCCATTTGTTAACAATTTGTGTTCTCTCTCAGTCACAGACAAAAACTCATCCCTCTGGTCAACCATTTTACTCTCAGGGTGATCAACGTGATTCTCTCTTACATCATGAACAAGTACATGCGAAAGTTTCTCTTTCTGCGACTTATTGTTAGTGGCTCCAGAACTTTCCCACGTTCTAAAGACCTTTTTGTCCCATGGTCCCTTGGTTGCTAAGTCTGTGGTTACATGACAGGCCAAGTCTTTAGCCTGCTGCTCAGAAAAATACTCAGGCATGGCTTTACTCGACATTTCAGTCCTCTGTTTTTTCACATCATCAGAGCCAGAATCATTTACAACCATCTCATTGCTCTGGGCATGCTCATCTTTAGCTTTTAATACCGTGAGATCTTTTTGCACAAAGACACTTGGGTCTGAGGGGTCTATGGCCTTCTGCTGTTTTTCTCTAGCAAACACCTGGTAGACAGGTAGCTTGCTCTCCTGGATTTTTTTAACTGGGATTCTGGATTGGCCATCTGGCTTTCTGTCTTCTTGAGAAATGTCCTTACTTTTGGCCTGTGCACCCTGTTCAAATTTTAATCTAATGGAACTGAGTTTAGACTGCTTGAGCTGAAACCCAGATTGGGGCCCTTCTGGTTCTCTGCTCTGTGAACTACTTCCTTTGGCTTCTTCTGTGGACTTGCTGTCCTCAGTCTGTTGGGAAGAGACCGTCTCTGGGCTGCTGGGCAGACTGGCTGCGTTCCTCTCATCAGCTTTGGGGATGCTTTGTCCGTCGCGGCCATGTTGCCTCACCTTGACCCACTCATCACTGGACACCAGCAGTTCTGTCAGCAGGGCTTTCTCAGGGCTGCTACTGGTAGAGCTTTGAGATGAGTATTCTTTGCCATTTCTAGGGCGTGGCTTTTTCTCAGGGGACTGCAGTTCATCATTGAGCTTTTCAGTTTTGTCACGAAAAAACTGTGACACTTCAGTCAGTTTCTCTTCAGCTTCCTTCACGGTCCTGTCCACCCTGTCATCTATATCAACTTCTCTCTACCTCTATCTAATCTGTCCTCAGTAAAGCGCATCCACATGGCATGTTTTGGACTACTAACATCGCCAGAATAGTGCAACACTGTCACTTTATCAAAATGCTCATCTTTAGACACTTTACCTACACCATTTTCAGATACATCTTTATAGATTTTGGAGAATTTCTTTTTTGGGGGCAGTGACTACTTTTTCTCTGGCCCGCTTAGTGGCTCCAGAACTTTCCCACGTTCTAAAGACCTTTTTGTCCCATGGTCCCTTGGTTGCTAAGTCTGTGGTTACATGACAGGCCAAGTCTTTAGCCTGCTGCTCAGAAAAATACTCAGGCATGGCTTTACTCGACATTTCAGTCCTCTGTTTTTTCACATCATCAGAGCCAGAATCATTTACAACCATCTCATTGCTCTGGGCATGCTCATCTTTAGCTTTTAATACCGTGAGATCTTTTTGCACAAAGACACTTGGGTCTGAGGGGTCTATGGCCTTCTGCTGTTTTTCTCTAGCAAACACCTGGTAGACAGGTAGCTTGCTCTCCTGGATTTTTTTAACTGGGATTCTGGATTGGCCATCTGGCTTTCTGTCTTCTTGAGAAATGTCCTTACTTTTGGCCTGTGCACCCTGTTCAAATTTTAATCTAATGGAACTGAGTTTAGACTGCTTGAGCTGAAACCCAGATTGGGGCCCTTCTGGTTCTCTGCTCTGTGAACTACTTCCTTTGGCTTCTTCTGTGGACTTGCTGTCCTCAGTCTGTTGGGAAGAGACCGTCTCTGGGCTGCTGGGCAGACTGGCTGCGTTCCTCTCATCAGCTTTGGGGATGCTTTGTCCGTCGCGGCCATGTTGCCTCACCTTGACCCACTCATCACTGGACACCAGCAGTTCTGTCAGCAGGGCTTTCTCAGGGCTGCTACTGGTAGAGCTTTGAGATGAGTATTCTTTGCCATTTCTAGGGCGTGGCTTTTTCTCAGGGGACTGCAGTTCATCATTGAGCTTTTCAGTTTTGTCACGAAAAAACTGTGACACTTCAGTCAGTTTCTCTTCAGCTTCCTTCACGGTCCTGTCCACCCTGTCTTCGTATATCAACTTCTCTCTACCTCTATCTAATCTGTCCTCAGTAAAGCGCATCCACATGGCATGTTTTGGACTACTAACATCGCCAGAATAGTGCAACACTGTCACTTTATCAAAATGCTCATCTTTAGACACTTTACCTACACCATTTTCAGATACATCTTTATAGATTTTGGAGAGAATTTCTTTTTTGGGGGCAGTGACTACTTTTTCTCTGGCCCGCTTATCAGACTCTGAGCTAGGGGGTCCTGCATGGTCTGTAACCGATTCCTCAGTATCAGAATGAGACACATCTAGCTTTTCTGACAGAAGCATTTTCTCAGCAAACCTGTAAGACTCCCCTCTTAGTTCTGACAACTCATCGTCATGGTATTCTACTGAGTGTTGACTCAAAAGCTTCAGTGTTTTATAAGAGTCATCAGATATGAGTTGAGCAGAACTAGGACGACTGTCTTCTTCTTGGGACACAGGAGTGTTTACTCTGGAAGACTCCAGATAGGAAGGCAATGACTCTTCCGCAGTGAGTTCTTCTTCTTCTTGCTGACCCTGTTCCTCTGAACAAGGAAAAGCATCGTGTTTTTCTGGCAGAAAATCTTTTAGGTTAATATCTCCCCGGGATAAGTCTTTCTGATATACATACATTTCCTTTTCTGGATGCTTTTTGGTTTCTCTAATAATGACTTCAGTGGGCTCTGCCTGGTTACCTTTTTCGATGTGGACTTCTATTATACGCTCCAGTTTGGGTTTCATTTGGTTGTCCTTCTCTGCGTGCTGGGCTGAGGTTTCAGCAGCAGACTTGTGAGCGTCTGGAGATACTGCCGACTTATGTTCAAACAGACCTGCCAGCTCTTTGGAAGGGTCCCGCCCGGACTGAAAGGCCTTCATGATGTCGTGGACTGACATGGTTTCTTCAATTCTCTCAGAGGCACCTTCACTGCCTGGTGGAGAATGATAAACCATTCTGGTGGTTGTGGTGATGTGAGTCTCCTCCTTAACACGCATGCCTTTGCCTAAAACGCGATTGTGGTCATCTTCTTCACTACTGGCTTTCATCTGAAATGCTTTAACTTTTTCTTTAATGCTAGAAGTGGTGGGCTTTGGTTCCAGTTCCATAAAAGTGGGTGAAGGTTTGGGTGACACGGGCTCCTCTGGTTGGGATGGGGGAGCATCTCCAGCTGAGGGCTCGTAGCTCCTGATAACATGAACCACTTCAGTTCTTGTTTCAGTAATGACTGGAGGGATGGGGACCTCGTGGAAGAGTGGTTTGGGACCAGTGCTTTCAGCGCTTTGTGGGGCTGAAGGTGTTTTTTCACTTCTTGTTTCAAAGCCACTGTCAGACAAGGGACTTTTGTCTTGGTCATGTTGAGAAAAGTCATCTGGAGACTCCAAAATAGTATCTGTTCCAAAAAAGGAATCGGCCATCTTACATAACTCTTTCTCGGAGGTGGAAGGCCTCATGGAGGCTGGAGGCATTTTGAGTTTGTGTTCCTGCAGAGCAATTGCTGGTTTTAAAATTCGTTTCTGTCTCTCTTCACCATCCTTCTTGGCATCCTCAAACTTGTACTTTAAGTTGGTCAGAGAACTACTCCCGATATCATTTGTTAGGTAATCAATAACTTTGGTCAAGTTATAATCCTTTTCAGAGGCAGCCTTTGCCTTGACTTGCACTCTCTCTTGCAGAGATGGAGAATGGCTCACACTCGCTTGTTGTCTTGCCTCTCGTATTTCTTCGGAACTAAATTCTATCCAGTCGTCTTCAGGAGAGTGTCCTTTGTCACTCTTGGGTGATTTGAGTGGTCCTTTATCTATGCAGACATCCTTTTTAAGGATTTCACTAACTTTCACTAAGTCTTCCTTTACTTTCTCGACAATTTTGAAAGGTTCTTCATCGTCAATTCTCCCTTCTTTGGGGAGTTCAGGTTGAAATGGCTTCTCCTCAGGCACATCTGTTTGGAGTATTGCAGTCATCCATGAGGTCCTCCTTCATTTCAGCCACATCTTTTAGTATCTCCTGACAAAATGGTTTCTTCAATTCTCTCAGAGGCACCTTCACTGCCTGGTGGAGAATGATAAACCATTCTGGTGGTTGTGGTGATGTGAGTCTCCTCCTTAACACGCATGCCTTTGCCTAAAACGCGATTGTGGTCATCTTCTTCACTACTGGCTTTCATCTGAAATGCTTTAACTTTTTCTTTAATGCTAGAAGTGGTGGGCTTTGGTTCCAGTTCCATAAAAGTGGGTGAAGGTTTGGGTGACACGGGCTCCTCTGGTTGGGATGGGGGAGCATCTCCAGCTGAGGGCTCGTAGCTCCTGATAACATGAACCACTTCAGTTCTTGTTTCAGTAATGACTGGAGGGATGGGGACCTCGTGGAAGAGTGGTTTGGGACCAGTGCTTTCAGCGCTTTGTGGGGCTGAAGGTGTTTTTTCACTTCTTGTTTCAAAGCCACTGTCAGACAAGGGACTTTTGTCTTGGTCATGTTGAGAAAAGTCATCTGGAGACTCCAAAATAGTATCTGTTCCAAAAAAGGAATCGGCCATCTTACATAACTCTTTCTCGGAGGTGGAAGGCCTCATGGAGGCTGGAGGCATTTTGAGTTTGTGTTCCTGCAGAGCAATTGCTGGTTTTAAAATTCGTTTCTGTCTCTCTTCACCATCCTTCTTGGCATCCTCAAACTTGTACTTTAAGTTGGTCAGAGAACTACTCCCGATATCATTTGTTAGGTAATCAATAACTTTGGTCAAGTTATAATCCTTTTCAGAGGCAGCCTTTGCCTTGACTTGCACTCTCTTTTGCAGAGATGGAGAATGGCTCACACTCGCTTGTTGTCTTGCCTCTCGTATTTCTTCGGAACTAAATTCTATCCAGTCGTCTTCAGGAGAGTGTCCTTTGTCACTCTTGGGTGATTTGAGTGGTCCTTTATCTATGCAGACATCCTTTTTAAGGATTTCACTAACTTTCACTAAGTCTTCCTTTACTTTCTCGACAATTTTGAAAGGTTCTTCATCGTCAATTCTCCCTTCTTTGGGGAGTTCAGGTTGAAATGGCTTCTCCTCAGGCACATCTGTTTGGAGTATTGCAGTCATCCGCATGAGGTCCTCCTTCATTTCAGCCACATCTTTTAGTATCTCCTGACTGGAAGATAGAGAAGATGGTGTAGACAGCTTAAGGGCAGACGGTGCAAGGAATAAAGATGATTTAACTGGAGATGAAGTTCGATTGAAATGGGACTGAGGACGTGTCTCCGTAGTCAATGTTTTAATGGGCGACAGCAAAGCGGCTGCTGATTTTGTAAGTGAATTAGAGTCTGGAAGTTTCTTTAATGCTGGTTCTGGCAAAACATTGACTACAGAGTATACTGGCACTGTTATTATTGATGAAGTTACAGATGAGGTAGTTGCAGATATTGACGACCCAAGGGATGTATAGAGCGCACTTGCAGAAGGAGTTCTTAGAGACTGAAAAGCTGATGGTGCTGGAGAAACATAAGACCTGAGTGGGGAAAATGGCATTGCTGTAGTGGTAGGGAACACTTTCTCAACTGTGACGTCAGTGGCTGCGTTAACCACGGAGCTCACGGAGTTTGTAGCCGTAGCAATTTTTTCCTGTAATGTGGCAGTGGCTTTGCATCCATTAATTAATGTTGAAGATGATGGATATTTCAGAGGGGAAATAGATCCATTGACTAATGCTACCTCTGCATGTCCAGGCATCTGTTTCACGGGAGATGAGAGAGAAGAGGCCACTGTAATTTTAGCTGATGAAATGACATCAGCTGTTGATTTGGCTGGAGACATCACTGACTTTAAAGGTGAAGATATTAGCGGTGCTGCTGATGTGATAATTGACTTAAATGGCAGACTCGAAGAATACATATTAATGTTTGATTTGGGGGAAGCAGGGGGTGTCATAGTAATTGACGACCTCTCCAAAAGAGATCCTGCGGTAGTCACTGGGGAGGTTCGAGAGGAAAACGTAGAGGTGGATGCCAGCCCCTTTAAAGGCGAGGCCTCCGTAACTGTGGGAGCTCTAACCAGGGTACCAGAGGAAACCTGGATATTGTATGGAGACTGTGAAACCACTGTTTTTATTGGCGAGGAAATTGTCCGAAGGGATCTAATTGGAGATGCCACGTCACTAATAGATTTAACTGAAGATGTAGTTGATGCGCCTAATGTGGATTTGATTGGCGAAGGAGTCGAAACAGACCATATTGATTTTAGTGGGGAAGCTGATGGCGTATTGGAAGAAGAACTCGACAAGGAAGTGAAGCCTGATTTGGCCGGCCCAGGCACTGTCATCGGAGCTGTGGTCCAGGACTGGTAGGGTCTCGTAGAAAAGAATGGCTTGTATGAGTAAGTGGTGGGGAGGGATCTTGTTGCTCCTGCACTCCGTTCAACTGTTTCTTAAATTTTAAAATGAAATCAAACATAAAAATCAACAAAAATGGTTGAGAAACAGAGAGACCAGAGAAAAAAATTGGTCAGTAAACTTTGAAATATTACAAAAGCAAGTACATTTGTTTGCATGATTTAGAATGGAAGAGGCAAAGGAACAATTAAGAGGTGGGGGGGGGGCGGAATCTCTACAGACATAACTAATCCAAGGTTAAAAACAAACTAAATAAAACACAGATCAATGTGAAATGAAAGAGAGAGAAAGCACATTGCAATCAAATAGGCCAAAAATAAAAAATAAAAAACATGAGGAAAGAATCAATGATGAGAAAAATAACCACAATGGAAAACTGTTCCCTTACTTCCTATTGACTTTCTTATGTGCTGGTTTTGAAATATCAGTAGCCATTCTGTTTTGCCTGTTCAGGTATGTGTTTGTTTTGCACAACCATGTAACTCTCATTTTAGTCATTTCTAATGTTCCTTCTCCTCGAACCTCTCAGTGATGCAGATTCCACCTACTTAGAGCCATATCGATGTGCGTAGCTATACATTAAATGTCTAAAAATCTTATTTTAGAAAACCACTCAAGACTGTTTCATGCAGAATCCAAAATAGCTTTTAAGTGACAGGCAACTGATGTGCAAACTGTGAAGCCACTGGATTTTAAATTTGTATCTTCCATGCACAATTCGGTTATGCTTCACACCCATAAAAAGCCAATAAGAGCAAGAAATTTTCTGAGTCAGAATTTAAAAAAAAGGAAAACAAAGAAAAGGAATGTTTGCATTGATCTTTTCCATGCAGTATATTCCTTTTGGTGAAGAAAAAAGAAACATAATATGAAATGATTTTAGAATGCATGTGTACACACACACACACAAAGGGGAAAAAAACCAGAAATATGGTTCATGGTTACCATAAGCAAGCAAAGCAACTGAAAACATTTTCTCATGCATGATATATCATGGCAAACAAGCCAAAGAAATAATACAAGTTTTATGCCATATTATGCACAGTGTGCAAACTTTAAAAATACTTTCACAAGAGCATTTAGAAAGAAGAGTACACTTTTTCCATGAGATGTGAAATCTTGGTACCTTTTGAGATTTTTATGAAAATATTTAATACTGCATATAAAAAAAATCCCTCTGTAACTGAACATATCCATGTCTGGTTTGTCTTTATTATGGATAAAAAGCACATAGTTTATCTCAGATATTTTTCATAATCCATTATACTTCTAAATCTCAAAAGGTATCATGGGGAAAATTTTAAAAGCACATATTTTTAATACCCTATATTTAAGTATCTACAGTGGGATACAGAATATATCTGTACATATGTGTAATTAATAGCAGAGGGACCAATTCTGGTGCCTTCCCAGAATATTCCTGGGACTCATGGACCCCCAGACATGGGAGCAGCCATGAGGTAGTAAAAGGATTAATACGAGCATCTCTGCAGTGGGACAAGCTGTCTTATTTTGACTTTCTTATGTGCTGGTTTTGAAATATCCACGTTTTGCCTGTTCAGGTATGTGTTTGTTTTGCACAACCATGTAACTCTCATTTTAGTCATTTCTAATGTTCCTTCTCCTCGAACCTCTCAGTGATGCAGATTCCACCTACTTAGAGCCATATCGATGTGCGTAGCTATACATTAAATGTCTAAAAATCTTATTTTAGAAAACCACTCAAGACTGTTTCATGCAGAATCCAAAATAGCTTTTAAGTGACAGGCAACTGATGTGCAAACTGTGAAGCCACTGGATTTTAAATTTGTATCTTCCATGCACAATTCGGTTATGCTTCACACCCATAAAAAGCCAATAAGAGCAAGAAATTTTCTGAGTCAGAATTTAAAAAAAAGGAAAACAAAGAAAAGGAATGTTTGCATTGATCTTTTCCATGCAGTATATTCCTTTTGGTGAAGAAAAAAGAAACATAATATGAAATGATTTTAGAATGCATGTGTACACACACACACACAAAGGGGAAAAAAACCAGAAATATGGTTCATGGTTACCATAAGCAAGCAAAGCAACTGAAAACATTTTCTCATGCATGATATATCATGGCAAACAAGCCAAAGAAATAATACAAGTTTTATGCCATATTATGCACAGTGTGCAAACTTTAAAAATACTTTCACAAGAGCATTTAGAAAGAAGAGTACACTTTTTCCATGAGATGTGAAATCTTGGTACCTTTTGAGATTTTTATGAAAATATTTAATACTGCATATAAAAAAAATCCCTCTGTAACTGAACATATCCATGTCTGGTTTGTCTTTATTATGGATAAAAAGCACATAGTTTATCTCAGATATTTTTCATAATCCATTATACTTCTAAATCTCAAAAGGTATCATGGGGAAAATTTTAAAAGCACATATTTTTAATACCCTATATTTAAGTATCTACAGTGGGATACAGAATATATCTGTACATATGTGTAATTAATAGCAGAGGGACCAATTCTGGTGCCTTCCCAGAATATTCCTGGGACTCATGGACCCCCCAGACATGGGAGCAGCCATGAGGTAGACCTACCACTAGGAAAGATGGATTTAATACGAGCATCTTCTGGCAGTGGGACAAGAAACACAGATGAGGTCCGCACATTCGTTGGGGGAGAGCAAGCACCCACCGAGTCCTCTCTACGTCTATAGTTCTAAGAAACAAACCGAGATGGTCACAGAGGTTTGGAATGCCTGCCAAGGGTTAAGTTCTATGTCAGAGTTGAGTACAGTCTCGCTCCCAGAAAGCACTGGTTCAGAGTAAGAGTGAAACTTGAAGAGGAAATGAGAATCTGCTTCATCTTTACGCTCCTCTTCCTGCTGTGCTCGTGCCACTGCTACAATCCAGTCCTTGGATTAGCAGCTACTCCCACAAGGGTGAAGATTTTCATTCCTAGTGTACATTTAAATTCAGACATTCAGAACATATCCTTTTCTAGGCTTACACATTATTCTAAAGAAAGGTGGAAGAACTAAGGAAAAAACTCACCCATTCATTACCCCTTCTAGTCATAATTCTCATTAGTCTATTGTTTTAATTCTTTTGGAAACACCACACTGCAAATGGAAGGTTTAGGGACCGTTTTAATTCAGTGATTTGGGCTCAGTTCAGTGTCTCAAGGAAGAATCTATTTTTGTAACTACCAGAAACCGGCAAAGCATCTCTGCTTTACCACTGAAGTTTGGCTCCACTAAGCAGAGAAGTTGTCTGAACCACATCTCTGGATTTATGCTTTGCACAAAGCAGCCAGCTGACTGATTAGTTACATATTTTATGCTTTCATGATACGTGTTTTGCGGTACTCTTTATAACAAAGGGAATTTCTGGATGTCAGGCACTGAATTACACCAGAATTGTTTTCTGGGTGAGTGGAAAGGACAGAGAAGTATGGAGAAAAGTTGCTTTCACTTGGAGTTCTAACACCGATTCAGGAGCTATAACATTTCCCTATTTTTTCTTTTAGTCCTTACTTATTTTTCCCCATTATTCTGTCCATCATTGTGGTCCCTCTCATAAAACAGAGGAAAGAACCCTTTTTCCTTCTATCAGAAGTCCAGGAAGACATACTATGTATACCTTAATGAAGATAACCAAAAAAGTAGCAACCGTTTCAGCGGTGGGAAAGATTCAGTTGACTTTGCACAGGCACCTGACCTTACAACTAATATATTCCCCTAACAAATACCTTAGGGCACAAAAATCAGATAGGAGCTTGCTTGCCCAGAGGTACTCTGACCTTAAGTAGCTGGAGCCTGTCCGGAGCTTAAGGATATGGCCTGAGAGTCCCAATCAGCCACACCATGATAACCTTAGACTTGGGGCAACTTCCTCCCAGGAAATTTAGTTATACATACATCTAGTTATACACACCTACCTTCCCTGCTTTGTAGCATAATGTGAGTTAATTTCAGCCTTTAGGGTTTTGGAAAGATTTGGACATTTACACTAGAGGAAAAAAGAGATCTGGAAGAAACATTCGTGATGTGGTTGGGTTTCCTTTCCCTTTTGCTCCCCATTTTGTGTCTGAATGTGAAAGCTCTCTAGATTGATTTCAGAAGATTATGCTAAGACCACCTGAGCCAAGTAGTTCCCTGCTGCACATTTAATATGCTATGTTGGATCACAGAAACAAGAATTCAGGAAAGATGGGAAAAACCAGAGTTGTGGTTCTCACTGGTAAATTTCAATCCTTGAAATCAAGTAACTGTGAGTAATGGGAAGCAGCTAGAAACGATGCACTAACTTAAAAATAATTTTTGCATAAATCCTCCTCTGATGGTTAAAGTGGCACCATGTTACATCAGTCAAACAAACTCTTAGTTCCTGTTGGTGGAGAGGGTTATCTTGAGGGCCATGCTCACCAGAGGTGATAACTGGAAGGATGAGGGAAGGAGAGGGAGGGAAGCAGGGACACAGAGAGAATGAATATGACTGAATGAATCTGTGCTTTGAAACTTGCAAGCCAGTTAACAGTGAACCAAAACATTTACTGAGAGAAGAAAAGGGTTTAACTAGTCTAGTAAAGGCCAACGTTAGAGCTGATGTTTAATTAAAGAGCAGGGGGTGGGTTGGGGAGGAAGTAGAAATCAGTGCACAAAGCCTCCCTCAGGAAGGTAGGAAAATCTAAGTCCTGCCAACTGAGAAAAAAAGACTCAGGAATAAGCTATAAGGCTCAATTATAGTAAGAAAAATGAGATGATGACCAGAGTTACTTTATCAGCTTTTACATTAGCCCACATGTATGAAAGTATTTTCTCTTTTGAGCAAGGTTTTAAAGCAATCTTGCTATCTCCTAACATCATTAACAACCAAAGTGAAATCAAAGTTTTCAAAGTCAAGAGACAGATGTTTCTAATTCTTAAAAAAAATAGCTACTGGCTTAAAAAAATGTTTAAAGCTATGATCTGAGCATGTTTGTACCTCACATCTCCAACTCGGAATAAAATATTACTTAGATCTCATGATAAAGTTTTCCTGTAGGCAGTTTTCTTTTACATGAATCTGAAATTCAGTTTGAATAGAAAAAATGTCTCTTCTTATAAAAATCCGTGTAGATTAGTAAATGTGTTAGGAAACTCACTCATTCCAGGCTCAGTCAAGTAGCTGTAGCGCTTACGTAAAGCTAAGGATGCAAAGCTTTGTCGTCTATCCGCTTTCTCCATCTGGAAAAGAAAAAGAAAAGAAAGATTATGTTCCAGTTTCTTGTGGCATTTTTATCATTTTGAAACATTTCGTGGAATGGCATGTTGATATCTTGTTTATCCTTATTTTTTTCTTATATTTTTCTCAGGGAAAAGTGTAGTTCCCCACTGTGATTCCACAACCCCACCCCAATGTCTTAACCAAATGACCGTCATTTAGCAAAATATAAGAGCACCAACACAGCACACTACAGGGAACTACAAATAAAAGACGAGCATTACAGAGACTTCTAATGCTGAGCAGTAAATTCTTCCAAACTTGTTCATATTGAAAGCACATACATCACGATGTACACTCACTCTTTGTGAGTACATTCAAGGAAAAAATGCACACAAAGTTTATTATTCCGATTACTGCTGTTGTTTCTGTATGTTCATAGGCATAAAATGTAGATGAGATCACAAACAGGCTAATGATTTTATTGAAGTAATGTTACTGAACCTTAAGGATGCTATTTCTATAATTAGTACTAACGTGTGAGTTTTAAAAATCCAATGATCATATAACTTGGGAGAAATATTAGGAGATAACTTATAAAATATAATTGAATAATTATACTTTTTAAAAAGTGGCCAAGATAAGTTTCTTTAAATAGAATATCAAATATTTATTTGTAGCCATTGAGCATATACTTCATAGTATATAGAACATGTAAAATGTCATATATTACCCTCATCTTTGATTTAAATGTTACACAGTAAGGCACTAGGTGAAAATATGCACAAATGTATATTTATACATGTCAATCTATCACATTTATACATTTTAAAGTCAAGAGACAGATGTTTCTAATTCTTAAAAAATAGCTACTGGCTCCAACCCCCCGGAATAAAATATTACTTAGATCTCATGATAAAGTTTTCCTGTAGGCAGTTTTCTTTTACATGAATCTGAAATTCAGTTTGAATAGAAAAAATGTCTCTTCTTATAAAAATCCGTGTAGATTAGTAAATGTGTTAGGAAACTCACTCATTCCAGGCTCAGTCAAGTAGCTGTAGCGCTTACGTAAAGCTAAGGATGCAAAGCTTTGTCGTCTATCCGCTTTCTCCATCTGGAAAAGAAAAAGAAAAGAAAGATTATGTTCCAGTTTCTTGTGGCATTTTTATCATTTTGAAACATTTCGTGGAATGGCATGTTGATATCTTGTTTATCCTTATTTTTTTCTTATATTTTTCTCAGGGAAAAGTGTAGTTCCCCACTGTGATTCCACAACCCCACCCCAATGTCTTAACCAAATGACCGTCATTTAGCAAAATATAAGAGCACCAACACAGCACACTACAGGGAACTACAAATAAAAGACGAGCATTACAGAGACTTCTAATGCTGAGCAGTAAATTCTTCCAAACTTGTTCATATTGAAAGCACATACATCACGATGTACACTCACTCTTTGTGAGTACATTCAAGGAAAAAATGCACACAAAGTTTATTATTCCGATTACTGCTGTTGTTTCTGTATGTTCATAGGCATAAAATGTAGATGAGATCACAAACAGGCTAATGATTTTATTGAAGTAATGTTACTGAACCTTAAGGATGCTATTTCTATAATTAGTACTAACGTGTGAGTTTTAAAAATCCAATGATCATATAACTTGGGAGAAATATTAGGAGATAACTTATAAAATATAATTGAATAATTATACTTTTTAAAAAGTGGCCAAGATAAGTTTCTTTAAATAGAATATCAAATATTTATTTGTAGCCATTGAGCATATACTTCATAGTATATAGAACATGTAAAATGTCATATATTACCCTCATCTTTGATTTAAATGTTACACAGTAAGGCACTAGGTGAAAATATGCACAAATGTATATTTATACATGTCAATCTATCACATTTAAAAATGCTATACTAAAAATCTTTAGTTCCTCTTTTTAATTCATCAGCTGGATCTTAATTTTATTGAATATACATAAGTACGCTTCTGTTTATGTGGAAAAGTAAACTATTCTTTAGGAAAAAATATGTATCCTTAACCTCACTTAAGCTAAGATCTGCAAAAATATAACATGTTTCCCACACTTCCGCCCTCTGTACCTTCTTCTATACAGATTCTGTTTCTAGTCTATCTCTGATAGAGTAAAAGCAGAAGTGTTCATATTACCTCATCATCTTGATCTGACTCTGTCTCCTTTTGGTCCCAAGATGCATTGCAGAGACAAGGAATATTATAATGGACAGCAGGGAAAAGAATATCAGGATATGAAAAGGACTGAATAGGGAGCACAAAATGCAAGCTGCTTTAGAAAGCAAAGGAAACCAAAAGAAGCCAACAAAAAATATCAAGAGCTATACATCCATGGCAGCAGATTAATGTGTGACATTATTTGAAAGCAAAAAAAAAAAAAAATCTATGAACTACCAGCAGAAGCAGAAGCAATAAACAGAGGACTCCATCATACAAACCATAAGAATTTGACACCACATCACAAGACTTAGTCTACACAAAGAGACTAATAAAACTCGAGTTTTCAAGAGCTTTAATCAGGTTACAAAGCATTCCTTAATTGCATACCAGGGGCCCACTTCTTCAAGACCAGGGAGAGAAAGTTAAAATAAACCAGTATTAAAAGGTACCTTTTTATGTGCTGGAAGAGTGATGTTTAAGTTGCACACAGCTGTTTGCGGCAGTCCTTTGGTTGTCTTTGGTTCTTTCAGAAAAGACAGACGACCACAGGGCTCTTGGCTGGTGTCTCTAATCTAGAAGAATTTAGGAAGTTGACAGTTAACAGAAGGAGAGTTTTCGGAGTATTCCTGTCTGTGTAAGAGTTAAGCTTGTTTGTTTTATGGAGCTCTTTGAGAAGCAGGAAAGGTAAAGGGAAAAGGTGATACCAATCACATGTCAGCCAGTGTAGTCACTATATTACCCTCATCTTTGATTTAAATGTTACACAGTAAGGCACTAGGTGAAAATATGCACAAATGTATATTTATACATGTCAATCTATCACATTTAAAAATGCTATACTAAAAATCTTTAGTTCCTCTTTTTAATTCATCAGCTGGATCTTAATTTTATTGAATATACATAAGTACGCTTCTGTTTATGTGGAAAAGTAAACTATTCTTTAGGAAAAAATATGTATCCTTAACCTCACTTAAGCTAAGATCTGCAAAAATATAACATGTTTCCCACACTTCCGCCCTCTGTACCTTCTTCTATACAGATTCTGTTTCTAGTCTATCTCTGATAGAGTAAAAGCAGAAGTGTTCATATTACCTCATCATCTTGATCTGACTCTGTCTCCTTTTGGTCCCAAGATGCATTGCAGAGACAAGGAATATTATAATGGACAGCAGGGAAAAGAATATCAGGATATGAAAAGGACTGAATAGGGAGCACAAAATGCAAGCTGCTTTAGAAAGCAAAGGAAACCAAAAGAAGCCAACAAAAAATATCAAGAGCTATACATCCATGGCAGCAGATTAATGTGTGACATTATTTGAAAGCAAAAAAAAAAAAAAATCTATGAACTACCAGCAGAAGCAGAAGCAATAAACAGAGGACTCCATCATACAAACCATAAGAATTTGACACCACATCACAAGACTTAGTCTACACAAAGAGACTAATAAAACTCGAGTTTTCAAGAGCTTTAATCAGGTTACAAAGCATTCCTTAATTGCATACCAGGGGCCCACTTCTTCAAGACCAGGGAGAGAAAGTTAAAATAAACCAGTATTAAAAGGTACCTTTTTATGTGCTGGAAGAGTGATGTTTAAGTTGCACACAGCTGTTTGCGGCAGTCCTTTGGTTGTCTTTGGTTCTTTCAGAAAAGACAGACGACCACAGGGCTCTTGGCTGGTGTCTCTAATCTAGAAGAATTTAGGAAGTTGACAGTTAACAGAAGGAGAGTTTTCGGAGTATTCCTGTCTGTGTAAGAGTTAAGCTTGTTTGTTTTATGGAGCTCTTTGAGAAGCAGGAAAGGTAAAGGGAAAAGGTGATACCAATCACATGTCAGCCAGTGTAGTCACATTTAAACTTTGCAAGATTTAGAATGCCCACTCCCTAGTCTAAACACAGGAATGCTGTGTCTGCTTGTCTTATCCTGACAGTCTGAGTTGTATACATTTTCTTCCTGTCTAATAATTTTTTTTTCAAAGCCTCAGTTTTAACAACAGCAGCAGCAAATAATAACAATAAAACAATTGCCCTATGTCCTTTGGTTCTCTGAGGAGGAAGATGGTCTCCCCAGAATGTCCTGGGTTCTACCAGAAATAGAGATGAAACCTGAACACTTAATTAGGATTTCATTCTTTCTTTATTATCGATCATTCCAGATATGATGCATTGTATTGTTCTAGATTGTTTGGTCTTACAAACATATGCCTAAATATCACTTAACTGTTTAAATGGCAGAAACTCTTTTTACTAATTATAAAGCTTTTCTGCCACAAAAGAACACTTTTAGGTAGAACCGGGACAAAAATTGACCTTGTTCCTATGAATTCAAGTTTGGTGAGATACAATAAACTGACTGAATCATTAGAATCTTTTTTATTCTTCAAAAACATTTAAGAAAAAATCACAGAGTCTGTCACAAAAGCGATTTACCTTGATGGAAAATGGCAGTCTATTTTCTTTGAAAGCATAAAAAATTTAAAAAAAAGTTGCGGTCCTCCTTTGGTAAGTGGGGCCAGGTTTCCGTAACAGTCAACATAAATAGGTTTTCCTTCCAGAACCTTTAGAATAAAAGAAATACATAATTTAATGTTAATTTAAATTGAGAGAATTCTGAGATTTTTTTTTTTTTAATATTTATTTATTTATTTTTTTGGGGGGGCGGGTTGGGGAGGGAGGGGGACGGGTGGGCCACTTCTATTGGTCTTTCATTTGTCTATTTTCATCCATCTTTGTTCTTTGGCTCCTGTGGGCCTCCCATCGCGGTGGCCTCTGTTGTCGCTGAGCGCCGGCTCTAGGCGCATGCACTCCAGAGCTCCGGCTCAGTAATTGGACACATCAGTCCAGCCGCTCCGCGGCACATGGGATCTTCCCAGGCCAGGGATCGAACCGGCACCCCTTGCATTGCAAGGCGGTGTCCTTAACCACTGGACCACCAGGGAAGCCCGAATTCTGAGATTTTAAGTCATCTGACATTACAAGACTGACATGTTTCTGTGTCACATTTGTCTTGTGATTGGGCAGTCAAGTATATGGTGCTATCTGCCACAAAAATAACTAATGGTTCACAGTTAGTGACTGTGATTGGAAACTGTAACAAGTCTCAAAGCCTCAGTTTTAACAACAGCAGCAGAATAATAACAATAAAACAATTGCCCTATGTCCTTTGGTTCTCTGAGGAGGAAGATGGTCTCCCCAGAATGTCCTGGGTTCTACCAGAAATAGAGATGAAACCTGAACACTTAATTAGGATTTCATTCTTTCTTTATTATCGATCATTCCAGATATGATGCATTGTATTGTTCTAGATTGTTTGGTCTTACAAACATATGCCTAAATATCACTTAACTGTTTAAATGGCAGAAACTCTTTTTACTAATTATAAAGCTTTTCTGCCTCAAAAGAACACTTTTAGGTAGAACCGGGACAAAAATTGACCTTGTTCCTATGAATTCAAGTTTGGTGAGATACAATAAACTGACTGAATCATTAGAATCTTTTTTATTCTTCAAAAACATTTAAGAAAAAATCACAGAGTCTGTCACAAAAGCGATTTACCTTGATGGAAAATGGCAGTCTATTTTCTTTGAAAGCATAAAAATTAAAAACAAGTTGCTGTCCTCCTTTGGTAAGTGGGGCCAGGTTTCCGTAACAGTCAACATAAATAGGTTTTCCTTCCAGAACCTTTAGAATAAAAGAAATACATAATTTAATGTTAATTTAAATTGAGAGAATTCTGAGATTTTTTTTTTTTTAATATTTATTTATTTATTTTGGGCGGGTTGGGGAGGGAGGGGATAAGTGGGCCACTTCTATTGGTCTTTCATTTGTCTATTTTCATCCATCTTTGTTCTTTGGCTCCTGTGGGCCTCCCATCGCGGTGGCCTCTGTTGTCGCTGAGCGCCGGCTCTAGGCGCATGCACTCCAGAGCTCCGGCTCAGTAATTGGACACATCAGTCCAGCCGCTCCGCGGCACATGGGATCTTCCCAGGCCAGGGATCGAACCGGCACCCCTTGCATTGCAAGGCGGTGTCCTTAACCACTGGACCACCAGGGAAGCCCGAATTCTGAGATTTTAAGTCAT
Organism: Tragulus kanchil; assembly: GCA_022376925.1. Classification (NCBI taxonomy): domain Eukaryota; kingdom Metazoa; phylum Chordata; class Mammalia; order Artiodactyla; family Tragulidae; genus Tragulus; species Tragulus kanchil. The sequence continues at coordinate 90,411,659 of JAIOJX010000005.1, read as the reverse complement.
CTGACATTACAAGACTGACATGTTTCTGTGTCACATTTGTCTTGTGATTGGGCAGTCAAGTATATGGTGCTATCTGCCACAAAAATAACTAATGGTTCACAGTTAGTGACTGTGATTGGAAACTGTAACAAGTCTGGACATGTACAAGACAGAATTATAGATTTATTTCTATTCTGCCAACTTTAAACATACTTGAGAACGTGCCTGACATCAATGACTTATCCTTAGAGTTTGAAAGTTTAATTTTTAGACTCTTAGAGACTTACCTGATCACTGAGTTTGAAAAAGGAAAATCATGGTGATGTGTATAGACAGTGACCATGAAAGTAACTCAGGTGGCCACAGGAAGATCATGGCCATGACATCAGATTCCTTGGTGGTACATTTTTACCCAACTAAAATAACCTCAAAGATACTTAAAATTATTTGAGAGTGAATCTGTATAAATCTTTTTAAACAAAAACTAAAATCAACAATGAACTTGAAATGTATCAGTACATACTATATTATGACCTCAAAATAAAATTATGCATCTGGAGTATGGGATGGAATGAACTTGTTGTAAACAAGATACCTCAATATCTTTGCTTCTTGCAACTTCCTCAAAATTCTCTTGCTGCTCTAAAGTTTTGTCCACTTTATCATCTGTCATGCAGAAACATCGCAGAGAGGATTCCACAGGATCATTCATTTTGGCAAAAACAACAAACTTGGCCATGTATGGAACACATATTAATTCCCTGTACAGTTGTGTGGCTAACCCCACAGTTTCTAAAACTTGATGGCAGTCTGCAAGCCAAAATCTGAGGAAGACAAAACCAAACAGTAACAAAAGTATACGAATGAGGAGATATCAAAGCCAAATCTTAAAATACACCATTTGAAAAATTAGAGTATAGAAAGGAACTTAAACCAAAACTTAAATGAACTTGTTCGTTTAAACAGCTAGCAAAGATGTTTACTCTGTTAATCAAACACAGAAACTTTACGTTTATTATTTGTTATGATTTTGCTAAGAAAAATACTAAGGATTTTTCTCCTCTATTTTCTTTTCCATAAAACTCTCCTTCCCCTCTTATACATACCCATGATAAGCCTTTTCTTCTATTCCTGTTTAAATATTTATTAGTTTACCATTGGAAGGAACAAGAATTTTATAGGAGGAAATAGGTGAGAGGAAAATCCTATCAGTTTTTATGAACTGCTGAGAATTTCTACTGGAAGAAGCAAGTTTACCACCTTATAGCTTTCTGTGAGGACTGGATAAGATGACATCCAAGTGAATTTAAAAATTCTGGGGTTAGGTCCAACTTCACCATCAGCATTTTAAAGAATAATCACACTGGGTATTGAGCACAGGTTTTACTTTCCAAAATATAATAAAAGCAACTCCTAGTTCTGTTTGGAAGCCTTTATTTCCATACCTGGCTGAAACGTTGGTTGTAAAAGAGACACAATCCTTTATAAAGGTCAGAGGAGTAGTTCCTGTGATGTCTTCCCACTGAGCAGGTGATGTGCCCCCTGAGAGAACAACAAACAGACTTGTTGAACTTTTGTGGAGAGGCTCCTTGCAAATGTTTATCATCATCATGTTCTTTCTGTATATCTTGTCAAACTTTAGCACTTTCAATTAATGACACACAAAAGGTAGTTTTTGCCTCTACTCTCCTTTTATACTTTTACCAGCTTATATTGATCTTCTTTTGTAAGGGTAAACTTCCTTCAACCCAAATTCTCTTGCTGCCTAATTGTCCACTTTATCATCTGCATGTTTCCACAGGATCATTCATTTTGGCAAAAACAACAAACTTGGCCATGTATGGAACACATATTAATTCCCTGTACAGTTGTGTGGCTAACCCCACAGTTTCTAAAACTTGATGGCAGTCTGCAAGCCAAAATCTGAGGAAGACAAAACCAAACAGTAACAAAAGTATACGAATGAGGAGATATCAAAGCCAAATCTTAAAATACACCATTTGAAAAATTAGAGTATAGAAAGGAACTTAAACCAAAACTTAAATGAACTTGTTCGTTTAAACAGCTAGCAAAGATGTTTACTCTGTTAATCAAACACAGAAACTTTACGTTTATTATTTGTTATGATTTTGCTAAGAAAAATACTAAGGATTTTTCTCCTCTATTTTCTTTTCCATAAAACTCTCCTTCCCCTCTTATACATACCCATGATAAGCCTTTTCTTCTATTCCTGTTTAAATATTTATTAGTTTACCATTGGAAGGAACAAGAATTTTATAGGAGGAAATAGGTGAGAGGAAAATCCTATCAGTTTTTATGAACTGCTGAGAATTTCTACTGGAAGAAGCAAGTTTACCACCTTATAGCTTTCTGTGAGGACTGGATAAGATGACATCCAAGTGAATTTAAAAATTCTGGGGTTAGGTCCAACTTCACCATCAGCATTTTAAAGAATAATCACACTGGGTATTGAGCACAGGTTTTACTTTCCAAAATATAATAAAAGCAACTCCTAGTTCTGTTTGGAAGCCTTTATTTCCATACCTGGCTGAAACGTTGGTTGTAAAAGAGACACAATCCTTTATAAAGGTCAGAGGAGTAGTTCCTGTGATGTCTTCCCACTGAGCAGGTGATGTGCCCCCTGAGAGAACAACAAACAGACTTGTTGAACTTTTTGTGGGAGAGGCTCCTTGCAAATGTTTATCATCATCATGTTCTTTCTGTATATCTTGTCAAACTTTAGCACTTTCAATTAATGACACACAAAAGGTAGTTTTCCCCTCTACTCTCCTTTTATACTTTTACCAGCTTATATTGATCTTCTTGTAAGGTAATATTCGGTTCAAAAAAATTACTTTTCTGTTTGTCTGGAGACTTAACAAATGGCTTAAACTCGGGGGCAGAGATTTGTTGTTTCAGGTAGACAATGTAATTTTTTTTTTAAAAAAAGGCACGAACTATTAAGAAAGTTAAGAGGGAACTCATTTTGTATTGCCTGAAGATTGTAACTTTCTGGGCTAAAAGGGGGACAAGCCATTAAAATTACTCTTCAGAAAAAAGCACATTAGAAAACCTATATTCATCTTGGACTTTAACTTAAACGGCATGTTAAGGTAACCAAATGATGAATTAGCTCAGGATTCTGGGTGTTTATCACAAAGTATGTTCATCTAAGGCCCCACATATTTAATCTTTTGGATCACACTTGTGAATAGTGAGTAGTAAGAATCATGTACTCACTGGGCTCTTCCCTACTCCTGGCGCTCTGGGAGAGCCTCTGTTTTCCCCAAAGTCCGTCCAGTTTCCTATAACCTACAAGGTGTTACTAGGTCTGTAACGTAAGTCACTGAGAGATTACGTAGATGCTCCAGTAGGTTCATTAATGCTCAGTCACCTTTAAAAAGCAATGTTATTAGCACTAAGCTTAATAGCAGGTTAAAAGGTTTCACTAAATTTTAACCATCATGCTCTCACCATCTTAAAGAAATAACGACAGGGATAATAGAGATGAGGTGATGGACAAGTAAAATGTTGTATTTTTTTTCCTACTCTATTTATAATGTTGACAGGGATGTTCAGAGGTTTTCTGTCTTTGTACAGAAGCATTTCAAGAGCTGTATATTAATAGCAAGAACAGCAACAACTTAACCAAACCTGTAATGCTACAGAGGAAGGGGCCGCATTGAAACGTTGGTTGTAAAAGAGACACAATCCTTTATAAAGGTCAGAGGAGTAGTTCCTGTGATGTCTTCCCACTGAGCAGGTGATGTGCCCCTGAGAGAACAACAAACAGACTTGTTGAACTTTTGTGGAGAGGCTCCTTGCAAATGTTTATCATCATCATGTTCTTTCTGTATATCTTGTCAAACTTTAGCACTTTCAATTAATGACACACAAAAGGTAGTTTTCCCCTCTACTCTCCTTTTATACTTTTACCAGCTTATATTGATCTTCTTGTAAGGTAATATTCGGTTCAAAAAAATTACTTTTCTGTTTGTCTGGAGACTTAACAAATGGCTTAAACTCGGGGGCAGAGATTTGTTGTTTCAGGTAGACAATGTAATTTTTTTTTTAAAAAAAGGCACGAACTATTAAGAAAGTTAAGAGGGAACTCATTTTGTATTGCCTGAAGATTGTAACTTTCTGGGCTAAAAGGGGGACAAGCCATTAAAATTACTCTTCAGAAAAAAGCACATTAGAAAACCTATATTCATCTTGGACTTTAACTTAAACGGCATGTTAAGGTAACCAAATGATGAATTAGCTCAGGATTCTGGGTGTTTATCACAAAGTATGTTCATCTAAGGCCCCACATATTTAATCTTTTGGATCACACTTGTGAATAGTGAGTAGTAAGAATCATGTACTCACTGGGCTCTTCCCTACTCCTGGCGCTCTGGGAGAGCCTCTGTTTTCCCCAAAGTCCGTCCAGTTTCCTATAACCTACAAGGTGTTACTAGGTCTGTAACGTAAGTCACTGAGAGATTACGTAGATGCTCCAGTAGGTTCATTAATGCTCAGTCACCTTTAAAAAGCAATGTTATTAGCACTAAGCTTAATAGCAGGTTAAAAGGTTTCACTAAATTTTAACCATCATGCTCTCACCATCTTAAAGAAATAACGACAGGGATAATAGAGATGAGGTGATGGACAAGTAAAATGTTGTATTTTTTTTCCTACTCTATTTATAATGTTGACAGGGATGTTCAGAGGTTTTCTGTCTTTGTACAGAAGCATTTCAAGAGCTGTATATTAATAGCAAGAACAGCAACAACTTAACCAAACCTGTAATGCTACAGAGAAGGCGCAGATTGGGTGTGGTGTCTCCCTTGTACCCATTGGAGACACCTTCCCCTGAGGCTGGGGGCACTGGAATGGTCATTGTGATAGGCTTGTGGAATTTCCTTCTTCTCGGTTCCACAGTGACAATGGGGCTAAATGTTGCTTTGTTTCCAAGGATCTTTTTCACAATTTCATCTGGAACAGGCTGGGCCTAGAGACAAGAGAAAGAACCTTAAACATTTTCCTCTTACCAGAAAGCTGACTTTTTAGTTGAGGAGGAAAGAACCAGAAGCAACCACCAAAAATGTCTTACTTCTGCTATTAATGTTCCTGTGCATGCCTTGCAATGGCCATATGAATGTGTATCCAAGAGCCAAACTGCTATTTGAGGTGTGCATACCACCACCATTATGAAAGAACTGCCAAAATGTTTTCCAAAATGTTGGTTGCAGGACCATTTCTTATACTGACCAGCACGTGTGAGCCTAGTTGCTCTGCATATTTGCTGACACTTGGTATCGTCAGTCTTTTATGTTAGATGTTTTATTGAGTGAAGGTTAGCAATATTTTAATGTTTATTGTTATTTGGAAATGGTTTATAATGGATTATAATCCTTCAAAATTTTTGTTAAAGAAAACTTATTAAAAATTTGTGAGCTTAAGAAATTCTTATTCCTCCTTTCTCACTATGCAGGACATTTAGTTAAAAAAAAAAAAAAAAACAAACACTATAAGGGCAATATATATCCATGTAAAAATGGATGCTTCCAGAGTTAACTTATAAGAAGGCATATGAGATTTCAAAGGATATCAATCTAGTCTGGCAAGCCTAATTTCTTTCTTTTTGTTTCTTTGTTATTTGGTAAAATATTCAATATGGGGCTTCCCTGGTAGCTCAGTGGTAAAGAGTTTGCCTGCCAATGCAGGAGACATGAGTTCGATCCCTGATCTGAGAAGATCCCACATGCTGCAAAGCAACTAAGCTTGTGAGCCACAATTACTGGGCCTGTGCTCTTGTGCCTCAGAGCTACAACTATTGAGCCCACGTGCCGCAACTACGGAAGTCCGTGAGCCCTAGAGCCCGAGTTCTACAAGAAAAGTCACTGCAACAAGAAGCCTGCTCACCTCAACTAGAGAGTAGCCCCTATTCCCTGCAACTAGAGAAGAGCCTGCAGCAGCAGTGAAAACCCAGAATAGCCAATAAATAAATAAAAATTAAAACAAAAAATATTCAATATAGAGAGGCAGTTGAAGGCAACTTCATATTACTGAAATATCTTTAGTTCCAAATGCTTACTGAACTTTTAGTTAAATTATTAATTACTGTATTAAGTAACAACACAAATTAAGTTAACTCAGGTTATTTTCCTTATGCAGTAAGAAAAAAAATTTTCTGGTTAAGTGCTAACAAAAATGAATAAATGCAAGAAAGACCATTCTTTCCAGGATTTTCAGCCAGCTTTCCCAATGAAAATAAGTTCCAACTGGTTTGGATAAAACCCAGCATTTATGATATACTTGAACTAAAATTTGAAAGCTTGCAAGTTGTACTGTTACTGAATTTTGTGATGTGGCATATTACAAACCAAATCAAATACGGTTTGTTTAATGGTATATGTACTCTTTCGTGTGTAGTTGCACCACATACTGAGACCAATAACCTATGATTTAAGAAAAAAAAAAGATCTTTCATCAGAAGCCAAGTGATATATCTAAACAGAAAAACCATAAAATACGTACCCTTTTTGATAAGCCACTAAGCTAATGTTATGCTTTTTATTTAAAAGAGATGAATGAGGGGGCTTCCCTGGTGGTCCAGTGGGTAAGAACACCGCCTTGCAGTGCAGAGGGCGCCGGTTCGATCCCTGGCCTGGGAAGATCCCATGTGCCGCGGAGCAGCTGGACCCATGTGTCCAACTACTGAGCCAGAACTCTGGAGCACGTGCGCCCAGAGCCAGTGCTCTACAGTGAGAGAGGCCACTGCAATGGGAGGCCCACACAGGCCAAAGAACAGAGATGAATGAAAAATAAATGAAAGAGGAACAGAAGTGTCCAGGAAAAAAAAAAAGATGAATGATTCCCCCAGTGGCCCAATACTTCAATTGGCAGTGTATCATTAAGATGAGTCGTGACAGCAGTTTCCAGAGCAGGACATGTTGACATGCTCTCTGTGTGTACCAAGGAGAACGCCTTTCTATGACCATTACCTGGAGGCCAACTCGAATTCTTTTGGTTAAAGCACCCTCTGGGAAAGAAGCCTGGACAAGGGGCACAGTGGTGCTGCTCAGAATTCCACCTTCGGGACCAATCTGATTGCTTTCCTGCTTAATCCGTGAAACCACTGCAAAATACTGGGGGAAATCTTTAGTGATAATCCTGCAGATCCGCTTTTTCCCTAACTCTTCCGTGCTGTCAAGTTCTGAAAAGAAAAAAACAGAATGGAAAAGCCATGAGAATAAGCCTACCTACACAATACCCTGAGACAAACTTATGTGTAATTTTGACAGGTAAAATTATTTAGATTCAGTAGTCAAAACAGAGTTTTATGATAAAGAGAACACTATAGTGACCTTAAAATAATACCAAGGTTTGCAAAATATTTTCTAAAGTTATTCACATACAGTATTTATAGAAAAATATTTCTACTGAAGAGGAATAAACATTTTCAAAAACTGGCCTTTTACAGCAAATGGACAATTCCTACTCTTCAAGCAGAGATACCTTAATTCTATACTTATTTATAATAATGCCCTCAAGCTGCCCAAAGTAACGATGAGTTGTAAAAAGCAGGGCTTCACAAGATGGTAAGAAATTCATCATGTGTGAAAGACTCTGGATCCCAAGCACATGGGATCTTAGCTCCCCAACCAGGGATTGAACCTATACTTCCTTTCATTGAGAGGTGGGTTCTTAATCACTGAATTGCCAGGGAAGTCCCTAAAATATTTTAAAATTACCCAAATGATCTGTATTGTCAGCACTATCTGTCTGCTTATCAATAGCCTTCCTCCATTAAGCTCAACTTACCTACAAGTGGACACATCTTCTTCCCATCTGTCTAGCTGCAAACCCACTTCTTGCTCTGTAGTCCTAACTCTGGTAGAGGGTTTGTTTTACACTTTGCCCAGCCCTCCAGTCTACTAGCTTTCACTGACTTTCCTTTGTATTTCACATACAAAAATCAAAGTCCAGTTGGTTCTGTTTTGGAAATGGCATGCTCTCTTACCATCCCTTTGTTCAGACCCTGTTCAACCAATTTTCCAAATCTTTGTGATCCCATGGTCTGTAGCCTACCAGGTTCCTCTGCCCTTGGAATTTTCCAGGCAAGAATAATGTTGGGTTGCCATTTCCTACTTCAGGAGATCTTCCCAACCCAGGGATTGAACTTGTGTCTCTTGCATCTCCTGCACTGGCAGGTGGCTTCTTTATCAGTAGCGCCACATGGGAAATCTATATTACTAATGCCGTCCCTTAACCATCTGCCTTGTCCTTGCCTCCCCTTACTCCAGTCCACTTCCTACAGTGTAGCCAAATGGATTTCTTTCAAATGCCCAACTTTGTGCAGAATTCTCATAGGTTTAATTAAATGATTTTAAACATCATATGCAATAATATTTGAGACTAACAAAAGTAGAAAAGTAGTTTGGAAAAGTAGATTTGTGAGGGGAAATTTATAAGATTTGCAAACTTAGAAGTATCACAGTAAAAAGATTGTATAAAGAGACAAATAAAATATTTATAAGAAATATATAACAATAGACAAGTAGGTCAAGTAGACAATCGAGATAGATTTAACTTCATATATGTGTACACATATACAAATATATAGTATATATGTCTCTATCCACTTTTCTATAGGTACTATGTATTTAGTATATTTAAATCAAAGTCATACATTTAAACTTCAGTGAGGAAAAGATGGTTTATTTAAAAGATGATGTTGACATAACTGAAAATCTATTTGGAAAAACAAAGCTAAATCACTACATATTTCCATTTATTAATAAAAATTCCATCTGACAAGAGACTGACTACTTAAAAAATTAAAATATTACCAAAAAAATCTAGAGAGTATCTTTTAGGCTTAGATAGGAGAAACTTTCTTACTCAAAACTAGAAAAACTCATACCTATGGCTGATTCATGTTGGTATGATAGAAGCCAACACGGTATTGTAAAGCAATTATCCTCCAATTAAAAACAAATAAATTTTCAAAACTGGACACTCAGGGGCTTCTCTGGTGGTCCAGTAGGTAAAGAGTCCACCTTGCAGTACAAGGGGCACCGGTTCGATCCCTGGCCCAGGAAGATCCCACATGCCGTGGAGCGGCTGCGGCACATGCATCCACAGCCAGTGCTCTGCAGCGAGAGGCCACTGCAATGGGAGGCCCACACAGGCCAAAGAATAAAGATGGATGAAAATAAATAAGTAAAAAAACAATAAAAGAGGCCAAAATTTAGAAAATTAAAAAAGCCTGGACACTCAGAGGCCTACAAGACAGTTTTTTAACTTAAATAACAATTTTTCTTAAAAATTTTTATTTGAATTGAGACAGTTGCTTTACAAGGTTGCATTAGTTTCTGCTGTACAACAGTGAGTCAGCCATATGTATACACACATCCCCTCCCTCTTGGACCTCCTTCCTATCCCACCCATCTAGGTCACCACAGAGCACTGAGCTGAGCTCTCTGTAAGACAGTCTGACTAGATAAAAATGTAAAGTTTTCTAAGACAAAAGCTAGTGAATGAATGACAAAACTTAGGCTGGGAAAGGTAATAGCCACACATGACAAATTAAGGCCTAATATGCTCAATACCAATGACAGCTACAAGTTGATAACAAGATGACAGAGAAGCCAGCGCAAACTGGCAAAATGTTGTAAACAGATTCACTGAAGAAAATGGCCAATACATATATTATAATATTTAACCTCAGTCATTTACATGGAAATACCAATTCAAACGAGGTTCAACCTCCTGCTACACCTATCTCCTGTTAAGATTAAAAACCAAGAACATCAAGAGAAAACTGGGGGAAAACCAGTGCTTTCAGTCGTTGCTGGTGGGTGTGAATAGCAATAATTTTTTGATAGTGTAATTGGGCATCTTCTATTCAAAATGAAAATGCGTCTCTCCCTGGACCTAGCAATCCCATTCTCTGATGTCCTCTTACAAGTTCAGGCAAAGCAGCATTGCTTGTAATGACTAAAGCTTGAAACAGCCTGCATGCCCAGCTGTAAGAGCACGGTTAGATCAGTCACAGTTCAGGCACACTCTCGCCCCTCTGGCAGGTGACTACGAGTCATCTCGTTACAAGTTCACAGGCTATAGCTAGCAAGGCGGAGAGGCCACTGCATACAAGGGCACCGGTTCGATCCCTGGCCCAGGAAGATCCCACATGCCGTGGAGCGGCTGCGGCACATGCATCCACAGCCAGTGCTCTGCAGCGAGAGGCCACTGCAATGGGAGGCCCACACAGGCCAAAGAATAAAGATGGATGAAAATAAATAAGTAAAAAAACAATAAAAGAGGCCAAAATTTAGAAAATTAAAAAAGCCTGGACACTCAGAGGCCTACAAGACAGTTTTTTAACTTAAATAACAATTTTTCTTAAAAATTTTTATTTGAATTGAGACAGTTGCTTTACAAGGTTGCATTAGTTTCTGCTGTACAACAGTGAGTCAGCCATATGTATACACACATCCCCTCCCTCTTGGACCTCCTTCCTATCCCACCCATCTAGGTCACCACAGAGCACTGAGCTGAGCTCTCTGTAAGACAGTCTGACTAGATAAAAATGTAAAGTTTTCTAAGACAAAAGCTAGTGAATGAATGACAAAACTTAGGCTGGGAAAGGTAATAGCCACACATGACAAATTAAGGCCTAATATGCTCAATACCAATGACAGCTACAAGTTGATAACAAGATGACAGAGAAGCCAGCGCAAACTGGCAAAATGTTGTAAACAGATTCACTGAAGAAAATGGCCAATACATATATTATAATATTTAACCTCAGTCATTTACATGGAAATACCAATTCAAACGAGGTTCAACCTCCTGCTACACCTATCTCCTGTTAAGATTAAAAACCAAGAACATCAAGAGAAAACTGGGGGAAAACCAGTGCTTTCAGTCGTTGCTGGTGGGTGTGAATAGCAATAATTTTTTGATAGTGTAATTGGGCATCTTCTATTCAAAATGAAAATGCGTCTCTCCCTGGACCTAGCAATCCCATTCTCTGATGTCCTCTTACAAGTTCAGGCAAAGCAGCATTGCTTGTAATGACTAAAGCTTGAAACAGCCTGCATGCCCAGCTGTAAGAGCACGGTTAGATCAGTCACAGTTCAGGCACACTCTCGCTCCTATGGCAGGTGACTACGAGGATTCATATTCGTCTGTTTACCAAGTACATACTGAGGGCTCACTATGTGCCGGCCCTAGTCTAGTCACTGGGGATACAGGTGAGAGCAAACTAAAGTCACTGCCACAGGGAGATTAAATTCCCTGGGTGGAAGATGTGGAAACACCTATCAGAGGAGGTGACCTTAGAGGTGAGCTGTGAGTGAAGTAGGGAGCCAGCAGGGAGTGAGTGACATATGTCTAAAGGAAGGAAGGAAGGAAAGAAGATGCAGAGCATCATGCAGTATGATCCTTTTTAGAGAAGACATATAATCTGTATGCTTGTATATTTTTATAAGAGAAATTTGCAGAAGAAACCTTCTGTGCTATTAGCACTGGGAGCTGGAGTTGGAGGTGAGGAGAGGGTTGGGAATAAGATGGCTGGGTGGCTTTATTTGCTACAAAATAAAGGGGAAATGCCCACACTTCGGGGAGGGTGTTGGTTTTGTTTTGTTTGCTACTCACAGAAGCCTCCTCTCATTCCCCTGATGCCTACAGCACACGCCTACCATCGTGTCACTGTGAACCCCCCTACCTCCTCTATTAGACCCAGGGCTGAGATCATGGCATATTCTGCATACAGTGTGTAGAAAGGTAAAACAGAGGGTCAGGTAATGGGATCAGTGACATCTCCTTTTACAGATTAACCACCACCAAGTTAATTGTCAACCAGGAGAGAAATAGGGTTCGACCCAGAGCAAAGATGGAACTGGAAGCTTGGTCATGTTTGTTTTCTAACCATCTCCTTCCCCCTCTGCTCTGTCAAAACCTACCTCAATACTGAGTCTTTAGTGAAGGAAAAGAAAGCAAAGGTAAAGAAGAGTAATTTTTTTAAAAGCCCAGTCAAACGAGGTTCAACCTCCTGCTACACCTATCTCCTGTTAAGATTAAAAACCAAGAACATCAAGAGAAAACTGGGGGAAAACCAGTGCTTTCAGTCGTTGCTGGTGGGTGTGAATAGCAATAATTTTTTGATAGTGTAATTGGGCATCTTCTATTCAAAATGAAAATGCGTCTCTCCCTGGACCTAGCAATCCCATTCTCTGATGTCCTCTTACAAGTTCAGGCAAAGCAGCATTGCTTGTAATGACTAAAGCTTGAAACAGCCTGCATGCCCAGCTGTAAGAGCACGGTTAGATCAGTCACAGTTCAGGCACACTCTCGCTCCTATGGCAGGTGACTACGAGGATTCATATTCGTCTGTTTACCAAGTACATACTGAGGGCTCACTATGTGCCGGCCCTAGTCTAGTCACTGGGGATACAGGTGAGAGCAAACTAAAGTCACTGCCACAGGGAGATTAAATTCCCTGGGTGGAGGATCTGGAAACACCTATCAGAGGAGGTGACCTTAGAGGTGAGCTGTGAGTGAAGTAGGGAGCCAGCAGGGAGTGAGTGACATATGTCTAAAGGAAGGAAGGAAGGAAAGAAGATGCAGAGCATCATGCAGTATGATCCTTTTTAGAGAAGACATATAATCTGTATGCTTGTATATTTTTATAAGAGAAATTTGCAGAAGAAACCTTCTGTGCTATTAGCACTGGGAGCTGGAGTTGGAGGTGAGGAGAGGGTTGGGAATAAGATGGCTGGGTGGCTTTATTTGCTACAAAATAAAGGGGAAATGCCCACACTTCGGGGAGGGTGTTGGTTTTGTTTTGTTTGCTACTCACAGAAGCCTCCTCTCATTCCCCTGATGCCTACAGCACACGCCTACCATCGTGTCACTGTGAACCCCCCTACCTCCTCTATTAGACCCAGGGCTGAGATCATGGCATATTCTGCATACAGTGTGTAGAAAGGTAAAACAGAGGGTCAGGTAATGGGATCAGTGACATCTCCTTTTACAGATTAACCACCACCAAGTTAATTGTCAACCAGGAGAGAAATAGGGTTCGACCCAGAGCAAAGATGGAACTGGAAGCTTGGTCATGTTTGTTTTCTAACCATCTCCTTCCCCCTCTGCTCTGTCAAAACCTACCTCAATACTGAGTCTTTAGTGAAGGAAAAGAAAGCAAAGGTAAAGAAGAGTAATTTTTTTAAAAGCCCAGTATAGGAAAACAGGAAGAAACTGAAGATTTTTCTCAGAAAAATATCCAGGGGAAGTTTTCATCTATTCAGTAATTAAGAGAATAAAAGTTTCCATTCGGAGCAGATGTACTTCCTTTCCCGAGATCTGGCTCAGAGTTCATAATGTCTGCTGCAACTGAGAAAGTTCTTACAATTTGTTTAAACTGCTGTGCAACTCATCACCGTCAGCTAGGTAAATCCTTTTTTCTTCAGCCTCAAAGCTGTGATTATGTTCTCCTGTAGAAATGACTTAGGTCTCCATAGTGCAAGCAGTTTACACAGACTCTGCCATGAAGTCACACCCTTCAAACAAGACAGATGTCCTAACTGGGCACGTATCAAGTGTGTATCCTGTGAGTACGCAGCTTACTCCGATCAGTCTGGACTCACCGAAAGGAAAAAGTCATCTTCCAGGGACTCATGATACTATGCACGCCTTAACTGCTTGTGTCGTGGGTGTGGTGGGTGTGTGCCTGTGTATCTGTGAGGAGGCAGAGTCCCCTAGCCCACAAGGAGATCAAACCAGTCAATCTTAAAGGGAATCAACCCTAAACGCTCATTGAAAGGACTGATGCTGAAGCTCCAGCACTTTGGCTACCTGATATGAGGAGCATCTCATTGGAAAAGACCCCGATGCTGTGAAAGACTGAAGGTCAAAGGAGAAGAGGGCAGCAGAGGATAAGATGGCTGGAGAGCATCACTGATTCAATGAGCATGAACTCAAGCAAACTCTGCGATATAGTGAGGGACAGGAAGGCCTGGCATGCTGCAGCCCATGGGGGTCACAAAGATTCACACACGAGACTTAGCAACTGAGCAACAACAGGTAGAGACATGTTTCACCCCTGGAAACAAATGCAGTGGGTTTGGAAGAACTGCTCCTTTGTGTAGTGGAAGTCCCTTTGTTGCACTGCATTACCTTGCATGAAGCATTGAGGCCACTCCAAGCAGGTGAGGTGTACCCCTCAGCCACAGCAGATGAATGGTAAATGGAGAAGCTCATGCTCAGTTTTTGACATTTTTTAGGATTTTCCAGTGACTCAGGGACCCTCTGTGTTGTACACAATCTATTTTAAAGCTGTTAGCAATTCCTCTGGCACCATTAAAACTTGTGTAATATTTTACCTTCAATGTATATTTTTAACAGATACTTTAAAGTCTTAATGGAATTAACTAATGTGTGGATTTTAGGCACTAAAATTTTTCAAGTAGACTCATACACACATTGCCTTCCTGAATTGCCTATATTCCCAGGCTTTTGCATGATGAAATGGGGAAAAGATATCTTTCCTTAACCCAACTACATCTGTATATATGTGTACAAAAATATTTTAAACTTTTTCCTCTGAGAATAAAAGTTAATGGAAATATAAAAATACAAAAATTGTCACTTTAAATATTGGTTTATATAATTTCTTCAAGAACTATGGTTGAATACTGGGCCATTATACATTGGGACAATTTGCACTGAAAAAAATAAATGATGTAGATAGTAGATAATGTAAGGAGGCAAGAGGAGGAGATAAAACCCAGTAAAGTCACTATGGAATGTTTATGACCGAGAAATTTGTCACAATATTTTATTGGCTATCAATAGGATAGAGATTAAATTATGACATATTCATACTATGGTAGATGGTGCTATATTGCTATTTACAAGCTAAAAAAGTATATCAAAAAAAGTCAGATTTCCAGGCAAATAGCAATGAAGTCTGATCATGCAAAAATGAACCATGTTACCATTCTGTCCAGGATTGAATTTAATCAGACTTTAGAATGGTCTTTTATTAGGCCAGAGAAGGAGGAATATATTATCAAGAGTCTTTGCTTTGTTCCCACCCTTTACATACAGAGATAAACTCAACCAAAGAATCAGCAGCACAACCGTGGGGCCTGGGTCCCTGTCCTGCCTACAGAGAGCCTTGCTCCCAGACCACTGTGCCCCAAACTGGCCACATCAGAAGCAACACCAGTGTTATGTGTTAACTGCAGAGACTCCCTGGCTTCTCTAGTGGAGATTCTGAGTTGAAAGGCCAGGGATGGAGTCGGACACTTCCCTACTCAAGTGACTTTATGACTTGACCCACTTGAGAAGTGAAGTCTTACTAGACTCTCTCCCTTTATCTGCCCTTAAAAATCCAGACCCCAAATTATTTAAAAAAACATGGTAATAGGATCTCATGAAAAACAAGGACATTTTAATATGAGAAGAGAGATTTATGGGGCCACAATAAATATCTGTTAGTTTTACATGATTTCTAAGAGGATATACTAAACCACTCCATGGCTATAGAATTAGAGGAGACAAGGGCATAAAACATATTAAGAGCTCTTTACCTTTCAGGGTGATGCATAATGCCTGTGCTATGACTGGACCCTGGAATTCCTCTCTCTTTCTTTTAAATCTGTTACTCGTCAAGATTTACCCCCCCTCTCTTTTTCTCTTACATGTCAGAGGGAAAAGAGAAAGGTGAGTTCTGAAATAGCTTTGCCTGGAAAGAAGGTTCAAATTTACACTTACTGCATGTCTGTTTTGTGGCAGGTCAGTTATTTTGCCCACACAGCATTTTGGTGAAGTAAGTGTTTGAAGTTTAGAGAGGTTAAGTGACTTGCCCAAACTGACTGAGCTGGTCTACTTTAGTGCTAAGATTAAAATCCAAGACCAGGGTGGGAGAAGAGATGAAATCACACAGACAGTGGACTTCACACTACTTAACACAGTGTCTTTGAAGACTACCTGGCATGTGGGTTGCTGCTGTTTAGTTGCTCTTCCGTGTTTGACTGAGACCCTGTCGACTGTAGCCCGCCAGGCTCCTCTGTCCATGGGATTTCCCAGGCAAGAATACTGGGGTGGGTGGCCATTTCCTTCTCCAGGGGAACTTCCCAACCTAGGGATTAAACTTGCATCTCCTGCTTGGCACGCAGATTCTTCACCACTGAGCCACTGATTAGTGGTTGATAAATGGATCAGTAGAGGACAGATGTGCAAACACCCTAAGATGACATGGTTCATTGCTCCCAGACCACTGTGCCCCAAACTGGCCACATCAGAAGCAACACCAGTGTTATGTGTTAACTGCAGAGACTCCCTGGCTTCTCTAGTGGAGATTCTGAGTTGAAAGGCCAGGGATGGAGTCGGACACTTCCCTACTCAAGTGACTTTATGACTTGACCCACTTGAGAAGTGAAGTCTTACTAGACTCTCTCCCTTTATCTGCCCTTAAAAATCCAGACCCCAAATTATTTAAAAAAACATGGTAATAGGATCTCATGAAAAACAAGGACATTTTAATATGAGAAGAGAGATTTATGGGGCCACAATAAATATCTGTTAGTTTTACATGATTTCTAAGAGGATATACTAAACCACTCCATGGCTATAGAATTAGAGGAGACAAGGGCATAAAACATATTAAGAGCTCTTTACCTTTCAGGGTGATGCATAATGCCTGTGCTATGACTGGACCCTGGAATTCTCTCTCTTTCTTTTAAATCTGTTACTCGTCAAGATTTACCCCTCTCTTTTTATCTTACATGTCAGAGGGAAAAGAGAAAGGTGAGTTCTGAAATAGCTTTGCCTGGAAAGAAGGTTCAAATTTACACTTACTGCATGTCTGTTTTGTGGCAGGTCAGTTATTTTGCCCACACAGCATTTTGGTGAAGTAAGTGTTTGAAGTTTAGAGAGGTTAAGTGACTTGCCCAAACTGACTGAGCTGGTCTACTTTAGTGCTAAGATTAAAATCCAAGACCAGGGTGGGAGAAGAGATGAAATCACACAGACAGTGGACTTCACACTACTTAACACAGTGTCTTTGAAGACTACCTGGCATGTGGGTTGCTGCTGTTTAGTTGCTCTTCCGTGTTTGACTGAGACCCTGTCGACTGTAGCCCGCCAGGCTCCTCTGTCCATGGGATTTCCCAGGCAAGAATACTGGGGTGGGTGGCCATTTCCTTCTCCAGGGGAACTTCCCAACCTAGGGATTAAACTTGCATCTCCTGCTTGGCACGCAGATTCTTCACCACTGAGCCACTGATTAGTGGTTGATAAATGGATCAGTAGAGGACAGATGTGCAAACACCCTGATCCAAAAGATGACATGACTTCTTATTGGTTCATTCCAGGAGCAGAAAGCCCTGAGGACCATGGCCTGAGAAATGGAAGGTAATGTTCTACAGCATTCTTGTCTTGCTGACGAATGATAAATTTCTTAACCTATCTTGTAACTCATTTAGTTTCTTTATTGGTAAAAGGTATGACGGCATTCTCTGTAACAGATTTTGCAACAGAGCAAGGAAGAGTTGGACACAACTGAGCGACTGAACTGAACTGAAGAAGAATCATAAAATGCTTTGCCAATATGAATGGTTATGAAGGTCATAATACAGTGAATCATAAATAATAGAACTGAAATCATGTTCCCATGAAATGCATTTTTCTTAAAGCATTCAAATGATCACCTCGATCAGTTTGGCCTCACTCTTACATGCATGTCATGAATGTCTTGAAAACATGGTTAAATGAGCCCATGATTCTCTTCCCTGTATGGAATCTGTTTTCTGAAGGCTGTTTGTGATCTGGTTAGGTATGAGTACGAATAGTTTAGAGAAGGAATACAAGCTAAATGTTTCACAGAGGATGACTTCTGCATCTAGGGTTTCATTTCTGGTCATGTGAATGTTCCCTTAGCTCGTTCATCTTAGAATGGAGAATTTAATACTGAGTGGTGGAGAAGAAAGGGCATACCAGGTAGTATGGGCCTGTGGAAAGTCTTTGTAGATAGGTATCTTGGGTTCAAATCCAGTTTTCCAACCAACGAGCTTGGACTTTGGACAAGTTCCTGAACTCTGAGCTCTACATTACTTGTGTATAAGATCAAGATAGCAAATTTTTCTCTGCAGTGGATATGACAAATAAATGATACAAAATCACCAGCACAGTTCTGTTGACATATTAACTTAGGCTATGTATTCTTTCCAGGGTCATACAACCTTGGAGATAGAGGAGAGCCATAGAGCCTGACTGTGGCAGATCTAAATTTGGATTTTTTTTTTTAATCACACTGTCTTTGTTTCACATTTTTACAAGTATGTGTAAGTCAGAACTGCTATCATATTAATTTCATTCAGTCTTTAAGAGAAAATTAAGTAGCAGATAAACTTGGGGAAATGAAGGAAATAAAAGACAAGTAGAATTTCATGGCTCAGACAGTCAAGAATCCACTTGCAGTGCAGGAGAACTAGGTTCAGTCCCTGGGTCAGGAAGATCTTTTGTAGAAGGAAATGGCAACCCACTCCAGTGTACTTGCCTGGAGAATCCCATGGACAGAGGCACCTGGCGGGCTACAGTCCCTGGAGTCACAAAGCTGGACATGACTGAGCTGCTGACACCTTTTTTTTTGTAGAACTATGTGGAACAATAGAACACTTATATTCACTGAAATAGTTCATAAAATTATAGATATTCATTTCTTTGGAATTAAAGTTCAGCTCTGTCTGAATATGCAACTTCTGGAACATGCTCATCCCTGTTACAGGAAAAATGTTACAAAATGATACAGGAAAAAACCCTCAAATTACATATTTAACTTTTTCCTCAATGTAAACATAGTAGGAACCTTTTCCATTTTTATTTTGAAAAAATCAGATTCATGGGAGGCTGCAAAGACAGTACAGAAAGGTCCCATAATTTTAGTGCTTTTTCTGAATTCCTGCATCTGCTGTTTACCTGTCTGGATCAGCATTATTTTACACCAAGGTAGAGACCTTTTTGGGTATTCAAATTTCCTCAAATAATCAAGGGCTAATGCTGCAGAATGTCTGGAAACGATGCTATACCTGTTTGTTTGTCCCTTCAGTTTTAGCAATCCATATAATTTCTAACAATCATGTATCTTGAAGTTAGTTTTCAGAAAACTAGTTTCTAGTCATAACGTGCCCTTCTCCTGCTTTCTAGACCTCCTTACCTCTTTCAGAAGCCGCTTTCTCTCTTGGGTCTGGATCACTGACTTACTGAGGAGATACATCCCCAAGAGCAGCAGCACATGCCTGGATACAAAGCATTCATTTCTTCATTCGTCCAGAAAGTTATGATGAAGTGGGAGCCCTGCTAAGAGCTCTTGCATGCACCGGGCATGACTGTCACCTGTCAGAGCCATTCTCCACCTTCATGGACTTTACAGTCCACCAGGGAAGAGAGCAAAGTTCAAGGCTGCCTACAGAAGAAGACAGGCCAAGTGCAGTGGACTATTTACCATGTGGATCCAACTTGGACTGGGGTTTAGGGAAGCCTCCTGGAGGAAGAGAAGTGAGGGGGGACGTGTTTGGCATGCCGGAATAATCATTCTAAGGTTTTCTGCTATGACTGCAGAAGCCTCATTCTTTGCATCTGCTTCTCCATATTATTTTCTAGAAAATTCATCCACACTTGCTTACTTTTCCACTTAGGCAAATAAAAAGCCTTTTAGGCAATTAGCCCCTGATACAACTTTCTTCAATCAACCCTTTTTACGTAAGTTCAGTTTATTTTTGCTACATCCGATCACAAAGCTGACAACATAGTAGGAACTTTTCCATTTATTTTTTGAAAAATCGGGATTCATTGGAACATGCTCATCCCTGTTACAGGAAAAATGTTACAAAATGATACAGGAAAAAACCCTCAAATTACATATTTAACTTTTTCCTCAATGTAAACATAGTAGGAACCTTTTCCATTTTTATTTTGAAAAAATCAGATTCATGGGAGGCTGCAAAGACAGTACAGAAAGGTCCCATAATTTTAGTGCTTTTTCTGAATTCCTGCATCTGCTGTTTACCTGTCTGGATCAGCATTATTTTACACCAAGGTAGAGACCTTTTTGGGTATTCAAATTTCCTCAAATAATCAAGGGCTAATGCTGCAGAATGTCTGGAAACGATGCTATACCTGTTTGTTTGTCCCTTCAGTTTTAGCAATCCATATAATTTCTAACAATCATGTATCTTGAAGTTAGTTTTCAGAAAACTAGTTTCTAGTCATAACGTGCCCTTCTCCTGCTTTCTAGACCTCCTTACCTCTTTCAGAAGCCGCTTTCTCTCTTGGGTCTGGATCACTGACTTACTGAGGAGATACATCCCCAAGAGCAGCAGCACATGCCTGGATACAAAGCATTCATTTCTTCATTCGTCCAGAAAGTTATGATGAAGTGGGAGCCCTGCTAAGAGCTCTTGCATGCACCGGGCATGACTGTCACCTGTCAGAGCCATTCTCCACCTTCATGGACTTTACAGTCCACCAGGGAAGAGAGCAAAGTTCAAGGCTGCCTACAGAAGAAGACAGGCCAAGTGCAGTGGACTATTTACCATGTGGATCCAACTTGGACTGGGGTTTAGGGAAGCCTCCTGGAGGAAGAGAAGTGAGGGGGGACGTGTTTGGCATGCCGGAATAATCATTCTAAGGTTTTCTGCTATGACTGCAGAAGCCTCATTCTTTGCATCTGCTTCTCCATATTATTTTCTAGAAAATTCATCCACACTTGCTTACTTTTCCACTTAGGCAAATAAAAAGCCTTTTAGGCAATTAGCCCCCTGATACAACTTTCTTCAATCAACCCTTTTTTTAGCTGTAAGTTCAGTTTTTACTTTTTGCTTCAGAATTTTTCAAAATTGATAATAGATTTCTCCAACAGATGGTGCTGTGTACAACATAAGCTACCTACTTCACTTTTCAGTGCACAACTGACACTTTAACTAACTTGACACTTTAAGATCATTATTTGGTCTCATGGCTGATAAAATAAACATAAGCTAAATTGAAAAGAACCAGAGTAGCAATTTTTAACTGAAAAGCATGTTTCTAAAATATGACTGATAGGCAATAAATTATGGACATTTTATTTTCTGTTAAGTTACACAATTAGTCAATGGACATGAATTTGAGCAAGCTCTGGGAGATGGTGAAGGACAGGGAAGTCTGGTGTGCAGTCCATGGGGTTGCAACGAGTTGGGCATGACTGAGCGACTGAACTGAACTACAGAATTAGTATAAATTTTCCTTTCCTACTTCAATTTATAGCAAAATAACATATGTAATTATTTAATCTAAAATGTACTAACAGAAAATCTCACTTGCTCTCATCTGAATGTCAACCAATGTTAACAAGTGAGGAAATATTTTCCTAGTGTTGTAATACTGTTTGGAGAATTTCAACAACATTTTGTTCCAATACAGTGATTGAACTTTTAAAATAATAGCAAAATTCACAAGTAGAAATGATTTTGCTTTTAAAATCTAACAGATTATAGGCCTAATATGTGTAAAACAAAACCTATAACTGTCCACGATGCTTGTAGTCTACAAAAAATTTTAATGCATGCCGTATGTATAATTAAAAGATTACAGCCACACTAAAAAAAAACCCAAAAACCAAAAAAGGAACAGGGTGAAATTACTTTTTGTCTTTTTAATTCTCTATTTTAAAGGTTTTACAGAGTTTTGTTGTTCATAGACATGCATGTTCCCAGATAGGGTGAAATTACTTTTAACAGTATGTTTTCTTTAGCTCAGTATATCCCAAGTGTTACCATTTCAACATTTAATCAATGTAAATAAACAAATGAGGTCTGTTTTGGAGAGTTCTAAATCTTCATATGTCAGGTGTGAATATTATTTATATTTGTAGCACATCTCAGTTTATATCAGCCCATTTCAGGTGCTCTCTAGCCACACACAGCTGGTAGCTACTGTTTAGGCAATTAGCCCCTGATACAACTTTCTTCAATCAACCCTTTTTAGCTGTAAGTTCAGTTTTTACTTTTTGCTTCAGAATTTTTCAAAATTGATAATAGATTTCTCCAACAGATGGTGCTGTGTACAACATAAGCTACCTACTTCACTTTTCAGTGCACAACTGACACTTTAACTAACTTGACACTTTAAGATCATTATTTGGTCTCATGGCTGATAAAATAAACATAAGCTAAATTGAAAAGAACCAGAGTAGCAATTTTTAACTGAAAAGCATGTTTCTAAAATATGACTGATAGGCAATAAATTATGGACATTTTATTTTCTGTTAAGTTACACAATTAGTCAATGGACATGAATTTGAGCAAGCTCTGGGAGATGGTGAAGGACAGGGAAGTCTGGTGTGCAGTCCATGGGGTTGCAACGAGTTGGGCATGACTGAGCGACTGAACTGAACTACAGAATTAGTATAAATTTTCCTTTCCTACTTCAATTTATAGCAAAATAACATATGTAATTATTTAATCTAAAATGTACTAACAGAAAATCTCACTTGCTCTCATCTGAATGTCAACCAATGTTAACAAGTGAGGAAATATTTTCCTAGTGTTGTAATACTGTTTGGAGAATTTCAACAACATTTTGTTCCAATACAGTGATTGAACTTTTAAAATAATAGCAAAATTCACAAGTAGAAATGATTTTGCTTTTAAAATCTAACAGATTATAGGCCTAATATGTGTAAAACAAAACCTATAACTGTCCACGATGCTTGTAGTCTACAAAAATTATAATGCATGCCGTATGTATAATTAAAAAGATTACAGCCACACTAAAAAAAAAAAAAACCCAAAAAACCAAAAAAAGGAACAGGGTGAAATTACTTTTTTTGTCTTTTTTTAATTCTCTATTTTAAAGGTTTTACAGAGTTTTGTTGTTCATAGACATGCATGTTCCCAGATAGGGTGAAATTACTTTTAACAGTATGTTTTCTTTAGCTCAGTATATCCCAAGTGTTACCATTTCAACATTTAATCAATGTAAATAAACAAATGAGGTCTGTTTTGGAGAGTTCTAAATCTTCATATGTCAGGTGTGAATATTATTTATATTTGTAGCACATCTCAGTTTATATCAGCCCATTTCAGGTGCTCTCTAGCCACACACAGCTGGTAGCTACTGTACTGGGCAGTCCAGGACTGAGCATTTTTCAAACTCCTTAATTCTTAAGACCTCTAAGGAGGAAGGATTCTTTTACTAGTAAATATTTCTCCCAGGTCCAGTCTAACTACAAACTACACAACATCCCTTTGGAGTCTGACTTTGGAGGTACTTATATATACATATTTCTTTCCACTATAGTCCATTACACGATATTGAATATAGTTCCCTTTACTATATAGTAGGACCCTGTAGTTTACCTATTCAATATATAGTAGTTTGTATCTACTAATCCCAAACTCCTAATTCAATGCTGTCTCAATAGCCTCTCCCCCTGGAAGCATATTTTTAAACATGCTGAATTGAACTTTGTGAGTTTAACTCAAGTAAGGTTTTAATTAAACTTACAAAGTGGATTCAGTTTGCTGCACTTGAAAGATAATGCTTTTGTGGGGAGCAGAATGAGTATTTTTGTTTCGTGTATCTTTTTCTCTCCCGAGAAAATACAAGTGAACAAGTGCTAGAACAAGATCTGTGTCTGCAGCCAAAGAAAAGAGTGGCTCCAGCTACATGACACCTTAGTGGTAACAGCAGGTTCTTCACACCCAGACCAACTGTCCTCTGTGTCATTCTAGCCTCTTATTTCAACCGAGCTTTGCTAACACACCTGCTTCATTAGCATAGCCACTGATGCCTTTGTCCCTGAGCTAGCTAGTGTCACAAATAACTCTTGATTCCATCTTACTCTGCAATGACTGTCTTTCCTGAACACACATCACCTCCTTTGGAGTCACACAAGAACTAAAAGGGCACCTTGATTCGTAATGGAAAATTTAAACAGCGATGGACACTTAATGTCACCTTTTGCTCCACACCAAAACACTTCCATAGGCATCCTCCAGCCACAGGACTGGAAAAGGTCAGTTTTCATTCCAATCCCAAAGAAGGGCAATGCCAAAGAATGTACAGACTACCATACAGTTACGCTCATTTCACATGCTAGAAAGGTTATGTTCAAAATTCTTCAAGCTAGGCTTCAGTAGTATGTGAACCAAGAACTTTCAGATGTAAAAGCTGGGGTTAGAAAAGGCAGAGGAACCAGAGGTCAAATTGCCAACATTTTTTGGATCATACAGAAAGCAAGGGAATTCCAGAAAAACATCTACTTCTACTTCATTTGACTACGTTAAAGCCTTAAAGTTTGATTGTGTGAATCACAATAAACTGGGAAATTCTGAAAGAGATGGGAATACCAGACCACCTTACCTGCTTCCTGAGAAACCTCAGGGTCAAGAACCAACAGTTAGAACTGGACATGGAACAACTGACTGGGTCAAAGTTTGGAAAGGAGTATAACAAAGCTGCATATTGTCACCCTGCTTATTTGACCTATATGCAGAGTACATCATGTGAAATGCTGGGGTGGATGAATCACAAGCTGGAATCAGTATTGCCAAGAGAAATATCGACAACCTCAGATATGCAGTGATACCATTCCAATGATAGAAAGTGAAGAGGAACAAGTTTGTGAAGGAGATGAAGCCCAAAGTGCTTTTGTGGGGAGCAGAATGAGTATTTTTGTTTCGTGTATCTTTTTCTCTCCCGAGAAAATACAAGTGAACAAGTGCTAGAACAAGATCTGTGTCTGCAGCCAAAGAAAAGAGTGGCTCCAGCTACATGACACCTTAGTGGTAACAGCAGGTTCTTCACACCCAGACCAACTGTCCTCTGTGTCATTCTAGCCTCTTATTTCAACCGAGCTTTGCTAACACACCTGCTTCATTAGCATAGCCACTGATGCCTTTGTCCCTGAGCTAGCTAGTGTCACAAATAACTCTTGATTCCATCTTACTCTGCAATGACTGTCTTTCCTGAACACACATCACCTCCTTTGGAGTCACACAAGAACTAAAAGGGCACCTTGATTCGTAATGGAAAATTTAAACAGCGATGGACACTTAATGTCACCTTTTGCTCCACACCAAAACACTTCCATAGGCATCCTCCAGCCACAGGACTGGAAAAGGTCAGTTTTCATTCCAATCCCAAAGAAGGGCAATGCCAAAGAATGTACAGACTACCATACAGTTACGCTCATTTCACATGCTAGAAAGGTTATGTTCAAAATTCTTCAAGCTAGGCTTCAGTAGTATGTGAACCAAGAACTTTCAGATGTAAAAGCTGGGGTTAGAAAAGGCAGAGGAACCAGAGGTCAAATTGCCAACATTTTTTGGATCATACAGAAAGCAAGGGAATTCCAGAAAAACATCTACTTCTACTTCATTTGACTACGTTAAAGCCTTAAAGTTTGATTGTGTGAATCACAATAAACTGGGAAATTCTGAAAGAGATGGGAATACCAGACCACCTTACCTGCTTCCTGAGAAACCTCAGGGTCAAGAACCAACAGTTAGAACTGGACATGGAACAACTGACTGGGTCAAAGTTTGGAAAGGAGTATAACAAAGCTGCATATTGTCACCCTGCTTATTTGACCTATATGCAGAGTACATCATGTGAAATGCTGGGGTGGATGAATCACAAGCTGGAATCAGTATTGCCAAGAGAAATATCGACAACCTCAGATATGCAGTGATACCATTCCAATGATAGAAAGTGAAGAGGAACAAGTCTCTTGATGAGAGTGAAGAAGTAGAGTGAAAAAACTGGCTTGAAACTCAACATTCAAAAAACTAAGGTCATGGCATCCAGTCCCATCACTTCATGGCAACTAGAACGGGAAAAAGTGAACGTAGGGACAGATTTTATTTTCTTGGGCTTTAAAATCACTGCAGATTGACTGTAGTCATGAAATTAAAAGACATTTGCTCCTTGGAAGGAAAGCAATGACAAACCTCAACAGTGTATTAGGAAGCAGAGAGGTCACTTTGTGGACACCGGGCTGTATAGTCACAGCTATGGTTTTTCCAGTAGTCACATACGGATGTGAAAGTGGGACCATAAAGAAGGCTGAGCAGTGAAGAATTGATGCTTTCCAATTGTGGTGCTGAAGAAGGTCCCTTGAGGATCCAAGGTTCATTGAGGGTCCCTTGAACTCCAAGGAAATCTAACCAGTCAATCCTAAAGGCAGTCAACCCGGAATATTCATTGGAAGGACTGGCTGAAACGGAACTCCGATACTTTAGACACCTGAGGTGAAGAGCTGACTTAACTGGAAGAGACCCTGATGCTGGTAAAGACTAAAGGCAAAAGGAAAAATGGGGCAGAAGAGGATGAGATGGTTAGACAGCATCAATGACTCAATGGACACGAATCTGAGCAAACTCCAGATGATAGTGGAGGACAGAGGAGCCTGGCGTGCTGCAGTCCCTAGGGACACAAAGAGTTGAACGACTATGATGACAACAAGTAAAGAATCAAAAAATAAATTTTTTGGTTAAAGCCTTAAAGTTTGATTGTGTGAATCACAATAAACTGGGAAATTCTGAAAGAATGGGAATACCCGAGCACCTTACCTGCTTCCTGAGAAACCTCAGGGTCAAGAACCAACAGTTAGAACTGGACATGGAACAACTGACTGGGTCAAAGTTTGGAAAGGAGTATAACAAAGCTGCATATTGTCACCCTGCTTATTTGACCTATATGCAGAGTACATCATGTGAAATGCTGGGGTGGATGAATCACAAGCTGGAATCAGTATTGCCAAGAGAAATATCGACAACCTCAGATATGCAGTGATACCATTCCAATGATAGAAAGTGAAGAGGAACAAGTCTCTTGATGAGAGTGAAGAAGTAGAGTGAAAAAACTGGCTTGAAACTCAACATTCAAAAAACTAAGGTCATGGCATCCAGTCCCATCACTTCATGGCAACTAGAACGGGAAAAAGTGAACGTAGGGACAGATTTTATTTTCTTGGGCTTTAAAATCACTGCAGATTGACTGTAGTCATGAAATTAAAAGACATTTGCTCCTTGGAAGGAAAGCAATGACAAACCTCAACAGTGTATTAGGAAGCAGAGAGGTCACTTTGTGGACACCGGGCTGTATAGTCACAGCTATGGTTTTTCCAGTAGTCACATACGGATGTGAAAGTGGGACCATAAAGAAGGCTGAGCAGTGAAGAATTGATGCTTTCCAATTGTGGTGCTGAAGAAGGTCCCTTGAGGATCCAAGGTTCATTGAGGGTCCCTTGAACTCCAAGGAAATCTAACCAGTCAATCCTAAAGGCAGTCAACCCGGAATATTCATTGGAAGGACTGGCTGAAACGGAACTCCGATACTTTAGACACCTGAGGTGAAGAGCTGACTTAACTGGAAGAGACCCTGATGCTGGTAAAGACTAAAGGCAAAAGGAAAAATGGGGCAGAAGAGGATGAGATGGTTAGACAGCATCAATGACTCAATGGACACGAATCTGAGCAAACTCCAGATGATAGTGGAGGACAGAGGAGCCTGGCGTGCTGCAGTCCCTAGGGACACAAAGAGTTGGACACGACTTAGTGACTGAACAACAAGAAGGTGCCTTTCATTTAAGAAGATACAGAGGTAAGGGAGTATTATAGAAAAACAACTAGATTTAGAGTCAGAAGTCCAGATTTTGGAAGTCTAGATCTACCAACTTACTCTTCCCTGGCTGGGTGGTGGCGATGGATCCCACCAGCCCTGGTGTTTTGGAAAAGGGTGTCCAATAGGAGTGGACACAGCCCTGCAGGTATATGGTGTGCCAACTAGACTGCAGTTTTGAAAAGATTAAAGTAACCCTTTGTCTTGAAGGCTACTATCAGAGCAGGTGGCTGGCCAAGTGGAAGAGGCAAGATTTCTGCCTCTGCTTGCTTTCCTACCCAACTATACATGGCAGCTGTGTGTGTGGCTAACTTTCAGAGTAGTTCTCACGTGCCAGACATCATGCTAAGAAATCTACATGTTTCAGCTCATCCGTTCCCCATTAATTCTCTATGAGTTTAGAGAGGCTGAGGGCTAGTATGCGGTGGAGCCAGGATGGGAATTCCACTCTGTGTGACACCCACTGTTCATGACCCTGATGACCAAACTACCCTCTTTGGACTTGCCTTTCCCTGGAGTTACAATTTGTGCATATGGAAATGCTTTGCAAGTTCTGAAAATACTATAGAATCACACACTAATCTTTATAGTTGTGTTGCTTAGTAAAGAAAATCACAGATCAAAATACCAGCCAAGATACTTTCTAAACACTTGGGTTTTAAGGTTTTTCAGAGAAGCAGGTGCAGTAGGACTAGTTATAAAAGTAGAATATAGGTTAGTTATAAAGTAACACAATTCATTTATGGAAAAAAGGATTAAAATGAGACATTTATAAGACAGGCATTCTCAAGGGTCACTTGCCATAGATGATGGATAAGGCTCCATGGTTACAAAATGGGGAAATTGATAGGTTAAGTAACAGCAGAATTATTTCTCTCTCTTTAAGGATGTCTTGAGTGATCTGGTCACTGGCTTATTTTATGTACTATTTTCATCTTGCTAATTAACAGCTATCTAGGTGACAGAGTGGAGAGGGTAGAAAATAACACGAAACCTCAGGCTTCTCTTGCCACAAGAACTGTGACTGGTTGGACCCTGAAGGAAAAAGGGTTAGATTTTTAGGGACAGATTGATGTTTGTCTTCACCTTCTTTTTGAGGAGGGAAGTTCCAATAAGAGCTATGTTTCCCTGGGGACAGGACGAGAGTGGTGATGGTTGTTCTTGAGCTGGGTAGGAAATCGGATCAATTAAGCTTCAGTTAGAAAACGTTGTGTCTTGTTTCCTTCATTATTATTACTTTTAAATTTAATAATAGTCCTCATTTTTCCTGTTGTGGCTGCCAGGGCTTGATTTTTTTAAACTTGGAAGTATTTACATTTCCTTTTAATTGTCTAAAAGGGAACCAAAGTTTATCTGGTCTTTAAAAATGTAGCAAAGAAACTCTATCCACTATTTTTCAGATAACTTCTGCAGAGTAGTTCTCACGTGCCAGACATCATGCTAAGAAATCTACATGTTTCAGCTCATCCGTTCCCCATTAATTCTCTATGAGTTTAGAGAGGCTGAGGGCTAGTATGCGGTGGAGCCAGGATGGGAATTCCACTCTGTGTGACACCCACTGTTCATGACCCTGATGACCAAACTACCCTCTTTGGACTTGCCTTTCCCTGGAGTTACAATTTGTGCATATGGAAATGCTTTGCAAGTTCTGAAAATACTATAGAATCACACACTAATCTTTATAGTTGTGTTGCTTAGTAAAGAAAATCACAGATCAAAATACCAGCCAAGATACTTTCTAAACACTTGGGTTTTAAGGTTTTTCAGAGAAGCAGGTGCAGTAGGACTAGTTATAAAAGTAGAATATAGGTTAGTTATAAAGTAACACAATTCATTTATGGAAAAAAGGATTAAAATGAGACATTTATAAGACAGGCATTCTCAAGGGTCACTTGCCATAGATGATGGATAAGGCTCCATGGTTACAAAATGGGGAAATTGATAGGTTAAGTAACAGCAGAATTATTTCTCTCTCTTTAAGGATGTCTTGAGTGATCTGGTCACTGGCTTATTTTATGTACTATTTTCATCTTGCTAATTAACAGCTATCTAGGTGACAGAGTGGAGAGGGTAGAAAATAACACGAAACCTCAGGCTTCTCTTGCCACAAGAACTGTGACTGGTTGGACCCTGAAGGAAAAAGGGTTAGATTTTTAGGGACAGATTGATGTTTGTCTTCACCTTCTTTTTGAGGAGGGAAGTTCCAATAAGAGCTATGTTTCCCTGGGGACAGGACGAGAGTGGTGATGGTTGTTCTTGAGCTGGGTAGGAAATCGGATCAATTAAGCTTCAGTTAGAAAACGTTGTGTCTTGTTTCCTTCATTATTATTACTTTTAAATTTAATAATAGTCCTCATTTTTCCTGTTGTGGCTGCCAGGGCTTGATTTTTTTAAACTTGGAAGTATTTACATTTCCTTTTAATTGTCTAAAAGGGAACCAAAGTTTATCTGGTCTTTAAAAATGTAGCAAAGAAACTCTATCCACTATTTCCAAGATAACACGCAGAATCCAGGACAGATACTATATCATCATTTAAAGATACTGTATCATCGTATCTTTAAAACATCAGACAGATGCCCCTAGTATGGTAGTCTTAGGGGCGTCATTTGTCTAAACAAAGATAGAAAACTTCCTATTTGAAAACTGGCTTATTAAAAACAAAATCAAGACATGTCATCATGAAATCTTGGAAATCCATTCCATCAAAAAACCTTAAAATTAAAAAAAAATCTGCTTGTGCCTGACAGGATATCCTATAATATGTGCTCAAAAGCAGATAACATACTATTAGAATTCACAGTGTTTTTTTCAAAACTGCTGTATCCAATGAGGTGGCCATTGGCTCTAGGTGGCTATTTGCAATTAATTAAACAAATTAAAAATTACATTCCTCATTTGCTCTAGTCACGTTTCAAGTACTCAAGAGTCACATGTGACTAGTAATTACTGTTGAATCACACAAGTACGGAATATTTCCATCTTCATTGAAAGTTCCATTGGACAACACTCCCTTAGAATATTCTTCCTAAAATATGGTTACTTTCTCAGAACTTTCCTCAAAGTAAATGTTTCCGTTTAAATTTCCCCCCTGGAGACTAACATTTGTGAAGTTTGGGGTAGAAGAAATGGACTGATGAGAACTTTCCTTTGGGGCTACCTATTATACTGAGATTCCTCCTCCTGCCCACTCTCCAGGATTGAGTGAGTGGCTAAGTCAGCACCGTGCCCAGTACTGGTGGCTCAAAGATGATTAAGACACATTCTCTGCCCTCTGCTGCTTATAACATCAAGGTAGCTACTGGTTAAAAGTAAGACAAAATCCTTATGTAGAGGATGCTACATTTAAAAAACTAGTAATCTACAACAGTGTTTAAGAAATACTGGATACATGAAAGTATTTTTCTACCTTATCTGCCTTAAAATAATCAAAAACTATCCTCTCTGGAAAACCCATTTATCCTATTCTCTCCATTTCTTTAACCTGAATCATCCATAGTCTTTTACTCTTTGCAAAATGCTCGTTCTTTCCCTTAGGATTTATTATTTTCAAAACTTTTGTGATTTCTTATAAATTTCCTTACAAATGAATGACCATATTTCATGCTGTAAAATAAATTAAGGTAATAAAAATTAGAAATCTTGAGCTTCCCTGGTGGTCCAGTGGATAAGCACACTGCCTTGCAGTGCAAGGGGTGCCGGTTCAATCCCTGGCCTGGGAAGATCCCACGTGCTGCAGAGTGGCTGGACTGATGTGTCCAACTACCAGTGAGAGAGGCCACTGCAATGGGAGGCCCACACAGGCCAAAGAACGAAGATGGAAATAAATGAAAGACCAACAGAAGTGGCCAAAAAATTAGAAATCTTAATCACCACTACATCTTCCCGTCCATCAGAAGTTATCTGAAGCTGTGTGTCAGATATACACGTCAATATTATATACAAACAGTATATACTGATTATAGTATAACAAATAATGTTTTTTATTTTTTTATATTTTGGCCTCTTTTTTATGTTTTTTTTTTATTTATGTTCATCTATGTTTATTCCTTGACCTGCACGGGCCTCCCATTGCAGTGGCTTCTCTCGCTGCCGAGCTCCAGCTCTGAGCGCATGCACTCCAGAGTGCTGGCTCCCAATTGCACACATAGGTTCAGCCGCTCTGAGGCATGTGGGGTCTTCCTGGGCCAGGGATCAAACAGGCGCCCCTTGGTACTGCAAGGCAGACTCTTTACTCACTAGACCACCAGGGAAGCCATATGTATAACATTTAAAGTGACTATTCTGGATCTTGAATTCTAGAGGCCTGTAGGAATTTTCTTCTTTTATTTATTTCTTCTTTTATTGTCCTCTCCACTAAACACAGATTTCTAAAATAAATGGGGCATTTATGGGACTTCTCTGGTGGTCCAGCGGCTAAGACTCCATGCTCCCATTGCAAGGGGCCTGGGTTCGAGCCCTGGTCAGAGAAACAGATCCCACATGTCACAATGAAGGTTGAAGATCCCACACGACTCAACTTAGACCTGGCTTAGCCAATTAAATTAAAAAAAATTTTTTTTTAATAAATAAAATAAGTGGGACATTTAAAAGTTTTTGAAAACATGGAGAATAGATGTCAACTCTGATACTGCTTCTGAGTTGGGGCTTTATAGTATTTTACTCTCTGCAAAATGCTCGTTCTTTCCCTTAGGATTTCTTATTTTCAAAACTTTTGTGATTTCTTATAAATTTCCTTACAAATGAATGACCATATTTCATGCTGTAAAATAAATTAAGGTAATAAAAATTAGAAATCTTGAGCTTCCCTGGTGGTCCAGTGGATAAGCACACTGCCTTGCAGTGCAAGGGGTGCCGGTTCAATCCCTGGCCTGGGAAGATCCCACGTGCTGCAGAGTGGCTGGACTGATGTGTCCAACTACCAGTGAGAGAGGCCACTGCAATGGGAGGCCCACACAGGCCAAAGAACGAAGATGGAAATAAATGAAAGACCAACAGAAGTGGCCAAAAAATTAGAAATCTTAATCACCACTACATCTTCCCGTCCATCAGAAGTTATCTGAAGCTGTGTGTCAGATATACACGTCAATATTATATACAAACAGTATATACTGATTATAGTATAACAAATAATGTTTTTTATTTTTTTATATTTTGGCCTCTTTTTTATGTTTTTTTTTTATTTATGTTCATCTATGTTTATTCCTTGACCTGCACGGGCCTCCCATTGCAGTGGCTTCTCTCGCTGCCGAGCTCCAGCTCTGAGCGCATGCACTCCAGAGTGCTGGCTCCCAATTGCACACATAGGTTCAGCCGCTCTGAGGCATGTGGGGTCTTCCTGGGCCAGGGATCAAACAGGCGCCCCTTGGTACTGCAAGGCAGACTCTTTACTCACTAGACCACCAGGGAAGCCATATGTATAACATTTAAAGTGACTATTCTGGATCTTGAATTCTAGAGGCCTGTAGGAATTTTCTTCTTTTATTTATTTCTTCTTTTATTGTCCTCTCCACTAAACACAGATTTCTAAAATAAATGGGGCATTTATGGGACTTCTCTGGTGGTCCAGCGGCTAAGACTCCATGCTCCCATTGCAAGGGGCCTGGGTTCGAGCCCTGGTCAGAGAAACAGATCCCACATGTCACAATGAAGGTTGAAGATCCCACACGACTCAACTTAGACCTGGCTTAGCCAATTAAATTAAAAAAAATTTTTTTTTAATAAATAAAATAAGTGGGACATTTAAAAGTTTTTGAAAACAGGGAGAATAGATTTCAACTCTGATACTGCTTCTGAGTTGGGGTAACCTTTTATAGGCTACTTAATTTATTTGAACTTCAGTTCCCTCATCTATTAAGTGGGATTAAAACAACTACCTTGCAGTCCTATGCTTTCATTTAAAATGTTACTATATAAATACATTTATCAGTGTCTCATGAATGTAGACTCTCAACAATGACGAGGTTCCCTCTACGCTGCTGTAGACATCTTTAACTCTTGGCTGGCTGTGATTCGCTATTTCTTATACAAAACCTTTGGCGGGACAATTTTTTCTATAGACTGAATAGTGACAGTAGGTGATATTTATCAAGAACCAAGTAGGTAACAAGGGCTGTATTTGAAAAGTGCTTCATATAATGACTTTATTTTTTCTTAACAGCAGCCCTGTGACGCGAGAAAGGTCATCTCCGTTTTGCAGAAGGAACAGAGGCTCATGAGGATCCAAGAGCTTGTCCATGGTCATCCCTCAAACCCTCTCAAATCTGTCTCGCTCCTTTGTCCACACTTCACAACCAGAGGAGACTATGCTAGATGCATTCCAAAATTAAATACTAAGAGAGTGAATTTTATGGTATGTGAATTATATTTCCAGTAAAGTTGTTATATAAAACAGTTGTTGGATATGTAGTGATTAGCAAGTCAGTATAAAGATTAGGTTTCTTTAATGGTGAGCTTGCTGTACCTCTCTCTCTCTTTATTTTACATTTTTAAAAGAAAACACTACACCAAATACCCACTCTCAAAGCAAGTCTATTCCCAATGTCTATTAAGAAAAACTAGTATGATTCTAAGAGCCAACAGCCTGAAGAAGGTGTGTATGAGAAGGTGACATATTTGCTATGAGGCAGTTTTACCAAGTCAAAGAAAAAGACACTGCAATGTCAATCATTAGCCGGAACCTTATTATTTTTTGAAATTCATGAGAACCCAGGAAAAATTAAAAATCCATAAGAATACTGAAATAATCTGGGAGAAGATTAAGTAAAAGAAAAGGTCTGGAAATAGTAGTTCAAAACATAAAATGTGAAGACTACCATATGATTCAGCAATCCCATTCCTAGAGAAAACCATAATTTGAAAAGATACATGCACCCCAATGTTCACTGCAGTACTATTTACCACAGCCAAGACACGGAAGCAACCCGAATGTCGATCAGCAGAAGAAAGGATAAAGCTGATAACATACATATATACAATGGAGTATTACGAAGCCATAAAAAAGAATGAAATAAGGATATTTCCAGACATATGGAAGGACCTAGAGATTGTCATATTCAGTGAAGTCAGAAAGAAAAAGAAAAATGTAACATGATATCACTTATATATGTAATCTGAAAAAAAGACAGAAATGAGTTCATCTGCAAAGAGGTAACAAGGGCTGTATTTGAAAAGTGCTTCATATAATGACTTTATTTTTCTTAACAGCAGCCCTGTGATTACAAGAACAAGTGGACCGTTTGAGAAAATGCTAAAAGATTTTTCTTAACAGCAGCCCTGTGCGAGAAAGGTCATCTCCGTTTTGCAGAAGGAACAGAGGCTCATGAGGATCCAAGAGCTTGTCCATGGTCATCCCTCAAACCCTCTCAAATCTGTCTCGCTCCTTTGTCCACACTTCACAACCAGAGGAGACTATGCTAGATGCATTCCAAAATTAAATACTAAGAGAGTGAATTTTATGGTATGTGAATTATATTTCCAGTAAAGTTGTTATATAAAACAGTTGTTGGATATGTAGTGATTAGCAAGTCAGTATAAAGATTAGGTTTCTTTAATGGTGAGCTTGCTGTACCTCTCTCTCTCTTTATTTTACATTTTTAAAAGAAAACACTACACCAAATACCCACTCTCAAAGCAAGTCTATTCCCAATGTCTATTAAGAAAAACTAGTATGATTCTAAGAGCCAACAGCCTGAAGAAGGTGTGTATGAGAAGGTGACATATTTGCTATGAGGCAGTTTTACCAAGTCAAAGAAAAAGACACTGCAATGTCAATCATTAGCCGGAACCTTATTATTTTTTGAAATTCATGAGAACCCAGGAAAAATTAAAAATCCATAAGAATACTGAAATAATCTGGGAGAAGATTAAGTAAAAGAAAAGGTCTGGAAATAGTAATTCAAAAAATAAAATGTGAAGACTACCATATGATTCAGCAATCCCATTCCTAGAGAAAACCATAATTTGAAAAGATACATGCACCCCAATGTTCACTGCAGTACTATTTACCACAGCCAAGACACGGAAGCAACCCGAATGTCGATCAGCAGAAGAAAGGATAAAGCTGATAACATACATATATACAATGGAGTATTACGAAGCCATAAAAAAGAATGAAATAAGGATATTTCCAGACATATGGAAGGACCTAGAGATTGTCATATTCAGTGAAGTCAGAAAGAAAAAGAAAAATGTAACATGATATCACTTATATATGTAATCTGAAAAAAAGACAGAAATGAGTTCATCTGCAAAAGAGAAATAGAGTCACAGATGCAGAAAACAGACTTATGGTTTTCCAGGGAGTAATGGGGGAGGGAAAAACTGGGAGACTGGGACTGACATATACATACTAGTATAAAACAAAGAACTAATAAGAAGCTGCTGTATAGCACAGGGAACTCGACTCAGTACTCTGTAATAGCTCATATGGGAAAAGAATCTTAAAAAGAATGACTACATGTATATGTATAACTGATTCAATTTGCTGTACACCTGAAACTAACACAACATTGTAAATCAACTATACGCCAATAACAATTTTTTAAAAAAGTGAATGTATTTTCTTTAAAATGCTCTACATGTTTTGCATATTTTCCATTATTATTTCACCCCCTCCTTACACGTTTTGACTTAGAAAACTTTCTTGGGCTTCCCTAGTGGTCCAGTGGTTAAGAATCCCCCTGCTGGTGAAGAGGACACAGGTTCGATCCCTGATCTGGGAAGATCCCACATGCAACTAAGCCCATGTGCCACAACTATGGAGCCTGCTCTCTGGAACCCAGGGCTCAGAGTGCAGACCCAGCACAGCCCAAAATAAATTAATTTTAAAAATTTTTAAAAAGCTTTCTTAAGCTTTGGAAAGATTGATAGAGTTGATTTAAGACTCAGAGAATTATCAGAAGATTTGTACATTAGTATTGGCGTAGGAGTAGCTTCTTAGATGAAACTGAACTTCATGGCCTAGATACAGAAAACAATAAATGCTGAGGAAGCCGATTTCCACTTTTAAATACAAATGTGTGAGATTCGAGTACTGTTTCCTTTAGTCTAGCCATTCATTGGATTTCTGCCTGCAGATATTTATAGAAACATGTAGTCATCACAATTACCTTCATCCATGCCATTAAGTAATTCAGTTAAATCTTCATTTTTACTGTCAAATTGATGTTCCTTCCATGTTTCACCATTTTCACTTCGAAGAACAATGAGTTCTCTCTCTTTGCCTCTCATAGACCCAAAGTGAGGGATTTCCACTATGACAGGGCTGGAAAAAAAAAAAGCCACATTACTTTGGTATCAAACAGGAAATGTGTGTATAGTTTCATCCTTTTAAAAATGTTTCATTGACAATATTCATTTGAAAATCAGAGGTGCCACTAAGGTTGGGAATGATTTCAAAGCTGCAGAATCATTTGCTAATTAAATAATATATTAGAAGCCTGAAAACATGCCATCATTCATTCATTCACAAACAATTCTTAGGGGCCTATCAAATGTTAGGCATTTGCTTTAGTAGAGGGAAAATATTCAGCACATGTAAGAAATCAAGGAATTCAAAGTTATTAAAATAGACCATAAGAAAGAAAGTTGGTCCATTTTTAAAAACACAATAGGTATATTATATTATACAAAATACTCATGATATAAAAGGACACAGTCATTTCTTTAAAGAAATTCTGTAAATTTCTTTTGAAAGATGACTGATTTTTTTCTCTAAGAAGGAAACAATCAATATAATGATTCACTCCCTCCAATGGCCAGTTTTCATAACGTTCATGGCCTGTATCATCAAAATGGTTTCTTTGATTTTCAAGTTATGAAATGGGCAGCTTAATTTCCTAGGTCTTTCCTAGGATTGAATAGAAATTGAACTTTGTGAAAAAGCTCTGTTGGTCTGAAATTGTTATACAACAGTCTTAATTTTTGACAGTGTCCTTTTGCAAAAGAATGTGAAAAAAATGGCTGCAAATTGAAACTAGTCAATCAAGCACAGGAATAATTTTGTTAAATTTTAAAGTAGGATAAATGCTAAAAAAGATGAATGGAAGTAAGCAGACCACAATCACACACAGTTTATGTAGTTGGATTGTGCAGCTTTATTTTATGACATTTAAGTAGACAGTATCATTCTCCTACAGAGGTTGTATGTAACCTCACCCCTCAGTCCCTGTGTTTACACACATGTGGGAACAGAAGATACAGGCTTAAATAGGAAACAGCATAAAAAGGGATGGCAGTCGTAATGACCAAATAACATTAATAAGAACATATTAAGACCTGAGTTGTTACAAAAGCATTCACTTAAGGTGGGATGACATGGAAGTTTTACTTTTGGCAAAATAATTACCATTAATTCAAATTAAGGGTTTGACTATAAGGCATTTACTTATTTATTTTGAATGATGCTGAGTGGGCGTCCTCTTCAAGGAAACCTACTTCCAGAGGCATTTATGTTTTGATAGGTAAAACCAGAATCAACTATTCCTAATAGTGTTAGTAATTTCAACAGTTATTAAGATGTTTATCATAGTTTTAACCACACTTCTGATCATATATTAATTTTTTTTTGAGAACTAGATACAATCTTTGCAGGTTAATGTATCAGATACTGTCACTGTAAATATTTAAGGACTGTGGCTTTGTGTATGACATTCAACAATACTGGAGAGAAGAAAGGAACAAGGGTCTGGAACCAAGGTGAAAGCCAAGCATAAGTTTTCATAACAGGTTTCTTCATGCAGACTGCCAAGGCCAACACACCAACTGACAGACAAACAGACAGACGAATACCAACACATTTCAGCTTAAACAGAAGAAAACAAAACAGTTGAATAACTTTAGTAAATATTCTACCTGCTGCCTATTTGGTTTTCTTTAAATCTTGTATTCCCAACAATTTTCAAAATAAGTTTATTTATCGATGATTTTCCTTCTCAAAGTCCATAAAGTTTACTTAGTATGCATAAGTACTTTTTTAAAAAAAGGATAACTCCACACACATACATATATATATATATATATACACATACAGGTATAATTAATATATATATATATATATCCACATATATATCATTTATAGCAAATGTTGATTCAGAGCCTGAAAATACCTTCTCTTACACTGGGTTAAAACTAGACGATCAGTCTGCCTTCAAAACTACCATAATCAGTTGAGATATTTCAAATGAAAGGAAATTTTACAAAAGCACAAAGTTATGAAAGCGGAATGCTTGCGGTGAATTCCACATGCTTGAGAAGCACAAGAGAGCTAGCGTTGCTACATTAAGTCAAGCCACTATGATTTTTTTTCTTTCAGTGACACACATCAACTGAAAGCATTAGAAACTGAAAATAAAATTAAGACAAGAATAAGACCATGGGAGTGACGGAAAAAAATTGAAAATGGAAAAAGAACTGTAGACATTCTATATCTTGTCTATAAAGATCCTACCCAATAAATTTTGTTCCTTGAGGCCCAAGCTGCAGGATTCGGCTAACCAAGCTCTCACCCTCATTTACAGGGGGAGGATTGGTGGGAAGATGCAGTTTACTGAATAACATCCATGCAGCAGGAAGAGAAACAAGAAGGGGAAACTGTGAACAAACTGTCAGTCACGACAGAGCCTGCCTGATTTGCACCCAAGTGCCACCTCAGAAAAGAAATTCACTTTTTTTTTTTCCTTTTGTAAAGTACCATGTCACAATGGATTGTTCCCCCAAAAATTATCATTAAGAAGTCATACACCCCAAATAGCCATGTATTCAATCTGTCATCTCTATAATAGTGGTGCCTTGACTTCCATGGGGCTGCTGGGGCTCCGTGCACGCACTGAGCAAAGAACATGCTTCTCGGTTAGTAAAAGCTTTGACCAGCAAACTGAGTTAAGGAAGTACCAGCCTACCAGCTCTTCACAGAATTACAGAGCTTTGTGACCTTTGATACTACACGTATGCTGTAATCGATCGAAAGGGTCCAACTGAATAGATTTAATAGTTAACTACTTGAGTTGACACAAGTAAAGAAAATCAAAGATGCAGTATGAGGGCCAAGATGAAAAATGACAAAACGACTTACCCTAAGAATTGTGCCCCTGCAGGCCCCATTTCTACCAGCCTACTGGCTAATCCCTCTCCTTCCACCATGGGGGGTGGGTTGGCCAGTTTATGTCTCTTTACCAAACGGCAGGTGATGCGGGTGGGGGCCGTACACTTGCGTGGAGGAATGATGATTCGCATCCCGTGGTGACGGCTTCCCCTCATGGAGCCCCCGCGAGCATCCACCATAAAGCTAACCAGAAACCTGCAGGGGAAGATCAGAGGCCAAATCAGGGAGAGAAACCATCTTCACGGTCAGTTTAGAAATGTTACAGTGACAGACAAGGTAGCTATCATTGCCTCTCTTTAAGAATACATTGGAAGTAAATACAGTGGAGTCACATCAAACATGCATTTGACTTGTGAACTGAGCAAAAGTGGAAAAGACAACAATTTATTTTTGGTGGTGAATGGCCTCTGAACAGAAGTCAAACACTTGTCAGAAGCTCAAATTGAAGGAATGCTAAATGTGTCAAAGCTGGAATAAAAACTGGCTATTAAAGGGCTGTCTTGCATTTAAAAACAAAACCACTGGGTATGTGGGTCACTGTGGGTGGTTTAAGAGTGTAAAGGTCGTAACTATAAATGGTTTTAGCCATTGCTGACTAGGGAATCTCTTCCCCCAAACAAGTAAGATGAAACTCCACAGTATGTTTTAAACATGTACAACTCATAAAATAAATGTATATTTAATCATACCGACACTCTAATTTTTACTATTTTCACAAAACAGAAAAGAATAAAAGCAGAAAGTTGCTAACGTTTTACTAAGGCAATTTTGATGGAAAGGGATTTAATGTCGTCAGTATCAATTTGGCTGAAAAAACTGTTTAAAATAACCTACATTTGAGTATCTTATAGCAATGAAAAAAACATCTGTATATAATTCTGTCATTGGCTGTTACATTAAAGTTAGGAAAGCAAAATTATTTGTCTCTGTGTAGCTATGAATTAATTGTATTATATTTAGGTAGTATATTTAAAGTTGTTTTTGTTGACATATAGTTGAATTATAATGTGTGAATTTCTGCTGTACAGCAAAGTGATTCATATATGCATATACTTTTAGATAGTAGGATTTGTTGCATACTCATCCTTCTTCTTTGTGTAATACCTTGATTTCTATCATGTGTTCATGAGAAAAAGACCTCTGTGACTCCTCCCACCATGGTCACTAGGTTGTAAAGCCCTCTGGTGAACACAAACCAATGAGCCTGACATATGGAAGAGTGTAGTCAGATGGGGGAACAGAAGCATGGATTTTTGCATTTTAGTTTTCACACATGAGAACGCTTATGAGTGGAAGAATACCAAATGTTGATATTTAGAAAACTGAGTATCTACAGTATTTTTTGTATGATTAAACAGACAAGGTAGCTATCATTGCCTCTCTTAAAATACATTGAAGTAAATACAGTGGAGTCACATCAAACATGCATTTGACTTGTGAACTGAGCAAAAGTGGAAAAGACAACAATTTATTTTTGGTGGTGAATGGCCTCTGAACAGAAGTCAAACACTTGTCAGAAGCTCAAATTGAAGGAATGCTAAATGTGTCAAAGCTGGAATAAAAACTGGCTATTAAAGGGCTGTCTTGCATTTAAAAACAAAACCACTGGGTATGTGGGTCACTGTGGGTGGTTTAAGAGTGTAAAGGTCGTAACTATAAATGGTTTTAGCCATTGCTGACTAGGGAATCTCTTCCCCCAAACAAGTAAGATGAAACTCCACAGTATGTTTTAAACATGTACAACTCATAAAATAAATGTATATTTAATCATACCGACACTCTAATTTTTACTATTTTCACAAAACAGAAAAGAATAAAAGCAGAAAGTTGCTAACGTTTTACTAAGGCAATTTTGATGGAAAGGGATTTAATGTCGTCAGTATCAATTTGGCTGAAAAAACTGTTTAAAATAACCTACATTTGAGTATCTTATAGCAATGAAAAAAACATCTGTATATAATTCTGTCATTGGCTGTTACATTAAAGTTAGGAAAGCAAAATTATTTGTCTCTGTGTAGCTATGAATTAATTGTATTATATTTAGGTAGTATATTTAAAGTTGTTTTTGTTGACATATAGTTGAATTATAATGTGTGAATTTCTGCTGTACAGCAAAGTGATTCATATATGCATATACTTTTAGATAGTAGGATTTGTTGCATACTCATCCTTCTTCTTTGTGTAATACCTTGATTTCTATCATGTGTTCATGAGAAAAAGACCTCTGTGACTCCTCCCACCATGGTCACTAGGTTGTAAAGCCCTCTGGTGAACACAAACCAATGAGCCTGACATATGGAAGAGTGTAGTCAGATGGGGGAACAGAAGCATGGATTTTTGCATTTTAGTTTTCACACATGAGAACGCTTATGAGTGGAAGAATACCAAATGTTGATATTTAGAAAACTGAGTATCTACAGTATTTGGTGTGTGTATGTTGGGGGGAGGGGGGGAACCAACAATCCCATCCATCAAAATCATCTACTGTTTACTCTTCTAAATAACAGTTCTAATATCCCCCAACAGATTTCAGACCTTGCTTGTAGGTCTTAGCTGGAGACTCCTTCCTAAAGAGTGATGCCTCTTGTTACTTGGAAGAGTGACCTCTTCAAAAAGAGCAGATCAGCCTGCCATTCCCATGGAGAGAGGCAGGTGCATGGGGATTATTTTTCAGCCCAGCAGATTTTCAGAAACAACTCTGGTCATCAGTGAGGTGGAGTCAACTTCATACCTTTCTGCTCATTTTAGAGGTAGCCATTTTCCTCTGGATTAATTAATGATTTTCATATGTTGGATATTATTATATCTATACATTAATATACCACTGAGATATTCAAAGTATGAGGGCAAGAGACTGAACCCTCAAAAACAGAACAAAACAAAACAACTCCCTCCTCGTCAAAAACAAAGACTAGTTGTCTCCAATCTTGAATGATACAAGGCTCACTTGAAACTACTCTGGGTAGCCTTCATTTCCTTAGACATGTACATACTTAACAACCACTTTTGATTCAGTAATGAAGACAATGTGGCAATATTTAAAGAAGTCCAAGACAAAATCTGATCTTGCCCAGGTTTCAGTAGTTAAAATGAACTTGTGGTTGGGACTAACAGTAACAGAATGAATAAAAAATGACTCAAGATTAATTCTGGGTTTGAAAATGCACTTGCATTGGTACAAATAAACACTGAAGTGTTTACACTGAGAGGGCTGTGTTTGCCCTGGCAACGAACAGCTGCATCTCACTTATACACATGATAATTCAGATCAGGTCTGTCTTGTTCACTGCTTGAACTGTGGAGCTGTGCACCGTTCCCACACATAATAAGCACACAATACATGTTTACTGAATAAACCAGTGAACAAAACCATTTTGTTAA
Organism: Tragulus kanchil; assembly: GCA_022376925.1. Lineage (NCBI taxonomy): Eukaryota > Metazoa > Chordata > Mammalia > Artiodactyla > Tragulidae > Tragulus > Tragulus kanchil. Next base: position 90,368,535 of record JAIOJX010000005.1, on the reverse strand, counting down.
CTGCGCTTAGAAACGGTCTAGATCAGACTTGGTTACTAACACTGAAATATATGGAAAAAATATACACATATATAAATAAATGAATATATATATATATATGTATATAAATACACACTGAAGGCAGTGCAAGAAGTGTCAATATAAAACTACTTCAGCTACAAAGAATATCAGAACCAAGTGGAAAAACCAAGGCTTGAATTTGAATGATGAACTGGAAGAATCTCTTTCTCTGTGTTCTGCATAGCACCCAGCACATAGCTGGTGCTCATTACTGATTATTTATTGTTCTACGGCTTTCAGGTTTATGGAGCCAAAAGATGAGGAAAGATAGCAGTAGATGTGAAGCAGGATATTGGGTCCTATTATTCGACAACGTTATGAAATACAGTGATTTGTTTTCTAAACTCCTCCCTTATAGACTGATGCAAAATAAAATTTCATGCACTATAACTTATGAAAACAAATGAATTGGTGATACTGAATCATATTCATTGTATCTCATTAATATTTAAACTAAAGCAGGAATGCTACAAATGATCTTAAAATGAACACACAAATGTCTCTAGGTTTAGGAACAGCAGGATGACAAAGGCTGATACACTACAGACACTGACACAGTCTGTGGGAAAAATTCACATAAATTAAAAATACAAAAAGGGATGGTTCACATAAAAGACACAGGTATCACCTTGAATCATACTGAGGAAGTGGAGAAGAACAGCTGCAAAATAATTTAGAAAGCAAATGGGAAAATTAATGTAAGATAATTAGAAGCAAGCAACAGAAAATGTCAATGATAAGCAAAGGAAAAATAAAAACCATCAGAAAATGAAACCAAAGCATTTGGCGTTTGTGGGACAACCTGGAAAAAACTGGCCTTAACTGGCTATGTATGAGCTTTTCCAGAGACCTGGCATTCGTGAACTAGTTTCAAGTGCATACTAGTGTATATTTTCCTTTCCAAATAAGCCCAGCTAGCTACCATTACTTTTCTTGTCCCCTAAAAAGTCTATCCAATGAATTCAAGGGAAAGGAGAGATAAGCTGGATATTCAAATACCACCCTGTCTCCAGTGCGGAAGGAAGCTCATTTCTGATTGTATTATCCTGTGATCCTTCAATGTCTTGATTTACTTAATTAAACCCTAGTACGTTCTTTTCCTATGAAGAGTATAAAGTGCTGGTTCTAGATTCTTGTAACATGCTGGCAATTCATCAGCTTGGTTCAAGAACTCAGTTTGCCCACTGAATGAATGTATTCTGGGTGTTTTATATTTTCCTTCTCTCTTTTTTTTTGCTTTTGCAATTTTAGACCCATATATATCTACTATAAATCATAGAACTATTTTAAAGAGTTTAAAAGTTAATATTACTATAACTAAAGATTTTTCTAATTGAATTAAAGAAATGCAATAGTAATAACCACATGTAGTTTATAGTTTATAAGCAATTGCATGAACATTTTTCCCATTTAAATGACATTGAAGTGATTTGTTTTTCACAATTGTGGTGTTACAAGACGTGATTGTGAAAAAATTCTCTAAATTGCAGCACTACTCTGAGCTTAGGGCTTTTCCTCTATAAAATGTGGATAATAATAAAGCTTATCTCAGTGTCATTTTAAGGTTCACATAAATATTAAATAAAATAGCACATGTAAAAGATTTAGCACAATACGAAATACATGAAAAGCACTAGCTATGTTAGCCACCACAATTTATTGTAACTAAAAGCAGCAAAAAATACTTCATAAAATATATAAGGCACTTCACAAATGTTAATCATAGTTAATTTATTTAATTTAAAATGAATCTGAACTTGCCCTGAATTATAACTAATTTATGGCCTACATGTCAATTTCAGAGGTGAAAATATCTTGAAATTTCATTATATAATGAATTATTTCTTTCCATTTGTATTCCTATTGATTATCCCATTTTAATTACTTATAGGCAAAGAATCCAGTATCTAAAAATACAACAATTATCAGCTTAGCAGTAGACAAACCACAGCAATGAGGAGCCTGTTTGATGTGGTTTTTACTATAGCTCTTCTAATACATACATTGGTACATTTACTATTTCTTTAAAAAATTCATTTATTTAAAAATGTTAACACAACTTCATTATAATTTTGTTTCAGGAAAATCATACCACCCTGTCTCCAGTGCGGAAGGAAGCTCATTTCTGATTGTATTATCCTGTGATCCTTCAATGTCTTGATTTACTTAATTAAACCCTATCGTTCTTTTCCTATGAAGAGTATAAAGTGCTGGTTCTAGATTCTTGTAACATGCTGGCAATTCATCAGCTTGGTTCAAGAACTCAGTTTGCCCACTGAATGAATGTATTCTGGGTGTTTTATATTTTCCTTCTCTCTTTTTTTGCTTTTGCAATTTTAGACCCATATATATCTACTATAAATCATAGAACTATTTTAAAGAGTTTAAAAGTTAATATTACTATAACTAAAGATTTTTCTAATTGAATTAAAGAAATGCAATAGTAATAACCACATGTAGTTTATAGTTTATAAGCAATTGCATGAACATTTTTCCCATTTAAATGACATTGAAGTGATTTGTTTTTCACAATTGTGGTGTTACAAGACGTGATTGTGAAAAAATTCTCTAAATTGCAGCACTACTCTGAGCTTAGGGCTTTTCCTCTATAAAATGTGGATAATAATAAAGCTTATCTCAGTGTCATTTTAAGGTTCACATAAATATTAAATAAAATAGCACATGTAAAAGATTTAGCACAATACGAAATACATGAAAAGCACTAGCTATGTTAGCCACCACAATTTATTGTAACTAAAAGCAGCAAAAAATACTTCATAAAATATATAAGGCACTTCACAAATGTTAATCATAGTTAATTTATTTAATTTAAAATGAATCTGAACTTGCCCTGAATTATAACTAATTTATGGCCTACATGTCAATTTCAGAGGTGAAAATATCTTGAAATTTCATTATATAATGAATTATTTCTTTCCATTTGTATTCCTATTGATTATCCCATTTTAATTACTTATAGGCAAAGAATCCAGTATCTAAAAATACAACAATTATCAGCTTAGCAGTAGACAAACCACAGCAATGAGGAGCCTGTTTGATGTGGTTTTTACTATAGCTCTTCTAATACATACATTGGTACATTTACTATTTCTTTAAAAAATTCATTTATTTAAAAAATGTTAACACAACTTCATTATAATTTTGTTTCAGGAAAATCATATATTCAGAAAAAACTTCATTGGAATAAAGTAAAATGAAAATAAATGACCATATTTAATTTTTTTATTGAAACATAAAATTAAAAACCTGAAAGTAGTGCCATAATAGCCAGGCAATTTTTATGCACCGGTACTTTTATTAATTTCCTTTTAACATTGTGCTTTTATCAATAAGAACAGATACACAGACTTGTCTAGGAAAACATTTACTAATGATTTACAGAATATATGCCACATATAATCACTAATGAAGTTCTTTAGAGTATCAATATTTCATACATGTGAAACTTGTCAATATGTATTTATGACTGCAAATAATAAATGCAATGTTAATTTAATAGGAGAAGTGACTTTCTGGTTACTTACCCAGAATGAACAGGACTTGACACAAGATTGACATTGTCCAAGGTATCTGCAGCCCAGCTGTAATGTCTAAGAGAATCTGAGTCAAATTCTCTTGTGAATGTCAGATGCTGAAAAATAAAACAATATATTATGTCAACCACTCATCCAAGACCATGGTTTCTCTTCACTATAAATTATACATGTATGTCTCTATCAGTCTTGATAGTTTAGCATTCAAAATGAGCATTTTTTTATAGTTGCCCCTTAGTATCCCGAGGTGATCAGTTTCAGGACACCCACCTGTGCTTGTGGATAGCAAAATCCGGGGATGCTCAAGTCCCTTATGTAAAATAACTAGGGTCCCAGCAATCCCACTATTAGGCTTATATCCTGATGAAATCAAAACTGAAAGAAGCACCTGTACCCCAATGTTCATTGCAGCTCTCTATACAATAGCCAAAACATGGAAGCAACCTAGATGTCCATCGACGAACGAATGGATCCACAAACTCTGGTACATATATACAATGGAATACTACTCAGCTGTTAAAAGAAATGTAGAAGACTCAGTCCTAATGAAGTGGCTGGCTCTAGAACCTATCATAAAAAGTGAAGTCAGTCAAAAAGAGAAAGACAAATACAGTATACTAACACACATATATGGAATCTAGTAGGACGATCTTGATAGCACACACAGGGGACTCATGGAAAAACAGACAGAGCATAGACATAGGGACATTGTGGGGAAGAAATAGGGAGAGGGAAGCATGGAGGGAGTAACATGGAAACCTATACTGTTATGTGTGGAAAAGATAGCTAGTGTCATAGTGCTAAGGGAATAGGAGTGCTTACAATGGCTTGGGGCGAAGGTCTGATTGAGATTTTCCGTATTTAAACAATTGTGCTTTTATCAATAAGAACAGATACACAGACTTGTCTAGGAAAACATTTACTAATGATTTACAGAATATATGCCACATATAATCACTAATGAAGTTCTTTAGAGTATCAATATTTCATACATGTGAAACTTGTCAATATGTATTTATGACTGCAAATAATAAATGCAATGTTAATTTAATAGGAGAAGTGACTTTCTGGTTACTTACCCAGAATGAACAGGACTTGACACAAGATTGACATTGTCCAAGGTATCTGCAGCCCAGCTGTAATGTCTAAGAGAATCTGAGTCAAATTCTCTTGTGAATGTCAGATGCTGAAAAATAAAACAATATATTATGTCAACCACTCATCCAAGACCATGGTTTCTCTTCACTATAAATTATACATGTATGTCTCTATCAGTCTTGATAGTTTAGCATTCAAAATGAGCATTTTTTATAGTTGCCCTTAGTATCCCGAGGTGATCAGTTTCAGGACACCCACCTGTGCTTGTGGATAGCAAAATCCGGGGATGCTCAAGTCCCTTATGTAAAATAACTAGGGTCCCAGCAATCCCACTATTAGGCTTATATCCTGATGAAATCAAAACTGAAAGAAGCACCTGTACCCCAATGTTCATTGCAGCTCTCTATACAATAGCCAAAACATGGAAGCAACCTAGATGTCCATCGACGAACGAATGGATCCACAAACTCTGGTACATATATACAATGGAATACTACTCAGCTGTTAAAAGAAATGTAGAAGACTCAGTCCTAATGAAGTGGCTGGCTCTAGAACCTATCATAAAAAGTGAAGTCAGTCAAAAAGAGAAAGACAAATACAGTATACTAACACACATATATGGAATCTAGTAGGACGATCTTGATAGCACACACAGGGGACTCATGGAAAAACAGACAGAGCATAGACATAGGGACATTGTGGGGAAGAAATAGGGAGAGGGAAGCATGGAGGGAGTAACATGGAAACCTATACTGTTATGTGTGGAAAAGATAGCTAGTGTCATAGTGCTAAGGGAATAGGAGTGCTTACAATGGCTTGGGGCGAAGGTCTGGAGGGGTGGGATGGGGGGATCTGGGTGGGTGGGGACCATGGATATGCATATGATTGATCTGGGAACATACATGTCTGTGAACAACAAAACTCTGTAAAACCTTTAAAATAAAGAATAATAATAATAATAATAAAAAACTAGGGTCCTTGGCCCTCTGCAACTGAAGGCCTGACTGTATATTCCTCTATAAGTCTACACTGCAGTTTCAAGAATTAAGACAATAAAGTTCATGACAGACTGTATTATTTCAGTCTTTTAAGAAACCATTTCGAGTAATTGGCACAGCCCAAAGGACACCACAGAAGTAATTCGAACCATGATTTTAAGTACTTCAAAAATCTCTAAGGTAATCGGACAATTGTAAATTTCTTTTCTGACTGCAAAATCAAAATCCAAAAAAAATTCAGTCTTGATGACTTCTAATGCTATGTGGGATAGATAAGCCAGCAGCAGCCTAGTGCTGTGCTAAGCACACTGCATGAGCACGGAAGTCATCTGTCTCTGCAGGCAGCAGAGAACCACTGAGGGGCAGACCCGGAGGAGCTGCACTCAAGAGGAGGCCAACTGCAAAAGGATACTCTGACTTTTTGTTGCCATTTTTAACTTGGGGGCATTTGTCAATTACCAGTGCAGACGGAAATTCTGCTAAATTCTGCTAAATAATTCTGGGTGCAGAACAGGAAGCTGAAAAACTAAGCAGAAAATTTCTGAAAGGCATAAAAGAGCTTTGGGGCAGTTTCATGTGAAAATGATTCAGAGTTTGAGATTTAGAAGGGGAAAGGACTCAGAGATCAGACCAAAATTTCAAATATGGACCTGTAAGGGCCAGGGACAGATCAAAGGTTGCCCTGAGGTTTACCAGGGCTGCAAACCAAGCCTCATTTCAGCAAAATCTTGACTGGATTAGAAGACTCAGCCGCCACTCTTATTTGTCTAGCGGAGAGATGGTGAATGCTCTTTGAAGAAATACATCATCACTGGGTATGTCATGTCTACAAACTTGTTTTTAATACATCATGTCCAGCATGCAGTGAAAAACTGCCAAGGATGGCCAGAGCACATCAACAAAAACAGAAAAAGAAACCCAGACACTATACACAGACCCAAAGGTCATTCTATACTTTGAAGAAAGCTTATAAGAACTTTGATTATAGTTATAACAACTCTGGTTAGTATGCTTAAAATAGAAAAGATAGATAAAAGAAAGTTGGATAATTCAACAGAGCAATGGACTATACATAAGAATTAAATGAGTCTTTGTACAGTTCTAAGTATAATGTCAGTTCTTCAGTAGACACAACAGGAAATAGTAAACTGGAAGTATAAATGGAAAAATACAAAATGAAGGGTAGATTTTAAAAAATTATTTTATATTGGACTATAGTTGATACACAAAGCTGTTAGTTTCGGGTATAGAGTTAAGTGATTCGGTTATTGAGCAGAGTTCTCTGTGTTATTAAAAGTAAGTCCTTGTTGGTTATCTATTTGAAATATAGTAGTCTATGTATATCAAGGGCTGATTGTTTAAAAGAATGAAAAATACAGAAAATAGTATGAGATACAGAATGCAGTGAAGGTTTTAACATATGTGTAATTGGACTCTGGGAAGAAGAGAATAAGTTACAGCCTGTGTTTGAAGACAACATGGCTAAGAATATTCCAAATGTGATAAAAGATATCACAGACCACAAACAAAATTAATCTCTACTTCATCCTGCCAAAGAATGTTCTTTCTACTGAAATTTCAGTGAAGCAGCAGTAAAGTGTTGCACACACACACACATGCGGACAAAAAGAATACAAGAATGCAAAATTAGAAAACCAAGGATGGACTGAAAGTCTCTATAAAAGTGATGTGATCCCCATAGTCCACTCACTGATATATCAGTTGCCAAAAAACTCAGCCCCTCTAGCCCTCCCATCATCCTTAGCAGAAATCTAGACGCAGAAGATTAGAAGTTTAGAGGTACCATAGTAAAAATGGAGATTAACTGAACTGATTAACTTATATACCAAATGTCTAGACCCAATCCTCAACCTTTACTGGTCTCCGAGACAGACAGACAGGGATGGAGCCTTGAGGCTGAAAATGGGAAGTCTTATCTGGGATTTTCTAGCAAAATGTCCCAGGCTTGTTCTTTTAGTGGAAGTCACAGATGGCAAGCGCTCTACCATGCAGAGAATACCTCATGAGCTTAGTATTTAGTCATCAAAAGGTACCCCGAGCCACTATCTCTGTAGAGGAGAAGCTGAGGGTGTATGTGGAAGCTCTTTATTTTTAATTCAACTCAATATATCTTGTAAAATGACATGCCTTTTTATTGGTGTGTATAACTTTGATACTAAGAAAACAAATTTTCTAAATTACTATGACTCACAAAGATTAAAGAATAGTCCTGAAATCAAACTGAACAATAATTTGGAGAGCATTTTGTGCAAAATTACTATCTTACCTAGATGTTCGGAAAATACAAAAATGAACAAGGAGCAGCTTTCTGAGCATTCAGTGAGAGAGGACACATCCAGTGGATGGGTGTGTGCTCAAGGGTGTCCATAAGAGTTACAGATCCAGGGTCCTAACCTCCCAAAAGCAACACATCACTTCAGAAAGTCCCCACAATCTTAATGGGTTAACCAAAGATTAGGTGTTCGTTTCAGTCTGGCCTCATTCATCAACGTCACCGTCTTTTAGAAACCTCGACCAACTGACCTCCATGCATAATTGCTTCAGTCATGTCTGACTCTTTCCGACTCCATGGACTGTAGCCTCCCCGGCTCCTCTGCCCCATGGGACTATTCAGTCAAGAACTGGAGTGGGTTGCCATGCCCTCCTCCAGGGGAACTTCCTGACCCAGGGATCAAACCAGCATCTCTTCAATCTCCTGCACTGGCAGGCGGGCTCTTTATCACTAGCACCACTTGGGAAGCCCAGCTGACCTCCAGAGTAGAGTAAAATATTTAATATGAAGTGGTGGTGCTGCTTACTTTATTTTTTTAGCAAACTAAAATTCCTACATTTAGGGCTTAAGGTTACTTTCCGAAGGATTAATCTTTTTCAAATTCTAATAAATAAATAATATCATTCCTCTTTGGTAATTACAGTAAATTATTTACCTCTGGTCCACTTAGAAACATGCACAGGCAACATTAATTATTGAAACAATGAATTATATCACACAAAATGGTATCACCACCATCATGTAATATTTATCAACGTGGGAGTGTGCCAGCCCACGGGAATCCCTCTGACTCCCTTCTAGGTCCCTTACTCTCCCAACTCCTAGGAACTCTGTCATAACACAAATGAACCAATGTACAATGAACACAAAGACTTGTTCAAAACAATGAGCCATATGTGCCCATATCTGTCCCAGTGCTTTTTCCCCTAGAGTTTTACAGAGGCTTATGGGGCAGGCAGAGCAATTTTAATAACCAAAGTAGAGACAAACAAAAGGCTCTTCTCACAATGCGTCCACTGAAATACAAAACAAGGCACTTCATCTAAACCTATGGTTTTTATAGAGATGAGGTAGTAGCTTCATTTCCAAGCTACCTGTCTCTGAATACCTCTTTCTACAGGCTGGGCTTCCTTGGTGGCTCAGATGGTAAAGAATCCGCCTACAATGCAGGGGACCCGGGTTCAGTTTCTGGGTTGGGAAGAGCCCCTGGTGGAGGAAATGGCTACGTTTATTTAAAACAGAAATGTGCCGCTTGAACCACTTATTTTAGTCAACAATATGAATTTCAAAATGTTCTGACACATCACTGCGCAGGGTATCACCATACCAGGAAAAACTCTTCTTCTACTTGGTTACTGATAATAGACATTTAAAACGATAAATAAGGCACGCTATAAATGATGGCTTAAAAAAATGAACGAGAGGGACTTCCCTGGTGTTTAAGTGTTTAAACCTCAGTGTATAAGACCTCGCGTTTCCAATGCAGGGAGTGTAGATTTAGTCCCTGGTTGAGGAACTAAGAAGCCACAGGCCATGTGACATGGAATAAAAAATAAAAACTAGCGAGAGCTCTCAACTTCTCACAGCAAGGAGGGGTGTCCCCAGGGCTTAATGGAAAAGCCACGCTTTAGAGCTGAGTCACAGACTTGGATTTGAAAATTGTCTTTGCCATTTGTGAATCGGGAGCACTTTTTCTCACTTGTAAGTTTTCCATTTTGGAAAGGCAGCTCTATTGTGTCACTGTAGGCCTCACCCTGCCCTTTATATTCACTGTAACCCTGGAAATGTGACGTATTTATCTAAGTGGAAGAGCTAGGAAAGGCAGCTGGGGAGGCTCTGCTCAGATCCAGTTTTCACTCTTGTGGGCCTGAGCTTGGTCACGGAGGGCAGCCATGCTCTCTTCCCCTGAACGACTTCCATAAGGGGCTGTCTGCCCTGGGCCGCTGATGTTGGCCCCGGAGTAGGGGGACTGCCTACTTCAGGGGTTCAGTTACCAAGGCCCACTTGGCTCAGACACTCAGCCAGCCCTCAAGCTGGCCTCCACTAGGAATAAATAAAATACTCTGCCTTTTCCTTTTCTTCCTGAAAGCCTCCTTGGAGATACTTGCTGGTTTTAAGATTCTTAGAGTGTTTAACTTTTCTCAGTCTAAGTTTCCTCATTATCAAATTGATGACTGGGTGATAGGAAGATTAAATGAAAGTATACATGAGAAATCTGGCACCAAGGTCAGTGTTGGCATGGTGTAATTGATGCTACTTTTCAAAGGACTTTTATGTATATGAGCCCATTTGTTAAAATCTGATCATGTGTGGAAAAAGACAATATTCCCATGCTAGCACTGGTCCTTTACAATTATAAACACAGGATGCTCGTATTAAATCAACAGAGCCCATTCAGTTAGAAGAATGTATCTTCTAAATGCCTTAGTCTTATATATTGACTCAAAAATATTTATATTTATATGTTAACAGCAATACTGCAACTTTATCAACTCAATGTTAAAGACTGTCCTCAGCCTTTACATCCATCTGCTGAGTCCTCAGGACTGGAAGGTAATATGACACCATTTTATAGATAAGGAAACTGAGGTGAGGAGAGGGACTTCAGAAAACTGACAACACAAAGTAGCGCACTCCATTAAGGAAAAGTTTCACACCAACTTAAGACCTTTTACAACCCAAGTTTAAAATGATTATGAATAAGCACATCATTTTTCTTCTTGGAAGTGATGTCAAGGATACTGTTAAAATCAAAATGCACATTATTCAATAGAATCCAAAGCCTGACTAATGCTGATCTCATGGTCTTCAGGGGCTTCATACTCTCCAAAAATAGTTTCTCACCAGCCCTATTCATCAGAGGAAAGAGGGGAACAAGTACACACTGGCCTCACCAATGAGGACACACCCAAATGCCCAGGATTGGAAAGAAATGTCCAAGCATGGAAGAAAAGAGCCAGGAGACAAGAAAGCATTTGCATGGAAAAGAAAGAGAAATCCAGTTAACTCCAAAATCAGCTAATTCTCCAGGTTGCAGACTGTCACCCCAGTGTTGGGTGACGCCCGTTAAGGTCTTTTTCTGTCAGCTTGGCTTCCCCTGGCAGAAGGTGATCCCACAGATGAATTGGTGGTCTTGATACTGCTAATGTGAATGGCACTGGATAAAATAACAGGTCGCATGTAAAACCCAGTGCATCAAATCGGAAAATCTGTAAACACAATCTCGTTAAGAAATAGCTGGATGAGGCACGCAGACTGGGAGCCCAGGAGAGCACAAACCTGTCACAAGTCAATACTCAGTACTCGGTGGCCGTGTCGACGGTAAGTTCAGCCTACGGCCACAGGTTGAACAGGGCCAGAGCAGGGGGACCCACGTGGGAGTCAGATCCCCTAGACAGAGACCAGATGACTGAATGTGAGGTGGGCTGCATCACTCCATAGCCCAGTGAGTGACAAATCAGAAACCCTCACCAAGCCTCCATTTCTGCATGAGAGTGTTCCTACTCACTGTGAGAATGCAATGACCCAAGTCGTGTGAAAGTGACTTGAAAATTCTAAAATGCTAGGCAAGCAAAAATATAGATAATAATCTTGAAACTCCCAAATCTTTTATAATTGCAACTATTTCATAAATTTATGTAACACTGCAGTCCCTTTTGTAGCTTTTTAGGATGACATATGTGGGGGTAGCCTGTTGGCGCTTTGGTCGTGACAAATTCTTATCCACACATTGACTCTTCCAGGTGAATATGCTTCGCTCAGGCTGCCATCCTTTGCTTACGAGAGTGGCACTGAGGCCTAAGGGGCAGAAGAATGGATTCAAGCAGCCACCAAACCTTTTATTCTCAGCCGTACCACCAATTTCAATTAATGTGACAACGGGCAAGTAAAACTCTGCTTTCAGCCCCAGTCTCTTTGTCTGTGAAGTGGTAATAATAATAATAGTCTGTACGGTAGGTAACACATGATGTGAGGTGATCCATTTAATAAAATAAATGGCAGGTGTTGCCCTGAGTGTTATAATTATTTTGACCTATGGAGATACTGAATGAAATGGCAAATTGCTGCTGAAATACACAGTAGATATGTTTGGATTTTCACCAGAACTATTTGAAATATTCTTTTAAGAAACGGATAAAGAAGATGTGGCAATATAAAAACTGGAATATTAGTGATAAGTCGGCCACCAAATGAATTCTCCAGGTTGCAGACTGTCACCCCAGTGTTGGGTGGCCCGTTAAGGTCTTTTCTGTCAGCTTGGCTTCCCCTGGCAGAAGGTGATCCCACAGATGAATTGGTGGTCTTGATACTGCTAATGTGAATGGCACTGGATAAAATAACAGGTCGCATGTAAAACCCAGTGCATCAAATCGGAAAATCTGTAAACACAATCTCGTTAAGAAATAGCTGGATGAGGCACGCAGACTGGGAGCCCAGGAGAGCACAAACCTGTCACAAGTCAATACTCAGTACTCGGTGGCCGTGTCGACGGTAAGTTCAGCCTACGGCCACAGGTTGAACAGGGCCAGAGCAGGGGGACCCACGTGGGAGTCAGATCCCCTAGACAGAGACCAGATGACTGAATGTGAGGTGGGCTGCATCACTCCATAGCCCAGTGAGTGACAAATCAGAAACCCTCACCAAGCCTCCATTTCTGCATGAGAGTGTTCCTACTCACTGTGAGAATGCAATGACCCAAGTCGTGTGAAAGTGACTTGAAAATTCTAAAATGCTAGGCAAGCAAAAATATAGATAATAATCTTGAAACTCCCAAATCTTTTATAATTGCAACTATTTCATAAATTTATGTAACACTGCAGTCCCTTTTGTAGCTTTTTAGGATGACATATGTGGGAGTAGCCTGTTGGCGCTTTGGTCGTGACAAATTCTTATCCACACATTGACTCTTCCAGGTGAATATGCTTCGCTCAGGCTGCCATCCTTTGCTTACGAGAGTGGCACTGAGGCCTAAGGGGCAGAAGAATGGATTCAAGCAGCCACCAAACCTTTTATTCTCAGCCGTACCACCAATTTCAATTAATGTGACAACGGGCAAGTAAAACTCTGCTTTCAGCCCCAGTCTCTTTGTCTGTGAAGTGGTAATAATAATAATAGTCTGTACGGTAGGTAACACATGATGTGAGGTGATCCATTTAATAAAATAAATGGCAGGTGTTGCCCTGAGTGTTATAATTATTTTGACCTATGGAGATACTGAATGAAATGGCAAATTGCTGCTGAAATACACAGTAGATATGTTTGGATTTTCACCAGAACTATTTGAAATATTCTTTTAAGAAACGGATAAAGAAGATGTGGCAATATAAAAACTGGAATATTACTCAGTCATGAAAAGGAACAAAGTTGTGCCATTCACAGAGATAGGGAGGGATCTAGAAACTGTCATACCAAATAAGGTGAACCAGAAAAAGAAAAGCACATATTGTGTATTAATGTATATACTGGGAATCTAGAAAAATGGTACAGACGATCTTATTTTGCAAAATAGAAATAGAGACACTGAAGTAGAGAACAAATGAATAGATACCAAGTGGGAAAATGACATGATTGGGATGACCTGGGAGACTGGAATTGACATGTATACATTACTATGTTTAAAACAGATCACTAATGAGAACCTACTGCATAGCACAGGGAACTACTCAGTGCTCTGTGGTGACCTAAGTGAGAAGGAACTCCAGAAGAGAGAGAATATATGTATGAAAAAAAAGAGAGAGAGAGAGAAAGGGATTCCATCTTAAAACAAGTCTAATTTATAATAACAAAGGCTAGAATGGTTACCATAGGCCGAGAGGGGTGGGGTGGAAGAAGAGATAATGATCAAAGGGAAGAAACTTTCAATTATAAGATGAATAAATCCTGGAAACATGAAGCACACAATGGACTGCAATGAATAAAAGTGTATTATACAGGGTTTCCCTGGTGGTCCAGTGGATAAAGAGGCCTCCTTGCAGTGCAATGGGCGCCCGTTCGATCCCTGGCCTGGGAGGATCCTACGTGCCGTGGAGCGGCTGGACCAGTGTGTCCAATTACAAGCCAGCACTCTGAAGCGCATGTGCCCAGAGCCAGTGCTCTGCAGCGAGAGGCCACTGCAATGGAAGGCCCATACAGGCCAAAGAACAAAGATGTATGAAAATAAATAAATAAAAAACCAATAAAAGAGGTCAAAAAGTTTTAAAAAATGTATCATACACTTAAAATTTGCTAAGAGAGTAGATCTCCAATGTTCTCACCACACAACAAAACATATTCATTCTGGGAGGTGATGGATGTGTTAGTTTACTTGACCATGGACATCATTTCACAATGTAGACATATTTCAAGACACCATGTACATCTTATAAATGGATTCCATAAAAGAAAAGCTGATTCAAGCAGCATAATGAAACAAAAATTAAGAGCTTACTAAACCAGGTCTTTTCTTAAAAATCAACTCTTATTACCCATTTCAGACCAGAATACAAACAAAGTGAAATTGGGTTCTAGGGATCAGTACATCAGATTGATTTCAAGAAAATTTGGCAACCAACAAGAGTAAGTGAGTCAAGATGAGCACAGAGCACATCAACATCTGGCTCAAGATGTCTAAACGAAGGGTACTACCTTAAGTTAAAATACCAAACTCTCTGCCTTAAAAAGAATACCTGTAATCTTGCTGACCAATCTGTGAGAGGTGTTGAGTGGATCACCTGAGTAATGCTGGCAAAGCGATTTGAAGAGGAAAAAGCAGCATATTAAATGCCACTAGTCAAAGGTGCTTATTTTCCAACGACTATCTCTAGCAAATCTTTAATTCCAGGCTGGTGACCTTCTGCTACCAGGTACATTTCTGAGAGCCCTTTAGAAATTAGCTTAAAGGAAAGAAATAGCAAAGTTAATCTGCTGATGAGGAGGGAAGGGGCACCATAGAATTGCAAGGACAGCAGGAAACATTAACATAAGCAGCCTTTGGGGTTGGGCATTTTTTTCCTTTTCTATGACTGAGATCATGGAAAGGGCGTAGGTTTTGAAAAAATAAACATGAGTTTCTCCCAAAGAACTCTCCAATTTGCACATTCTTTGCTAATATAGCAAGTTGCACACAGCACAATGTATAGCTGAGTATCCATGAGATCGTCCTTAGCCTCCCAGGAGACCAAGTCAACACAAAGGATCTGGAATCCTAGGCTAGGTGGACGGTGTGACAGCCGTCTCCAGGTACCGGGAAGTTATCAGGAGGCCTCTAGCACTGACTCCAGAATGATCTCCAGTGACCCAACAGCCAGTTCGCACACTGGTAACAGTTACACCTTCTAAACTGGTCACCACTGGAAGCCCTACTACTAGTCCCCTTGGGCATAAAGCTCATGGCAAATCTGTTTTGAAGAAGGAAGTCTGCAAGATGAAAGCAATCTAATCAGAGAGGGACAGGAACCTGCAGCAGCCCTATTTTTCTCTTCCTGTGGATGGATGGTTACAATCTCAGATATTCAGATGACACCACCTTTATGGCAGAAAGTGGAGACGAACTAGAGCCTCTTGATGGAGGTGAAAGAGGAGAGTGTAAAAGCTGGCTTAAAACTCAACATTCAGAGGGTGAGGCTGGGGGCTGGAAAAGTCAGCGCTAGAATAAGAGTCTGAGTGGCTGCCGTGGCTCTGGCTGCCGGGGCCGTGCATGTCTGACCCTGAGCACAGGCAGCGGGGAGGTACCTTGGTTTTCTGCCAAGAATTGACCACGTCGAAGTGAAAGGAATCCATCTGTGCAGACCACTGTCTGTGGAACCTTTGAAGACAGTAGAATAGCGTTCAATTCTGCAGGGAGCGCCTGTGGATGGAGCTATGCTGGAGGATGTTTTGCAAAGGCAAGAAGCGCCACAGCAGAAATCAAATCTGAAAGAAGCACCTGTACCCCAATGTTCACTGCAGCTCTCTATACAATAGCTAGAACATGGAAGCAACCTAGATGCCCATCGACAAAAGAATGGATCCAAAAGCTCTGGTACATATACACAATGGAATACTACACAGCTGTAAAGAGAAATGCAGAAGAATCAGCGCTAATGAGGTGGCTGGATCTAGAACGTATCATCAAAAGTGAAGTCAGTCAGAAAGAGAAGGACAAATACAATATATTAACACATATACATGGAATCTAGCAGGATGGTGATGATGGCACACGCAGTGAAGCGACGGAAAGACAGACATGGACAGTGGACATATGGACATTGTGGGGGAGGAACAGAGGGTGGGAGGCGTAAAGGAAGTAGCATGAAGGCCTGCACTATCATAAGTGAAGAAAATAGCTCTAGTCATTGCTCTGTGAGAAAAGGGGATCCTTCAGGGGTGCTGTGTGATGGTTGGGAGGGGTGGGAAGGGGGGATATACATATGACTAATCTGGTAACATACATATCTATCTGTAAACAACAAAACTCTGTAAAAGTTAAAAGCAAAATAAAGGTTTAAAAAAAAAAAAAAAAAGAAGTGCCACAGCAGCAGCAGCTCCCAGAGCAGCAAGATCAGCACCAAGAGCAAGTCTGTGGACTCCACAGACTCCTTGGGGGGCTCTCACGGTCCAGCATGGTGGCCAGCCTCGACACTGATCTCACCAAGAGCTCAGGACAAAGCAACAATTCAGATACCTGTGCAGAATTCCGAATGAAATACGTGGGTGCCATTGAGAAGCTGAAACTCTCTGGGGAAGAGTCTCGAAGGGCCACTGGACCTGATAAATTACACAGATGTCACCCAGCAAGATGGAATGCTGCCTTTTGTTCCTCTGGAGGAAGAATTTATTAGGGGCGTTTCCAAGTATGGTATAAAAGTATCCACATCAGATCAGTATGCCATTCTGCACTGGCACGCCCTGTACTTAATCATCCAGATGGTCTCTTATGACAATGGTCTGGGAGCAGGAAAGAGCCTCCTGGCGCTGAAGACCATGGACGGGAACAGCAAGGAAAACAGCCTGTGGGTTTACCAGTGCCTGGAACAAGCACAGGCAATCTGCAAAGTTTTATCCACGGCTTATGGCTCGGTGTTGACGCCTGAGAAGCCTTGAATTCTGCCATCAAGGGGAAGTCAGCTTCGTGTGCTCTGTTTTCTCAATAGTTCTGTTTTCAATCTGCAGTGTTGAACTATTAGGGAAATACCAGTGATCCCTTGCTCTCAATTTCATGAAGAAAATGCAATGTACAAAATATCAGTCACTTTTTTTTTTATTATTATTAAACTGTGTCTTAACAGTGAAAAAAAAAAAGAACTCAACATTCAGAACACGGAGATCATGGCATCCAGTCTCATCACTTTATGGCAAATAGATAGAGAAAAAGTGGAAACAGTGACAGGCTTTATTTTCTTGGGCTCTAAAATCACTGTGGATGGTGACTGCAGCCATGAAATTATACTCGCTCCTTGGAAGACAAACCTAGACAGCATATTAAAAAGCAGAGACATCACTTTGCCCACAAAGGTCTGTATAGTCAAAGCTATGGTTTTTCCAATAGTCATGTACAGATGTGACAGCTGGACCATAAATAAGGGTGAGCACTGAAGAACTGATGCTTTTGAGTTGTGGTGTTGGAGAAGACTTTTGCCAGTCCCATGGACGGCAAGGAGATCAAACCAAACAATCCTAAAGGAAATCAACCCTGAATATTCATTGGAAGGATTGATACTGAAGCTGAAGCTCCAATACTTTGGCCACTCGATTCAAAAAGTGGACTCGCTGGAAAAGAACTGATGCTGAGAAAGACTGAGGGCAAGAGGAGAAGCGGGCAACAGAGGATGAGATGGTTGGAGGACATCAACTCAATGTACATGAGTCTGAGCAAACTCCAGGAGACAGTGAAGGACGGGGAAGCCTGGGGTGCTGCAGCACATGGGGTTGCAAAGAGTTGGGCAGGACTTAGTGAACAACAATAACAGCAGATGCACAGCATCTATGTCAACAGAACTGAAAGGCAATGGAAGGTCCTCATTCCTTAGAGATCAACTGGAAAGAACGCTTTTTTTTTTTTTTTGGCTATGCCATGCAGCTTGTAGGATCTTACTTTCCTGACTAGGCATCAAACCTGGGCTCCCAGCAGTGAAAGCAGAGAGTTCTAACTGCTGGATTGCCAGGGAGTTCCCTCATTTTCTTTCTTTATTAGATTTGTTTATTTATTTAAAATTAGATTTCTTCCTAGAGAAAAAGCACAAATTAATAGAATCTCAAGGTTGAACTGCACTTTGAGATGGTAGAAGACTTTCTATGCAGCCCTTGATAGGTCAGCCAGATTTGGCCATCACCAGGAGCCAGGGTATTAGTGAGGACAGAAGCCCAAATTAAGCTGGTTTAAGATACCCCAGAGGGTGGGGTCAGACTGAGATTAATGTACTGGTTTATATAGGGGGAAAGTCTGGATGGTGTAACTTCAGGCATGACTGGATCCAGCTACGGCTCAAAAGATGGTAGGACTCATTCATCTTCATGCTCCATCCCCAGCCTCCTCCGGGTTTATATCACATTTTCAGTTTAGCAATCCCGAGGGCTGGACGAAGTCTCACAAGGCTGGCTGAGATTTTGTATTTTTGTCTAACGTAATCATAATCCAGGATAAGGAATCCTCCAAATGGCCCGATTTGCTTCCCTGTGGCAAAAAACCTCCTCCGGGTTTAATATCCCCCATTCTTTAGAATCCATGGATAGAAGACTTTTGCCAGTCCCATGGACGGCAAGGAGATCAAACCAAACAATCCTAAAGGAAATCAACCCTGAATATTCATTGGAAGGATTGATACTGAAGCTGAAGCTCCAATACTTTGGCCACTCGATTCAAAAAGTGGACTCGCTGGAAAAGAACTGATGCTGAGAAAGACTGAGGGCAAGAGGAGAAGCGGGCAACAGAGGATGAGATGGTTGGAGGACATCAACTCAATGTACATGAGTCTGAGCAAACTCCAGGAGACAGTGAAGGACGGGGAAGCCTGGGGTGCTGCAGCACATGGGGTTGCAAAGAGTTGGGCAGGACTTAGTGAACAACAATAACAGCAGATGCACAGCATCTATGTCAACAGAACTGAAAGGCAATGGAAGGTCCTCATTCCTTAGAGATCAACTGGAAAGAACGCTTTTTTTTTTTTTTTGGCTATGCCATGCAGCTTGTAGGATCTTACTTTCCTGACTAGGCATCAAACCTGGGCTCCCAGCAGTGAAAGCAGAGAGTTCTAACTGCTGGATTGCCAGGGAGTTCCCTCATTTTCTTTCTTTATTAGATTTGTTTATTTATTTAAAATTAGATTTCTTCCTAGAGAAAAAGCACAAATTAATAGAATCTCAAGGTTGAACTGCACTTTGAGATGGTAGAAGACTTTCTATGCAGCCCTTGATAGGTCAGCCAGATTTGGCCATCACCAGGAGCCAGGGTATTAGTGAGGACAGAAGCCCAAATTAAGCTGGTTTAAGATACCCCAGAGGGTGGGGTCAGACTGAGATTAATGTACTGGTTTATATAGGGGGAAAGTCTGGATGGTGTAACTTCAGGCATGACTGGATCCAGCTACGGCTCAAAAGATGGTAGGACTCATTCATCTTCATGCTCCATCCCCAGCCTCCTCCGGGTTTATATCACATTTTCAGTTTAGCAATCCCGAGGGCTGGACGAAGTCTCACAAGGCTGGCTGAGATTTTGTATTTTTGTCTAACGTAATCATAATCCAGGATAAGGAATCCTCCAAATGGCCCGATTTGCTTCCCTGTGGCTAAGATGGTAAAGAATCTGCCTGCAGCTCAGGAGACCTGGGTTCAACCCCTGGGTTAGGAAGATCCCTGGTGAAGGAACTGCCAACCCACTCCGATATTCTTGCCTGAGAAATACCATGGATAGAGGAACCTGGTGGACTACAGTCCATAAGGTCACAAAGAGTCGGACACGATTGAAGCATCTTAGCGTGCAGCACACACAGAAAAGGGTGGGTGTAGGGATTTGAGCACCAGATTCTGTCACTGCCACCTAAAGAAAGCGGGCTGAGAATTCCTAAGTGCTTTCTGCTCTTCTTCCATCTTTGAATAACTATCAGAAATCATACTGATTTAAGTGTTTCTCTCCATAGAACACATACCAACAACTTCTAGGTTCATCCAAAGGAAGTATAATTAAGGCTGCACAATATTTTAAGACCACTATCACACCTTCTACTTCATATCTATGTAAAGGTCAACCATTTCCATTTCTTTAATGATGCTTTCTATGCCTTAGTATAATCATTTTCTCCATAATTTTCATAACGAGTTGCCAAATATAAACTGGAAATGTTGTCAGTTCCTTTTAAAGCATGTTCAATAAGAACTTATTATTAGAAGTAGAAACAAGCGTAATAAAAAACATGTGTCTAAATATAATCTTTCATGGCAAAAATAATGAATACAGAGGATGGCACCACACTGCTATTGAGAATACTACCAAGTCTGAGATCATGGAGGGCAGAGTGTAAGGGTCTTGGCTGACTCCCTCCCCACGAGGAGCAATGCAGACCGTGAGTAGAGTAGCGTTAAGTATGTACGTGTAACTGAGTTACTCTGCTGTACAGAAGAAAGTAACACAACACTAGATCAACTAGATTTCAATAAAACTATTTTTTTTTTAAAAAGGAGGCAACCAGACTGAGATTAATGTACTGGTTTATATAGGGGGAAAGTCTGGATGGTGTAACTTCAGGCATGACTGGATCCAGCTACGGCTCAAAAGATGGTAGGACTCATTCATCTTCATGCTCCATCCCCAGCCTCCTCCGGGTTTATATCACATTTTCAGTTTAGCAATCCCGAGGGCTGGACGAAGTCTCACAAGGCTGGCTGAGATTTTGTATTTTTGTCTAACGTAATCATAATCCAGGATAAGGAATCCTCCAAATGGCCCGATTTGCTTCCCTGTGGCTAAGATGGTAAAGAATCTGCCTGCAGCTCAGGAGACCTGGGTTCAACCCCTGGGTTAGGAAGATCCCTGGTGAAGGAACTGCCAACCCACTCCGATATTCTTGCCTGAGAAATACCATGGATAGAGGAACCTGGTGGACTACAGTCCATAAGGTCACAAAGAGTCGGACACGATTGAAGCATCTTAGCGTGCAGCACACACAGAAAAGGGTGGGTGTAGGGATTTGAGCACCAGATTCTGTCACTGCCACCTAAAGAAAGCGGGCTGAGAATTCCTAAGTGCTTTCTGCTCTTCTTCCATCTTTGAATAACTATCAGAAATCATACTGATTTAAGTGTTTCTCTCCATAGAACACATACCAACAACTTCTAGGTTCATCCAAAGGAAGTATAATTAAGGCTGCACAATATTTTAAGACCACTATCACACCTTCTACTTCATATCTATGTAAAGGTCAACCATTTCCATTTCTTTAATGATGCTTTCTATGCCTTAGTATAATCATTTTCTCCATAATTTTCATAACGAGTTGCCAAATATAAACTGGAAATGTTGTCAGTTCCTTTTAAAGCATGTTCAATAAGAACTTATTATTAGAAGTAGAAACAAGCGTAATAAAAAACATGTGTCTAAATATAATCTTTCATGGCAAAAATAATGAATACAGAGGATGGCACCACACTGCTATTGAGAATACTACCAAGTCTGAGATCATGGAGGGCAGAGTGTAAGGGTCTTGGCTGACTCCCTCCCCACGAGGAGCAATGCAGACCGTGAGTAGAGTAGCGTTAAGTATGTACGTGTAACTGAGTTACTCTGCTGTACAGAAGAAAGTAACACAACACTAGATCAACTAGATTTCAATAAAACTATTTTTTTTTTTTTAAAAAAAGGAGGCAACCTAAGGCCATATGGCTAGTGACTCTACCATTTATCAGCTGTGTCCCCTGAAGTTAGTTACTTCAGCTGCCTGTGCCTCAGTTTCTTCATCTTTTAAAAATTTCATTATTTTATTTTTAATTTTTAGTTGATTTTTATTGGGCTATAGTTTCTTTACAATGTTGTGCTAGTTTCTGCTGTACAGCCAAGTGAATGAGTTATATGCTTACATATATCCCTTCTTTTCTGGATTTTCTTTCTATTTAGTCACCACTACATGTGACTCTTGATTGCAAAGTAAAGGGAATGTAAAGGAATATGTAACTCCTGGGTAGCCCCGTATCACAGCACAAAAGAGTCCACTCTTGATATCCATCAGGGATGGCGTGGCTTATGGGCCAATCATGACTAAGGCCCAGCAGGGGATGGGGATGGCTTCCTTCTTCAACCCTGCTTCCCAACTCTGGCCTCCACACCTGCCCTCAAGCTGCTCTGGTTTTTAGGCATGTGGGGGTGGCGGCAGGCCTGTGCTAACCATCCTGGGTCTCAACTCTACTCAACTGTGGTTAATATGCAAACTGATTAAACAGCAGCAGGATAATAGAGGCAACTGTGCTTTGTATGGGTGAGCTCTACTGTTGTTAAAAAAAATTCACAGTGAGTTAATTTTTATTCATTTTTCACCTTTACTTGTCAAAGCAGCTTTAACTGGGCAAGGACAGGGCAGCTTTAAATTGGACATTAGGTCATAGATCAATGCTTTAGGAATTCTAAATATTTAAGATTGCTTGCACGCTTTCAGACAGAATCAATACAGTGGAGAAACTCCAATTTGAACTTTTACACATGCAGGCTTTGAGACATGGTTGACATAAACTAAT
The DNA here is from genome assembly GCA_022376925.1 of Tragulus kanchil. Classification (NCBI taxonomy): domain Eukaryota; kingdom Metazoa; phylum Chordata; class Mammalia; order Artiodactyla; family Tragulidae; genus Tragulus; species Tragulus kanchil. Next base: position 90,345,856 of record JAIOJX010000005.1, on the reverse strand, counting down.
AATTTTTTGTCACTTAATTCGAACATAAAGTATTTGGTTACACTTCTGAAGTAAATGCTTCTCACAAGTCATGCCCAGTGTAACTAGACTCTTTTTCTTAAAGTCTTGCTTTTGAGGAATTAGTTTTTTCTTTCTCTTTTATAATAAGTGAGGCACTAGGGACTAAACAGATTACCTCTTTCAGAATTTGTTCTCCCATTTCCGCCAAATTTTTATTTTATACAAATAAAAAAGTTGAAAAAGCTAAGGAACACTCATAGACACTCAACCTAGATTCATCAGTTAGCATTTTGCCATATTTGATTTTCTTCTCTCTCTCCATGAATACACACTTTGGGCTGAACCTTCTGAAAATAAATAGCTGACTTAAAGGTTACTTCATTCTTGCAACCTTTAGCATGCAAAATCCTGAAAGAGAGATACTCCCCTGTACAGCTCCAATACTATTATCATTGCTAAGAAAATTATAATTCCTGACAGTAATTTCCTAACAGTATATCCTATATCTTTTCAAATGCTCCCAACTGTCCCTGAAATGTCTTTATGCTATTCATATCTTTTTTCCAAGTCTCCAGTAAATTCTTCTTACAGTTATGTGGTATGTTCATTAAACATGCTAGTTTCATATGAAATGCCTGTCAACTATGGATTCTCTGTGGCTATTAAAGAAAGCAACTATCTGCTTCTGTAGATATCAACTTAATATTTATTTGTAAAAATTTCAAGGTATCCTAAGGTCTCCTTCCTTCTGACTGATCTACGGGGGGGGTCTGTGACGTCCACAGAGGCGTTGTTGAAACTGGAGCAGCAACAAACTATACAAAAGGACACCAGTTTGACCTCAAGAGTTCTCTCTGGCTTTCATTTCTTTTCACAGATCCTTCCTTCTGAATAAAAGCTGCCCCACACTTCTACCTGATTATGTAGGCTTGGTTGTAGCTCACAGGTGGTGGTGTGAGAACCCTCAGAAGCCTGGTTGTAGGCCTGTAGCATTTCAAACATTTGTATTCTACTTTAAGGTTGACGGGCAGAAACTGAGCTTGTATAACTATGGTGGTGAACGTGATAGTCATGGTGGAGGTCAAGATGCTGGGGACAGGGTCATGGCGGTGGTAGAGGTGACGATGGTGAGGTCATGGCGATAATGGTACTGGTGGCCCCCATTTCAGGTCCTTGCCCCCAAATAAGCATACATTCAGAAATACAAACCACGATTAGGTTCAGTGGAGCATCTGCTATTCCATTACAGAATGAGGCACATGTGTTATATAACAGCAAAGTTGTTCAAGGCCTCCCCTTTCACCTGCAACTTTGTAAGTCTGATGGGGCTCCCTTAGAACATAGAACATTAAAGCTATGTCTACACTCAGAAGTGTTATCAACATACCCATTAACATTTCACTTCAGTTGGGCACACAGAGATCAACATCACCCAACTAGGAGAATGACCACAGCCAACCAAGCATAGTATTCTTCAGAGAAGCTGAACCAATACATAGGCTATACTTTGTACATGAGAGCTGAGCTTCATTTTTTGAGACAAGTACCTTCTCTGGTACTAACGCCCACTTAAACCATGGCATGCACCTATAATCATTCCACAAACAGTGCTTTGTTTGACTGCCACATGCAAAGTTCTTGAGAGTATAAAAAGATAAATGTCTTTATGCTATTCATATCTTTTTTCCAAGTCTCCAGTAAATTCTTCTTACAGTTATGTGGTATGTTCATTAAACATGCTAGTTTCATATGAAATGCCTGTCAACTATGGATTCTCTGTGGCTATTAAAGAAAGCAACTATCTGCTTCTGTAGATATCAACTTAATATTTATTTGTAAAAATTTCAAGGTATCCTAAGGTCTCCTTCCTTCTGACTGATCTACGGGGGGGGTCTGTGACGTCCACAGAGGCGTTGTTGAAACTGGAGCAGCAACAAACTATACAAAAGGACACCAGTTTGACCTCAAGAGTTCTCTCTGGCTTTCATTTCTTTTCACAGATCCTTCCTTCTGAATAAAAGCTGCCCCACACTTCTACCTGATTATGTAGGCTTGGTTGTAGCTCACAGGTGGTGGTGTGAGAACCCTCAGAAGCCTGGTTGTAGGCCTGTAGCATTTCAAACATTTGTATTCTACTTTAAGGTTGACGGGCAGAAACTGAGCTTGTATAACTATGGTGGTGAACGTGATAGTCATGGTGGAGGTCAAGATGCTGGGGACAGGGTCATGGCGGTGGTAGAGGTGACGATGGTGAGGTCATGGCGATAATGGTACTGGTGGCCCCCATTTCAGGTCCTTGCCCCCAAATAAGCATACATTCAGAAATACAAACCACGATTAGGTTCAGTGGAGCATCTGCTATTCCATTACAGAATGAGGCACATGTGTTATATAACAGCAAAGTTGTTCAAGGCCTCCCCTTTCACCTGCAACTTTGTAAGTCTGATGGGGCTCCCTTAGAACATAGAACATTAAAGCTATGTCTACACTCAGAAGTGTTATCAACATACCCATTAACATTTCACTTCAGTTGGGCACACAGAGATCAACATCACCCAACTAGGAGAATGACCACAGCCAACCAAGCATAGTATTCTTCAGAGAAGCTGAACCAATACATAGGCTATACTTTGTACATGAGAGCTGAGCTTCATTTTTTGAGACAAGTACCTTCTCTGGTACTAACGCCCACTTAAACCATGGCATGCACCTATAATCATTCCACAAACAGTGCTTTGTTTGACTGAACACAGAATAGCCACTGTGGTCACCATTTAAGGCCTGCTCGCTAAGAAAGTTCTTGAGAGTATAAGTATTAAAATATGTACTGTAGGGTCCCCCTGGTGGCTCAGTGGTAAAGAATCTGCCTGCTAATGCAGGAGACATGGGTTCGATCCTTGAGCTGGTAAGATCCACATGCTATGGAGCAACTAAGCCTGTGTGCCACAACTACTGAAGCTGCTGTGATGAGAAGTCCACACACTACACAGGAAGTAGCCCTCACTCACTGAAACCAGAGAAAAGCTCTTGTAACAATGAAAACCCAGAACAACCAAAAAAGAAATTTAAAAATTTTTAAAAGCTTTAATATATGTACTGTGGTCCTTGTGAAGTACAATGGACATCTGTGTGACTGGAAATCAGACAAGTGGGAACTCCCAAGGTGTGACTACCTGTGGTTTGATCTCTAACTTGGTGATGGTGTTTATCACTTACTCATCTGCCTCAATTTACCTTTATTATGTAGTGAATCAGTGAGTCCAGCATAATTTCACCACATACATTGTTAAATATAATAGACCACTTTCAAAATTAGTTTTATGGTCCAAACAGTTTCATCATCACCAGCTTATGACTGTGCACATTTAAAACCAGGTATTGTACATATCTGGACTAATGACCCATCTTCAGCCCATACACACCAGGATTCTGTTACTAGGGCTTCCTATAATCAACCAGTGTCTATTGTTAGATAGATACAGTTATTGGAAAGTTATTGGAAAGAAGACATTGCGTAAACACCAAGTGAACCTAACAGAGATTCTAGTAGAAAGCAAAATACCAGCACATCTTGAGGATACCCATCCCAGGCAGCTTGGGATCTAAGGGACCAACCTAACTTTTGACTTGCTAAAGACAATTTCAGCAAATGCCAACACTTATATACTGTTTTTCAAGCAAAATCAGTCATGCGGATAATGTTAGCAAATTTATCAACAAATTATTATTAACTCTCTTTTTTTAAAAACTGAAAGACTTGACTAAGAAATGAGAAAGCTAACCATGTCTTTCCTAGGACTTCTCTAAATTCTTCTCTGTGGGATTTGAGACTGATCCACAAAAGAGAGGGATATTTTGATTTATGATACAACAGATTTTTTTTTCTTTTCTTTTTTTTTGGCCACACGCTGTGACGTGTAGGATCCTGGCTTCCCAACCAGGGAGAGAACCTGGGCCCCCTCAGTGGAGGCACGGAGTCTCAACCACTGAACCTGCCAGGGAAATCCCTGACTTTTTCTTTAACTGGAAGTATAGGAAGACTCACAAATGCAAAATCAAACTTGCAGAAGTAGAGTTTCTATCATGCAACAAAGACTGTGATTAAATAACAAAAGCTTAACAAGTAAAGAAGGTTTGGAAAAGAACCTACCTGCTCTTTGGATGGCACCAGGAGCTCCTCGATCATCATGCTGTCCCGTGCGTAGGAGCTTCTGTTCAAGGTGTAAGACCTATCCGAACTGAAGGAGCGGAGGCTGTTGTAGTTATAGTTAACCATTCAAGAGTGGGAGATGACGATGAGATGGATAAAAGAATATTAATGCAGCTTCCTGTTCAAGAATCAGTGAGTCCAGCATAATTTCACCACATACATTGTTAAATATAATAGACCACTTTCAAAATTAGTTTTATGGTCCAAACAGTTTCATCATCACCAGCTTATGACTGTGCACATTTAAAACCAGGTATTGTACATATCTGGACTAATGACCCATCTTCAGCCCATACACACCAGGATTCTGTTACTAGGGCTTCCTATAATCAACCAGTGTCTATTGTTAGATAGATACAGTTATTGGAAAGTTATTGGAAAGAAGACATTGCGTAAACACCAAGTGAACCTAACAGAGATTCTAGTAGAAAGCAAAATACCAGCACATCTTGAGGATACCCATCCCAGGCAGCTTGGGATCTAAGGGACCAACCTAACTTTTGACTTGCTAAAGACAATTTCAGCAAATGCCAACACTTATATACTGTTTTTCAAGCAAAATCAGTCATGCGGATAATGTTAGCAAATTTATCAACAAATTATTATTAACTCTCTTTTTTTAAAAACTGAAAGACTTGACTAAGAAATGAGAAAGCTAACCATGTCTTTCCTAGGACTTCTCTAAATTCTTCTCTGTGGGATTTGAGACTGATCCACAAAAGAGAGGGATATTTTGATTTATGATACAACAGATTTTTTTTTCTTTTCTTTTTTTTTGGCCACACGCTGTGACGTGTAGGATCCTGGCTTCCCAACCAGGGAGAGAACCTGGGCCCCCTCAGTGGAGGCACGGAGTCTCAACCACTGAACCTGCCAGGGAAATCCCTGACTTTTTCTTTAACTGGAAGTATAGGAAGACTCACAAATGCAAAATCAAACTTGCAGAAGTAGAGTTTCTATCATGCAACAAAGACTGTGATTAAATAACAAAAGCTTAACAAGTAAAGAAGGTTTGGAAAAGAACCTACCTGCTCTTTGGATGGCACCAGGAGCTCCTCGATCATCATGCTGTCCCGTGCGTAGGAGCTTCTGTTCAAGGTGTAAGACCTATCCGAACTGAAGGAGCGGAGGCTGTTGTAGTTATAGTTAACCATTCAAGAGTGGGAGATGACGATGAGATGGATAAAAGAATATTAATGCATGCAACTTTCAGAACAGGCAAGATGGCTAAAAATATCAACAAAAGTTGTTCTTGAAAAAATACTGTCAAAAATAAAATTCCTTATGTTTGAGGAAATTTCTTAAGCTTCGGTAACCTGATGATCAGGTTTTGTTTAAAATTAGGCTGGCTGATATTCAATCTGGGAGAAGATGAAATGCATGAAAACTTTGGACGTCCTTCGGTGATAGCTGAATATGACAATTAAGAAGAACTAGATGACTCTAGGCAATCTGATAGCTGGAGAGATTTTTCTTTGTTAAGACCTCTTTCAGAGTCTCTCTCTTTCTGGTCTATGTCTGTCTAGTTCACCCTACTTAATGGAATTATGTTGCTATAAATGCATCCTTTAATAAGGCTTTGAGAACTAGATGTGGGTTTAACCTAATGAGAGCTCTGGTTGACAGTTGCTTCTCATGGAAAACATGAAGAAGCAAGGAGTGCTCTCCTGATGTGATTTTTTTTGCCATTTTTCTGATCATGAAAAATTCAAATTCCATATATAGTTATCTTGTCTTTCCTTACTGCACTCTTTTTTTCTTTGCTTCTGCTCTTCTTTCTAACCTCTCTCAATCCTCTATGTAGCCTTTGGCCTTCCCAGAGTGCAGGACCCCTGATGTCCTAAAGTGACACTCCCCACCACTCCCTACCTTGACCAAGTGGGCTTAGGGGATGGACAAAATGGGGGGAGGTGGTCAAAAGGTATAAACTTCCAGTAATAAAATGAGCAAGACTTGAGGATTTAATGTACTGCATACTGACTATAGTTTATAACACTGTTGTGCATATTTGAAAGTTGCTAAGACAGTAGGTCTAAAAACTTCTCATCATATGAAAAATAAGTAACTGTGTGGTGATGAGTGTTAACTAGACTTATTATGGTGATCATTTTGCGATGTATATGTAGGTGGAATCATTATGTCATATACCTGAAATGAGTACAATGTTATATGTTTGTTATACCTCAATTTTAAGAAAAACCACTAATAGTATAAGGGACCACAGTAACCTTGTATATATCCACAAAAACACGTAGGCAGATGGGGTGGCAGCTCATCTGAGCCCTGGAAGAAATCTCACAATCCTTCAGGAACACAGAGCATGGAGGCTTGTGAGGTGCTGCTCTGAAGCCATCTTCCACCTGCCTCTCTACCAGGTAGGCTGCCAGGAGGTCGCTTTTCGTTGCCTCCCATTTTGTAAGTGGTCTGAGGCTTCCTGCCTCGTTGTCCTTAAAGACAGCTGTGTCTGGCCCCTGAGCGATGGGGCAGCCCACAGCTACTGTGGTAGACACACAGCCCCTTCAGGTGTGGTATCATCTTTTCTGGACAAGGACCATGGAAAGTAGGCCCTGCTTAGGAGTCATACACTGTCGTAATCTGAACACGGCTGCCTGAACCTTTACCAGCAGCATCGGTTAGACTTTACAGCCCCTGTCAGGAAGTGAACGGCAGCCTAACGTTGCTATAAATGATGCTTTTTCCTAGAGCTCTGGTTGACAGTTGCTTCTCATGGAAAACATGAAGAAGCAAGGAGTGCTCTCCTGATGTGATTTTTGCCATTTTCTGATCATGAAAAATTCAAATTCCATATATAGTTATCTTGTCTTTCCTTACTGCACTCTTTTTTTCTTTGCTTCTGCTCTTCTTTCTAACCTCTCTCAATCCTCTATGTAGCCTTTGGCCTTCCCAGAGTGCAGGACCCCTGATGTCCTAAAGTGACACTCCCCACCACTCCCTACCTTGACCAAGTGGGCTTAGGGGATGGACAAAATGGGGGGAGGTGGTCAAAAGGTATAAACTTCCAGTAATAAAATGAGCAAGACTTGAGGATTTAATGTACTGCATACTGACTATAGTTTATAACACTGTTGTGCATATTTGAAAGTTGCTAAGACAGTAGGTCTAAAAACTTCTCATCATATGAAAAAATAAGTAACTGTGTGGTGATGAGTGTTAACTAGACTTATTATGGTGATCATTTTGCGATGTATATGTAGGTGGAATCATTATGTCATATACCTGAAATGAGTACAATGTTATATGTTTGTTATACCTCAATTTTAAGAAAAACCACTAATAGTATAAGGGACCACAGTAACCTTGTATATATCCACAAAAACACGTAGGCAGATGGGGTGGCAGCTCATCTGAGCCCTGGAAGAAATCTCACAATCCTTCAGGAACACAGAGCATGGAGGCTTGTGAGGTGCTGCTCTGAAGCCATCTTCCACCTGCCTCTCTACCAGGTAGGCTGCCAGGAGGTCGCTTTTCGTTGCCTCCCATTTTGTAAGTGGTCTGAGGCTTCCTGCCTCGTTGTCCTTAAAGACAGCTGTGTCTGGCCCCTGAGCGATGGGGCAGCCCACAGCTACTGTGGTAGACACACAGCCCCTTCAGGTGTGGTATCATCTTTTCTGGACAAGGACCATGGAAAGTAGGCCCTGCTTAGGGAGTCATACACTGTCGTAATCTGAACACGGCTGCCTGAACCTTTACCAGCAGCATCGGTTAGACTTTGACCTTAGCTCTCTTCTGTGTGTGCCTGTCAGAGAAAAGTGCAAAGGAGACCTAACTAAGAAATGATTCTGGGTTTGCACAAAATGACTGCTTTCCCTCCACTGCCTGTATTGAAGGCACATATGGATCTATACTGGATATACTAATTATCCCAGAGTGGGCATTTTTATATCAAGATATAGAGATTCCCTGAATGATAGGCTTTATTCTAAGTGTGCACACAAATGACTCAGTATATGCTCCTAGGAAGAGCCTCACTTTCTCCAAAATAACCATTCTATAGAGTCATCATTAAGTGTTTTGAGCAGACACTTACTAAGTGATTATTACGGGAGGACACAATATGAGGAATGAGATATAAAAGCAAACGAAAAAAAAGTGAGCATTATTCTTACATAGAGCTTACCTAGGAAGCCGTGTGCCTCTGACTTCCTACATGGTCGGGCCTCCAGTGCCCAATCATACGACCCATCACTTTTTTTCCCCTGTTTGTGTTGCAAACTTTTGTTGTTGTTGTTCCTATTTCTAGCCCCATGCCTTCTCTCAGATGCAATATAAGCTCCCTAAAGGCAGGAATTGTCTCTCTACTTTCTAACTCAGCACTATCCAACAAAACATACTTTTGCAACAGAGTGATGGATGTGTACTCAATCTTCACTGTCCAATACACTGAGCACCTTGATGTGGTTAGTGTGATGGAAGAACTGAATCTAATCTGAACTCATTTTAATTTAGATAATCTTATGTGGCTGGGAGTCAGATCATTAGGGCAACTTCTACATACTGAGAGCAAGATTCCATTTTGCCCCAGTGATGTGTTTTGAGAGGCATGAGAAGTTTTACACTGCATCAGATTCTCATTTCTTTAAACTATGGTTCCCATGGCAGATATTAATATTGATGGTATGTGAGATGATTTTATTGTATATGTGAACAAATAAACTTTTTTTAAACAAATGATTACATATTCATTTTAACTTTAGTCTTTAAACCTATCTAAGATGTGTCAATTAAAAAAAAATCCTTTCTTCCTTTCAACTTGTGTAGGAGTATGAATGAAAGAACAGAGCCTAGAATTGGGAGCTCTCAATGGAAAAGTCTAAAGATGTCTTCATTTTACATTTGTCCTTTGATGGAATTCCTACTCCTGACCACTTTACATTAGGCAGATGGAGCCCATTAAAGGCATCAAGCTTCGGTCTGAATTTTTAATACATCGAAGTACTTTCAGTGACTTAAATGACAGATTATTTGCATGGCAGTCTGGAAAGCATTACATTGTTTTTCACTGAGGTCAATGGTATTATTTGTAGCCATCAATTCACCCTAAGTGTTAAAGAAGTGTTAGAAAAACACACACCTCAGAAATCTGAAATTATCCTAATGGACCTAGCACAATTCAAAACAGTAGCCAGTAAACCAACAGCTCTTCCAGTCAAGACTTTGCCTATAAACCCAGTGCAATCTCTCCAGTTATTTCATGCACTAAACAGCTTTGTTAAGTTGCATATCAGTTCCTCATGTATTCAGTCAACTTTGCATAAGTAACATTATTTATTATACATTTAGCTACTTGCTTATTTTCTAAAATCACAAAACTGATTTTCTAAAGCTGAGCAGAGTAAAAAAAAAAAACAAAAAACAAAAAAAAAAGCACATGGCAGCACAGCACACTACAGCACAACACAATGTTGAAGAAAACAAAGACGAGAAAATGAGCCGAGGAAGGGTGGAGAAACACTGTCAAAGTGGTGTATCTTCTTACCTGATCTTGGGACTATTTTTAAGTATATTTTAGAAAAAAACAGGAGAAGTAGAAAGCAAAAAAAAAATCAGACAGGGAAAAAAGAAAAAAATGTTATGGTTGAATGAGTTACACATTTAATGTATTCCTTTTTTAAATGTTACACTCAGAATATTATACTTGGTAATACTCAACAGTACTTTAAAAAACATACCAGCTTTAGAGATTTTTAAAATTTGCCTCTGAGCATAACATCAGTCACCAATGTCAAAAAATGAGTTACATATAATAGCAACAAAGAGGAATGTGCAATCCAAACAAGAACTATGAAAGCCTCAGAACTGCCTACTGAAAAGTTTGTAAGAGACAATATTCTGGTTTCATCTCTCACTGGAGGTCAGATTCTATAATTCCCTACACACAAATACTTGAGTCATGACATGTAGCTTTTAGGTATTATCTGAGGAAGAGAATCAGCTAGTTATTGAATTACAATAGCTATGAAGTCTCTAAATAGAATTTTCCCTTGAGGTCCTTTAAGAGTCTGCATATGTTCAGTTGCAACTTTTTGTTATCTGTGACTACCTGAAATACGACATGTTTTCAGAAACTTATTTTCCTCTTGTTACTAATGACACTTGCTGCAATAAGATTTTACAGGCTTCTATAAATATATGTATAAAGCCAACCTTCTAGTTACTTACATGAGGTTTCAAATTCTAAGAAGAAAAAAAGGACAAACTCAAAGAAAAATCAATTCGGAGTCTAAACTGGCCACATCAACAATGCTGAAAGTAAACTCACAGGTTTACTTTGTGGGAAGGGCCATTTACTATCAGACAATGAAATATTTTACCACAGATTCTTAAACTATAGGAAAATGTCCCGAGGGCTCTAGCTTAGAAGGTTTAATTATTAGCTTTAAAATAACTTGACTGTCAGCAAACATGCTGTTAATCCAACCAGGGAAAAGAGGTCTCCTAATTCTGGAAAAGGTCCTGTTTCTTTCAACCAGTGTCAGGCTGGAGTCAAGGTTTTCCACGCACAAAAGCTTTACCGGTCAGTATTCCATTCAGCACTGAACTTGCCACCATTCCTGCCTGTGAATTTTGGTTAAGTCCCTTTTCACCCTTAACATGTCCGTAGAAAACTTTTGCTTTTTTAAGTATATTTTAGAAAAAACAGGAGAAGTAGAAAGCAAAAAAAATCAGACAGGGAAAAGAAANTGTTATGGTTGAATGAGTTACACATTTAATGTATTCCTTTTTTAAATGTTACACTCAGAATATTATACTTGGTAATACTCAACAGTACTTTAAAAAACATACCAGCTTTAGAGATTTTTAAAATTTGCCTCTGAGCATAACATCAGTCACCAATGTCAAAAAATGAGTTACATATAATAGCAACAAAGAGGAATGTGCAATCCAAACAAGAACTATGAAAGCCTCAGAACTGCCTACTGAAAAGTTTGTAAGAGACAATATTCTGGTTTCATCTCTCACTGGAGGTCAGATTCTATAATTCCCTACACACAAATACTTGAGTCATGACATGTAGCTTTTAGGTATTATCTGAGGAAGAGAATCAGCTAGTTATTGAATTACAATAGCTATGAAGTCTCTAAATAGAATTTTCCCTTGAGGTCCTTTAAGAGTCTGCATATGTTCAGTTGCAACTTTTTGTTATCTGTGACTACCTGAAATACGACATGTTTTCAGAAACTTATTTTCCTCTTGTTACTAATGACACTTGCTGCAATAAGATTTTACAGGCTTCTATAAATATATGTATAAAGCCAACCTTCTAGTTACTTACATGAGGTTTCAAATTCTAAGAAGAAAAAAAGGACAAACTCAAAGAAAAATCAATTCGGAGTCTAAACTGGCCACATCAACAATGCTGAAAGTAAACTCACAGGTTTACTTTGTGGGAAGGGCCATTTACTATCAGACAATGAAATATTTTACCACAGATTCTTAAACTATAGGAAAATGTCCCGAGGGCTCTAGCTTAGAAGGTTTAATTATTAGCTTTAAAATAACTTGACTGTCAGCAAACATGCTGTTAATCCAACCAGGGAAAAGAGGTCTCCTAATTCTGGAAAAGGTCCTGTTTCTTTCAACCAGTGTCAGGCTGGAGTCAAGGTTTTCCACGCACAAAAGCTTTACCGGTCAGTATTCCATTCAGCACTGAACTTGCCACCATTCCTGCCTGTGAATTTTGGTTAAGTCCCCTTTTCACCCTTAACATGTCCGTGGTAAAGAAAATACATGGCATAGTTTTTGAAGACATGCTCCAAGAGTTGCTAGAAAATTCCAATAAGCAATATGTATTTTTTTCCCCAAGAAGACCCTCTTTTATCATAAACTGTTCTTTCAGTTATGAAAAGAAGAGTAAACAATCAACACAGGTATTTCTGACTTACAGGAAAATGGGATTTTTCTTTCACTATAGAACAAAGCTGATTTTTAAAACATGTGACCCAGATTGGTTTTTCCCACTTGGTCAGTGAGCTCTTTCACTTGAAGTGGGGTAAAAAAATAACAAACACTTAAGACGTTCACTCACAGAAAATCAAGGACTGAAAACCACAAAAGAAAAGAGCATCTGTACATTTCACCGAATTCACATTCTCCCCCCAAGAGCACCTTTGGGGATAATGTGAAAAATGGAGATGGTTTTGGTTTATGACATCATGGTTGTTTCTGGTTAACTGTTGAATAAACAGCAACAGTGAAATACCTGGCGGAACGGGCCCCCAGGCTAAAGCCCATGTAGCCCTCTGCAGGCAGAGAGTCATCACCCAGCTCCTTAAGGTCTTGGGGCCCAAGATACTTGTCCGTGTCGCCAGTCACGGCATCTTCGCCTGCGGAGGGACAAAGCAAGCCCATGTCAGAAGCGTCCCTTCTGAAACGGTGTCTGCCGGGGACAAAACGGCTCCTCTGGTCTTGAGCGAATCACCCATTTTCTCAGGTTCATTTCCCCCCACCCCCTGGATAATATTTGTAACTGCCCTTCAGAAGGAAGAAGTATATAGGTAGAGGTTAGTTCATCGTTTCAAGAGTGAATTTCAACAGCAGAAAGAGCTCCTGGCACTGGATACCAACTTTAAAACATTCTTAAAATGGGAGTGCACGGGGTCGCAAAGAGTCGGACACGACTGAGCGACTGAACTGATCTGAACTTTAAAACATTTCCCTATCTCCTTGCCGCCGCCCAAGCCCGAGCCGACTAGAAAGGCTGGTCTCTCATGTCAGCTAGAGTTTTCCTGGCTTGACTATGATGAGGGCAGCTTGTTTGAATGGACCTGGATTATAAAATAAGAGCACCTCTTCATTCCTGTTCTGGAAACTTTATATGGGAAGGAAACCAACTTTATTTTAAATGGTTTTCTCACACTTAGGATTTCGATTTGGGGTTTATGCAAAAAAACTGCCAAATTATTTAATCTGAATTATAACCGCTCAACTGGGGAAGCTTGAAACACATCCACTTTGAACTCTTTCGAAATCTATCAAATGAACACAGCAGTGCAGCTGCCCCGGTGCTTAAACCCTGCTTAGAAAGCAGTTCTACCTTCAATAGAGATCAAATTGGGGCTTCAACAGTTGGAAAGATACAAATTTTTCTCGAACCATCTATACACAGTAATTGTATATAATACTTTTACTAGCTACACACGGATAACATGATCTCACACGGGGAAAAAAAAAACATTCCAAGAGTGACGGGGCAGGTTTTCCAAATGCCTTTTGCCCTCTGGGACATTTCCCATCCTTTTCAAAATGCAGCACTGGCTGAGAAGTTCCTTCCACTAACAGGCAAACCCTTTCTCCTTTTTATGACTCCACTCTCCTCCTGGATACAAGCCTGGCTGGCTGAACAGGATTTCAAAGGCGTGTATGTTTTCTGTTTTCTCAAAGGTAAGTGATTTCACCACTCTAGCTCTATGTTCCAATCCTTCATTCATCATCATTTATAATTTCCATTCATTTCAACTCAGGAAACCACAACAGCTCAGGTTTTAAACTACCAATCAAGTCTAAAAATACACTCTCAACTACTGCTTTTGCAAGTGTAAAAATTAAACAGATCAACTTTCTACTACTACCTAGAACCCAGAGATTATTTTCAGTAACTATTTACAGCTGGGCTATTTGCACATTCACTACGTAAGAAACAAAAACAGTACACACGAAGCGACTTAAAGAAAGAGCTTACTCTGTCTTAAAGCCATTTCCACCAGATTGGGCTGGTCAAATGTTTTCCTGATGTGTCTAGGAATTCCTGAGACAGTGATTTAGAGTCTACCTCCAAATCAGCCCAAACAAACCAATCACTGGGTACGATCCACCGTCTTCACCACGACCTCCGAGTTCCACTTAGCATCTTCGTCTCCTGGCCGGCAACTGAAGAAGTACACATCTTTTCCCAATCATCAGCGTTCAACGATTTTCAGATTTTCAGATGAAAAAAAAAAAATCCCCCCCTAAATCTGGCCGCATTTCATAGAGATCAAGATCCCTTTTGATCACTCCGAAGACATCCTTTTAAAACTCCTTCTGATTGGATTAAAAACTTCTCTGGCAAGCCTCTAGCAGGACTGAATGGTGACATAAATGCGAGCCCCAGAGTTATTTGTATGTAAATACGAGGACTGCTCCAGTGTAGACTTTCGGTAATTTGATACCAATGTCCGGTGCCTAACCGGAGAGAGCGGAGACAGCCTGAAATCTGGGGAGAGCCAGCGAGGGAGCCACTGCGGTTAATGAGGAGGTGACTCTTCTCCAACCTGAAGAAAGAAACGGCCAACCCAGGTAGAGAGAAAAAACCTGAGAAGAAAACAAAAAAGTGGCCCAGGCAGGGAGTGGCAGACAGCTCCAGGCAAACTTTAACTTTGTTCTCAGCTGGGAACACCAGGAGCTGGGGTTATTTATGGTCCCTGTCAGGTGGAAGGAGGGAAAAAAAAAAAAGAGGGAGGGAGGGCCTGCCCTCCGATTGAGGTTGGGAAACTGCGGGAAACTTGGGGCAGAGAGAAGCAGTGAGAACTCTCCAAGGAGGGGAGAAACCGCTCATCACCGCTGTTTCTATCCAGAGTGGGAGGGAAGGACGAAGTGAGACAAGCTGGGGAAATGGAGTGGATGCTCTGTTTTAACTGTGGCATGAACTCTTTCAAAACTCTCTGATGGCATCAAAGTCATTAATTGGTCCTCCTTCCCTGAGGAGTCCCTGGAGAAGGCAAGAGGAGGAGGGAGCTGAGGAGCTCTTGGCTACAAGGGGCTGGAGGCAGCTGAGGAGGTGCCTCTGTCACTACCCTCATCCGCTGTTTCCCTCTCTCTTGGGCTCCTGGCCTCCCTTCCCAGCTGTTCCACCCTGTTTCTGTTGGCAGTGGAGGGAAAAACTAGTGGGACTTCTGCATCTTCCATCTGGGTACATGGGAGAGGTGATTTCAATTTCTCTCAGTAGAGCTGGAGTATCAGTCTAGGAAGGGCAAAAGGGTTTTATCTTGGAGGCCTTAGTGTGCAGCACCCTTTTATGTTTTGCATCTGTCTCCTGGATTGTTAACTAAACATTCAGAAATGGGAATCTGTAGAACGGATGAGGTAGGGAACAGATTTGTTGTTCCTGGATCAATGCATAAATAATGACTCATCTAATATTCAGATGATATGACACCTGGTGCTTCAATTTGACATAAATGCGAGCCCCAGAGTTATTTGTATGTAAATACGAGGACTGCTCCAGTGTAGACTTTCGGTAATTTGATACCAATGTCCGGTGCCTAACCGGAGAGCGGAGACAGCCTGAAATCTGGGGAGAGCCAGCGAGGGAGCCACTGCGGTTAATGAGGAGGTGACTCTTCTCCAACCTGAAGAAAGAAACGGCCAACCCAGGTAGAGAGAAAAAACCTGAGAAGAAAACAAAAAAGTGGCCCAGGCAGGGAGTGGCAGACAGCTCCAGGCAAACTTTAACTTTGTTCTCAGCTGGGAACACCAGGAGCTGGGGTTATTTATGGTCCCTGTCAGGTGGAAGGAGGGAAAAAAAAAAAAGAGGGAGGGAGGGCCTGCCCTCCGATTGAGGTTGGGAAACTGCGGGAAACTTGGGGCAGAGAGAAGCAGTGAGAACTCTCCAAGGAGGGGAGAAACCGCTCATCACCGCTGTTTCTATCCAGAGTGGGAGGGAAGGACGAAGTGAGACAAGCTGGGGAAATGGAGTGGATGCTCTGTTTTAACTGTGGCATGAACTCTTTCAAAACTCTCTGATGGCATCAAAGTCATTAATTGGTCCTCCTTCCCTGAGGAGTCCCTGGAGAAGGCAAGAGGAGGAGGGAGCTGAGGAGCTCTTGGCTACAAGGGGCTGGAGGCAGCTGAGGAGGTGCCTCTGTCACTACCCTCATCCGCTGTTTCCCTCTCTCTTGGGCTCCTGGCCTCCCTTCCCAGCTGTTCCACCCTGTTTCTGTTGGCAGTGGAGGGAAAAACTAGTGGGACTTCTGCATCTTCCATCTGGGTACATGGGAGAGGTGATTTCAATTTCTCTCAGTAGAGCTGGAGTATCAGTCTAGGAAGGGCAAAAGGGTTTTATCTTGGAGGCCTTAGTGTGCAGCACCCTTTTATGTTTTGCATCTGTCTCCTGGATTGTTAACTAAACATTCAGAAATGGGAATCTGTAGAACGGATGAGGTAGGGAACAGATTTGTTGTTCCTGGATCAATGCATAAATAATGACTCATCTAATATTCAGATGATATGACACCTGGTGCTTCAATTTGATCCGCCCGGTTGTCATCAACATTGTTAATACCGCAAAAGAGAAGGGAAGCCATTTATAATGCCTGGTACATATTGAAAAATATTTCCCCCCACAGCGATATAAACATGATGAATCGTTTCAAGAATCATTTCAATCATGTGAAGAATGGAAGGGGACGTTATGGTTAAAATGGAGAAAATGTCTGAACATTTAATCTTAAAGTTAATAGTCAGAACTGTTACTATTGTTCAGTAACATCTGCTTTCTTTAGAGCCCAAACATCTGAATGCATGAACTTATATAATTAGTTATATAGTTAGTTAAAATGCTACAATTGCTACTAGTCAGGGCAAAATCCAACCATAGCACGAAGTATCCCAGCTTCTCACCACCTGACATAGAGTCTGGTTCCTCATAGGTACTCAACAAATACCGGTTGATTGATTGAATGGAAGAATAATATTAATACAACTAACTCTCATTTCAATAAACAAAAGATTCCATAATTATTGTATGGTACAATACATGACTACATCAAAGGTTAGAAAGGAACGAGATGAACTGCATTGAGTGTCTAGTTAACTGTCTCTAATCCATTCTGTAATCCAAAAACATTTTGATTAATAGTAGCTTCTCACCTACAGATACAAATGCATATAAGCCAACAAAAGTAATTCTATGAATGAACAACACTCATACAATATTAGATATATTAGCTAAAATATGCATTACCAAACTCCACAAATATTCACTTACTAAGTACTTGTGTGGGCTTATGTTTCCTAGGAGTATCTGGTGTAACAGTATAACCGTTGTGTTGAAAACAAGTCTGGCAAAGAGGATGTGGTAGCCAGTGTCTAAACATGCCCTCTCTACCCTATCCTGTAAACCAAGTCTTCAGTATCCATGCCTTGTGTACTGCACTTATTTACATCTGACCTGGCTCAATTTTTGATCAGCAAAATGCAGGGCAAGTGATGTTAGATGACTCTGGCCTTTGAGTTCTAAGACACCTTGCGATTTCTGCCCAAGTCTCTTTGGAGCACTTGTTCCAAAGAAGAAGTCAATCCCAAGGCAAGAAATTTGAGTACCACAAGGCCACCTCTTGCAAAAGTGTAAAGAAAGTCAAGATAGTCCTATGGAGAGAGATGCCAGTCAGCTCTCAGCTGTTCCAGTCATCCCAGTCAAAGTGACAGACCCTTGAGTGATGATGCCACATGTCACATCCTGTCATGTTTCTTGCACCTTAGCTGCTATCTGACTGCAAACTCCTGAAAGATCTCAAGAATGCAGCTGAGCTTCATTAGACTCCCACAAGCATGAAAGATGATGACGATAAATTAAACCATTGACTTTAGAGGTAATAAGCGGAAGGAACAGAGGGGAGTGCGAAATGACAAGGTTCAAAGGTAAGAACCTGCCTGCAGATGCAGGAGACGCAAGAGACACAGGCTTGATCTTTGAGTCAGGAAGATCCCCTAGGGAAAGAAAGAGCACTCACTCCAGTATTCTTGTCTGGAAAATCCCATGGACAGAGGAGCCTGATGGGTTACAGTCTCTAGGGTCACAGAGTCAGACATGACTGATGGGGAAGGCTGCACCCCATGCACCCCTGACCATAATTATTGTATGGTACAATACACTAAAAACAGATGACATTGAGTGTCTAGTTAACTGTCTCTAATCCATTCTGTAATCCAAAAACATTTTGATTAATAGTAGCTTCTCACCTACAGATACAAATGCATATAAGCCAACAAAAGTAATTCTATGAATGAACAACACTCATACAATATTAGATATATTAGCTAAAATATGCATTACCAAACTCCACAAATATTCACTTACTAAGTACTTGTGTGGGCTTATGTTTCCTAGGAGTATCTGGTGTAACAGTATAACCGTTGTGTTGAAAACAAGTCTGGCAAAGAGGATGTGGTAGCCAGTGTCTAAACATGCCCTCTCTACCCTATCCTGTAAACCAAGTCTTCAGTATCCATGCCTTGTGTACTGCACTTATTTACATCTGACCTGGCTCAATTTTTGATCAGCAAAATGCAGGGCAAGTGATGTTAGATGACTCTGGCCTTTGAGTTCTAAGACACCTTGCGATTTCTGCCCAAGTCTCTTTGGAGCACTTGTTCCAAAGAAGAAGTCAATCCCAAGGCAAGAAATTTGAGTACCACAAGGCCACCTCTTGCAAAAGTGTAAAGAAAGTCAAGATAGTCCTATGGAGAGAGATGCCAGTCAGCTCTCAGCTGTTCCAGTCATCCCAGTCAAAGTGACAGACCCTTGAGTGATGATGCCACATGTCACATCCTGTCATGTTTCTTGCACCTTAGCTGCTATCTGACTGCAAACTCCTGAAAGATCTCAAGAATGCAGCTGAGCTTCATTAGACTCCCACAAGCATGAAAGATGATGACGATAAATTAAACCATTGACTTTAGAGGTAATAAGCGGAAGGAACAGAGGGGAGTGCGAAATGACAAGGTTCAAAGGTAAGAACCTGCCTGCAGATGCAGGAGACGCAAGAGACACAGGCTTGATCTTTGAGTCAGGAAGATCCCCTAGGGAAAGAAAGAGCACTCACTCCAGTATTCTTGTCTGGAAAATCCCATGGACAGAGGAGCCTGATGGGTTACAGTCTCTAGGGTCACAGAGTCAGACATGACTGATGCAACTGACCATGCACACAAAGGCAAGGCTCAGCAGTCACCTGCTGGCTGTCTAATGCACCCCTGACCAGAGTGAGCTCTGTAGTTCATCATATGATTAGTGCAGAGTATGGGAACAGCACATGGATAAGTGCCACCCAAGGAGGCCTCAACTGTATGACTTTCAAATTTACGAGCACTGAAGTCCTTATGGTTAATCCATTTCTCACAGTAAAATACTAGAGGCTGGAAAATGTTTACAGAAGAACACAAAACACCCCAAATCTGTATTGATCCTACCATTCCCCAAATAATAAAACTGTTAGGAGGCATTTCACTTCCCTTCCCCAGCTATCCCCTCCTCCTAGGCCTCCTGTCATGACATGGTGAATAAAAGAGTCTTCCTGTATTTCTGAAAGTCAGTCTTTCAAAGACCTATACACTGTGTTTGACAGAAAATAATAATAATAATAAAATAGAATCAGGGGCAATGGGGAGAAAGAGAATATATTATATGGTTATCAGGACTGCGGTCCATCACATAACTGCCTCATTCCCTTTCAGAATCCAGCTCACTGGTCCAGTATCAGTACTTGGGGGAACACACTTAACCCAACTTCCTTGCAATCTTTCATTATGCCCACTAATGATTTTTTTTTATACTGAATACATGAAACAGTCCTTGGTTTAATATTTAAGTGGTTTCATGCCCTAGGAGTTCTTTTCTCCTCTCTCTTTTTAAAATTTTCCTTATAATATTTCCATCTGAAGACTGAGGAATACTTGCGTTGTTTTTCCAGCAGTAGAAAGTTGTTTTCCTATCTGGCTAAACACTAGAATCACCAACAATGTTCCTTAAGGTAACTATCAAATCGTATGATCAGAAACTTTGCTTAGAAGCGTTTAACCTTTCTGATGTGAAATGAAGAATCTCCTAAGGAATGTACTTTATGAACTGAAAATGATGGTACAAAACACCTCCAAATGAAGAAAAATCTCCAAATTACATTAAAAAAAAAAAGCTGGATTAAAAAGAATAAAGAGGGCTTCTCTGGTGGTCCAGTAGCTAAGGACACCCGGAGGGCTTTTTCCGGCCTGGGGGACCAGTATTCTTGTCTGGAAAATCCCATGGACAGAGGAGCCTGATGGGTTACAGTCTCTAGGGTCACAGAGTCAGACATGACTGATGCAACTGACCATGCACACAAAGGCAAGGCTCAGCAGTCACCTGCTGGCTGTCTAATGCACCCCTGACCAGAGTGAGCTCTGTAGTTCATCATATGATTAGTGCAGAGTATGGGAACAGCACATGGATAAGTGCCACCCAAGGAGGCCTCAACTGTATGACTTTCAAATTTACGAGCACTGAAGTCCTTATGGTTAATCCATTTCTCACAGTAAAATACTAGAGGCTGGAAAATGTTTACAGAAGAACACAAAACACCCCAAATCTGTATTGATCCTACCATTCCCCAAATAATAAAACTGTTAGGAGGCATTTCACTTCCCTTCCCCAGCTATCCCCTCCTCCTAGGCCTCCTGTCATGACATGGTGAATAAAAGAGTCTTCCTGTATTTCTGAAAGTCAGTCTTTCAAAGACCTATACACTGTGTTTGACAGAAAATAATAATAATAATAAAATAGAATCAGGGGCAATGGGGAGAAAGAGAATATATTATATGGTTATCAGGACTGCGGTCCATCACATAACTGCCTCATTCCCTTTCAGAATCCAGCTCACTGGTCCAGTATCAGTACTTGGGGGAACACACTTAACCCAACTTCCTTGCAATCTTTCATTATGCCCACTAATGATTTTTTTTTATACTGAATACATGAAACAGTCCTTGGTTTAATATTTAAGTGGTTTCATGCCCTAGGAGTTCTTTTCTCCTCTCTCTTTTTAAAATTTTCCTTATAATATTTCCATCTGAAGACTGAGGAATACTTGCGTTGTTTTTCCAGCAGTAGAAAGTTGTTTTCCTATCTGGCTAAACACTAGAATCACCAACAATGTTCCTTAAGGTAACTATCAAATCGTATGATCAGAAACTTTGCTTAGAAGCGTTTAACCTTTCTGATGTGAAATGCAGAATCTCCCTAAGGAATGTACTTTATGAACTGAAAATGATGGTACAAAACACCTCCAAATGAAGAAAAATCTCCAAATTACATTAAAAAAAAAAAGCTGGATTAAAAAGAATAAAGAGGGCTTCTCTGGTGGTCCAGTAGCTAAGGACACCAGCTTGCAGTGCAAGGGGCGCTGGGTTTGATCCCTGGCCTGGGAGGACCCCATGTGCCACGGAGTGGCTGGTCCAGTGTGTTCAATTACAAGCCAGAGCTCTGGAGCGCATGCACCCAGAGCTGGTGCTCTGCGATGAGAGAGGCCACTGTGATGGGAGGCCCACAGAGGCCAAAGAACAAAGATGGATGAAAACAGATAAATGAAAGACCAATAGAAGTGGCCAAAAAAAAAAGAATAAAGAGGAAGACAGTCTCTATACGATAGTGATTTTTTAAGGGGATGATTACTTCATAGAATTCAGTCTTACCATCAAGCAGTTAATGATCAGAATTGAGAAGATGAGTTTATTGTGCTTGTTCTGAAAAAAATGTGATTTTTTTTTTGATCATCACATAGCAAAGAGAAGAAATGGAAACCACTAGAAAATAAATCTTTTAGCCATTTCTAGTTTACATTACAGAAGAGTAGAATGAGATCACATTATAATCAACACCTATATCTACTGAGCATTTACTATGTTCCAGGCACTGTTTGGTGCTTTATAAGTATTATATAATTCCCACAACAATCTTATTAGAATTGTTATCTCCATTTCAAGGTAAAGAAAACCCAGTTTATATTGGTAGACTAAATAGCTCAAGATCACTTAGGACACGGGGAACATTGGTTTGACAAACAGTTGGTTTGACTCCAGAGTCCTGCCTTTAATTATTGCCAAACTCTATGCTATTGAACAAACACAAGAATACACTAAACAAAATGTCAGCACTGTGAAGGTGAAGGTTTCTCCTCTGTTTTGTTCTATATCCAGTGCCTAGAACAATGCCTAGCACATAGTAGGTGTTCAATAAATGTATGTGAGGAAAGATCAGTGATTGCCCTCGGAGAAAGGAACTCTGAGAAAGAACCATGGGGACTTACTTTTCATGGTAAACTCCTGCACCTTGGGAATTTTATACCATGTGCCTCTATCACCTATTCAAAAAATGAATAAAATTAACAAAACAAAACAAAACACAGAGACTGCAGACAAGCCATATATAGGTTGTGTGTTTCACACACCAGAAAAGATATTTGACATATGTCAGTCTGCCAGGCAGATATTAAGATGTGTATATGCACCAAGTATCCAGCAAACACAGACAGGAAACAATAAAGTATATGACTTACTTGCCTCTATAAAGAGATGGAAGAGAAGAAATGAAGT
Organism: Tragulus kanchil; assembly: GCA_022376925.1. Lineage (NCBI taxonomy): Eukaryota > Metazoa > Chordata > Mammalia > Artiodactyla > Tragulidae > Tragulus > Tragulus kanchil. Next base: position 90,323,307 of record JAIOJX010000005.1, on the reverse strand, counting down.
AACAACGTGGGAGGAAGGGGATGTATTTATTAGCAGGGTCCTTCTGTTCAATGTTCTAAAGCAGTGGTTCTAACCTGGGGGATGCTTTAGAATCACCTGAAAACTTGCATTTCAGACAAGTTTACAAGTGAATCTGATGCTGCTTGTCCAGGGAACACACTTTGAGAACCATTGATCTAGAGGATCCTGACAAACAAATAACAGTGATGTAGAGAATTCAGTGTCTGTCTTCCTAGTGCAATTACTAGCATAATTAGAATATAAGCTTCAGCAACTGAATTCAAAGAATGAGTGCAGTGTTTCTCAAATTTCAAGGGATATATTTTATCAAGTGCAGTGCTTCTCAAATATCATGAGACTGTGAAAATGTAGATGCTGATTCCATAGGTCTAGACTAGGCCCAGAGATTCTGTATAGATAACAAGGCCCCAGGTGACCCAGAAAGGGGTCAGGCTTACTGGTAAGTCTGCACATCTCTTAAGCAAAGCCAAGAACAAGTTGCCATTATGTCACAAAACAAATGACTCTTTTCTGCTCAGGCTGATTTTTTTTTCCTTTTAGTGTACAAAATCAGTCTGATGCATTACTCTTAAACATTATTCTGTACTTTGTGGCTAGGTGTACCTCTTTTTAAAAACGGTATAGCAGTTTACTATTCCTTAATCCAAGCTAGATATAGTTTCTAAAGTAAGCACACATGACTCAGTGTTGGAAGTTTTCCAGATGGAGCAATGAAAAATGTTCCCTGTGATGTTAGTTGGGTTAATAAACAAACCCAACCCAGAAAGGAAAAATGAATTCTGTGTTTTTCCTGAAGAGCTAGAAAAAGACAATGCTGGGGTAGCCACTGTAATTTTTTCCTATTTTTAACAATACTCCACAACCCAAGTCCAGAAATTGCCCTCAGTCACCTAAGATTAGATGTTACAGTGACTCGGTCAAACAGACGCTGAAAAATAGAGACAGAATGCAGGTAGAGAGGAATCCAGGGTCACTTACACTGATCTCATTAGCTACAATCTATGCCACTCTTAAAGAACACTAGGTAATGAATAAACCACTAGGCACACAGTGATCCTGTGAAATCAGGCACTAAAATGGTTTTTACTGACAGAGAAATTAGGCTGCTAAATTCAAGGTGGCTGTGTCACACCAGTTAGTCCCTTCTGTTCATTGTTTCTTGGTCATTCAACCCCACATCTAGACCTCATTGATCTCAGCTCTTCATTACTTAGGTACGTAAGGACCATGTGTACAAAGCAGGAAGACGCTCACTGCCTTCAGGTATAAAGCAGTACCAGCATCATATCCACTCTGCGGGGCCTAGATCTGGCTTCTTCCTTCTCTTAGACCCTAACTGCTTTTCCAAGCACCTGTTATTGATCTGTGTTCTAGCTCCTACCTCTACCTTAAAGGCACATACAAGGTAGACGGGCCAGCCTCTGGAAAGCTCTCCTCAGTGTGCTTCTGGCCCAGGTGCTCAGACCACCCCTTCCTGTGTGTGGCATCTTCCCCTGGTTCTGCATCCCCTCCTGTTCCTGGCTCTCTGCCACCTCCTTGCCTTTCCCTGGCCAGTCATTCTCAGGGCTGATTTTTCCCGGTATCACCTTCCATTTCTGGTTCTCTCTGTAGTAAGAGTCCCAATTGGGAGATGGGGGGCAGGGGTGGTCAGATGAGGACCTGCTTCCACATGAAGCAGCTCAGACTCTCTGGGTAGATGGGCAGAGACTAAAAGAATTGGAAGTGGCAAAGAATTATATTCAAAATCACAACTTGCTTTGAGAATGAAAAAAGCAGCTATTTGTGCCTACTCAACAAACACGCTAAGTCCCCGTCAGCTTGTTAACGACCCCTGTTTCCATTCACACCATCGGCTGCTCCAGCTGCTCATCTGTCATAACTTCTTGGAAAAAAAAAATACACTACATAAGAGCTACTTATTCTGGGTCTGTATCCACAATGTTATGAATGAACATGGCAGTTGCTGTGGTCTTTAGGGATTCGCAAATGGCCTGTGCTCATCTGATGGGACCTACCCAGGGAAGTTTCTCCCCCGGCACCACTGGAGTTCACTCTTCTGGTTTTAACCCTCTGTTGTTCACCACTTCCTCTCCATATCCTCTGGCATTCCTCTTCCTCTCAAACATGAGTATGCCTTGAGTCTTCCCTTCCTCCCTGTGCCCTGCCTGGGATCCTCACCCAGGTCAGTGCCCGGGCTCCCTGCCTCATGTTGAGCTCCTCTGTGAGCTCTTCCTGTCTCTGATGCTTTGACCTTGAACTTGGAACACTTCTTTCCAGTCTCCACCCTTCTGCCCAACTCCCAAATTTCTGCTTGTCCACACTGTCTACTCCATAAAACACATTACTTAGGTACGTAAGGACCATGTGTACAAAGCAGGAAGACGCTCACTGCCTTCAGGTATAAAGCAGTACCAGCATCATATCCACTCTGCGGGGCCTAGATCTGGCTTCTTCCTTCTCTTAGACCCTAACTGCTTTTCCAAGCACCTGTTATTGATCTGTGTTCTAGCTCCTACCTCTACCTTAAAGGCACATACAAGGTAGACGGGCCAGCCTCTGGAAAGCTCTCCTCAGTGTGCTTCTGGCCCAGGTGCTCAGACCACCCCTTCCTGTGTGTGGCATCTTCCCCTGGTTCTGCATCCCCTCCTGTTCCTGGCTCTCTGCCACCTCCTTGCCTTTCCCTGGCCAGTCATTCTCAGGGCTGATTTTTCCCGGTATCACCTTCCATTTCTGGTTCTCTCTGTAGTAAGAGTCCCAATTGGGAGATGGGGGGCAGGGGTGGTCAGATGAGGACCTGCTTCCACATGAAGCAGCTCAGACTCTCTGGGTAGATGGGCAGAGACTAAAAGAATTGGAAGTGGCAAAGAATTATATTCAAAATCACAACTTGCTTTGAGAATGAAAAAAGCAGCTATTTGTGCCTACTCAACAAACACGCTAAGTCCCCGTCAGCTTGTTAACGACCCCTGTTTCCATTCACACCATCGGCTGCTCCAGCTGCTCATCTGTCATAACTTCTTGGAAAAAAAAAATACACTACATAAGAGCTACTTATTCTGGGTCTGTATCCACAATGTTATGAATGAACATGGCAGTTGCTGTGGTCTTTAGGGATTCGCAAATGGCCTGTGCTCATCTGATGGGACCTACCCAGGGAAGTTTCTCCCCCGGCACCACTGGAGTTCACTCTTCTGGTTTTAACCCTCTGTTGTTCACCACTTCCTCTCCATATCCTCTGGCATTCCTCTTCCTCTCAAACATGAGTATGCCTTGAGTCTTCCCTTCCTCCCTGTGCCCTGCCTGGGATCCTCACCCAGGTCAGTGCCCGGGCTCCCTGCCTCATGTTGAGCTCCTCTGTGAGCTCTTCCTGTCTCTGATGCTTTGACCTTGAACTTGGAACACTTCTTTCCAGTCTCCACCCTTCTGCCCAACTCCCAAATTTCTGCTTGTCCACACTGTCTACTCCATAAAACACATCCTTCTTGAGGACTGCAGTCATCTCCCTATTTTGAATTTCTTGTCACTTTTATCTGTTCTCTTATAGCGTCTCACTGAAACTCAAAAAAACTACATTCAGGGCTTCCCCTGGTGGTCCAGTGGGTAAGGACACCACCTTGCAGTGCAAGGGGCGCCGGTTCGAGCCCTGGCCTGGGAAGATCCCACGTGCTGCGGAGCGGCTGGACCAATGTGTCCAATTACCAAGCCGGAGCTCTGGAGCGCATGCGCCCAGAGCCAGCGCTCTGCAACTACAGACGCCACCGCGATGGGAGGCCCATAGGAGCCAAAGAACAAAGATGAATGAAAATAGAGAAATGAAAGACCAATAGAAGTGGCTCGCCCGCTCCCCTCCCTCCCCAACCCCCGCCCAAAAATAAATAAATAAATAAATCTTAAAAAAAAAAAAAAAAAAAAAACTACATTCAAATTCCAGTTTCCTTGGCTATGTGAACCTGAACAAGCCAGTGGTGAAGTATCTTGGGAGAGAGACTCAAACTAGAAGACAATTTGAATTTTAATCTCGATTTTCTTTTTCATCCCTCTCTCCCTCCTTTCCTTTCTTTCTTTCCCTTCTCTTTCTTCCCTCCTTCCCTCTTCTCTCCCAATTTAAACTTGTTTGTTTTTAATGACAAATTGAATTACAAAACATAAGACTTCAAGTGGTCCTAGAATCAAGCGTTAATTTTTATGAATTTTATATGCATGTAACATTTTCTGGGAAAGAAGAAAGTAGAGAATTAAGATATCTGCAAATCAGCTGGGCCCTCCAAGGAGCTCTATTTACGCTTTACCCATATAACGTGTGGGCTTATCACCTGCTTTAAACATGTTGCTTTATCCCTGCTGTGCTGACACCTCCATATTTGTTCTGTTCTGTAACTTGGCTCTACTGTTCCCTTAGGCCATTCATTGATAACATTTAGCTTCCTTTTACTTTTAATTTTTTTGAGAAATTAATCAACATTTCTTTTTACCTATACATTTCTCACTGTGGATCAAAGAAAGAGGAGAAAGAGAAAGCAAAAATAAAGTTGAGCTTTGACCTTGAACTTGGAACACTTCTTTCCAGTCTCCACCCTTCTGCCCAACTCCCAAATTTCTGCTTGTCCACACTGTCTACTCCATAAAACACATCCTTCTTGAGGACTGCAGTCATCTCCCTATTTTGAATTTCTTGTCACTTTTATCTGTTCTCTTATAGCGTCTCACTGAAACTCAAAAAAACTACATTCAGGGCTTCCCCTGGTGGTCCAGTGGGTAAGGACACCACCTTGCAGTGCAAGGGGCGCCGGTTCGAGCCCTGGCCTGGGAAGATCCCACGTGCTGCGGAGCGGCTGGACCAATGTGTCCAATTACCAAGCCGGAGCTCTGGAGCGCATGCGCCCAGAGCCAGCGCTCTGCAACTACAGACGCCACCGCGATGGGAGGCCCATAGGAGCCAAAGAACAAAGATGAATGAAAATAGAGAAATGAAAGACCAATAGAAGTGGCTCGCCCGCTCCCCTCCCTCCCCAACCCCCGCCCAAAAATAAATAAATAAATAAATCTTAAAAAAAAAAAAAAAAAAAAAACTACATTCAAATTCCAGTTTCCTTGGCTATGTGAACCTGAACAAGCCAGTGGTGAAGTATCTTGGGAGAGAGACTCAAACTAGAAGACAATTTGAATTTTAATCTCGATTTTCTTTTTCATCCCTCTCTCCCTCCTTTCCTTTCTTTCTTTCCCTTCTCTTTCTTCCCTCCTTCCCTCTTCTCTCCCAATTTAAACTTGTTTGTTTTTAATGACAAATTGAATTACAAAACATAAGACTTCAAGTGGTCCTAGAATCAAGCGTTAATTTTTATGAATTTTATATGCATGTAACATTTTCTGGGAAAGAAGAAAGTAGAGAATTAAGATATCTGCAAATCAGCTGGGCCCTCCAAGGAGCTCTATTTACGCTTTACCCATATAACGTGTGGGCTTATCACCTGCTTTAAACATGTTGCTTTATCCCTGCTGTGCTGACACCTCCATATTTGTTCTGTTCTGTAACTTGGCTCTACTGTTCCCTTAGGCCATTCATTGATAACATTTAGCTTCCTTTTACTTTTAATTTTTTTGAGAAATTAATCAACATTTCTTTTTACCTATACATTTCTCACTGTGGATCAAAGAAAGAGGAGAAAGAGAAAGCAAAAATAAAAGAGAAAGAAGAAAAAGAGACTCTCTTTGGCACTGTTCCCTTAATATTCACTTGATTTTTATAATTTAGGATTACAATTATATTTTCTCATGTTACAAACTCATTCTTCTTGAGAAAAACAGACAGTATAAATTACTTATTTTGATTTGCTTTTAAAAGTTGATGATCTTCTTAGCACCAGGGATACCTCAACATCTTTCTAGCTCTCACAGAGAGATTCACAATATGCTGTGTTTCATGGAAATAAACATTTGCCTCCATCCATAAGGGCTTAATGAAACAGGCAGCACCAAATCAGACCACAGTGGTCAAGCTATGGCAAACCTACCAGACAAATGAGTCAGAAGTAAATACTGTCATTACAGTTGTAGGGATCCTTTTAGAATTAAACTTTCAAAACGATTCATTTCCAGGATTTAGAGTAGAAGAGAAATGCTAGTGTATGCAGCAGAGAATGATACAAATATGTGATAAAGAACTAATGTGATTTATTGGATGTCATGAAAGCAAAATTTAGGGACACTAGCTGACAGTAATATTAATGGGAGTCAACTAAATATACATTATAATTTCAAAAAGTACCTTCATCTTACATCATAGATTTTTAGTATCTGCTGCGGACAAAGCAATAGTCCTGCTCTACTCTGTTTTGACCAGACTATACCTCAAATACAGTGTTCAGTTCTGGTCACCTCAGTTTGCGATGGATATAGACATATGAAATGAATACAAGAGATTGACTGTGATGATAAGGGAAGGAAAGGAAATGCCGATAATATGACTGGAGGAAAAAACATTGAGAAGTATGAAAAGGGTTTTTAAATATCAGAAGGATCATGAATGAGGCAGCTTTTGTTCTAAATGTTAGTGCCAAATTGATCAGAGCCTGAGTTAAAGCCTTGACTCAAGGACAAATTGCTCCATAAAATGAAGAAAGTTTAAAGCCAGAGTGGTTCACAGGAATAGGCAGTCTGGGAATCAGCAAACTCCCATCATGAAGGCATCTGGGCAAAGGACCTCCTAACAGAGGTAATACCAGACCTAGGCGATGGTTGTTCAGACTGAGTGACCTTTACCCAACTGCCCTTTTTTTACAGTTGAATCAGAGCTATGAAAGCAAAATAAAGAGAAAGAAGAAAAGAGACTCTCTTTGGCACTGTTCCTTAATATTCACTTGATTTTTATAATTTAGGATTACAATTATATTTTCTCATGTTACAAACTCATTCTTCTTGAGAAAAACAGACAGTATAAATTACTTATTTTGATTTGCTTTTAAAAGTTGATGATCTTCTTAGCACCAGGGATACCTCAACATCTTTCTAGCTCTCACAGAGAGATTCACAATATGCTGTGTTTCATGGAAATAAACATTTGCCTCCATCCATAAGGGCTTAATGAAACAGGCAGCACCAAATCAGACCACAGTGGTCAAGCTATGGCAAACCTACCAGACAAATGAGTCAGAAGTAAATACTGTCATTACAGTTGTAGGGATCCTTTTAGAATTAAACTTTCAAAACGATTCATTTCCAGGATTTAGAGTAGAAGAGAAATGCTAGTGTATGCAGCAGAGAATGATACAAATATGTGATAAAGAACTAATGTGATTTATTGGATGTCATGAAAGCAAAATTTAGGGACACTAGCTGACAGTAATATTAATGGGAGTCAACTAAATATACATTATAATTTCAAAAAGTACCTTCATCTTACATCATAGATTTTTAGTATCTGCTGCGGACAAAGCAATAGTCCTGCTCTACTCTGTTTTGACCAGACTATACCTCAAATACAGTGTTCAGTTCTGGTCACCTCAGTTTGCGATGGATATAGACATATGAAATGAATACAAGAGATTGACTGTGATGATAAGGGAAGGAAAGGAAATGCCGATAATATGACTGGAGGAAAAAACATTGAGAAGTATGAAAAGGGTTTTTAAATATCAGAAGGATCATGAATGAGGCAGCTTTTGTTCTAAATGTTAGTGCCAAATTGATCAGAGCCTGAGTTAAAGCCTTGACTCAAGGACAAATTGCTCCATAAAATGAAGAAAGTTTAAAGCCAGAGTGGTTCACAGGAATAGGCAGTCTGGGAATCAGCAAACTCCCATCATGAAGGCATCTGGGCAAAGGACCTCCTAACAGAGGTAATACCAGACCTAGGCGATGGTTGTTCAGACTGAGTGACCTTTACCCAACTGCCTTTTTTCAACATTACATTCTACAACGTTATGAAATCAAGAGCTATTTGCTTCCAACAGCCCCTGGAGACATCTATAAAGTGAGGGCTGAAAGATGGACAAAATGAGAATTAAAATTTGCTTATTCATTTCAAATTCCCAAGCAGAGATTAATCTAAAGGAAATAACTGCCATTTCTAGTTAAACAGCTAAGTGAATTATCTCTTAATTAAGAGATGCAAGGTTTCTTATTTTTGAAAATTAAGGTTATCCACATGTATAAGGTTATCATATGGTCCATTCAAACTTGGCCTCTCATCAAAGCAGCTATTTGGGGATATTTTGTTAGAAATGAGCACAGTTTTAGGTCTTTGATTGTCATATTTCAAAACAATTTGCTTGAAAATGTACTTGTAACACCATATTTTATGTGTGTATGCATCCCTGTGGGAACATCACTTTCCTTTTATCTTCTGCACATGAGAAATTACTCTGAAAATGCTGCAAAGGAAAGCACCAAAATATAATATGACAGTAAGGCATGTTACTTGTAGCGTCCTAAAGATGACACAAATATTATCCATTGTGGATAAATAGGAACAAACATATAGTTGATGGTTTACAGAAAAAGAAAAATGATGAGCAGATACCTTTAGCATTTATCAAAACAACATTTACCAACAATGAGACAGGTACTTTCAAGTCCCTAAATGACTACTAGTGGTCCTAGGCAGCAGCTCTGGCCACAACGCACTTATACTAGGAAGCCCCTGGACACTGAAAAAGCTAAAGTGACTTTAGATCAGGCAGGCTTTCCCACTATCTAGGTTTCCAATGAAAACTGGACAAACCAAAGAGGGGACCAATAATTGCAGAGGTAACCTAGAGGCAAAGAAAGACTAGCTGCACTAAGACTGATCCAAGAGAAAAATACAGCATGAGAGACGGCAAATGGAAAAGCAAAAGACAGAACAGTGTCTGGGAGAGTCAAATGATGCAGGAAAGAAACATAAATATAAATTCTACTATAAGTAAACGTTTCATTATTTTAGGAAAATGCCAACATTTACCATCTTTATATTTATTCACTGTAAAAATTAGTTTTCCAATGAATGATAAAGATACCATTCATTAGTATATTTACATGTCATGACCTGCTCAATTGCACTGATTTTTAAGGCAGAAAACTAAAAGTTTCTTTTAAGGATATGAAGAATAGCTATGTGTCAAGAATAGCTATATTTTGTCTCTTTCATGAAATCAATATTGAAAACTTATATTTTGAAAGCGACTTTGTTCAGGTTGGGTTTTCATTATGAATTAAGATCAAAAGTACCTTTCACTGCAAAGCTTAGAGTACTTCCTAGAAAGGGCATTTAAGCCTTTCCCCATAAACCTTCCCTACAAAAAAAATTTAGACATAAATAATCTGACTTTCCTTTCCAAATTTTCAATTGTAACCAATTAAAACATTAATTTTCAGCTTAATAGCCAACAGATAGGAAGAAAGAAATCCAGATAATTAGTGACACTGCATTTTCAAGATGGAAAATGGGTTCACAGGGAGGGCACTCAAAGAGACTAAAAGAAGACGGTGATACCATGTATTTAAATGATATAGTAATTAAAAATTGCAAGATAAAATGAAAAGTTAGTAACTCAGGAAAGGGTTATATTTCAAAGATAAGAAATGGAAGATAAAGCTGGTAGTTAAATTGTATCACAATAAAAATTTGCAAATACCTTCTTCAACATCTGAGATATATTCACCATCACTGAGCATTTCAGGGGCGTTGGCTTTACGAACTGCATGATTTAAGTGAACAGTGTAAGTGTGAAAAATGCATACTGTTGATACTACAACAAAACATATTAATGCTTCTAAAAACATTTTGCAATGAATTTTCCTCAGGAAACAAATACATAGTCCCTCTTTGTTATCACAAACTCAAAGGAGGCTTTTCATACCTTCATCATCAGACATATCAAGAACTTCATTCATTGTTTCTGGAACATTCATTTTGTGCTTCTCTATGACAGTCTGGTAACAGAAAAAGCAGTCACTTTAGTATGAGTAAACCACATCTGACTGAGACGATTTCAAAAAACTAGTAATGAGCGGCAAATGGAAAAGCAAAAGACAGAACAGTGTCTGGGAGAGTCAAATGATGCAGGAAAGAAACATAAATATAAATTCTACTATAAGTAAACGTTTCATTATTTTAGGAAAATGCCAACATTTACCATCTTTATATTTATTCACTGTAAAAATTAGTTTTCCAATGAATGATAAAGATACCATTCATTAGTATATTTACATGTCATGACCTGCTCAATTGCACTGATTTTTAAGGCAGAAAACTAAAAGTTTCTTTTAAGGATATGAAGAATAGCTATGTGTCAAGAATAGCTATATTTTGTCTCTTTCATGAAATCAATATTGAAAACTTATATTTTGAAAGCGACTTTGTTCAGGTTGGGTTTTCATTATGAATTAAGATCAAAAGTACCTTTCACTGCAAAGCTTAGAGTACTTCCTAGAAAGGGCATTTAAGCCTTTCCCCAAAAACCCTTTCCCCTACAAAAAAAATTTAGACATAAATAATCTGACTTTCCTTTCCAAATTTTCAATTGTAACCAATTAAAACATTAATTTTCAGCTTAATAGCCAACAGATAGGAAGAAAGAAATCCAGATAATTAGTGACACTGCATTTTCAAGATGGAAAATGGGTTCACAGGGAGGGCACTCAAAGAGACTAAAAGAAGACGGTGATACCATGTATTTAAATGATATAGTAATTAAAAATTGCAAGATAAAATGAAAAGTTAGTAACTCAGGAAAGGGTTATATTTCAAAGATAAGAAATGGAAGATAAAGCTGGTAGTTAAATTGTATCACAATAAAAATTTGCAAATACCTTCTTCAACATCTGAGATATATTCACCATCACTGAGCATTTCAGGGCGTTGGCTTACGAACTGCATGATTTAAGTGAACAGTGTAAGTGTGAAAAATGCATACTGTTGATACTACAACAAAACATATTAATGCTTCTAAAAACATTTTGCAATGAATTTTCCTCAGGAAACAAATACATAGTCCCTCTTTGTTATCACAAACTCAAAGGAGGCTTTTCATACCTTCATCATCAGACATATCAAGAACTTCATTCATTGTTTCTGGAACATTCATTTTGTGCTTCTCTATGACAGTCTGGTAACAGAAAAAAAGCAGTCACTTTAGTATGAGTAAACCACATCTGACTGAGACGATTCATTTCTTCCTAAATTAATCTCTTGGTTTATTGTGGGATTTAGGTGTTGAGTATCTTGAAGCTCCTACATACAAAATAACATCATGATGTACTGAGTTCCTCATCATATACATGGCAGAGAATGAATACACGGTGAAAGAATTCTAGTGTCAAAGCATACCAGCTTAAAAGATTTAGGTCCCTCATAAAGCCTTTCAAAGGAAAAGAGAGAGACACTGCCTCTCTAAGTCCCTGGCTACACTTTTTCATGGTCTGATGTACCTGACACCCCACTCCACTAAAAGTCCTGGCTAAAGATAAGCCAGAGGAGTGGCAAGAAATATGTCTTTATTGCTTGTGCCAAGCCAGCCATTTCTTTTGCTTTTCCTCTTATGTGTATGCTTTAATTTCTAGAATAAATCAAAGTATTAAGATTCTAATACATTATATAACTTTTACAACCACGTATTTGCAGAAAGTATTTTAGAGACAATGCACTGAGGATAATTTTAACCTCTACAAAAATCTTAAAAATGGTATATTACAGAGCAAAGTCTTTACTGGACGTTCACTTGCTCTTTGATAACTTTTTACCTAGATAGGTTGTATCCATCCAAAGGACACGAAGAGTATTATGTATTCAAAATATTAGTGACTTTTTTTTAAAATGGTCATATGTTTTTTCAGAGCAAAGTTTAAGTGGAAAAGTTAAATTGTATCACAATAAAAATTTGCAAATACCTTCTTCAACATCTGAGATATATTCACCATCACTGAGCATTTCAGGGGCGTTGGCTACGAACTGCATGATTTAAGTGAACAGTGTAAGTGTGAAAAATGCATACTGTTGATACTACAACAAAACATATTAATGCTTCTAAAAACATTTTGCAATGAATTTTCCTCAGGAAACAAATACATAGTCCCTCTTTGTTATCACAAACTCAAAGGAGGCTTTTCATACCTTCATCATCAGACATATCAAGAACTTCATTCATTGTTTCTGGAACATTCATTTTGTGCTTCTCTATGACAGTCTGGTAACAGAAAAAAAGCAGTCACTTTAGTATGAGTAAACCACATCTGACTGAGACGATTCATTTCTTCCTAAATTAATCTCTTGGTTTATTGTGGGATTTAGGTGTTGAGTATCTTGAAGCTCCTACATACAAAATAACATCATGATGTACTGAGTTCCTCATCATATACATGGCAGAGAATGAATACACGGTGAAAGAATTCTAGTGTCAAAGCATACCAGCTTAAAAGATTTAGGTCCCTCATAAAGCCTTTCAAAGGAAAAGAGAAAACACTGCCTCTCTAAGTCCCTGGCTACACTTTTTCATGGTCTGATGTACCTGACACCCCACTCCACTAAAAGTCCTGGCTAAAGATAAGCCAGAGGAGTGGCAAGAAATATGTCTTTATTGCTTGTGCCAAGCCAGCCATTTCTTTTGCTTTTCCTCTTATGTGTATGCTTTAATTTCTAGAATAAATCAAAGTATTAAGATTCTAATACATTATATAACTTTTACAACCACGTATTTGCAGAAAGTATTTTAGAGACAATGCACTCGCAGGATAATTTTAACCTCTACAAAAATCTTAAAAAATGGTATATTACAGAGCAAAGTCTTTACTGGACGTTCACTTGCTCTTTGATAACTTTTTACCTAGATAGGTTGTATCCATCCAAAGGACACGAAGAGTATTATGTATTCAAAAATATTAGTGACTTAATATGTTTTTGTTTTAAAACGAGTCCTCTTTTCATGCTGAAATAAAGCATTATTTGGTGTTTTTTTCCAGCATGTAATACTATCATTGAACATTTTCAAAAAATGAGTATTTTGTATTAGAACAGTTTTAGATTTATACAAAAATTGTGAGGATAGTAGAGTGTTCACCCTGTTTTCCTTATAATTAGCATATACTAGCATGGCACCTTTGTCGAATTAATGAACCAACACCGTTTCATTATTATTAAAGTCTATATTTCATTCATATTTCCTTAGTTTTTGCCCAATATCCTTCTACTGTTCTAGCATCCCACCTGCGATACCACGTGCTCTTGAGTTGCCCATCTCCTTAGGCGCCTATGCCTGTGACAGTTTCTCAGACTTTCTGTGTTTTTAATGACCTTGCTAGTTTCGGGGTGACCTGATCAGGTATTTTGTAGAATGTCCCTCTACTGAGATTTGTCTTGTGTTTTTCTCATTGATTACACTGGTGTTACATGTCTTTGGGAAGGAAGATCACCCTGGTAAAGTGCCATTTTCATCACATCACATCAAGCGTCCATGCCATCAATATGATTTACCATGCTGATGTTGTATCTGATCAGGCTGTTGGTCAGCTTTCTTCATCGTAAACTTATTCTACTTTCCCCACACTCTGTATTGTTTTCTTTGGAGGAAAGCTACTATGCTTAGACATACTTAAGCACTGGAGAATTGTATTCTACCTCCTGAGGGTGAAGTATTTTCATCAATTATTTGGAATTCTTTTGCTTGAGAAATTTGTCTCCTTTTCTCTAGTTATTCATTTATCTGTATCTGTAAGAATGCATGGATATATGTTTTATACTTCACACTAAACCCCAATTCTATTGTATTTCTTTTGTTCAAATTGTCCCAGCTTTGGCCACTGGGAACTCTCTCAGTGGATTCCTGTGTCCCTTTAATATTAATACATTTCATCATTTTGCATACGTGTTCATTTATTTACTTATCTGTTGGTGGGGGAGGGATCCTTACGTTATGGCACTACAAGAGGTTCCAGGCTCAGCCTGTATATTTCTTGCCTCAGTTCTAGACTTTTGTCATTTCCCCAAGGAGCCTTGATTCCCTTTATGAGAGAAAGTATTAAGAACCAACATATGCTAATGAGGTGGATGGATCTAGAACTTATCATAAAAAGTGAAGTAAGTCAAAAAAAGAAGGACAAGTACAACATACTAACACATATATACAGAATCTGGTAGGATGGTAATGATACACACAGTGAAGCGATGGAAAAACAGACCTGGACAGTAGACATATGGACATTGTGAGGAATGAACAGTGGGTGGGAGGCATAAAGGAAGTAGCACGAAAACCTATACTATCATATGTGAAAAAAATAGCTATTGTCATTGTGCTGTGAGAAAAGGGGATCCTGCAGGGGCGTTGTGCGACGGCCTGGAGGGGTGGGATGGGGGGATATACATAGGACTAATCTGAGATCATACATATCTGTAAATAAGAAAACTCTAAAAGTAAAATGTAAAATAATAATAAAAAAAAGAACCAACATATGAGTGATAGAAGTGCTCTGAGGGAAATTTTAAACAATGCAATTCAAATAGCTTGATTTGTGTCTTTCGAATATCTGCTTCTAGCCACTCAGTTTCCCACTCTGTCATGATTGTAATGTCATTAACTAAAGCCTCTTTCTCACAGTTTCCATGTCAAATGTGGCCCTCCTATCAAAGATGCCTTTTTTTTTATTTGGCTGAGCTGTTATCACATGTGGAGTCCTAGTTCCAGAACAGGGATTAAACCCTCTGCAGTAAAAGTGGAGCGTCGTGAGCCCTAGACTGCCATGGAAGTCCCTACGCAGTCTGACTTTTAAGGTCTACTCAAGGGCACAGTGGCTGCTGGGGCTTCCACGCTGGCTGAACGAAGACCTGTTTGTGGTGGAGGCTGCACTGTGTTTGCTCAGATTAGGTCCATAGACTCCACCCTGAATTGTGACAGTCCTGTCTGAGCTCGATGGCATGTGACTGGAAAGGGGAGGCTAGAAAGGTGACGTCTCAGCTTGAAATAGAGCCTCAAATACTGCAATGGTGGACTAAGTCTCAGGGACTTGCCTGGATTCTTTACCAGCCTCTGTGAGAGCATCATTGCCTGGAAGCTCATTCACTTCACCAGGCAAACTGTACCCTCCTATTAGCATGAGTCCCTTCTTTTTTCTCTGGCAGAAAACCACCTACCAAGTCAGCTGATGATGTTGCGTGAGAAATGGTATTATGACTTCTGTGCACATTCTTTCACCAGGAACCAAAGCCCTAAAACCCTTTTCTCTCAGTACATTTCCTGAGGCTGTAACTTTACTTTCTCTGCCTGTAACTTTATTTTCTTCTAGAGCTCTTTTGATATCAAAGAAACATTCTGAACTTTCCTAATGGAAGAGAAAATCATTGATATTCCATCAAATAAGATTTATATTTTGGACCATTATACCATTTTCAGTTCTCTAACATTGAAATAGAAGTTTCAGACATTTACTGCAGTGACTTCACATCTTTTAAGTATGGTGACACTTGGCCACTGTCTAATACTTGTGCTTCTCTCCTTTCCCCTTCTAGAGAGAGTTACATGACACATCTATAAAACTAAGGTCAATAAACATGCTTTAAACTCCTTTCTTGAGAATTTAGTAATAAATTTTAAGATAATGAAGCACTCAACAGGCACATGAAAGCAATAGGGAGGAATTTATCAAAACTGTCTTGAAGTTAGAAACATGTTCTGTTTGACAACCATTGCTCTAGTCCATGAAAGCAGCTATTTTTTCTTTTGCAAATTATAGAATTTCTCTCTTATGATCAGCAGCCTGTACTTTTAGTTTTTACAACCTGTATGCAGCCAAATAACTCAACAGGCAAGAAGAGTCCCTCAAGCCTTGTTGCTGTGTATGAAGCCCTGGGTATCCAGACTGCAGACATGAACTCTGCCTTCATGTAGGAAGGTGGTCTGTGATTAAAAGAGGCACAGCTAGTAATCCCAAGTTCTGCAGAGTCCTAAACTGACATTGTACGGATGCGATCTGGGGCCTGTGTGTTGAGTCATGGAGTCAAGAATAACTTAAGCCTCTGATATGGTGCAACACCTGGTCTTGATTCCAAAGTTACCAAATCCTGACAGAGTTCAAAGGCATCAGAGGAGGTTCAAAAGAAATGACCTATCCTATAGGCTGGCAGCTTGTAAAAATATAATTGCTGCAATAAGGCCTCCTGGTAAGATTTACTTTAAGTTTTGATGCAATCTCCTGCTGGTTTTCCTATTTCAGCTCCAACAGGTGAATGGAAGAGGATCAAGCGTGGTGGGAAACAATCAATTTGGAGCCTATCACTAATATTTCTGTAACAAAAGCATTTTTGCTATAAGGATGATAGTGTATCCCTTGTCATCTGTGAGTTAAAATACTTTTAAGAGCCAACTTAGAATTTTCATAGATTTTACATTGCCAAAGAAGACTTAAAACATTTCTGCCTATGTCTCATTAAACTGTTTTATATCAAAATTTAACAAAGATACACAGTTTTTTAGGAAACTCAAAACTCTATAGCTTTTTGAAAGGTATAACTTTTTAAAAGGTATTTTTGAATTTTGTTTTGAAATTTTCTAATATCAGATATGAGAGTTTTACTTGCTGACTGCCATCAATGAGACGGCAGCATTTGGAAACGGGGCACTTAGTCTGTTTGGAGGAACAAGGTTCATCTCCTCAAAGCCTGGGAAAACAGGGTAACAGGGTGTGGCATCCACTACTCACAGTTGTGGTCACGGTCTCTTCAGTTACCACCTTCAGGGTGTCCACCACTGAGATGTAGCCAAGCCTCCGGGCAATGGCCAGGGCAGTGTTCCCGTTCTGGCAAAAGGGAAACGTGGATGAGGAATTATAAGTCATTCCACGGGTATCAGCACCTGTCTGTCTGCACATATTTCATCTGTATAAACATAAGGCGAGTGCCTCACTAGTCTTTTCACACTTCACACAAAAACACTGTTTCATTACAGACACACCTTGCACAAGACCCACCTAACCTGTTCCTCCTCATACAGCAGAGTCTAGGCTGTTAGACATGGAATATGAGAGGCTTTATAATATTCTCAGTAAACAAGGAAACAGAGGCATGCTTCTTTACACACACACACACACACACACACACACACTTCTTAATGAGGTTTGTAGTACCTGGGTTTGCATTTTTCAGTGGGAAACACTAATCACTTCTCTCTCTATGGACAGCTCACCACAACACAGTTATTGTCCATTTCCCTTCATTCTATCGAATGCTCTATTTATGCCTACCACCGAAAGTTAAAAACCAACCCTGGTGTACAATGAAAAATGTAAGAAGACACAAGCACCCAGGCTGAGCTCCCCCTCGTCCCTTAGCTGACCCTTTTGTTCTTACCACAGTGAGTTCATTGGGGGAGGCATTGTTTTGAAGCAAGACGTTGATTATATGGGTGTGCCCCTGTTGAGCTGCTTGGTGCAATGGCGTATACCCATTCTGTATAAGGAAGATGGAAGAAAAGACTCTTAACTTCCTTCAACATTAAGAGCCAAGATCAGCGACGTGGTGGATAGAAAGGAGAGAGGAGTTTACCTTTGTTTTGGCATTCACTTTTGCAGAATGCTGGAGCAGGAAGTTGACAATCTTGATGTTTCCATAGTGGCAGCCTACATGTAGTGGTGTGTATCCCATCTGTAATTACATATATATTTTTAAAAAGAAACATTTTGGGGGGGGGGGGACTTCCATTGGTCTTTCATTTATCTATTTTCATGAATCTTTGTTTAAAAAGAAACATTTTAAGAATACTTTCAGTAAGCGTATCCTAAATAGAAACAAAAGTGTTACTCAACCTTTCTTAATGAGGCAGAGTTTGTTTTTGTTTTTTTTTTTTCCTATATAAAACAAGTGTCCTTGATAATTCTCAGAACTGGTCTGGGATATAAATAACAATATCATCCCACATGTAAATAGCTATTATATGTCCCCAAGTGTTCTCCCTAGCCTTAGCTCATTTTAATCTCATAACAACTTTTCAAGATAGGACCAAAAAAGCAAGCAACAGACAGTCTAGACAGATGGATTCCGTGGCTTCTTGTAAAGGGTCAGAAGAGTGCTCAATGGACAGACTTAAATGAGGATTTATTCAACACCTTACTCTCTAGATGCACAAAATCAAGGTTAAAAATATGAAGTGACTAGGAGCTTCTCTGGTGGTCCAGTGGGTAAGGACACTGCCTTGCAGTGCAAGGGGCGCCGTTTCGACCCCTGGCCTGGGAAAATCCCACGTGCTGTGGAGCGGCTGGACCAATGTGTCCAACTACCCAGCTGGAGCGCTGGGGCGCATGTGCCCAGAGCCGGTGCTCTGTGGCGAGAGAGGCCACTGTGATGGGAAGCCCACACAGGCCAAAGAACAAAGATGGATGAAAATAAGTGAATGAAAGACCAATAGTAGTGGCCCCCCAATATATGTGTATATATATATATAATATAAAGTGGCTAAAGAATCATGAAGGCAGTAGAGGATGATCAATATGCATGACAGAGGTAGGAAGGATAGAAATACTGAAGCAGGAGAGGCTAGTGGGGGTTCCGGAGGTCTGAGATGTATGAATTTGGCCTAGAAGTAGATGCTGGGGTTAAAGACTCTTGCCTACCTAGCTAGAGCCCCACAGTCTGAAAATCACTGATTTAGACAAAGCAGTAGATTGTTTCTCAAAGTAATACCCACTGACCCCTGAGGAGCTGTAAGTTCTATCTCTTAAAAAACATGGGTTTCCCTGGTGGCTCAGTGGTAAAGAATCCAGCTGCCAACGCAGGAGACATGGGTTTGATCCCTGAGCCAGGAAGATCCTACCTGTCACGGAGCAATTAAGCCCGTGTGCCACAACTCCTGAACTCTACAGCTGGGGAACCACAACTGCTGAGCCCCTGTGTCCTACAGCCCACGCTCTGCAGTAAGAGAAGCCACTGCAATGAGAAGCCCATGCACCACAACTAGAGAGTGGGTCCCACTTGCTGTAGCTAGCGAAAAGCCTGTGCAGCAACACTCAGCATAGCCCAAAATAAATAAATAATAAAATTATAAACAATATATCAGGTGTGTATGTATATGTGTATACACACACACATATGTACATATATAGATATCCTAGATGATTATTTCTTAAAATAAGGATATTCCAGGTATTTTTTCTAGGTGACCCTATTGTTTGTAACAGACTCCACCACACGATTTCAGTGCCTGTAGCCAGTCCCTGTTTATGATGACACTGGCAGCACTAGATCGCTGAAAGAGAGAGCACGGACTTTTTATAACATTTCTAAATGGGCAAGGGTCAGAGGTCATCCATGTTTTTTAAAGGGGCTGTATCTCATACATGATGGCATTAATGTGTCCTTATGGTGACTCTATGCTATAGATTGAATGTCTGTATCCCCTCAAATTTGATGACTAATACCAGTAAAATAGTATTTGGAAATGGGGCCTTTGGGATGTAATTAGGTCATGAAGGTGGAATTTCATGAATGGGATTAGTGCCCTTCTGAGAAGAGAGAGGGGAGACCATGCCTCTTCTCTTTGCTCTCTGCCATGTAAGGATACAGTGAGAAGATGGCCATCTGCTACCAGCACCTTGATCTTGCACTTCCCAACATCCAGAATGCTGAGAAATAAAAAAATTTGTCCAGGCTATGGTACTCTTGTTATAGCAACTCAAACTAAGACACTCCAGCAAATAGGTACAATTGAATTGGAAAAGGGGGTACCTAGAACACAGCTGACTGTGGAAGGTAAAGACACCCCTCGAGGTATATGCTTCCTAAAGAGCTGACTCTGGCTAGATCCTGTTCCACGAACTGAACTGAGAGTGTAGCCACAATGACCCTGATGATAAGCCCCTTTACTACATGAGTCTGACTGAAGCTGCCAACGCAGGAGACATGGGTTTGATCCTGAGCCAGGAAGATCCTACCTGTCACGGAGCAATTAAGCCCGTGTGCCACAACTCCTGAACTCTACAGCTGGGGAACCACAACTGCTGAGCCCCTGTGTCCTACAGCCCACGCTCTGCAGTAAGAGAAGCCACTGCAATGAGAAGCCCATGAACCACAACTAGGGGTGGGTCCCACTTGCTGTAGCTAGCGAAAAGCCTGTGCAGCAACACTCAGCATAGCCCAAAATAAATAAATAATAAAATTATAAACAATATATCAGGTGTGTATGTATATGTGTATACACACACACATATGTACATATATAGATATCCTAGATGATTATTTCTTAAAATAAGGATATTCCAGGTATTTTTTCTAGGTGACCCTATTGTTTGTAACAGACTCCACCACACGATTTCAGTGCCTGTAGCCAGTCCCTGTTTATGATGACACTGGCAGCACTAGATCGCTGAAAGAGAGAGCACGGACTTTTTATAACATTTCTAAATGGGCAAGGGTCAGAGGTCATCCATGTTTTTAAGGGTCTGTATCTCATACATGATGGCATTAATGTGTCCTTATGGTGACTCTATGCTATAGATTGAATGTCTGTATCCCCTCAAATTTGATGACTAATACCAGTAAAATAGTATTTGGAAATGGGGCCTTTGGGATGTAATTAGGTCATGAAGGTGGAATTTCATGAATGGGATTAGTGCCCTTCTGAGAAGAGAGAGGGGAGACCATGCCTCTTCTCTTTGCTCTCTGCCATGTAAGGATACAGTGAGAAGATGGCCATCTGCTACCAGCACCTTGATCTTGCACTTCCCAACATCCAGAATGCTGAGAAATAAAAAAATTTGTCCAGGCTATGGTACTCTTGTTATAGCAACTCAAACTAAGACACTCCAGCAAATAGGTACAATTGAATTGGAAAAGGGGGTACCTAGAACACAGCTGACTGTGGAAGGTAAAGACACCCCTCGAGGTATATGCTTCCCTAAAGAGCTGACTCTGGCTAGATCCTGTTCCACGAACTGAACTGAGAGTGTAGCCACAATGACCCTGATGATAAGCTCACCGTAATCACAGGTACATGAGTCTGACTGACAACCCCTAACTCCGCTTCATGCATGATGATTCCATTTTGGAGACCAGAATCTACCTGTCTGCTCTGCAAGGTTCTTCGTGGGTACTGAGGAACTCAGGTTCCCGCTTTAGGAATATGAATGCCGCTTACGGGAGGAGGCTTTCTCCTACCAGTTCTTAGTACAATTAGCTTGACTGAAGTAACATTCCCAATGTTAGTGGCAGAAAACTGATTCCAAGCCAAAAAATTATAGAAAGTATTTTTAAATTTTGAATATTAAGGAACACTTAAAGTTTTTAGCCAGCATGCCTAAGTTATGATGCAATAATTTTCAATGATGGTTTTGTACTCTAATGAGCAGATTTTTACAAGATATTGAGTCATTCTAAGTACCTTAATGTATGGTTTCTCTCCCTTGTTCATTCTGCACTAAGACATTGGTCTACTAACTGTTCCACAAACACTAAAGTATTTTGTTAAGCATATGAGTGCATGGCCAGCAAGATGTAGTTTGTATCCAGAGAAACCAAACTGGGGATCCTCCATTCATTGACAGTCACAAAACTCCCATGTTAAGTGGCACCTTGCACAAATATGCCCAGAAACCTGTGATAAGGGAAATTCCTTCCAACTAGTGGCAACACATTTTGGAAAGAGCAACTCTTCTTTTTTGAATAACTAAGAAACAGTCACAGTTCAGACAACTGAGCAGTCTTTGCTTCCTGTTTTCACTGTTGCCTATATAGCCCATCATTACAAGCCAAAGGCAAGTCATCACCTTTAGGCAATATTGGGAGGTTGTATTTGTGTAGGAAGAGCCAACAGGCATGGATGGAATATTCAGGCTGGTGTTTCTCCTGCATGGTGCCTGAGCATGAAATTTTACTGAACAGTAGTTAGGGGCTTCCCTGTGCAACGTGGTTTGGGAAAGAGGGAGCAGGAAATCCATACCATTTGCTCACCTCCTAAACACTGCGCTCTCTTGGAGGCCACCTTTGGCCTTCCTTGCACTTCCTTAGTGAACACACCCACTTAGAACTGCAATTGTTTCCATGTGTTTTGGAGTGGTCTAAAAAAAATACTCGCAGAGATTATCCTTTTAAAAAGCAAAAGAAATGGCTTAATTTTAGCTCAAACACGCTGAACATTAAACCCTGGGGCCAGCAACACAACTGCGTCTGAACTGATTTGGCGAGCTTCAAATACAAAGTGAGGAGATGTGGCGGGTCAGTAGGCCAGTGGGAAAGCTGCACCTCTGTTACCAGGATGGTCTAGTCTTCCCCTCACTACAGAGAAGAGCGCTTGATATTTATTTATTATTTTAAAATTGAAGTCAGTTAATCAAACCATACCATACATTTTAACTATAGATGGCCTGGGGATCTCATCTTTACCACGAATAGTTTGGAAGTTCATGGCATGTAATCATCTCCTTATTCGCAAGGTTAAGGAGAAAGTCCAAGCAACCCACCTCTCTGCTCTCCTGCCCTGCTCAACTATGGGACAGTCACAGCCTTCTTTCTTTTTGATGCTGTGATCTACTAAAAAAAGTATTTTGTTAAGCATATGAGTGCATGGCCAGCAAGATGTAGTTTGTATCCAGAGAAACCAAACTGGGGATCCTCCATTCATTGACAGTCACAAAACTCCCATGTTAAGTGGCACCTTGCACAAATATGCCCAGAAACCTGTGATAAGGGAAATTCCTTCCAACTAGTGGCAACACATTTTGGAAAGAGCAACTCTTCTTTTTTGAATAACTAAGAAACAGTCACAGTTCAGACAACTGAGCAGTCTTTGCTTCCTGTTTTCACTGTTGCCTATATAGCCCATCATTACAAGCCAAAGGCAAGTCATCACCTTTAGGCAATATTGGGAGGTTGTATTTGTGTAGGAAGAGCCAACAGGCATGGATGGAATATTCAGGCTGGTGTTTCTCCTGCATGGTGCCTGAGCATGAAATTTTACTGAACAGTAGTTAGGGGTTTCCCCTGTGCAACGTGGTTTGGGAAAGAGGGAGCAGGAAATCCATACCATTTGCTCACCTCCTAAACACTGCGCTCTCTTGGAGGCCACCTTTGGCCTTCCTTGCACTTCCTTAGTGAACACACCCACTTAGAACTGCAATTGTTTCCATGTGTTTTGGAGTGGTCTAAAAAAAATACTCGCAGAGATTATCCTTTTAAAAAGCAAAAGAAATGGCTTAATTTTAGCTCAAACACGCTGAACATTAAACCCTGGGGCCAGCAACACAACTGCGTCTGAACTGATTTGGCGAGCTTCAAATACAAAGTGAGGAGATGTGGCGGGTCAGTAGGCCAGTGGGAAAGCTGCACCTCTGTTACCAGGATGGTCTAGTCTTCCCCTCACTACAGAGAAGAGCGCTTGATATTTATTTATTATTTTAAAATTGAAGTCAGTTAATCAAACCATACCATACATTTTAACTATAGATGGCCTGGGGATCTCATCTTTACCACGAATAGTTTGGAAGTTCATGGCATGTAATCATCTCCTTATTCGCAAGGTTAAGGAGAAAGTCCAAGCAACCCACCTCTCTGCTCTCCTGCCCTGCTCAACTATGGGACAGTCACAGCCTTCTTTCTTTTTGATGCTGTGATCTTTGTGGAGAAGAAAAAGCATGGGAGTTTTTTTTTTGTAAGAGGCAGAGAGATGCTTTCTGGGTTTTTGTTTGCTTGTTCTAGCTGTACTCTGAGGCATACAGGATCTTAGTTCCCTGAGCAAGGATCGAACACATGACCCCTGCAGCAGAAGTGCAGTCTTCACTGGACCTCCAGGAAAGCCCCAAGAGATGTAGTCTGAAGTGCACCATGTGTAAAGGGCACAAAAATGTACAAAAACGGTTACTGACTGTGACCTGAGTTGAGCTCGGTTAGAGAGAAACCCTGGATGAGACCAGAGACTCTTAAATCGTGGGATCACTTGTGCAAAACGGGAGCAGAAGGTCCACAGTAGCATCTCTCCCCCTGCCAATCTACCCTTGAGAAGCACTGCCTTAACCCCTCACTGAGCACTGGATGTGTTGGAACAAACACGTACTGAGACACAGAATCCTGTATCATTGCCTTCTAGAATTTTTAATTTATAAAGGGCATGCCTGCGTGCTAAGTTGCTTCAGCTGTGTCCAACTCTTTTGGACCCCATGAGCTATGCCCCGCAGTCTCCTCTGTCCATGGGATTCTCCAGACAAGAATACTGGAGTGGTTTGCCATTTCTTCCTCCAGGGGAACTTCTTGACCCTTGTCTACTGAGTCTCCTGCATTGGCAGAAGGATCTTTTTTTTTTTTCAAGCACTGAGCCACTTGGGGAGCTCTGTGTATATGTGTATGTCAATAAAACAACACAGTATGAATCTATTTACTATGAAGTCATAAATTTCTAAAGTAAAGATATCTTTTCTAATGAAAGTATAACAGTCAAAATAAAGAATATAAGGTAAATTCTGTCTGAGTTTTTCAGATTTAAATACTTATATGTTCATGGAAAGTGACAAGAAACCATTCATCCATAGATGTTGCCTTCATTGGTTTCTTTGTTAAATAATCAGTTACCTTAAGAGGCACTCAGGGCTAAGGGCAAGTGAATTTTTAGAATGAAAAGTTTGGAAGGAAACAGAATGGAAAGAGATCTGGGCAGTTAGGCTATCAAAGAGGCCACGGGAACATCAAGGGTACAAGGCATTCAGAAACTGGCGTGTGGGGGGCTGCCTAGGTCACAGCTCTATCTAAGATGCCAGGGATCATTATATTTGCTTTACTGATTTAACAGAGTTTTAAAAAGCATAAAGAATCTTGCCTGGTCACGTCTCTTTGGGCAGCTTCTTTCTAATAGAACTAAATGCAACTTGCAAAGATATTCTAAATGTACATGCTGTATGTTTGCTTTACGATTTTCATTCTTGGATAATCAGGCTGCATTTGCACTTTATATTTTAGTAGGTGCAGTCTCTTAGTCACTAGGTTTTGCATTTGTAGGTAGCTGTATGTTTTTGTCTATTTTCTTAATCTTAAATATGTATGTTAAGTGAAGATAGCAATTTTTTCTCTTGTACAGTACCTGTATTTTCTTTCGCTTTGTCAAGTTTTGAACTTTTGCTGCTAAATGCAATCCTTTATAAGACTGAACAAAATTACTGGAAGCAGTATTGTGGTAAAGTTTTGTCTTTTGAAAGGCACAGTCTAAATCTAAACCCTAAAGTGAACGCTTTAAGTATGAATTTAATTCATACATAAGATCTATTTAAGTAGAAGAATAGCAATATTGCACCTGTTGACGGTGAAGATAATGTTCTACTTCTGATAGAAGTAGTATCTCAACAAATGTTGTTCCTATGTGTGTAAATGAATGGAATAAAATTCCAGATGGTTGAGGAAACAAAACAGTACGGGTGGAGAAGTCACAGCATCAAGTCAGAACACCGTGCACAGGGTGCAGTCAACGGGGCTGCTCCCTGCGCTCGCCCATAAATCCAGGCTGATCCTTATATCTGCAATACCTTTTTATCTAGCCAATTCCCAGTGACCATCCTATATTATCAGTTATCTCCAATATCTGTCCACACACCTCAGAATCTATATTATACATAAAAATGTCTGTACTCATAATACAATCGTTAACAAGTATTCATGTTTGTGTCAAACATGTGGCACACAGGAAGAAAGAAGAGTTCCTTTTTGAAGCAGATAATACAAGTGTGATATGAAGAGTGAAAAATTAAGCACTGCAAGACAACGTTCAGAGAAAGTCATATAAAGGCCTATCCTTGTTAATGGCACAAAATTTCCATTTATCTTCTGTGAGTTGGAAATTGTGGCATTCTAGGAGATGAAGGAGAAATTTGTTTTTGAAAGGTAACTGTTTTGGCTGAGAGAGGGACGGAGCTGCTAGTAATCAGACACACCATAAAGAATTTAGCAAGTGAGTAGTAACTGAATAAAACTTAATGTAGGCTCTTCCAGACTATGCCTGAACAAAATAAGAGGTCATCAATTCCTGACAAATTTTCTATATGCATTTTTAAACTCAGTCACAAAAACTAAGAAAGATGCAAGTTTGCACAGTCTGCTCTGGAAGGGGTGATGTACTGTAACAAGGATTAGTAAGCTGTGTTAACAGGAAGTATCAACATACAGCTACACAAAGCATTCAGGCCATGAAAGGTGAACGCGTGTGGGATACCACCATCAGAGACTTTGGTGTCCCTTGTACAGATATGCTCTGGATGGGCACAATCTTTTCATGTACCTTTGTCTGGGCGTCCACATGTGCCCCTTGGTTTACGAGGACTTCGGCCACATTCACTCTGTCTTCTTGAGCAGCCAAGTGGAGTGGGGCCAGGCCACTCTGCAAAAGATCAAAGAGATCATTTTCTAGGAGGGATGGAGGATACACAGGCATATTTGAGAAATCATTTATGACTTTTAGAAGAACAAACCTAGAATTTTGGTGTTAACAAAATTTATAAAGTTTAAATACTGGCATGGGACAATACTGTTATCTGCAGACTTAATGAAAAATTTCAAACGTCCACATAAGTGGAGGGAATGGACTGGACCTTGTGTACTGATCACTGATGTGGAAATTATCAAGGTTTTTCTATGTTTGCTTCATCCAGCCCTACTTCCTGTTTGTTCTTTTTCTCTGTGGAAGTATTTTAAATCAAATTCCAGACATTATATCATTTCCCTCTTATGTACTCAGTGTTCACAGTTTGTTTAATCAGAGACTTTTAAAAATCAAATTATGTAAGACTTTTAATGCATTACTAATGGTACTAGCTTTAGCAAAATTTAAAATAAAAATTGTTTATAAACTATTACTGACATATGATGATAACATTTTCTCCATTAAGTATTGATACCCAAGACTGGCAAATATTTTCTCTATATTGCTTCTGGGTAGGAAAGATGGTCTGTGAAATGTAATATGAAGTCTATCTCATGAGAATTTAATATGCAATATGGAGTTTATCTCATGAGAATTTCCAGGCCATTTCATGAGACTGGATATTTGAAACTGAGCTCTACTACAGAATTGACAGGCTACATGGTTATTTCAAAGGCCAAGAAAAAAATCACTAAACCTACACTCTGGCTTAGAAATCCTTCGTAGTTATGCTCTTTCATAAAACACATAAAATAATGAGCACAGAAGTTAATGTCTTTTTTCTAAAACATCACTCAAACTGCTCACTTTTTCTAACAGGAAGTATCAACATACAGCTACACAAAGCATTCAGGCCATGAAAGGTGAACGTGTGGGATACCACCATCAGAGACTTTGGTGTCCCTTGTACAGATATGCTCTGGATGGGCACAATCTTTTCATGTACCTTTGTCTGGGCGTCCACATGTGCCCCTTGGTTTACGAGGACTTCGGCCACATTCACTCTGTCTTCTTGAGCAGCCAAGTGGAGTGGGGCCAGGCCACTCTGCAAAAGATCAAAGAGATCATTTTCTAGGAGGGATGGAGGATACACAGGCATATTTGAGAAATCATTTATGACTTTTAGAAGAACAAACCTAGAATTTTGGTGTTAACAAAATTTATAAAGTTTAAATACTGGCATGGGACAATACTGTTATCTGCAGACTTAATGAAAAATTTCAAACGTCCACATAAGTGGAGGGAATGGACTGGACCTTGTGTACTGATCACTGATGTGGAAATTATCAAGGTTTTTCTATGTTTGCTTCATCCAGCCCTACTTCCTGTTTGTTCTTTTTCTCTGTGGAAGTATTTTAAATCAAATTCCAGACATTATATCATTTCCCTCTTATGTACTCAGTGTTCACAGTTTGTTTAATCAGAGACTTTTAAAAATCAAATTATGTAAGACTTTTAATGCATTACTAATGGTACTAGCTTTAGCAAAATTTAAAATAAAAATTGTTTATAAACTATTACTGACATATGATGATAACATTTTCTCCATTAAGTATTGATACCCAAGACTGGCAAATATTTTCTCTATATTGCTTCTGGGTAGGAAAGATGGTCTGTGAAATGTAATATGAAGTCTATCTCATGAGAATTTAATATGCAATATGGAGTTTATCTCATGAGAATTTCCAGGCCATTTCATGAGACTGGATATTTGAAACTGAGCTCTACTACAGAATTGACAGGCTACATGGTTATTTCAAAGGCCAAGAAAAAAATCACTAAACCTACACTCTGGCTTAGAAATCCTTCGTAGTTATGCTCTTTCATAAAACACATAAAATAATGAGCACAGAAGTTAATGTCTTTTTTCTAAAACACCTCACTAGGCACAATATCTGCTAGCACATTTTTTCTAAATTAAAGTTCTTTTTTTCCTCATCATGACTCTTTTATTTTTATATTTATTTTCATCCATCTTTATTCTTTGGCCTGTGTGGGCCTTCCTTTGCAGTGGCCTCTCTCGCTACAGAACACAGGCTCTGGGCACATGTGCTCCATAGTGCTGGCTCGCAATTGGACACACCAGTCCAGCTGCTCAGTGGCATGAAGAAGCCTCCAGGGCCAGGGATAGAACTGGCACCCCTTGCACCGCAAGGCAGACCTTCTACCCACTGGATCACCAGGGAAGCCCTGCTGGCACATTTAAAAAAATATATTATTTGGCTGCACCATGCAGCATGCAGGACGTTAGCTCCAGAACTAGGGATCAAACCCATCCCCTACAGTGGAAGCTTGGAGTCCTAACCCCAAGGCTACCACAAGTCCCACAAGTGGAAGTCCCAAAAGTTTGTGTCCTACGTCCTGGGGGCCTTCTTTCTCCTCCTCCAGCATCTGTGGAGCAAGACCATCAGCCTGTGCCCATTTGTCAGGGGAAAGCAGAGAACCAAAAGCAGCTTTAGGAAGGGCTCAGAACATTCTTTATTTAGGGGTTGCTAGGCTGTCAAGCCAAAGACAGGATTCAGGAAGAGCCATTCCCTCCAGACTTTCTAATACTGTTTACAGACTTTTGGAAGATGCTCACCCACACTGAATAAAGAGGAAATAGAAAAAGGAGGAGTGGTGCCTTCACTTGAAATCCAAGAAAAATAAGCCAGGAGCCAAAACTGGCACCACCCAAACACTGACATAATCACAGAACAATGTTCCATGTTCCACTCTAGAGGCAACAAGTATTTTCAGCCATACATTCTGTAAAGGTGTCACAATCCCTTATTCTAAGGGTGAGACTTTCTAAAGCTTCTGGAGAACTGCTGAGTGGTTCTCAGAGTAGTGGAAGGAAGGTGTCCTGACCTGTGCTCTGCTCTCTCCTGTTCCCCTGTGCACATTCACGCTGCCCGCGGACGACCCACTCCACCTTTGGCACAGAGTCACCTCCAGCTTTCCTGAGTTTCTCTCCCTTCATCTTGAAAAGGGTCTCATTATTACTGCTTATGGGCAAACCTTCTACATGCTTACTTCTATTGAGAGGATCATAATCCGGGCATTTAAACCATTTTCTTGTCTGTCTTCCTCAAACCACTGTGAGCCTGTTGAGGCAACTACTGAACCCTTAATCCTTGTATAATCAAGAATTAAAGTATCTGTATAATAGCATTTACTCTACTAATTGATTAAGACAGAGGGAAATGCAAACAGCTTTTCTAAAGTAGGGTAAATTAAATAAAATCATTTTTATATTCAGGGTTTTTTAATGCGATGGTTAAAACAGCCCTGTTTGAGTGCAGAAGATATCTGTTAATCTTTTATAGAATTTTACGGAGTTCATTTTTTAAATGGCATTTATTTGGCACACAGAGACCACTGCCAACTTGGGATAGTAATATCTCTGTGTCATAATATATTAGCTGTGTAAAGAAATACAGCTACTTGTGGTCTGCAGAATTCATGTGGGAAAGTGGGAACGTCAAAAGTAAAACTGAATCCAATCAAATAGTAGCACTTTGGCAGGAACTTAGGTTCAAGGTTCCTTTGTCTTGAAATCTGGGAACTGCTGATGAATAGTAAGTAAAGAAATAAGCGGAAACTGAGTGTAACGTTTCACAAAAGCTAAATAAATCTTTTAATATTCATTTTTTAAAGTTTTTCTTTTTTATGCGAGACCATTTTTAATGTCTCTACTGAATTTGTTACATATTATTGCTTCTGCTTTACGTTTTGGTTTTTTGATCATAAGGCATGTGGGACCTTAGCTCTCTGACAAGGCATCAGGCCCTCATCCTCTGCAGTGGAGAGTGAAATCTTAACCAGTGAACCACCAGGTAAGCCCCTCAATATTAATTTTCTTAGCAATAAAATAAAGTCTAGTGTAAAATGGGAAGGTGGGGTGAAGAGGGGTGGAGGGACAATAACTGATGTCGAAAACTCTGGCAGTTCAGGAAAAACAGACAAACAACCTGTCAGAGTTCTTCTCAAATAATAGAGTTCTACTGATTTTCTCTTTTCACATCAGAATTTATTTTATACTTGGCACAGAAAATGACTTCTTGAAGCAAAAACTTACAAATGCCTTTGTATTAGAACATTTCTAGGAACTGTGAAGTTCTTGAAAGTTCTGTTATGTACAATGTGCTGATGGGAAACCAGCAAATTTCTCTGGTGGTTTATTTGCTAATACAGAGTTTATTCAGGAAGGCGGCTGAACACTTCCCAGGTTTCCTTGGTTTACTGTCTTACGGTCCTCAGAATTCCCTTGCTAATGTCCAGTCTACCAACGTAGACACTGAGAAATTCTTTTAAAAGTATTCTCAGCCTAAAAATTTTTAATGCTTTTACAGTCATACACACACACACACACACACACACACACACACACACACACACACACTGCAACCAGCTGGCTAAAGGAATTTAAAGAGAAAAAAGGTTAGTTACACTGTACTTTGGTGTCAAACCTATAGAAAATGCTCACTTGTTAACCAACTGTTCATGCCTATATTGTCTCTGGGAGAATTAATGAGATATAATATTTTGGGCTCCTAAGAAAACATATACTAATGGAGGGCAGAATGTGCTTCAGTTTGAGAGGGCTAGGTCCTCTATCTCATTAAGATAAATAGAATTGTGCACCAAAGTATCATAAGGTTGGTCTGTACATTAGTATATGAACCTTAGCAATTAACCACTCAAACAAACCCTGACTATAACAACTATTTGAAATTGCTTTGTGATTCTCATTATTGCTGGGAAAAATGAAAGCTTAAAAAGAAAGATCTGTGAAAAGCAATCAGTAAACCAGAAGGGAAAAAAAGAAGAAAACTGTTTGCTCTGCAATGATCACAAAGGATTTTCAAGATACTGAAATTGAAAAAAAGGTTCCATTTTTTTCTGTATGTCTTTTGGTTTACAGAATTTGTTAGATTACCTTAGGGGTTCGGATTAGTGCAGGGTAACCTTCTTCCCAAACTGTGAAAAATCTAAAATTAAGACAACTATTCTTTTTCTACTTAGAAGAAGGTACTAAATGTTATCTCAGTTCATCTTTATGACATTTATAGGAAGTAAATATTGTGGCCTTTGTTTACGAGAGGACAAAATTGAGGCTCAGAGAGGTCACATGACTTGTCCGATCAAGTTATATGTCAAGTAGAAGTTAGATTTAGGATTTATGCCCAGGTGACTCAAAGCCCTGGTGAATACAAAATGCAGACCACATATATCAAAATATCTAAAACTCCTCATGATTTGTTACCACAGAACTACTGCTCTGTTAACAGTCTCCTCCAAACCTGAGCGATGACTAAGATAAGTCACAGCTGTGTCATCACCATCCTGTGGAGGAGAAGCCAAATGCCGGGCAGTTTGGATTATCAGGAATTTGGAGACACTCTTGCAGATGTCTGTTTTTAATCTGAAGATTTAGGAACGTCTGTCTGGAATTCTGGGCAGATCTCAGACTAAGGTATTAATCAACAGGCCAGCAAAACCATAGTCTGTGATACACACAGGGAGAGGCTGTCACATGACTGACTTGTCTCTGTTAACCATGGGCTGAACTTTTCACAAAGTTCTTCTCTAACCAAGGAGAGTCAAACGTGAGGACGGGGGAGTCTGAAGACTTTGGGGAACATAGACTTACAGGGTTTCATCAAACCGCTAATTTATCTACAAAGACTAATCTGTTCAATCTACTGAGTAAAGAGTTACTCTAAATTTCAGTTACAAAAACAAACTCTCTGAAGGCCGACCTACTTCTAATTTCTCTTTGTCATCTAGGACTTCAGATTAGGACAGGCAAAGAGTAGGTCCTCTCAAGTATTTGTGGTATAGATCAATTTATAACTTGTAATTTAGGACTTATAGCTTCTTATTAACTATGTTCTGATGAGGTCCCAATGTTCCCCTCTGACTTAATATTAAAAAAATTCACATTATTAGAAACATTTTGTGGACCTCAGTTTTACAGCTATGTTACTCACATGTATGACTTTGCAGTTATTGACTTAGCATTCTATTGTTATTTTAACAAGTTTTTTCAAGTTTTTCTATGATAAATAACATTTTGGTAAATATCTCTGTGCACACTACACTTTTCGTATTCTATTTCACCTGAATTTGTCATGACATTTTAGTGATCTTTCTGAAGGTGAGGTTTTGTTATGCTGTATGCTTTGCAGAGGGAAAGAAAAGGTTACCTTATTGCTCAAGTTCACATTAGCATTTCTGCTGAGGAGCAGCGACACCATGTCCACATGTCCTTCCTGAGCTGCAAGATGGACAGAAGCAATTCCTTGCCGGGTAACTGCGTTTGCATCAGCACCATATTCCAGCAGAGTTGTTGCTATGTCCATCTGGTTCTTCTTGGCAGCGATGTGCAGTGGTGTATAACCATTCTGTCAACACAAATCACTTGGTAACATGTCCAGTCCCAAGATAAAAATACATGCAAATTGTATTCTTTTCAAATAGTATGCTTCCCTTTCTAGTGATTTTCTTTGATAGTTTAAAAAAATCACAACCAAGTAAGCAAATACAGAGAAATCAAGAAGTGCTACTATTCCTGTTCCCTTACGTCACCTGCATTCCTAAATAGGGAAAACATACTGTCCGCAGTTCAATGCAAGAGTCAGAGAACCAGTGCCTTTACAAATGGAAGACAACATTCCCTTGCATAGGCAGTGTATAGGTGCTCAATAATTATTTGCCTTAGGTATCAGCATTGAGAGAAAATCCAACCAGGAAACACATGGTGCCACCACAGTAGGCTCAGAGTCCTTAGTCTACCTTTAAAATCCCTTCAATAGCCTATCGCTTACAAGTTGAAATTCTTAATTTTCACAGTAGTCAAGATTCTGTAGTCTGCTCCCACTGGCCCCTCTGAGGGCCTATTTTTTGACACTGCAGTTTCTATGCCATGCTTCAGTGGGACTGGTTCCCCAACAACACACGGCTCATGGTTCTGTCTAGTCCTGCCCTAGCAAGGGTGCTTTTCTCCAAAATGCCCTTGGAGCTACCATCTTTTAGCTGAAGGTTCAGTCAAGGGTCCCACTCCATGAAGTTCTTCATCTCTACTTCCCCTTTTACACCTGCTCCCACTTGACTAACTCCAGTCAAAATCCTGGAGATAGGGCTTCCCCTGTTGGTCCAGTGAATAAGGACACCGCCTTGCAGTGCAAGGGGCGCCGGTTCGAGCCCTGGCCTGGGAAGATCCCATGTGCCACAGAGTGGCTGGACCAATGTGTCCAATTACCGAGTCAGAGCTCTGGCACGCATGCGCCCAGAGCCAGTGCTCTGCGACAACAGAGGCCACTGCGATGGGAGGCCCACACGGGCCAATGAACAAAAACGGATAAAAATAGATAAATGAAAGACCAATGGAAGAGGCCTGCCTGCTCCTTTCCCTCCCCAACCTGTCCCCCGCCCTAAATAAATAAATAAATAAATCTTAAAAAAAAAAAAAATCCTGGAGATATCTAGGGGCATTCTTTTTCATACCTCTGTCTCCTCCTACTAAAATCCAAATTTGTTGACAGCAAGTGCTATGCCAGTCTTGTCTTTGTATCTCCAGGGTCTGGCAGTGACTGACAAATCCTTTGTCTTGAGTTGAGCTTACTAGGGCTTTCAGAACACCCTGGGCTCCTTCTCTTGGTTGACCTCAGATGCTCAGAGGTGGAGGGAACCAAGATTCCTTTGACAAATTGTTCATAAGCTGCCTCAGGAGCCCTCAGAGTCTTCTAAGAAAGAAAGGTCCCTTGCCTTAGGGAACTCTGTCCTGCCTCTCAGAGAAATGCAAGATTACATTTTGACATAGGCCCAAATCTAACTATATAAAATATGACAATGAAAAAGTAGAATGATTTTTTTTGGGTATAGACAAGAGGATTTAGAGAAAGAGAAAGAAAAAAGGATAATTGGAATTTATAAAATAGAGAGAGAATTTACATTTGGGAATTTGATCCAAATCTAGACAACAGATCAGTCAGAATCTTTCTACGCCATTTGGATGGATCAGAAAAAGTTCAGAGGGCAGAGAGGGGCTGCTGGACCACTGGTCACCCAGCCTTCTATGCTTAACCTTCATATTCATGTCACTGGTATCTTCTAGTGTGGCAGCGTTCTTCACTTGACAAACATTCTATAATTGATTGCAGAAGATTTAGGCTGTTGGATATCAAACGATGACAGTAGAAATGCCACTTCCAGACTCTTCTGAAACCAGCCTCTGCCAAGAAGGATGGGCCAGGGTAGATTTTTATACCCCTATTTTTAGTTTTGACTTGTTGCCATCTGGAAACCCCAGCTGACCTGGGAAGCATTTGGCCCTCTGCTCAGACACACCCTAAAGAGATTGCCTTCAGAGCCAAATGCAGAGCTGTGGACTGAGACCAGTTCTACAGTGAGTGACAGAAGGGGGTGAGCTGTTTAACTACCATCCCCGCCCTTGAAGAAAAGGGAAAATTCACAAAGCAATGCTAAAGAAACTGATTAGTCAAGACTCCAACACTAGCTAATTGGAGTGGTAAACACAAGATAAAGTCAGAGTGCAGCTTCTAATCATGCACCTTATCTCTTTTTGTTTTTTGCGACTGACATAACCTTCAAGGTGAGTAACTTCTTAACCTCTACAGCCAAGGCAATATCCTCTGAGATGTGACGATCCTCTCGATTACTTTTAATTCCACACACACACAAATAAAGATCATAGGCTCTTAAAAAACAGAGACGCTCTGGCATCTCTGTAATGTACACCAATTCTAGAGCAGTTACTCATTATTACTGAGGGGTTTATCATGAGCTCCTCACCTGAGGGATAAGCAGAAGTATAAAGCAAAGGAAACACAATTCAGGGTATTATTTTAGAAGGGGTAGCTCATCTCAGAAAGACTTAAGAAATATTTCAAATGATAAATGAATATATCTTGAGACCTATAGTAAAATTTTCTAAATTCCCTAAGTCCTTTCTAATTTCTAGAAACAAAGGATTCTTACTTGCCATACAAGAGGAGACAGAAACATTTATCAGAAGAGAAATAAAATAGTGGAGACTGAATTGGAGAATAATCATAATACTTTTTCCCTTTTGATGCAGAGGAAAAAGTGCATGCTATGTGTCCTTTTGTATTTCAAGATAAAAACAAGAGCAAACATAATTTTAAATTATAAACAAAGTGACATATTTAGCACTATCCTTGGATTCCCCCATGCTTAACCTAGACTGTTTTAGGGCAGCGTTCTTCACTTGACAAACATTCTATAATTGATTGCAGAAGATTTAGGCTGTTGGATATCAAAGCGATGACAGTAGAAATGCCACTTCCAGACTCTTCTGAAACCAGCCTCTGCCAAGAAGGATGGGCCAGGGTAGATTTTTATACCCCTATTTTTAGTTTTGACTTGTTGCCATCTGGAAACCCCAGCTGACCTGGGAAGCATTTGGCCCTCTGCTCAGACACACCCTAAAGAGATTGCCTTCAGAGCCAAATGCAGAGCTGTGGACTGAGACCAGTTCTACAGTGAGTGACAGAAGGGGGTGAGCTGTTTAACTACCATCCCCGCCCTTGAAGAAAAGGGAAAATTCACAAAGCAATGCTAAAGAAACTGATTAGTCAAGACTCCAACACTAGCTAATTGGAGTGGTAAACACAAGATAAAGTCAGAGTGCAGCTTCTAATCATGCACCTTATCTCTTTTTGTTTTTTGCGACTGACATAACCTTCAAGGTGAGTAACTTCTTAACCTCTACAGCCAAGGCAATATCCTCTGAGATGTGACGATCCTCTCGATTACTTTTAATTCCACACACACACAAATAAAGATCATAGGCTCTTAAAAAACAGAGACGCTCTGGCATCTCTGTAATGTACACCAATTCTAGAGCAGTTACTCATTATTACTGAGGGGTTTATCATGAGCTCCTCACCTGAGGGATAAGCAGAAGTATAAAGCAAAGGAAACACAATTCAGGGTATTATTTTAGAAGGGGTAGCTCATCTCAGAAAGACTTAAGAAATATTTCAAATGATAAATGAATATATCTTGAGACCTATAGTAAAATTTTCTAAATTCCCTAAGTCCTTTCTAATTTCTAGAAACAAAGGATTCTTACTTGCCATACAAGAGGAGACAGAAACATTTATCAGAAGAGAAATAAAATAGTGGAGACTGAATTGGAGAATAATCATAATACTTTTTCCCTTTTGATGCAGAGGAAAAAGTGCATGCTATGTGTCCTTTTGTATTTCAAGATAAAAACAAGAGCAAACATAATTTTAAATTATAAACAAAGTGACATATTTAGCACTATCCTTTTCCTCTGCCAAATCTTCACAACCTCTACTGATCCATGTCAGTAGTTATAGGCACATTTATGAAAAGAAATCTCAGAAGTAGTAAGTTAAGGTTCACTAGATCTTCCACAGCCTGTGCCCTACCTGGTTACTCCTGAACTTAAACCAGTCCTCTTTCCAGCAAATGCCCTGCCTCAGGAAATGTGCTGTGCTATGCTTAGCTGCTCAGTCATGTCAGACTCTTTGCGACCCCATGGACTGCAGGCCATCAGGCTCCTTCGTCCATGGAATTTTCCAGGCAAGAATACCGGAGTGGGTTGCCATTCCCTTCTCCAGGGGATCTTCCCAAGCTAGGGATTGCACCCAGGTCTCCCACACTGCAGGCGGGTTTTTTTTCTTTTCTTCTTCTTCTTTTTTTTTTTTTTTTTTAACCATCTGAGCCACAAGGGAAGCCCGCCTCAGGAAACAGGTCTGCCTAAAATGAATTATAAGAGCCAATTTAGTTTTTCAGCACCCTCTTTTCTCTCTCATTAGCTAAAGTCACATTGTGTTCCTAGGACATGTATGAGCAAGAAAATATGTCAGCAATTCTACAAAAGAGAAGAAAGGACAGAATGAACACATCACATATCTAAGAACTGAAGGTGTCAACTGAGGAAGCTCCATGGAGTCACTTTTGTCATATCCATCTGCATTATTAGCTTGATTGAGTTTTGCTGCTCCTTTCTCACCACTGCCTGTCACAAATAATTACTGAGGGGTTTATCATGAGCTCCTCACCTGAGGGATATAAGCAAAGGAAACACAATTCAGGGTATTATTTTAGAAGGGGTAGCTCATCTCAGAAAGACTTAAGAAATATTTCAAATGATAAATGAATATATCTTGAGACCTATAGTAAAATTTTCTAAATTCCCTAAGTCCTTTCTAATTTCTAGAAACAAAGGATTCTTACTTGCCATACAAGAGGAGACAGAAACATTTATCAGAAGAGAAATAAAATAGTGGAGACTGAATTGGAGAATAATCATAATACTTTTTCCCTTTTGATGCAGAGGAAAAAGTGCATGCTATGTGTCCTTTTGTATTTCAAGATAAAAACAAGAGCAAACATAATTTTAAATTATAAACAAAGTGACATATTTAGCACTATCCTTTTCCTCTGCCAAATCTTCACAACCTCTACTGATCCATGTCAGTAGTTATAGGCACATTTATGAAAAAGAAATCTCAGAAGTAGTAAGTTAAGGTTCACTAGATCTTCCACAGCCTGTGCCCTACCTGGTTACTCCTGAACTTAAACCAGTCCTCTTTCCAGCAAATGCCCTGCCTCAGGAAATGTGCTGTGCTATGCTTAGCTGCTCAGTCATGTCAGACTCTTTGCGACCCCATGGACTGCAGGCCATCAGGCTCCTTCGTCCATGGAATTTTCCAGGCAAGAATACCGGAGTGGGTTGCCATTCCCTTCTCCAGGGGATCTTCCCAAGCTAGGGATTGCACCCAGGTCTCCCACACTGCAGGCGGGTTTTTTTTCTTTTCTTCTTCTTCTTTTTTTTTTTTTTTTTTAACCATCTGAGCCACAAGGGAAGCCCGCCTCAGGAAACAGGTCTGCCTAAAATGAATTATAAGAG
The DNA here is from genome assembly GCA_022376925.1 of Tragulus kanchil. NCBI lineage: Eukaryota > Metazoa > Chordata > Mammalia > Artiodactyla > Tragulidae > Tragulus > Tragulus kanchil. Next base: position 90,285,030 of record JAIOJX010000005.1, on the reverse strand, counting down.
CCAATTTAGTTTTTCAGCACCCTCTTTTCTCTCTCATTAGCTAAAGTCACATTGTGTTCCTAGGACATGTATGAGCAAGAAAATATGTCAGCAATTCTACAAAAGAGAAGAAAGGACAGAATGAACACATCACATATCTAAGAACTGAAGGTGTCAACTGAGGAAGCTCCATGGAGTCACTTTTGTCATATCCATCTGCATTATTAGCTTGATTGAGTTTTTGCTGCTCCTTTCTCACCACTGCCTGAATTCACAAATGCTGTAGCCGCCTTAAAGGAGGCTATTCACCTCCTCCATATCTATTCTCTCTCCTTCCTTAATAAAATCGCCTTGGCCATTGTGCCCAGCTGAAAACTACATTTCCCAGCTTCCCTTGCAGAAAGAAGTGGCCAGTGAAATCTAAGGAGAAATGGGTGGATGGAGCTAATGAGAATGGCCCATAGCCTGTCTTTACTGCCTTTTGCTTGAAAAGGGGACCTCACAGCCCGAGTGAAAATATTTGGTAGAAAGACCCCCCAAAATCACAGGGAATTTTCTTCAACACTCTGGGAACACTGACCCAGCATCAAGAACTACCTCCCTCCAGACTGTATATGCCTAGAGAAAAACAGAGCCTTATCAGTTTAAACCACTGCAGCTGGGTCTTTTTTCTAGCATGTGAACCAAATCCTAACTGATAGAACTAACTTTATTTACTGAGGATCAAAATCCAGAAAAGCCTTCAAACCAGGATCAATGTTTCAGAAAGTATGGATGGTTGGACAAGCAGCAGAGGTGCGTTACAGAGGCTCTTCTGGAGGCAATTGTGCTATGGGAAAGAGTATGAATGTCCTCTTAGAAAAGCCTGTGTTCAACTGACCATAAAAGATACGCTGTAGGCTAAAGGCTGTTAGAAGGAACTAAAGAACTGCTTTCCTATTCTTTGTTAAAGATGTTTTGCAGATAGAGAACCATGAAGTCTTGTTGGACAAACACAAAGCTGGAAATCAACTAGAAATCAAATATATCAACTGTTGACCTGTTTAATAATTATCTGTGGATGGAAAGGTGGATGAGACTCATTTTGCTTCACTTACTATGTATGCCCTCTGTCAACTCTAAACTGCTTAGCAGTAGCTGTGACAAAATTATTACTCTCAGAGGAATGAATAGTTCACTTATTAATTATTTACTAGTTGCCTACACAAACCTGAGGGTGTTTATAATATGAGAAAAGTGGCCCAGGTTCGAAAGGATATGGAAATAAACAAATGAAATAGACAACTATTAAATTTTGTTGTAAATTGTTCTCATTTTAAAAACTGTGCTAAAATATACATTATATAAAACTTACCATTGTAACCCTTTTTAAGTGTACAGTCAATGGCATTAAGTGCATTCACACTGTTCTCTACTCATTACCATTATCCATCTCTAAACTGAAATCCCACCCATTAAACTCTAACTCCTCAGTCCTTTCTCTCCACAGCCCCTGGCAGCCAGCATTTTATCAGTGTTTCACATGAAACCATACATGAATGACATATTTGCCCTTTGATGTTCCTGGCCTATTTCACTAAGCATATTTCTGAGACTTCCCTGTTGGCTCAGCAGTAAAGAATCCATCTGCTAAGGCAGGAGATGTGGGTTTGGTCCCTGGGTAGAGAGACATGCTGGAGGAGGAAATGGTAACCCACTCCAGCATTCTTGCCTGGACAGAGGAGCCTGGCCCGCTACAGTCCACGGGGTCGCAAGTGTCAGACACAACTCAGTGACTAAACAGCAACAGTATCTCTGAGGTTCATTCATGATGCAGCATATGTCAGAATCCCTTCCTATTTAACTGAAACGATTGCAATAAGACTTTTCAGAAGAGGTAATCCAGAAAAGCCTTCAAACCAGGATCAATGTTTCAGAAAGTATGGATGGTTGGACAAGCAGCAGAGGTGCGTTACAGAGGCTCTTCTGGAGGCAATTGTGCTATGGGAAAGAGTATGAATGTCCTCTTAGAAAAGCCTGTGTTCAACTGACCATAAAAGATACGCTGTAGGCTAAAGGCTGTTAGAAGGAACTAAAGAACTGCTTTCCTATTCTTTGTTAAAGATGTTTTGCAGATAGAGAACCATGAAGTCTTGTTGGACAAACACAAAGCTGGAAATCAACTAGAAATCAAATATATCAACTGTTGACCTGTTTAATAATTATCTGTGGATGGAAAGGTGGATGAGACTCATTTTGCTTCACTTACTATGTATGCCCTCTGTCAACTCTAAACTGCTTAGCAGTAGCTGTGACAAAATTATTACTCTCAGAGGAATGAATAGTTCACTTATTAATTATTTACTAGTTGCCTACACAAACCTGAGGGTGTTTATAATATGAGAAAAGTGGCCCAGGTTCGAAAGGATATGGAAATAAACAAATGAAATAGACAACTATTAAATTTTGTTGTAAATTGTTCTCATTTTAAAAACTGTGCTAAAATATACATTATATAAAACTTACCATTGTAACCCTTTTAAGTGTACAGTCAATGGCATTAAGTGCATTCACACTGTTCTCTACTCATTACCATTATCCATCTCTAAACTGAAATCCCACCCATTAAACTCTAACTCCTCAGTCCTTTCTCTCCACAGCCCCTGGCAGCCAGCATTTTATCAGTGTTTCACATGAAACCATACATGAATGACATATTTGCCCTTTGATGTTCCTGGCCTATTTCACTAAGCATATTTCTGAGACTTCCCTGTTGGCTCAGCAGTAAAGAATCCATCTGCTAAGGCAGGAGATGTGGGTTTGGTCCCTGGGTAGAGAGACATGCTGGAGGAGGAAATGGTAACCCACTCCAGCATTCTTGCCTGGACAGAGGAGCCTGGCCCGCTACAGTCCACGGGGTCGCAAGTGTCAGACACAACTCAGTGACTAAACAGCAACAGTATCTCTGAGGTTCATTCATGATGCAGCATATGTCAGAATCCCCTTCCTATTTAAGACTGAATAATATTCGATTGCATGTATAGACATTTTGTTTATCCTTTTATCTTGCCATGGACATTGAGGTTGTTTCTACCTTTTGGCTACTGTGAATAATGCTGTTATTCATTTTTTCCTTATGTTTAGTATTTTTCAAAACTCAAGGTTTTATGATAGAAAGAACATCAGGGTTAGAAATTATAGGGAAAAGCTGAAAAGCAAGTTTGGGGGCTTGATTTTGAACTGTAGATTTCAGTGGGTATAATTCTGAAGCGGATGCAGCAGGAGATGACTGAGAAATACAAGAGAAAAGGTTCTGAAGAGAAATACCTGTCAAAGATTGTATACTTTCTAAATGGAGAAAGTACCTAAAAACTTTTGTCTCTGAAAGTATCCAAAGTAATCTGCAACAATGCAAGTTCTTTGATTTGTGTGTATAAGAGATTTGATTTAAACACTAAGTTTAAAGGAGAACACTATAGCTGTCCCAAATGGGAAAGTATACCAAATATAAAAAGCTCAAGGAACTAAAATTTCCTTCAACCAACAGTATTTGGGAAAAGAATGGGACAGCATTTAAACTGCGGCCCGTATCATTCCAGTGTTCTCCGATCACAGCCACCTGCTTAACAATAGTGAACTTATTCAACAAACAGCACTATATTAACCTATCTTTAAATAAACTCTCTGTGATTTGCTTCTCAAATCAGAATACCAGTGTCATAAGAAAGCCATTCACTCTATTTTTTTCAGAGAAATCTCTCCTGTCTACTAGTAGAAAATGACCCAACAATAAGTTTTCGATACAATTTGGCCACTGAATGACATTTGACTGATTTCACTAAGCATATTTCTGAGACTTCCCTGTTGGCTCAGCAGTAAAGAATCCATCTGCTAAGGCAGGAGATGTGGGTTTGGTCCCTGGGTAGAGAGACATGCTGGAGGAGGAAATGGTAACCCACTCCAGCATTCTTGCCTGGACAGAGGAGCCTGGCCCGCTACAGTCCACGGGGTCGCAAGTGTCAGACACAACTCAGTGACTAAACAGCAACAGTATCTCTGAGGTTCATTCATGATGCAGCATATGTCAGAATCCCCTTCCTATTTAAGACTGAATAATATTCGATTGCATGTATAGACATTTTGTTTATCCTTTTATCTTGCCATGGACATTGAGGTTGTTTCTACCTTTTGGCTACTGTGAATAATGCTGTTATTCATTTTTCCTTATGTTTAGTATTTTTCAAAACTCAAGGTTTTATGATAGAAAGAACATCAGGGTTAGAAATTATAGGGAAAAGCTGAAAAGCAAGTTTGGGGGCTTGATTTTGAACTGTAGATTTCAGTGGGTATAATTCTGAAGCGGATGCAGCAGGAGATGACTGAGAAATACAAGAGAAAAGGTTCTGAAGAGAAATACCTGTCAAAGATTGTATACTTTCTAAATGGAGAAAGTACCTAAAAACTTTTGTCTCTGAAAGTATCCAAAGTAATCTGCAACAATGCAAGTTCTTTGATTTGTGTGTATAAGAGATTTGATTTAAACACTAAGTTTAAAGGAGAACACTATAGCTGTCCCAAATGGGAAAGTATACCAAATATAAAAAGCTCGAAGGAACTAAAATTTCCTTCAACCAACAGTATTTGGGAAAAGAATGGGACAGCATTTAAACTGCGGCCCGTATCATTCCAGTGTTCTCCGATCACAGCCACCTGCTTAACAATAGTGAACTTATTCAACAAACAGCACTATATTAACCTATCTTTAAATAAACTCTCTGTGATTTGCTTCTCAAATCAGAATACCAGTGTCATAAGAAAGCCATTCACTCTATTTTTTTCAGAGAAATCTCTCCTGTCTACTAGTAGAAAATGACCCAACAATAAGATTCTCCTACTGTATAGCACAAGGTTTTATATTCAATATCCTGTGATAAACTAAAATGGAAAATGATTTAAGAACAGTAATGTATGTATCAGTATAACCAAATCACTTTGCTGTAGAGTAGAAATTAACACAACATTGTAACTCAACTATATTTGAATAAAATTTAAAAAAGAATAAAGATTCTCTTTAGCTGTAATAAGAACACATAAGCAAAACCTCCCAACTTGTTTATTAAACACACATAAACCACCTGAAGGCAAGGTTTTGTGGCCAGGAAAATATAACATATATTTTAGAACTTTGACAAAGGAGAACTTTCTTACTTCCCCCAGCTGTATTTATATATTCCATCAGGCTAAAGAGCCCTTCAACTTTTTTCCTGGATTTTCCCCAGGCTCTAGAATGTCCTGTATTTTCAAGGAATATCAGTGAACAAGTAAATACTTATTGAGCATCTACCACACGAGCTGTCTAATAGCTGTAGGCACAGATTTCCTAAGGTGCTTCTATTTCCATGATCTTTAAGTGGAGCCTAACCTAGGAGGGTGCTCCAGGAGAAGCCAAAGTAAATACACACATGGAGACTGGCGGACACTGCCCACCAGTCTACTCATGCTGTGGAATGACAGGTACCTTTGCAGCCGCGTGGGGTGAGGCTCCTTGGTCCAGAAGCAGAAGAGCCACTTTCTGATTATCGTAATGTGCAGCTACATGCAGTGGAGTTAGCCCGCTCTGAAAACATGTGCAGAAACAACAACCAGTGTCAAAGCGTCTTAACGTCAGAGGCCTAGATTTAGGAGATGGGAGGAGACTGGCTACAACACAGGGTGTCATTAACGTCAAGCATATTTAAAAAATGGGAAATGCTCTGTGATTTAAACTGCGGCCCGTATCATTCCAGTGTTCTCCGATCACAGCCACCTGCTTAACAATAGTGAACTTATTCAACAAACAGCACTATATTAACCTATCTTTAAATAAACTCTCTGTGATTTGCTTCTCAAATCAGAATACCAGTGTCATAAGAAAGCCATTCACTCTATTTTTTTCAGAGAAATCTCTCCTGTCTACTAGTAGAAAATGACCCAACAATAAGATTCTCCTACTGTATAGCACAAGGTTTTATATTCAATATCCTGTGATAAACTAAAATGGAAAATGATTTAAGAACAGTAATGTATGTATCAGTATAACCAAATCACTTTGCTGTAGAGTAGAAATTAACACAACATTGTAACTCAACTATATTTGAATAAAATTTAAAAAAGAATAAAGATTCTCTTTAGCTGTAATAAGAACACATAAGCAAAACCTCCCAACTTGTTTATTAAACACACATAAACCACCTGAAGGCAAGGTTTTGTGGCCAGGAAAATATAACATATATTTTAGAACTTTGACAAAGGAGAACTTTCTTACTTCCCCCAGCTGTATTTATATATTCCATCAGGCTAAAGAGCCCTTCAACTTTTTTCCTGGATTTTCCCCAGGCTCTAGAATGTCCTGTATTTTCAAGGAATATCAGTGAACAAGTAAATACTTATTGAGCATCTACCACACGAGCTGTCTAATAGCTGTAGGCACAGATTTCCTAAGGTGCTTCTATTTCCATGATCTTTAAGTGGAGCCTAACCTAGGAGGGTGCTCCAGGAGAAGCCAAAGTAAATACACACATGGAGACTGGCGGACACTGCCCACCAGTCTACTCATGCTGTGGAATGACAGGTACCTTTGCAGCCGCGTGGGGTGAGGCTCCTTGGTCCAGAAGCAGAAGAGCCACTTTCTGATTATCGTAATGTGCAGCTACATGCAGTGGAGTTAGCCCGCTCTGAAAACATGTGCAGAAACAACAACCAGTGTCAAAGCGTCTTAACGTCAGAGGCCTAGATTTAGGAGATGGGAGGAGACTGGCTACAACACAGGGTGTCATTTACATTCCAGTATCAAGCATACTTGGACCCCAGCTTTCACCTCCTGATTCTGAAGCGATCTTCATCCTATGAGACTTAAATGTGGATTAGTTACAATGTAGGTGGCTGTCGGTGAATGTTAGCAAGCACTTGTGTGGTTATCATGGGAGTGGCCTGGTACACGTTGGCTGATGACCTCATACCTTCCCAGCAGCATCTGGAGATGCACTTTTCTGTAGCAGGAGATTGGCTACTTCAAGCTTCCCATATTTTGCTGCCACGTGAAGGGGAGTGAATCCTTTCTGAAAAGAGAAACATAAAAATAATAACATAAACATAAAAACAGTAACAATAAAAATGATACAAAGGCATGGCTTTTCTGGAACTGATGCATCATTCTACGGGTGAAGAGCAAGCCTGTGTTTAAGGATCAAGACTGGTAGACAACTGTGGAGGAGTCCCCTGTTCGACAAAGATGAGCAGGAGACTTAATCTTTCTCTCTCCGTTGGCTCGGCCACAAGACACTAATCCTGGGACTCATCAGGTATCTGACAAGGATGAAGTTGGAAAGCTGGTGCTCGGGTTTATTCTAGGGCCATTTGGAGATTTCACTCTGTGAGAACAGTAAGTCCAAGCCCAGTTTGGGTTTGGAAAGATCCAGGGAAAGTCTTAACTTCCCAAAATCTCACATCACCAGACGAGAGCCTCTCTTCCTCTATTTTCACATCTGTATACTAATACATGTCTGAAGATATGAGCCAGTTCTTAGGGGTTGGAATCAGAGGTTCTCATTTCTCAACTACTGCAGGTGAACTGAATCGTAACACATGGTTTTATCCCAATAAATATGAGAGAGTCGGATGCCAAAACTTAATAGCTCCTCTCCCTTGCTCCCAAGTCCTACAAGGACCTGGGTATCAATCAGCTAATCACCACACACTGCTAAGGGCCCTAAGCATAAGAGAGACTAGAGTGTCATCAACATATCTGACCCCATGGGACTACAGCCAGCTAGAGCCAGGGGTGCGCTGGCATGGTGGAAGGGCTGGGACACTCAAAACCCCATCACCCATTACTCTGTTTTCACATGTTAAGTGAGAGCCAGGAACTTGCTTCTCTGCTGAAGAGCCTGAAGAATCGCAGGGGGTGAATTGTGAAGAAGTCATCATTTGTTCAGATAGTTTTCTAAGTATTTGGGAATAACTGAAATTAATTTCAGCATTGACTACACATTAATGCTTCTTCTCTGTATCCAAAACTGAGAGAGTAATACTGATTTCTAGCTTTCTGAGATGTGCCATGGGCCAATTCATCTTGCTATCACACTTGCTAGGTTTACACAGGATCAAAGAAAAATAAACTTCAAATTTTGCATTCTGTGCTTAAAAAGCAACTGTAGGGGTTATTACTGTAAGGCATCAGAGTTGAGATTTAAAAACACATAAATCAGAAAAGACAACAACAAAGCAGCAATAACAGCAAACCAAGAAAATTATTTAAACTATCAAATGTTTGCAGCAGGAGACTAAAATTTCGTTTCCCTGTTCGACAAAGATGAGCAGGAGACTTAATCTTCTCTCCGTTGGCTCGGCCACAAGACACTAATCCTGGGACTCATCAGGTATCTGACAAGGATGAAGTTGGAAAGCTGGTGCTCGGGTTTATTCTAGGGCCATTTGGAGATTTCACTCTGTGAGAACAGTAAGTCCAAGCCCAGTTTGGGTTTGGAAAGATCCAGGGAAAGTCTTAACTTCCCAAAATCTCACATCACCAGACGAGAGCCTCTCTTCCTCTATTTTCACATCTGTATACTAATACATGTCTGAAGATATGAGCCAGTTCTTAGGGGTTGGAATCAGAGGTTCTCATTTCTCAACTACTGCAGGTGAACTGAATCGTAACACATGGTTTTATCCCAATAAATATGAGAGAGTCGGATGCCAAAACTTAATAGCTCCTCTCCCTTGCTCCCAAGTCCTACAAGGACCTGGGTATCAATCAGCTAATCACCACACACTGCTAAGGGCCCTAAGCATAAGAGAGACTAGAGTGTCATCAACATATCTGACCCCATGGGACTACAGCCAGCTAGAGCCAGGGGTGCGCTGGCATGGTGGAAGGGCTGGGACACTCAAAACCCCATCACCCATTACTCTGTTTTCACATGTTAAGTGAGAGCCAGGAACTTGCTTCTCTGCTGAAGAGCCTGAAGAATCGCAGGGGGTGAATTGTGAAGAAGTCATCATTTGTTCAGATAGTTTTCTAAGTATTTGGGAATAACTGAAATTAATTTCAGCATTGACTACACATTAATGCTTCTTCTCTGTATCCAAAACTGAGAGAGTAATACTGATTTCTAGCTTTCTGAGATGTGCCATGGGCCAATTCATCTTGCTATCACACTTGCTAGGTTTACACAGGATCAAAGAAAAATAAACTTCAAATTTTGCATTCTGTGCTTAAAAAGCAACTGTAGGGGGGTTATTACTGTAAGGCATCAGAGTTGAGATTTAAAAAAACACATAAATCAGAAAAGACAACAACAAAGCAGCAATAACAGCAAACCAAGAAAAATTCACCTTCTGCTTTGAAAGCATTATAAAACCCACTGAGCTTGGACAATGTGGTTTGCATACCTGGCCTCACCATTTAAATCTAGTAAATAATTTGTAAGAAATATCTGACTCTGGACATCAATAAGGTTTCCTTCAAAGATAATGAAACATACGATATATACACACACCAAACCACTCTTGCCCACCCCAGGGTATGGCCGATCATGTTAATCCTGGGGCCCAAGTGGAGATGCTGTTGTACAGCTTTTCTACCTATTACTGTGCAGAAAACTGTAAGAGAATGTATTCGGGGGACACAGCAGGCGTCTAAGACTGGCTTGCATACCTTTGTTGTTATTGATAAAGATGCTCCATGATCCAGAAGAAATGCAGCCACGTCCTCATGGCCCTCTCGGGCCGCGAGGTGGAGTGGGGTATACCCCGATGTCGTGGCTGCATTGGGGGATGCTCCTTGCTGCAACAGCTGTTGAACGATATCTGCTTTCCCCAGTCGGGCAGAAATGTGGAGTGGGGTTTGGTCGTCCTAAAGGGCAGGGCGAAAAATGCAGGGCTGATGTGCTGAGAAAGCAGTGGTGCCACGGTAAAAAATACAGCAAACTTTGCTGCTTGGTATGAGAAGTTACATTCAATTCTTTGACACAACACTAAAAAGAACTTCATTTATCTTTTTCTTTAAGTTTTAGAAAGGTGGGGATGGTGGATTTAAGCACCTTAAATACCCTTGGAGTAACCTGTTCCATCACGAGAACTGTGAAAGGCATTTCTGTTTAGAAATTATCCCCACTCACTCCCATCTGCTATACCTTATCAATTTTTTACCTCTGATGATTCTTTTGTTTGTTTGTTTTTCAGAGGAGAGTGAGGAGATAAGGAAATGTATCCTGGGAAAACTGAAATACTTGGGAGGGATATTAAACCTCCACCAGTTACCATGTACTCTAATGACTTTTTTATTTTAAATATTTATTTATTAATTGAAGGGTAAATGCTTTACAGAATTGTGTTGGTTTCTGCCAGACATCAACATGAATCAGCCATTGGCATACCCGTGCCCCCTCCCTCTAGAACCTCCTTCCCCAGCCTACTCCTTTAGGTTGTCACAGAGCCCTGATCTGGGTTCCCTGAGTCATTCAGCAAATTCCCATTGGTTATCTATTTTACATATGGTAATATATGTTTCCATGTTACTCTCTCCATTCATTGCACACTATGCCTCCTAACCCCCCAAACCGTGTTCATAAGTCTGTTCCCTATGTTTGTGTCTCCACTGCTGGCCTGCAAATAATTTCATCAGTACCATCTTTATGATTCCACATATATGCATTAGTATAATTTTTTTTATATTTGTTCCGTGCAGAAAACTGTAAGAGAATGTATTCGGGACACAGCAGGCGTCTAAGACTGGCTTGCATACCTTTGTTGTTATTGATAAAGATGCTCCATGATCCAGAAGAAATGCAGCCACGTCCTCATGGCCCTCTGGGGCCCGCGAGGTGGAGTGGGGTATACCCCGATGTCGTGGCTGCATTGGGGGATGCTCCTTGCTGCAACAGCTGTTGAACGATATCTGCTTTCCCCAGTCGGGCAGAAATGTGGAGTGGGGTTTGGTCGTCCTAAAGGGCAGGGCGAAAAATGCAGGGCTGATGTGCTGAGAAAGCAGTGGTGCCACGGTAAAAAATACAGCAAACTTTGCTGCTTGGTATGAGAAGTTACATTCAATTCTTTGACACAACACTAAAAAGAACTTCATTTATCTTTTTCTTTAAGTTTTAGAAAGGTGGGGATGGTGGATTTAAGCACCTTAAATACCCTTGGAGTAACCTGTTCCATCACGAGAACTGTGAAAGGCATTTCTGTTTAGAAATTATCCCCACTCACTCCCATCTGCTATACCTTATCAATTTTTTACCTCTGATGATTCTTTTTGTTTGTTTGTTTTTCAGAGGAGAGTGAGGAGATAAGGAAATGTATCCTGGGAAAACTGAAATACTTGGGAGGGATATTAAACCTCCACCAGTTACCATGTACTCTAATGACTTTTTTATTTTAAATATTTATTTATTAATTGAAGGGTAAATGCTTTACAGAATTGTGTTGGTTTCTGCCAGACATCAACATGAATCAGCCATTGGCATACCCGTGCCCCCTCCCTCTAGAACCTCCTTCCCCAGCCTACTCCTTTAGGTTGTCACAGAGCCCTGATCTGGGTTCCCTGAGTCATTCAGCAAATTCCCATTGGTTATCTATTTTACATATGGTAATATATGTTTCCATGTTACTCTCTCCATTCATTGCACACTATGCCTCCTAACCCCCCAAACCGTGTTCATAAGTCTGTTCCCTATGTTTGTGTCTCCACTGCTGGCCTGCAAATAATTTCATCAGTACCATCTTTATGATTCCACATATATGCATTAGTATAATGATATTTGTTTTTCTTTTTCTGACTTACTTCACTCTATATAATAGGCTCTAGGTTCATCTACCTCATTAGAATTGACTCAAATGTGTTCCTTTTCGTGGCTGAGTAATATTCCACTGTATATATGTACCACAGCTTCTTTATCCATTCATCTGTCAATGGACATCTAGGTTGCTTCCATGTTCTAGCTATTGTAAGCAGTGATGCGATGAACAATGGTGTACACGTGTCTTTTTCAATTTTGGTTTCCTCAGGGTCTATGTCTAGTAGAGGGATTGCTGGGTCATATGATGGTTTTATTTCTAGTTGTTTTTTTTTTTAGGGAATCTCCAAACTGTCTTTCATAGTGGCGGTATCAGTTTACAAGGAATGAATTCTTTTATTGATGCTACCTTCCACAGTCAAAAGTGGGGGGAGAGGACAGTACAGAATGCTTAAGAAAGGCTCCCTGCTGGGAGGGCTGATGAGGGCTGGAAGCCAGCTTTCCCTCTGCTTGCCAAGCTGACATCCTGGCATGAGCTGCATCTGGCTGAAGTGGAAGGCGCCTTATTACAGTTCACCCGAGGACATGAGGCACTCATTAAGTCCTGTACCCTGAGGGCCTTATCCTCACGAGGCAAGGAGGTCTTTTCCTTGTTTGCCCAAAGATGGTCTCTGGAGGGAAATCCCCTACTGGAATGTGAACAAGTCCAAGGCAATGCTTTATGTAGGGCAAGCAGAGAGAAGAGGCTGGAGCACAGGACACTGCTTTGCAAAGGTAAGTAAGAGGATGATCCAGGTCAGAGCAAGAGGGTCTATATAACTAGCCTGAAGCATGAGAAATAGCGGAGATGCCCCAACGAGGTAAAGAAACACTGGAAATAGAGATGACTGTCAAAACAACGAAACCTCACAGAGCTCTACTACTGCTCCTGCCACCACTAAGCATCAACTGAGCATGTGCGTGTCCCAGGTTTTGAGGTACATATACCACTTGCCTTCATTAATTCATCATCACAGCAGTTCTATCAGTCACAACTGTCATCACTCCCATTTTCTATATGAGGAAACTAGACAAGGGAATGTGGCACAGAAATGCAACTTAATTGGCCCAGTGTTACACAGCTAGTAAATTGCTGACAAAGACCCAAACCTAGGCAGTCTGGCTGATAGATACTATCTCTTTAATGAAATAACTAAAAACCCTATCACCAATTTCATCTTATGGGTAATCATTTCCTAGATGAAATGGTAGACATTTTATTACTCAAAATTTAACAGTACTCAAAAAGGGGAGATTTCGGGCTTCCCCTGGTGGTCCAGTGGGTAAGGACACCGCCTTGCAGTGCAAGGGCCGCCGGTTCGAGCCCTGGCCTGGGAAGATCCTACGTGCCGCGGAGTGGCTGGACCGATGTGTCCAATTACCGAGCCGGAGCTCTGGAGCACATGCACCCAGAGCCAGCGCTCTACAACGACAGATGCCACCGCGATGGGAGGCCCACAGGAGCCGAAGAACAAAGACGGATGAAAATAGAGAAATGAAAGACCAATAGAAGTGGCCGGCCCGCTCCCCTCCCTCCCCAACCCGACCCCCGCCCAAAATAAATATATAAATCTTTAAAAAAAAAGGGGGGGGGAGATTTCTTGTAATGGTAGTATGCAGCCTCTCTTTACTATTCCATTTAATAAATTCAGCAGATTAACCAACATCCTCTATATCATGGGTCAGTACAGTAAAATCCAGGGGCAAAATCTAGCTGTCACTTGTGTTTATAAAGTTTTATTGAAACACAGTCCTGTCCATTTGCTAAAGTATAAAAGTATGCACTGTCTATCACTGCTTTCACTCTGGAACAAAAGACTCGAGGGGCTGTGACATTCAACAGAGATTGTGTAGCCTGAGTCCAAAACATTTACAATTAGACGCTTTACAGAAAAGTTTGCTGAACATTGTTCTAGGTCCTCTGTCAAAGGTACATCAGTACATCAGACTCTCATGGTTTACGGTCTGCTGCCCAGAACATTACCACCTTTGTACCCACAAGTGGACTGTATGTTTACAAAGACTTCGACGCATTTATTCCCACACTAGTGTGTTTATACTATTTACCAGTTTGTACTATACTTATACTAATTATTTTAATTATATAATATTTAACAGGTAAAATATGGAAAGGCTGTATTTGCTCCTAAGAATACAAAGTTAAAAGCCTTGGAGAGTCTTGGTGGAAGTTGATAAAAACTAATTATGGTTAAATTAGATATGGGTAGGAGGCTTCCCCAGTGGTGTTAGTGGTAAAGAACCCACCAGCCAATGCAGGAGATTCAATCTCCCTGGGTTAGGAAGCTCCCCTAGAGGAGGGCATGGCAACCCACTCCCGTTTTCTTGCCTGGAGAATCCCCATGGACAGAGGAACCTGGCAGGCTACAGTCCATAGGGTCATAAAAAGTTGGACAGGACTGAAATAACTTAGCACACACACATGCAAGAGAGCTGAATACACTGGGGGAAAATGATAAAAGTCAAAAAATATTCTATACTTTAACTGCTTCACAAACGTCTAGGTTTTTTCTTCATTTGACCCTAAACCAGAAACTGCAAAGTATATACATAAATAAATGACAAGTAAATGTACATTTGTCTATTAAAGGGCTAAAATTAAATGCATGAGATATTCTGTGTCTATGATTTGTGACCTAAACTGGCATTTGATAACCAGATCAGCTACCCAGCAAGATAGTGACAGTAGGTTTCTTCTGGTGGGTAAATGCCAGGCAGAGAACGATGCATTCAGACTCAGCCCTGACATTCTGCTATATTCTGTGTGCCATGAATGACTCTGACCAAGTCTCAGAGTTTAACGTTTCACAACTTGTGTAGAAAAATTTGTTGCTGCTGTTGTTTGGTTGCTAAGTCCTGTACAACCTATTGGGACCCTGTGGACTGTAGCCCACCAGACTCCTCTGTCTGTGGAATTTTCCAGTCAAGAATACTGGAGAGGGTTGCCATTTCCTTCTCCAAGGGATCTTCCCAATCCAGGGGTCAAACCCAGGTCTCCTCATTGGCAGGTGGATTCTTTACTATGAGCCACCAGGAAAAGGGTAACATTGTTCTAGGTCCTCTGTCAAAGGTACATCAGTACATCAGACTCTCATGGTTTACGGTCTGCTGCCCAGAACATTACCACCTTTGTACCCACAAGTGGACTGTATGTTTACAAAGACTTCGACGCATTTATTCCCACACTAGTGTGTTTATACTATTTACCAGTTTGTACTATACTTATACTAATTATTTTAATTATATAATATTTAACAGGTAAAATATGGAAAGGCTGTATTTGCTCCTAAGAATACAAAGTTAAAAGCCTTGGAGAGTCTTGGTGGAAGTTGATAAAAACTAATTATGGTTAAATTAGATATGGGTAGGAGGCTTCCCCAGTGGTGTTAGTGGTAAAGAACCCACCAGCCAATGCAGGAGATTCAATCTCCCTGGGTTAGGAAGCTCCCCTAGAGGAGGGCATGGCAACCCACTCCCGTTTTCTTGCCTGGAGAATCCCCATGGACAGAGGAACCTGGCAGGCTACAGTCCATAGGGTCATAAAAAGTTGGACAGGACTGAAATAACTTAGCACACACACATGCAAGAGAGCTGAATACACTGGGGGAAAATGATAAAAGTCAAAAAATATTCTATACTTTAACTGCTTCACAAACGTCTAGGTTTTTTCTTCATTTGACCCTAAACCAGAAACTGCAAAGTATATACATAAATAAATGACAAGTAAATGTACATTTGTCTATTAAAGGGCTAAAATTAAATGCATGAGATATTCTGTGTCTATGATTTGTGACCTAAACTGGCATTTGATAACCAGATCAGCTACCCAGCAAGATAGTGACAGTAGGTTTCTTCTGGTGGGTAAATGCCAGGCAGAGAACGATGCATTCAGACTCAGCCCTGACATTCTGCTATATTCTGTGTGCCATGAATGACTCTGACCAAGTCTCAGAGTTTAACGTTTCACAACTTGTGTAGAAAAATTTGTTGCTGCTGTTGTTTGGTTGCTAAGTCCTGTACAACCTATTGGGACCCTGTGGACTGTAGCCCACCAGACTCCTCTGTCTGTGGAATTTTCCAGTCAAGAATACTGGAGAGGGTTGCCATTTCCTTCTCCAAGGGATCTTCCCAATCCAGGGGTCAAACCCAGGTCTCCTCATTGGCAGGTGGATTCTTTACTATGAGCCACCAGGGAAGCTCTGGAGAAAAAGTTGAAACTCTCCTTTCCTTTCGTGGCTGTGACAGCTGTCATCTAAGTCAACCAAAAGAACTCAACTGTGCTTCCAAACTGTGCTTGTGTTAGAAGCTCTGTGCATGGGCCGTTCTTCAGAGTGCAAACAGCTCTGGGCCAATGCCAGGTTTGGTTCCTAAACTGTTAGGGACAAGCAATGTGCCAAGGACACAAAGTTCTTTCTGACACAAAATTCCTGTTCTATTTCATTTTGTTAAATAATTGAGTGGACACATGGAATGAAGGTATGTTTTCAGTATCTTGGGTAGAGACTTTTGTCATTGCTGGCAGTCATTAGGAGAGGGATCTTGGAAGAAAGTGTGTGTATATTTAAAGGTTTCATTAAAATAATTGCTTCTCCTGGTAGCAAACACGACATACATGGCACATACCTTAGCTTTAGCTTCTACCTGAGCTCCGTCTTGCACCAGATACCGCACGACTTCAGCCTGGCCGGACCGAGCTGCCATGTGCAGTGCGGTTTCTCCTCTCTGGGGAACAGGAAGCAAAGTGAGTTAAGAACAGTTCCAAAGCCTGATGGGTTTTCTTTACATAAAGTTTGTGACGGAGGTTTTTGTTTCTGTTTAAATTAGATGCAGTCCCGAGTACTTCCTTATTGACAATAGGAAAAAGGGGGGAAGGAAATACACAAGAACTACCCAGGAGCCTAGTCTGCGATGGAAGACTTCAGCACAAGCCCAGCAAGCACGGCAGAATCAGAAGCCATGCTCAGTAACTCAGAGTCGCCTCACTGGGGGTTCACATGCAACAGGGATTGAGCAGGAGGCTGGAAGAGTGAAGAGGGCCAGTGGGGAGTGCTCCTGGAGGGAGACCAGCCCCTGTCCTGCCCAAGGGAGCAGCTGCTACCTGGCATCCACAGACTGTGTCAGTAAATCTCTGGGATGACAACTGTTTTATGTCACACCTTTCTCTTTTTCGAAAATAGTAGCAGTCTGCATATCTGTGTATATTTCTTGAGTGTTGGGCAAAAACATCAGAGTTCAAAACAAAAGGTGCTGCTTAGGTAACACAAAATGCACCCAAGGCCAGAGTTGACCTGCCCTTGGGCTGCATTCCCTGCTTTATCTTGACTAGTCATTATCCTATTCTGTGGGCATTATCCCAAAGGGTTATTTCCTTTGCCACTGGACTTCCCCCACCTCTGCCACTTTTCACCAAATAGACTTTAATTCAGATGGTTCCAATTTTTTAAAAGAAAAAAATGAAGCAACACAGAAAACACACATGGATCAAAATGCAAAAAGTAATAAAAATCAAATATATTCTTCCAAACATAAGTGATGCCCACCTTTAAATTATTTTATAAATTTTACTTTGCTTTATTGGACATCTATCTCCGTGAAAGGATACACAGAGACATGGTTTACACGAAACTTGTTGCTGTGTTTACTGGAAAGGTTCTGAGGATGTAGCTGACGATGTTACCCAGTGTTCTCTTTGTAAAGGAAAACACTCTCTCCCTGGCATAATACACCAGGAAAGATTGCATGCAGCTGAAACTGGTCTGTTTCTATCTTGTGGATGTGTGGAATCCGGAAGATATGGAGGTTACTGGAGGCCCACCCTCAAAATGAGGTGGAGAGCCTTAGGGTTTGCTCCTTCTGGGCCCATATGTTGTTTGTTTGTTTGTTGTTTGTTTTAATTTTACTTCTTTAGTGCTCATGAGTCCAACTAATGTCCTCCTGCTCACATCTGGGGTGCCAATATGATTATGATGCTAAGCTTAAAATCCTATGAAACAATGTCAAGGGCCACATGCAGATTGAGGGGGATAAATTAGTCCTGCTATTACTGTGAAAAGAGTCTTAAGGTTCTGCAGACTAATGCTTAGTGCAGGAAAACAACAACATCCGATAATGAACTGTGTCCGAGGGGTTTGTGACAACATCATCAGGCACACTGAGGAGAGATTACTTTGAAGTCATTTGAAATCACAATAAGGAGGGTGTTGGAACCACCTTCTCAACATGAAACACTCCTTTGATTTAATTTTATTGCATCCAGTGTGTATAATCTCTGGGATGACAACTGTTTTATGTCACACCTTTCTCTTTTTCGAAAATAGTAGCAGTCTGCATATCTGTGTATATTTCTTGAGTGTTGGGCAAAAACATCAGAGTTCAAAACAAAAGGTGCTGCTTAGGTAACACAAAATGCACCCAAGGCCAGAGTTGACCTGCCCTTGGGCTGCATTCCCTGCTTTATCTTGACTAGTCATTATCCTATTCTGTGGGCATTATCCCAAAGGGTTATTTCCTTTGCCACTGGACTTCCCCCACCTCTGCCACTTTTCACCAAATAGACTTTAATTCAGATGGTTCCAATTTTTTAAAAGAAAAAAATGAAGCAACACAGAAAACACACATGGATCAAAATGCAAAAAGTAATAAAAATCAAATATATTCTTCCAAACATAAGTGATGCCCACCTTTAAATTATTTTATAAATTTTACTTTGCTTTATTGGACATCTATCTCCGTGAAAGGATACACAGAGACATGGTTTACACGAAACTTGTTGCTGTGTTTACTGGAAAGGTTCTGAGGATGTAGCTGACGATGTTACCCAGTGTTCTCTTTGTAAAGGAAAACACTCTCTCCCTGGCATAATACACCAGGAAAGATTGCATGCAGCTGAAACTGGTCTGTTTCTATCTTGTGGATGTGTGGAATCCGGAAGATATGGAGGTTACTGGAGGCCCACCCTCAAAATGAGGTGGAGAGCCTTAGGGTTTGCTCCTTCTGGGCCCATATGTTGTTTGTTTGTTTGTTGTTTGTTTTAATTTTACTTCTTTAGTGCTCATGAGTCCAACTAATGTCCTCCTGCTCACATCTGGGGTGCCAATATGATTATGATGCTAAGCTTAAAATCCTATGAAACAATGTCAAGGGCCACATGCAGATTGAGGGGGATAAATTAGTCCTGCTATTACTGTGAAAAGAGTCTTAAGGTTCTGCAGACTAATGCTTAGTGCAGGAAAACAACAACATCCGATAATGAACTGTGTCCGAGGGGTTTGTGACAACATCATCAGGCACACTGAGGAGAGATTACTTTGAAGTCATTTGAAATCACAATAAGGAGGGTGTTGGAACCACCTTCTCAACATGAAACACTCCTTTGATTTAATTTTATTGAAGTATAGTTGATTGACAATGTTATGTTAATTTCTGTTGTATAGCATAGTGACTCAGATAAACATATGTGTGTATATATATATATATATATTCTTTTTCACATTTTTTTCATATTTTTTCATATTCTTTTTCACATGACTTTTTTACAGTATATTGAATATAATTCCCCATGCTACCTAGTATGATCTTGTTTCTCCAATTTATATAGTTTTTATTTGCTAATTCCAAACTCCTAAACCTTTTCTTCTAATTCTGCTCCTCTTTAGAAATCATGAGCCTGTTCTGTTTCCATAGATAAACTCAACTGTGTCATATTTCAGATTTCACAAATAAGTGAGATCATATAGTATTTGTCTTCCTGACTTACTTAGCTTAGTATGATAATCTCTAGTTCCCTCAAGGCAAGCAACCCTCCTTAATGCTTCCATCAAAAAAGAAACCTCTCTCCTTCCACAAAACTTTATTTTATGAAACATAGTATTCAGTAGTAATATATACAGTCCCTATGTCCTAGCAATTTGTGACCAGTTAGTGACTGAATGGATCTTGCCTTTGAAGTATAGGAAACCACAGGTAGTCTCAAAATTCTATCAAGTCATCAAGTTAAATAGTAATTAATTTACTTGTAACAAAGCAGTAACTAGATTGAGAGGAATTCAGTTTCAAAAACACTCACAACTGGACCTACTTTGTTGAAAGGACACTTACCACGTTGGTGGTGTTTGGTGAGGCTCCATGATGCATCAGCTGTGACACAACATTTACATGCCCCATGAAGGCAGCAACATGGATGGGTGTAAGGCCCGACTGGGGAAAGAGAGGGAAATGTCAGCTCGCTGGCTTATTCGAACAAGGATTTGTTTGTCTACCTATCTGTCTGTCTGCCCACCTGCCATTCATCCATCCATCCATCCATCTGTCCGTCCATCCATCCATGTTAAGATAACCCATTTAAAAGACCACATCACCATGTCATAGATTCTCTATGGCAAAAGTACCAATAATCATTTCCCTAAAGCAAGTTTCGTCTCTATGAACGGCCTATGTCGTAACCATTAAAGAAGATCTGTTTCACACTCTTTATATAACTCTATGAAAAAAATTTAGACAGAAATACCTTGAGGATTTTTTCCCTTTATTACTAAGCCTTCCTAATACACATAGCTATGCGTTGTGTGTATGTATGTAGTGGGAAAACGTGCGTGATTACATACACAGTAGCAAAATGACAACTTTTATTTCAGATCCTATTCTGGCCTTTAAAAAGGACTCTCACATACTCAGAATAACTGATTATATTACACATGAAAGAGCAGGGTGAGAGCCCAAAGCCATCCCTCTAAGAAATGAACAGATTGGCATTAATGGACCCAATCATTACAATTTTTATCTTTCTTAGTATTATAAAGTGATATGATTAAGGCAAGGATAACAAGAGCCACTAGATTAGACCTTCATTTTCATGTGTGCCTGAAAGTCCTGCTCTCACACACACTTCAGAACACTGGTGCTTCTTGTGTAAACTGATTTCATTTTCAGTGTTTCAGGATTTAATTCTACCTATACCATAGACATCATAATTTGAAAAAAATATTTAATATGGCTAGAAAAAGCTTAAAGAGAAGAGGATAACTAATTTCAACTGAAATTTGAGTAATGTCAAGAGATGTGAAAGGAATTCTATACCATGAAAGGATGAGAGAACACAGAAGAGGAAGAATTCTTGTTGCTAGACTTCAAATCGTGGGAACTGAGGAAGACAGGGGGAAGGAGAGTTGTGTACTCATTTGGTGCTTTTCCCCATCAGCAGGGGGAGTCTGATTAGGACATTGTCTACACCACTTTTCTAAGCCCTCGGGGAGTGCAGAGATGGCAGGGGAACTTCTCGCCATAGGCTGGCATCTCTGGACACTTATTCAGACACTGGCAGGAATCTCTTTTTATTTCATGGTCCATTTTGCTCTTTTAAAAGGGTTGCCATGCACTGAGAATAAACTTACTCTTTCTAATGAAAATAACTGGGTGCCTACCATGAAGCCAGAAGATTCACAAAGAGCAAATTAGTATTAAGTATTAAGATTTTCCATCATTTACTATTTCAACATTGTAAGTGTTAGAAACCAAGGCAAATACTCCATTTGTGGATAAGAAACTGAGGCAAAGCAACAATGACTAGATGAGACCTTAGTGTTTATGTTTGCTTCAAATACCAGAGTCTTTAATGATGTGTTCAACAAACCTTTCCTGGACGACCTACTACCGTGTTGTCGGTACATTAAGACTAGTATGACTCAGGTCTTCCTTGGTGGAGCCTGCAGTTTTAGTGTGGCAAGGAGTGGAGAGGGTGACTGCGTCATATGTCAGTCAGCTGGACAAGAGCTTTGATGGAAATATGCCCAGGGTGTGGTGATGGGCCTGAGGAGGAGCTCCTGGGCCAGGCCAAAGGTCAGGGGAAGATTCCTGGAGAAGGTGGCCCCAAAGCTGGTCTTGAAAGATATGTGGGACTCCCCTGGAAAGGTAAGGGTGACATGCGGAGGGTGTAGAGAAGTGGGGTGAACAAGAGAGAGTCCACTCTAGAAAGGCCAATGGCTAAAATCCAAGGGGACCAGAGTGCTGGGGCTAGGCGGGAAAGGGGTGAGTCTGGAGGTGGATGCCAGACCGGTCTGCCTTGGTGCAGGCTCAGCCCTGAGCCCAAGAGATCGTTTCTGAGTTCTGTGTCAGTTTGTACAAAAGAAGCCTAGAGCCACCCTTTCACTAACTTCAGCCATGCTAGGCATCATTAATTCTGAGATTTTCCAGAGAGCAATCCTTCATCACCACACAGAGGTCAGGCTGTGCAGCGTTTCTCAACCGCGGCACGTGACATTCTGAGCCAGACAATCCTTGGTTGTTGGAGGCAGGGCTGTACACTGGAAAAGGTTTAGTTGCATCTCTGGCGTCTAGCCACTAGATGCCAGTAGCACCATCCAGTTGTGACAACTAGAAATACTTCCAGACAAGGCCAAATGCCTTGTGGTGGGGGCAAAACCACCCCTACCACAGGATTTGAGAAGCAAGGCATTAAGGGATTTCATGTAAATTATACTCGGAGTGATGGTTCCACTTCCCCATGAGCAAGATGTATGTTTGGGTTTTGCCTCTGGTTATGGCGATGTACTGAATCTTTGCACTCGCCTCCCACACTCCTGTCTGCTCTCCTAAGGACTGGCAACCCCTTTGGAGAAGGATTCTGAAAGGAGTGTGACAACCACACACAGCACAACCAGCTGGTCGTCGGGAAAGGAACTGCAACTCTGGCGGCTGAGGCTGTATGTGGGGCAGCCCAGAAACCCTCCCCTCCTCACCTCGGTTACGGCTTGGATGGATGCACCGTGTTTCAGAAGGAGTTCCATCACTTTAATTCGATTCTTCTTGCAAGCAATGTGAAGAGGGGTAAAGCCATTCTGCAAGGGAAAAAGACGCCGACCTGTTTGATTACATTCCACTGAGATCCACTTCCACTGTGGACAGAAAAAATATCTTTGCTGTCTGTAAAAAAAGTGATGTCTGTAAAGATTTGGAAATGAGCAGAAACAAAGCGAGGTCAAATCAGATATAGGTTCTTTTTCTGGAAGCACAGGTAGTCTACTTGACCCCAGGAACCCAAGGTGCCCTGGTAATCATGAATAGGAAGTAAACTTTAGTCACAGTCTCTTGGTAGTTAAGGCAAAATGGTTGTGCATCTCTCTTTTCCTTTTTTTTTTTTTAAGATTTTTTTGATGTGAAACAATTTTTTAAAAAAGTCTTTATTGAATTTGCTACAATTTGACTTCTGTTTTATGTTTGGAATTTTTGGCTGCAAGGCATGTGGGATCATAGTTCCCTGACCAGGGATCAAACCTACAACCCCCACTTAGGAAGGTGAAGTCTTAACCACTGGACCGCCAGGGAAGTGTCTCAGGCATCTTCTTAGATTATTTTATTCTAGAATTCACTCTTTCAAATATATGTCCCTCCTCTATCTCATTTCAAATACAGACTGAAAACGTCTGGGCCAAAAATGTGTGCTCGTAGACCAGACTTCACCAACACCCATCTGACTTCTCTAGTTCTGAAGTGTTTTGCTTTCCTCCAAGTTTTAAGATTCAAGTAAGTGCTTATTCCACGGATTTGGTGGGGCAAACCACCCCTACCACAGGATTTGAGAAGCAAGGCATTAAGGGATTTCATGTAAATTATACTCGGAGTGATGGTTCCACTTCCCCATGAGCAAGATGTATGTTTGGGTTTTGCCTCTGGTTATGGCGATGTACTGAATCTTTGCACTCGCCTCCCACACTCCTGTCTGCTCTCCTAAGGACTGGCAACCCCTTTGGAGAAGGATTCTGAAAGGAGTGTGACAACCACACACAGCACAACCAGCTGGTCGTCGGGAAAGGAACTGCAACTCTGGCGGCTGAGGCTGTATGTGGGGCAGCCCAGAAACCCTCCCCTCCTCACCTCGGTTACGGCTTGGATGGATGCACCGTGTTTCAGAAGGAGTTCCATCACTTTAATTCGATTCTTCTTGCAAGCAATGTGAAGAGGGGTAAAGCCATTCTGCAAGGGAAAAAGACGCCGACCTGTTTGATTACATTCCACTGAGATCCACTTCCACTGTGGACAGAAAAAATATCTTTGCTGTCTGTAAAAAAAGTGATGTCTGTAAAGATTTGGAAATGAGCAGAAACAAAGCGAGGTCAAATCAGATATAGGTTCTTTTTCTGGAAGCACAGGTAGTCTACTTGACCCCAGGAACCCAAGGTGCCCTGGTAATCATGAATAGGAAGTAAACTTTAGTCACAGTCTCTTGGTAGTTAAGGCAAAATGGTTGTGCATCTCTCTTTTCCTTTTTTTTTTTTTAAGATTTTTTTGATGTGAAACAATTTTTTAAAAAAGTCTTTATTGAATTTGCTACAATTTGACTTCTGTTTTATGTTTGGAATTTTTGGCTGCAAGGCATGTGGGATCATAGTTCCCTGACCAGGGATCAAACCTACAACCCCCACTTAGGAAGGTGAAGTCTTAACCACTGGACCGCCAGGGAAGTGTCTCAGGCATCTTCTTAGATTATTTTATTCTAGAATTCACTCTTTCAAATATATGTCCCTCCTCTATCTCATTTCAAATACAGACTGAAAACGTCTGGGCCAAAAATGTGTGCTCGTAGACCAGACTTCACCAACACCCATCTGACTTCTCTAGTTCTGAAGTGTTTTGCTTTCCTCCAAGTTTTAAGATTCAAGTAAGTGCTTATTCCACGGATGTGAAAAGTTAAACAACCCAACCTTATTTGCATCATTTTGTTTAATATTTAATCAAATAAAGGAACCTGCTTTCTAACAAATTACCTACTTAACTGTGCTGCCTCCTAAGTGAGAGCATGGAGCCTGTTTTTGTCACCACAGAGAACTGCAGACTATCAGGGTCCACCATGAAAGTTGCTGCAGGTGCTTCTGGGGAGGTTTTGGGACCCTTGACTAGGCCACACTCCATCCCAGGATGACTGGCTACAACCTCCATAACCTCTTTATGTTGTGAAATCTTCAGCGTCAGAGGAAAGTGAGGGTCAGAGCCCACACCCTGTTGTAAGGCTTATTTTCTTCTATGGAAAAATGAGTCATGACTGCTCATTTCTTTTCCTCCCTTCTCAGAATTCAAAGATATGCCTGATATTCTGGGCCAGTCAACAGCTCTTAAAATGGTGCTCCAGGAAAAGCTTTTAGAATTACAATGGCAATGGAGCTGCTCCAAATCTCAGAGGCCACATGGTGCCAGAGGTGACCACAGGAGCTGCAAAGGAGCAGAGACCCTTCCTAAAACGACTGAGCAGCTGACAGCCTGGACTGCAAAATTGCTAGTAAATGAATAGTTTTCCTAGCATTTGGTGACATATTTTTTTCCTAAACATGAGTGCTTCTTCAGAACTAAATTTAAACAGCTTACTAAATTGCTACATCTATTTTTCCTAAAGAAAACAAATACCATATCATTGCAAAAGTCAAACGGTATAGTAAAGCTCAAGGTTAAAACAGCAAACCATTCTAGAAGTTAAGACTACAAAACTAGGCCAACATTTTGAGGTGCATCTCTATGAAAAGGAGATGACAGGCAATATCTTGTTACCTTACATGGTTAACATCACATTGAATTCCCACTCAAAAATTCCTAGACCGCTCATGTTTAAGATAAGGTTTTTTTTTTATTTTGCCTCATAGGTTCAGATCTTAGAAAAAACGTAAAGTTCACAGAGTTATCTCTTTACCTACCAGAAGATAAGTTGACCTGCTTCAGAGAATCACAAATGTGACCATAAAGAAATATAATGATTTAGCCTCACCAGCCACACTTACTTTGGAAATAGAAGGGTGTATAAATTCTCCAGAAGACTACTTGAAGGCTGACAAGAAGTCTACTTAACTAGACTTTTCATTTTCACTGCCTGGAAAGGAGTCCCTGTGGATGCAAAGGGAGCCCGTGGTCAATAAGACAACACAGGCTGGACTTGTGAGCCATCACTCACCAGGGCTTTGGCGTTGGGGTTAGCTTTCTTGTCCAAGAGCACCTTGGCAACTTTGTAGTGGCCACAGTGGGCAGCCACGTGCAGGGCGGTCAGGTAGTCATTGGTGACATCATCTACGGGCACGTTATGCTGGAGGAGAAGCTGGACGCAGTTTAAGTGATCCCCCTGTGTAGCCATGTGCAGTGGAGACAATCCGTTCTGGAACACAGGAGAAAGAGGAGTTGAGTGTTTTACCTTTCAAATACAAATGTGCCCAACACGAAATGTAGTACAAACAGATGAAAACTCTAGATTTGCACATGAAAATACCATCTCTTTTTAAAAGGTTCTGAGACTACTGTCCAAAGTAGTCCTCCCATGTCCTATATCAATCAAAAATAAAATTTCAAAGATAATTTCTTTCTCAAATTTAAGAATAGTCTGACATTTGGCCAGTGGGAATCTCTTCATACAATCAAACTGTAAATGAAATGCAGACAAAATGATAATACTATCTGGGAAATTTGAAGACTGGCTATTTGATGATACAGAGGAAATAATTATTGGCTGGGATGTATTATTGTGGTTTTTCAGAACAGAGTCATCAGCTCTTAGATATGACATACTGAAGTCTTTACTGAAGAGAGAGGATTTACTCTGAAACAGAGCATGGACATTGGGGTCTGGGGGTTGCTAGTGGAGAGGAAGCACATTGGCCCACATGCTAAGAATCAGCAAGCTGAGTGATGTGTGCTTAGGGTTTTATTGTGCCATTTTTTTTCTACACAGTTTTGAAAGTTTTGTAATAAAAAGATTTTCAATGACTTGAAAAAATATACATAGCATGAATTGCACTGAGGTCCACTACTAATTGCATTCCCAATGAAACAGAATTCTTAATATTTAAGACCGAAAAGGATAAAATAAAGGCAGGGGCAGATTGGTATTCACCAGACTGATTTTTATTTGGTCATTCTAGTTACTAATCATTGGTATTGAATATTGATCAATTTTTAAGAATACAACACATCTCACATCAATGTAAAAAGGAAAACGTTTTCCTTCTCCATCAATCTGGTGCCCCCATGTGTTTATGACTAGGCAAGACAAGGCTTTGACAAACTGACCTGACTAATGTTCAGTTTAAATCAACTGAGTTCAACGACAAGTCATCATATGCAATAAGAATAAGTAAAACATCCATTTAGAGAGCCAAGAGGAAGTGTGAATAGGGTACCATGTAAATAAAACCTTTAAAGGCTTAGAGTGACATTCAGTATTCACTACATGTTTCTCAGTGAAGGCAAAACCAGGGTATTGGATATCAGTCTTTTCAGGCATGCTTCCTTTAATATGGAGGCAACGCAGGTGATTGTTGAAACAGATGAAAACTCTAGATTTGCACATGAAAATACCATCTCTTTTAAAGGTTCTGAGACTACTGTCCAAAGTAGTCCTCCCATGTCCTATATCAATCAAAAATAAAATTTCAAAGATAATTTCTTTCTCAAATTTAAGAATAGTCTGACATTTGGCCAGTGGGAATCTCTTCATACAATCAAACTGTAAATGAAATGCAGACAAAATGATAATACTATCTGGGAAATTTGAAGACTGGCTATTTGATGATACAGAGGAAATAATTATTGGCTGGGATGTATTATTGTGGTTTTTCAGAACAGAGTCATCAGCTCTTAGATATGACATACTGAAGTCTTTACTGAAGAGAGAGGATTTACTCTGAAACAGAGCATGGACATTGGGGTCTGGGGGTTGCTAGTGGAGAGGAAGCACATTGGCCCACATGCTAAGAATCAGCAAGCTGAGTGATGTGTGCTTAGGGTTTTATTGTGCCATTTTTTTTCTACACAGTTTTGAAAGTTTTGTAATAAAAAGATTTTCAATGACTTGAAAAAATATACATAGCATGAATTGCACTGAGGTCCACTACTAATTGCATTCCCAATGAAACAGAATTCTTAATATTTAAGACCGAAAAGGATAAAATAAAGGCAGGGGCAGATTGGTATTCACCAGACTGATTTTTATTTGGTCATTCTAGTTACTAATCATTGGTATTGAATATTGATCAATTTTTAAGAATACAACACATCTCACATCAATGTAAAAAGGAAAACGTTTTCCTTCTCCATCAATCTGGTGCCCCCATGTGTTTATGACTAGGCAAGACAAGGCTTTGACAAACTGACCTGACTAATGTTCAGTTTAAATCAACTGAGTTCAACGACAAGTCATCATATGCAATAAGAATAAGTAAAACATCCATTTAGAGAGCCAAGAGGAAGTGTGAATAGGGTACCATGTAAATAAAACCTTTAAAGGCTTAGAGTGACATTCAGTATTCACTACATGTTTCTCAGTGAAGGCAAAACCAGGGTATTGGATATCAGTCTTTTCAGGCATGCTTCCTTTAAATATGGAGGCAACGCAGGGTGGCCCAGGGAAATTTCTAGAGAACCCAGCTGTCAAGAGAGGGTCTAGTTATTGTTGTAACCTAATTTAACCTATGAGAGGCGAAAAGTGACAGTAAATTCAGTTTCCGAAAAAATCATCATCACCAAACTTTGTAAATAATGATCTCCTAAATATGTACTGATGATTTCTGAATCCTCTGGGTCACGTAAAATTCTAATAATTTATCTATGAATGACAGAAAACAATAATTTAAGGGGAAAAAAGGCAAGTTTCCCTTTGACCACTCTCATGGCATTGCTCACTCACCACGTCATGTATTTTAACTATTTGTGTTTCTTGAAAGCAAGAGGTTCCTGGGTTAAAAGTTCCCCATCTTGCCCAGCAAAGCCTTGTATATATAGAAACAGCTCCATAAATAATTATGTAAATTTAAAGCCTCCATACACGGCCAGTCAATCAGGATATTTCTGCCTAAAAAATTCCACTTCAACGTCTTGAACCAAAGTAGAAACTAAGGTGCGACAAAGAATGGGAACACTTCTCATTTGAGATCCTGCCACCCATGAGCATATGCGCTTGTTTACTCCCTGTCAAAACATCCCCCTACTTTGTGTGTTGACACAGCCTTAGAGGAAAACATGCAGTAAACAAAGAAACAAAATCTGAGAGAACAAATGACTTAACAGAGATCAGAAATGTAAAACATGCAGTAAACAAAGAAACAAAATCTGAGAGAACAAATGACTTAACAGAGATCAGAAATGTGTGGCAGCGTCAATAAAAGAAGGAAATTCTCTAATGATATCCAAAACCACTACCTCTGAGTGGGTAACTTATAGGTCACTGGGGAAGGACTTAGAAAAAAAGATCATCTGCCATGGGGAGAGGGGCCTTATCATCAGGCATCTCATCAAACTAAAAATATAGATCCAGTGTGATGGTTTTTCTTAGCTCAGAAAGACGGAAATCTTGAAGATTTAGAGAGAGAGTCTTAATGTTCATTTGACAAATACCTTTAAAGGCTTAGAGTGACATTCAGTATTCTATGTTTCTCAGTGAAGGCAAAACCAGGGTATTGGATATCAGTCTTTTCAGGCATGCTTCCTTTAAATATGGAGGCAACGAGGGTGGCCCAGGGAAATTTCTAGAGAACCCAGCTGTCAAGAGAGGGTCTAGTTATTGTTGTAACCTAATTTAACCTATGAGAGGCGAAAAGTGACAGTAAATTCATTTTCCCGAAAAAATCATCATCACCAAACTTTGTAAATAATGATCTCCTAAATATGTACTGATGATTTCTGAATCCTCTGGGTCACGTAAAATTCTAATAATTTATCTATGAATGACAGAAAACAATAATTTAAGGGGAAAAAAGGCAAGTTTCCCTTTGACCACTCTCATGGCATTGCTCACTCACCACGTCATGTATTTTAACTATTTGTGTTTCTTGAAAGCAAGAGGTTCCTGGGTTAAAAGTTCCCCATCTTGCCCAGCAAAGCCTTGTATATATAGAAACAGCTCCATAAATAATTATGTAAATTTAAAGCCTCCATACACGGCCAGTCAATCAGGATATTTCTGCCTAAAAAATTCCACTTCAACGTCTTGAACCAAAGTAGAAACTAAGGTGCGACAAAGAATGGGAACACTTCTCATTTGAGATCCTGCCACCCATGAGCATATGCGCTTGTTTACTCCCTGTCAAAACATCCCCCTACTTTGTGTGTTGACACAGCCTTAGAGGAAAACATGCAGTAAACAAAGAAACAAAATCTGAGAGAACAAATGACTTAACAGAGATCAGAAATGTAAAACATGCAGTAAACAAAGAAACAAAATCTGAGAGAACAAATGACTTAACAGAGATCAGAAATGTGTGGCAGCGTCAATAAAAGAAGGAAATTCTCTAATGATATCCAAAACCACTACCTCTGAGTGGGTAACTTATAGGTCACTGGGGAAGGACTTAGAAAAAAAGATCATCTGCCATGGGGAGAGGGGCCTTATCATCAGGCATCTCATCAAACTAAAAATATAGATCCAGTGTGATGGTTTTTCTTAGCTCAGAAAGACGGAAATCTTGAAGATTTAGAGAGAGAGTCTTAATGTTCATTTGACAAATATTTGGCAAAGGTTTCCTAAGGAGTCAGGTGCTGATTTAGGTGCTTCAGTTACCGCACTGGATAAGACAAAGTTCCTGTTTTCATTTCAGTGAAGAAAGAGACAGCAAACAAGTAAAGAAACTAAGAAGGTCTCCCCGAGAAAATGATATTTGAGTGGAGAAATGTGTGAAGACTGCAGAGATCTGGGACAGACTGAGAGTTCAGTCCGAGGGAAAAGGAAATGAGAACAAACTGGGGGTATTAGATAAAGTGAAAGGAAGCTGCTTGACTGGAAGATGGTGAGGACCAGAAGGAGAGAGGAGGCAGAGGGCTGGTCACATTCTGGTAAGGACTTCTCAGTTCAGCGGGCGTGGGGACTTCCAGATAAACATGGTAGATATGACATGTGTGTTTATTCATCCTTTCACAAGCTCCACTGAAAAACATGAACAGAGTTAAAAGGCAAAATCCATAGGGTATGCCCACAAATGTGTGTGTATACCCTCACAGTCACACAACATGGGAAAGAAAACAAAAACAGATGTGTAGAGTCTACAAACTTCAGAATATGAGAAGAGACTTCAAGTGTGTTAGCTTACCAGCAGAAAGCAGAAGGATGACACCACAGTGCCTGGTGAAGGGTACAATCTGTGGTGTGCTGGTAAATGTTTCCTAATAACTCTTTGAAAAAGAAGAGATCTGATATGTAGCATTTGTCAATTTACGCTGTGTAAGGACTTCTACACTATGACCAATGTCAAGCTATCAACAAGACGTTACTGAATATGGAATTGGTAAAAGATGCACATAATGGGTCCAACAATCTGGCTACAGTATACCATAGTATACAATAAAGAGAAAGGATTTACCTCCCAAATGCCCAAAAGGCAGACGATACAGAAACAGCACCTTGGAAGAAAAAGAGGAGGCTTGGGATGGTAAGCTGGATGAGTTCGACTGCCTATAGAATTCTCAGGTCTACAGGCCCTTCCAACTCAACAAAGCCAAATGACTGTCCCTTGGGCCTTGTGGGAAACCAGGAATTCATTTCTGGAGATGGTGGACTCCAGGGCAAGGGCAGAGCAGAGGGCAGGGTTAGGCTCTGATTCAGAACACGCGTTAAGAATAAGGAAGAAAAAGAAGGGCAGTATAGGTGTTAAAAGAGCATGGTCTCTAGGGTTAGACTACCTGGGTTCAAAGCTTTTGTTCTGCCACTAGCTGAGACATCTCAAAAAGGTTACTTAATCTCTTTGGATCTTAGTTTCCTCATCTATATAAAGGACATAACAGTAAAACGAGTACCTCAGGGTTATTGTGAGGAGTACATGGGTTAATATATGTAATGTACTTAGAGCCTGGTATGTAGAAATCACTATGTAACTACTGTTATCACTGTTATGATTAAGGTATGCATTGAGGACAGCTCCTTTTCCCAACGTATTCACCTAGAAATACCATGAAAAAGGTTGGAAAACTCTTCTCTCAAAAACCATATCTCCTAGAGAAAAGCCAACTTATCCAGACTCTGATCCACCTGAAAGAAACCCTGCCTGTGGCAACACAGGAGCTTAACTCAATGTGTAAAGTCACACAACATGGGAAAGAAAACAAACAGATGTGTAGAGTCTACAAACTTCAGAATATGAGAAGAGACTTCAAGTGTGTTAGCTTACCAGCAGAAAGCAGAAGGATGACACCACAGTGCCTGGTGAAGGGTACAATCTGTGGTGTGCTGGTAAATGTTTCCTAATAACTCTTTGAAAAAGAAGAGATCTGATATGTAGCATTTGTCAATTTACGCTGTGTAAGGACTTCTACACTATGACCAATGTCAAGCTATCAACAAGACGTTACTGAATATGGAATTGGTAAAAGATGCACATAATGGGTCCAACAATCTGGCTACAGTATACCATAGTATACAATAAAGAGAAAGGATTTACCTCCCAAATGCCCAAAAGGCAGACGATACAGAAACAGCACCTTGGAAGAAAAAGAGGAGGCTTGGGATGGTAAGCTGGATGAGTTCGACTGCCTATAGAATTCTCAGGTCTACAGGCCCTTCCAACTCAACAAAGCCAAATGACTGTCCCTTGGGCCTTGTGGGAAACCAGGAATTCATTTCTGGAGATGGTGGACTCCAGGGCAAGGGCAGAGCAGAGGGCAGGGTTAGGCTCTGATTCAGAACACGCGTTAAGAATAAGGAAGAAAAAGAAGGGCAGTATAGGTGTTAAAAGAGCATGGTCTCTAGGGTTAGACTACCTGGGTTCAAAGCTTTTGTTCTGCCACTAGCTGAGACATCTCAAAAAGGTTACTTAATCTCTTTGGATCTTAGTTTCCTCATCTATATAAAGGACATAACAGTAAAACGAGTACCTCAGGGTTATTGTGAGGAGTACATGGGTTAATATATGTAATGTACTTAGAGCCTGGTATGTAGAAATCACTATGTAACTACTGTTATCACTGTTATGATTAAGGTATGCATTGAGGACAGCTCCTTTTCCCAACGTATTCACCTAGAAATACCATGAAAAAAGGGTTTGGGAAAAATCTTCTCTCAAAAACCATATCTCCTAGAGAAAAGCCAACTTATCCAGACTCTGATCCACCTGAAAGAAACCCTGCCTGTGGCAACACAGGGAGCTTCAACTCAAAAGTGAGTCCCTGGCACATATGGTTAGGTATAGACATTTGTGGGAAACTCTCAGCACAAAAAAGAGAGCTAAAGCCAATGAAGAGAAAAAAGGAAATCTGAGGAGTTAGGGTTAGATAAGAGGCAGAAAAAATTATTAAAAAGCCATCTTGAATGTTTTCTGAAAGGCAATAAAATGTACTGCATCCATAAAGAACTGGATGCTTTAAAAAAGAAGCTCTCAGAGGACAAGAAAATGTTCATACATACTAAAAACATCAGAGAAAATAATCAAGGAGATTTCTTAGGAAAAAGCCAAATACATAATGAGATGAACAATAGGAGAAGAAAGATGAGACAATGATTTGCTTTATAATTGTGCTCATAGTGCTTTGATAAAATAAAAATTAATTTCAAAGAGAACAATGGGAATTAATTGGAGACATTTTAGGCAGGAGGCTGACATGATTTGGTTGACTGTTTACATGGCCACTCTGACTGCAAAATGGGAACAAGATTTGAAAGGAGCAGGTGGGGAGGTGGGGGACCCGGAAGGAGGTGATTACAACAGTGGAGGAAGATGATATAGTTCAAAGACAGCAGTGGGACTGAGAGAAGATAGATATGGACTAAATGAAGGAAAAGAAACAGACAGAATGGTTTAGATGAGAAGTATTGAAAAGTTCATGATGTTATCATGTGGGATGAAAATTGGCTGCTTAATTTTGTTGGATAATACCTCCAACAGCTCGCCTGTCAAAACTCTGCATTGTAAATGAATGATAATGACCTCCATACAGTAAAACTTCAGAGTGCAAACAGGAGCAATGTGTGTTAATCATATAGGTAATGCTTATTGGAGGAGTACCGGGGGCTGGGTTAATATATGTAATGTACTTAGAGCCTGGTATGTAGAAATCACTATGTAACTACTGTTATCACTGTTATGATTAAGGTATGCATTGAGGACAGCTCCTTTTCCCAACGTATTCACCTAGAAATACCATGAAAAAGGTTGGAAAACTCTTCTCTCAAAAACCATATCTCCTAGAGAAAAGCCAACTTATCCAGACTCTGATCCACCTGAAAGAAACCCTGCCTGTGGCAACACAGGGAGCTTCAACTCAAAAGTGAGTCCCTGGCACATATGGTTAGGTATAGACATTTGTGGGAAACTCTCAGCACAAAAAAGAGAGCTAAAGCCAATGAAGAGAAAAAAGGAAATCTGAGGAGTTAGGGTTAGATAAGAGGCAGAAAAAATTATTAAAAAGCCATCTTGAATGTTTTCTGAAAGGCAATAAAATGTACTGCATCCATAAAGAACTGGATGCTTTAAAAAAGAAGCTCTCAGAGGACAAGAAAATGTTCATACATACTAAAAACATCAGAGAAAATAATCAAGGAGATTTCTTAGGAAAAAGCCAAATACATAATGAGATGAACAATAGGAGAAGAAAGATGAGACAATGATTTGCTTTATAATTGTGCTCATAGTGCTTTGATAAAATAAAAATTAATTTCAAAGAGAACAATGGGAATTAATTGGAGACATTTTAGGCAGGAGGCTGACATGATTTGGTTGACTGTTTACATGGCCACTCTGACTGCAAAATGGGAACAAGATTTGAAAGGAGCAGGTGGGGAGGTGGGGGACCCGGAAGGAGGTGATTACAACAGTGGAGGAAGATGATATAGTTCAAAGACAGCAGTGGGACTGAGAGAAGATAGATATGGACTAAATGAAGGAAAAGAAACAGACAGAATGGTTTAGATGAGAAGTATTGAAAAGTTCATGATGTTATCATGTGGGATGAAAATTGGCTGCTTAATTTTGTTGGATAATACCTCCAACAGCTCGCCTGTCAAAACTCTGCATTGTAAATGAATGATGCAGACAGCCTTGACCCTGTCCATCTTCACTAAAGTTGAGTAAATACTAATCAGAGTGCAAACAGGAGCAATGTGTGCTTTTTCATTGTTATTAATGTTTAGAAATTAAGGCTCTTTATAAAGCTTAATATAGCTTCAAAAAGTCACTGGTTTCATTTATAAGAACAGTATTACTCTGAGATAGTTTGTATGTCCCCAAATTTACCTACAAATATCCCCTTTTTCAGATACTGTTAAATGGTCTTACCATTTAAAAAGCTCAGAAAATAGGAAAACATTTTCCTTTTCAGGCCATCATCATATGTTCCTTTAAGATATGTCAACTTTTCCAAAGGCCTAAGGTGTAATCTTTCCAAAATTTCCAGTCTTTATCAGTTAAATGATATCTTGGCTTCTTAAAAATAGTCTATGAACTCTCAAGAAATATACTGAGGGTCAAGAGAGAAGACATCATCACTCAGACTTTTGAGCATAGATCTTACAGTCTTTATTTCCCTAACAAGCCATCATTTCTGAGCTATGAAAACTGCATAGAATAAAATCAAACAGTAAGTGTTCCTGAAACAAAATGGAAAAAGCAACACACACACACACACACACACACACACACAAACACACACAAATTACTGTGGTAGAGTGTGTTCCACCTGAATGTCTCATAAATTCAAACTTAATCTTGAGGGCTTCCAAAGATCTGGTGCACAGAGCACGTGAACGGCTAAATTCAGACTATGGGGTATTTTTCTACGTGAGGAAAAGGTCAAGTGAAGTAACCAGTCAAGAAGTTTAATACAGTGTGATCCCCAAATACCTGGGGAGAAATTACCTTGGTTTTGAGGAAAAAGACGGAAAGGACTTACAGATTTTTTACATGGCCACTCTGACAAAATGGGAACAAGATTTGAAAGGAGCAGGTGGGGAGGTGGGGGACCCGGAAGGAGGTGATTACAACAGTGGAGGAAGATGATATAGTTCAAAGACAGCAGTGGGACTGAGAGAAGATAGATATGGACTAAATGAAGGAAAAGAAACAGACAGAATGGTTTAGATGAGAAGTATTGAAAAGTTCATGATGTTATCATGTGGGATGAAAATTGGCTGCTTAATTTTGTTGGATAATACCTCCAACAGCTCGCCTGTCAAAACTCTGCATTGTAAATGAATGATGCAGACAGCCTTGACCCTGTCCATCTTCACTAAAGTTGAGTAAATACTAATCAGAGTGCAAACAGGAGCAATGTGTGCTTTTTCATTGTTATTAATGTTTAGAAATTAAGGCTCTTTATAAAGCTTAATATAGCTTCAAAAAGTCACTGGTTTCATTTATAAGAACAGTATTACTCTGAGATAGTTTGTATGTCCCCAAATTTACCTACAAATATCCCCTTTTTCAGATACTGTTAAATGGTCTTACCATTTAAAAAGCTCAGAAAATA
Organism: Tragulus kanchil; assembly: GCA_022376925.1. Taxonomy (NCBI): domain Eukaryota; kingdom Metazoa; phylum Chordata; class Mammalia; order Artiodactyla; family Tragulidae; genus Tragulus; species Tragulus kanchil. Next base: position 90,248,830 of record JAIOJX010000005.1, on the reverse strand, counting down.
GGAAAACATTTTCCTTTTCAGGCCATCATCATATGTTCCTTTAAGATATGTCAACTTTTCCAAAGGCCTAAGGTGTAATCTTTCCAAAATTTCCAGTCTTTATCAGTTAAATGATATCTTGGCTTCTTAAAAATAGTCTATGAACTCTCAAGAAATATACTGAGGGTCAAGAGAGAAGACATCATCACTCAGACTTTTGAGCATAGATCTTACAGTCTTTATTTCCCTAACAAGCCATCATTTCTGAGCTATGAAAACTGCATAGAATAAAATCAAACAGTAAGTGTTCCTGAAACAAAATGGAAAAAGCAACACACACACACACACACACACACACACACACAAACACACACAAATTACTGTGGTAGAGTGTGTTCCACCTGAATGTCTCATAAATTCAAACTTAATCTTGAGGGCTTCCAAAGATCTGGTGCACAGAGCACGTGAACGGCTAAATTCAGACTATGGGGTATTTTTCTACGTGAGGAAAAGGTCAAGTGAAGTAACCAGTCAAGAAGTTCAAAACTAAATACAGTGTGATCCCCAAATACCTGGGGAGAAATTACCTTGGTTTTGGAGAGAATGGGGGGAGCTCGATCGAGCAGCATCTCCACCACCTGTTCATGGCCACTCCTCGCTCCACAGTGTAGCGGTGTCAGACCGTCCTATCAAAAAAAGGTGACCATTTTGAAATACATTCGATGGGAAATTCTGTGAATGAGTATATTTCATCAGGATTCAGCATGGCATCCAGTGTGCTGTGGACCAGTGAACTTTAAATATTTACTCACGTACCTCTTAATATAATTTTCTTTTTTCAACTAGAGAACTGAATGTTTCATAAATTTAAGCAGTGGTCAAGTGTGCAATTCCCCACAAAACTAACATTTCAAAATATAACTATTCCACTACTCTTTTGACTATCCAATGGATTCTAAGTATTTTAAATAATTCTATATCCACCATTTAAAAAATACATGTGAACTTTATTTTTTTTTAAAGATTTATTTATTTATTTATTTATTTTGGGCGGGGGTCGGGTTGGAGAGGGAGGGGAGCAGGCGGGCCACTTCTATTGGTCTTTCATTTCTCTGTTTTCATCCGTCTTTGTTCTTTGGCTCCTGCGAGCCTCCCATCGCAGTGGCATCTGTTGTCGCAGAGCGCCGGCTCTGGGCGCATGCGCTCCAGAGCTCTGGCTCGGTGATTGGACACATCAGTCCAGCCGCTCCGCGGCACGTGGGATCTTCCCAGGCCAGGGATCGAAATATACTGAGGGTCAAGAGAGAAGACATCATCACTCAGACTTTTGAGCATAGATCTTACAGTCTTTATTTCCCTAACAAGCCATCATTTCTGAGCTATGAAAACTGCATAGAATAAAATCAAACAGTAAGTGTTCCTGAAACAAAATGGAAAAAGCAACACACACACACACACACACACACACACACACAAACACACACAAATTACTGTGGTAGAGTGTGTTCCACCTGAATGTCTCATAAATTCAAACTTAATCTTGAGGGCTTCCAAAGATCTGGTGCACAGAGCACGTGAACGGCTAAATTCAGACTATGGGGTATTTTTCTACGTGAGGAAAAGGTCAAGTGAAGTAACCAGTCAAGAAGTTCAAAACTAAATACAGTGTGATCCCCAAATACCTGGGGAGAAATTACCTTGGTTTTGGAGAGAATGGGGGCAGCTCGATCGAGCAGCATCTCCACCACCTGTTCATGGCCACTCCTCGCTCCACAGTGTAGCGGTGTCAGACCGTCCTATCAAAAAAAGGTGACCATTTTGAAATACATTCGATGGGAAATTCTGTGAATGAGTATATTTCATCAGGATTCAGCATGGCATCCAGTGTGCTGTGGACCAGTGAACTTTAAATATTTACTCACGTACCTCTTAATATAATTTTCTTTTTTCAACTAGAGAACTGAATGTTTCATAAATTTAAGCAGTGGTCAAGTGTGCAATTCCCCACAAAACTAACATTTCAAAATATAACTATTCCACTACTCTTTTGACTATCCAATGGATTCTAAGTATTTTAAATAATTCTATATCCACCATTTAAAAAATACATGTGAACTTTATTTTTTTTTAAAGATTTATTTATTTATTTATTTATTTTGGGCGGGGGTCGGGTTGGAGAGGGAGGGGAGCGGGCGGGCCACTTCTATTGGTCTTTCATTTCTCTGTTTTCATCCGTCTTTGTTCTTTGGCTCCTGCGAGCCTCCCATCGCAGTGGCATCTGTTGTCGCAGAGCGCCGGCTCTGGGCGCATGCGCTCCAGAGCTCTGGCTCGGTGATTGGACACATCAGTCCAGCCGCTCCGCGGCACGTGGGATCTTCCCAGGCCAGGGATCGAACTGGCGCCCCTTGCACTGCAAGGCGGTGTCCTTATCCACTGGACCACCAGGGGAAGCCCACATATGAACTTTTACAATAGGAATTTGTTCACAGGAAGCTTACATTGGTTGTTTTTGCTCCTGTATGCCTATTTCCATTTCACTTCCCCCACATAATTGTATCTTCATGTAATATAATTTTATGCTTGAGTGTTTTTTATTGATTACCACATTGTATTTCTCTACTGCAAAAATACATATATTTAAATTTTAAAAAGGTTTAAAGATTTCCTGAGAACACAAGCCTTTATGTATCAAAAATAAATCTCCTGATTGCAATTATAATTATTCAAATACAATGGATCAAAACAGAAATATATTACAAATTTTATGATTATTAAGCAAGAGTAACAATTTATTAAACATTCCTCTCTGTATGAGATGTGTTCTTTCACAATTTATTGCTAGAATGAGACAGGGTTCAGCATCAATACTTCCCCAGTTTCTGACTTTATAAATGTCACTGCTGGGACATCCTGTCTGCATAAACAAAAAGTTGGACTTCTGTTTTGGCGGTGCCACTAATTCTCTAAACTCCTGAATTATATGCCAAAAATCACTTAATAACCTTTCATCAAAGACTTTTTTCAATGATCCATCATAAGACAACTCCATTTGGTCTTCTTTCTCTTGTTGGCAGCAGTAGGATTTCTAAGCATTTAATATGCAGAAGAATTGGTTATCTAGTCACCAGATGCATGTAGTTCTTAACCAGAGTTTTAAGCTCTTCCCCTTCCCCTGGGGGCCTTGTGGGTTACAGTTAGAATCAGGGCCTTTCTTTAAGACTACTGGAGAAGGGCTATTGTATTAAAAAAAAAATAAGTGAGATAGAGAATTAACAGGGAAGTGAGGAAGTGGAAATTGATTCACTTAAACTATCTAAACGGCTCCAAATCTTATGGAGACATTTTCATACATCCTGGTTTATGTGTTACCCAACTTGAAGATTCCTGCTGTCCACACTTAATACCTATGTAAAGACAGTCTTATTTTAAAATACATCAAAAGTTGGTTCAATATATTTGAATCACTTTCTAGATTATGTGAGCAGATCTTGAAAGTAAGCCTAATTATCCTAATATGTAATCAATAAGATACAATCCCATTTCTAAACTACTAGCCAAATCTCAGTAGAATTAAAATTCCTTAAAAAAATGAGATATGAATCGCAAATACGACATGAGCTGGACTGTATATTCTTTCGGCATGTTTAAATACTCCACCTTTTATGCTAGTTTAAAACACTTGCTCTTCTAAAACAAACTAAAGCATTATAAAAACAGTTTTTCAAGTCAGAAATAGCATTTTCCTAATAAAATAGAATAAAATCTAAGAAGACATTAAAAGTATACCATGAAGTCAAGTGTCTTCCCAGTAATGTAAAATCTGAAAATACCTGAATGAGAAATACAATAATCACATCTAATTCCTGACATATAAAAAAATTCAGGGGCTTCCCTGGTGGTCCAGTGGGTAAGGACACCGCCTTGCAATGAAAGGGGCGCCGGTTCGATCCCTGGCCTGGGAAGACCCCACATGCTGCGGAGCAGCTGGACTGATGTGTCCAATTACCAAGCTGGAGCTTTGGCGCATGTGCGCCCAGAGCCGGCGCTCTGCAACAACAGAGGCCGCCACAATGGGAGGCCCACAAGAGCCAAAGAACAAAGACGGATGAAAATAGACACATGAAAGAACAATAGAAGTGGCCCGCCCGTCCCCCTCCCTCCCCCCACCTCCAAAAAAACACTGTACTCACACCCAGAGTCACCAATTAACATTCAAAAAAAAAAAAATCACATTCTCTGAATGTGATTGTCTTTTATGAACTTAAAAGGTCAAATTTGATTCTCTCATTTTCTCATAAGGACACTTTACGAATGAGACTCGGTACCACCATGTGTATATGTAAAGACTACTGGAGAAGGGCTATTGTATTAAAAAAAAAATAAGTGAGATAGAGAATTAACAGGGAAGTGAGGAAGTGGAAATTGATTCACTTAAACTATCTAAACGGCTCCAAATCTTATGGAGACATTTTCATACATCCTGGTTTATGTGTTACCCAACTTGAAGATTCCTGCTGTCCACACTTAATACCTATGTAAAGACAGTCTTATTTTAAAATACATCAAAAGTTGGTTCAATATATTTGAATCACTTTCTAGATTATGTGAGCAGATCTTGAAAGTAAGCCTAATTATCCTAATATGTAATCAATAAGATACAATCCCATTTCTAAACTACTAGCCAAATCTCAGTAGAATTAAAATTCCTTAAAAAAATGAGATATGAATCGCAAATACGACATGAGCTGGACTGTATATTCTTTCGGCATGTTTAAATACTCCACCTTTTATGCTAGTTTAAAACACTTGCTCTTCTAAAACAAACTAAAGCATTATAAAAACAGTTTTTCAAGTCAGAAATAGCATTTTCCTAATAAAATAGAATAAAATCTAAGAAGACATTAAAAGTATACCATGAAGTCAAGTGTCTTCCCAGTAATGTAAAATCTGAAAATACCTGAATGAGAAATACAATAATCACATCTAATTCCGGACATATAAAAAAATTCAGGGGCTTCCCTGGTGGTCCAGTGGGTAAGGACACCGCCTTGCAATGAAAGGGGCGCCGGTTCGATCCCTGGCCTGGGAAGACCCCACATGCTGCGGAGCAGCTGGACTGATGTGTCCAATTACCAAGCTGGAGCTTTGGCGCATGTGCGCCCAGAGCCGGCGCTCTGCAACAACAGAGGCCGCCACAATGGGAGGCCCACAAGAGCCAAAGAACAAAGACGGATGAAAATAGACACATGAAAGAACAATAGAAGTGGCCCGCCCGCTCCCCTCCCCCCTCACCCCACCTCCAAAAAAACACTGTACTCACACCCAGAGTCACCAATTAACATTCAAAAAAAAAAAAATCACATTCTCTGAATGTGATTGTCTTTTATGAACTTAAAAGGTCAAATTTGATTCTCTCATTTTCTCATAAGGACACTTTACGAATGAGAGACTACGGGTAGGCATTGTCAAAGTATGGTCACACACACAAAATCACTTATTTTTGAAAACTCATTTATTATTTTCAAACAAAACTCTTTTATCTTTGAAAATGATTTTCCCCAAAACAAAATACTCCACACTGAATATAAAGTGTCTGGCTACCAAAGAGCAAAATCTATTGCAACTCCTTAATCCTTTGAAGTACACTGTTCCTTGTACAGACATATATTTTTGCTGACTTCATCCTGTTAAAAAGTTTCAATCATGGAGAATCTTCAAACATATTTCAGACTAGACTGAAGAGTTTAATGAGCCCCTAGGTAACTGGTGGACAGTGTCAACAAATGTCACCTTAGCATCCACCCTGATTCATCTGTATGAATGATACAACTTTTTCTTGTATTGTTTTGAAGCAAATCCAAGACCTTGGATCATTGTATCCTCACAGCTACCCCTATACACAAGGCATGATCTTCATTTTGTAAATGAGGACTCCGAGGTTCAAAGAGGTTCAATGGCTCATCCAAGGCTGCACAGGCTGAATTCAGAGAGATGCAGTGCTGACTTCAGGAAAAATAAGACATGTCTTCACAGGAGTTACTAAAACAAAGCTCCTCTGCTTAAACTTTGGGCCACTCCTCGCCTTTCTGTATCTACATTCTGCAGCTGCTCTCTGATCCCTGGTGCTTATACATCAAAAGCTCACAGCAGCTGGGGGCTCAGCTAGGAAAGGTGACTTTTTTTCCAGCAGCATGGTGAAGAGCTATCCATTCTAGCCACTGCTCCTTTTACTACCTTGTTTCAGTGATAAAGCCTGCCAGTTCCCCAAGGTAAGCCTCATCAGGTTCTAGCTCAACTGCAAAGAGCTACTGGGGCACAGCTCTATCAACTGTAGAATTATGTGCAGGGTTTTAAACATCAACTGCAAATGGCTAACTCTTTTGGATCTTCTGCAAATTTGCTCTGTAACTTTTCAGAGGTGCGTGGCTCTTCAAATAGCCCAAAGCCTGGCAGGAGAGATCCGTTTCAGCAGGAGGCTCTATAAGATGTCACGACTATCTGATTGCACAGACAGGGCTGGCCTGGCTGCTGAGACAGTCACAGGTCCCTGGAAAACCAGTGCCGAGTGCCTAGAGCTCATGAGCGATCTTTAATTAGCATTGCAGTTGATAAGTCAGAAGACCAACATGACTGGCTGATTCCGAGGGAGAGAAGTACCAGCCATGTAGTGATTCACAATTCTGTTTAAAGGGAAAAGAACTGACATCAGCATTACTTACTACCATTTTTTGGGGGACAAAAGTAAACATTTAAATTTTGAACTAATTTCTTTGACTTTGAAATAGTTGTGATTTACCATTCACACTCCTGAAGCACTGTTCCAAGGATGCTATCTCTGTGTTCACAACGATCTTTAATAGCTGTGATTCAGTCCTTATTCAAATCTAACTTTCTCAAGTTAGCATTTAAAGTGTTCCAATCAGTCACTGCTACACTTGACCTTTGCCTAATCCCCTTCCCTTCCACCTCAATTAAACTCTTTGCAGTCCCTACCGAAAGACTCTCCTGTCCCTGTTTCTCTGCTTTGCATACACTACTTCATGTACCTGAACTTTCCTTTCTTCTTTCCCCAGGATCCAGATTCTCATTGTTTAAAATACAGGCTTGGTTTGAAGACTTTTTTCAAAGCTAGACACACTCATTCTGCCATCATGATTCCCCCCAGATTTTATCTGAACCTCTTTCAAAGCTTTTTTTTTTGGAAAATTTGGGCCACTCCTCGCCTTTCTGTATCTACATTCTGCAGCTGCTCTCTGATCCCTGGTGCTTATACATCAAAAGCTCACAGCAGCTGGGGGCTCAGCTAGGAAAGGTGACTTTTTTTCCAGCAGCATGGTGAAGAGCTATCCATTCTAGCCACTGCTCCTTTTACTACCTTGTTTCAGTGATAAAGCCTGCCAGTTCCCCAAGGTAAGCCTCATCAGGTTCTAGCTCAACTGCAAAGAGCTACTGGGGCACAGCTCTATCAACTGTAGAATTATGTGCAGGGTTTTAAACATCAACTGCAAATGGCTAACTCTTTTGGATCTTCTGCAAATTTGCTCTGTAACTTTTCAGAGGTGCGTGGCTCTTCAAATAGCCCAAAGCCTGGCAGGAGAGATCCGTTTCAGCAGGAGGCTCTATAAGATGTCACGACTATCTGATTGCACAGACAGGGCTGGCCTGGCTGCTGAGACAGTCACAGGTCCCTGGAAAACCAGTGCCGAGTGCCTAGAGCTCATGAGCGATCTTTAATTAGCATTGCAGTTGATAAGTCAGAAGACCAACATGACTGGCTGATTCCGAGGGAGAGAAGTACCAGCCATGTAGTGATTCACAATTCTGTTTAAAGGGAAAAGAACTGGCATCAGCATTACTTACTACCATTTTTGGAGGACAAAAAGTAAACATTTAAATTTTGAACTAATTTCTTTGACTTTGAAATAGTTGTGATTTACCATTCACACTCCTGAAGCACTGTTCCAAGGATGCTATCTCTGTGTTCACAACGATCTTTAATAGCTGTGATTCAGTCCTTATTCAAATCTAACTTTCTCAAGTTAGCATTTAAAGTGTTCCAATCAGTCACTGCTACACTTGACCTTTGCCTAATCCCCTTCCCTTCCACCTCAATTAAACTCTTTGCAGTCCCTACCGAAAGACTCTCCTGTCCCTGTTTCTCTGCTTTGCATACACTACTTCATGTACCTGAACTTTCCTTTCTTCTTTCCCCAGGATCCAGATTCTCATTGTTTAAAATACAGGCTTGGTTTGAAGACTTTTTTCAAAGCTAGACACACTCATTCTGCCATCATGATTCCCCCCAGATTTTATCTGAACCTCTTTCGGGAAAATCTATGACTTTGTATTTTAGTTATTTGTGGAAGTTCATTATCATTCTATTGACTCTGTTTTTGAGGACAAAGTTACTGGCTTAACAGGGTGATCTGAATCTCACAGAGAAAGTAACCCAGCACCATGTTCATGAAAGCTGCTTAATAAAAATGACTGAGTAAATGACAATGAGTGGGTGAATGAATGGGCTTGTCTTTTAAAGACTTTTTCTAGGTAGTGGCTTAAAAATTCCTTTTCTTCTTATTTTTTATGTCTAAGGCCAGACTGATTCTATATAGCACTTACCCTATAAGTGCTACTTAAGTACTGTATTGTTCCAGAAAAATCAAATTATCAATGACTTACCTATTGAGACTCAGTCTTCTTGGCATTAGAAATAAGAAAGACCATAAAAAAGAATGAAATAATGCCATTTTCAGCAACATGGATGGAACTAGAGATTGTCATAGTAAGGAAATAAGTCAGAAAGACAAGTACCATATGATATCACTTATATGTAAATCTAAAATACGATACAAAGGAACTTATTTACAAGACACAAAGAGACACACAGACATAGAGAACAGACTCATGGTTGGCCAAGAGGGAGGTGAGGTGGAGGAAAGGACGGAGTTTGGGGTTAGCAGATGCAAACTATTAGATACAGGCTGAGTAAACAACAAGGTCTTTCAGTATAATACAGGGAACTATAGTCAATATCCTGTGATAATTCATAATGAAAAAGAATGTACGTGTATATAGGAATCACTCTTGCTATACAACAGAAATTAGCCCACTGTACATTAACTATACTTCAGTTTTTTTTAAAAAAGAATCAGAAAGTAAGAGAAAGATGAGAATATTTGCTCTAATTAGGGTTTTCTTTTTTTTTTTCTTTCACTTTTTAAATTTCAGAACATCGAGCTTCCCCAGTGGCTCAGAACATTACAAGCTTAAAAAAAGCGCTATTGTGGATATTGCATCCTGCAATATAGCAGTGAATTGGTTTACATAGCAGGGAACTCTTTTCCTTAAGTGTAGAGCAATGACTTTTTCAATACAATATAAGGATTCTTACCTATTTCCACCCTCTGGAAATTTACAATTAATGCACAGTGTCACTTCGAATGGTCCTGGACCAAAGAGCAGTCCCTCAACCATATACAACAGTACACAGTTTTGACCTCCAATTGAAAATGCCTGACAAAGGCAATTCTCTGGGCTCAAAAGGCCTGAGAAAGTAACCCAGCAACCTGTTCATGAAAGCTGCTTAATAAAAATGACTGAGTAAATGACAATGAGTGGGTGAATGAATGGGCTTGTCTTTTAAAGACTTTTTCTAGGTAGTGGCTTAAAAATTCCTTTTCTTCTTATTTTTTATGTCTAAGGCCAGACTGATTCTATATAGCACTTACCCTATAAGTGCTACTTAAGTACTGTATTGTTCCAGAAAAATCAAATTATCAATGACTTACCTATTGAGACTCAGTCTTCTTGGCATTAGAAATAAGAAAGACCATAAAAAAGAATGAAATAATGCCATTTTCAGCAACATGGATGGAACTAGAGATTGTCATAGTAAGGAAATAAGTCAGAAAGACAAGTACCATATGATATCACTTATATGTAAATCTAAAATACGATACAAAGGAACTTATTTACAAGACACAAAGAGACACACAGACATAGAGAACAGACTCATGGTTGGCCAAGAGGGAGGTGAGGTGGAGGAAAGGACGGAGTTTGGGGTTAGCAGATGCAAACTATTAGATACAGGCTGAGTAAACAACAAGGTCTTTCAGTATAATACAGGGAACTATAGTCAATATCCTGTGATAATTCATAATGAAAAAGAATGTACGTGTATATAGGAATCACTCTTGCTATACAACAGAAATTAGCCCACTGTACATTAACTATACTTCAGTTTTTTTTAAAAAAGAATCAGAAAGTAAGAGAAAGATGAGAATATTTGCTCTAATTAGGGTTTTCTTTTTTTTTTTCTTTCACTTTTTAAATTTCAGAACATCGAGCTTCCCCAGTGGCTCAGAACATTACAAGCTTAAAAAAAGCGCTATTGTGGATATTGCATCCTGCAATATAGCAGTGAATTGGTTTACATAGCAGGGAACTCTTTTCCTTAAGTGTAGAGCAATGACTTTTTCAATACAATATAAGGATTCTTACCTATTTCCACCCTCTGGAAATTTACAATTAATGCACAGTGTCACTTCGAATGGTCCTGGACCAAAGAGCAGTCCCTCAACCATATACAACAGTACACAGTTTTGACCTCCAATTGAAAAATGCCTGACAAAGGCAATTCTCTGGGCTCAAGAGAGGCTGCCTCGAGAAAGGCAACATATGCAGTTGGACAGGAGAGAAGGTGAGAGGATATGGAGTTGCCATAGTAACATTATGGGAGGGAAATGAAATTGCATGGGGTTAGTGATTTCTTTCTTCCAATTCCCCTGATTTCTAAAGCACTAACATAATGAACAAGTATTCCCTTGGGGAGAATTCTGAAGCAACGCAAACTGGTGAGTCTAGATCTCATATTTCATTTTGATGGCAGTAATCTTGTTAGTGATGTGGGGAACTGCACTTCACTGGCTAGACAAAAGGCTCCTGAGTATTAGACAAAGAGCTAAATCTTGCACACTTGAAAGTCAAAAAGATTTTCTTTCAGGTCTGGCTTTTCTGAAAAGCATGGAATGGGACATTAAAGCATCACACTTAGGAATACTAAGCCCAGAATATATCCTTAACAAGTCAAAACTTGCTCAAAGACGATACGAAATGACACAAATTCATGACTTGGGAAACATTTTCAGAAAAAACACACATTTATTTTGATTAGTATCCTCTAGGTTCCTTTCTATTCTTCCTTTTAAGCAAAAGACATATTCAAGAGAAGGAAAAGGAAATCAAGCAGAGAGAACTCTATGGGAATATGCTTTCTTCATTGTCGTGGATATAAAAAAGGCTGTGATATTTAACTGAAGATTAAAAACAATGACAGAAAAAGCAGGTAGTGCCCAGGAGAAGAGAGTTACAATGATAGCCAGAGAGAAATGAAAAGGCGCCAGTTACATTCTAACAGTCAAGCTATTCTCATATTTTTCTCTAAAAGTTCTGACTATACCCTCTTTGGGGGCATGTTAGGGAGTTGTAGATGTGGCCTGAGAGGGAGTGAAAGAACATTTTTTGAAACCGCTCTATGGTCACAGCCATTTTATTTGTGATCTTACTGAAGTTTTATAACAACACATGAGAAAGGCGTCAGATGTTCCATGTATAGACGGGAAAGCTGCTCGAGGAGTCCTGTGCCCATCTGAGGTCACAGGTCAGGCACTGGTTCACATCACACATGAGACTCACGGGTGTCTCCAACTGAGGGACTGGATTTCTTCTACTATAGCAAGTTATCTCCTTTTAAGATCAAGGAATTCACTTCTGCCATTTATATAAAGGAGAGAGAAATAACTCTTTCTAATGCCCTTCTGTGTTATCATGCCAATTCTATATGTTTAGACTCAAACTAAAATAAGATCCAAATTTTTTATTGTTCTTTCTGCTTAGAAAATGAAATTGCATGGGGAATTTTTTTGCAACTTCAAGTATTCCCTTGGGGAGAATTCTGAAGCAACGCAAACTGGTGAGTCTAGATCTCATATTTCATTTTGATGGCAGTAATCTTGTTAGTGATGTGGGGAACTGCACTTCACTGGCTAGACAAAAGGCTCCTGAGTATTAGACAAAGAGCTAAATCTTGCACACTTGAAAGTCAAAAAGATTTTCTTTCAGGTCTGGCTTTTCTGAAAAGCATGGAATGGGACATTAAAGCATCACACTTAGGAATACTAAGCCCAGAATATATCCTTAACAAGTCAAAACTTGCTCAAAGACGATACGAAATGACACAAATTCATGACTTGGGAAACATTTTCAGAAAAAACACACATTTATTTTGATTAGTATCCTCTAGGTTCCTTTCTATTCTTCCTTTTAAGCAAAAGACATATTCAAGAGAAGGAAAAGGAAATCAAGCAGAGAGAACTCTATGGGAATATGCTTTCTTCATTGTCGTGGATATAAAAAAGGCTGTGATATTTAACTGAAGATTAAAAACAATGACAGAAAAAGCAGGTAGTGCCCAGGAGAAGAGAGTTACAATGATAGCCAGAGAGAAATGAAAAGGCGCCAGTTACATTCTAACAGTCAAGCTATTCTCATATTTTTCTCTAAAAGTTCTGACTATACCCTCTTTGGGGGCATGTTAGGGAGTTGTAGATGTGGCCTGAGAGGGAGTGAAAGAACATTTTTTGAAACCGCTCTATGGTCACAGCCATTTTATTTGTGATCTTACTGAAGTTTTATAACAACACATGAGAAAGGCGTCAGATGTTCCATGTATAGACGGGAAAGCTGCTCCGAGGAGTCCTGTGCCCATCTGAGGTCACAGGTCAGGCACTGGTTCACATCACACATGAGACTCACGGGTGTCTCCAACTGAGGGACTGGATTTCTTCTACTATAGCAAGTTATCTCCTTTTAAGATCAAGGAATTCACTTCTGCCATTTATATAAAGGAGAGAGAAATAACTCTTTCTAATGCCCTTCTGTGTTATCATGCCAATTCTATATGTTTAGACTCAAACTAAAATAAGATCCAAATTTTTTATTGTTCTTTCTGCTTAGAAAACTACAGCTTTCTCTCTGAGCCTAGAAAACACTCTTTTATTATTTGTTATGTATTTTTCTACTTTGTCCTTTGTGAGTTTTTGTTTGTTTCTTCTTACTTATCTTCTTTTGGGTTAACTAAATATTATTTAGCATTCTGGTGATTGTTTCATTTTATGTATCATTAAGTATCGCTTATTTCAGCTTTTTAACTTTTTCTTTTCTTTCCTCTTTTTAAAAGTGGTATTCCTAGAGATTAAAATACATACCCTTAAATTAACACAGCCTAAATAATGTTATTAATCATATTAAATAGTAACATTATTTGTTATTATGTACTGCTATATAATCTCATGTATGAGATTTCTACAATATTATAACTCTTGTGCTATAATTATATATTTCACTTTTAAATGCATTATAAATCTTATAACAATTCAATATTTTTATTTTAAACAATCAGCTTTTTAAAATTTTAATAAAACAGTTCTGATTATTTATAACTTCTAACTCTTCTCTACCTTAGATCCACATTTCCTTATAGTCTCATTCATCTTCAGAATTAAGAACTTCCTTTAATATTTCTATTAGTGTGAGTTTGATGATAATAAGTTATCTCAGCTTTTGTTTACCTGACACTATCCTTATTTTACTTTTATAATGGAAATAGACTTTCACTGGATATGAATTCTACATTAGCAGATATTTTTCATTCAGCCCCATAAAGAGATTCTGTTGTCTTCTGACCTCCAGAATTTCTGAGAAGTCAGATCACATCTCTTTGATAGACACTATTTTATGACTACGAAATACTCAATAGTTTCTTAAGAATCTATTTTTAAGTCAACCTCATGTCTGGAAATGTAATGGAAAGCAAAACTCAATACCGATACTTATTTTTCCCTTATATTTAACCTGATATATATACCCAATTGCATTTCTGAGGGAGAAAAAGTGTTTGCTGCCCAGCTGTGTCCAACTCTCGGCAACCCCATAGACTGTAGCCCCACTAGGCTCCTCTGTCCATGGAATTCTCCAGGCAAGAAAACTAAAGTGGGTAGCCATTTCCTTCTCCAGGGGATCTTCCTGACCCAGGGATCAAACTGGGGCTCCTGTGTTGCAGATTCTTTACTGTCTGAGCCACCAGGGAAGCCTGCATTTCTGGGAAAGAATAGGCTAAAATTATAGTACATTTAACTGTCTCCTGACACTTTTTCAGAATAGTAAGAATCTAACAACTGACAGATTTGAGATATTCTGAGAACACTTTACCTACCTGCACACAAATATCTTTTTATTCTTATAAATCAACTGGGTGCCATTAAGTTCAGAGAGCAAAATTACATTATCACAGGACCAGTATAAAGTCAAGTAAAGTAAGACATTTTGCTAAATGTAACGTTAAGAAGTATATGGCTCAGAAAGTAAAGAATATGCCTGCAATGCAGGAGACACAGGAGACTTGGGTTCAATCCCTGGGTCAAGAATATCCCCCTGGAGAAGAAAATGGCAACCCACTCTAGTATTCTTGTCTAGAGAATCCCACGGACAGAGGAGCCCGGTGGGTCCAAGGGGTCACAGAGAGTCACACATGCCTGAGTGACTAACACACAACATTAAGAAATGAAACTTATACATTCAGCAAGTACTTATTCAACACCTTATATGTGACAGGAAATGTACTAAGTGTTACAGACATTATGATGAATGTGTGCTTGCAAGTGTCAAGGTGTAGCTTGGGATGTACTCCTGTAGTAATGGGACTCTATGGAGAGTCAGGCAAGTGTCAAGGTGTAGCTATGGATGTACTACTGCAGTAAGAGGACTCTATAGAGATTCGGGCAGTGGCAACTGGCTAGAAAGGTTGGAAGCTGGAAGAAGAATTGTGAGAGAAGCCAAAGTATTATTATTACTGACTCTACCTGGAACTCCTCAACAATCTCTGAAGTGCTATATACAAAGCACAGCTGCCTTTCTTTTGGATTAAGAGTCAAGGAAGGGAGACGGAGAACTCACAAGTTGCCACAAAGTCTTAAACTAGTTCTGATTTAGGGTCCATATTGAGCTGCTCATTTGGCTATGAACTGATATGAAGGAAAATAAAAATGGTAAAAGACCATCCACTGCAAAATATCTTCCTTTATAAAGGATGGAAATATATGTTAGCTTTGCAGAGAGCAAGAATTAAATGGAAATAGCAACTACCATAAGTAGTCACTCTTAGCAAAACATTTTTATAAAGAAACAAATTCAGTTTAGTTCAGTTGCTCAGTTGTGTTTGACTCTTTGAGACCTCACGGACTGCAGCATGCCAGGCTTCCCTGTCCTTCACCATCTCCTGGAACTTGCTCAAGCTCATATCCCTTGACACAGTGATGCCATCCAACATTTTTTTGCCTCCTTAAAAATCTACAGACAGTTATAAACCTGAAATTTTTAAAAAGGGTGCCATTAAGTTCAGAGAGCAAAATTACATTATCACAGGACCAGTATAAAGTCAAGTAAAGTAAGACATTTTGCTAAATGTAACGTTAAGAAGTATATGGCTCAGAAAGTAAAGAATATGCCTGCAATGCAGGAGACACAGGAGACTTGGGTTCAATCCCTGGGTCAAGAATATCCCCCTGGAGAAGAAAATGGCAACCCACTCTAGTATTCTTGTCTAGAGAATCCCACGGACAGAGGAGCCCGGTGGGTCCAAGGGGTCACAGAGAGTCACACATGCCTGAGTGACTAACACACAACATTAAGAAATGAAACTTATACATTCAGCAAGTACTTATTCAACACCTTATATGTGACAGGAAATGTACTAAGTGTTACAGACATTATGATGAATGTGTGCTTGCAAGTGTCAAGGTGTAGCTTGGGATGTACTCCTGTAGTAATGGGACTCTATGGAGAGTCAGGCAAGTGTCAAGGTGTAGCTATGGATGTACTACTGCAGTAAGAGGACTCTATAGAGATTCGGGCAGTGGCAACTGGCTAGAAAGGTTGGAAGCTGGAAGAAGAATTGTGAGAGAAGCCAAAGTATTATTATTACTGACTCTACCTGGAACTCCTCAACAATCTCTGAAGTGCTATATACAAAGCACAGCTGCCTTTCTTTTGGATTAAGAGTCAAGGAAGGGAGACGGAGAACTCACAAGTTGCCACAAAGTCTTAAACTAGTTCTGATTTAGGGTCCATATTGAGCTGCTCATTTGGCTATGAACTGATATGAAGGAAAATAAAAATGGTAAAAGACCATCCACTGCAAAATATCTTCCTTTATAAAGGATGGAAATATATGTTAGCTTTGCAGAGAGCAAGAATTAAATGGAAATAGCAACTACCATAAGTAGTCACTCTTAGCAAAACATTTTTATAAAGAAACAAATTCAGTTTAGTTCAGTTGCTCAGTTGTGTTTGACTCTTTGAGACCTCACGGACTGCAGCATGCCAGGCTTCCCTGTCCTTCACCATCTCCTGGAACTTGCTCAAGCTCATATCCCTTGACACAGTGATGCCATCCAACATCTTGTCCTCCCCTTCTCCTTCTGCCTTCTATTTTTCCCAGCATCAGGGTCTTTTCTAATGAGCTGTCTCTTTGCATCAGGTGGCCAAAGTATTGGAGCTTCAGCATCCATCCTTCTAATAAATATTCAGGGTTTATTTCCTTTAGGATTGACTACTCTGATCTCCTTGCAGTCCAAGGGACTCTCAAGACTCTTCTCCAGCACCACAGTTCAAAGGCATCAATTCTTTGGTGCTCAGCCTTCCTCATGGTCCAACTGTCCATACAGAACTACTGGGGAAACCATAGCTCTGACTATCTGAACTTTTGTTGGCAAAGTGATGTCTCTGCTTTTTAATTGATAAATTATTGATAAAGACTTTCTGGGTGAAAGTATGCTGGAACCTTTAGGGGGTCTGTGTCAGCTGTGCTGGCCATTGGCTACTCCAGGGGAAAAGCGCCAGACTTGCAGAGCAAGCCACAGGGAGCCACACTCATTCCCACCGCGTGGCTGATGCTGGCAGCCCCTGCTCTCTTTCCTTGCTCTTCCCCTCTCTATTCATCTCAGCTTCACCAGCCTCTGTGGGTGAAACCCAGTTGAGTCCTTTGATGAGTTTCCTAAAAGGCTGGGGAGGCTGGCTGCTCACCCTGCACCCCCTTTCTTGGTGAGGGGAACTTCTTTCTAACTGGGGAAAGAAGTTGGCCCTGCGTAGCTCTTGCCTAGGGGATTGGTTGCCACAAGAAACCTTTTGTAGGGCTTCCCTGGTGGTCCAGTGGGTAAGGACAGCTTGCAGTGTGCAAGGGCGGTTCGATCCCTGGCCTGGGAAGATCCCACGTGCCGCAGAGGGGGGGCCCCCCGGACCATCCACTGCAAAATATCTTCCTTTATAAAGGATGGAAATATATGTTAGCTTTGCAGAGAGCAAGAATTAAATGGAAATAGCAACTACCATAAGTAGTCACTCTTAGCAAAACATTTTTATAAAGAAACAAATTCAGTTTAGTTCAGTTGCTCAGTTGTGTTTGACTCTTTGAGACCTCACGGACTGCAGCATGCCAGGCTTCCCTGTCCTTCACCATCTCCTGGAACTTGCTCAAGCTCATATCCCTTGACACAGTGATGCCATCCAACATCTTGTCCTCCCCTTCTCCTTCTGCCTTCTATTTTTCCCAGCATCAGGGTCTTTTCTAATGAGCTGTCTCTTTGCATCAGGTGGCCAAAGTATTGGAGCTTCAGCATCCATCCTTCTAATAAATATTCAGGGTTTATTTCCTTTAGGATTGACTACTCTGATCTCCTTGCAGTCCAAGGGACTCTCAAGACTCTTCTCCAGCACCACAGTTCAAAGGCATCAATTCTTTGGTGCTCAGCCTTCCTCATGGTCCAACTGTCCATACAGAACTACTGGGGAAACCATAGCTCTGACTATCTGAACTTTTGTTGGCAAAGTGATGTCTCTGCTTTTTAATTGATAAATTATTGATAAAGACTTTCTGGGTGAAAGTATGCTGGAACCTTTAGGGGGTCTGTGTCAGCTGTGCTGGCCATTGGCTACTCCAGGGGAAAAGCGCCAGACTTGCAGAGCAAGCCACAGGGAGCCACACTCATTCCCACCGCGTGGCTGATGCTGGCAGCCCCTGCTCTCTTTCCTTGCTCTTCCCCTCTCTATTCATCTCAGCTTCACCAGCCTCTGTGGGTGAAACCCAGTTGAGTCCTTTGATGAGTTTCCTAAAAGGCTGGGGAGGCTGGCTGCTCACCCTGCACCCCCTTTCTTGGTGAGGGGAACTTCTTTCTAACTGGGGAAAGAAGTTGGCCCTGCGTAGCTCTTGCCTAGGGGATTGGTTGCCACAAGAAACCTTTTTGTAGGGGCTTCCCCTGGTGGTCCAGTGGGTAAGGACACCGCCTTGCAGTGTGCAAGGGGCGCCGGTTCGATCCCTGGCCTGGGAAGATCCCACGTGCCGCAGAGCGGCTGGACCGATGTGTCCCACTACCGAGCCGGAGCTTTGGAGCGCATGCGCCCAGAGCCGGTGCTCTGCAGCGACAGACGCCACCACGGTGGGAGGCCCACAGGAGCCAAAGAACGAAGACGAATGAAAAATAGAAAAATGAAAGACCAATAGAAGTGGCCCGCCCGCTCCCCTCCCTCCTCAACCTGACCCCTGCCCAAAATAAATAAATAAATAAATCTTTAAAAAAAAAAAAAGAAACCTTTTTGTGAGTTGTTTTCTGGTGTTTTGTTCTGCTGTGTTGCTTAACTCTCTTCTTATATAAAAGTATTTATTTGGCTGTGTCGGGTCTTAGTTGTAGCATGTGGGATCTTTGGTCTTCGTTGAGGCATGTGAGATTTAATTCCCAGATCTGGAATTGAACCTGGGCCCCCTACACTGGGAGAGAGGAGTCTTAGTCACTGGACCACCAGGGAAGTCCTTGCCAAAGTCTCTCAAGTGGACTCCTAAGCTCTCTTAGTGCTCTTTTTGATTGTGGATCATTGTCTAATTGTTGATCTTTGCGAGTGATGGGGGCTGGGGTCTCCTACTTCGGCATCTTGGTAATATTACCCCAACATATACCATCACCATGACTTTCACTGTAACTAATTATTAAAGTTACAGCACCCAGTGCTCCCTCAGCGGGGAGAGTCTGTGAAATCACTGAAACAGTTTCATCTGTATTGAGATGAAACTAAGACTCAGGAGGATGAACATTCCTCAGACCATGACTTCACTTGCTAGTCACACTTAAGACTAGAGATCAGGCACGAGGGTAAAAAAAAAAAAAATCTTCTTATCCTACTTTCCTAGCTGATCACATCTTGCTCAGAACCTACCTAAATCACTCTCACTACAATTTAAGTTTACTTCCCTGATAGAAAGAGCAGTAAGAAGAGTCTGCTTTTGAACTGAATCCTGTATCAGGTTGGCAACACATATAGTGAGCAGAGCAAGCCAATGACGTTCCATGGAGTGCGCTGACCCTTGGGACAAAATCCAGAGTCAGTTTCCTGACTCTAAACCTAGGTGTGCACCAGATCAGACTGTTGATGCAACAAGGTAGCTACAAATGTAGGAGGTACCTGGCAGGAAGTAGGTGGGTAGGTAACAATGTTTATTTTCTAAAGAGCTACTGGATTGAATCATTAAAACTTGTATTTATGAAAATAAAGCTCCATTTTCGAGACTTGTCTCTAGGGCTTTCTGACATGTTATGGCTCCCTCCTTTTCACCCACATATCCAGTCACTACTCAGTCATTTCAGCAAAAAAGAAGGGAAGCTTTGATGGGGAGAACACAAAATAGCTGACATATTTGGGGGCATATACTATGTTTCCTTCCATACAGTCTGCCAGGAATTCAGTCTGTGCCCAAGGGACACCACCCCCTACCCCCGGCCACCCCCAACAAGCTGGACAACTGTAGAAGAATGACGGGCCTTTCTATTCTGTTTCCCCAAGTCTCTTTCACATCCACACAGCACTCACACAACACAAGAGAGAAGTAACTCCACAATGAACCTGAATGACTGGTATAAAGGAGTCTCCATGTTGTTTAAAATAAGACAGCCTTTCAGAACAAGGAGGCAAAATGGCGTAGAGACTAAGTGTACACTGAATTTGCCTATGTCCGCTATTCTATATGTCTGATGTTTTTTTCTAGAAGTGTTTGTATGTTTCATCCTGGCCACCCCTGTGATACCATGTGTCCCTTTAAAATGGGACCTGAATTTCCTACATACTGTGTCCTCATCCTGTTGTGCCAAATACAGCAAGAGTTTGATAAATGATGTAAAAAGACAAGCAATTTTGCTGCTATGGTGATTGATGACTGTATCAAGAGAGGAAGAAATATGGTCATTTCTAATCTACACACTCAGTTAACCCCAGATGGACAGCCAAGTCCAGCTTTCTAAGCTTCTCTGTTTTGCTTGGCTCCAGTATTCCTCTTTTCTTTGCTCTTCACAAAAATCCTCTGTATTCACAAATTACCCCTTGCTTCTATAGGTAACCAAGTGGCATAAGTGATGATCTCTTTAGTGAGCAGAGCAAGCCAATGACGTTCCATGGAGTGCGCTGACCCTTGGGACAAAATCCAGAGTCAGTTTCCTGACTCTAAACCTAGGTGTGCACCAGATCAGACTGTTGATGCAACAAGGTAGCTACAAATGTAGGAGGTACCTGGCAGGAAGTAGGTGGGTAGGTAACAATGTTTATTTTCTAAAGAGCTACTGGATTGAATCATTAAAACTTGTATTTATGAAAATAAAGCTCCATTTTCGAGACTTGTCTCTAGGGCTTTCTGACATGTTATGGCTCCCTCCTTTTCACCCACATATCCAGTCACTACTCAGTCATTTCAGCAAAAAAGAAGGGAAGCTTTGATGGGGAGAACACAAAATAGCTGACATATTTGGGGGCATATACTATGTTTCCTTCCATACAGTCTGCCAGGAATTCAGTCTGTGCCCAAGGGACACCACCCCCTACCCCCGGCCACCCCCAACAAGCTGGACAACTGTAGAAGAATGACGGGCCTTTCTATTCTGTTTCCCCAAGTCTCTTTCACATCCACACAGCACTCACACAACACAAGAGAGAAGTAACTCCACAATGAACCTGAATGACTGGTATAAAGGAGTCTCCATGTTGTTTAAAATAAGACAGCCTTTCAGAACAAGGAGGCAAAATGGCGTAGAGACTAAGTGTACACTGAATTTGCCTATGTCCGCTATTCTATATGTCTGATGTTTTTTTCTAGAAGTGTTTGTATGTTTCATCCTGGCCACCCCTGTGATACCATGTGTCCCTTTAAAATGGGACCTGAATTTCCTACATACTGTGTCCTCATCCTGTTGTGCCAAATACAGCAAGAGTTTGATAAATGATGTAAAAAGACAAGCAATTTTGCTGCTATGGTGATTGATGACTGTATCAAGAGAGGAAGAAATATGGTCATTTCTAATCTACACACTCAGTTAACCCCAGATGGACAGCCAAGTCCAGCTTTCTAAGCTTCTCTGTTTTGCTTGGCTCCAGTATTCCTCTTTTCTTTGCTCTTCACAAAAACCCTCTGTATTCACAAATTACCCCTTGCTTCTATAGGTAACCAAGTGGCATAAGTGATGATTCTCTAACTTATTCCTTACAACCACTTTAAAGAGGCTGTATTGAGCAGAAAACCTCTGCCATTCAAACCAACAGGTCTATCCTACTGGTGATGGTTTCTTAGCAAATAATGCCAGGTTGATGCAATAAGGTTTCTCTTCAATTTACTTTCTCAGTCTTGCAGGGGTCAACTCTCATCTTCTTTCGTTCCTCCTCTCCAGAGATCTTGTTTCTTTTATGCTACAAACATGGTTTTCAGTTTCAACAGTTATTAAGACAAAGAAGTCTGATCTCCTGTCAAACACCTAGGGCTGGGCTGTCTTTAGGTCAAAGTACACAGCAGACAAGCGATCAATCAGCCTCATGAGGGCAGGGGAGGTGGCCTGTGGCCTTGCTCTATGACTCAGCTATGTCTGGCCCACAGTAGGCACCCAATAATCACTTATTGCTTGAGGGAATACACGCAGTGAGTGATAAAGTACTGAATCAAGGAACTACAAGAACCAATCCAGGTTACTGGGCCAGTTTTAGAAACATCAGGATTCTTCGAAAGAGGAACCACAGGATTGCAGGAGATACAATTACAAGACTGTTACAATTATAACTCTCCAAAACCCTTAGAGAAGAGGATGTTTATGACAACAGCATGGTTTGCTGTTACATGAAATGAAAAAGAAGATCTCTGGTCAGAAGTGTTTGTATGTTTCATCCTGGCCACCCCTGTGATACCATGTGTCCCTTTAAAATGGGACCTGAATTTCCTACATACTGTGTCCTCATCCTGTTGTGCCAAATACAGCAAGAGTTTGATAAATGATGTAAAAAGACAAGCAATTTTGCTGCTATGGTGATTGATGACTGTATCAAGAGAGGAAGAAATATGGTCATTTCTAATCTACACACTCAGTTAACCCCAGATGGACAGCCAAGTCCAGCTTTCTAAGCTTCTCTGTTTTGCTTGGCTCCAGTATTCCTCTTTTCTTTGCTCTTCACAAAAATCCTCTGTATTCACAAATTACCCCTTGCTTCTATAGGTAACCAAGTGGCATAAGTGATGATTCTCTAACTTATTCCTTACAACCACTTTAAAGAGGCTGTATTGAGCAGAAAACCTCTGCCATTCAAACCAACAGGTCTATCCTACTGGTGATGGTTTCTTAGCAAATAATGCCAGGTTGATGCAATAAGGTTTCTCTTCAATTTACTTTCTCAGTCTTGCAGGGGTCAACTCTCATCTTCTTTCGTTCCTCCTCTCCAGAGATCTTGTTTCTTTTATGCTACAAACATGGTTTTCAGTTTCAACAGTTATTAAGACAAAGAAGTCTGATCTCCTGTCAAACACCTAGGGCTGGGCTGTCTTTAGGTCAAAGTACACAGCAGACAAGCGATCAATCAGCCTCATGAGGGCAGGGGAGGTGGCCTGTGGCCTTGCTCTATGACTCAGCTATGTCTGGCCCACAGTAGGCACCCAATAATCACTTATTGCTTGAGGGAATACACGCAGTGAGTGATAAAGTACTGAATCAAGGAACTACAAGAACCAATCCAGGTTACTGGGCCAGTTTTAGAAACATCAGGATTCTTCGAAAGAGGAACCACAGGATTGCAGGAGATACAATTACAAGACTGTTACAATTATAACTCTCCAAAACCCTTAGAGAAGAGGATGTTTATGACAACAGCATGGTTTGCTGTTACATGAAATGAAAAAGAAGATCTCTGGTCAGAAGTTCAATGTTCACTGGAGTTAGATAGGTTCCCTTCATTGTACGGTGCTTTGCTTTATTGCTCTGCAGATACTGTTTTGTCTTGTTTTTTTAAACAAATTGAGGTTTGGTAGCTCCCCTTCATGAGGCAAGAGCATTTTTCCAACTGTATTTGTTCACTTTGAGTCTCCGTGTCACATTTTCGTACTTCTTGCAACATTTCAAACTTTTCCGTTATTATTAAATTTGTTAGGGTGCTCTCTGGTCAATGATTTCATGTTACTGTTGTAACTAGATAACATTCTAAAGGCTCCGACACTGGTTAGGATTTCTTTGGCAATACAGTTCTTTTAAAATAAGTATGTACATTTTTAAGGACATAATACTTTTACGCACTTAATAGACGACAGCATGGTATAAATGTAACCTTTACATGCACTAGGAAACCAGAAAGTTCCTGTGACTTGCCTTCTTGTAATATCTGCTTTATTGAAGTGGTCTGGGACCAAAGTTTCAGGATCTCTGAAGTGTGCCTCTATTAGCAATGGCTGGGACAGATCACAAACATTAGCTTAATCACTGCAACAACCCCTCAAGGTGGCCACTAATTTTATTTTCAGATACAGAAATTACATGCAGAATGTTATATTGCCTCACCAACCTAAGTTAACCAGCTAAGCTCACCGGCTGGGATGCCAGCTTGATTCTAAGTCTCACTTCTTTCCCCTCCCCGTAAAGTGCATCTCACCAAACAATTAACACGTCAAACACCTGGCTAGACTGACCTATGTTGAAAAAAAATTTTTTTAGTTATGGTAAAACAAAAACTCACAACGTAAAATTTCTCTCTTAACCATTTTTAAGTGCACAGGTAAGTAGTGCTAACCATATTCATGTTGTTATGCAGCATCTCTAAAACATTATCTTACAATACTGACACTCCACCCCATCGAACAACAGGTCCCCATCTCTGTTCCCCAAGCCCCGGCTAAGCACCATTCTGTTTCTGTTTCTATGATTGTGTCTACTATTGGTACCTCCTGTAAGTGGGATCTGTGACTGGCTTCTGTCACTTAGCATAATGTTCTCAAGGCTCATTTATATTGTGGAATATGACAGGATTTGCTTATAAGGCTGAGTAATATTCCACTGTATGTACACACCACACTTTCTTTATCCATTTTCTATCTATGGGTACTTGGGCTGCTTCTACCTCTTGTCTATTGTGAATAATATTACAATGAACACAGCTATGCAAATATGGCTTCAAGACACTTCTTTCAGTTCTTCAGGGTGTAAAAAAATTGAGAAACATTTCCTGTATTTGTTCACTTTGAGTCTCCGTGTCACATTTTCGTACTTCTTGCAACATTTCAAACTTTTCCGTTATTATTAAATTTGTTAGGGTGCTCTCTGGTCAATGATTTCATGTTACTGTTGTAACTAGATAACATTCTAAAGGCTCCGACACTGGTTAGGATTTCTTTGGCAATACAGTTCTTTTAAAATAAGTATGTACATTTTTAAGGACATAATACTTTTACGCACTTAATAGACGACAGCATGGTATAAATGTAACCTTTACATGCACTAGGAAACCAGAAAGTTCCTGTGACTTGCCTTCTTGTAATATCTGCTTTATTGAAGTGGTCTGGGACCAAAGTTTCAGGATCTCTGAAGTGTGCCTCTATTAGCAATGGCTGGGACAGATCACAAACATTAGCTTAATCACTGCAACAACCCCTCAAGGTGGCCACTAATTTTATTTTCAGATACAGAAATTACATGCAGAATGTTATATTGCCTCACCAACCTAAGTTAACCAGCTAAGCTCACCGGCTGGGATGCCAGCTTGATTCTAAGTCTCACTTCTTTCCCCTCCCCGTAAAGTGCATCTCACCAAACAATTAACACGTCAAACACCTGGCTAGACTGACCTATGTTGAAAAAAATTTTTTAGTTATGGTAAAACAAAACTCACAACGTAAAATTTCTCTCTTACCCTTTTTAAGTGCACAGGTAAGTAGTGCTAACCATATTCATGTTGTTATGCAGCATCTCTAAAACATTATCTTACAATACTGACACTCCACCCCATCGAACAACAGGTCCCCATCTCTGTTCCCCAAGCCCCGGCTAAGCACCATTCTGTTTCTGTTTCTATGATTGTGTCTACTATTGGTACCTCCTGTAAGTGGGATCTGTGACTGGCTTCTGTCACTTAGCATAATGTTCTCAAGGCTCATTTATATTGTGGAATATGACAGGATTTGCTTATAAGGCTGAGTAATATTCCACTGTATGTACACACCACACTTTCTTTATCCATTTTCTATCTATGGGTACTTGGGCTGCTTCTACCTCTTGTCTATTGTGAATAATATTACAATGAACACAGCTATGCAAATATGGCTTCAAGACACTTCTTTCAGTTCTTCAGGGTGTAGAACCCAAAGCAGAATTGCTGGATCATCTGTTAGTTTTATTTTCAGTTTTTGGAGGAATCTCCATACAGTTTTCCATAGTGACTGAACCATTTTACATCCCCACCAGCAGTGTGCAAAAGGAGACAGATTTGTTTATAAACAAAGTAACTGTAAGCTTTCTTTTTTTTAATTTTTTTATTTTTTTGGCTATTCTGTGTTTTCACTGCTGCTGCAGGCTCTTCTCTAGTTTCAGGGAGTGGGGACTGCTCTCTAGTTGAAGTGAGCAGGCTTTTTGTTGCAGTGACTTCTCTTGTTGTGGAACTCGGGCTCTAGGGCACACGGGCTTCAGTAGTTGTGGCTCATGGGCTCAATAGTTGTGGTTCCGAGGCTCCATAGCACAGGATGAATAGCTGTGGCTCACGGGCTTAGTTGCTCCACAGCATGTGGGATCTTCCCGGATCAGGGAACAAATCTGTGTCTCCTGCATTAGCAGGTGAACTCTTTACCACTCAGCTACCAGAGAAGCCCCCTGTCAGTGTTCGTATCAAACTGGCCTAACAGCTCTGCCTGTAGTATCAAGTAGTGATTAAATTCTTAAAAATTTAACTCAACAAAAAATCTGGACCTAAGTCTTAGTTTCTATAATTAAAAGTGTGGCATTATTTAAATGTGCATTAAAACTTTATAAATTTGGATTGCTTCCCGATTTGAAGAAAAATTAACTTAGCAGTCATTCTCTAAGAAACTACAAGAAAGGAAATAAAGCCAGGGCTGAGCCAGCAACAAAGATACCAGGAGAAGCAGTCCTACTTCTTGAAAAGAAGCGTAAGCATGAACCTAAGTTGCAGTCTTACCCTTGTTTTGGCATCTATTTTAGCTCCTCGATCAAGCAGTAGTTTTACCATGTTGGCATTTCCTCTTTTTGATGCAACATGTAGAGGAGTGATGTCATTCTTTGGCAGAACAAACAGAAAGTACAGTGTTATTATCTTGAGTTCAAGCAAAACACTGCTTCCTAACTTTCCAATACATCCTCACATGGTATTTTCAGAAAGTGAATATGGTTTTGCTTATAAGGCTGAGTAATATCCCCTGTATGTACACCACACTTTCTTTATCCATTTTCTATCTATGGGTACTTGGGCTGCTTCTACCTCTTGTCTATTGTGAATAATATTACAATGAACACAGCTATGCAAATATGGCTTCAAGACACTTCTTTCAGTTCTTCAGGGTGTAGAACCCAAAGCAGAATTGCTGGATCATCTGTTAGTTTTATTTTCAGTTTTTGGAGGAATCTCCATACAGTTTTCCATAGTGACTGAACCATTTTACATCCCCACCAGCAGTGTGCAAAAGGAGACAGATTTGTTTATAAACAAAGTAACTGTAAGCTTTCTTTTTTTTAATTTTTTTATTTTTTTGGCTATTCTGTGTTTTCACTGCTGCTGCAGGCTCTTCTCTAGTTTCAGGGAGTGGGGACTGCTCTCTAGTTGAAGTGAGCAGGCTTTTTGTTGCAGTGACTTCTCTTGTTGTGGAACTCGGGCTCTAGGGCACACGGGCTTCAGTAGTTGTGGCTCATGGGCTCAATAGTTGTGGTTCCGAGGCTCCATAGCACAGGATGAATAGCTGTGGCTCACGGGCTTAGTTGCTCCACAGCATGTGGGATCTTCCCGGATCAGGGAACAAATCTGTGTCTCCTGCATTAGCAGGTGAACTCTTTACCACTCAGCTACCAGAGAAGCCCCCTGTCAGTGTTCGTATCAAACTGGCCTAACAGCTCTGCCTGTAGTATCAAGTAGTGATTAAATTCTTAAAAATTTAACTCAACAAAAAATCTGGACCTAAGTCTTAGTTTCTATAATTAAAAGTGTGGCATTATTTAAATGTGCATTAAAACTTTATAAATTTGGATTGCTTCCCGATTTGAAGAAAAATTAACTTAGCAGTCATTCTCTAAGAAACTACAAGAAAGGAAATAAAGCCAGGGCTGAGCCAGCAACAAAGATACCAGGAGAAGCAGTCCTACTTCTTGAAAAGAAGCGTAAGCATGAACCTAAGTTGCAGTCTTACCCTTGTTTTGGCATCTATTTTAGCTCCTCGATCAAGCAGTAGTTTTACCATGTTGGCATTTCCTCTTTTTGATGCAACATGTAGAGGAGTGATGTCATTCTGTGGCAGAACAAAAACAGAAAGTACAGTGTTATTATCTTGAGTTCAAGCAAAACACTGCTTCCTAACTTTTTCCAATACATCCTCACATGGTTATTTTTTAATATCCATCATGAACAGAATACTTCCCAACATCTCTGTCTGATGGCAATTTTACTCAGCAGGAGATCTCCCATGTAAAGGGATGAATTTTAAGGGACACACTCTGTGGGGACAGGGTCCCAGTTTGTTTCATTTGTTTGATGTGATTGATGGATGGGATGGTGACTGTTTTTGTTCTAACATCCTGCAACTTTTAAGTCCACGTGTTTTCCTATAAACGTGCGTCATGCACACTGGCTACCAAGTGGTTGGCTAAGTGGTGGATTACTCAGCTGAGACTCTGTCAAAAGGATGTCATGTTACTCAGAGCCGGCTCTGGGTCATCTGAGTACAAGCTGTCAAGGAGAGACAAGAGGAGCTCATACTGGGAAATCTCTCAGTATCCTACATGGTCACAGGGCTTCCCATGCAAAGTCGGCTTAAACGTGTTCACAGGCATTTATTAGCAATCTCACAGAAAATGACTATGTTGATTAAAAACAACAACAGCAACAACAACTGTTGAGGAAGGGAAGTCTGGTCAGGACAATCTGACATTCCAATCACAACCCCCCTGGATATCACAGTTCATTCCTCCTGCATCTGAAAGGTGCTGTGACTGTTTTCAGACTGTCAAGGAAATATGCGTACACAGTGAAAACATTCTCTGTTTTGGCTCCTTCTTCTTGAGTAGCAACAATATGGGTTTAAGGCCTGCAGTTCACAGAAGTCAATTACATGATAAATGAACTAGGCTCATTAGAGGTTACATTCCTATCATGTGATAGAAGATGCAATATAATAACTACTGGGTATTGATTCATTTCCTATGAATTACAATGAGTTTTCATAATCCTCACAATGTCACGTACAATCTGAATCACAATATCCAGTCTACATTAAGAACAGCTAGCAAAACCAGGATTCAAATTAAAAGATGACTCTTCAACTAATGTTTTTGAAAAGAAATTTCATAATGAAAAATTTCAAAAAGATACAAAGTCTGAGAGAAAGCTATAACGAGGTTTATGCATTACTCTGGTTCAATAATCATCAAATGTTGGCCAATATTATTTCTTCAATACATCCTCACATGGTTATTTTTAATATCCAATTACTTCCCAACATCTCTGTCTGATGGCAATTTTACTCAGCAGGAGATCTCCCATGTAAAGGGATGAATTTTAAGGGACACACTCTGTGGGGACAGGGTCCCAGTTTGTTTCATTTGTTTGATGTGATTGATGGATGGGATGGTGACTGTTTTTGTTCTAACATCCTGCAACTTTTAAGTCCACGTGTTTTCCTATAAACGTGCGTCATGCACACTGGCTACCAAGTGGTTGGCTAAGTGGTGGATTACTCAGCTGAGACTCTGTCAAAAGGATGTCATGTTACTCAGAGCCGGCTCTGGGTCATCTGAGTACAAGCTGTCAAGGAGAGACAAGAGGAGCTCATACTGGGAAATCTCTCAGTATCCTACATGGTCACAGGGCTTCCCATGCAAAGTCGGCTTAAACGTGTTCACAGGCATTTATTAGCAATCTCACAGAAAATGACTATGTTGATTAAAAACAACAACAGCAACAACAACTGTTGAGGAAGGGAAGTCTGGTCAGGACAATCTGACATTCCAATCACAACCCCCCTGGATATCACAGTTCATTCCTCCTGCATCTGAAAGGTGCTGTGACTGTTTTCAGACTGTCAAGGAAATATGCGTACACAGTGAAAACATTCTCTGTTTTGGCTCCTTCTTCTTGAGTAGCAACAATATGGGTTTAAGGCCTGCAGTTCACAGAAGTCAATTACATGATAAATGAACTAGGCTCATTAGAGGTTACATTCCTATCATGTGATAGAAGATGCAATATAATAACTACTGGGTATTGATTCATTTCCTATGAATTACAATGAGTTTTCATAATCCTCACAATGTCACGTACAATCTGAATCACAATATCCAGTCTACATTAAGAACAGCTAGCAAAACCAGGATTCAAATTAAAAGATGACTCTTCAACTAATGTTTTTGAAAAGAAATTTCATAATGAAAAATTTCAAAAAGATACAAAGTCTGAGAGAAAGCTATAACGAGGTTTATGCATTACTCTGGTTCAATAATCATCAAATGTTGGCCAATATTATTTCTTCAATACACTCTACTATATTTTTCTGCCTAAAGGAGTTTGAGAAAAGAGAAAATCCTAAGCATCATGTTATTTCACACACAAATACAGCAATTTAATTATCTCTAATAGATAAGAATATTTATAAATAATCACAATATCATTATATCTAAACACAAATAATTCCTTCAAACCACCAAGATCCTGTCAGTGTCTAAATAGTCTCACTGGAGTTGTTCAAGTTAGGAGATCCACACTGTGAGACCTCCCTGGCAATTCAATGGTTAGGACTCTGTGTGTCCACTGCAGGGAGTTCAGGTTGGATCTCTGGTTGGGAAACTAAGAGCCTGCAAGCTATGCGGCCAAAATTTTTTTAAAAATCCAAAAGAACATTTGGATATTAGAAGAAGAAGGTCTTCGAGGTGTGTGGATACAGATCGATATAAAAAAAAAAAGAACAATTGTTATTTTAAAAAAAGAAGGTTGAAATATCCCTTACGTCTCCCTGAATTTCCACAGGTGCCCTACTCCACCTTCTCTTCCCCGTGTCCAGATATTTATTGAAAAAACTGGGTAATTTATTGTGTAGAGTTTTTTACACTTTGGATTTGGCCAAATGCATCCTCATGGAGTGTTAACATTTCTTTTTTCTTTCGTATTTTCTATGAACTTGTCTAGTTAAATACTTCATATCATTATACAGTCTCATATCTGAATAACTCTCTATCTCATTATTCTCAGGCGCTAAAAGCACAAGTCAGTTCCACAGTAATTAGTCCACTGAATCTAAGAAGGAGAAAGAGATCTGAATAAACTAAATGGGTTTAGTAATGCTGCTGGGGAACAGGCAGGTCTAACAGTGCTCTAGACAACTAGTAGGCACACTGCTTTGTCTGTCACAGGCCATATAGCATGTGTTTCTGACTTTGCAGGGCATACAGCGTCTACTGCAATTTGTTAGTGCTGCCTTTGTAGAGATAAAGCAGTCCCACGCCATCGGCACAGAAATGGGAGAGGCTGTATTCTAATAAAACTTTATTTACAGAAACAGTTTGTGGTCTGGATTTGGCCAGTGAAGAGTAGATGCTTGACCTGTGCTCTAGAGCCATCGGCTTGCAGTTGAACGTTTCAACGGCATGAGACAGGTGACAAAAGAGGAAGTAGAACCATCTGGCTGTGCCTAGTGTGTGCTTTGGCCCTCTGTGGTGTAGATGTTTTGGCGTAAGAAGGAAAGCAGGCAGAAACTTCCTGGTGACTTCTGGACAATCTTGCTTGTCTCTGTTGTCTAAGTCCAAGTACATAAATGAATCAATTGGTGCTGTGGAGGAATTCTAAGCCTGAGACAGGAAATGGGAGAGGCAGCCTATGTCTACAGGAAACAGTCCGACAGGACAGCTTCCTGAGCTCAAAGTGGGATATGACATGAAGACCTCATCATGCCCCAGTGTGAGTCAGGGCTGAAATGCTATTTCCCTTTAAATATGTGCCCTTGCCTGGTGGAGAAGAGCTTAATTAACCTTTATCTCAAGTAGGCTAATTTTAGTGAGAGGAAGAGCTCTACTTCTAATTTTGCTCTCCTCCATATTCATGGACTCTCTCTTATAGTGATACATAGATGTCAAAAGGGTGCCTTCAAATTCAAAATCCCACTTTTTTTTTTTTTTTTACACCTCTCTGACCCCTCCTAGAGGAATACTTTAGAAAGTGTTTTGAATTACTTATGTAATTTCATTTTCTCTTCACAACAATCTATTGAACTTAGATACATACCACTAATACCATTTGATAAATAAACTGAGGACTAGATCTGGTGGGTAATCTGTATGTTAAGAGACAGCTAACAAGAGGCAGAATCAGAATTCAGCTCTCTAGACCCTTAGTGATGGGGGGGGATGTGTGTGGTATTTTCCATCAGAGGTCACAATGGCTTTGCCTAATGACCATGCTTCTCATCACTGCCAAATGAAGCTTCGGAACAAAATTCATACGTTTGTATTTATGAGTCAGGTAGTGACCTCTTCCGTGAACAAGTCAAAATAAAAGGGGGACATTTGGACGAGTCGACAGGATGTTTCTATTTAAATCTGCCTTTGTAGAGATAAAGCAGCCCGCCATCGGCACAGAAATGGAGAGGCTGTATTCTAATAAAACTTTATTTACAGAAACAGTTTGTGGTCTGGATTTGGCCAGTGAAGAGTAGATGCTTGACCTGTGCTCTAGAGCCATCGGCTTGCAGTTGAACGTTTCAACGGCATGAGACAGGTGACAAAAGAGGAAGTAGAACCATCTGGCTGTGCCTAGTGTGTGCTTTGGCCCTCTGTGGTGTAGATGTTTTGGCGTAAGAAGGAAAGCAGGCAGAAACTTCCTGGTGACTTCTGGACAATCTTGCTTGTCTCTGTTGTCTAAGTCCAAGTACATAAATGAATCAATTGGTGCTGTGGAGGAATTCTAAGCCTGAGACAGGAAATGGGAGAGGCAGCCTATGTCTACAGGAAACAGTCCGACAGGACAGCTTCCTGAGCTCAAAGTGGGATATGACATGAAGACCTCATCATGCCCCAGTGTGAGTCAGGGCTGAAATGCTATTTCCCTTTAAATATGTGCCCTTGCCTGGTGGAGAAGAGCTTAATTAACCTTTATCTCAAGTAGGCTAATTTTAGTGAGAGGAAGAGCTCTACTTCTAATTTTGCTCTCCTCCATATTCATGGACTCTCTCTTATAGTGATACATAGATGTCAAAAGGGTGCCTTCAAATTCAAAATCCCACTTTTTTTTTTTTTTTTACACCTCTCTGACCCCTCCTAGAGGAATACTTTAGAAAGTGTTTTGAATTACTTATGTAATTTCATTTTCTCTTCACAACAATCTATTGAACTTAGATACATACCACTAATACCATTTGATAAATAAACTGAGGACTAGATCTGGTGGGTAATCTGTATGTTAAGAGACAGCTAACAAGAGGCAGAATCAGAATTCAGCTCTCTAGACCCTTAGTGATGGGGGGGGATGTGTGTGGTATTTTCCATCAGAGGTCACAATGGCTTTGCCTAATGACCATGCTTCTCATCACTGCCAAATGAAGCTTCGGAACAAAATTCATACGTTTGTATTTATGAGTCAGGTAGTGACCTCTTCCGTGAACAAGTCAAAATAAAAGGGGGACATTTGGACGAGTCGACAGGATGTTTCTATTTAAATTTCTCAGTTGCCAATAAAAATTTTTCATGTCCTACGAGGCACTAGGCTCAGTGCTGTATTTCCAGTATATAAGTGAACCACAAAATTATGGAATCCCAACATATCAAAAACCCAATGATATGAGAGACAAAAAGGCTTGTTTAGGAGACCTCGTGAGCAGCTCAGGAAATGTGAACATGTGCCAGCTTTCTGGGATGCAGGCTGGCAGTATATGTGAACTTTCAAATCTACCACTGAGGCAGGAGATGGAGGAGCCCCAGATGGAGCAGCTGCAGCCTGTCCCCTGAGGACAGACACTCCAAAATGAAGATAATGGCAGGAGGGAGGAGAAGCTGAGCCCTGCCCAGACAAGAAGAGGAGAGACCACATATTCCTCATTCTCGAGGTCAAGGAGGCCTTCCTAACTACACGTGCACAGAAAGACTCCTTAGGGAGGGGCTACCATCCCATAGTAGGTAACGTCAACCTTCCCACAGGCCTCTTTGCAAGAATCCATCTTGGCTAAGAGACGTGCGCACACATAGGTGAGAACACTGACTTAAAGCCAGGCAAAGCAAGAGAATAAAATATCTAGGAGTAAATCTATCCAAAGAAACAAAAGAACTGTACACAGAAAATTATATGACACTCATGAAAGAAATTAAATAAGACTTAAACAGATGGAGAGATATCCCATGTTCCCAGGTCAGAAGAATCAATATTGTGAAAATGATCATACTACCAAATGTCATCTATAGATTCAATGAGATCCCTATCAAACTTCCAATGGCATTCTTCACAGAACTAGACCAAAGAATCACACAGTTCAAAAAAAAAAAAATCACACAGTTCATATGGAAACACAAAAGACCCCGAATAACCAAAGCAATCCTGAGAAAGAAAAGCAGAGCTGGAGGGATCAGCCTTCCTAACTTCAGACTCTACTACAAAGCAACAGGCATCAAGACAGTATGGTACTGGCACAAAAACAGAAATATAGACCAATGGAACAAAACAGAAAACTCAGAGATAGGCCCACGCACCTATGGGTACCTTAGTTTTGACAAAGGAGGTGAAACTATAAAATGGGACAAAGACAGCCTCTTTAACAAATGGTGCTGGGAAAACTGGACAGCTACATGCAAAAAAATGAAGTTAGAACATTCCCTGACACCATACACAAAGATCAACTCAAAATGCATCAAGCACCTGAGTGTAAGATCGGAAACCCTAAAACTCGTAGAGGAGAATATAGGTAAAACACTCAAGGACATAAAGCAAGATCTTCCATGACCCACCTACTAGAATAGTGGAACTAAAAACAAGAATTAACATGTGGGACCTAATGAAAATTAAAAGCTTTTGTAAAGCAAAAGAAATTACAAAAAAGGTGAACAGACAACGCGCAGAATGGGAGAACATCATAGCAAATGAAATAACAGAGCAAGAATTAATCTCCAAAATCTACAAGCAACTCAGACAACTCAGCACCAGAAAAATGAACAATCCAGTCAAAAAATGGGAAAAAGACCTAAAGAGACATCTCACCAAAGAGGACATACAGATGGCCCAAAAAGCACATGAAATGATGCTGAACCTTGATTATTGTTAGAGAAATGCAAATCAAAACTACAATGAGATATCACCTCACACCCGTCAGAATGACCATCATCCACAAATTGACAGGCAATAAATGCTGGAGAGGCTGCGGAGAAAAGGGAACACTCCCGCATTGCTGGTGGTAATGTAAATTGATACAGCTGCTATGGAAGACAGTATGGAGATTCCTTAAAAACTAAAAATAGAAGCACCATACGACCCAGCAATCCCACTCTTAGGCTTATACCCTGATGAAATCAAAACTGAAAGAAGCACTTGTACCCCCATGTTCATTGAAGCTCTCTATACAATAGCTAGAACATGGAAGCAACCTAGATGTGTCCATCCGTGAATGAATGGATAAAGAAGCTCTGGTACATATATACAATGGAATACTACTCAGTTGTTGTAAAACGAAATGCAGAAGAATCAGTCCTAATGAGGTGGCTGGCTCTAGAACCTATCATAAAAAGTGAAGTAAGTCAAAAAGAGAGACAAGTACAGTATACTAACACATATATATGGAATCTAGTAAATGGGTAAAGATAACACACAGTGAACTGATGGAAAAACAGACTTAGAGAATAGACATATGGACATTGTGGGAAATGAACAGTGGGTGGGAGGCACAGAGGGAGTAACATGGAAATCTAAACTATCACATGTGAAAAAGATAACTATTCTCATTGCGCTGTGGGAATAGGAGTGCCTACAAGGGCTTGGTGCAACAGCCTGGAGGGGTCAGATGGGGGGTTTGGGAGGGGGGAGGAGACCAGAGATGTACATATGACCGATCTGGGAACATACATGTCCGTGAACAACAAAACTCTGTAATAATTAAAAAAAAAAAAAAAGAAGATGTGGGACATATATACACAATGGAATACCACTCAGCCATGAAAAACGAAATAATGCCATTTTTAGCAACATGGATGGACACAGAGATTGTCATACTAAGTAAAGTCAGTCAGGAAAAGAAAGATGAATACCATATGAAGCCTATATGATATCATTTTTATGTGGAATCTAAAATAATATACAAATGGGTTTGTTTAAAAATAAAAACACACAAACTTCAAAAATAAATTTATGGTTATCAAAAGGGAAAGGTGGGCGTTTCCCAAAGAGTCCACCTTGCAGTGCCAGTTCGATCTCTGGAACGAGAAGATCCCACGTGCCATGGAGCGGCTGGACCGGTGTGTCCAATTATGAGTCAGCGCTCTGGAGCGCACGCGCCCAGAGCCGGTGTTCTGTAGTGAGAGGCCACTGTAATGGGAGGCCCACACGTGCCAAAGAATGAAGATGGATGAAAATACATTGATAAAAAAACAATAAAAGAGGCCAAAACTAAAAAAAAAAAAAAAAAAAAAAAAGAAAAGGGGAAACGTAGGGGATGGGATAAATAAGGAGTTTGAGATTAACACAGACACACTACTATATACAAAGTAGAGAGTCAACAAGGACTTATTGCACAACACAGGGAGCTACTCAAGATCCTGTAATAACCTATAGGGAAAAAGAATCTGAGCAAGAACAGACATATGTCAAATTGAATCACCTTGATGTACTGAAACTAACACAATATTGTAAATCAATTATACTCCAATATAAAATAAAAATTGAATTAAAAAAATAAAGAAATGAAGCATTCCTTTGATGCACTTATCGGCAGACTTTATACAGATGTGAAAGAAAAAATGAACTAAAAGATACACTGGTATGAATGATCCAAACTGAAACAAAAAGATAAAAAACACTGGAAAGAAAGAACAGAGCCCTCAAGAGCTGTGGGGTGATATAAAACAGCTGATTGGAGTCACATAAGGGGAAGAGAGAAAATAGGGCAGAAAAAATATTTGCAGACATCATGGTCAAGAACTCTCTCAAAATAATGGAATACATTAAACCACACCTCTATGGATTTATATTCTCATCTGTACAATGGACCTAATACCTCCAGTGCCTCCATCACAGGACTGCCAAGGGAAGAGATGAGATAATTCATGTTATGGAGCTGGAGAAAGGACACTTTCTTTCAAGGAGAAAGGAAACTCCCAGGTATTCCATCTCTCTTATCTCATTTAACTCACAGAAAAATCCTAATAAGAGGTACTAATTTCTTTCGTTTGTTTCAGATGAAGAGACTAAAGCGCAAATGAAAATAACTGTCTAAGGTCACAAAGTTGCCATAATTCATGTTTCCCTTGCTAGTCTAGACCATGCTTCCCCTGCACTTCTAAGTAGTGCAAACGCATAACCAATTCTTACTAGCAGAGCATTTCTGGGGTACCTCACAGCATGAAGAGACAGTGTGTATTGTGGTCAGGTCATTCAGTAGTTGTGCGCTAATATTCTACAGCTACACTGCCTAGCTTCAAGTCCCAGGCCTGTTCCATACCAGCTGCATAAGCTTAGGCAAGTTTAATTTCTCTTATTTGCAAATTTAGGCAAATGATAATATTGATATCTATACTATAGAACTGTCATGAGCATTAGCACAAAGTCTTAACAATGGTGGTTGGTATTTAGTAAACACAGTGTCACCTACTACACTCCGTTATCGTTTATCACAGAGACATTTAAAAATGCATGAGATGACTGCATCTCACAAAGACATTCTGAAATAAAGACATGCAGACCTGAACTTATTGGTGAACTCTCTGGTGGTAAAGTTGGTGCTCTTAGGATGGATGCAAAAGGTGTTACAGAAGGCTGGGCTAAGTCTGTGAAATCAATTATACTCCAATATAAAATAAAAATTGAATTAAAATAAAGATATGAAGCATTCCTGTGATGCAGTGCTCGGCAGACTTTATACAGATGTGAAAGAAAAAATGAACTAAAAGATACACTGGTATGAATGATCCAAACTGAAACAAAAAGATAAAAAACACTGGAAAGAAAGAACAGAGCCCTCAAGAGCTGTGGGGTGATATAAAACAGCTGATTGGAGTCACATAAGGGGAAGAGAGAAAATAGGGCAGAAAAAATATTTGCAGACATCATGGTCAAGAACTCTCTCAAAATAATGGAATACATTAAACCACACCTCTATGGATTTATATTCTCATCTGTACAATGGACCTAATACCTCCAGTGCCTCCATCACAGGACTGCCAAGGGAAGAGATGAGATAATTCATGTTATGGAGCTGGAGAAAGGACACTTTCTTTCAAGGAGAAAGGAAACTCCCAGGTATTCCATCTCTCTTATCTCATTTAACTCACAGAAAAATCCTAATAAGAGGTACTAATTTCTTTCGTTTGTTTCAGATGAAGAGACTAAAGCGCAAATGAAAATAACTGTCTAAGGTCACAAAGTTGCCATAATTCATGTTTCCCTTGCTAGTCTAGACCATGCTTCCCCTGCACTTCTAAGTAGTGCAAACGCATAACCAATTCTTACTAGCAGAGCATTTCTGGGGTACCTCACAGCATGAAGAGACAGTGTGTATTGTGGTCAGGTCATTCAGTAGTTGTGCGCTAATATTCTACAGCTACACTGCCTAGCTTCAAGTCCCAGGCCTGTTCCATACCAGCTGCATAAGCTTAGGCAAGTTTAATTTCTCTTATTTGCAAATTTAGGCAAATGATAATATTGATATCTATACTATAGAACTGTCATGAGCATTAGCACAAAGTCTTAACAATGGTGGTTGGTATTTAGTAAACACAGTGTCACCTACTACACTCCGTTATCGTTTATCACAGAGACATTTAAAAATGCATGAGATGACTGCATCTCACAAAGACATTCTGAAATAAAGACATGCAGACCTGAACTTATTGGTGAACTCTCTGGTGGTAAAGTTGGTGCTCTTAGGATGGATGCAAAAGGTGTTACAGAAGGCTGGGCTAAGTCTGTGAAACTTCAGAAGGCCCATGGCTGAGCTCTGCAACAACACAGAGTCAGGGATGCCCTGGCTGATAGAACATGAGGGACGGATGCAGGTAGTACCAAACTCGGTATGTGACAGAGCCTAATGGAAACACGCAGGTACCATACTTGGAAAAACAGGGACCTGGACGAAACAGCTACCTCTGCTGAGAAAGGGTGGAATTACTGGCTTATCTCTTAATTCTCACTGCAAAACCAAGTTCAGTAGCAGTCAAGTTCCTTTACAAAATAATCACCAAAGCAAGATCATTTCTACAACTGTCCAAAGTGAATTTAGTTCCATTTGCTATCTTACTGGGATAAATAGCAGACTTTTCATTCCATTTATATATATTAAGGGCAGTTAATTACAATGTTCCATCTCTTTCTCTTTATATATATATTAAGGGCAGTTAATCACAATGTTCAATCTTTCTCTTTTTCACCACGAACTGAGAGAATAAGTGGATGGTACCACTCAAAATTTTCTACATTGTAAGAGACGATGATTCTTTTAGTTTAGTTCCTTGATATGGTTAAAATTTAAAACAAATTCTCAAAACAATTAAATGCCAAGTTGAGAGGAAATCTGATGTCTTTCTCTAATTCTTCGCATTTGTATTTAATGTTAACCCCATATTACTACTAGGATTAAAAAATTCAAAGTGCAAAACAAGATTTCAGAAGATGAAGATTTCAATGTGTTAATGACTTGTATTTAAAACATACACATTTAGAGATTTGTATGTCTTCTTATTTTATTCTCTTGTACTTCATCCTTATCCCTAGTGTAAATAGCGAGAGGAAAAATTAGTAAATGAATCACAAAGAGAGCACCAGAAAACATTCGAGCAAAGCTTGCCTGCTTGCTTGTTTGCCTCACAGTCATGAGCATTAGCACAAAGTCTTAACAATGGGGGTTGGTATTTAGTAAACACAGTGTCACCTACTACACTCCGTTATCGTTTATCACAGAGACATTTAAAAATGCATGAGATGACTGCATCTCACAAAGACATTCTGAAATAAAGACATGCAGACCTGAACTTATTGGTGAACTCTCTGGTGGTAAAGTTGGTGCTCTTAGGATGGATGCAAAAGGTGTTACAGAAGGCTGGGCTAAGTCTGTGAAACTTCAGAAGGCCCATGGCTGAGCTCTGCAACAACACAGAGTCAGGGATGCCCTGGCTGATAGAACATGAGGGACGGATGCAGGTAGTACCAAACTCGGTATGTGACAGAGCCTAATGGAAACACGCAGGTACCATACTTGGAAAAACAGGGACCTGGACGAAACAGCTACCTCTGCTGAGAAAGGGTGGAATTACTGGCTTATCTCTTAATTCTCACTGCAAAACCAAGTTCAGTAGCAGTCAAGTTCCTTTACAAAATAATCACCAAAGCAAGATCATTTCTACAACTGTCCAAAGTGAATTTAGTTCCATTTGCTATCTTACTGGGATAAATAGCAGACTTTTCATTCCATTTATATATATTAAGGGCAGTTAATTACAATGTTCCATCTCTTTCTCTTTATATATATATTAAGGGCAGTTAATCACAATGTTCAATCTTTCTCTTTTTCACCACGAACTGAGAGAATAAGTGGATGGTACCACTCAAAATTTTCTACATTGTAAGAGACGATGATTCTTTTAGTTTAGTTCCTTGATATGGTTAAAATTTAAAACAAATTCTCAAAACAATTAAATGCCAAGTTGAGAGGAAATCTGATGTCTTTCTCTAATTCTTCGCATTTGTATTTAATGTTAACCCCATATTACTACTAGGATTAAAAAATTCAAAGTGCAAAACAAGATTTCAGAAGATGAAGATTTCAATGTGTTAATGACTTGTATTTAAAACATACACATTTAGAGATTTGTATGTCTTCTTATTTTATTCTCTTGTACTTCATCCTTATCCCTAGTGTAAATAGCGAGAGGAAAAATTAGTAAATGAATCACAAAGAGAGCACCAGAAAAACATTCGAGCAAAGCTTGCCTGCTTGCTTGTTTGCCTCACAGATATCTATCTGTTGAAGTCTTTTAGCTTCTGAGAGAAGCAGTTGAAGGAGAGCAACATAAGCCACCCCCAAATATGCCACTTTGGCCTGAGGACTGTATTGAGCTCTCTGTTCTACTCCTCTATAAAAACAGGGCATAAATTTCCCTTTGTAAAGATGTCTCCTCTCCCTTGCCAGGAAGAGGAGGAGGCCCCCTCAATCACCGGAGATGATCTGAGTTTAATCTACCTAAAAAGCTTACCAAACTACCCTTTATTTTCTTTAGCATTCCATGCACCTCCCTACCTTGCATATATTTACCTTCCCACAGTTTACCATCCCTAGAAGCCCAACCCCCTTTTCCTTTGTCTTGTCACTTTCTCACAAATTTATTACCCATTGTTAAAATGGCATATAAGCCTCCAGGGTTTAACTGACCTCTTTGGGTCTTTTACTTCTTTTCTCTGAAAGCCTCTATTTCCATACACAAACCTTCCTCTTGTTAATCTGTCCTTTGTTCATTTAATTTGCAGAACCTCAAAAACTAAATTTAGAGGAAAATTTTTTTTTCCTTCCTCTCCAAGGTCACATCTGCTAATCTCCAGGCACAGAGCAGGTACTCAATATTTTAAAAATAATATTTAACACATAGATTTTGATACAGTGTTGGAAAAAATACAGAATTGAAATTCTGTTCCCTTTAAATTCCTTGTGATATAAAAACTTTTTTTTTTGTAAATTTTTATTTCGTTTTCCAGTGTGTAAAGCAACTAACTTTGTCACCCCAAAAATGTGCCTCTTTGGTATGCAGATTACTTCAAGCTGCAAACAATCAGGGCCCAGGAAGAACCTCTGACCTTCCCCCAGTTGCCTAGAAGAATTTATATAGAGGGACTTCCCAGGTGGTCCTGTGGCTGAGACACCTTGCTCTGAAGGCAGGGGGCCTGGGTTCAATCTCTGGTCAGGGAATTAGATCCCATAAACTGTAACTAAGACCTTGCAGCCAAATAAATAAATAATAAATAAATAAATAAATATTTTCTAAAAAAGAAGAATTTAGACAGAAGGCCCATTCCTGGAGCAGAGCTATCACTAGATATTTGAAAAGAATCTGGGCTAGATGTGGTGAGGGGAACCTCACCAGGGCCGAGGGGACAGAGTCCATTCTGAGAGAAGCAGTTGAAGGAGAGCAACATAAGCCACCCCAAATATGCCACTTTGGCCTGAGGACTGTATTGAGCTCTCTGTTCTACTCCTCTATAAAAACAGGGCATAAATTTCCCTTTGTAAAGATGTCTCCTCTCCCTTGCCAGGAAGAGGAGGAGGCCCCCTCAATCACCGGAGATGATCTGAGTTTAATCTACCTAAAAAGCTTACCAAACTACCCTTTATTTTCTTTAGCATTCCATGCACCTCCCTACCTTGCATATATTTACCTTCCCACAGTTTACCATCCCTAGAAGCCCAACC
The DNA here is from genome assembly GCA_022376925.1 of Tragulus kanchil. Taxonomy (NCBI): domain Eukaryota; kingdom Metazoa; phylum Chordata; class Mammalia; order Artiodactyla; family Tragulidae; genus Tragulus; species Tragulus kanchil. The sequence goes on along the minus strand of JAIOJX010000005.1, from coordinate 90,206,616 downwards.
CCCTTTTCCTTTGTCTTGTCACTTTCTCACAAATTTATTACCCATTGTTAAAATGGCATATAAGCCTCCAGGGTTTAACTGACCTCTTTGGGTCTTTTACTTCTTTTCTCTGAAAGCCTCTATTTCCATACACAAACCTTCCTCTTGTTAATCTGTCCTTTGTTCATTTAATTTGCAGAACCTCAAAAACTAAATTTAGAGGAAAATCCTTTTTTCCTTCCTCTCCAAGGTCACATCTGCTAATCTCCAGGCACAGAGCAGGTACTCAATATTTTAAAAATAATATTTAACACATAGATTTTGATACAGTGTTGGAAAAAATACAGAATTGAAATTCTGTTCCCTTTAAATTCCTTGTGATATAAAACTTTTTTTTGTAAATTTTTATTTCGTTTTCCAGTGTGTAAAGCAACTAACTTTGTCACCCCAAAAATGTGCCTCTTTGGTATGCAGATTACTTCAAGCTGCAAACAATCAGGGCCCAGGAAGAACCTCTGACCTTCCCCCAGTTGCCTAGAAGAATTTATATAGAGGGACTTCCCAGGTGGTCCTGTGGCTGAGACACCTTGCTCTGAAGGCAGGGGGCCTGGGTTCAATCTCTGGTCAGGGAATTAGATCCCATAAACTGTAACTAAGACCTTGCAGCCAAATAAATAAATAATAAATAAATAAATAAATATTTTCTAAAAAAGAAGAATTTAGACAGAAGGCCCATTCCTGGAGCAGAGCTATCACTAGATATTTGAAAAGAATCTGGGCTAGATGTGGTGAGGGGAACCTCACCAGGGCCTAGGGATCAGAGTCCACTCTGTGTCTTATTTTCTCTGCCTGGCCCAGAAAATACACGTTTTTGTTTTTGTTTTTTTATTTATCTTTTGGAGGGTGGGTTGGGGAGGGAGGGGAGCGGGCGGGCCACTTCTATTGGTCTTTCATTTGTCTATTTTCATCCGTCTTTGTTCTTTGGCTCCTGTGGGCCTCCCATCGCGGTGGCCACTGTCGTCGCAGAGCACCGGCTCTGGGCGCACGCGCGCCAGAGCTCCGGCTCGGTAATTGGACACATCGGTCCAGCCGCTCCGCGGGATCTTCCCAGGCCAGGGATCGAATGGGCGCCCCCAGGGGAAGCCCGAAAATACACGTTTACCAAACATTTGCTTTTTAGTCTCCATGTGAATTGCCTTTCTCCCCAATGAAATCTCTAACCCTTACTCTCAGACTCTTTTGTCTTAAGATGATATTAAAGTGAGAATTTCACCCATTTGGGCAAGCACCTCAGTTTTCCTGGTCTCTCCCATGTACACATGTTAATAAACTTTTGATTTCCTCCTGTTAACCTGTTTCATGTCAGTTTAATTTTTAATCCAGCCAGAAGAACCTGAAAGAGTAGAGGAAAATTTCTTCCTCCCTGACAACTGCAAGTCTTCTCAGATACTTCATTTTTATTATTATTTTTAATTTTGGCTTCTTTTACTGATTTTTCATTTATTTATTTTCAGGCCTATGTGGGCCTCCCTTTGCAGTGGCCTCTCTCGCTGCAGAGCACAGGCTCTGGGCACATGCACTCTAGTGCGTTGGCTCCTAATTGGACACACTGGTTCAGCGGCTCTGGTGGACCAGATCTTCCCAGGCCAGGTCTGCTGGACACTTGCCCAGATTTTCCCAGGCCAGGGACTGAACCGGTGCCCCTTGCACTACAAGGTGGACTCTTTACCCACTGGACTACCAGGCAAGCCCTATTTTATTTTTATAATAGGTATATTAAGATATATGTCACATACCATAAAGCTGCCATTTTCAAGTGTGTGATTGAGTGTTTTGTGTTTTTTTTTGGCAGTATGTTCACAAAGTTGTGTAGACACAGTATCCACTTAGAACATTTTCATCATTCTATTAAAAAAAAAAAAAAAAAAAAAAAACAGGCCCCAAACAGAACATTTGTCCTAAAGCCCCACTAAGACTTAAAATCTAACCTAATAGTAGTTTAGTGTCTCCCAGGAACGTGACCTTGAACCAGTCAATCTGGAATTAGCTGGTCAGCACTAGAGAGGTAATGAGCCTAAAAGACGCCAGCCTTCTCCCAAAGGAAGGTGACCTGGCCTGGAATAATCCACTCTCTCTTAGAAACATCCTTTTCCCACCCTGATTCTGCCTAGGAACATTCTTCTCTTTTGTATAATTCCTGGGAGCACCTTTCTATGTGCTAGATGTGATGCTGCCTGATTCATGAATTGCTGAAAAAGGCCATTAGATCTTCAGATTCACTCAGCTAGATTATGTTTTTTAACAGTCACCAAAAGAAATCCCATACCACCAAGCAGTCACTTTTTCTGTCCTCTCAACCCACTGGCAACTACTCATTTACTTTCTGTCTCTATGGATTTTCCTATTCTGATCACTTCATATGAATGAAATCATACTGTATGTGGCCTTTTGTGCCTAGATTCTTCTACTTAGCATGTTTTCAAAGTTCATCCCTGTTATAGTATGTATCAATACCTCCTTTCTTTTTATAAGAATGCCTGACTTTTTAATGCCTTAAGAAATCCATAAGACAAGGTGGAGGCAAGATAGAGGAGAGAAAGAATGGAAATTTGGGATTAACAGAGGCAAACTAGTATATATAGGAGGGATAAACTACAAGGTTCTTATGCATAGCACTGGGAACTATATTCAATACCCTGTGATAAATCATAATGGAAAAGAAACATGAAAACATATATATATATATATATGTCACTTTGCTGTACAAGAGAAATTAACACTGAAAATCAACTATACTTCAATATGATTTTTAATTTTAAAAAATCTGTAAAACACATGCAAACAAATGATTCTTTCAATGATAAGAATTTGAGATTTAAAGGATATACCCAGGAATCAAGGATATATCCAGGAATATTTCAAACAATGAAATATAAGGTAAGAAAAGACCCCAGTCTTCACAGTCTGACACAGAAGTAGGGGTTTTCTAACAAGAGCAAAATTCAACTTTAGATGTCCTATTATTAATACAAGTATAAATACACTCAGTAACTTCCCTTATACCGAAGCCATTATTAAGATGACCACCATTGTTAGTCAAAGTCCATTTCTCTCTGACTTCCTCAAGCTCTAATGAAAAGAAATAGGCTTTTTGGAACAATTTTTTCTCTGCTCTAGATTTCCTAACTGCTCACTCAGTCTACACCCGCTTTTCTATCTCTTGGCTTTCTGGATAAGGAGATTAAGTCCACAAAGGTCTTGCTGAGACTGACACTGAAAATACTGATGTCACTGACATTTCCTCAGCCCTACTCCCTTCTCAGAGAGGCCAAGTCAACTCCATTAGAGGCCAGACGGTGCTGGGCCCCCCAGAAAGTAGCAGCAAATGCTTGGATATTGGTTGTGCAATAGCCTCTGAGTGTTTGGATTTGTTCTGCTCTCAACACCTGAGGTGATTGATTGATTGATTTTCTAAGGATAATATGAGGTTGTGTATCGCTAATACTGTCAGTGGTTTTCACATGGATCAATAGATGATGGCGCATCATCAATTTAGATAAGGCACTGACAGGTCTCCTGTAGTTCTGCAAGTGATTCAGCAGTGGGGGAAGACAGAGCATCTTTTGAGTAAACATTTCACACCTCCTTCTCCTCTCCCACACCCTTAGTCATATACGCAATACTGGCTGTCACCAGTGGAGCAGGAAAAAAGGGACAGAAATTGGTCTTGGACTGTTCTACTTTTGTATCATTGGATGTTATGGTTTACTGGGTCTTGGAGCTGCCTTTATGTCTCCAGTATATGCTTTATGTGAAAAAAAATTAGTAAAATACATACAACATAAGCTTTCTATCTTTAATCACTTCAAAATGCACAGTTAAGTAGTGTTAAGTACACTCCTACTGTTGTGTACAACAACAGGAACTTTTTCCATCATGCAACACTGAAACTCTGTACTCATTACATATCTCCCATGCCCCTCTTCCCCAGGCCCTGGCAACCACCCTTCTACTTCCTATCTCTAAATTTGACTACTCTGGTTACTCTATATTGAATGATACAATATTCATCTTTAGATGTCCTATTATTAATACAAGTATAAATACACTCAGTAACTTCCCTTATACGAAGCCATTATTAAGATGACCACCATTGTTAGTCAAAGTCCATTTCTCTCTGACTTCCTCAAGCTCTAATGAAAAGAAATAGGCTTTTTGGAACTAATTTTTCTCTGCTCTAGATTTCCTAACTGCTCACTCAGTCTACACCCGCTTTTCTATCTCTTGGCTTTCTGGATAAGGAGATTAAGTCCACAAAGGTCTTGCTGAGACTGACACTGAAAATACTGATGTCACTGACATTTCCTCAGCCCTACTCCCTTCTCAGAGAGGCCAAGTCAACTCCATTAGAGGCCAGACGGTGCTGGGCCCCCCAGAAAGTAGCAGCAAATGCTTGGATATTGGTTGTGCAATAGCCTCTGAGTGTTTGGATTTGTTCTGCTCTCAACACCTGAGGTGATTGATTGATTGATTTTCTAAGGATAATATGAGGTTGTGTATCGCTAATACTGTCAGTGGTTTTCACATGGATCAATAGATGATGGCGCATCATCAATTTAGATAAGGCACTGCCAGGTCTCCCTGTAGTTCTGCAAGTGATTCAGCAGTGGGGGAAGACAGAGCATCTTTTGAGTAAACATTTCACACCTCCTTCTCCTCTCCCACACCCTTAGTCATATACGCAATACTGGCTGTCACCAGTGGAGCAGGAAAAAAGGGACAGAAATTGGTCTTGGACTGTTCTACTTTTGTATCATTGGATGTTATGGTTTACTGGGTCTTGGAGCTGCCTTTATGTCTCCAGTATATGCTTTATGTGAAAAAAAATTAGTAAAATACATACAACATAAGCTTTCTATCTTTAATCACTTCAAAATGCACAGTTAAGTAGTGTTAAGTACACTCCTACTGTTGTGTACAACAACAGGAACTTTTTCCATCATGCAACACTGAAACTCTGTACTCATTACATATCTCCCATGCCCCTCTTCCCCAGGCCCTGGCAACCACCCTTCTACTTCCTATCTCTCTAAATTTGACTACTCTGGTTACTCTATATTGAATGATACAATATTCATCTTTTTGTGACTGGCTGATTTCACTTCGCATATTGTCCTCAAGGTTCATCCATGCTGTAGCACATGTCATAATTTCCTACTTTTCTAAGGTTGAATAATATTTAATTGTATGTATATATAACATTTGCTTTATTCTTTTGTCAGTAGACATTTGGGCTGCATCTACATTTTGGTTATTGTAAATAATGCTGCCATGAACATGGTATACAAATATTTGAGAGCCTGATTCCATTTATTGTGTGTGTGTGTGTGTGTGTGTGTGTGTGTGTGTGTGTGTGTATAGTATCCAGAAGTAGAATTGCTACATCACACGGTAACTCTATATCTAATCTTTTGAGGAATCTCTACAACTCTTTTCCATAGTAGCTATACCATTTTACTTTTCCACAGAGCACAAGGGGTTCTAATTTCTTCATGTCCTTGCCAACAACTTTATTTCCTTCTGTTCTTCTTTTCTTTTCTTTCCTCCCTCCCTTCCTTTTTTGATAGTAGCCATCCTAATGGGTATTCAACACAGTCTTTCTAAATATTTTTTCAGTTTCATTTCAAGGTTTCTATAAATCTATAAACAATCAGAAATTGTAGGTCATTGAGGAATGAAATAGTTTTGAAATCAAAACTACCTTTTGATCCTGTACTAATGTTTTAGAAAAAAAAGAGTTCTGCTAAAAAAAAAAAAAAAAGGGATACCTACTGACTTAGACCCGAGTAAGAAGTGGCAACCCACTCCAGGCTTCTTTGCTAGCAGGAAAAAGGGACAGAAATTGGTCTTGGACTGTTCTACTTTTGTATCATTGGATGTTATGGTTTACTGGGTCTTGGAGCTGCCTTTATGTCTCCAGTATATGCTTTATGTGAAAAAAAATTAGTAAAATACATACAACATAAGCTTTCTATCTTTAATCACTTCAAAATGCACAGTTAAGTAGTGTTAAGTACACTCCTACTGTTGTGTACAACAACAGGAACTTTTTCCATCATGCAACACTGAAACTCTGTACTCATTACATATCTCCCATGCCCCTCTTCCCCAGGCCCTGGCAACCACCCTTCTACTTCCTATCTCTCTAAATTTGACTACTCTGGTTACTCTATATTGAATGATACAATATTCATCTTTTTGTGACTGGCTGATTTCACTTCGCATATTGTCCTCAAGGTTCATCCATGCTGTAGCACATGTCATAATTTCCTACTTTTCTAAGGTTGAATAATATTTAATTGTATGTATATATAACATTTGCTTTATTCTTTTGTCAGTAGACATTTGGGCTGCATCTACATTTTGGTTATTGTAAATAATGCTGCCATGAACATGGTATACAAATATTTGAGAGCCTGATTCCATTTATTGTGTGTGTGTGTGTGTGTGTGTGTGTGTGTGTGTGTGTGTATAGTATCCAGAAGTAGAATTGCTACATCACACGGTAACTCTATATCTAATCTTTTGAGGAATCTCTACAACTCTTTTCCATAGTAGCTATACCATTTTACTTTTCCACAGAGCACAAGGGGTTCTAATTTCTTCATGTCCTTGCCAACAACTTTATTTCCTTCTGTTCTTCTTTTCTTTTCTTTCCTCCCTCCCTTCCTTTTTTGATAGTAGCCATCCTAATGGGTATTCAACACAGTCTTTCTAAATATTTTTTCAGTTTCATTTCAAGGTTTCTATAAATCTATAAACAATCAGAAATTGTAGGTCATTGAGGAATGAAATAGTTTTGAAATCAAAACTACCTTTTGATCCTGTACTAATGTTTTAGAAAAAAAAGAGTTCTGCTAAAAAAAAAAAAAAAGGGATACCTACTGACTTAGACCCGAGTAAGAAGTGGCAACCCACTCCAGGCTTCTTTGCTAGAGAATCCCATGGACAGAGGAGCCTGGCGGGCTATAGTCCATGTGGTCTCAAAGAGCCAGACATGACTTGGCACGTATGCATGCAGGCACTGACTTAAAACAAGCAACTCTTCTTCTTTTACTTGAGAATGAAGTTTGTTTCATTCAATGAAAAAAAAACCCAAAAGATAAAACTTCTACCAATTATTATGCTCTTACTTTGTGCAGGCCCAATGAGACATACATCATCTCATTTACTCTCCACAACACCCACCAAAGAGATGCTATTAACGCAAATTCACGGGTCAGCAAGTACTCAAGTTGAAAGGGGCTACAGGTTCTACGGCTAGAAAATGCCAGAATTGGGATCTGAACCTGAGCTGTGATTCCAAATGCTGTGCTTCCTTTTTCTAGTAGGTCGTTACAGGACAAATGTATCCAGATAGCGAGTCTCTTCCAACTTCAGCAAACACCAACTCTAACTCTGAATCCAAACAGCATAGCTCCTATATTCAAAATGCTTCCAGCCAAAAGGAAACAGCATTATTTCAAAGCTATAAAGCATCAGCTTTCTGGTTCCAAGGTGACTCTGCTACCTCACCAACAACCAAGTCAAAGGATGAGCACAAGCTAATCATACACCTTGCAACCCTTAGCCCTAATGTTGCACTTAAAAACCCTTGCCCAGAAGTCTTCAAGAAGCTCAAGTTTCCTGAGCATTAGCTGCCCATTCTCCTCGCTTGCTGTTGTTTAGTCTCTAAGTCAGGTCTGATTCTTCTGTGACCCCATGTACTGTAACTGGCCAGGCTCCTCTCCCCATGGGATTTCCCAGGCTAGAAATACTGGAGCAGGTTGCCATTTCCTTTTCCAGGGGATCTTCCCAACTTAGGGATCAAACCCGTCTCTCCTGAAAAGACAGGTGAATTCTTTACCAGTGAGCCACCAGGGAAGCCCTTTCTTCTTGCTTCGCACTTTCAAATAGATGCTATTCTTCCTTTCACCATACACACACACACCACACACACACACACACACACAAGCTATAAAAATATTCAGCCTTTAAAAGAGTGGCTAGCTCAATTCTGACATTTTTTAAAATCTTTTTTTTTTTTTTTTTTCAATTTTGGCCTCTTTCATTGGTTTACTTGTTTTGATCCATCTTTATTCTTTGGCCTGTGTGGGCCTCCCACTGCAGTGGCCTCCCTCGTTGCAGGGCACCGGCTCAGGGCGCATGCGCTTCAGAGCACCGGATCGTAATTGGACACACCGGTCCAGCCGCTCGGCGGCACACGGGATCTTATGACTCTTTACCCACTGTACCACCAGGGAAGCCCCGATTCTGTCATTTTAAAGAACTCATAGATTTCATATTTCTTTAATGATATCACTATTAGTACTGATTCAAAAGGAGCCTGCTCTGTGTGTTACAATAAAGAAAGCCCTTTCCAGCTATAAGTAGCTATCAATAGAGGGACATATAGTAATCGAACCAAAGGGGGGATTCAAAATTCAATTAACAAGTAATAAATTGTTTTCTATACATTGAGGTAAGTTGTTTTTAAATGTTTAATTACTCAAAATGAGTTAATGGTATTAGACTTTCTGCTGAGCAGTCTTTTTTTTTCTAACCAGTCTATCTTTAAAATAGTCTATCTTTTTATGCTGCTAGCAAAGTTTTGTAAAAAAAAAAAAAAAATATGAAGGCACTTTATAGCTATAAATTTCCCACACTCATGTCATTTCTGATAAATCTGAAACTAAATTATTTTCTTTGTTGAATTACTTTCTGGAGGGGAAAGAAAAGTAATCACTCCACAGGGTCTGGAGACGTCAGTGAACTTGAAACTCTTAGTTCTTCAACTATCCTGCCCTCATTTCACCTTCCAATAAGTTAGAAACATGTCAGAAATTAAAATAATGTCTTCTGAAGTTTCTAAATAATGATTGGAAAAAAAAAAAAAAAGTCAGTCTAGTGCAAATGGTCTTATCTATGGGCAGTGCACTTGTTCTAAGGAAATAGAGATCCTCCGGGGATCATTAAAACCATAGCTACCCTGAGGCCAACATTCCACCCTCGGCCTCCATCTGGCACCAACCTGAGGGCTTGACAGTCACAAACTGAGGCATGAAAAATGAGTTAGAAGGTCTGGATTCAAATCCTTTTTCTTTCATCTTATTCTCAGTAGGATCTGGGACAAGGAATTTCTTGTTATCTCAGTTCTCATCTGTAAAAAATATCTGTTCTTATGGGTCTCAAGTGATGCACCTGTACATAAAAGTATTTTGGAAGCTGTAAGTATGTAAATTCAAGGTTATGTTGCTAAGGTCTTATACGTATAAAGGTAGTTGTTATAAGCAAAAGTACTGAGATTTCTGACTCAACTTTAGGCAATTTATATAAAGATTGTTTAGCACAGCCTCAGTCTACGTTTTCTAATATGTTTCCTCAGAAGACTCACCTGAGGAAAATGCATATGATACCTTTCTGTCATACAGGTATTACATTTTTAAATATTGAGTCCTTTTCAAAGAATGATCATTAGGATTCAATAATACAGAACTGATAGAGACAATAAATAAAATGTAGTGAAAATGTAAATGCATTAAAATGAATCTGATCATCTGTCAGTTTTTAAGTTTGTTAATCTTTCAGTTAAAACATCTTTAAATATGTGATGGGATTTTTTCGCAAGTGAAAAAAAACCTTCAAAGCCTTTAAAAATATATTGAATTCATTTTGTAACTGGCATAGGCTGAGAACAAATAGCCAGCTGGTCCAAGAGAGGCTACTGTCAGCTCTGCTCTCCTGAAATGACCTTGGATTAAGTCCAAAGCCTAGTGCACACTGCCTCCAATGTTAGAATATTATGAACTACATAGTCTAAATGTAGTTTATCTTACTTGATTTTTTCTACTATCTAATTTTACTTGACTTATTTACTTTGCTGTTCTTAGTTCGTGCTCTGCCACCTGGAACCTGTAAGATTTAACTGAAACACAAGTTATTTACCAGCGTGCTTTCCGCTGTAAAATGGAATCCATACCCCCATCTCACGGGATGACTATGAAGAATAGATGAACTAATGTGTAGGAAACTTATGATAGTACCTAGTAACAAATGAAAGCTATTTCCTAAATTAGTCTGAATTTTAGTAAGCTATTTCCACTACATATTTCAAGTTCTCAGTAATAAGAGCTGAAAGGACCTCCCGGGTCTCCCAGTCCAACCACTCTGAGGGGTGCACCGTGGGGGTAGCTTGACACCCTCTGCAGAGGAGTCCCAGCCTGAGCACGAACTGCCAGGCCCTTCTCCCCACCTGGGGAGATTCCCCTCTCTCCATCACCTGACACCACTGGACCCACTGGCATTCTGGTGGGGATACTGCTACCGCCATGCACTGAAGCAAATTTAGCTATCTCACCCACTGCTCCATTTAAAGGCCTGCAATAACTTTATAGAACAGAGAGCAGAATGGTGGGCACCAGGGCCTGGAGGTAGTGGATGAGTTAGGGAGATATGGTTTATAGGCACAAAGTTGCAGCCAGTAGATAAATACATTGTGGAGATCTGGTGCACAGTAGAGTGATTATAGTCAATAATACTATATGATCAACTTCAACGTTGTAGAGACTAGATCACAACTGTCCTCACCCCCAAAGAAATAATTATGTGACATATCAGAAGTATTAGCTAATACTACTGTAGTAATGATATTGTAATATACAAATATATCAAATAAATACCTTTTATGCCTCGAACTTGTATAATGGGTTATGCTGATTATCTAGAAAACCAGCCAACCAACCAGAAACCCTGCAAGTACTCCCTTCCCCTGGCAGGATCCTGGCCAGTGCTCTCAGCTCAGCTTGGGGTTCAGAGGAGCTCACCATTCAGCTCCAGCCTCATTTCACATGTGCAAATGGGTCTCAGTCCCCAGTTCTTGGAGTGGACTCTAATCCCTTTACAACCATTCCAGGCTAACTTTTCAATTTTTCTTTTTTAACTAAGCAGAAAAAGGCTGATCTCCCACATGAACTTGTTTTTTTGGAATCTACTGCTTCGATTTAGGAAAGAGCCTCTAAATGACTGTGCACGTGTCCTCAGTTTACCCCCTTGCAACATTCTGGTTCTGCAAAGTCCTACATGCTTCCCTCTAAGTGCTTCTTCGCCCTTCTGGTATATTCTTCAAACCAACCGAGGAAGAAGAGTAAGATTTTCTCATGGAAGAACTATGATGCCCAGGAGCAAAAAAGGGTGCACCTGAGTTCACCCAAGTGTGCTTTCTCTAATGAGCTGAAAGGACCTCCCGGGTCTCCCAGTCCAACCACTCTGAGGGGTGCACCGTGGGGTAGCTTGACACCCTCTGCAGAGGAGTCCCAGCCTGAGCACGAACTGCCAGGCCCTTCTCCCCACCTGGGAGATTCCCTCTCCATCACCTGACACCACTGGACCCACTGGCATTCTGGTGGGGATACTGCTACCGCCATGCACTGAAGCAAATTTAGCTATCTCACCCACTGCTCCATTTAAAGGCCTGCAATAACTTTATAGAACAGAGAGCAGAATGGTGGGCACCAGGGCCTGGAGGTAGTGGATGAGTTAGGGAGATATGGTTTATAGGCACAAAGTTGCAGCCAGTAGATAAATACATTGTGGAGATCTGGTGCACAGTAGAGTGATTATAGTCAATAATACTATATGATCAACTTCAACGTTGTAGAGACTAGATCACAACTGTCCTCACCCCCAAAGAAATAATTATGTGACATATCAGAAGTATTAGCTAATACTACTGTAGTAATGATATTGTAATATACAAATATATCAAATAAATACCTTTTATGCCTCGAACTTGTATAATGGGTTATGCTGATTATCTAGAAAACCAGCCAACCAACCAGAAACCCTGCAAGTACTCCCTTCCCCTGGCAGGATCCTGGCCAGTGCTCTCAGCTCAGCTTGGGGTTCAGAGGAGCTCACCATTCAGCTCCAGCCTCATTTCACATGTGCAAATGGGTCTCAGTCCCCAGTTCTTGGAGTGGACTCTAATCCCTTTACAACCATTCCAGGCTAACTTTTCAATTTTTCTTTTTTAACTAAGCAGAAAAAGGCTGATCTCCCACATGAACTTGTTTTTTTGGAATCTACTGCTTCGATTTAGGAAAGAGCCTCTAAATGACTGTGCACGTGTCCTCAGTTTACCCCCTTGCAACATTCTGGTTCTGCAAAGTCCTACATGCTTCCCTCTAAGTGCTTCTTCGCCCTTCTGGTATATTCTTCAAACCAACCGAGGAAGAAGAGTAAGATTTTCTCATGGAAGAACTATGATGCCCAGGAGCAAAAAAGGGTGCACCTGAGTTCACCCAAGTGTGCTTTCTGACAACAGGGGGTGTGAACGATGGTCTGAATGTTGGCAATGTGGGGGTGGAGTGCACAGTGGCCCTCTGCTGCTATTTGCACTCGCTGGAGGAAATGAAAATTCTACAGCTAATGAATAATTCCCCTTTAAAGTGCAAATGAACAAAGTGAGCTCTGCCAACTCCTACCTTAATAGAACTTTATTTCACAGAATTTCAAAATAGGATTTATTCAGGTCATTTAAAAATGTTCTCGGAGCAACAATTCTAGAGCAGCACTAGAGGGAGCAGGGCATACAAAGAGGAAATGTGAAACAACGGGAAACATGTACTTCCAATTTCTATGATGTTTTTGCTATTGGCATTCTTATTGTCTCAAACAATGTCAAATTAATATTTGGCAAAGGCTGACCATCTCATGCTGATGCACACGGATGCAAACGATGTAACTCCAGCATTCTGGGAAGCGTCATTTCTGACTAGCTCCAGAAGTACTGGAGAGAGCAGCCATGACACCCCTTGTTCAACATGTGTCACACAACAGGTGAATGTGTCTCACGAGGACGGGTCTCCTTGTGGGTGCAAGCCTTAATCACCACCACCACAAACATGGCTAGGACCCTGGCCTGTGTGCGAAGCTATTTATATGGATCATTTTGTGCAGTCATAATGATGCTATGCATTGGAAACTACTGTTGAACCCATTTGATGATAAAGCTGAAGCAAAATAAGTTGCGCAGGAGCACATGAAGACACAGTACCAGCGTGGGACTCCAGCAACCTAGCTGCCATGCCTATTTGCTTTGACACTGTACTAGACGGACCCTCTACTGCGAAAGCCCTCCATCACTGTCAGACAAGATAGCTGAGCAGAAGGGAAGGGTTTGTGGTTGACTGATCTCTCCTTCATCTGGCTGACGAGAAAACTGCAGCTGGATGATGAAGAGCCTTGCCCTGGACCACATCAGTGACTGATGATCCAACCAGGATGAGAGCCAGGGCTCCAGCACCCTGTTCTCAAGTGCTTCTATGCTTCTGGTATATTCTTCAAACCAACCGAGGAAGAAGAGTAAGATTTTCTCATGGAAGAACTATGATGCCCAGGAGCAAAAAAGGGTGCACCTGAGTTCACCCAAGTGTGCTTTCTGACAACAGGGGGTGTGAACGATGGTCTGAATGTTGGCAATGTGGGGGTGGAGTGCACAGTGGCCCTCTGCTGCTATTTGCACTCGCTGGAGGAAATGAAAATTCTACAGCTAATGAATAATTCCCCTTTAAAGTGCAAATGAACAAAGTGAGCTCTGCCAACTCCTACCTTAATAGAACTTTATTTCACAGAATTTCAAAATAGGATTTATTCAGGTCATTTAAAAATGTTCTCGGAGCAACAATTCTAGAGCAGCACTAGAGGGAGCAGGGCATACAAAGAGGAAATGTGAAACAACGGGAAACATGTACTTCCAATTTCTATGATGTTTTTGCTATTGGCATTCTTATTGTCTCAAACAATGTCAAATTAATATTTGGCAAAGGCTGACCATCTCATGCTGATGCACACGGATGCAAACGATGTAACTCCAGCATTCTGGGAAGCGTCATTTCTGACTAGCTCCAGAAGTACTGGAGGGGCAGCCATGACACCCCTTGTTCAACATGTGTCACACAACAGGTGAATGTGTCTCACGAGGACGGGTCTCCTTGTGGGTGCAAGCCTTAATCACCACCACCACAAACATGGCTAGGACCCTGGCCTGTGTGCGAAGCTATTTATATGGATCATTTTGTGCAGTCATAATGATGCTATGCATTGGAAACTACTGTTGAACCCATTTGATGATAAAGCTGAAGCAAAAATAAGTTGCGCAGGAGCACATGAAGACACAGTACCAGCGTGGGACTCCAGCAACCTAGCTGCCATGCCTATTTGCTTTGACACTGTACTAGACGGACCCTCTACTGCGAAAGCCCTCCATCACTGTCAGACAAGATAGCTGAGCAGAAGGGAAGGGTTTGTGGTTGACTGATCTCTCCTTCATCTGGCTGACGAGAAAACTGCAGCTGGATGATGAAGAGCCTTGCCCTGGACCACATCAGTGACTGATGATCCAACCAGGATGAGAGCCAGGGCTCCAGCATGTATCTGAGAATATACCTCCTCACCCCAGGCTACAGCTTAGAAAGGTCACCTCTTCAAACAATGCAGATCCCATACCACACAATATGATGTTAATAAGCTCCAGTGGAGTAATGGGTTTAAGATAAAAATATTCCTTAAAAAATTATGCAGGTGATTCTTCTTGGATGTGGCATTCGGGAAATTAAATAGAGAAAAGTAGGCACAAAACTGCATGGTGTGCTTACTGGTTTTGCTAGTCCTGAGGTATTACTACCACCATAGCAACACGAATATGGTTAATGCAATGGTTACATGGTGACTTTCCCATAACTCACATTCCTTTGCTAAGTGCTCCCCAATCTTCATTTTCATTTCAAAGGATGTTTATATAACCCACCAGAAAATATCTTTAATGCTAAGTGAGTCTACATGTGTTAAGTTGTATAAGTTGTACCCTATGTTGTATAAGTGTGTGTGTGTGTGTGTTAGTCACTCAGTCATGTCTGACTCTTTGCAACTGCATGGATGGTAGCCCAGCAGGCTCTTCTGTCCATGGAATTCGCCGGGCAAAAATACTGGAGTGGATTTCCATTTCCTTCTTCTTTTTTTTTTTTTTTCTGGCCACTTCTAGTCCTCTTTCATTTATTTATTTTTCATTCATCTCTGTACTTTGGCCTGTGTGGGCCTCCCATCATAGTGGCCTCTCTTGCTGCAGAGCACCGGCTCTGGGCGCATGAGCCCCAGAGCTCCAGCTCGGTAATTGGACATATGGACCAGCCACTCCGCGGCACGTGGGATCTTCCCAGGCCAGGGATCGAACCGGTATCTCCTGCACTGCAAGGCAGTGTCCTTACTCACTGGACCACCAGGGAAGCCCGCCATTTCCTTTTTGACAGGGGATTTTCTTGACCCAGAGATTGAACTCGGGTCTCCTGTATTGTAGGCACATTCTTTACCATCTCAGCCACCAGGGAAGCCCTATGGATCCTATACTAAGAAATAAACACAATTTATTTTATATTTGAAAACATATTATCAATAAAACTGAACGTGTGTGTGTGTTTAGGTTCTATAAGGGAAAGACATCTAAATATTAGAAAAAATAGGACTATAGAACACAGGAAAAATATTTTTCTAAAATGTATTTGCAATGACATCACCAAATAAACCACAGCAGAGTCTCCAGAAGCCAGGACCCGTACAAAAACATGACAAAAATTACCCTCCTGCTGATGCTATGCTCACCTCTTCTCCTTCTCCATGTTTGAGTAGCTGATGTCCTTCCTAGCGCTGTCTGGAGGTGGCCTTGAGAGCCTGGTAACTCAGGCTCTGCTTCAAACACCCTCAACTGAACAAAGCTTGGCAGCAGTTCTTATTGACTAACCTTTGTTCTGGGCTTGTCTTCCAAGGTCAGCTGTGCTGGTGATTAACAAGACTCTGCTGCTGAAACCAACTTGCCCTTCAGTGTCTGACATTCAATACTTGGGTGTGATGCACGTGCCCATACCCCTCTACTAGAATCCTATGGATTTCTCATCTCCCTTACTGCAGCTCACATCAGTTTGGGAAGCGGGACTCTTAACACCGAGTGAAGCTCAGCTTGAAATTCTGACAGATCAGGAAGGAGACTGGGGCTTGAGGAAAACAGGTTTAAATAAGTACTGGGTGCCTAAGGAGGCCTCAGAGCTATCTGTTCATTCATTCTTGAATTCAATAAATACAGAGTTGGCCAAAACATTTTTTCAAGCTTTTCCTTAAGATGTTATGGAAAATCCTGAATGAACTTTTTGGCCCACCCAATATATGAGTTCTTTCCAGTGCTAGGTGCTGGGTTACATGGCAGGGGTTCCAAAATGTGTGGTAACACATAAGTCTGTCCTTGAGGAGTTCAAAGTGCAGGGGAGGTGAAGCACAGGGTGAGGGCGGCCTACTTCATGACACTTATACTTCAGCCTGAATAGGACTGCTCAGCTAAGGTACAACCAATGCTTAACAAAGATGCTGAAGCTTACTAAATACCTCGTGACTATTGCATATCACAATTACTATATATTTTTACCTACAGAAGAAAGAAGAAAATGAGTGTCCTCTGGGCACTTATTCTGTGGCAGGCAGGGCCCTCATGATGTTTTCACTCTTTGGCTTAATGAAATGCAGCTCCAGATCAAGGGCTGCCAGGCAGCAAAAACACAGCTCCTGCCTCCCCAGGGTACCACGAGGAATGCTCCTCTGAAATAAAATACATAACTCTCTTTAAAAATCTAAATGGCAAGAGACACATTCTCTCTGGCTGAGTCCTGCACTGGAAGATTGAAAAGAGGAAGTTCATGATAAAGTCTTTATCACAGAAGCAGGTATGTGGGGAGAATTTGGTAAGAGGATATTTACCAAGTGCGAAAATGTGTCCTAGGTGAGGAGCTGGGGACTGAAGATGAAGGCATCTCAGGCAGCAAGGGGCTTAGACAATGAACACAGTGGGCAGGACAAACACTCCCAACCACAGGAGGGGAAGAACAGGGCGCGACGAGCCCCCTGTGGGGCGAGCAGCAGAGCCACCTACTGAAGGGTTAGACAAAGCATCTTTAAGGAATGGGATACAATGATCCTGTACACACATTAAAAACTGAGGCTCACAGAAGTAACTGTAGCATATTCTCTGGCAACTGGAGACTTCTTTTGAGCCTAATCTCTATTTCTGGTATTTCTGAGCTCTCCATGGTATGAAATGGGGAGAAATTACTACGTTCAAAATGTCAGGAGTATTTCAGTTTTATTGTTATTGGTGGTGATGCCAGTTTCTGCTTACATAATAGAAAAGGGGAAAAAGAATCTTTTTTTGGAGCCCAAAGGGACAGGTCTATTAAAAACATTGATCCTACTTCTTGGAATGGAAAGTTGCATTTAGAGACAATTGTGAGATTGAAGAAACCAAGGTGTGAGAAAGATGGTGTTTCAGCTTTGTTCAAAAGAAGTTTCTGGGGGCATGGGGAAGGAGAGGGTAAGATGTATGGAGACAGTAACATGGAAACTCACATTACCATATGTAAAATAGATAGTCAATGGGGATTTGCTGCATAGTATCAGGGTCTCTGTAACAACCTGGAGGGATGGGATAGGGAGGGAGGTTCAAGAGGGAGGAGACCTATGTATCTCTAAAGCTGATTGATGTTGATGCTTGACAGAAAACAAGAAAATTCTGTAAAGCAATTATCATTCAAATAAAACAACAACGACAAAAGCATTTTCTGTAGTGATGGAAATGTTTTATGTTCTACGTTAATACAGTGGTCACTAGCCACACTTGGACACTGAGCACCTGATATGTGGTTATGGGTAATGAGGCATAGAAGTTTACTTTTAATTTGAATTAAAGTTAGTATTCAAGTTGAACTTCCCTGGTGGCTTAGCGGTAAAGAATCGGCCTGCAATGCAGGAGAGGAGTGTTCGATCCCTGGGGTGGAAAGAACCCCTAGAGGAGGAAATGGCTTCCCACTATGGTGTTCTTGCCTGAAAAATCCATGGACAGAGGAGTCTGGTGGGCTACAGTCCATGGGGTCACAAAGAGTCAGACACGACTGAGTGACACAAGCACATGAGTTAGTGGCTACTGAATTAAGAGAGCCCAGGTGTAGAGGAAACAGGGTTTCCTCTCTCTATGGGTCCAGAGGCTAGGCTCATGTGCTTGGACTCTGGCCAGGAGAGACATGGTAAAAGGGGATCTTACTTGGGGGAAGTAAGAGACTCTACAACACAGTGGCCTCAGGGGGCTCACGAGGGTGCTCTCCTGAAGAAGGGGTCACAGCCTATGGACTCTGGCACAGTGTTACCCAGGACTTGTCCTTCAGCTCTGCCTTTCTGCTCTGAGCTCCCTTTGTCAATTCAAAGATTTTAGAAACATCCTGTTGGGCATTATAGCTAAGACTTAGCTGTGCCTTGGGGAGTTACGAGAGAGACTGTGCCACATGGCTGAGTATTTTGGAGCCTCAGCAATTTAATAGCATCAGGACAGTGGGTTGAGTCTGAACCTTTACATCTAGCTTATAGCAGAAGCTCTTTAAAAATTTGCTATACGGAGCTTAACTGAGAAAAGAAATCTCCAGATAATGTTTATCCATGGACATGTTTTGCTTATGCACGTGCTTACCCCTTTCCGCCACTTATTTGGGAAGAACGTAAAATCTGACACTTGTATGTTTCCATTAATGGGGTTAGTAGTTTAACTGTCTAAAAGCATTGGTCTCCGTTAAACAAAAATTAAGATATTTTAGATAAAGTAACCCTTCTAATGACTTGTGTTCTGAATGTGGCTGAGGCTCTGCTAAAACTTCATTCAAAACTCCTATTTGAGAAAGGCAGTCCAACTGGACATGCTAACTAGGCACAGAGCTGTGACACATGTGCCAAGTCCTATCACACGCAATTAGAGCATCACACAGCTAAGCACCTGGGCCAATCAGCCTCCCTGCGCAGGGCACCTTCACAGACTAAGATTTAGGCAGTATAGGGTAGTAGGAACTGACCTTTTGAAGTGTTGTTATTAAAGACACTATCAACTATGAAACTCACTGTTCTTCACCAAGTTTCTTTTAGCTGCACCATGTGGCATGTGGGATCTTAGTTCCCACACCAGGGATTAAAATCATACCTTCTGCAATGGAAACTCGGAGTCTTAACCAATGAACCATCAAGGAAGTGCCCCAAACTCACTGTCTTTAACAGAAGGAGTCACATGATATAAAAATCATAGTTATTTCACACACAAAGTGCCTCTATACATAACTAAGATTTCCTATGTCAAAAAGTGAAAACTATATAACCTGTTCTTTCCTTTCTATTAATACATACGCATGAAAGCTCTTAAAGCTCAAATTAATTCTCCAGTTGTATTCGCTAGTCCTTCCCAGCTGCTTGACAACATTTACTTTTCCTGTTTCATACTTACATGTCTTACTTTCAATATTGTAACCTGTGAACCTCCTGAAATCCTTCTGGAAACAAATTGGGTATAACACTCAAACACATAAAAATCCCTAATCCTTTCAGAGAGCAAAAACAAAAAAGTACTACATACCAAGACCAATAGAAGGATATTTTATTCAATTATCTTCTCCAAAGGGGAAGTTAAATAATAATATATAAGCAAAAGATCAATGACAAGAGGGAAGATTAAGTTAGGTGGTCCGTTCTATTTGATGGAAAAACTCTTAGCCAGCAATGCATTCATCTATCTTCTTCAATCAATAGAAGGAATTTTGCAAGCATCCAATAATATAATTTGGCCTTTACTTACTCCAGTGTGCAAACGCTCCTGACTGGAATAACAATCAGTAGCAGCTGTGGTGTGTCTTAGTTACATTCCCTTTCCCAAGAGAGCTACGATGATTTGGTATGAGAGCAAGGGTCACGCATAAATTCAGAGGGTGTCAAGGCCATCTCAGCACATGCAAATGAGAAAGCAGAGTATGCTGATGCTGCACTGCCGTCTTCAGCAGTTATTCTATTTACTCCCTGCAGCAGACCCATGAGGCTGAACAGGTCTTCATGGATCATCCGAAAGGAAATATTTAAGATGTCAGACAGGCTATCTTACATATACATGACTGAATTAAAATACAGACGTCAAAATTCGCATCATAATAAAAGTCTAAGGAAAGGTATTAATGGAACAGGTAAGTAGGCTGTAAAGCAGTTATCATCACTGCTACTGGGGGTATACATTCATCACAGGCTAGGTATCTGCTTTCTAGATGCCTAAATTAGCTAACACTAGGAAGAAGTGTAGAAAGCAATCCATTCTACTGTGTTCCACTCTTTAGTCACACCATGTTTGGCGCCTATGTGCTTTGGAAATGCACCTGGACTGCACACAGGAAACTGTTAACAGAGTCACATGATATAAAAATCATAGTTATTTCACACACAAAGTGCCTCTATACATAACTAAGATTTCCTATGTCAAAAAGTGAAAACTATATAACCTGTTCTTTCCTTTCTATTAATACATACGCATGAAAGCTCTTAAAGCTCAAATTAATTCTCCAGTTGTATTCGCTAGTCCTTCCCAGCTGCTTGACAACATTTACTTTTCCTGTTTCATACTTACATGTCTTACTTTCAATATTGTAACCTGTGAACCTCCTGAAATCCTTCTGGAAACAAATTGGGTATAACACTCAAACACATAAAAATCCCTAATCCTTTCAGAGAGCAAAAACAAAAAAGTACTACATACCAAGACCAATAGAAGGATATTTTATTCAATTATCTTCTCCAAAGGGGAAGTTAAATAATAATATATAAGCAAAAGATCAATGACAAGAGGGAAGATTAAGTTAGGTGGTCCGTTCTATTTGATGGAAAAACTCTTAGCCAGCAATGCATTCATCTATCTTCTTCAATCAATAGAAGGAATTTTGCAAGCATCCAATAATATAATTTGGCCTTTACTTACTCCAGTGTGCAAACGCTCCTGACTGGAATAACAATCAGTAGCAGCTGTGGTGTGTCTTAGTTACATTCCCTTTCCCAAGAGAGCTACGATGATTTGGTATGAGAGCAAGGGTCACGCATAAATTCAGAGGGTGTCAAGGCCATCTCAGCACATGCAAATGAGAAAGCAGAGTATGCTGATGCTGCACTGCCGTCTTCAGCAGTTATTCTATTTACTCCCTGCAGCAGACCCATGAGGCTGAACAGGTCTTCATGGATCATCCGAAAGGAAATATTTAAGATGTCAGACAGGCTATCTTACATATACATGACTGAATTAAAATACAGACGTCAAAATTCGCATCATAATAAAAGTCTAAGGAAAGGTATTAATGGAACAGGTAAGTAGGCTGTAAAGCAGTTATCATCACTGCTACTGGGGGTATACATTCATCACAGGCTAGGTATCTGCTTTCTAGATGCCTAAATTAGCTAACACTAGGAAGAAGTGTAGAAAGCAATCCATTCTACTGTGTTCCACTCTTTAGTCACACCATGTTTGGCGCCCTATGTGCTTTGGAAATGCACCTGGACTGCACACAGGAAATGATTCCAGAAGGGTCATCCCCACTCCTATCTCCAGCTCTTGGTAACTCCAGCAGGAAGCCATCCATTCTGAAGGTCAGGTCCTCCGCCCATAAAGCACCTCAAAACTATATCTGCCTTTCTTCAATGATCTATCACACCCAGGAAGCACACATCACACCCTGTCCCCCACCAACCAGACAAAGGTAGCTGCTGTTGTTTCTTTTCTTTTTAATACTTTTTTATTTTTGGCCACTTCTATTGGTCTTTCATTTATTTCCATCTTTGTTCTTTTGGCCTGTGTGGGCCTCCCATCGCAGTGGCCTCTCTCGCTGCAGAGCACTGGCTCTGGGCGCATGCGCTCCAGAGTTCCTGCTCGGTAGTTGGACACATTGGTCCAGCCACTCCGTGGCATGTGGAATCTTCCCAGGCCAGGGATTGAACTGGCGCCCCTTGCACTGCAAGGCAGTGTCCTTACCCACTGAACCACCAGGGAAGCCCTGCTGTTGTTTTTTAACTTGACCTCAAACTTTCTAATCAGTACCTCTATCTCAACCTGGTTTCCAAAGAATACAATTTATGGTTATGATTTGCAGCTAGTTCTCAGCAACTGAGGCTTCCTGATCCTTCTGTAATTGTTTTGACCAGGCAAAATAGGATCCCATTTGTGTTCCAGGGCATCTTCCTTTTACCTATTTCTGCTATATCCCTGAGAGAACTCTGACCTAGAAAGACCCTACTCAAGTTAGGAAGAGAGAGGCCTCAGTAATACAAACAGCTAGGTGCTGAATTATTACAAAATAATATTACTAGAGATTTTAAACCTTCGATGGGTTTCTGGAAGCAACTAGCAGTTGCCTCTGATTAAGGTCTTTATGAAGACCAGTCCGGCTTAGACATCCTACAGCAGGCCACCCATCACCCACTAAAGAGGGGCGGCATGGGTTCTCCAGTATAAGCAACAGTCAGGCCTCCTCGTAAGTGCAATCAAAGTCTACTGCAGCCTTCAGCTCAGGATGTCCTGAGGCCTCATTAATGAAGAATGACTAGAGAAAATGCTTTTCTAAATCAGCAAACAGTCTAAAATTTAACACTTTAAAGCCACAATGTGATTATTTTAAATTACATATGGTAATTCAGACAAGGTTAACAGCATGGGTCTAAGGTCTCCACTGATCCTTAATAAATAAATTAGAGTCATTTGTAATCACCATAGTCACTGTTTTAATGTAAATGGATGCTTTGGAATTGCTTGAAAGAGTCTGAAAACTGTAATCTGTCCTCCTAAATTGCTTAAACATTGCCCCAACCTTAGTTTTAACAGCACCAGTAAACTTCTGAACAATGGCACAAAGACAGACTTCAAACACTACCCTGACATGAATTTTCCAAACATCCTAATTAGAAGACGTGACTTAATGTGTTAGTTACAGTGTGGGGCTCCCATCGCAGTGGCCTCTCTCGCTGCAGAGCACTGGCTCTGGGCGCACACGCTTCAGAGTTCCTGCTCGGTAGTTGGACATTGGTCCAGCCACTCCGTGGCATGTGGAATCTTCCCAGGCCAGGGATTGAACTGGCGCCCCTTGCACTGCAAGGCAGTGTCCTTACCCACTGAACCACCAGGGAAGCCCTGCTGTTGTTTTTTAACTTGACCTCAAACTTTCTAATCAGTACCTCTATCTCAACCTGGTTTCCAAAGAATACAATTTATGGTTATGATTTGCAGCTAGTTCTCAGCAACTGAGGCTTCCTGATCCTTCTGTAATTGTTTTGACCAGGCAAAATAGGATCCCATTTGTGTTCCAGGGCATCTTCCTTTTACCTATTTCTGCTATATCCCTGAGAGAACTCTGACCTAGAAAGACCCTACTCAAGTTAGGAAGAGAGAGGCCTCAGTAATACAAACAGCTAGGTGCTGAATTATTACAAAATAATATTACTAGAGATTTTAAACCTTCGATGGGTTTCTGGAAGCAACTAGCAGTTGCCTCTGATTAAGGTCTTTATGAAGACCAGTCCGGCTTAGACATCCTACAGCAGGCCACCCATCACCCACTAAAGAGGGGCGGCATGGGTTCTCCAGTATAAGCAACAGTCAGGCCTCCTCGTAAGTGCAATCAAAGTCTACTGCAGCCTTCAGCTCAGGATGTCCTGAGGCCTCATTAATGAAGAATGACTAGAGAAAATGCTTTTCTAAATCAGCAAACAGTCTAAAATTTAACACTTTAAAGCCACAATGTGATTATTTTAAATTACATATGGTAATTCAGACAAGGTTAACAGCATGGGTCTAAGGTCTCCACTGATCCTTAATAAATAAATTAGAGTCATTTGTAATCACCATAGTCACTGTTTTAATGTAAATGGATGCTTTGGAATTGCTTGAAAGAGTCTGAAAACTGTAATCTGTCCTCCTAAATTGCTTAAACATTGCCCCAACCTTAGTTTTAACAGCACCAGTAAACTTCTGAACAATGGCACAAAGACAGACTTCAAACACTACCCTGACATGAATTTTCCAAACATCCTAATTAGAAGACGTGACTTAATGTGTTAGTTACAGAAATAAAGCCAGAAGAATGCATCTTACAGACAGGAGGGCAAGCCCTGTTTATAGATGACTTAAAGAAGTGCTTAACTTTGCCCTTCAAAATGTCACACAAGCCCTTGGGTCTGCTGAAACCCAAGGATGCTGTTAATGCAATAAGAACATAGTTCTAGAGTGATATGAGCTGCCTTATTTAAACTGATGAAAGCTTTTAGCAGGCTGATGACAATCAGATAGGAAACAGCTTTTATACTAGTACAGTGTGAGCTCTTATTAATTTTTATAGGACTGATGAATTGTAAGAAGGAAAAGAAAAATGAACCCCTAACATTATCAGAGAGAGATAGCCAGGAGGGGTTAAGAGCTTTGGGGCTGAAATTCTGCCTTTTCTCATTTGCTAGCTCCATGATATGGACCAGCTATTTCTTATCTCTAAGCCTTGGTTTCCCCTTCTATAAAGCAAGGATAAAAACACTTCTTGATGTAAGATACATGAAATAAAAATGCTTGGCTTGATATCTGCTTCAAAGATAGTATTACTTTTACAGCTTCTACAACTACTGTAAGGGACAGGGAAAGGGGCAGGGCACAATTTTTGAAAAGAATGACACACCCAGAGGCACCATGACAGTTCCACCCCTTCCCTAGAAGAGCTGGAATTATCCTCCACTCATTAGCATATGGAATTACCCAGCCCATAAAAGCTAAGAACCCCATGTTTTCCAGGCCGCTGGATTCACTCTACAATGGCCCACACTCTGTCTGTGAAGTGTGCTTTCTCTGAATCTGAATAAATCTATTTCTTACCTATCACTTTGTCTCTCACTGAATTCTCTGCAAAGAGACATGAAGAACCTGAACCTCAGTGGGTCCAGATGTTGGGTGAGTGATTTTAATTACAGGGTTTAGGCTGGGTTCGAGTTCCGGCCACTGTGGGTTCAAGTCCCAAGCAGGGTTTTGGCTGGGATCCAGTCCCAGCCACATGGGTTCAAGTCCCAAGCAGCGTTTAGGCTGGGTTCGAATCCTGGCCACATGGGTGCAAGTCCCAAGCAGCGTTTGATTAGGTCTGGGCCCTGGGTTTAAGTCTTAAATCGAGGTTCAACACGTTCACTACCATTAATACTAATATTATGATCTTTTTCCCTATCTGGTCCATTGCTGCTTTTCCCCTAACAAGTGACAGTTTTAGCAAAATGTCACACAAGCCCTTGGGTCTGCTGAAACCCAAGGATGCTGTTAATGCAATAAGAACATAGTTCTAGAGTGATATGAGCTGCCTTATTTAAACTGATGAAAGCTTTTAGCAGGCTGATGACAATCAGATAGGAAACAGCTTTTATACTAGTACAGTGTGAGCTCTTATTAATTTTTATAGGACTGATGAATTGTAAGAAGGAAAAGAAAAATGAACCCCTAACATTATCAGAGAGAGATAGCCAGGAGGGGTTAAGAGCTTTGGGGCTGAAATTCTGCCTTTTCTCATTTGCTAGCTCCATGATATGGACCAGCTATTTCTTATCTCTAAGCCTTGGTTTCCCCTTCTATAAAGCAAGGATAAAAACACTTCTTGATGTAAGATACATGAAATAAAAATGCTTGGCTTGATATCTGCTTCAAAGATAGTATTACTTTTACAGCTTCTACAACTACTGTAAGGGACAGGGAAAGGGGCAGGGCACAATTTTTGAAAAGAATGACACACCCAGAGGCACCATGACAGTTCCACCCCTTCCCTAGAAGAGCTGGAATTATCCTCCACTCATTAGCATATGGAATTACCCAGCCCATAAAAGCTAAGAACCCCATGTTTTCCAGGCCGCTGGATTCACTCTACAATGGCCCACACTCTGTCTGTGAAGTGTGCTTTCTCTGAATCTGAATAAATCTATTTCTTACCTATCACTTTGTCTCTCACTGAATTCTCTGCAAAGAGACATGAAGAACCTGAACCTCAGTGGGTCCAGATGTTGGGTGAGTGATTTTAATTACAGGGTTTAGGCTGGGTTCGAGTTCCGGCCACTGTGGGTTCAAGTCCCAAGCAGGGTTTTGGCTGGGATCCAGTCCCAGCCACATGGGTTCAAGTCCCAAGCAGCGTTTAGGCTGGGTTCGAATCCTGGCCACATGGGTGCAAGTCCCAAGCAGCGTTTGATTAGGTCTGGGCCCTGGGTTTAAGTCTTAAATCGAGGTTCAACACGTTCACTACCATTAATACTAATATTATGATCTTTTTCCCTATCTGGTCCATTGCTGCTTTTCCCCTAACAAGTGACAGTTTTTAGCAAAAATAATACTTTGAATACTATGTTCAAAATCAGAGTGTTGGTGATGACGTGTCAGCCACTGTACTAAGTGTTCTCATACCTTCTCCTATTTTCTAGTGACCCAGGGCAGGAGGACTGATGTTATCTTATGATTAACATTTATTATTTAATTTCATAATCCATATTAACTTCATCTTATCAATGAGGAAACTGACGGACACAGAAAGATAGGTTAAATCCAACACTGGAACCCAGGGAGTCTGAACCCCCAGTGCCCACATCCAGCTACTTCTCAATTCTGTTTCCTACTTTGTTTATACTTCTGATCATACTGTTGCTAATGATCAAGTCCAGCGCCAGATGGGTTTCTATATTCAGAGCACTATTACTCTGGGCACCTGAGTGGCTGTCCACGGGTACATACGATACTGCAATTCCTTTCACTATGAATATGAGCTTACTTTGGTGACAGAATCTTGTTACTCATTCTGATAGTTGATAGGGGATAGGAGATAAGAGCAAAAGGTGGCCTCTATTATTTGGGTTCTGAGATTTGGGCTTTATCCAGACATTCCAGCTCATTCCCATCCTGAAAATCAAGACCCTGACTTCTAGAGCACTGTTAAGTGCTATAGACCCACTTCAAACAGTCTCAGAAACTTCAACTTAGGGGACAGCCGAGAGTTTCAAATCGTGAGTATTTAAAACACATTTTCTACATATCACTTAGATACTTATCACCCATTCCAATTCCCACTTCTGATCTTGGTTTTCTTTTCCTTCTAGGAAATACGCACAACTATCTATAATAAAGAAAACACACTAGGGTAAGTAGAAAAACACAGTTTCTACTGACTGGGAGGATGCTTGGAGGTCATTTGGCTCGAGCTCCGGCTCATGATGGGGAAGGAAGGTTAAGAATCATTTCAAATGCTTTAAGGGCACGTTAGATTGCAGAGCTCTTACCCGTGCAGTGAAGTCCACGGCAGCCGCTCGGTTTAACAGCAATGTGGCTACATTGATATTTCCATAGTGAGCAGCTATGTGGAGCGGAGTGAAGCCACTCTGGAAAGAAAGCACAGCAGACGTTCAGCTGATTTCTGTGGGCCCCTTGTCTGACATGTTAATACCACAGTCCTGCCCAGATCAAAACGAGGAAGCAAAATATGCTGAGGTCTACATTCCATTCTGTACTAGGTTTCTTTCCATTAGTGCCAATTGCTCATAGGATTTCAAAGAGATGCCAAACTCACAGGCTGTTCTCAAGTGTTGTGATACCCCTTTTTTCCTATTTTTTCTAGTGACCCAGGGCAGGAGGACTGATGTTATCTTATGATTAACATTTATTATTTAATTTCATAATCCATATTAACTTCATCTTATCAATGAGGAAACTGACGGACACAGAAAGATAGGTTAAATCCAACACTGGAACCCAGGGAGTCTGAACCCCCAGTGCCCACATCCAGCTACTTCTCAATTCTGTTTCCTACTTTGTTTATACTTCTGATCATACTGTTGCTAATGATCAAGTCCAGCGCCAGATGGGTTTCTATATTCAGAGCACTATTACTCTGGGCACCTGAGTGGCTGTCCACGGGTACATACGATACTGCAATTCCTTTCACTATGAATATGAGCTTACTTTGGTGACAGAATCTTGTTACTCATTCTGATAGTTGATAGGGGATAGGAGATAAGAGCAAAAGGTGGCCTCTATTATTTGGGTTCTGAGATTTGGGCTTTATCCAGACATTCCAGCTCATTCCCATCCTGAAAATCAAGACCCTGACTTCTAGAGCACTGTTAAGTGCTATAGACCCACTTCAAACAGTCTCAGAAACTTCAACTTAGGGGACAGCCGAGAGTTTCAAATCGTGAGTATTTAAAACACATTTTCTACATATCACTTAGATACTTATCACCCATTCCAATTCCCACTTCTGATCTTGGTTTTCTTTTCCTTCTAGGAAATACGCACAACTATCTATAATAAAGAAAACACACTAGGGTAAGTAGAAAAACACAGTTTCTACTGACTGGGAGGATGCTTGGAGGTCATTTGGCTCGAGCTCCGGCTCATGATGGGGAAGGAAGGTTAAGAATCATTTCAAATGCTTTAAGGGCACGTTAGATTGCAGAGCTCTTACCCGTGCAGTGAAGTCCACGGCAGCCGCTCGGTTTAACAGCAATGTGGCTACATTGATATTTCCATAGTGAGCAGCTATGTGGAGCGGAGTGAAGCCACTCTGGAAAGAAAGCACAGCAGACGTTCAGCTGATTTCTGTGGGCCCCTTGTCTGACATGTTAATACCACAGTCCTGCCCAGATCAAAACGAGGAAGCAAAATATGCTGAGGTCTACATTCCATTCTGTACTAGGTTTCTTTCCATTAGTGCCAATTGCTCATAGGATTTCAAAGAGATGCCAAACTCACAGGCAGAGGAATAGCCAGGAAGGAACCAAGAGTGGAGACTGAGCCATTTTAATAATCTGGGAGCAGAACTACACAGAAGCCAACGTTTCCAAAAGTTAAAATAGGGGTGACTAGAAATATCTTGATAACTCATAGAAAGTTCAACGAGTACCACTGTTTTATTATTCATGGTAGAACTGTCCATTGAAACTGTCAAAAATTCACTAGTATTATATATTCAATATAGAGTCAAATTAACCAACAGTAAAAGCCAATTTTAATGATCAAAGAAATTTGTGGGGGAAGAGGTATTATTACAATTGGTCTCGAATTGAATCATGCTGAATACATTTCAAAAAGAAATTGATAAGCTGGTCTCCTTATTAGCAAATGCCTATTCAATAACATATTTTTCTGGATTGGTCATACCAAGGTCATTTTACTTCCTTAAAAAGTGCCAAAACATGCAGCAATTCACTTAGTCCCCAAAGATTTCAACCTTATAGGAACTAGATGCATTTCTAAATTGTTGGCAAGCTTCTCAGCCATGCTAGCGATCTGACTGACTCTTGTCAAGGGTGGGTCATATGGGTACCCTTCCGAGATAACTTTCATTTTGCTGACACCACTGAGGGTAAGTGTCATGCAGAACTCTAAAGAATCAATCCTAGATGAGTAGAATGACAGGGTTGTCTGCAGCTGAGAAGTTTCTCCAGAGTCAAAATGCTTTTTAACACAGAACTCTATTGCAGTACCTTTAAGTTTCAAGGATTCCTCACATGTCCTCCTTTCAAACACCAGGTTCAGCTGCAGAAAGCCCTAGTAATCAAACTACTATCTCCTCTGGCACATGCTACTTTGAGGGCGGGGGTAGAAAGCAGGTATCTAGCCTACAGAAGGCAATGCAAAGAAGAAGGGAAAGAAATGAGGCAGCAGCACTTAGGAATGGGAAAATGATGATGCAGATACAGATCATATGTACACAGATATATATATATATATACCTCTGTTGTTCTATTCACCACCATCTAGGTTAACACATTTGGAAGCAAAGAGGAGGAAAAAATGAACGGTTAGTTTGCTATCGGTGACCATGGATGGCAGAAAGCTCATGACAGCTAAGTGAGGCAGATGGAAGCTCTGAGGGCAGCACAATAGGCACAGAAAGAAAGCTAGACTGAATGAAGGGCTACACGATGGCTGGTTCCAGACGCCACATTTCTTTCACAGACACTCACAGGTGATGTGTATCCAGACAACGGGAGCTGGGGGCTGGGACTCGGGCGGCTGGCATGCCTTCCGCCGCTGATCAACACTCAGTGCATTGCCTACCGTTTTAGGTATCAACCAAAATTTATGTGGCGCACACTGTGGCTAGCCTTTTGAAATTTTTCACTTTGGTGTTGGAACTGAAGCGTTAAATAGGTTAACAATGTAGTGGGTTGGAACTGAAGGGGGGAAAGGTAAAAACATTTCAAAAGAAATTGACAAGCTGGTCTCCTTATTAGCAAATGCCTATTCAATAACATATTTTTCTGGATTGGTCATACCAAGGTCATTTTACTTCCTTAAAAAGTGCCAAAACATGCAGCAATTCACTTAGTCCCCAAAGATTTCAACCTTATAGGAACTAGATGCATTTCTAAATTGTTGGCAAGCTTCTCAGCCATGCTAGCGATCTGACTGACTCTTGTCAAGGGTGGGTCATATGGGTACCCTTCCGAGATAACTTTCATTTTGCTGACACCACTGAGGGTAAGTGTCATGCAGAACTCTAAAGAATCAATCCTAGATGAGTAGAATGACAGGGTTGTCTGCAGCTGAGAAGTTTCTCCAGAGTCAAAATGCTTTTTAACACAGAACTCTATTGCAGTACCTTTAAGTTTCAAGGATTCCTCACATGTCCTCCTTTCAAACACCAGGTTCAGCTGCAGAAAGCCCTAGTAATCAAACTACTATCTCCTCTGGCACATGCTACTTTGAGGGCGGGGGTAGAAAGCAGGTATCTAGCCTACAGAAGGCAATGCAAAGAAGAAGGGAAAGAAATGAGGCAGCAGCACTTAGGAATGGGAAAATGATGATGCAGATACAGATCATATGTACACAGATATATATATATAAAACCTCTGTTGTTCTAGTCACCACCATCTAGGTTAACACATTTGGAAGCAAAGAGGAGGAAAAAATGAACGGTTAGTTTGCTATCGGTGACCATGGATGGCAGAAAGCTCATGACAGCTAAGTGAGGCAGATGGAAGCTCTGAGGGCAGCACAATAGGCACAGAAAGAAAGCTAGACTGAATGAAGGGCTACACGATGGCTGGTTCCAGACGCCACATTTCTTTCACAGACACTCACAGGTGATGTGTATCCAGACAACGGGAGCTGGGGGCTGGGACTCGGGCGGCTGGCATGCCTTCCGCCGCTGATCAACACTCAGTGCATTGCCTACCGTTTTAGGTATCAACCAAAAATTTATGTGGCGCACACTGTGGCTAGCCTTTTGAAATTTTTCACTTTGGTGTTGGAACTGAAGCGTTAAATAGGTTAACAATGTATGTTCAAAGGAAGGACCTCCTGGGGTATCTCTTGACTGATTTCTGTTGAGGTGGCTGCCTGTGAGTGCACATAGGGCAGCCCCCCAGGTCCCTGCCAGCTACAGATGCCAAGGTGGGGGATGCACCTTCAAGTGGATGACTTGGACGTATGACTTTATTCCTTTCAGCGCAGTTCAGGGTTTGGTGTAAGCGTGCCCAAAGAGAACCCAGGCGTCCTTCATGTTTGGGGGCCTAACAGGATGCCGCGAGACAGGCGCATTTCCGGGGCCTCACCTTGGACTCCACGTCCGCGTTGTTGTCGTTCTGCAGCAGCAGGGCGGCAGCTTTCGTGTCGTCTTTGCGGGCGGCGATGTGGAGAGCGGGAAGACGCACTTTTCCCTTCGTGTCATTTTCTAGCAGGAGGGACACTACTTGATCGTGACCTTGTTGCAAAGCTACTGCCAACGGTGTGAAGCCATCCTGCAAACAGATGGATGGGTCAAGACAGGCCCCGGTGGATATTTTCTCCTTGATTAACAAATAAAGTGATCGAGTGTTAATCTTGGTTCAGACCTACTAAAGCTGACACACTCAAGGAGACATGTATATGAAAAGGCATTAAAAAAAAAATAAAATAAAATATATATATATATATATATATATATACATACATACATATACCAAAGCAGAAAATAACTTTAAAAGTTAAATTTCCATTTAGAGTTTCAAACCATCTGCTTCATTCAGTATCTTGTTGGCTAGTACATCCTATCTGCTCCATCACTGTACCTTGTAACCTAGTGTATACTTGGTGCTCAATTAGTATATGTGAATTAACAAACTATACTCATTGCTGTTATAAGGAAAGTATACACGAAAGAATCTTGGCTTCTCTGATCAACGAAAGAAGGGATCATATAGAATGTGACTAGAAGCAAACCAGACATACCCACATATCTGTACATGGAGTCTTCCTACTGTATTTCCCAGGGACTTGACAAAGAGAAGACAGCTACAGATTTCACTGCAGTTAATTAATCTGTGGATGATCTAGCAGTGCTGACCATAGGAAAGAAAGCACAGAGCCCAATGTCCTAAATTGTCATTGTTTAGTTGCTAAGTCATGTCTGACTCTTTGTGACCCTGTGGACCCACCAGGTTCCTCCCTTCATGGGATTTCCCAGGCAAGAATGAGTAGGCTGCTGTTTCTTTCTCCAGGGGATCTTCCTGACCCAGAAATTGAATCTGTATCTCAGGCTCGGCAGCAGATTCTTTACCACAGAGCCACCTACAAAGCATCTGAATATCCTAAGACTGGCTCCCAGATTTTAATTCTGCAATGCTTTCATTATCACACACTCAAAAGAACACTTAAAAATGACTTATTATTAGACAACTGGCAATTACGTTACTTACTATTTTTTAAAATTTTGGCCTCTTTTATTGGTTTTATTTATTTTCATCTATCTTTATTCTTTGGCCTGTGTAGCCCTCTCATTTGCAGTGGCGTCTCTCTTGGCAGAGCACTGGCTCTGGGCGCATGTGCTCCAGAGCGTTGGCTTGTAATTGGACACACCAGTCCACCTTCTCTGTGGCACGTGGAATCTTCCCAGGCCAGGGATGGAACCTGTGCCCCTTGCACTGCAAGGCAGACTCTTTGCCCACTGGACCACCAGGGAAGCCCAGTTACTTATTATTTTATCTGGATCATGATATTTATTATTTGTAGTCCTTTTGGTACAAATCAGGGACTGCGCTAATGGAAGAGTGTTTGTAAGGCAAAAAAGAAAAAAACCATGGTTACTTGCATACTTGCTACTTTTCCTAAAAGGTCACTTTTACTATTGTTTTCCTTGCTGGAGAATGGATAAGTGCATGTAACACTTATTTGGTTGAATGCAAATCAGTATATTTATATTCAAGGATGTGTAAATATTGGCTCCTATGTGACAGTATTCCCTAGGCCCTTCTCGTATAAATCTTGTATACATCTCCTCCTCCTTACTAATTCTGGGCATGTAGACTGTCTCCACCCTGCCACCTAAACTCAGGCTGTCTGCCCTACCCTGAAATGTCCTCTTTCTTGCTCCATATACACAAATTCTGTCTATACTCCAAGCTTCAAGATCTGGCTGAAGTTTGACCTGCCTCTTTCAACTTTTCCAAGAAGACCTAAATGAGGAAGAGGATAAGCATCAATGTAACTAGAAGGATGTTCCCTGCAATCATAAATAATAAAAGCTGGATATCACCTAGACATCACCAAAATGATATTACTTTGTGACCCTGTCGACCAACCAGGTGCCTCCCTTCATGGGATTTCCCAGGCAAGAATGAGTAGGCTGCTGTTTCTTTCTCCAGGGGATCTTCCTGACCCAGAAATTGAATCTGTATCTCAGGCTCGGCAGCAGATTCTTTACCACAGAGCCACCTACAAAGCATCTGAATATCCTAAGACTGGCTCCCAGATTTTAATTCTGCAATGCTTTCATTATCACACACTCAAAAGAACACTTAAAAATGACTTATTATTAGACAACTGGCAATTACGTTACTTACTATTTTTTAAAATTTTGGCCTCTTTTATTGGTTTTATTTATTTTCATCTATCTTTATTCTTTGGCCTGTGTAGCCCTCTCATTTGCAGTGGCGTCTCTCTTGGCAGAGCACTGGCTCTGGGCGCATGTGCTCCAGAGCGTTGGCTTGTAATTGGACACACCAGTCCACCTTCTCTGTGGCACGTGGAATCTTCCCAGGCCAGGGATGGAACCTGTGCCCCTTGCACTGCAAGGCAGACTCTTTGCCCACTGGACCACCAGGGAAGCCCAGTTACTTATTATTTTATCTGGATCATGATATTTATTATTTGTAGTCCTTTTGGTACAAATCAGGGACTGCGCTAATGGAAGAGTGTTTGTAAGGCAAAAAAGAAAAAAACCATGGTTACTTGCATACTTGCTACTTTTCCTAAAAGGTCACTTTTACTATTGTTTTCCTTGCTGGAGAATGGATAAGTGCATGTAACACTTATTTGGTTGAATGCAAATCAGTATATTTATATTCAAGGATGTGTAAATATTGGCTCCTATGTGACAGTATTCCCTAGGCCCTTCTCGTATAAATCTTGTATACATCTCCTCCTCCTTACTAATTCTGGGCATGTAGACTGTCTCCACCCTGCCACCTAAACTCAGGCTGTCTGCCCTACCCTGAAATGTCCTCTTTCTTGCTCCATATACACAAATTCTGTCTATACTCCAAGCTTCAAGATCTGGCTGAAGTTTGACCTGCCTCTTTCAACTTTTCCAAGAAGACCTAAATGAGGAAGAGGATAAGCATCAATGTAACTAGAAGGATGTTCCCTGCAATCATAAATAATAAAAGCTGGATATCACCTAGACATCACCAAAATGATATTATCGCAGGGAACACTTAAAGTATACTTAAAGGACACAGAGTTTAGAGTGCAAGTTAGGGAATACTAATGGCTTTTCTTTTTATTGTATTTCCTTATTTAGTTCCTTATTTATTCTGCAGAAGAGAAAAACACTTTTAAAAGTGGAATGGTGAAAGGAAAATTCTGTATTAAGAGTTAACACTGCATCTCACTTTTAAAACCTGAGCGAAATCTAAGGGGTAAAAATGACAGCTCACTTCTCGCCGAATGAAATGGTTACATTTCCACTGACAGGAATTTTTCAATCCATAGGGCCTCAGCACTAAAGAGACTATTCTGCACCAGAAAATCAACTGCAGCTGAGCCGATTAGCACTAACAAGAATGCGCTTCTTGCATAAACCAATTAAAAACACAAAGGTACCAGCCCTGAAGTGTTAACAGCTAAAATTAGCAGCTCCAGATTTTGTGTCCAAATCAAGTTTAAACAGTTTGGTTTGCTCCATGCAGTTACTCTTAAGAGAAAAAATAAGCCAAAAGGAAATACGATAGACGTTCCATGTGAGCCTTCATTGCCTTTTGGATTATCTGGCACATAATAAAGATGACTTGTGCCAAAAGTGAACAAATAAATTCACCTCATGCTTCAAAATATTGATTAACCAAGGTAGGAAGACGCACATGGAAAAGATAAGATGTACAGTAACACAGGAAGGTTTTGAAAATCACAACCATGCCAGAGACTTGATACATATATATACAAGGTACACATGGAAAAAAGTGTATTGAAGGAACTAGGCACTATCACATAATCTAATAAATTAAAAATCCTATGTTTTCCCATCTAAGGAATCCTTTCATTGCCCATTACTGTTCATTCTGTAAATATAGACTTCTGTACAAATGATACTAAATTACTAGCAATGAGAGCAAAACTGCTACTAGAACATTATGTGAATGGAACATCTTTTTTCTTGCTGTTCTTTTTATTCTCTAGTACTAATAATCCAAGAGATAAACATTCAGTCAAAGCTTCAAACAGCTCTAGATAATCATATAGCTGTTGTTTATGTAGTGATGGCACCAGAACCCTCATGAAGACATGAATGTAATTTGCTCTAAGAACATTCATTCATTCATTTATTTATTTATTTAAAAGATTTATTTATTTTATTATTTATTATTTTATTTTATTTATTTATTTTATTTATTTTATTATTTTTGAGCGGGGGTCAGGTTGGGGAGGGAGGGGAGCCAGCGGGCCACTTCTATTGGTCTTTCATTTCTCTGTTTTCATCCGTCTTTGTTCTTTGGCTCCTGTGGGCCTCCCATCGCGGTGGCCTCTGTTGTCGCTGAGCGCCGGCTCTAGGCGCATGCGCTCCAGAGCTCCGGCTCGGTGATTGGACACATCGGTCCAGCCGCTCCGCGGCACGTGGGATCTTCCCAGGCCAGGGATCGAACCGGCGGCCCTTGCACTGCAAGGCGGTGTCCTTACCCACTGGACCACCAGGGGAAGCCCCGTTCATTTATTTTTATACAGCTACCAAAAAAAAAACTTTGAAAGTAAGTTAATATAAAGGAATAAAACAGTCTATCAAATATCCATCAACCTACCTACATATCTATCTACTTGCTAAAAGGTTGAATCAGTTGTCGCATATATTTCTCATATGAATTAGCATCTCATATATTTCTTTATAGTCAATTGTACTGCCTCTTTTGGGGACTTGAAAACTTAAAAAAAATCACAACAGAGAACTCAAGTGAGTTATTGATGATTAGTTGACAAGGTAGGAAGACGACATGGAAAAGATAAGATGTACAGTAACACAGGAAGGTTTTGAAAATCACAACCATGCCAGAGACTTGATACATATATATACAAGGTACACATGGAAAAAAGTGTATTGAAGGAACTAGGCACTATCACATAATCTAATAAATTAAAAATCCTATGTTTTCCCATCTAAGGAATCCTTTCATTGCCCATTACTGTTCATTCTGTAAATATAGACTTCTGTACAAATGATACTAAATTACTAGCAATGAGAGCAAAACTGCTACTAGAACATTATGTGAATGGAACATCTTTTTTCTTGCTGTTCTTTTTATTCTCTAGTACTAATAATCCAAGAGATAAACATTCAGTCAAAGCTTCAAACAGCTCTAGATAATCATATAGCTGTTGTTTATGTAGTGATGGCACCAGAACCCTCATGAAGACATGAATGTAATTTGCTCTAAGAACATTCATTCATTCATTTATTTATTTATTTAAAAGATTTATTTATTTTATTATTTATTATTTTATTTTATTTATTTATTTTATTTATTTTATTATTTTTGAGCGGGGGTCAGGTTGGGGAGGGAGGGGAGCCAGCGGGCCACTTCTATTGGTCTTTCATTTCTCTGTTTTCATCCGTCTTTGTTCTTTGGCTCCTGTGGGCCTCCCATCGCGGTGGCCTCTGTTGTCGCTGAGCGCCGGCTCTAGGCGCATGCGCTCCAGAGCTCCGGCTCGGTGATTGGACACATCGGTCCAGCCGCTCCGCGGCACGTGGGATCTTCCCAGGCCAGGGATCGAACCGGCGGCCCTTGCACTGCAAGGCGGTGTCCTTACCCACTGGACCACCAGGGGAAGCCCCGTTCATTTATTTTTATACAGCTACCAAAAAAAAAACTTTGAAAGTAAGTTAATATAAAGGAATAAAACAGTCTATCAAATATCCATCAACCTACCTACATATCTATCTACTTGCTAAAAGGTTGAATCAGTTGTCGCATATATTTCTCATATGAATTAGCATCTCATATATTTCTTTATAGTCAATTGTACTGCCTCTTTTGGGGACTTGAAAACTTAAAAAAAATCACAACAGAGAACTCAAGTGAGTTATTGATGATTAGTTGACAAGGTGACTCTAATCTACTAGCAGTAAACTGGGCTTATAATTGTTCTAAAGGATAGACCCTCAAAAATCTGTCCATCACAACTTAGAAAAGAATACTGCCTGTCCTTCACAGATGAAAAAGTACCACAGGATGGCTGTCATCAGATATTTATATTATTTAGTTTTTGCATACAAAAATGCAAGGGGTTTTCTCTTTTACAACAACCCTGTCCCCGATACCCATCCTCCCTGCAAAGCATGATGGGACCTGCTTGTCATACTTGAAGGACTTACTCAGGTTATTTCTCCCTAGTATGAGGAGAGGCACTGCTTGCCGCCTACAAATGTTGGTTTCTCTGTCATCAACCATTCATTATTTCTTACCAAGCTCTAAGGATATTTAAAAAATCCATTCTCAAGATAAAAATTCCCAAGAGAACTAACTCAAGGCTATGAAGTGAAAGCAAGGCTCCCTTGGAATTCTCAGAATAAACCATTGGAAAGAATTCACTACGGACATTTTTCTGTATTAATACATAGAGTCTTGCCTATTGTTAATAGGATAGAGTAGCATTTGACTATCTAAGCAGAACAATATTTATCCAACGACTTCCCCTTCGTCCTTCCTAGTTTTTTAAAAATTGTTATTACTAATTATGTTGCTGAGCTTCTTAAATAATTATTTTTACATTATCTTTTTTTAATATTTTTAATTACAATTATAAATTTTTCTGAAAATGGAATTGTTACGTAACTAATTTTTCTACTGCTTGTTTTTTCAAAAAGCCAGGATCGAACCGGCCCTTGCACTGCAAGGCGGTGTCCTTACCCACTGGACCACCAGGGGAAGCCCCGTTCATTTATTTTTATACAGCTACCAAAAAAAAAACTTTGAAAGTAAGTTAATATAAAGGAATAAAACAGTCTATCAAATATCCATCAACCTACCTACATATCTATCTACTTGCTAAAAGGTTGAATCAGTTGTCGCATATATTTCTCATATGAATTAGCATCTCATATATTTCTTTATAGTCAATTGTACTGCCTCTTTTGGGGACTTGAAAACTTAAAAAAAATCACAACAGAGAACTCAAGTGAGTTATTGATGATTAGTTGACAAGGTGACTCTAATCTACTAGCAGTAAACTGGGCTTATAATTGTTCTAAAGGATAGACCCTCAAAAATCTGTCCATCACAACTTAGAAAAGAATACTGCCTGTCCTTCACAGATGAAAAAGTACCACAGGATGGCTGTCATCAGATATTTATATTATTTAGTTTTTGCATACAAAAATGCAAGGGGTTTTCTCTTTTACAACAACCCTGTCCCCGATACCCATCCTCCCTGCAAAGCATGATGGGACCTGCTTGTCATACTTGAAGGACTTACTCAGGTTATTTCTCCCTAGTATGAGGAGAGGCACTGCTTGCCGCCTACAAATGTTGGTTTCTCTGTCATCAACCATTCATTATTTCTTACCAAGCTCTAAGGATATTTAAAAAATCCATTCTCAAGATAAAAATTCCCAAGAGAACTAACTCAAGGCTATGAAGTGAAAGCAAGGCTCCTTGGAATTCTCAGAATAAACCATTGGAAAGAATTCACTACGGACATTTTTCTGTATTAATACATAGAGTCTTGCCTATTGTTAATAGGATAGAGTAGCATTTGACTATCTAAGCAGAACAATATTTATCCAACGACTTCCCCTTCGTCCTTCCTAGTTTTTAAAATTGTTATTACTAATTATGTTGCTGAGCTTCTTAAATAATTATTTTTACATTATCTTCTAATATATAATACAATATAAATTTTTCTGAAGTGGAATTGTTACGTAAAAAGCTGTACAACTACTGATTTGGATAGACATTGCTAAGTATTCTGCAAAAGTGTTGCAACCAGTTGTCAACTTCACCAATACAGTGGTAAGGTTCTAATTTTTTCTACTGCTTGAATTTCTTCCTTATCCCATGGGCAATGGAATGAGATTGGATCTCATTCTTTAACTGATTAATCAATTAAAATGTCTTAGAATAAGATTAAATCAAATGGCTTTGATTATGAGGAAGGATGAGGAATTTTCATACATTCATGGTCATTTGTATATTTTTGTGTGAACTGCCTCTTCATTTATTTCCTGGTTTCCCCAGAAGCCATGATCTCAAAAACTGGGCAAAGCTACATGTATTCCTTGTATTGCCATCTTTCTTGTGCCATTCAGGAAACCTTTCAAAATGTAAGTCAGAGAAGTAGTTTTTATGACAGGGAAAACCCGGCATCTGTTCTAGTCAATCTTTTGCTAAAAATAAAAAATACACAAACATTGGTCCTTTATTATTAGCAATAGATTTCTAATGATACACTTCTCAAGGGATCACAATCTGCCATCTAGATCAGTTTCAAAAATAAACCATGTTACCTAAAACAATACCAGTGCCTTAAATAACTTTTTATTTTTAATAACTCCTCTATGCATGACTCCAAGGTGTTTTAAAGTGCCACTTTTATCTAGGATTAAGAAATGTATACTAATTTGTTTAGAAGTACAAATTTAATTAGTTAACTTAGTATTTAGTATTTTATTTAGAAATACAAATCCAAATCAACCATTCATTATTTCTTACCAAGCTCTAAGGATATTTAAAAATCCATTCTCAAGATAAAAATTCCCAAGAGAACTAACTCAAGGCTATGAAGTGAAAGCAAGGCTCCTTGGAATTCTCAGAATAAACCATTGGAAAGAATTCACTACGGACATTTTTCTGTATTAATACATAGAGTCTTGCCTATTGTTAATAGGATAGAGTAGCATTTGACTATCTAAGCAGAACAATATTTATCCAACGACTTCCCCTTCGTCCTTCCTAGTTTTTTAAAAATTGTTATTACTAATTATGTTGCTGAGCTTCTTAAATAATTATTTTTACATTATCTTCTAATATATAATACAATATAAATTTTTCTGAAGTGGAATTGTTACGTAAAAAGCTGTACAACTACTGATTTGGATAGACATTGCTAAGTATTCTGCAAAAGTGTTGCAACCAGTTGTCAACTTCACCAATACAGTGGTAAGGTTCTAATTTTTTCTACTGCTTGAATTTCTTCCTTATCCCATGGGCAATGGAATGAGATTGGATCTCATTCTTTAACTGATTAATCAATTAAAATGTCTTAGAATAAGATTAAATCAAATGGCTTTGATTATGAGGAAGGATGAGGAATTTTCATACATTCATGGTCATTTGTATATTTTTGTGTGAACTGCCTCTTCATTTATTTCCTGGTTTCTCCAGAAGCCATGATCTCAAAAACTGGGCAAAGCTACATGTATTCCTTGTATTGCCATCTTTCTTGTGCCATTCAGGAAACCTTTCAAAATGTAAGTCAGAGAAGTAGTTTTTATGACAGGGAAAACCCGGCATCTGTTCTAGTCAATCTTTTGCTAAAAATAAAAAATACACAAACATTGGTCCTTTATTATTAGCAATAGATTTCTAATGATACACTTCTCAAGGGATCACAATCTGCCATCTAGATCAGTTTCAAAAATAAACCATGTTACCTAAAACAATACCAGTGCCTTAAATAACTTTTTATTTTTAATAACTCCTCTATGCATGACTCCAAGGTGTTTTAAAGTGCCACTTTTATGTAGGATTAAGAAATGTATACTAATTTGTTTAGAAGTACAAATTTAATTAGTTAACTTAGTATTTAGTATTTTATTTAGAAATACAAATCCAATCATTATAATTATGCTAATTTAAATTTGAAAAAATGATTTAAAACTTATTCTCTATCACAAAAATATTTCAAAACAGTGGCTGCCATTGAGGCCAAATTCTAAGTGGAGAATTATTCTCAAGTAAATACGTAAACGGTAAACAAATAGCTCCATTAAAGGGTAGAGCTAGGCATTTAAGAAAAGGTATCTATGAAATGAAAAATTCTTGAAAGACTAAAAATAGAATTTCTAATTTGTTTCATAAAAACTTATGAGCTCACACATTAATATACAACTGTAATGAAATACCAGTGGGACAAATCCTCAATGTTACAACTTCAGGTTTATAAAATGCCCTATAAACATGTGAACTTACTCACAAAAAGAACCAAAGTGTCTTACCTCTGTGGCCAGGCTCTGGCTTGCACCATTGTCGAGGAGAAACTTGACAACTTCCAGGTGGTTTTCCTGGGCTGCCATATATAATGGTGTGAACCCATTCTGCAAAATACCAATTTACATGTTTGTGGCTTTTTAAAGCAAATCTGTCATTCTACTGTAGTAGTGATATTATATATTCCAGGAAATGCTCACATATAATAATTTTAATAATATATTAATGTAGATAGTCATATCTGTTATAAAACCTAAGCATGATAGTTTAAGAAGAATTATAATTCACAATTAGACTTCATAGTTTGAGTGTGGTTCACAGCTAACAGTCTAAGTGTAATTCACACCAATACATCCACTTGAGATAAATATGTACATATGTTTAACCAACCATTTAGTGAATATCTACCATGAGTAAAGAGTTTATTATTAGACACTATGAAGAGAAACATATTTGATCATTGTCCCAATGAGTTTTCTTATCCCAAGCAATAACTATTTCTCCTGAACAAGATATGTAACACTTTTACATAAAATTAAGAAATGTATACTAATTTGTTTAGAAGTACAAATTTAATTAGTTAACTTAGTATTTAGTATTTTATTTAGAAATACAAATCCAATCATTATAATTATGCTAATTTAAATTTGAAAAAATGATTTAAAACTTATTCTCTATCACAAAAATATTTCAAAACAGTGGCTGCCATTGAGGCCAAATTCTAAGTGGAGAATTATTCTCAAGTAAATACGTAAACGGTAAACAAATAGCTCCATTAAAGGGTAGAGCTAGGCATTTAAGAAAAGGTATCTATGAAATGAAAAATTCTTGAAAGACTAAAAATAGAATTTCTAATTTGTTTCATAAAAACTTATGAGCTCACACATTAATATACAACTGTAATGAAATACCAGTGGGACAAATCCTCAATGTTACAACTTCAGGTTTATAAAATGCCCTATAAACATGTGAACTTACTCACAAAAAGAACCAAAGTGTCTTACCTCTGTGGCCAGGCTCTGGCTTGCACCATTGTCGAGGAGAAACTTGACAACTTCCAGGTGGTTTTCCTGGGCTGCCATATATAATGGTGTGAACCCATTCTGCAAAATACCAATTTACATGTTTGTGGCTTTTTAAAGCAAATCTGTCATTCTACTGTAGTAGTGATATTATATATTCCAGGAAATGCTCACATATAATAATTTTAATAATATATTAATGTAGATAGTCATATCTGTTATAAAACCTAAGCATGATAGTTTAAGAAGAATTATAATTCACAATTAGACTTCATAGTTTGAGTGTGGTTCACAGCTAACAGTCTAAGTGTAATTCACACCAATACATCCACTTGAGATAAATATGTACATATGTTTAACCAACCATTTAGTGAATATCTACCATGAGTAAAGAGTTTATTATTAGACACTATGAAGAGAAACATATTTGATCATTGTCCCAATGAGTTTTCTTATCCCAAGCAATAACTATTTCTCCTGAACAAGATATGTAACACTTTTACATAAAATTAAGGACCTGAAATAGTTACTACTTTGGAAGGAATTTATATTAATTTCATATAGCTTCAAACTTATCACAAATGGTGGTAAGTATAAGAAGGATATACTTCAATTTTAAAGTAGAATTCAATTAATAGTGTACTTTTTACAAGTTTCCTTCCTTGCACTTTTTGCAAAGACATGTCTTCTGCAAACACATTTTTATTGTGTAGCTATGTCTAAAATGTGCCCAACTGCCAAGGAACTTAGAAGCAAATACATGTATATATCTTAAGCTTCTTAGTAAAAATGCTCTGTAAAACAATGTATTTCACATCTATGAAATACAGTAGTATTGAAAAAACTCACTTGAATATATATATATACTAAATCAGGTATTTCTCAAAGTATAATAAATTCTCTTTGAATAAATTTTTCAGAATTTAGTTCTGTTTAACTGAATGGTATGGAAATTTTGTGGTATACATTATACAATTTCAAAGAATAAATGTAAATACATTCTAAATTAAATGTTGCCAAATAATACTCAAAAAGTTGTGTGATTCCAAAGGTTTAGGTTCAGAATTATAAATATCGATTATTATATGATGACCTTACTTATCCAATGACTGAATAAATACTATGAATAAGCATAATTCAGTCTTTAGTAATCTCACTTGTTGAGACTTACACCTCAGAATTAGGAAGTTAAAAAAGATTCTTGAGCAAATAAAAGTGGGCATCATGTAACAGATCTGCCACAGTGAATATACTTTATTCATCAGAGATTTCCCAGTATTCTATTAACAGTATTTTACACATAATTATAATAAGCTAGGTTATCTGCTTGCTAAGCTCATGATTAGAGCCACAAAGTTAGACGCAGTAGAATATGACACAACATTCAAGCTTCTTCATTGTAAATTATCTACCTAGTAACATCACTAATTCCACTGTTACTTTGTTCTGCCATGAAAGGTTTTACCAATATTAAACATGAAACACGGCACAACTGCAACTCAATGTGTGTGTGTGTGCATGGGTTTCATCTTTGTCATTCTCTTTAGACCTGAAAGGGAAACTGAAAGGTAGTTTAGGATTATCTTTTATCATAGTATCATTTTCTTATTTTCTTATTTGACCAAAATGGAAGATTGTTTTATTCTTGGTTGATTTCAACTTTTCTTAACCAAAAGACTTAAATATTAAAAAGGCAGAGTTTTTTTTTTTTTTTTGGACAGAGAAAAGCAAACATGATATGATCTCAACTGCATGTGCAATCTAGAAAGTAGCGCAAATGAACTCATTTACGGAACAGGAACAGACTAAAAAGGTAGATTTTTCTTATCACTCTATGAACTACATATCTATCTTTTCCACATCACCCAAAATTTCCAGATGAAAAATTCAGATTTTTTTTTTTAAT
The DNA here is from genome assembly GCA_022376925.1 of Tragulus kanchil. NCBI lineage: Eukaryota > Metazoa > Chordata > Mammalia > Artiodactyla > Tragulidae > Tragulus > Tragulus kanchil. Next base: position 90,162,075 of record JAIOJX010000005.1, on the reverse strand, counting down.
TCAGAACTTTACGAGTAAAATTCTTTAGAAAAAAGAATTTCAAAATGGAGGTTATTCTCTCAGACATAAATATCAAGTGGATAATATACGTCAGTGGCTTCTCAACTTTAGGGCAGAGGTCTGCTATAGCTCAAGATGACCCAGGAGACCCTGGTTTCTAGCTCAGTGTATCTGCACTCTCTAGGAAATCTGCCAGAACCAAACATTTCCTGACCCATGAAGGGAATCCAAACCTAGGCATTGAGCTTTAGGAGATGCTGCTCTTGCAGACCTGGAATTTCGACAGAGAGCTTCTTAAGAAGTACAACTTTAAATCATCCCACGTGCCTTTGCCATAATAGCAGAGAGTGCAATGTGTACAACTGGAATTTCTCAGAAACAATTAGCAGACAAGTCACAGCAAGATGGGGCTCTGTAATTAATGGTTGCCACAGTATCTTTTCTCTTTCAATGGAATGCTTGACATTGTATAGCTATTACTTGAAAGCTGGTCATCTTCTAAATGGTCACATGCTCTTATATTTTTTCACTCTTATAAATTTTGGGGGGGTGGGGGGCGGATTGGGGAGGGAGAGAGGCAGGCGGGCCACTTCTATTGGTCTTTCATTTCTCTATTTTTCATCCGTCTTTGTTCTTTTGGCCCGTGTGGGCCTCCCATCGCTGTGGCCTCTGTTGTCGCAGAGCACCAGCTCTGGGCGCATGCACTCCAGAGCTCCGGCTTGGTAATTGGACACACCAGTCCAGCCGCTCCGCAGCACGTGGTATCTTCCCAGGCCAGGGATCGAATCGGCACCCCTTGCACTGCAAGGCGGTGTCCTTACCCACTGGACGACCAGGGAAGCCCTCTTATCTTTTTGTTTTTTCTTATAAATTTTTATGGATATATAATTCAAAAATCAAAAAGGTCAATTTTTCAAAGTACGAAATTTAGTGTTTCTTTCATCCATTCACCGAGTTTGGAAAGCATCCCCACGATCTAATTTCAGAACATTTCACCACCTCATTTGACCCCTCCGTGGCCTCTAGCAACTGCTTATCTACTTTCCACCTCTATGGATTCTGCCCATTTACACAGTTCATGTAAGTGGAATCATAATATATGGCACTGAATGCTGATCATACTGACAAAATGTTTTTTTGGTGAGGCCTCCAAAAGGGAAACTTCAATTTTATAGTGGGCCTTTGAGTGTATCTGGGTTTGGGTTGATCCCTTCCTTTGGCAGTATTGCTCCTTTTCCTTTAGAGAAACTACCTCTTCGCTTGTGCTTAGGCAGGACTTATCTCCGTTGGACTTTGAAGCAAACTGACCTGCCCTTCTTCAACCACAGGGTTGGCACATGTGCAGAATGGCTCTGCTCACTCTTTCAAGACTATTAGTCAATCCTCTCAATCCTGCTTTCTACCAAATCTCCCCTCTCCTCCCTCGGATGACCTATAGGCACCATATCAAAGGGCAGCCTTACTCTTCAGCTTCTGATTAGGTTTCTCACTCCAACTACCTAGTTTTCAAAGTTTTCTGAAAGTTTCTTTAGCCTTCTACATAACTATGTGTGTGTGGGTTCCTTGCTGAATTCTAAATTGCTGAAGTTATTTGGAGTAAAGCAATAGAAACTAACCCCAATTAATAAACATTCGTCTATTAGGAAAGGATTAAGAAGTTGTGAGAATACATATACACTATTTAGTTATGGCTCTAGGGAGATAATTATAAGTGTCCTTTGAAAAGGGTGAAGAAAGACACTACCATTACTCGCTAGTGCAAAGAGGCTTAAGGCACCAACAAATTCAGTGTGGACAATCTCGAGCTGCCATAGTTTTCCATGAAATGGCATTTGGATTAGGAAGACAGATTTCAGAAAGAATGTTATTTTTCTCTTAAGAGAAAAAAGGGACATAACTGGTTTTATATTAATTTCCTAACTTAGGAAATTTCCAAAACAAAGAGCTGACCAAAAAGGAACATATGGGTGGCCCAATTTGCATTTCCTTTTCTGTAGCAACAACAGACTCAATTCTCTAAAGGCTCAAGCCTGAATATGCTTCTTGATACCTGATTTTATCCAGTACCTTTAGTTACTTCTGCTCTGAAGGCATTATGGTGTTATCAGTGTTGCAGTGTTATTATAAGTATGCAACGTTGCAGCCTTATAGTTTTATAGATAGTACTGAGGTGTGCCGCCTAATACCCATTAAAATAAAACAAAATAAAATATAAAAATAAAATGCAATAAAATAAGGGGTTAAATTTCATGTTTGAAAATTTCTTATCTATCCTGGTTTCTTCTAATTAAGTATTTGTATGTCACAAAGTGCTGTTATTAATTAAAATATTAGTGGCATGGTAATATATTTGTACTGATTTATATATGATACTAATTTTTGTGAAAGCTGCTTACATCAGAGATATGCTATTAGTTTAAACGTCAGCAAGGCTCTATCTGGACCATACCCATTGTCTGACTTCATGAGGACTTGACCTCCTCCTCAACAGGAAACATTAAAAAACACAGAAAGCACATGTGCAGAATGGCTCTGCTCACTCTTTCAAGACTATTAGTCAATCCTCTCAATCCTGCTTTCTACCAAATCTCCCCTCTCCTCCCTCGGATGACCTATAGGCACCATATCAAAGGGCAGCCTTACTCTTCAGCTTCTGATTAGGTTTCTCACTCCAACTACCTAGTTTTCAAAGTTTTCTGAAAGTTTCTTTAGCCTTCTACATAACTATGTGTGTGTGGGTTCCTTGCTGAATTCTAAATTGCTGAAGTTATTTGGAGTAAAGCAATAGAAACTAACCCCAATTAATAAACATTCGTCTATTAGGAAAGGATTAAGAAGTTGTGAGAATACATATACACTATTTAGTTATGGCTCTAGGGAGATAATTATAAGTGTCCTTTGAAAAGGGTGAAGAAAGACACTACCATTACTCGCTAGTGCAAAGAGGCTTAAGGCACCAACAAATTCAGTGTGGACAATCTCGAGCTGCCATAGTTTTCCATGAAATGGCATTTGGATTAGGAAGACAGATTTCAGAAAGAATGTTATTTTTCTCTTAAGAGAAAAAGGTACATAACTGGTTTTATATTAATTTCCTAACTTAGGAAATTTCCAAAACAAAGAGCTGACCAAAAAGGAACATATGGGTGGCCCAATTTGCATTTCCTTTTCTGTAGCAACAACAGACTCAATTCTCTAAAGGCTCAAGCCTGAATATGCTTCTTGATACCTGATTTTATCCAGTACCTTTAGTTACTTCTGCTCTGAAGGCATTATGGTGTTATCAGTGTTGCAGTGTTATTATAAGTATGCAACGTTGCAGCCTTATAGTTTTATAGATAGTACTGAGGTGTGCCGCCTAATACCCATTAAAATAAAACAAAATAAAATATAAAAATAAAATGCAATAAAATAAGGGGTTAAATTTCATGTTTGAAAATTTCTTATCTATCCTGGTTTCTTCTAATTAAGTATTTGTATGTCACAAAGTGCTGTTATTAATTAAAATATTAGTGGCATGGTAATATATTTGTACTGATTTATATATGATACTAATTTTTGTGAAAGCTGCTTACATCAGAGATATGCTATTAGTTTAAACGTCAGCAAGGCTCTATCTGGACCATACCCATTGTCTGACTTCATGAGGACTTGACCTCCTCCTCAACAGGAAACATTAAAAAACACAGAAAGACCAAGGAAGCATTGGTTTAATTAAAAGGTTCTGTCTTTGTTAAAACCACTGTGAAGGGCCTCCCTGGTGGTGCAGTGGGTAAAGAGTCTGCCTTGCAGTGCAAGGGGCACCGGTTCAATCCCTGGCACGGGAAGATCCCATGTGCCACAGAGCAGCTAGACTGGTGTGTCCAATTATGAGCCAGCGCTCTGGAGCGCATGCGCGCTGAGCCAATGCTCTGCAAGAGAGGCCACTGCAATGGGAGGCCCACACAGGCCAAAGAATAAAGATGAATGAAAATAAATAAATAAAAAAACAATAAAAGAGGCCAAAATAAAAATAATTATGGAATCCAGGGGCTTCCCTGGTGGTCCAGTGGGTAAGGACACCCCCTTGCAGTGCAAGGGGCACCAGTTCGATCCCTGGCCTGGGAAGATCCCACGTGCCGCAGAGTGGCTGGATCGATGTGTCCAATTACTGAGCCGGAGCTCTGGAGCGCATGCACCCAGAGCCGGCGCTCTGTGACAACAGAGGCCACCGCAATAGGAGGCCCACGGGAGCTAAAGAACAAAGACGGATGAAAATAGACAAAAGAAAGACCAATAGAAGTGGCCCGCCCACTCCCTCCCTCTCCAACCCCCCCCCAACAAAATAAATAAATAAATAAATACATGTTAAAAAAATAAAATAAAATAAAAATAATTATGGAATCCAATAGCTACTCCTTAGAAAAATGTTTAAAAAGAAAAACCACCGTGGGAACATGTCCTTTCTGAATACTCTGATAGTTAAAATATTATGTGAAATGGCCTTTCTTCTTTATGGTGGGTGTCTTATGGAATAAAGGCAGAGAAAGAGAGAAGCACGAGGAATGTCATTTGACATGACATTTTGAGATATTTTTCAAGAGCAAACATTGTTAATAATTGTATTCCATATAAAGTATTAAAGACTTTAAGTAGAGTTCTTTAAAATCACAATATAGTTATCTAATCCAGTTTCTTTCTCAGGTTAGGCCTAAATGATTCCTGGAATGGTAAGTAATATAAGAAAGAGTTAACTAACTTATTAAGACATAAGATCAAGGTAAAGTCAAGAATTATTACAAGAATGTCTACATCTAAATAAAAGAGGCAGGATTGGAAAAAAAAAGAGTGTCTACAAATTCCTAGTTTATACAGCCTCAGTTCATCAGAACTGATACTGTCTGGTGTCAATTTTTATTTTCAAGGAGAATTTTTATATTTAATGAAGGTGCAGAGCTCTGTTTCTACTGTTCCTTGTTGGTTATTAAATATTGTCTATAGGATAAAATTTCAGTTGTATAGGGATACTGTCTTTCTTGACTATTAATAGTCCTGTGATGTTCTGCCACCTAAATGGAATTTTATTGCATTTCATGGGATTATTGCTTGTTGTTCTTTATGAAAGTTCCTTTTGAAAAGCTGGTACCAGGAATTATCTTTGAAACTCCATTCTGCTGTGTAGTGATCTCATTACTTATTCCATCCACAGAATGATGCAGATCAGAAGGCTTTTGGGGGCAGGTGTCCAGAGGAAGGGGGACAGGTTTTACTGTCAAGTGTGTGGCTGGTATTGCAAGCACAGCTGCAAGGAACAGGGAATTTCACAGCCTACATTCTTCTTCCACACTTTATCATCAGGAGAGAATGTGTATAAATTGAAATCAAATCTGGTTAGGATTTTATTTCGACTTCAGCTTCTCCCAGACACCGGAGAAAGGTTTAAAACTAGGCCTCCTGTAAATATTAGTCAAGAATGTGTACATTGCTTACAAGAAGTGGAGGTTAACTTTTCCCTCCCCTAGGGGGAAAAAAGAAAATAGACTAAAGCATTTTCCCACTATCTCAGGGCTTAACTGTAGCTATTTTCTAAGTAAAAAAAATTAAAAAGGCATTTAAAAACAATTGGTTGAAAAGCATAATGCATGTTTTTGGTCAGCTGGCCCTTATTTCTATACAAGTTCCATATTTTGTCAATATTCAACTTTATATCACTCCTTTCTGGAAAAGCATTCTTACTCTAAGTGAGCTCTCAGAGGGAATCAGAACAGGTGGCTAATTTCATATGATTAAGACATAAGAATCACAATATAGTTATCTAATCCAGTTTCTTTCTCAGGTTAGGCCTAAATGATTCCTGGAATGGTAAGTAATATAAGAAAGAGTTAACTAACTTATTAAGACATAAGATCAAGGTAAAGTCAAGAATTATTACAAGAATGTCTACATCTAAATAAAAGAGGCAGGATTGGAAAAAAAAAGAGTGTCTACAAATTCCTAGTTTATACAGCCTCAGTTCATCAGAACTGATACTGTCTGGTGTCAATTTTTATTTTCAAGGAGAATTTTTATATTTAATGAAGGTGCAGAGCTCTGTTTCTACTGTTCCTTGTTGGTTATTAAATATTGTCTATAGGATAAAATTTCAGTTGTATAGGGATACTGTCTTTCTTGACTATTAATAGTCCTGTGATGTTCTGCCACCTAAATGGAATTTTATTGCATTTCATGGGATTATTGCTTGTTGTTCTTTATGAAAGTTCCTTTTGAAAAGCTGGTACCAGGAATTATCTTTGAAACTCCATTCTGCTGTGTAGTGATCTCATTACTTATTCCATCCACAGAATGATGCAGATCAGAAGGCTTTTGGGGGCAGGTGTCCAGAGGAAGGGGGACAGGTTTTACTGTCAAGTGTGTGGCTGGTATTGCAAGCACAGCTGCAAGGAACAGGGAATTTCACAGCCTACATTCTTCTTCCACACTTTATCATCAGGAGAGAATGTGTATAAATTGAAATCAAATCTGGTTAGGATTTTATTTCGACTTCAGCTTCTCCCAGACACCGGAGAAAGGTTTAAAACTAGGCCTCCTGTAAATATTAGTCAAGAATGTGTACATTGCTTACAAGAAGTGGAGGTTAACTTTTCCCTCCCCTAGGGGGAAAAAAGAAAATAGACTAAAGCATTTTCCCACTATCTCAGGGCTTAACTGTAGCTATTTTCTAAGTAAAAAAAATTAAAAAGGCATTTAAAAACAATTGGTTGAAAAGCATAATGCATGTTTTTGGTCAGCTGGCCCTTATTTCTATACAAGTTCCATATTTTGTCAATATTCAACTTTATATCACTCCTTTCTGGAAAAGCATTCTTACTCTAAGTGAGCTCTCAGAGGGAATCAGAACAGGTGGCATAGACCATGTAACAAGAGTCCAACCACAGGGAACTAAGGATTAGACCAATTACACAAGGAACCATGTGGTTGGAAGAACAGTTTCTTTTCTGCAACACAAATAGTTAATGGCATCAGAGTTACATTGACACAGCTAGAGTAACATGGCAGAAAGTCACTGCAATTCTTGGGACCCATAAAATATTAGAGGCTCCTGTTATCCAAAGATAATCAGTACTGGAAAAGGCTGAGGAAATCAAGTGCACTTAGAGAGGAGATCAAAAGGACACAGAAAATAATGAAAAAAGTTAGATCAAGACTTCATCTTGAAAGAGAAAACTAGAAATTGTAGAAATGAATTTGTATGATTTAACAAAATGTAGGTGATAATGCATTCATGTTTGAGCTCTCAGACTGAATGAAGACTAAACCAACTATGATTGTAGGGGAGAAAGCAAGATTTTTTTTCCCAACAAAATTATATGATGGGTTGACAGCTTTCACTTTTTATTTCCAGAGCATAAGCAAAAAGAGTCTTCTTGCAAATAACTATTTGGGAACCAAGGGCATCACCTATTTTTTTCTCCCTTTCATCTTTCAATTTTCAAATCATTCAAGTTAAAACACTTGTCAGGAGACCATCCTAATCCTTTATTTTCTCTGGTGTACTCCTGCCAGAAAGCCATGACCCCACAGCTTGGCTGTGTACCCAGCAGTCCTCCAGCATCATTTTCCCTGACTTCATGAAATCCTACATCTTTTGCAAAACTTGCAGCTTTGTTCTAGAGTCAGTTTGTTCCTTAAGTTCATCCATGTTGCTATAAATACATTCAATTTTTCTGAGTAGTATTCTATTATATATATGTTATTTTCCCTCCCTAGGGCAAAATGAAAATAGACTAAAGCATTTTCCCACTATCTCAGGGCTTAACTGTAGCTATTTTCTAAGTAAAAAAAATTAAAAAGGCATTTAAAAACAATTGGTTGAAAAGCATAATGCATGTTTTTGGTCAGCTGGCCCTTATTTCTATACAAGTTCCATATTTTGTCAATATTCAACTTTATATCACTCCTTTCTGGAAAAGCATTCTTACTCTAAGTGAGCTCTCAGAGGGAATCAGAACAGGTGGCATAGACCATGTAACAAGAGTCCAACCACAGGGAACTAAGGATTAGACCAATTACACAAGGAACCATGTGGTTGGAAGAACAGTTTCTTTTCTGCAACACAAATAGTTAATGGCATCAGAGTTACATTGACACAGCTAGAGTAACATGGCAGAAAGTCACTGCAATTCTTGGGACCCATAAAATATTAGAGGCTCCTGTTATCCAAAGATAATCAGTACTGGAAAAGGCTGAGGAAATCAAGTGCACTTAGAGAGGAGATCAAAAGGACACAGAAAATAATGAAAAAAGTTAGATCAAGACTTCATCTTGAAAGAGAAAACTAGAAATTGTAGAAATGAATTTGTATGATTTAACAAAATGTAGGTGATAATGCATTCATGTTTGAGCTCTCAGACTGAATGAAGACTAAACCAACTATGATTGTAGGGGAGAAAGCAAGATTTTTTTTCCCAACAAAATTATATGATGGGTTGACAGCTTTCACTTTTTATTTCCAGAGCATAAGCAAAAAGAGTCTTCTTGCAAATAACTATTTGGGAACCAAGGGCATCACCTATTTTTTTCTCCCTTTCATCTTTCAATTTTCAAATCATTCAAGTTAAAACACTTGTCAGGAGACCATCCTAATCCTTTATTTTCTCTGGTGTACTCCTGCCAGAAAGCCATGACCCCACAGCTTGGCTGTGTACCCAGCAGTCCTCCAGCATCATTTTCCCTGACTTCATGAAATCCTACATCTTTTGCAAAACTTGCAGCTTTGTTCTAGAGTCAGTTTGTTCCTTAAGTTCATCCATGTTGCTATAAATACATTATGTCATTATTTTTTGACTGAGTAGTATTCTATTATATATATGTACCATATCTTCTTTATCCATTCCTCTGTGGATGGACATTTAGGTTGTTTCCATGTCCTGGCTATTGTAAATAGTGCTGGAATGTGCACTAGGGTGCAGAAATCTTTTTGAATTATGGTGTTCTCTAGGTATATACCCAGGGGTGGGGTTGCTGGATCGTATGGTCATTCTACTCGTAGTTTTTTAAGGACTCTGCATACTGTTCTCCATAGTGGTTGTACCAGTTTACATTCCCATTAGCAATGCAGGAATATTTTTTCCACACCCTATCCAACATTTATTGTTTGAGGACTTTTTTACTGCAACATTTGCTTTATTGGGGTGGCCTGGAATTGAATCCTCAATTATCTCCAAGGTCTGCCTGTGTTTTCATTTCAAAAATGTTGCTGGGAAATAGAAATAAAAGGAAAGAACGTAAGTGGTACCTCTCTAGGATTGGTATAAAAAAATGCATTTTTGCTGCTTTAAAGGGCAAAGGGTGGCTCTTTACAACCTTTGTTGCGTTGGTACCGCCCACTGTCCTGGATTTTTCCTTGATGATGGCCATTGAAATGAATGTATCTCTTAAACAATGTATTCTCAGAAGACATAAGAACCAAGTGAGTACCTGATCCAGAACATTATTTATGAATCATGATAACAGCATTTCTTGGCAGCAGAGCTGTAGGTTATGGGTTGGGGGACCACCTTTAGATAATTTTTTCCCAACAAAATTATATGATGGGTTGACAGCTTTCACTTTTTATTTCCAGAGCATAAGCAAAAAGAGTCTTCTTGCAAATAACTATTTGGGAACCAAGGGCATCACCTATTTTTTTCTCCCTTTCATCTTTCAATTTTCAAATCATTCAAGTTAAAACACTTGTCAGGAGACCATCCTAATCCTTTATTTTCTCTGGTGTACTCCTGCCAGAAAGCCATGACCCCACAGCTTGGCTGTGTACCCAGCAGTCCTCCAGCATCATTTTCCCTGACTTCATGAAATCCTACATCTTTTGCAAAACTTGCAGCTTTGTTCTAGAGTCAGTTTGTTCCTTAAGTTCATCCATGTTGCTATAAATACATTATGTCATTATTTTTTGACTGAGTAGTATTCTATTATATATATGTACCATATCTTCTTTATCCATTCCTCTGTGGATGGACATTTAGGTTGTTTCCATGTCCTGGCTATTGTAAATAGTGCTGGAATGTGCACTAGGGTGCAGAAATCTTTTTGAATTATGGTGTTCTCTAGGTATATACCCAGGGGTGGGGTTGCTGGATCGTATGGTCATTCTACTCGTAGTTTTTTAAGGACTCTGCATACTGTTCTCCATAGTGGTTGTACCAGTTTACATTCCCATTAGCAATGCAGGAATATTTTTTCCACACCCTATCCAACATTTATTGTTTGAGGACTTTTTTACTGCAACATTTGCTTTATTGGGGTGGCCTGGAATTGAATCCTCAATTATCTCCAAGGTCTGCCTGTGTTTTCATTTCAAAAATGTTGCTGGGAAATAGAAATAAAAGGAAAGAACGTAAGTGGTACCTCTCTAGGATTGGTATAAAAAAATGCATTTTTGCTGCTTTAAAGGGCAAAGGGTGGCTCTTTACAACCTTTGTTGCGTTGGTACCGCCCACTGTCCTGGATTTTTCCTTGATGATGGCCATTGAAATGAATGTATCTCTTAAACAATGTATTCTCAGAAGACATAAGAACCAAGTGAGTACCTGATCCAGAACATTATTTATGAATCATGATAACAGCATTTCTTGGCAGCAGAGCTGTAGGTTTACCTGGGATTGGGCGTTGACATTGGCTCCATTTGTAACCAAGACCTTTACCACCTCTGCTTGCCCGGCCAAAGATGCTATGTGCAATGCTGTGTTTCCTTTCTGTGAATCGAAAAACAAGATACGTCAAGTTCACCCATCTTTCTCTCTGTTTTCAACATTTTACAAAATATCAAACCCCTCTGTAAGTTCCCCAGGAGAACAGTGCTGATGAGTATTCCACGAGAAGCATGCCCTGATACTTATTGAGGGCGGAATTCTCATTGAACTGGGCAAGTGATACAAAAAGCAGAAAATATCTGACACTGACCTTTGTAGCTGCATCCACATTGGCTTCTCTCTGTAGCAGCTCAGAAACAACTTCTACATGGCCTTCTTTGGACGCAAGATGGAGAGCGTTCAACCCATTCTAATTAAGTGAAGGGAAAACTTTACTCAGCAGGTTGAAAACAGAGCAGTACACATTCTACTAAAAACTCTTAATGGGGCTTCCCTGGTGGTCCAGTGGGTAAAGAGTCCACTGCAAGGGGAACTGGTTTGATCCCTGGCCTGGGAAGATCCCACATGCTGCAGAAAGGCTAGACTGGTGCGTCCAACTATGAGCCAGTGCTCTGAAGCGCATGTGCCCAGAACTGGTGCTCTGCAACCAGAGAGGCCACTGCAATGCGGGGCCCACACAAGCCGAAGAATAAAGATGAATAAAAGTAAATTTTAAAAAATCAATAAAAAGAAGTCAAAATTAAAAAAAAAAAAAAAAAAAAGCCTTAAAAATTAAAAAAAAAAACTCTGATGGTAACAGCCTACCAACAACCACTTGCATGTGTGGAATACAGGAGCTTGAATTAGGAATAAAAGTACTTGGAGCAATTAGACGGGTTGTTCTAATGTCATTATGCACTAAATTTTAGGAATTAATTATTAAATACGTATCTATATTTCTGAATGATCCTCTAACAAAGTGGAAAATAACTTGGTAATTGAGGTTGGTGACATTTAATAGAAAGTACTGGGAAAAAGAGAAAGTCATGGTAGTAACTAATACAGGACTTAAGGGCTTGAAAGTCTGGATTTTTAAAATTTTAACTAAAAACTTAAATAACAACAACAATCACTGTAACTAACCTGATTGCAAATGTTGATGTCAACTCCATTTTTTATATAGTCAAGGGCCTTTTCTAAGTGTCCAGCTCGAGCTGCTCTTAAGTAACTTGCGTTGGCATCAGACTGAATAAAAAAAGAGAAAAAATTTGGTTAAAAAAGGAAACTACATGTATATTTGTAACTATCAGATTATTGCTCAAGCTATTTAAAAAGAAAGTAAAATCGAGATTTTTTTTCAGTTGAACTATTTTATTTCTAACATGAAAACACTAATAAATGGTCTTCATAATGTTGACAGGAAAAGAACAAATTTTTCCAAAGTTAGTTTCAAATGTCTAAAATTACCCTTTCTATGATGTCATCATAAGTAATTCCAAACTGAGAGCAAAAATTTCCCAAGATGTGTAGTTACATTAAATCAATATACAATTCATGAGAGTTAAGAAAAACCCTGTAACTTTCTGGTAGTTACATTATAATAAACCTCACTACTTTCTGTAATCAGAAATTTAATTATACAGATGTTGAACTATAATGCTATACCTGAAATTCATACATTGACAAAAAAGAGATTTAATACATCTACCCCATTCTTTCGTATCTAACTATTGTGGCCATTTTTTTTTTCAAATAGTACCTTCACAAATACATTTAATGCTGTTATACTAGCTGAACAGGAATTTGTGGTTAGTGATGTTCTCTTGAATTTTCCTGCAGGTCATGGTCATTGTTGGAAAACAGACTATAATTGAAAAGCATTCATTTATAAATGTTTACATAGTCTATGAAGCATACTTTCCATATACTTTCAAGCTAAGTCTACAACCTGTGGACCATGTTATTAGAAGCATTAGCATGTGCGAATAAAGAAACATGCTGACCTTTTAAAAACATCAAAAGTCAAGTCTGTAATTCATTCATTGAAAGCTTCCAACTCTGAACTACTGCTCAACTGTAATACCCACAACTGAATAGCTGAAATCACCTGCTATTGAAATTTTTTAATACAAAGAAGGTGATGAGATGAAAGACTGCCAAGTTGGGCCGGCACAATTTGTAAAGGAATCTTGTTCCATGTAAAACAATACAGAAAATTTTCTTGAAAGGGCCACCAAAAACATCACTGGTGACAAATACAATCATGCAGGGTATGGCTAAAAGAGCCAAGTGTCTTCTTTCAGGCCCTTTGGCCTCTACCTTCTTCAAACTCGCATTCACTTGACCCCTCCCTGTAAAGGCTTCCCAGACCTCCAGGCAGAGTTTAATTGTCCAGTACTCCCAAGGCATTCATTTCATTGAGCCCTGTTGGTATTTATCACCCAGCATCATAGTTTTGGGGGCTTTCCTAGTTGGTCAGTTGATAAAGAATCCACATACATTGCATCCGTGGGTCAGGAAGATCCCCTCAAGAAGGAGATGGTAACTCATGCCAGTATTCTTGCCTGGAGAATCCCATGGACAGAGGAGCCTTGTGGGCTACAGTCCATAGGGTTACAAAGAATCGGACATGACTGAGCAACTAAACGATGAACACCATCATGGTTTTTGGTGTACCTATTCTTCATCCTCTCTAGATTGTAAACTCTTTAGGAATAAGGAGAGCTAGATTAAGGGGTAGACAAGTGGAAAGTCATTACGATGCCAATCTTTGTGGAATACTAATTAGATCCTGGAAATGTACTTGAGATAAAGAGAATTCCATTCCTCAGAAGAATCTCTGGTTCTGGTGTGGGTCAATTCATTTAAGAGTTGATTTGCTCAATACCTCAAAGGAAAGCACTGTCTCCAGGGTTTTCTCTCTTCCCTTGGAGAGCAGTAAGCCTCTCTCTGAAGGAGTACTGCTTCTTTTAAATAGGGCTTCTTAATCTCAGCACTACTGGAATTTTGATCCAGATAATATTTTGATATAAGGAACAGTCCTATTCAGTGTCCCTGTTGACAGGCATCCCCAGCACCCACCAACCAGGTACCAGTAGAATCTCCTATTTGTGACAACCAAAAATATCTTCGTGAAGCCAAGTTTCCTGGGGTGAAGGCTAAAACCTCTCCAGTTTAGAACCATTGCTTTAAATAAATAGTAAACTGATTTATTTAAAGATTGTAGGTTTCAAAGGCTTAAGTGTTTGGTCTGCCTGCATTGCCATATGACTTTAGGCAGCACAAGGCAGTGACTTTATGTATAACATTCATTTTTCTGTTTCCCCGACAATTGGAAGCATCCCTGGTACATAGAAAGTGACTATAAGTGTTTTTCCTGAATGGATAAACCAACAAATAAGTAAACTGTGTGTAAATAACTGATTAATTAGAATATTTCCTAGAACAATATAGGAGACTTTATTAATAACAACAATAAGAGTTAATTTAAGTTGAGAATCTGCTATGATATCAAGCTGAGCAGCCGAGAGCATAAACTGAGCCATAAGCTGGGTGTCTGGGAACATATGTAGGTATTATTAAAGTAAAACTGGAATTTGAGTCAAGCTTTGAGTCAAGCTTTGAATCAAGCATGCAGCTAATTCAATCAAGGTAGAGAGTTAAATATGAGGAATGCAACAGATTTGGTTCAAATTGGACAAACTAAAGTTTCCAGGAATGTAATGAAAAATAAAATTCAGTCTTTAAAGCAATTTTATACTTGGAGGAGGTTAGTTTTGTTTGGTTTGTAAGTTCAATTAGAACTAAATTAGCTATGCAAGGATTGGTCGCTGTACCATAAAATATCATCTCTTTGTGCCTGCCCAGTGACTTATCAGTGAATTTGCCTAGAAGGGCTTTGACGCTGTCCTGGGAACAAATGACATCAGTCTGCCTGGATTATTTCAATGGGTACCATGGAGAAAATCTAAATTTGACAAACATCTCTGTTCCCATTTAAGAGTTGAGAAAAGGCAGTAAGCCTCTCTCTGAAGGAGTACTGCTTCTTTTAAATAGGGCTTCTTAATCTCAGCACTACTGGAATTTTGATCCAGATAATATTTTGATATAAGGAACAGTCCTATTCAGTGTCCCTGTTGACAGGCATCCCCAGCACCCACCAACCAGGTACCAGTAGAATCTCCTATTTGTGACAACCAAAAATATCTTCGTGAAGCCAAGTTTCCTGGGGTGAAGGCTAAAACCTCTCCAGTTTAGAACCATTGCTTTAAATAAATAGTAAACTGATTTATTTAAAGATTGTAGGTTTCAAAGGCTTAAGTGTTTGGTCTGCCTGCATTGCCATATGACTTTAGGCAGCACAAGGCAGTGACTTTATGTATAACATTCATTTTTCTGTTTCCCCGACAATTGGAAGCATCCCTGGTACATAGAAAGTGACTATAAGTGTTTTTCCTGAATGGATAAACCAACAAATAAGTAAACTGTGTGTAAATAACTGATTAATTAGAATATTTCCTAGAACAATATAGGAGACTTTATTAATAACAACAATAAGAGTTAATTTAAGTTGAGAATCTGCTATGATATCAAGCTGAGCAGCCGAGAGCATAAACTGAGCCATAAGCTGGGTGTCTGGGAACATATGTAGGTATTATTAAAGTAAAACTGGAATTTGAGTCAAGCTTTGAGTCAAGCTTTGAATCAAGCATGCAGCTAATTCAATCAAGGTAGAGAGTTAAATATGAGGAATGCAACAGATTTGGTTCAAATTGGACAAACTAAAGTTTCCAGGAATGTAATGAAAAATAAAATTCAGTCTTTAAAGCAATTTTATACTTGGAGGAGGTTAGTTTTGTTTGGTTTGTAAGTTCAATTAGAACTAAATTAGCTATGCAAGGATTGGTCGCTGTACCATAAAATATCATCTCTTTGTGCCTGCCCAGTGACTTATCAGTGAATTTGCCTAGAAGGGCTTTGACGCTGTCCTGGGAACAAATGACATCAGTCTGCCTGGATTATTTCAATGGACAGAGATAACCATGATGAGTTAAATAAGCATCCTAAATCCTGACTTTGAGTACACAAATACAGCAGCTAAGGACATTCAAAAAAAGATGCCAGAATTCAAGGAAAGCCTCTGAATTGATTCTAGATCTAAAAAGGTTTCACATGTACTACCCATTTTTCTCTCACATTTTCTCAGAATTTTCCCACCAGAAACTCTAAAGCAAAACAAAATATTGACAGTATCGACAAAATCTTCTAATTCAGTGGTTGCCTAATTCTTTGGTGTTCAAGTTCTTTTCAGACTAACAAAAGTTATGAATCAATTCCTTTCCTTCATCAATCTCACGCATATACACAGACCACGTCGGCACACACACATCAAATCTGCATACGCTCCCTCTTTCATACAGACATCAAATATGCACATATACACTAAATCTGCATACATGCACTATAAATATAAATATGCATGAAGAATGCATATGCAAACACAATTTGCACACTCTTTCACAGGGCTCAGGATTGCTAAGTCTGCTCACAGATTTATGTCTGAGAACCTCTGAGAGAATAAAGAGAAAAAAGAATTCTCTGGTAGATCTGTATCTATTTCACCCAACAGTCCTGGTATCAAATAATTCTCTGAGCTAATTTATCAGCTGAGAACTTTAGGAAGAAAAGAAGGAAACTAATTTATTATCTTTACTACTCCCAGTCTTCTGTTATATATAGACATTTCCAACATACCAGTAATAATAATCAGCCATCTCTTATACTTCAGAAAAAGTCCAACAGATTTGGTTCAAATTGGACAAACTAAAGTTTCCAGGAATGTAATGAAAAATAAAATTCAGTCTTTAAAGCAATTTTATACTTGGAGGAGGTTAGTTTTGTTTGGTTTGTAAGTTCAATTAGAACTAAATTAGCTATGCAAGGATTGGTCGCTGTACCATAAAATATCATCTCTTTGTGCCTGCCCAGTGACTTATCAGTGAATTTGCCTAGAAGGGCTTTGACGCTGTCCTGGGAACAAATGACATCAGTCTGCCTGGATTATTTCAATGGACAGAGATAACCATGATGAGTTAAATAAGCATCCTAAATCCTGACTTTGAGTACACAAATACAGCAGCTAAGGACATTCAAAAAAAGATGCCAGAATTCAAGGAAAGCCTCTGAATTGATTCTAGATCTAAAAAGGTTTCACATGTACTACCCATTTTTCTCTCACATTTTCTCAGAATTTTCCCACCAGAAACTCTAAAGCAAAACAAAATATTGACAGTATCGACAAAATCTTCTAATTCAGTGGTTGCCTAATTCTTTGGTGTTCAAGTTCTTTTCAGACTAACAAAAGTTATGAATCAATTCCTTTCCTTCATCAATCTCACGCATATACACAGACCACGTCGGCACACACACATCAAATCTGCATACGCTCCCTCTTTCATACAGACATCAAATATGCACATATACACTAAATCTGCATACATGCACTATAAATATAAATATGCATGAAGAATGCATATGCAAACACAATTTGCACACTCTTTCACAGGGCTCAGGATTGCTAAGTCTGCTCACAGATTTATGTCTGAGAACCTCTGAGAGAATAAAGAGAAAAAAGAATTCTCTGGTAGATCTGTATCTATTTCACCCAACAGTCCTGGTATCAAATAATTCTCTGAGCTAATTTATCAGCTGAGAACTTTAGGAAGAAAAGAAGGAAACTAATTTATTATCTTTACTACTCCCAGTCTTCTGTTATATATAGACATTTCCAACATACCAGTAATAATAATCAGCCATCTCTTATACTTCAGAGAAAAAGTCTGGGGAGAGAAAGGGTGGCAAAGATGAAGAAAGAGCAAGAAGAGGGAGGTAAAGACTGTTCTGAAGACACAGGACAACCTAGGAAGTGCAGTTATCACAACCTACAGACAAAAGTCGAGAAGCTCATCCTTCTAGTTTCAGCTGCCTATAAATTATGCAGTCACATCTTTCTTCTACAAATATCTGTTGCGTATCAACTTTGCAGTAGTTCTGCCACCATCCAGCTGTATGGTGGGGAACAAAACAGATGTGGTACCATTAAGACTCACTTGCCTCCATCTCATCCTTATACCTCCCCAAATTGTGCTGCTTCATTGGCAGGGTAAATAGTAGAGTCTTCACTTTTTCTTTTTTCAAATTCTGCCTATAGTACCAATATATTATTTCCTTAGTCACTTAATATAATATGTATTAATTGGTATAAGAGAGACAAAAGAGAGTGTGTGTATGTGTGTGTGTGTGTGTTAGTTACTCAGTTGTGTCCAACTCTTTGTGACCCCATAGACTGTAGCCCGCCAAGCTCCTCTGTCCATGGAATTCTCCAGGCAAGAATACTGGAGTGGGTAGCCATTCCCTTCTCCAAAGGAATCTTCCCAATTCAGGAATAGAACCTGGGTTTCTTGTATTGGGGGTGGATTCTTTACCATCTGAGCCACTACGGAAACCTCAATTGTGTAAGTACTTATATTAATTTGGTCCTTATAGTATTTCCACGAAATGGTATAAGAGCAAACAGTGGGTTGAATAATGTCCCCTTGCCAAATTCATGTTCACTTAGAAACTCAGAACATGATCTTATTTGGAAATAAGACTTTTACAGATATAACTGTTTAAGATGAGGTTATACTGGATTAGAATGAACTGTACGTAAGTCCAATAACTGATATCCATATAAGAAGAGAAGACATACAAATATCAAATCGTTACGTTATGCATCTGAAAGTAATACAATGTTGTATGTTAATTACATTTCAACTAAAAAAGAGGGGAATTTATTATCTTTACTACTCCCAGTCTTCTGTTATATATAGACATTTCCAACATACCAGTAATAATAATCAGCCATCTCTTATACTTCAGAGAAAAAGTCTGGGGAGAGAAAGGGTGGCAAAGATGAAGAAAGAGCAAGAAGAGGGAGGTAAAGACTGTTCTGAAGACACAGGACAACCTAGGAAGTGCAGTTATCACAACCTACAGACAAAAGTCGAGAAGCTCATCCTTCTAGTTTCAGCTGCCTATAAATTATGCAGTCACATCTTTCTTCTACAAATATCTGTTGCGTATCAACTTTGCAGTAGTTCTGCCACCATCCAGCTGTATGGTGGGGAACAAAACAGATGTGGTACCATTAAGACTCACTTGCCTCCATCTCATCCTTATACCTCCCCAAATTGTGCTGCTTCATTGGCAGGGTAAATAGTAGAGTCTTCACTTTTTCTTTTTTCAAATTCTGCCTATAGTACCAATATATTATTTCCTTAGTCACTTAATATAATATGTATTAATTGGTATAAGAGAGACAGAGAGAGAGTGTGTGTATGTGTGTGTGTGTGTGTTAGTTACTCAGTTGTGTCCAACTCTTTGTGACCCCATAGACTGTAGCCCGCCAAGCTCCTCTGTCCATGGAATTCTCCAGGCAAGAATACTGGAGTGGGTAGCCATTCCCTTCTCCAAAGGAATCTTCCCAATTCAGGAATAGAACCTGGGTTTCTTGTATTGGGGGTGGATTCTTTACCATCTGAGCCACTACGGAAACCTCAATTGTGTAAGTACTTATATTAATTTGGTCCTTATAGTATTTCCACGAAATGGTATAAGAGCAAACAGTGGGTTGAATAATGTCCCCTTGCCAAATTCATGTTCACTTAGAAACTCAGAACATGATCTTATTTGGAAATAAGACTTTTACAGATATAACTGTTTAAGATGAGGTTATACTGGATTAGAATGAACTGTACGTAAGTCCAATAACTGATATCCATATAAGAAGAGAAGACATACAAATATCAAATCGTTACGTTATGCATCTGAAAGTAATACAATGTTGTATGTTAATTACATTTCAACTAAAAAAGAGGGGGAAGACACAGAGACACGTTAAGGGAGAGATGGAGGAAGCAACTAGAATAATGCTGCCTCGATAAGGAAGGTCATAATCTCCTCTTAATGTTGAACCATTGGACAGTACTGATCACCTTCTCTTCCTTCAGCATCTTTCTTTTGCCTTTCTTATCTCTTTATTCAAGCCTTTTTGTTCCTCACTATTTCAACTCATCACTGAAAAATGAGATTTTCCATTTTCAGGTCTCACCTTTCTTTCCTTCCTATGCTCTTTCCCAAAGTAACTTCATCACTATTATGACTTCTACCATTCTTTTTACATCTAATATTCACTGTGCTCATTTGTATCAATACTCAAACATTTCTATGTCTCACAATTTCTACACCTCAACAGCAACAACAAACATTTACTAAGAACATATAACATATCTGTCACTGCAACTAGGCACTCATGGCAGAGATGTGAATAAAAAACTCCTTTGATCTCCATATTTCAACGTAAAGGTCTTAAGATTATCCTAATCACTCAGGCATGCAACTTTGGTGTCAGTCTTTTTTATTTTAATTGAGGTATAATTGACATATAACATTATATTAGTTTCAGGTATACAATGACTTCATACTTATATTGAGAAATGATCACCATAAGTTCACATCCATCACCATTCACAGTTATAATTTTTCTTGTGATGAGAGGTAGGAGTCTTTGATTACTTTTTCCTTTTTCATTCTTTCCCTCAAGCCCTCTCCCAGAAAGTTTTACACTTGAATCCTATTAAACAGTCTATCTCTGGAGCTCTTATAGATTCTATTTTCCTTATAAAAAGTACTTATCAGGGACTTCCCCGGGGTCCTGTTATTAAGACTCCATGCTTCCACTACAGAGGAGACCATGCTCCCTGGCTGGGGAACTAAGATCCTTCATGCTACAGAGATGGGCCAAGGGAAAAAAAAAGCTACTTAAAGAAAAATCATAAAAGAAATACCCACATACTCAGTCTGCTGAAGAATGAAAGCTACAAGCAGCTTTGTAGATTTGCAAGGAGCCCTTCTTTGACTAACTCTCCAAAGGCCTCCTTTGTGCTAGATTAATCATTCTCATTTGGCACTACTCCTGGTACACGCAAGGTATGATCTTAAGGTATACACTTAGGATCATAAACACTGGGTCATTTGTTACGTGTTTATTCAACTTGACTCGTTAATGACAAATTATTCTCCAAAGTGATGGTACCAATTTACAGTTTCTGTAGTTTGTGATGATTGACTGTGAGTTAACAGTCCTCAGAAATGAATCTTTTAGAATTCCTTTGGGTCTTGCGTTGACACCACCATGTTTCCAAAGAGGAATTTAAGGTTGTATGTGCAAGTTGCTAGAGGCACTATCAACCCAAGTTATGACATTTTTAATATTCACTGTGCTCATTTGTATCAATACTCAAACATTTCTATGTCTCACAATTTCTACACCTCAACAGCAACAACAAACATTTACTAAGAACATATAACATATCTGTCACTGCAACTAGGCACTCATGGCAGAGATGTGAATAAAAAACTCCTTTGATCTCCATATTTCAACGTAAAGGTCTTAAGATTATCCTAATCACTCAGGCATGCAACTTTGGTGTCAGTCTTTTTTATTTTAATTGAGGTATAATTGACATATAACATTATATTAGTTTCAGGTATACAATGACTTCATACTTATATTGAGAAATGATCACCATAAGTTCACATCCATCACCATTCACAGTTATAATTTTTCTTGTGATGAGAGGTAGGAGTCTTTGATTACTTTTTCCTTTTTCATTCTTTCCCTCAAGCCCTCTCCCAGAAAGTTTTACACTTGAATCCTATTAAACAGTCTATCTCTGGAGCTCTTATAGATTCTATTTTCCTTATAAAAAGTACTTATCAGGGACTTCCCTGGGGGTCCTGTTATTAAGACTCCATGCTTCCACTACAGAGGAGACCATGCTCCCTGGCTGGGGAACTAAGATCCTTCATGCTACAGAGATGGGCCAAGGGAAAAAAAAAGCTACTTAAAGAAAAATCATAAAAGAAATACCCACATACTCAGTCTGCTGAAGAATGAAAGCTACAAGCAGCTTTGTAGATTTGCAAGGAGCCCTTCTTTGACTAACTCTCCAAAGGCCTCCTTTGTGCTAGATTAATCATTCTCATTTGGCACTACTCCTGGTACACGCAAGGTATGATCTTAAGGTATACACTTAGGATCATAAACACTGGGTCATTTGTTACGTGTTTATTCAACTTGACTCGTTAATGACAAATTATTCTCCAAAGTGATGGTACCAATTTACAGTTTCTGTAGTTTGTGATGATTGACTGTGAGTTAACAGTCCTCAGAAATGAATCTTTTAGAATTCCTTTGGGTCTTGCGTTGACACCACCATGTTTCCAAAGAGGAATTTAAGGTTGTATGTGCAAGTTGCCTAGAGGCACTATCAACCCAAGATTATTTTTTCAAATAAATGCTTGCCTTCAGGATTTTTTTTTATATTTTAAAGACTATACAGATAAATTTAGACCTCCAACTGGTATTGCTGTTGTTTAGTTGCTCAGTCATGTCCAACTCTTTGCAACCATACGGACTCGCCAGGCTCCTCTGTCCATGGGATTTTCCAGTCAAGAATACTGGAGTGAGCTGCCATTTCCTCTCTCCAGGGAATCTTCCTGACCCAGGGATCGAACTCATGTCTCTTGCATTGGCAGCCATACTCTTTACTGCTCAGCCATCCAGGTATGGATATGAAGACTTGTTGGTTACAAATGGCTGGTTACAAATGATTTGGATGGCATTATTGACTCAATGGACATGAGTTTGAGTGAACTCCAGAAGACAGTGAAGGACAGGGAAGCCTGAGTGCTGCAGTCCATGGGGTTGCAGAGTCAGACACGACTGAGCAACTGAACAATAATAAATTCTCAGGGAGATTTCTTTCTTCCTATCTAGTGACAAACTGAGACAGGCAAGTCTTTTTTTTTTTTTTTTTCTTTTGACTACATAGCATTTTATTCATCGATTTCTAAAATGATAGACATTTCTTTCCAATTTCTTGCTAATATTATTCATGCTGCAATGAACATAAAGATACAGGACTTGCTGGATACATGTATCAGTTTCTTTGCTGTATGTATATAAGGATATTCTGGACTCATTTTCAAAATTCTTTCTTATTCCAAAGTTTGAAAAATTCTCCTATAAAAACTCTTATATTACTGAATTTTGTTTTACTATTTAGTACCTTTGGATTTTTTGGAGCCTTTAACTCTCCAAAGGCCTCCTTTGTGCTAGATTAATCATTCTCATTTGGCACTACTCCTGGTACACGCAAGGTATGATCTTAAGGTATACACTTAGGATCATAAACACTGGGTCATTTGTTACGTGTTTATTCAACTTGACTCGTTAATGACAAATTATTCTCCAAAGTGATGGTACCAATTTACAGTTTCTGTAGTTTGTGATGATTGACTGTGAGTTAACAGTCCTCAGAAATGAATCTTTTAGAATTCCTTTGGGTCTTGCGTTGACACCACCATGTTTCCAAAGAGGAATTTAAGGTTGTATGTGCAAGTTGCCTAGAGGCACTATCAACCCAAGATTATTTTTTCAAATAAATGCTTGCCTTCAGGATTTTTTATATTTTAAAGACTATACAGATAAATTTAGACCTCCAACTGGTATTGCTGTTGTTTAGTTGCTCAGTCATGTCCAACTCTTTGCAACCATACGGACTCGCCAGGCTCCTCTGTCCATGGGATTTTCCAGTCAAGAATACTGGAGTGAGCTGCCTTTTCCCTCTCTCCAAGGAATCTTCCTGACCCAGGGATCGAACTCATGTCTCTTGCATTGGCAGCCATACTCTTTACTGCTCAGCCATCCAGGTATGGATATGAAGACTTGTTGGTTACAAATGGCTGGTTACAAATGATTTGGATGGCATTATTGACTCAATGGACATGAGTTTGAGTGAACTCCAGAAGACAGTGAAGGACAGGGAAGCCTGAGTGCTGCAGTCCATGGGGTTGCAGAGTCAGACACGACTGAGCAACTGAACAATAATAAATTCTCAGGGAGATTTCTTTCTTCCTATCTAGTGACAAACTGAGACAGGCAAGTCTTTTTTTTTTTTTTTTTCTTTTGACTACATAGCATTTTATTCATCGATTTCTAAAATGATAGACATTTCTTTCCAATTTCTTGCTAATATTATTCATGCTGCAATGAACATAAAGATACAGGACTTGCTGGATACATGTATCAGTTTCTTTGCTGTATGTATATAAGGATATTCTGGACTCATTTTCAAAATTCTTTCTTATTCCAAAGTTTGAAAAAAATTCTCCTATAAAAACTCTTATATTACTGAATTTTGTCCTTTGCATTCTAGTCTTCAGTACCTTTGGATTTTTGGGGGGGGGGGGCGGGGGTTGGGCTGTGGAGGGAGGGAGCGGGCCGGCCACTTCTACTGGTCTTTCATTTCTCTGTTTTCATCCGTCTTTGTTCTTTGGCCTGTGTGGGCCTCCCGTTGCGGTGGCCTCTGTCGTTGCAGAGCGCCAGCTCTGGGTGCATGTGCTCCAGAGCTCTGGCTTCGTAATTGGACACATGGGTCCAGCCGCTCCACGGCACGCGGGATCCTCCCAGGCCAGGGATCGAACCGGCGCCCCTTGCACTGCAAGGAGGTGTCTTTACCCACTGGACCACCAGGGGAAGCCCTGGATTTTTAAATACATACTTTAATGTAGTAAAGATCTATTATTTTTCCATATGAAGAGTCAGTTACCCTGAGACCATTTATTGAACCATCCACATTTTTCTACCAATTTGTGATTAATGCCTCTATCAATTGCCAGTTCCCCATGTGTGTCTCTTAGTTGCTCAGTTGTGTCTGACTGTTTGGGACCCCATGGAATGCAGCCTTCCAGGCTCCTCTTTCCATGGGATTTCCCAGGCAATAATACTGGAGTGGGTTGCCACTTTCTTCTCCAGACAGGCAAGTTTTTTTTTTTTTTTTTTTTTTAAAGATTTATTTATTTATTTATTTTGGGAGGGATGGAGAGGGAGGGGAGCGGGCAGGCCACTTCCATTGGTCTTTCATTTCTCCATTTTCATCCGTCTTTGTTCTTTGGCTCCTGTGGGCCTCCCATCGCGGTGGCGTCTGTCGTCGCAGAGCGTCGGCTCTGGGCTCATGCGCTCCAAAGCTCCGGCTAGGTAATTGGACACATCAGTCCAGCCGCTCCGTGGCACATGGGATCTTCCCAGGCCAGGGATCGAACCGGTGCCCCTTGCACAGCAAGGCGGTGTTCCTTACCCACTGGACCACCAGGGGAAGCCCGACAGGCAAGTTTTTGATACATTTTTCTATGTGGTTGCTTTATTTTCAGGCCACCCCTTATATTGGGAACTATGCCCTTTAGGCTCCAGTTTATTGGAAGTTCTCTCTAAACTGTCCACCTTGGTCATGTTCTGGCCTTTGTCTCCTGTGCTCTGTGTCTAGGCAAGCAAGTAAAACCTGTTCTTGATTTCATGTCATTTTTAATCACTATAGATCCCTCACCTTTGTGTTAGTTCACAAACACACTCCTTTTTTTTTTTTTTAACAACTTTATTGACATGTAGTTAACGTATAATGTTGTAAGATTGATAACATGATGATTTAACGAACTTACATATTGTGAAATCATACTCAGTACAAGTAATCAATACCTCCTTCACCTCACATAATTACCATTTCCTTTTGGTGGGACTAACATTCAAGATCTACTCTATCACCAGCTTCAAGTATGAAACACAGTATTGCTAACTACAATAATCATGCTATACGTCTGACCTGTAGAATGCACCCATTCCATAACCAGAAATTCTGTCCTTTGACCATTGTCTCCCCATTTTTCCCAGCCCCGAGCCCCTGGCAATCACCATTTTTGTGTTCTCTTAATTGCCAGTTCCCATGTGTGTCTCTTAGTTGCTCAGTTGTGTCTGACTGTTTGGGACCCCATGGAATGCAGCCTTCCAGGCTCCTCTTTCCATGGGATTTCCCAGGCAATAATACTGGAGTGGGTTGCCACTTTCTTCTCCAGACAGGCAAGTTTTTTTTTTTTTTTTTTTTTAAAGATTTATTTATTTATTTATTTTGGGAGGGATGGAGAGGGAGGGGAGCGGGCAGGCCACTTCCATTGGTCTTTCATTTCTCCATTTTCATCCGTCTTTGTTCTTTGGCTCCTGTGGGCCTCCCATCGCGGTGGCGTCTGTCGTCGCAGAGCGTCGGCTCTGGGCTCATGCGCTCCAAAGCTCCGGCTAGGTAATTGGACACATCAGTCCAGCCGCTCCGTGGCACATGGGATCTTCCCAGGCCAGGGATCGAACCGGTGCCCCTTGCACAGCAAGGCGGTGTTCCTTACCCACTGGACCACCAGGGGAAGCCCGACAGGCAAGTTTTTGATACATTTTTCTATGTGGTTGCTTTATTTTCAGGCCACCCCTTATATTGGGAACTATGCCCTTTAGGCTCCAGTTTATTGGAAGTTCTCTCTAAACTGTCCACCTTGGTCATGTTCTGGCCTTTGTCTCCTGTGCTCTGTGTCTAGGCAAGCAAGTAAAACCTGTTCTTGATTTCATGTCATTTTTAATCACTATAGATCCCTCACCTTTGTGTTAGTTCACAAACACACTCCTTTTTTTTTTTTTTAACAACTTTATTGACATGTAGTTAACGTATAATGTTGTAAGATTGATAACATGATGATTTAACGAACTTACATATTGTGAAATCATACTCAGTACAAGTAATCAATACCTCCTTCACCTCACATAATTACCATTTCCTTTTGGTGGGACTAACATTCAAGATCTACTCTATCACCAGCTTCAAGTATGAAACACAGTATTGCTAACTACAATAATCATGCTATACGTCTGACCTGTAGAATGCACCCATTCCATAACCAGAAATTCTGTCCTTTGACCATTGTCTCCCCATTTTTCCCAGCCCCGAGCCCCTGGCAATCACCATTCAATACTGCTTCTGTGAGTTTGGCCTTTTTTATAGTCTACATGTGGTATTTGTGTTTCTTTGACTTATTTTACCTAGGATGATGCCCTCAAGGTCCACCAATGTTGTCAGAAATGGCGAGATTTCCTTTCTTATGGTTGATTAATATGCCACTGGGCATACGTATACCACATTTTCATTATCTAGTCATCCATTTTTTGGATACTAAGATTGTTCTCACATTTTAGCTGCTGTAAGTAATGTGCCAAGGAAGAATGAGATGCAGTTATTTTTTTCAGTCAGCATTTCTATTTCCTTCAGATAAATACCCAGAAGTGTAATTGCTGAATCATATAGTAGCACAAACACACTTTACAAGACTTGTTTTTATCATATCCTAAAATCTTCACTTTTCTTACAGCTGGAAATGTACTTTTTTTTTTTTTTTTTTTCTTTTTATCATTCACCCTGCTACTTGCCCAGTTCAGGCCATAGCCATGTGATGCCCAAATCATTCTAAGAACATCCAGAAGGTTGTAGTTAGCACACTATCTCTAGTTGAATATTCCCGAAGCATTGACTATTCTTTAGGAGCTTGTGAGGAATCACTGAGAGCTTTGAGAAAATCATGACCAGGATGACAGCCTCATATTAAGGGCCTACTATAGGCAAGGGACCTCACTGAGCATTTTATATATATTCTTATGTATTATTATATTAGCATTATTATTTACTTCTTAACAATTCAATCAAGATAGGAATCTTTATTACGAATGTAAAAAACTGAGTTTCCTAAAAGTTAAGTGACTTGCCCAATGTCACACAGCTAATAAGTAGGAAGCAGGATTAAAACCCATAACTACTTGCTAATAAGCCCAGACTGTTTCCTCAATACTGGTGATCCTATGGAACTCAGGGGTTCAAGAATCCTGAGTAGAGAATGCCCATATGATTCAGGAATCCCATTCCCGGGCATAGATCTGGACGAAACCATACTTCAAAAAAAAAAAAACAACCCATGTACCTCAGTGTTTGTTGCAGCAGTATTTACCATAGCCATGCTCACTACCATCCCTCACTTCCCATCTCCCACCAAGAGATCCATCAACTATATTCTAGATCCAGCTCAAATGCCACGGCATCTTTGCTATTTTCCTTGATAAACACCAGACATAACCCCTTTTATCTCCAGCCTCCTAAAGCACTTGATCTGTTCAGCGCACATGCCAACTACCCCTCAAGATTGACTCCGCTCTCTTCTAGGATAGGTCCATGTCCTGCTCAGAGCTGAGTTCTGCATGACAGATTGTCAGGAAATGCTAAATGAAGACATGCTCATTCCTTTCAGAGTCCAGTGCCCTAATGTTTCCTTGAGAAACAAACACCTACACCAAGTTAATTGGGAACACAATAGAATCTGTTTCATATCCTCCCTAGTCTCTTGCTCCCTCTTCATTTCACCAGTCTACTGACAGAATTAAAAGTTGCTCCAAAATTCAAGACAAGATGAAGGAGTGGGTCGGAGTTTATTTGGGTTTCTTCATTCACTTTGGGCACATGGCCTGATTTGTAATATGCCTGCTGGGATCACCAAGGGAGCGATGTTTTTGGTTTTAGCTGTTAAGTCGGAAACCCATACCAATTTTAAAAACTTCCAGAAGGTTGTAGTTAGCACACTATCTCTAGTTGAATATTCCCGAAGCATTGACTATTCTTTAGGAGCTTGTGAGGAATCACTGAGAGCTTTGAGAAAATCATGACCAGGATGACAGCCTCATATTAAGGGCCTACTATAGGCAAGGGACCTCACTGAGCATTTTATATATATTCTTATGTATTATTATATTAGCATTATTATTTACTTCTTAACAATTCAATCAAGATAGGAATCTTTATTACGAATGTAAAAAACTGAGTTTCCTAAAAGTTAAGTGACTTGCCCAATGTCACACAGCTAATAAGTAGGAAGCAGGATTAAAACCCATAACTACTTGCTAATAAGCCCAGACTGTTTCCTCAATACTGGTGATCCTATGGAACTCAGGGGTTCAAGAATCCTGAGTAGAGAATGCCCATATGATTCAGGAATCCCATTCCCGGGCATATATCTGGAGAAAACCATACTTCAAAAAAAAAAAAACAACCCATGTACCTCAGTGTTTGTTGCAGCAGTATTTACCATAGCCATGCTCACTACCATCCCTCACTTCCCATCTCCCACCAAGAGATCCATCAACTATATTCTAGATCCAGCTCAAATGCCACGGCATCTTTGCTATTTTCCTTGATAAACACCAGACATAACCCCTTTTATCTCCAGCCTCCTAAAGCACTTGATCTGTTCAGCGCACATGCCAACTACCCCTCAAGATTGACTCCGCTCTCTTCTAGGATAGGTCCATGTCCTGCTCAGAGCTGAGTTCTGCATGACAGATTGTCAGGAAATGCTAAATGAAGACATGCTCATTCCTTTCAGAGTCCAGTGCCCTAATGTTTCCTTGAGAAACAAACACCTACACCAAGTTAATTGGGAACACAATAGAATCTGTTTCATATCCTCCCTAGTCTCTTGCTCCCTCTTCATTTCACCAGTCTACTGACAGAATTAAAAGTTGCTCCAAAATTCAAGACAAGATGAAGGAGTGGGTCGGAGTTTATTTGGGTTTCTTCATTCACTTTGGGCACATGGCCTGATTTGTAATATGCCTGCTGGGATCACCAAGGGAGCGATGTTTTTTGTTTTAGCTGTTAAGTGTCAGAGAGAATCCCCAGGTAAAATCAGAAAGAGAAAGACAAATACCAAAGGATGTCACTTACATGTGGAATCTAGAATATGACAAAAATGAACCTATCTATGAAACAGAAAAAGACTCACAGAGAACAGATTTGTGGTTGCCAAGGGGGAGGAGGACAGGGGAGGGAAGGATTGGGAGTCTGGGATTAGCAGATGCAAACTCTTATAAATAGGATTTAAAAACAAAGAGGTCCTACTGTATAGCACAGGGAACTATATTCAATATCCTACAGTAGGGCTTCCCTGGCGGTCCAGTGGGTAAAGAGTCTGCCTTGCAGCGCAAGGGTCACCATTCGATCCCTGGCCCGGGAAGACCCCATGTGCCATGGAGCGGCTGGGCCTGTGTGTCCAATTACAAGCCAGCGCTCTGGAGTACCCGCGCCCAGAGCTGGTGCTCTGCGATGAGAGAGGCCACTGAAATGCTAGGCCCACACAGCCTGGAGAATAAAGATGGGTGAAAATAAATAAATAAAATATCAATAAAGAGGCCAAAATTTAAAAAAAATCCTACAGTAAGTAAACCATAATAGAAAACTATGAAAAAGAAAATATATATCTATATGTGAATCACTTTGCTGTACGCCAGAAACAACATTGTAAATCAATTACACTTCAATACAGTGAATTCAAAAGAGAATACTCAGGCAAAGTCTGCATTCTGCTGTGCCTAATGAATCATAAGGCATCTAAGTATTCTGTATCTTATAACATGGCAACATAAGCAACAATCACTGGGCAAGGTATGTTCATTGATTGTCACATATTCTTAGGTGTCTATGAGGTCTGTGCCATTGTTATCCACACTTTACAAATCAGAAAAATCGAGTTATTTAAAAAATAATAAAATAAAGTTAATAAAAAAGACAAAAGAAAAATCAGCTTAGGCAACTTTTCCAAAGGGCATTCTTTTTTTAAAAATTAATTTATTTTTATTTTACTTTTACAGAGTTTTATTGCTTACTGCTATACATAGACCCGAATCAGTCATAGGTATACCCTTAGGGCATTCTTCGAGAAACTGGCAGAGCCAGGATTAGAACTCATGTCTACCTGGTTTTACAGCTCTGGTCGTAACACCCTAGTACCTAATGCCTTCCTTGGTTAAATGTTCCAGACTGATGTCAAAGAGGAAAAAGGAGCTTAAATTCACTAAGTAAAGAGGGAAAGAACCAGCAGCCACATTTTTTTCTTTAGTCATGGGAGAGGCAGACAGGCACTCAGCTAGGTATTGTTCATAGATGAATTCACTTCATGATGCTCAACGTTGGATCTCTGTGTTTTCAGTGAGAAGATGGAAACTCACGAAAGCACCACAGCCAAATAACATTAGGATGAGAATTAAAGTTCAGGTCCGTGTGATGTCACATTCTGGGAATTGTTCTTTTAACCAACTTCTCTTACTCATCAACATTCTTTTTGTCCAATAGGATTGATGCCCAAACATGGAAGACTGTTCCCACAACCACCTGTTCCTACAAGTAGTCAACTGTGTTTTTCCCTCTGACATATTTATGCCAGTTGTTCTGCATGTTATAATTATGCAACTTAATTAGATATTATTTAAACTGTGAATAATATATAGAGAAAGTATTTTTATGAAAATGAAATTAAATGCTTTGGAAAAACTTGATATTCCTAAAAATGTTGCTGGTGAGTCAGATATAGATGAGATGACTGGAAGAGATAAATATAAAAATCAGAAAAATGTGGAAAATGTTATAGTCAGATTACTTCCCAGATTACTTCAGTTTCTAGGTTTACTTTAAAGATACTAAACCTGAGACCTGCAGAAAACCAGAGTTTCATCAGAGGATAACAAGAACTCTAGTCAGTGGATGGCTCTATTGATAAATGGAGATTAGAAGGAGGGAGCAGAAGTAGAATAGAAAAGAAAGTGTTATAAGAAGTGTGTTTTTGAAGGTCTGCTGACTGACTTTTAATTTCACGCTAGAGAAGATTACATTCTCAATGCTAAATTTGTAAATTTTACCTTTCATATTTGCCTCTCATTCTTTTTCTCTACCTGCCCCCAAATTCTGAAAGCAAACTTTCACAGGCAGAAATGAAAGCTATGAAGCTTTTCTTGGTAGCATGAGCAACAATTTTTGACAAATTAATTCAGATTTATAAATTATTTGCAATCAGGAAGGAGAATGTATGGGAGACCTGCTCATCAAGATTGCCCAATCCTCTTTGGCACTGCTCCTCAAGTAGTGCGTTCAATGTCAATCACACTTTTGAAATATACACGGAGCTGCTTTGGAAAGAACCAGCAGCCACATTTTTTTCTTTAGTCATGGGAGAGGCAGACAGGCACTCAGCTAGGTATTGTTCATAGATGAATTCACTTCATGATGCTCAACGTTGGATCTCTGTGTTTTCAGTGAGAAGATGGAAACTCACGAAAGCACCACAGCCAAATAACATTAGGATGAGAATTAAAGTTCAGGTCCGTGTGATGTCACATTCTGGGAATTGTTCTTTTAACCAACTTCTCTTACTCATCAACATTTTTTTTGTCCAATAGGATTGATGCCCAAACATGGAAGACTGTTCCCACAACCACCTGTTCCTACAAGTAGTCAACTGTGTTTTTCCCTCTGACATATTTATGCCAGTTGTTCTGCATGTTATAATTATGCAACTTAATTAGATATTATTTAAACTGTGAATAATATATAGAGAAAGTATTTTTATGAAAATGAAATTAAATGCTTTGGAAAAACTTGATATTCCTAAAAATGTTGCTGGTGAGTCAGATATAGATGAGATGACTGGAAGAGATAAATATAAAAATCAGAAAAATGTGGAAAATGTTATAGTCAGATTACTTCCCAGATTACTTCAGTTTCTAGGTTTACTTTAAAGATACTAAACCTGAGACCTGCAGAAAACCAGAGTTTCATCAGAGGATAACAAGAACTCTAGTCAGTGGATGGCTCTATTGATAAATGGAGATTAGAAGGAGGGAGCAGAAGTAGAATAGAAAAGAAAGTGTTATAAGAAGTGTGTTTTTGAAGGTCTGCTGACTGACTTTTAATTTCACGCTAGAGAAGATTACATTCTCAATGCTAAATTTGTAAATTTTACCTTTCATATTTGCCTCTCATTCTTTTTCTCTACCTGCCCCCAAATTCTGAAAGCAAACTTTCACAGGCAGAAATGAAAGCTATGAAGCTTTTCTTGGTAGCATGAGCAACAATTTTTGACAAATTAATTCAGATTTATAAATTATTTGCAATCAGGAAGGAGAATGTATGGGAGACCTGCTCATCAAGATTGCCCAATCCTCTTTGGCACTGCTCCTCAAGTAGTGCGTTCAATGTCAATCACAGTTTTGAAATATACATGGAGCTGCTTTGTAGAACTTCTCAAAATCCAAACCTTATCTGGAGTAAAACAATTTTCAATGAAAACAAGTCAAGTGACTTGAGTCACACTCTTCGAAGCTTAAAACTGGGAGATCAGGCATGGCGCCACAGTGCTTTGGAACACATGAGATGGGAGCCAATGACAAAGGATAGGGTTTTTTCTCTCCCGAGACTAGAGCGGAATCACTACTTACACCCTGGACCATTACCACTCAGACAGCACCCATTCAAAATTACCAGCAACTTTTAGAGTATGGTATTATGTGCTGCTATGTTACAGATATTGTACACAGTGATCTAATTTCTGACCAGTTTCAAAAGAATGAGACCAGTCGCACCACTTAAAACAACTGTGACATTCACATAATCGTCTGTGTCCTGTCAATAAAAAACTCAGACCTGTGGGAGACTGGTTTTCCCTTTTGTTCCCCTCTGAACAGGGCATTAGGTCTTTATCTCATCGAAGAGACCCCTTTTAGGTATGTGTTTATAGATGGGGGTGTAGAGATCTTAAATAAAGGAAAATTCTGTGTGTGTGTTTTGCATAACTAGTGCTTGAAAAATCTTAAAACCTTTCATTTGAGGAAGACCTGTGGTTATTAAGACTGCATTCTCTTTAATTGGTACCTACTTATTGGAAATAAACCAGCATTTTCCATCCATAAAGAAGGAATACAAGGCCTGGGGGCTTGCCCAGTAAGGAAAATTCTCCTAAAGGCTAACTATGCTTGTAATCACCACCATCAAACCACCCCAAATACAAGTGGCTGCCTCCACAGATTCCTTCTGATCACAACGCTGTCTTTGTTTGTAGGGATTTTGCTTGGAAGTAACCTCAGTTCATCCCTGAAAATGAGGTCACTGTCCCCTAACACATGTTAGGCATGGTTAGCATCTTTTCCCTGGGACTTCTGCCAGGGAGGCCCCTGCTGTTGCACATTTCAAACCTGCCAGGGCTTCTGCACACTATATAGCCCCTCTGAAACTGAAAGGCAGAACAACATCCCTATCCTTA
The DNA here is from genome assembly GCA_022376925.1 of Tragulus kanchil. Taxonomy (NCBI): domain Eukaryota; kingdom Metazoa; phylum Chordata; class Mammalia; order Artiodactyla; family Tragulidae; genus Tragulus; species Tragulus kanchil. The sequence continues at coordinate 90,128,365 of JAIOJX010000005.1, read as the reverse complement.
TCTTTACAGAGAGGGGAAGGGGAATCAGTTAAAAAGAGAAATACGGTGCTGGCAGGCTTTTATTTTTATAAAGGCAGTTTTTGTTGTTGTTTTGAGATTTGCATTGCCATGCCAATAAAACCACTCTCATCAAGTCTGTCTATTATGATCTGGCTTATATCACCAAGAATATCCAGAATCCAGGCACTTTTGTCTGGTGAGACATATTTTATCATCCTTTATTCAGAGTCCTAAAAATTCTCCTGGAAACTGATTAGAAATAAAAATAAATACAGAGAAGAAAGATGTTTCTCATAAAAAAAAAAAAGAGAACATTAGTTATCGCTGGTAGGCGAGTGGGCATTTCTAGTCTTTCTCAGAGTAGAGTTGATTCTGTTCAGCTGCAGAAGAGGATTTGTTTGAGTCTGTCTGAAATGTTCTGGAATACAATGTAAGATTTAAAGGGCCAGTTTCATCTGCTTCCCAAGGGATATAAAAACACATGTATCAGAGGAGGAGAGTTTGGAATGTCTTAATAATATGAGGTCATGATAGTATTTTTTTTGCCCTCAATTGTACTAGCCTGGGGCAGAATTTCAAATCATTTTGACTTAAAGCTTCCATTAAAAATTTGTTCCTCCCACAATAGAAGCTGCAAGTTCTCTTAGTATGCTGTAGACACAGATTAAATCCTAACTCTACTGTGTGCTAGGTAGAAGTCATAAATAATGTTAGGAATTGGTAGAGCAGAATGATTTGACTAAATGACAAGGGGAATCCCTAAGTCCCTAATATCTCCCTGACACTATATGATGTGAAAGCACACTTACAGCTCATGGTAAATAAATAGCTTTTTTCCTCCATGAGCAACAATGGAAATGTGTTAATGAAATGTTTGCTGTAACCAAAGTACCTCACACAAGATGTAGAACAAGGTGTAGCTCTTTATCAAAAATATTTTTGAAGATTTAAACCCAAACAAAACCAACCCCTCATTCCATTCAAGGACATTTCCAAAAGGGCGAGTTAGTCTTGACTCACATCAGAGTAAAGATATACAATAGGGATACATTATTTTAAGATCCATAAAATATTTATTTTCGGTTATTCTGAAACGATAAGGATCCAAATAAATAAATAAGCTAGGAAAATAGCCACAGATGAAGAAATCATTTCTGCTAGGTCTGTTTTTCAGGTATATTCATTACCAGGCTTGTTGATATCTTTGCTGTGTTTGGACATGTTTCTGGTTATCTCTTGGGACAAAGAAGCACTAGAGAAATGGTAACACGTTGTTTGGGGAAAAAAAAAAAAACACACACAAAAACCAAGTCTATTCACAGCTCTCTAGGTGCTCAGCAATTCAGAATATGGAAAAGCCCTAGAGAATTTTTCTTTTTCCTATCTTCCTCCACAAAGACGGAGTATTACAGTAAGGAAGATTTAGTCTTTTGGGAATTTTAATCATCTTTATTTCAATAAGTTATTTTTCCCATTGAGATACAATAAGAATGCGATTGTATGAAATAGCAGTTCCTGTTGGTTTGCAACATGTCCATTTTGTAGATGGCAGGCTCTCCAAAATGTATGACTGAATGCCTTTTTTCATTTGTTCGGTGGAATGCGAGTGCTGAACCAAACAAATTTAGAGCCCTTTGGGGTCCTAAAATTTCTCATTGTCAGTCATCCCTGTCTCTTTCCTTACTATGCTTCATCTAGTCCATCTGTCTCAATTATTTCCCGCGTGGACTTTTCTTTTCAGAAATCTGGTTTGCTCTCCCATGAGTGAACCTGCCTATAAAATACCTGATGCACAATTCATACTTCCTTGTTCACTTTAGGACGTGGCTGTCTTAAAGGAGCAGGCTCCCTACCTCTTGGGAAAGATCAGTTGACAGGTACACTTCATGTTGCCCTCCTCTGCAATTGTGTCACAGCCCGAGTATCACTTACGTATGTGCCCCTGACTGACCTGAACAATATTTACTAAATCTCAAGACACTTCGCCTCAACAAGTAAACTGTTAAGCACAGATTTAATATACAGGTGATTAAATCTTAGTCTTAATAAACAACTTTGCATTAACAAAAGAAGATACCTTTCTGTTGCTGCTATTTTTGCACACATTTTTCTGAGATAGGAAGGTAGAGACTCACATCAGAGTAAAGATATACAATAGGGATACATTATTTTAAGATCCATAAAATATTTATTTTCGGTTATTCTGAAACGATAAGGATCCAAATAAATAAATAAGCTAGGAAAATAGCCACAGATGAAGAAATCATTTCTGCTAGGTCTGTTTTTCAGGTATATTCATTACCAGGCTTGTTGATATCTTTGCTGTGTTTGGACATGTTTCTGGTTATCTCTTGGGACAAAGAAGCACTAGAGAAATGGTAACACGTTGTTTGGGGAAAAAAAAAAAAACACACACAAAAACCAAGTCTATTCACAGCTCTCTAGGTGCTCAGCAATTCAGAATATGGAAAAGCCCTAGAGAATTTTTCTTTTTCCTATCTTCCTCCACAAAGACGGAGTATTACAGTAAGGAAGATTTAGTCTTTTGGGAATTTTAATCATCTTTATTTCAATAAGTTATTTTTCCCATTGAGATACAATAAGAATGCGATTGTATGAAATAGCAGTTCCTGTTGGTTTGCAACATGTCCATTTTGTAGATGGCAGGCTCTCCAAAATGTATGACTGAATGCCTTTTTTCATTTGTTCGGTGGAATGCGAGTGCTGAACCAAACAAATTTAGAGCCCTTTGGGGTCCTAAAATTTCTCATTGTCAGTCATCCCTGTCTCTTTCCTTACTATGCTTCATCTAGTCCATCTGTCTCAATTATTTCCCGCGTGGACTTTTCTTTTCAGAAATCTGGTTTGCTCTCCCATGAGTGAACCTGCCTATAAAATACCTGATGCACAATTCATACTTCCTTGTTCACTTTAGGACGTGGCTGTCTTAAAGGAGCAGGCTCCCTACCTCTTGGGAAAGATCAGTTGACAGGTACACTTCATGTTGCCCTCCTCTGCAATTGTGTCACAGCCCGAGTATCACTTACGTATGTGCCCCTGACTGACCTGAACAATATTTACTAAATCTCAAGACACTTCGCCCTCAACAAGTAAACTGTTAAGCACAGATTTAATATACAGGTGATTAAATCTTAGTCTTAATAAACAACTTTGCATTAACAAAAAGAAGATACCTTTCTGTTGCTGCTATTTTTGCACACATTTTTTCTGAGATAGGAAGGTAGAGATCATCTCTTCTGTATAAAGAGGAAACTGAAGTAAAGATGGACATGATTTGCTTAACTAGTTAGAAAACCACTGAAAAGGAAAAATCTGAAATTCCTGGTTTAGTGTTCTGCCCACCATTCCATGGTCCAAGAATATGAAGGAATTTGTCTACAATTTTATAGGATGCACTAATAAAAAGATCTGGTGGAAGACTTTCTTCTCAGACCCCTAAGACAAATGGGATCACCAAGGTCGATGGCTCAGGCTCCTTGTCCCCACACTCCCCACCCATGTTGTAACTCTCCTTGTCCAGTCATCCCACAGGACGCTGCCAGCACAATAATGCATTGCAACAGTGTGACCCCACGCTTCCCAAAGGAAGAGGACTAAAAACAACAGATGACTTTGTCTCTTTAGACATCAAATGAAGCCGCTGAGGCCCAATGGTCAAGTATTATGCAGTCAACATTTCCGAGTCTGTGGGCAACTTTGTTTACAAAACAAAAACCAGGTTGCTGCATGCTTCCCCTGAACAACAAAGGATGACAACAAATTGGAGAGTTCCTTAGAAATCCACCTTGTAATACTAAGGTATTGCTGCTTATCACTTAAGAAATACAGAGCAGTTACTTCGGGCACCACATGTGGTGGACGATATAAAATACGTCAAATGTTTCGGATTTTTCCCAACATAATTTGGTATGTTATGAATCAGAACAAGACTTCAGGGCTTCATGCTTAAGCATACTTATTATGTAGGAGGTATTGGCATGAGTCCTAAAATATTTAATCCAGGGAACTATTCACATTTTAAATATAGCAACTGAAAACAGTGATAAGCTAAAATTGGTCTAGGCTTCAGGAGAAAACAGAAAGTATTTACTGTGGAAATGAACATTTTCCCAATGTTTCTCTTTTTTTGAGATCAGGAAATAAACAGCTTGTTTTTTCGTGAGGACAGATTTAATGTTGCAAACATAACTATTTTCCTCTAGTGTATAAATGTACTATATATGGTGTGGATCAACCAGGAAATCACAGCATGCTGGACTTCACTTCCCTGTCAGATAATTAGAGGCCGGGGTTCAGAGCCCAGAGGAATTGAAGGGTGAAGTCCACTACACCAAGGGGAGAGGAGGCATTAGCTAGGAAGGGTTCTTGAATTTACCATCCTAGAATGTTGTGCACCAGCTGGTGCAGCTGGAGCCTTGCTGGTATATGAAACTATCTGCCCTTTTTTTGGGATCTTTGGAAGGAGGATGTTTCTTACTGATTTTTTTCAAAATCAATACAACAAAATCCAATTGCTCTTTTCCATTTTAACTTTTCATTTCTACTTGAGTCTATGATCAACAAAGGAGTCTAAGGAGCACCTAGTGAAAATACAGCTAAATAAGTTTTTATGTTAATGAATAAAATATATTTACAAATAAGGTTAAGTCACTAGTGAAGTCAAATAAAGCCAATTTGGGATTCTTAAATATTCTTCAAGTGACATTAACATCTTTCTGAGACAAGAATTGTACTGGGTTGATGAAAAACTCTGTTCAGGTTTTTCTGTAAGATGTTATAAAAACCTGGAGAAATTTTTTTGGCCAACCCAATAATTAAAAGTTATAAATCTTCACACTGAGTGCAAAAAAAGAGAACAGAGGTTGTTCATTTGTAAACAATCTGCCTGCCAATGCAAGAGATGTGGGTTCAATTCCCTGCTCTGGGAAGCTCCCACATGCCGTGGGGAAACTAAGTCCCTGTGCCACAACCATTGAGTCTGTGCTCTAGAGCCCGGGAGCTGAAACTACTGAGCCCATGTGCCCTAGAGCCCATGCGCTGCAACAAGAAAAGTCACTGCAATGGGAAGCCTGCATACTGTAACTAGAGTGTAGTCCCAGCTCACCACAACTGGAGAAGTTTGCCTACATAGCAACAAAGAGCAAAATAAATAAATAAATAAAATTGTTTTAAAAGAAGGGGAGGGCAGAGAGAGAAAGCAAGCAGAGCCTCACTGTGCCGAATATGTTTTTAATAGTACAATGTAAACTCATGGCAAGGATAAAGAAGGAGGTTTTTTTCACTACATAAAGTGAAACATTTAAGAATAAACTTTATTCCAAGGTTAAGTACCCAATGGAACATGTAACCATAAGTAGTCACAACATGGTAGGACACTGAGATGTCCTGTTTCACCATAATCTGTCAGCTAAAACATATGATGTAGATCCTGCGAAGGATGCCTCATGTTTAAGGAGCTACCCTTCATGCAGAAGTTAAAGATGATAAATCCGTGTTAGTATGTCATACATGGTTTTTAAGTGTTTGGAGAGAGATCTAACCTAATTTACCCCATCCTATCAGCAAAAGCTTCCCAACTGTGATGTTAGAGAAGACTCTTGAAAGTCCCTTGGACAACAAGGAGATCAAACCAGTCAATCCTAAAGGAAATCAACCCTGAATATTCATTTGAAGGACTGATGTTTAAGTGGAAGCTCCAATACTTCGGCCACCTGATTCAAAGAGCCCAACTCACTGGAAAAGACTGTGATGCTGGGAAAAATAGAAGGCAAGAAGAGAAAGGGGCAACAGAGGATGAGATGGCTGGATGGTATCACTGACTCAATGGACATGAGCTTGAACAATTTCTAGGAGATGACAAAGAACAGAGAAGTCTGCCATGATGCAGTCCAAAGAGTTGAATATGACTGAGCAATTGAACAATAATCAATAGTTCAGTATGTTTTGACGATTGCAGAATTCAGATTCTGAAGCCAAAATGTGTCAGTTCAGCATCTGACTTTACAATTTACAAACTGTGCAACACTGGACAAGATGCTAAAACACATTGTAGCTCAGTTTCCTCATCTATAAAATGAGAACAGCAATAAAACTGAACTTACAGGGCTGTCGATAAGCTTAAGGGAGATAATACACAATACGTGCAAAGCAGTTAGAAATGGCTGGGAGCACAGATGGCCCTCAATTAATGTTATTCATTATCACCATTTCAAAGTTTTTTTAAAGTTAAGTTTTCTGCTTGCTTTGTTATAGTTATGACTATAGGAGTCCAATGAACATAAGTGTTCACACAGGAACTGAATTCATAAACTGACCTGATTTGACCAATGCTTTCAGCCACAAGCTATGCACACAGACCAGGGCAGAGAACATTCACAGCACCATTCAGTCTACAGTAGTGCTTCTCAAACTCGTCTGTCTCACAGTTCCTTTCTACTCTTAACCGTTATTGAGAGTTATAACCCTCTGAAATCAAAGAGCTTTTGACTCAGAGGGTTGTAACTTTTGTGGGGGGTGGGAGGGGCACTACTACTGGTCTTTCATTTTTTGTCTATTTTCATCCATCTTTGTTCTTTGGCCGGTGTGGGCCTCCCATCGCAGAGGCCTCTGTGGCTGCAGAGCACTGGCTCCAGGCACACGCGCTCCAGAGCTCCGGCTCGGTAGTTGGACACATAGGTCCAGCCGCTTCGCGGCATGTGGGATCTTCCCAGGCCAGGGATCGAACCGGCGCCCCTTGCACTGCAAGGCAGTGTCCTTACCCACTGGACCACCAGGGAAGCCCAGCTGTAACTTTTATTATTGACCATGTTGTGAGATAAAACTAAGAATTAAACACATACTTTCTAATTTAAAATGACAATAACACACTTATTATATGGTGACATAAAATATACACCTCATGAAAAAAGAATACATTTTCCAAAAAAGAAAAAACCAACAAAAACTCAGAAAGGTGAGAAGTCTGGTACTATTCACAGTTTTGCAGTTGTCTTTAACGTCTGACAGTAGAAGGCTGATTCTTATATCTACTCCGCCATTCATTCTTCGGCCATATGTTGTTTTGGAAAGCTGACCTCAAATAGATAATGTAATCAGAGAAGGAGGGATGTCACAGATGCTCTTCTGGAAGCTTGCAGGGACACCCAGGGAGTCCTGGACCACATTTTGAGAATGGCTGGTCTATGGCTAAGTTGTCAAAGATTAACTTCATGGTACAGAGGACTACTGTCTCCTCACGGGAGAATATAGCCAAGAGTCATGACTGAGCAAGAGAGCCAAGTCTAAGTGAATGCTTAATGCTGCTCTTTTCGCAAAGCACAGACCAGGATCACTCTAACTGCTGCCCATTTACTGCCTTTTTGCCACCTTACTTCAGCTTTCTTCCTTGAGGATCTTTCCAAGGGACCGTTGTCTACATTTCCATATTCTTTGACACTAGTACATGTCCTTGTGGATTACAGAATCCTCAGAATGCCAACTTCAGGTTCTCAGAAATGACACAAGAGAAACAACCCTATTGCAAGTGGTCCCACCATATCAGAACAACAGCATGAAAATTCTTTATAGAAGCTTGTCCTTGTGTAAGGCAGCTCTAGATGCCAATCCTAGGAAACTTCTGGACTGGAAATAACCGTCTCATTTTGGTCACTAAGAAAATTAGCTAGCACATTTTCTCGATTAAAATATTGAAAAACAATTGCCTCCTATTATAAGAATAAATGGTGGTTAGAAGGTCAAAGATTATTTTAAGTCTAATTTATGAAAATTTTTGGCTCCTTTTCAGCTTGATACTAACAACATGTTTACTTTCAATTTAATTCAACATTCTTCAGATGAGAAGCTACACTCTTCAGAGATAAAGAATTCTTTAGGGCTTCCCTGGTGGTCCAGTGGGTAAGGACACTGCCTTGCAGGGCAAGGGGTGCCGGTTCGATCCCTGGCCTGGGAGGATCCCATGTGCCATGGAGCGGCTGGACCGATGTATCCAAATACCAAGCCGGAGCCCTGGAGCGCATGCACCCAGAGCCGGTGCTCTGCGACAACAGAGGCCACTGTGATGGGAGGCCCACATGGGCCAAAGAACAAAGATGGATGAAAAATGGATAAATGAAAGACCAATAGAAGAGGCCTGCCTGCCCTGCTCCCGCCCTCACCACCCCTGCCCAAATAAATAAATAAATTTTAAAAATAAAAAAAGAATTGTTTAAAAAATTCTAACAAGTTATTTATTGAGTGCTTAATATTTGCCAAACTCTGCGTATCAAAAGGTAAGACGGTCTGTTTCAAAAGCTACAGTGCTATTCAACGTACAATTTATCTTACCAATACAAATGTTTTAAAAAGGTAATGGTAATCATTGGATTATAGAAGCATGCAAATCAATAATATATGAGAATTATGCTGTTAGAATATAATTGAGAATTCAAGACCAAAGAAAACTGAAGCACACTCAGATTTTACAAAACATTATTTAACATTATTGACTTTTTGTACTCTTTAAATTGACCTATCTTGCCACTTGGCTAAGAAAAGCTGCATTAACTTCCCAGGATTAGTCTCTGGAAATGAGTATCTATACTGAACTTCTATCTACATCTATACCTTCATTTCATACAATAAAAAGGGGCCAACTAAAATGAACAACTCAGATTCATTATAGTCTTTAATGCTTAAAAACAATTCGTTAGTAACTGTAGATACGTGCTTGAAATTTGTTATCTAATAATATATTTATCAACAGTAATTAAAAGTTATCTTTTAGTTTTTATCACTAATTTTTGCAATGTACTCTGGAGACTATAATGAAAAGAAAATATAACAGTACATATTTACATTAGGATAAAAGAGTTGGCAAATATATTCTGTTTTGTGACTGAAAAGACCTTAACATTATAAAGCGAATGACTATTCAAAAAGACATGACAGATTTTAAATTCACTTTTGTTTAAATAAATATTATTTAAACTTGGTTATTGCCCAGATTTAATACTGAGAAGAGGCAGTATCTGTGTAGTGTCACACGGAAGCAAACAAATTTAGCTGACATGTAAATATCATACTAACTATATAACTAAAGGTTTTCATTTCAATGCAAGAAACTACTGGATTGGCAAGAGTTCATTCAGGATTTTTCATAGATTCTTATATATAGTCTCAGCAGTAAATAGATAGGCTTTGTGATTCCTGTTTTAAGCTAGATTATATAAATTTTCCCACTTGTCCTCGCCTTCCTAAAGTAAAAATCATCAACAACAAACTTGCGGAATCTCCTAACAGATACATATGTATTTATTAATAGATTATTACACCAAGTATACAAAATCAAACACATTTGAGTTGGAAGCTAGAAAATAATAACAAGAATTTCTCTCTGGTTCTCTTACAAAGTATCTTTAAAGGATTTAAAAATAATTCACAGCTATTGAAAGCCTCTAAACTTTACATTAAAATTGTATTAAATTTGAACTTAGCTCAATATAATAGAGTCTAGACTTTTTTGGCATGAGCATTATTTAAGAGTTCAAGTTTAAATTTTTCATCATGCATTTATGGCAAAACTAGTTTTTCCATAAAGGCTTGATTATTGGCAACCCATGAGAATTTCTAAAATTGGCAAAGGCACACATGCATGTATATTTTTAAAAGGTTTGTGCTGCAAATATTTCCCAATAAGAAGTTGTAAAATCACAATATGACTAAGCAATCCTGTAGAAAAATCTCTAACCAATCCTATAGATACCACAAGCTAAACAGAAGGAGCAAGAGGTATTAATGATCATTTGGGAAAAAAGTAATTATCTACTATACCCTCTTTGCAAGGATTTTATCCATAGTTGAGCTTATGCAGATGAACTGTTCAGTCTTTAAGCCAGAGATGAGACCAGGAGATGAAGAATTCTTATCATTGTCCAACTAAGCCCAGTCCAACAAGAGTACATGCTACTCTATTGTGATGTGACTTTCGTGTGATCTGTATCGGGTCAGTACCCTTCCAGATTCACTGCTTAGGGCAGGATAATTTCAAATTCAGTCTGTCATTTTATTACACATTTTTTTCAACAGCATGCCCACCAAAACAGAAAATGCTGCACATATGGGCTGAGATCGAATGCTTTCACCATTCAGATGATATATTCTGACATGAGGCAGAAACAAGACAGTCTGCTTTTATTCACTTTTTTTCCTTTCAGATCTTTTCAAGTTAACTTATTAGTTCATAAAAGGCCAAAGTTCTTACCTGTTTTAAGATTTGTTATATTTACATGTGGCTAAAAACTTCCTAGCAATTAATATTTTTCAAAGTCAACTCTCACTAGGTCATCAGCACATGTCATTATAATTATATTTAAAGAATTCTACAACTAATCTAACAGAATGCATATTCAAAAGTCAGCCTTCAATATAGCTCATAATTTTTGACGGGTGATTATTTTTAGAGTAACGTAACATGATTTTTAGGTAGGACTCACCTGCTAGTGTGTTTATATTACTAGTAAATTACAATTGATGGCTAGAATTTATAAATAACATTCTATGTTGAATTTCAGTGTTCACTCTAAACACTTTCTCTGTGTGCCTTTCTCTTGAGGCACACAGATTGTTAGCAAAGTCTCAGATTAAAATCTCATAGATGTCTACTCTGGAATACAGCAACATTCCATAAAAAGGCCATAAATGAATATTCTTCTCTAAATGATTAACCTATCTTTAAGAATACTAACATTAAAACTGAGTCCATTTAAAACAAGGTTCCAAGTTGTGAGAGAGTTCTCTGAATTGCCTTATGCAGCACTAAGAAGTGACAGTTCTTTTCTCAAAACGATTAGCATGTCTGTCTACCACAGAATGAATCTAGGACAAATGTCCTTATTTTCATGATGTCTTCTTTTAGTTATTATGACCATTTCATAAAAAATCCTCATCTTAGGCTCAGGATTTAATATATTGTATTAATAGCAAATACTTCTCCTTTCTATTCATACTACATATATGTCCTTATAATTAGATGAAATCGGCACTAACTGAAAAGACAGAAACAAGAGATCACATGAAATTCTAAACTTTGCCGTAATCCGAACAGTATTTTATGAATCCCTGAGAATCATATACATCAAAATTTTATAAATAGTGTACCAAATATTAACCCTCTTTCCCTATAGTATCTCTTAAGGGGAAAAGGCTTACTGTGCTAGTTTTTTTAAAATTACATGAGATGACTTATTCATATCTATGTGCAATTCTTTTAAAACAAAAATTAAGTTACACTTTCAACCTCCAAATTACACCATCCATCCACTATGTACATGCGTTTCAAAAATAAAATTTAAGTTTATAATGTTTTTCTCTCAACTGTAAAAGTTCATACCCCCACTTTCAATTAATACAGCAGAAAAGGCTGAGCTTTAAAGCTCTCATACTTCTCTTGAGAAAAATACGACTATTCAAACTTTTGGGGGGTCCACTAGGCCCTTTCTGAACCCCAAACTGCCCACTGTCCTTTTGTCTCTCAATAAGCAACCTCCTAAGACCAACCTGAGCTGCGAACACTCAAAATTACACCCGAGGTGAAACAGACCTAGAATCCAGACCCCAGCAAAACAGAAAGAAAAAGGACAGCCCATTGTCCTCCACACGTGGAACCCAGGCAATCCGAGGTGGAGGAAGCAGGCTTCCTTCTTACCTGCCAATAAACATTCTGTAAAAGGCACAACTAATCAGGCCCAAACCAGCACTTCTGTAAGGAAAATGCATTTCATTCGGAAATGTAGATGCTTACTTGTTCTGGGAAGCTCTCTCCCTCTTCCACTGCCATTCTCTGTGGCCAAGTATGAAACCTGATAACTCAATTAGTTAACACTTTGGACAGAGCATTGCGTCTAAAAATACCGCCTTGGGAAGAGTAAAGATTTCCTTCGACTCCTAGTAAGGAGGTCCGAGTTGGTCAGAATGTTTCTAACTACTGAAATGCGGGGCAGGAGGCGGGGATGGACGAAGCCTTGCTCCTTGCAAACAATGTAGTACCTCCCAGCATTCCCCTCAGACTTACCATATCTGTGGCTTCCAGTCAAGCTGCGTGTATTTAGTCATGATACGGGGACACCGAAAATAGCAGGGCAATCAGCTGGGAGTGTACCCTGGCTGCTGGGAATCACTCCTGAAACCAGCTTTTGTCATTCTGCTTATCAGCACTTTCCTCTGAATGCAGGCTACTCTGACATTCCTTCTAAAGACAATACCACCATTTTCTCCTCCTCTGGGATTCAGTCAGGCCCGCCCTTTACTACTGAGCTTTTTAAACGTCTAATTTCTTTTGCTGCCATTGGCTTCACTACTGAAGATATGGAAACACACACACACACACAGACACAGTGAAAGCAGACTGTATTATCAAGGAGACCTGTCTTACAAACTTAATATCCTTCTGTTTAAGGACAAATAGAATCGATGACCCTTTAAAATATATAGCACTAGAAGAAGCTCATGAGTATAATCAGAAAAAAACACTTATCGAATGCTTCTGGATCAAAGTTTCTCTATTTTTTTTTTTTTTAATAATTGAATTCAGTTTTTCAGATTTGGGACACACAGTACTTCGGTAACTTTGAGCTCAAGAGGCAAAGTCCTAAAAAATCCATCATCCTAAGAACTTGCATTTATGTTTTATTTAGAACAGTTCTAATCAGTAGATCCCTTACACCTATTAGACATGAAGGAAAGCGTCCATGGTGAACTGAATTCAATGTTGAGAAGGCCAGTGTGTATGTCTATTCACTCTCTGCCTATTTATAGAGAGTCTACTGCCTATCAGCCCCTCCTCTAGGTGCTGGGGTGGTGTGGGTAGAGAAAGACAATAAGCAAAGCAGAAAAAACAAAAATCCCTGCATTAAAAAAAGCTTATATACCAGCAGGGATGTGGCAGGCAGATTTTAAACCATGAGCATAATAAAGAAGTTACCAAATACAATCAACAGAAAAAGTACTGTGGAAAAAGAGTAAAAGGGGAGATCATAAATATGTGTTTAGGGAGTGAGTGTGTAAGCCTAATATTAACAATAATGATAAAATAATAACATACACAGGGTAGGATTTTACATTAATAATTATTAGTACCATATGATTATACTGTATGATACTAATTAACCACATGAAACTGCCATTTTTGTAAGTCACTTCCATGTCCCTACCAGCAATTTCATATGGTTTAATCTAATAATAATATAATCATAGTGATTATTATCATTTAATAGTTATTAAGGACCCTGCAGGAAAGCACTATATATTTTTTTACCTTATCGCAACACTGTGAAGCACTCTCTCTTAACAATCAGAAGCAGGACATTGGAGTTAAGAGAAGTTAAGTAACTTGCCAAGGGGAGCAGCTAGGAAATGGCCAGCATATGCATCTGATTCTATAGGATGCTAACGGGAAGGCACCGGTTGCCAGTAGCAAGTACATGCTTTTTTGGCCTTCAATGTGTTTTAGATATATTTTCAGTTGAAAACACTTAAAAACTGAGAGATACATAAAAAGCTAGAGTTTCTGTTTTTGTTTTTTCTTTGTTGAAGTTTTATTGAATTTGTTACAATACTGCTTCTGTTTTATGTTCTGGTCTCTTGGCTGTGAGGCATATGGGATCTTAGCTCTCTGACCAGGGATCAAACCTGCACCCCCGGCACTGGAAGGCAAAATCTTAACCACTAGATTGCCAGAGAAGTCCCCAAATCTAGAGTTCTTGTTCAAAAAAATGAATAATGTGAGGATCTGGCATGTCTGGGCCCACCATTCCGTTGGGCCACAAGTCTGGTATTGAGCGATGGCTTCCTGTCTCTGCCCTTGGCACATGCTGTGGCCTGACCACAGTCTATTTCACTACTGGAATTTAGGGGCCTGCTGTCCAGGCATTTGCACTTAGGCCTTTGTTCTAAAGCTGGTGCCAAGAGACTGTCAATACAGAGTAAAGTAAGTCAGAAAGAGAAAAACAAATATCTATGTTCATGCATGTATGTGGAATCTAAACAATGATACAGATGATCTTATTTGCAAAGCAGAAATAGAGATAGAGAGGCAGAGAACAAACGTAGGGATATTTTGCTTCCTTCAAGAGCCAAAGGGAAGTTGGGTGGGAGGAATTGGGAGATTGGGATTGTATATACATACACTATTGACAGTGTGTATAAAATAGATAACTCATGAGAACCTACTACTCCCTGTGCTATATAATGCTACTCAATGGTCAGTGCTCTCCTCAGTGCTCTGTGGTGATCTAAATAAGAAGGAAGCCCAAAAAGGGTATACATATAGTTGATTCCCTTTGCTGTACAGCAGAAACTAACACAACATTGCACAGCAACTGTGTGGTTGTTTAGTCACTCAGTCGTGTCTGACTCTTATGACACCAAGGACTGTTGCCCAGGCTCCTCTGTCCATGGAATTTTCCAGGCAAGAATACTGGGGTGGGTTGCCATTCCCTTCTCGAGGGGATCTTCTGGACCCAGGGATTGAACCCTGGGCTTTTATTTGTCCTGCATTGCAAGGGGGTCCTTTACCAACTGAATCACGAGGGAAGCAAAGCAACTATACTCCAATAAAATTAATAAAAACCCAATAAAGCCCGTTCTTCTGAACAAGGGTTAGTCCAATTCTGACACCGATTGTTGAATTTTTTTTTTTATTTTGAATTTGTTACAATACTGCTTCTGTTTTATGTTCTGGTCTCTTGGCTGTGAGGCATATGGGATCTTAGCTCTCTGACCAGGGATCAAACCTGCACCCCCGGCACTGGAAGGCAAAATCTTAACCACTAGATTGCCAGAGAAGTCCCCAAATCTAGAGTTCTTGTTCAAAAATGAATAATGTGAGGATCTGGCATGTCTGGGCCCACCATTCCGTTGGGCCACAAGTCTGGTATTGAGCGATGGCTTCCTGTCTCTGCCCTTGGCACATGCTGTGGCCTGACCACAGTCTATTTCACTACTGGAATTTAGGGGCCTGCTGTCCAGGCATTTGCACTTAGGCCTTTGTTCTAAAGCTGGTGCCAAGAGACTGTCAATACAGAGTAAAGTAAGTCAGAAAGAGAAAAACAAATATCTATGTTCATGCATGTATGTGGAATCTAAACAATGATACAGATGATCTTATTTGCAAAGCAGAAATAGAGATAGAGAGGCAGAGAACAAACGTAGGGATATTTTGCTTCCTTCAAGAGCCAAAGGGAAGTTGGGTGGGAGGAATTGGGAGATTGGGATTGTATATACATACACTATTGACAGTGTGTATAAAATAGATAACTCATGAGAACCTACTACTCCCTGTGCTATATAATGCTACTCAATGGTCAGTGCTCTCCTCAGTGCTCTGTGGTGATCTAAATAAGAAGGAAGCCCAAAAAGGGTATACATATAGTTGATTCCCTTTGCTGTACAGCAGAAACTAACACAACATTGCACAGCAACTGTGTGGTTGTTTAGTCACTCAGTCGTGTCTGACTCTTATGACACCAAGGACTGTTGCCCAGGCTCCTCTGTCCATGGAATTTTCCAGGCAAGAATACTGGGGTGGGTTGCCATTCCCTTCTCGAGGGGATCTTCTGGACCCAGGGATTGAACCCTGGGCTTTTATTTGTCCTGCATTGCAAGGGGGTCCTTTACCAACTGAATCACGAGGGAAGCAAAGCAACTATACTCCAATAAAAATTAATAAAAAAACCCAATAAAGCCCGTTCTTCTGAACAAGGGTTAGCAATTCCCAAGGGACTGTGGCACCCCAGGAGGGCACATGACACTCAAGATTGGGGCGACCACTGGGAGGCTAGGCATGGCTCTGAAATGCCTGGGGACATCTGCTGGCTGCACACTTCCATCTTAACCCCTCTTCCCGCATTCGATCATTTACACAGTCACCCTGTGGAAGCTGAGCCCCTGATACCTGCTAGAAATGATGCTTTCACAGAGAAAACCAGATAAACCCTCACTTGCTGTGCTTATTTGTGGACTGACACGCTATGGAGCCAGCACCACCCTGGAACATAGCAGGTCTGATCTTCCTGCTGCATCCAGGAAGTGGCTGGGAGGTCAGGGTCTAGAAGGGGAAAGCTCCCATCAACTGATGCCCAGGTGGAATAGGGTGCAGTTGGCCGAGGAAATCCTCACCATCCCTGGGCTGGCTGTTGCAAGATGGATAACAAACTCTTCTACCAAATTCTGGGCTGCTTCCCCAAGCTAAACTCTTGCCTCTGGAGCGGCAAACCTTATTTCTACAACCAAGGCTGTGTTACTTGTCCTCTTGAAGACCACCCTTGATGTCTGTGCTAACACACCTGGTTTATCATAATGCCGGGAGCCTGGGAGTACAGGCCCGTGGATCTATTCATTGAATCCTGTAAGCCATCCCTTGGGGAAATCAGAGAACAAGACATCAGGCTGCAGGCAAGCATCAAAGTGCCTAGGCACCCCAACCTCTAAGTAATTCCCATCAGGGTTTAATCACACTTACCAGCAAGGCATTCTTCCTCACATCTAATTGAGATCCCTCCCGCCAATTTCTTAATCTCCTGTCTTCAGTGAGAAGACAGAACAGTTCATTATCGTCTTGCAAATACTCAAAACTATTATTGATTTCTCCCCACCTCTCTGATCATCTCATCCCTAGGATAAATAATTCCAACTGATTCAACCTTTCTGTGGAGTGCTTCAGGGAAAACACTCTATAATTACCCTAAATAAGAGGAATAATAATTCCCATAATTGTCTCCTTCAACCCACCCCCCGGCCAGGACATTTTGTTTCCCCCACAATCATTGCTCATCTCACGGATACAGCAGCTGCAAAAAGAGAAGCACAGACAGAAGCTAACTTCCCCGAATGGTGAGCAAGGGTTGACGTGGGAGGCTGATGGATCTATTGAAAAAATGAAATGCTCCAAAAGGGGATAGGATGGCCACACTTTCTATCTCATATTTGGAATATTACATGCTACCTCTAGGAGACCCACTGGTGAAAAATGTTTCTCTAGCAACAGAGTAGAGTCCATTATGTCACTGTTCCCTCTTTCTTATTTGTGGACTGACACGCTATGGAGCCAGCACCACCCTGGAACATAGCAGGTCTGATCTTCCTGCTGCATCCAGGAAGTGGCTGGGAGGTCAGGGTCTAGAAGGGGAAAGCTCCCATCAACTGATGCCCAGGTGGAATAGGGTGCAGTTGGCCGAGGAAATCCTCACCATCCCTGGGCTGGCTGTTGCAAGATGGATAACAAACTCTTCTACCAAATTCTGGGCTGCTTCCCCAAGCTAAACTCTTGCCTCTGGAGCGGCAAACCTTATTTCTACAACCAAGGCTGTGTTACTTGTCCTCTTGAAGACCACCCTTGATGTCTGTGCTAACACACCTGGTTTATCATAATGCCGGGAGCCTGGGAGTACAGGCCCGTGGATCTATTCATTGAATCCTGTAAGCCATCCCTTGGGGAAATCAGAGAACAAGACATCAGGCTGCAGGCAAGCATCAAAGTGCCTAGGCACCCCAACCTCTAAGTAATTCCCATCAGGGTTTAATCACACTTACCAGCAAGGCATTCTTCCTCACATCTAATTGAGATCCCTCCCGCCAATTTCTTAATCTCCTGTCTTCAGTGAGAAGACAGAACAGTTCATTATCGTCTTGCAAATACTCAAAACTATTATTGATTTCTCCCCACCTCTCTGATCATCTCATCCCTAGGATAAATAATTCCAACTGATTCAACCTTTCTGTGGAGTGCTTCAGGGAAAACACTCTATAATTACCCTAAATAAGAGGAATAATAATTCCCATAATTGTCTCCTTCAACCCACCCCCCGGCCAGGACATTTTGTTTCCCCCACAATCATTGCTCATCTCACGGATACAGCAGCTGCAAAAAGAGAAGCACAGACAGAAGCTAACTTCCCCGAATGGTGAGCAAGGGTTGACGTGGGAGGCTGATGGATCTATTGAAAAAATGAAATGCTCCAAAAGGGGATAGGATGGCCACACTTTCTATCTCATATTTGGAATATTACATGCTACCTCTAGGAGACCCACTGGTGAAAAATGTTTCTCTAGCAACAGAGTAGAGTCCATTATGTACCCTTGGAATTCATGTACTCAAGCCTCATCATTTGAAAGATGAAGAGATGGAAGGCCAAGTGGTTCATGGTACATTGTGAATTGATGCTGGTGCTGTGTCTAGAATTCATAACGGATTCCTTCAACAAGCACCAAATTGTAGGATTTTTACTGCGTGATTTCATGTATAAAGTGAGATTCAACTTGGATTTTTTAAGGGGCACTGATACTGCTCATGAGAAACAATGGCACCAGCATCCTTCAGATACTCTTCATTTGGAGCTCAGACAAAGGGACAGAGACTTGTATCAGGCTGTGTGAGGAAGAGTCCCTGCCTTAAAGAGAAGTCTGGTGATCTTTTATCTTCAGGGATCTGAAGCACAGAGCATCTCGGAAGTTACGGTCTTTTACAGCCATCTAGGCTCCCCACTGGGAACCAAGGGTCCAGTGTCCACTCACATCAAGCCACTCTGAACTGTGAATCATCCAGCTAGGACTGGCTGGGGAAGTTTTCTCTGCGAGCAGAGGACCAGAGGACGGGGTCTCGGCTGAGGGGAGGGTGGGGGCAGGGATGCTGCTTGCTGCACTTCCCTTCAGGCAGCTCTTCCTGTGTGTGAGAGCTGCCCGAAAGCTGTGATACTCAGTGCTGTCTGCGTCTTCATGTCACCAACCCGCTAATCAGGGGCTCTTTCCCTATGTGCCCCATGGACATTTCAGGAGGGTGGAGGAGGCAGAGAGGAACCAGGAGAGGCTGGGAGCATGTGAACAGTTAATGAATTTGGGGGGACAACCCCCAATGTCAGAAGCCACTCCTAAGAAGAGCAAGAGGAAGAGGGTTTTCGTGCCCATGCTGAAATCATTCCTGACATCTCTCCTATTCACAAATCCTCTCAAGATCCAGCAGGTCCAGACAAACACTTGGAGAAATGCACCTTCCCTATCTTTGTACCCTGAAAACGAGCCTCCCACATCCCAACCTTTAATTGTGAAGGTTGGTTTCTCATGAGATGTCATCAGTATCTACATCACGGGTCTCCAAACTATGACCTGAAGACCAAAACGGACCCACTACCTGTTTTTGTGCTGCCCATGAACTAAAACTGGCTTTTACATTTTTAAATTGTGGGTGTAAATTTAAAAAATAATATTCTGTGACAAGTGAAAATGATAAGCTATTCATATTTCAATGTTCACAAATAAAGTTCTATTGGAATATGTGGGAGGCTGTATGGCCAATAAAATCTAAAATGTATTTTTTGCCCTCTTTCTGAGAAAATTCACCAACCCCTAGTCTACAGCCAGGGGGTTGAAGGTTGGAGCCCTATGATATACTTCTGAAAGGCAGTGGAGTATCCTCAGTACCTATAATGCTGTCTGATCTTTGAGACTGAAAAGCAGCAGAAACCTCACAAAACCCCAGTAGAATGTAATCATCCATTAGTTTTACAGGACAGAAAGTATCATTTCATGTGATAAATTAAAGTATTAATATACTTTCTATCCTCTCTTTGTGTATAATATCGAGCATTAGAACCTAGATCCTATGAAACTGTTTAATAGTCACCAAAAACATAAAATGTGTTTTGAAAGGAAAACAAAATGATGTCAGGATTGACATCACTGACAAGACTTGTAGTAACAAAGTGTGTTTTCTCTTCTTGTTTTCTCCCTTCTTTCCAGTTGAGACCATGACATAGGCATTATTCACAGGAACACATGGAAAAAGCAGCTCATTGAGCTCCTAGGAGGGCAAATGATCTAAACTACAAGGGAGCTTTTAAAGAGCAGAGTAATCTGGATTGGCCAGATTCAGTATTTTTCATGTCTCCATTAGAGCACATTCTACTCTCCTTTATCATCAGAGAAACAAACAAGATAAAGGATTAAAAAAAAAACATGTAGAGATTCAGATGGGACAGGAGCCCCTTGACTTTGGAAGCAGGCTGGTTTGGAATGGCTCCTGTGGGGACCATGGGGGAGGGGGTGGTGAGAATCCCAGTGGTCAGGGAAAACATGCCTCATATCTTCCTCTGCATTCTAAGAGTCCCAAGCCCCGCTAGGTCGGATGTATCCCTCCATCGCCATATTCACAGGTTCTTTAAAACATTTTAACTACCAAACTATGACCTGAAGACCAAAACGGACACACTACCTGTTTTTGTGCTGCCCATGAACTAAAACTGGCTTTTACATTTTTAAATTGTGGGTGTAAATTTAAAAAATAATATTCTGTGACAAGTGAAAATGATAAGCTATTCATATTTCAATGTTCACAAATAAAGTTCTATTGGAATATGTGGGAGGCTGTATGGCCAATAAAATCTAAAATGTATTTTTTGCCCTCTTTCTGAGAAAATTCACCAACCCCTAGTCTACAGCCAGGGGGTTGAAGGTTGGA
The DNA here is from genome assembly GCA_022376925.1 of Tragulus kanchil. NCBI lineage: Eukaryota > Metazoa > Chordata > Mammalia > Artiodactyla > Tragulidae > Tragulus > Tragulus kanchil. The sequence goes on along the minus strand of JAIOJX010000005.1, from coordinate 90,107,862 downwards.
GCCCTATGATATACTTCTGAAAGGCAGTGGAGTATCCTCAGTACCTATAATGCTGTCTGATCTTTGAGACTGAAAAGCAGCAGAAACCTCACAAAACCCCAGTAGAATGTAATCATCCATTAGTTTTACAGGACAGAAAGTATCATTTCATGTGATAAATTAAAGTATTAATATACTTTCTATCCTCTCTTTGTGTATAATATCGAGCATTAGAACCTAGATCCTATGAAACTGTTTAATAGTCACCAAAAACATAAAATGTGTTTTGAAAGGAAAACAAAATGATGTCAGGATTGACATCACTGACAAGACTTGTAGTAACAAAGTGTGTTTTCTCTTCTTGTTTTCTCCCTTCTTTCCAGTTGAGACCATGACATAGGCATTATTCACAGGAACACATGGAAAAAGCAGCTCATTGAGCTCCTAGGAGGGCAAATGATCTAAACTACAAGGGAGCTTTTAAAGAGCAGAGTAATCTGGATTGGCCAGATTCAGTATTTTTCATGTCTCCATTAGAGCACATTCTACTCTCCTTTATCATCAGAGAAACAAACAAGATAAAGGATTAAAAAAAAAACATGTAGAGATTCAGATGGGACAGGAGCCCCTTGACTTTGGAAGCAGGCTGGTTTGGAATGGCTCCTGTGGGGACCATGGGGGAGGGGGTGGTGAGAATCCCAGTGGTCAGGGAAAACATGCCTCATATCTTCCTCTGCATTCTAAGAGTCCCAAGCCCCCGCTAGCCCCCAGCCCCGACCCAAGATTCAGTGATGTATTCAACATAGCCCGAAGAAACAGAATGGCCAGATTTCTGTCCATTATTTCACAGGTTCTTGAATATATAAATAAGGAGCATGCAAAATTCAGAACTCATTATGAAATGATCACTCCCCTTAGCTCCAAGGGGTTCCATTGAATATAAATATCCCTGAGATGAAACCAAAGAAGAAACCAAAGGAAAGAGAGAAATTGGACTTAGTTCCACAAAATCTACCAAGCCACACTCCAGATTAGTTTTCTAAATTGTGTTTTATCATGCTGAAATCAGTGTATCCAGTTTTTTAAAAATCTTATGATACTTTAGTTAGTGTGTGCACGACACACACACACACACACACACACACACACACATGGGTGCACCTAAAGTGACTTAGGTTTCCAGGAATCTTCTAATGGTTCTTCAGCTCTAACTGCAATGCTTTCATTCTGACTTATGGCTGACCAACTTCCATCCACAAGCAAAATAAAGAAATTAAGATCCTTCCTTTAGACACTGTTTTTGTTATAAATACATATACACATATATTATATGAGACATGTTAAATGTGAATAATTCTTTGAAGAAAATCAGTTGCCTTTCATAAATGGAATACAATGTTAATCCATAAAATTATTCCTTAGAAAAAAGACTATGCATAACTTCAATACATTAATGAAAAGAATAAACAGTGATTTAATAGGAGGAACTAAAAATGCATTTCATCAACAAAGTTCAGGACCCATAAGAATTTAATAAATCATCGTGACTTATTAAGAAGCAAGTCTGCACTCAGCAGCCCTAATGCCCTCCCAGACATCGCAATTTGACCCAAATGTCTCCAGGCTTAAAGAGCAGAGTAATCTGGATTGGCCAGATTCAGTATTTTCATGTCTCCATTAGAGCACATTCTACTCTCCTTTATCATCAGAGAAACAAACAAGATAAAGGATTAAAAAAACATGTAGAGATTCAGATGGGACAGGAGCCCCTTGACTTTGGAAGCAGGCTGGTTTGGAATGGCTCCTGTGGGGACCATGGGGGAGGGGGTGGTGAGAATCCCAGTGGTCAGGGAAAACATGCCTCATATCTTCCTCTGCATTCTAAGAGTCCCAAGCCCCCGCTAGCCCCCAGCCCCGACCCAAGATTCAGTGATGTATTCAACATAGCCCGAAGAAACAGAATGGCCAGATTTCTGTCCATTATTTCACAGGTTCTTGAATATATAAATAAGGAGCATGCAAAATTCAGAACTCATTATGAAATGATCACTCCCCTTAGCTCCAAGGGGTTCCATTGAATATAAATATCCCTGAGATGAAACCAAAGAAGAAACCAAAGGAAAGAGAGAAATTGGACTTAGTTCCACAAAATCTACCAAGCCACACTCCAGATTAGTTTTCTAAATTGTGTTTTATCATGCTGAAATCAGTGTATCCAGTTTTTTAAAAATCTTATGATACTGAGTTAGTGTGTGCACGTACACACACACACACACACACACACACACACACACATGGGTGCACCTAAAGTGACTTAGGTTTCCAGGAATCTTCTAATGGTTCTTCAGCTCTAACTGCAATGCTTTCATTCTGACTTATGGCTGACCAACTTCCATCCACAAGCAAAATAAAGAAATTAAGATCCTTCCTTTAGACACTGTTTTTGTTATAAATACATATACACATATATTATATGAGACATGTTAAATGTGAATAATTCTTTGAAGAAAATCAGTTGCCTTTCATAAATGGAATACAATGTTAATCCATAAAATTATTCCTTAGAAAAAAGACTATGCATAACTTCAATACATTAATGAAAAGAATAAACAGTGATTTAATAGGAGGAACTAAAAATGCATTTCATCAACAAAGTTCAGGACCCATAAGAATTTAATAAATCATCGTGACTTATTAAGAAGCAAGTCTGCACTCAGCAGCCCTAATGCCCTCCCCAGACACACTCGCAATCTGACTGTTTTCAAGGTGATTGCCAGATTCTGACGCAACTCTAAATGTCTAAAATGTGTAGATGGTACAATTGTGAAAGTGATTTCCATTTTACTGAAAGCACATTTTCCCCAGACATTCAACAAGGGGCATAACTAAATACTAAGTGTCTTCACACATGATTCCTATGTGCAAGGTCCTTTTCCTCAAGCCTGAAACTGAAAAGGTCAAGTGGAACAAGTCCCATGATGGCCCACTGCCAAGCAGAAAGAACTGGAGTCTGTCATGTGTGGTGTTCCAAAGGGTGAGAACACGTCAGGACTCCTGCTCACATTCCAACCATCTTTAATCTCTGGAGGCAGCAGCCAGTTAGCAGAGAAGGCAAAAGACCTCCTCCTCCCATCAGAGGGCCTGACTCAGTGGAGAAGGGCCATCTTGTGGTGGTGGCTGTTCAATCACAACTTGTGGAAAGCTCCCTTATTCCGTATCTTCTAAACCAGATGGAGGTCTGTTGGCTACTGGCTCCGAGGCAACACGCAGTTAAAACGACACATGGACAAACTAGGAAGAAAGGGAAGATCGTGTGTCCTCATTTGGGCATGGCTGAAACAGCAACTGAACAAGGATGTCCCCCTTCAAACTTCCCAGGCTATGAGATGCTCCCTACACTGAGTATTTATAAAGCAAACCTCATTGAACTGTAATTCTGTTTTGTCACAGAAGGATACGTTCTTCACAATCAGTCAATTAATTAAATGTTAACTAAGCAACTGGGTACTAGAGAGGACCCAAAAAAGACAGATTTCGTCCTATTCCCTTCTTTAAGGAGATAATACTCTAATTGAGGGAAAAAACTTACTTGCATAAAATATCATTAAAAGCAACCCTACCTCAACAAATTCTCTGATATCACTCTGCCCCCCAACCTGAAAGTATGCTAAGACCAAACAGGCTTCTTTAACATCTTGCAAAAAGCTAATTTTATTTGTGCCCCAGGGTCTTTGTATTTGCTCTTTCCTCTGCCTAGAATGCTCCCTTCCCTTCCCCTAGTTCTTCAGGGGCTCCTGGTTCCTTCTTACCAATGAGGCCAAAATATAAACAGAATTTCCTCAGATGAGCCTTTCCTGGCCACTTAATCTCAAGTAGGCCTGTAACTTCCTTCATGGTCCAGTAGTTAAGAATCCGCCTGCTGATGCAGGGGACACGGATTAAATCCTGGTTGAGAAACAAAGACCCCAAAAGCCTTACGGCAACTAAAGTTTTGTGCCACAACTATTTAGCCTGTACATCCTATAGCCCACGCTCTACAACAGAAGCCCCCGCAATGAAAAGTCCACATGCCGCAATGGGAGAGCAGCCTCTGCTCTCTGCAACTAGAGAAAGCCCACACGTACTGCAACAAAGCCCCAGCACGGCCATAAATAAATAAATCATGAGTAAATCTTTAAGAAAAAGTAGGCCTAATATAACTACCATGATACCATTATTTTCTACGTAGCACTATCTGATAAATTTTTCATGTATTAGTTCACAGTCTGTCTCTTCCTTTTCATCCACCCCCCAAAGAATTTTACTTTATAGAAGTAGGGCCTTGTCTGTCTTGTTCAGTGATAGCACAAGACCAAAATATAGTACATGCTCAATAAATACTTAAAAAACAGTTGGAAAAAGGGAATCGTGTGTCCTCATTTGGGCATGGCTGAAACAGCAACTGAACAAGGATGTCCCCCTTCAAACTTCCCAGGCTATGAGATGCTCCCTACACTGAGTATTTATAAAGCAAACCTCATTGAACTGTAATTCTGTTTTGTCACAGAAGGATACGTTCTTCACAATCAGTCAATTAATTAAATGTTAACTAAGCAACTGGGTACTAGAGAGGACCCAAAAAAGACAGATTTCGTCCTATTCCCTTCTTTAAGGAGATAATACTCTAATTGAGGGAAAAAACTTACTTGCATAAAATATCATTAAAAGCAACCCTACCTCAACAAATTCTCTGATATCACTCTGCCCCCCAACCTGAAAGTATGCTAAGACCAAACAGGCTTCTTTAACATCTTGCAAAAAGCTAATTTTATTTGTGCCCCAGGGTCTTTGTATTTGCTCTTTCCTCTGCCTAGAATGCTCCCTTCCCTTCCCCTAGTTCTTCAGGGGCTCCTGGTTCCTTCTTACCAATGAGGCCAAAATATAAACAGAATTTCCTCAGATGAGCCTTTCCTGGCCACTTAATCTCAAGTAGGCCTGTAACTTCCTTCATGGTCCAGTAGTTAAGAATCCGCCTGCTGATGCAGGGGACACGGATTAAATCCCTGGTTGAGAAACAAAGACCCCAAAAGCCTTACGGCAACTAAAGTTTTGTGCCACAACTATTTAGCCTGTACATCCTATAGCCCACGCTCTACAACAGAAGCCCCCGCAATGAAAAGTCCACATGCCGCAATGGGAGAGCAGCCTCTGCTCTCTGCAACTAGAGAAAGCCCACACGTACTGCAACAAAGCCCCAGCACGGCCATAAATAAATAAATCATGAGTAAATCTTTAAGAAAAAGTAGGCCTAATATAACTACCATGATACCATTATTTTCTACGTAGCACTATCTGATAAATTTTTCATGTATTAGTTCACAGTCTGTCTCTTCCTTTTCATCCACCCCCCAAAGAATTTTACTTTATAGAAGTAGGGCCTTGTCTGTCTTGTTCAGTGATAGCACAAGACCAAAAATATAGTACATGCTCAATAAATACTTATAAAAGAAGAAGAACAAGCAGAGTTCAGAGACTGTGGGCAGGAATGAAAGATGGCAGGCTTGAGTGGCCAATTGCTAAACCAAGATGAGCAGCTGCTAGGATGAGGGGAAAAATCGAGCGGAGTGAGTTCTGAAAGTATCCTCCATGGAGACAGCCTCACTGAAGCAGGAGACAGATGTAGCAATTATTGAGCCCTTATTCTGAGCACAGCATTGGGCGGAGTGCTCCGCATTTCAGAATAGGAAAGCAAACATCGCTTTATCTACATAAAGAAGCCAAAAGGGGCTGTTCCCTGGTGGTCCAGTGGGTAAAGAGTGCACCAGGTTGATCCCTGGCCCGGGAAGATCCCACGTGCCCCAGAGCAGCTGGACCGGTGTGCCCAACTGGGAGCCAGTGCTCTGTAGTACATGTACCCAGAGCCAGAGCTCTGCAATGAGAGAGATCACTAAGATGCGAGGCCCACACAGGCCAAAGAATAAAGATGGATGAAAATTAATGCATCTTAAAAAATCAATAAAACCAGTAAAAATAACAATAATAAAAAGAATCCAAAAGGATGGTGCCTGGCAGGGGGCTTTGCACAGAGTAAGTCCCCGTGTCTGTTAAATCTGGGAAGCATCTATGTACTCCCTGTATTACTCATGGTTCAGAAAGGCAGGAGTGTTGGGTACTCTGTTCCTGCAGTAAAGGGGGTCTGCATACGCAAGGTGGGCACAATCACCATGACCTCCTGACCCTGTCACGTCGTAGCTGCTCTATCACATTCTCCAAACGGTAAACACAGAGTCTTAGACCTAGCACAGGCAACATGATACAATTTTCCCTATAAGAAACCCTTACAGGATAGATGACTTGTCTAAAGTCATTGGATTGGTCATTAGTGGGTTCCACAGTTTCCTTCATTAAAGGTTCCCTTAAGGTTTTCATATTTTAAAAAATATTCTCATTTATGGCCGACATTCAAAAATAAAGACATTTCTCATAAAAGCCAGATATCTGCCTCTTCTTAAAAAAATCAGATGCTTTTACAAAACCAGCCCTTCATTTCCACCCATGTGGCAAATGACTAACTGTAGTTGAGCCAAAGCTGTGACCTTTAGCTGTGGCTGGCTGTGTGGTTTGCTCCAGTGCTTTGGCCTGGCCTTGGCTGAACAGACTTTGCAGCTCAGCAGTTGAGTGTCATCAACAAGGCCCAATGGAGGGCAGCTGGATCTTCCCCAGGGTACAGAATACACAGGGCAGGGCTCATCCTGGGAACCTCAGATTTGGTAGCAGTTGATCTCTGGGAAAGTGTCCCATTCCCCTTGGTACCTATTTCATTTAGTACAATACCCCAGCCCTGTGCTGAGCTTGACCAGTTTGGGAATGGTGCTCACTGCAGGGCTGGAAAACAGGAGCTGCGGATTTGTTCGACTCAACATACAACTAGAGAAATATCCTCCAGAGATTCTGGAGTTCCAAAGTTACAGGGAGCCAGTGACTTTTGAGTAATATATGAGTCACAGGAAAAGGAATAAGGACATTTCTTTTAACAACCGTATGAATATAATACCCTAAAACAGAGTCGAGATTGAAAATAAAATGAGCTTGACTCAGGTGGATAACGTCCTTTGCTGCAAGAAGAAAAAGTGCTGACTTTACTCTATCATTAGTTATCTTTGCCGCAGGAAAGGGAAAGCTGGGATATGAATCCAAAAGGATGGTGCCTGGCAGGGGGCTTTGCACAGAGTAAGTCCCCGTGTCTGTTAAATCTGGGAAGCATCTATGTACTCCCTGTATTACTCATGGTTCAGAAAGGCAGGAGTGTTGGGTACTCTGTTCCTGCAGTAAAGGGGGTCTGCATACGCAAGGTGGGCACAATCACCATGACCTCCTGACCCTGTCACGTCGTAGCTGCTCTATCACATTCTCCAAACGGTAAACACAGAGTCTTAGACCTAGCACAGGCAACATGATACAATTTTCCCTATAAGAAACCCTTACAGGATAGATGACTTGTCTAAAGTCATTGGATTGGTCATTAGTGGGTTCCACAGTTTCCTTCATTAAAGGTTCCCTTAAGGTTTTCATATTTTAAAAAATATTCTCATTTATGGCCGACATTCAAAAATAAAGACATTTCTCATAAAAGCCAGATATCTGCCTCTTCTTAAAAAAATCAGATGCTTTTACAAAACCAGCCCTTCATTTCCACCCATGTGGCAAATGACTAACTGTAGTTGAGCCAAAGCTGTGACCTTTAGCTGTGGCTGGCTGTGTGGTTTGCTCCAGTGCTTTGGCCTGGCCTTGGCTGAACAGACTTTGCAGCTCAGCAGTTGAGTGTCATCAACAAGGCCCAATGGAGGGCAGCTGGATCTTCCCCAGGGTACAGAATACACAGGGCAGGGCTCATCCTGGGAACCTCAGATTTGGTAGCAGTTGATCTCTGGGAAAGTGTCCCATTCCCCTTGGTACCTATTTCATTTAGTACAATACCCCAGCCCTGTGCTGAGCTTGACCAGTTTGGGAATGGTGCTCACTGCAGGGCTGGAAAACAGGAGCTGCGGATTTGTTCGACTCAACATACAACTAGAGAAATATCCTCCAGAGATTCTGGAGTTCCAAAGTTACAGGGAGCCAGTGACTTTTGAGTAATATATGAGTCACAGGAAAAGGAATAAGGACATTTCTTTTAACAACCGTATGAATATAATACCCTAAAACAGAGTCGAGATTGAAAATAAAATGAGCTTGACTCAGGTGGATAACGTCCTTTGCTGCAAGAAGAAAAAGTGCTGACTTTACTCTATCATTAGTTATCTTTGCCGCAGGAAAGGGTAAGCTGGGATATGTAAATTTTCTCTTGCTGTCCAACACTTATCTCTTCTCCTGTCCTCTGGGGCCATTCATTTCCTCCTGAACTTCTTTAACCATAAATCACTTTTCTTCAGTTTTCAGTTGGTCTTTCTTTGACCTTGGCTTTTTCCCTGTCACTCGGCACCTTCATAAAATACTCCTTCCTCTGGTTTCAAACCATGGTCATCAAACTCAGTGACCATGACATGTTTCATACTTACAGAAAAGGTTCTGCAAAGAAGCTTCAAAAGAAACAAAGAAAAAATAGTTCAACAGATGACACTGTCCCAAGTTTATAAATCACTCATTTTGATCACAGAATCTCGATGTTAGCTTGTCAGAGATGTCTATGTGGACCATTTTAGCAAAATATAGCATCTCCAGTCCTCTCCACTCATTCCACTACCTCTTTTTTTTTCTCTATATGAATACACACACACACACACAACGTTATTGGCTATCTCCCAGCTAGAGTGTAAATTTCTCCAGGGTAAGAGTCTGTCTAATGGTTAATACAGTAGTCCTCAAATTTAGAACTGTGTCTAATAGTCAGTAAATAATGTTTGAGTGCTTGAATAAATAACAGTTACTTCAGTAGATACTTTGATTAGAAGGACACTTTGAGACAATCAAGTTAAAAAGTCAAAAATTTTAAATTACATAGCTTGCATCAAATGATATCACTGATGAACACGGATGCCAAAACCTTTAACAAAATACTAGCTAGTTGAATCCAACAATATATTAAAGGGACCATATACCATAATCAAGTGGAATTTAACCACTTGGCATATATATATATATATATAATACAATATTCATCAATAAAAAATGAAATAATACATTTTTTATTTGAAATAAAATAATAATGTTGTTATCCAGAAACAAAGATGAACCTGGAGAGTATTATACTGAGTAAAATAAGTCAGACAGAGAAAGACAAATATTGTATCATTTATGTGTAGAATCTACAAAAGAAATGATATAAAACGAACTTATTTACAAGGCAGAAACAGAGTTACAGAAAACAAACTAATGGTCACCAAATGGAAATGGGGAAGATGGATAAATTTGGAATTGACAGATACATACTACTATATATATAATAGATAACCACCAACAACTTACTGTATATAGCATAAAGAACTACATTCAGGGACTTCCCTGGTGGTCCAGTGGCTAAGACTCTGTGCTCCCAATGCTGAGGGCCCAGGTTCGATCCCTGGTCAGGGAACTAGATCCCACATGCTGTACCTAAGACCCATGTGCAGCCCAATAAATAAATTAAAAAAAAAAAGAACTACATTCAATACCTTATAATAACCTATAATGGAAAAGAATTTGAAAAAGAATATGTGTGCGTGTGCATGTGTATGTGTGGTAAAGAATCTGCCTGCAATGCAGGAGACCCAGGTTTCATCCCTGGGTCAGGAAGATTCTGTGGAGAAGGGAATGGCTATCCACTCAAGATTCTTGCCTGGAGAATTCCATGGACAGAGGAGCCCAGTGGCTTCCAGTCCATGGGGTCACAAAGAATATAAAGGTTACATCATATAGCTTTCATCAGATGATACCCAGTTAATCTGATCAATATAGAAAATGTAATGCTAGCATAAATAACAGTTTAAGATACTTTGATTAGAAGGACACTTTGAGACAATCAAGTTAAAAAGTCAAAAATTTTAAATTACATAGCTTGCATCAAATGATATCACTGATGAACACGGATGCCAAAACCTTTAACAAAATACTAGCTAGTTGAATCCAACAATATATTAAAGGGACCATATACCATAATCAAGTGGAATTTAACCACTTGGCATATATATATATATATATAATACAATATTCATCAATAAAAAATGAAATAATACATTTTTTATTTGAAATAAAATAATAATGTTGTTATCCAGAAACAAAGATGAACCTGGAGAGTATTATACTGAGTAAAATAAGTCAGACAGAGAAAGACAAATATTGTATCATTTATGTGTAGAATCTACAAAAGAAATGATATAAAACGAACTTATTTACAAGGCAGAAACAGAGTTACAGAAAACAAACTAATGGTCACCAAATGGAAATGGGGAAGATGGATAAATTTGGAATTGACAGATACATACTACTATATATATAATAGATAACCACCAACAACTTACTGTATATAGCATAAAGAACTACATTCAGGGACTTCCCTGGTGGTCCAGTGGCTAAGACTCTGTGCTCCCAATGCTGAGGGCCCAGGTTCGATCCCTGGTCAGGGAACTAGATCCCACATGCTGTACCTAAGACCCATGTGCAGCCCAATAAATAAATTAAAAAAAAAAAGAACTACATTCAATACCTTATAATAACCTATAATGGAAAAGAATTTGAAAAAGAATATGTGTGCGTGTGCATGTGTATGTGTGGTAAAGAATCTGCCTGCAATGCAGGAGACCCAGGTTTCATCCCTGGGTCAGGAAGATTCTGTGGAGAAGGGAATGGCTATCCACTCAAGATTCTTGCCTGGAGAATTCCATGGACAGAGGAGCCCAGTGGCTTCCAGTCCATGGGGTCACAAAGAATATAAAGGTTACATCATATAGCTTTCATCAGATGATACCCAGTTAATCTGATCAATATAGAAAAATGTAATGCTAGCGATATTAATTGAATATTTATGATATAGTTCAGGCCCTGCAATAAGCACTATATATTAATCTTCCTATTAATTTTCATAATACCATAAGAATTCACTTTTATTCATTCTATAAGTGAGTTGTGAAAGGTCTCTTTATTATTGTGTTATATTGGAGAAAATATGCAGAGCACTAATCCCACCATGAGCTAACTAAATTAACCCTTCAAACAACAACTTTTCAATTGTGTTATGTAAACAGATCCAGGTCTGGGTCAGGCAAGAAATGTAAATGAGGACACAGCCCTGGGAGTAAGTGTCTTATGAGTAATACATGACTCACCGGAAAAGGAATAAGCATATTCCTGTGAACAGCCTGTGAATATGAAACTGTAAAAGCACAATCAGGACTGAAACTGAGCCTCGCTTTCCTTGGATGAATAGCACTTTATGCAGGCATACAGGGAGGGCATGCTGACAGAAGGCCCAGGCTGCACCTGAATGGGGCAGGGCCCACCTGGCTCAGCCTGATAGGTGTGTCTTCTGAAATTTCCAGAAAGCCTGTGAATCTACATATTTTTCAGTGCAACTCTTTTTTTTTTTTAATGTTGGCAAATCATATAAAAATTAGAAATACATGAGGAGGAGAAATCTCAAAGAAGAACACCTGGTTTCAGGTCTGAGGGCCATGTCAAAAAGCTACATGATTTGAGATCTAAAGGTAAAGCTTTTCTGTTAGTTCTACTTCCCGTCCTACACAATGATGGAAACATACAGGAAGTGTTGATATGATTCACTTACTAATGGTAACTTACACTAGTGCAGAATTTTCCAGTCAACAAAGCCCAGTATCCACTGTGTCCTTGTTTCCTCACTAGGCCTAGGGCTGCATAAGATGGTAGGGGCTGAGGAGGGTGCAGACGAGTTTAAAACAGTCAAAACCACAGAGACCAGAGGAAGAGGAGAGAGAAGATGCAGGTGCATGAAGAGAAGTAGCTGTTAGTTCTTCATCTGATAAACAGAATGGACTCCCACCTTGGTACTGTTTTTTATTTTTAAAGAATATAAAGGTTACATCATATAGCTTTCATCAGATGATACCCAGTTAATCTGATCAATATAGAAAATGTAATGCTAATTAATTGAATATTTATGATATAGTTCAGGCCCTGCAATAAGCACTATATATTAATCTTCCTATTAATTTTCATAATACCATAAGAATTCACTTTTATTCATTCTATAAGTGAGTTGTGAAAGGTCTCTTTATTATTGTGTTATATTGGAGAAAATATGCAGAGCACTAATCCCACCATGAGCTAACTAAATTAACCCTTCAAACAACAACTTTTCAATTGTGTTATGTAAACAGATCCAGGTCTGGGTCAGGCAAGAAATGTAAATGAGGACACAGCCCTGGGAGTAAGTGTCTTATGAGTAATACATGACTCACCGGAAAAGGAATAAGCATATTCCTGTGAACAGCCTGTGAATATGAAACTGTAAAAGCACAATCAGGACTGAAACTGAGCCTCGCTTTCCTTGGATGAATAGCACTTTATGCAGGCATACAGGGAGGGCATGCTGACAGAAGGCCCAGGCTGCACCTGAATGGGGCAGGGCCCACCTGGCTCAGCCTGATAGGTGTGTCTTCTGAAATTTCCAGAAAGCCTGTGAATCTACATATTTTTCAGTGCAACTCTTTTTTTTTTAATGTTGGCAAATCATATAAAAATTAGAAATACATGAGGAGGAGAAATCTCAAAGAAGAACACCTGGTTTCAGGTCTGAGGGCCATGTCAAAAAGCTACATGATTTGAGATCTAAAGGTAAAGCTTTTCTGTTAGTTCTACTTCCCGTCCTACACAATGATGGAAACATACAGGAAGTGTTGATATGATTCACTTACTAATGGTAACTTACACTAGTGCAGAATTTTCCAGTCAACAAAGCCCAGTATCCACTGTGTCCTTGTTTCCTCACTAGGCCTAGGGCTGCATAAGATGGTAGGGGCTGAGGAGGGTGCAGACGAGTTTAAAACAGTCAAAACCACAGAGACCAGAGGAAGAGGAGAGAGAAGATGCAGGTGCATGAAGAGAAGTAGCTGTTAGTTCTTCATCTGATAAACAGAATGGACTCCCACCTTGGTACTGTTTTTATAATATTTCTTGGAATATTCCATTACATTATGTTTTTATTTAAACCTACCAAAGTATTTGTATACTACGGCAAGTTTTCTTTTTTTTTTTGAGGATAGCAGATTTATAATATTGTGTTAGTTTCAGGCGTACAGCAAAGTGAATCCATTATAAACACACATATATTTGCTCTTTGTAAGATTCTTTTCACATATAGGCCATTACAGAATAATGGGCAGAATTCCCTGTGCTGTACAGTAGGTCCTTATTAATTATTCATTTTAAAAATATTTAGATCCTATTTTAAAAACTTTTAATGTGTACCATTTTAAAAATCTTTGTTGAATCTATTATAATACTTCTGTTGTTTATGTTCTGGTTATTTTCTCCATGAGATCTCAGCTTTCTGATCAAGAACTGAACTTACAACCACTGCACTGGAAGGTGATCTTCAACCGCTAAAGCACCAGGAAGTTCTAGTTATCTACATTATATATGGATCTCTAGTCTTCCTTGGAACTCTACTGGATTTCATCGCTGTGTGCTGCTTAAGTTGCTTCAGTCAGGCCAAACTCTGTGATGCCATGGATTGTAGCCCACCAGGCTCCTCTGTCCATGGGATTTCTCAGTCAAGAAATTTCCCACTGGAGTGGGGATGCCATTTCCTTCTCCAAGGGATCTTCCCGACCTAGGGATCAGAACCTGCATCTGTCTCCTGCATTGGCAGGCAGGTTCTTTACCACTAGTGCCACCTGGGAAGCCCCAACGTTACAGATATTGTATAGAAGTCAATTCCAGCCATCCAGGTCACCGCTCCCTCTGCTTAACCTTTGGCACTGATATGTTTGTTTTCTACATCTGTCACTGTGTTTCTATTTTATAGACAAGTTCGCTATACTATTGTGCTTTAAAATCTACAAAGTTTCATTACGATGTGTAAATGAAATATACAAACACACAGCTTGCTTGACCTAGTAAATTCAAGGACTTATGGAAGAGCCCAAGACTTCAGGCACTGAGTCCCAGCTAGAGTCTACTAAAATTGTAATAATGTAAACAAATATTGATCAAAAAGTAAAAAACACTTTTCAGAATCACAGTCATTTCTGTCAAAATCACAATTAGAAATGAGTCATTTGTAAAAACACCAATAATTAAAACGGAAGTGACCCAGGACGTTGTCTAATTTATCTTCCTGTAACTGTGGAGAGAATGTTTGGTACCCTTTAATTTGAAGATTTAGTTTTACTTGTTTCAATTTTTGCTGTGGGATTTCAGAAAATTCTAAAATAAAAATACACTGTTGCCTTCCTCCTCTAATCCCAGCCTGGTGGTTTTACTGAGCAAAGAGTGAGCGGGCCTTGCTTATCATCATTCTCCTAACTAGCATGTTTCAAATTTATTTTAGGTGTTCCAACACGCTTCTACCAATGAATACTATGAGCTGAGAGGGGACAATTCAGAATGGTCCGATGGCTTTATTTCAAAAGTGTGTAAAGTCTCCCCAGCTTTCAAACTATGTGTTGAACATGGTGAATTCTGATGACAATGTTAAAGAAAAGATTCTGATTCTCTAATTTACACAAGTCAGCACAGCAGATAGGAATTCCAGACATTCAGGGATCCCTGAGCATTTAAAGACTGCTGAAACCCAAGTTTCCACGCCACAGCCTCTGTGACAGATAGGAAAGACTAGAGAATTCCCAGAGCTTGGTGAGCCATGAGGAGATGCTTATCAAGCCATGGATTGTTCCAAGTGGCCATCAAGACGGGCCCTGGGGCAGCCTGGCACTTGTGCCTCTGAAAACTGTTAACTGGCAGGAACAGCAACAGGCCAAGAAAATCTAGGTGAACTTGTGATTCCTTAGCAACTAGATGCCCTCATATAAACACAGTGGCAGTGACTGGCTCAGTAAGTTCAAGGGCCAACTACCTAGGTTTAAAATGCGTCCTGCCCCTTCCTTGCTCTTAATCTTGAGCAAGTTATGTAGCCTTTTGTGTCTCACTTTTTTTCTTTTGAAAATGAAGATAATAATAATTTCACTTTGTGGGGCTTTTACAAAGAATGAACTAATGTATGCAAATATATATAACACATACAAAGAGGTTATTTAATATATGTTTGGTAGGCATTCAAAAAATTCATTGTAATTACCTTATCAATGTGTGTAAGAATGAAAAGAAAGTGCTTTACAAATTATCCTATTAAAAACAATATAAATCTAGTAAGAGGGTAATGGTAACACATGCAGTGAAGCGATGGAAAATCAGACACAGAGAACAGACATATGGGCATTGTGGGTAAGAACAGTGGGTGGGAGGCATAGAGAGAGTAACATGGAAACCTCTATTATCAGATGTGAAAAAGATAGCTATGGTCATTGCCCTGCGGGAATAGGAGAACCTGCAGGGGCAGGGTGCAATGGCCGGGAGGGGTGGAATGGGAGGGACTAGGAGCGGGGAAGGTGCCAGGGACATGCATATGACTGATCTGGGAACATACATGTCTGTGAACAACAAAACTCTGTAAAAATTTTTGAAAAAATTAAAAAAAAAACCCAATATAGTACTATGGTCTCACTTTTATGTGGAATCTAAAACAGGTAAATCAACCCAAGCTCATAGATAGAATAGACTGGTGGTTACATGGTGAATTCTGATGACAATGTTAAAGAAAGATTCTGATTCTCTAATTTACACAAGTCAGCACAGCAGATAGGAATTCCAGACATTCAGGGATCCCTGAGCATTTAAAGACTGCTGAAACCCAAGTTTCCACGCCACAGCCTCTGTGACAGATAGGAAAGACTAGAGAATTCCCAGAGCTTGGTGAGCCATGAGGAGATGCTTATCAAGCCATGGATTGTTCCAAGTGGCCATCAAGACGGGCCCTGGGGCAGCCTGGCACTTGTGCCTCTGAAAACTGTTAACTGGCAGGAACAGCAACAGGCCAAGAAAATCTAGGTGAACTTGTGATTCCTTAGCAACTAGATGCCCTCATATAAACACAGTGGCAGTGACTGGCTCAGTAAGTTCAAGGGCCAACTACCTAGGTTTAAAATGCGTCCTGCCCCTTCCTTGCTCTTAATCTTGAGCAAGTTATGTAGCCTTTTTTGTCTCACTTTTTTATTTTGAAAATGAAGATAATAATAATTTCACTTTGTGGGGCTTTTACAAAGAATGAACTAATGTATGCAAATATATATAACACATACAAAGAGGTTATTTAATATATGTTTGGTAGGCATTCAAAAAATTCATTGTAATTACCTTATCAATGTGTGTAAGAATGAAAAGAAAGTGCTTTACAAATTATCCTATTAAAAACAATATAAATCTAGTAAGAGGGTAATGGTAACACATGCAGTGAAGCGATGGAAAATCAGACACAGAGAACAGACATATGGGCATTGTGGGTAAGAACAGTGGGTGGGAGGCATAGAGAGAGTAACATGGAAACCTCTATTATCAGATGTGAAAAAGATAGCTATGGTCATTGCCCTGCGGGAATAGGAGAACCTGCAGGGGCAGGGTGCAATGGCCGGGAGGGGTGGAATGGGAGGGACTAGGAGCGGGGAAGGTGCCAGGGACATGCATATGACTGATCTGGGAACATACATGTCTGTGAACAACAAAACTCTGTAAAAATTTTTGAAAAAATTAAAAAAAAAACCCAATATAGTACTATGGTCTCACTTTTATGTGGAATCTAAAACAGGTAAATCAACCCAAGCTCATAGATAGAATAGACTGGTGGTTACCAGAAGCTGGGGGTCTGGGTGGGCAAAATGGGTGAAGAAGTTATAAGACACAGACTTCCAATCATAAAATAAATCCTGTGGAGGTACGAAGAGCATGGCGACTGTAGTTAGTAGTACTCTATTGTATACCTGAAAGCCGCAAAGAGGGCAGATCATAAAAATTCTCATCTCAAGAGAAAACAAATTTTGTAACTATATATGGTGGTGAATGTTAAACCGATTATGGTGATCATCTTGTAATATATACAAATATCAAGTCATTATATGAAATATAATATATGTGATATAAACCTCAACAAAACAGTTGACATAAAAACAGAATAGAAACCAAATATGAAAAAACCTCAAGCCTACACACAGTCCTGTCTCATATACATCCATATGTAGAGGAAACTTATCCATTCATCCATCCATCTGCCTGTATTATATGGATTTGCACATGACAGAGGTGCATATTATACAGAGATGTGCTTGCCAGGTTTTAATGAAACCTTCACATGTACCAAGTACTTTATATACTCAAAAGTCCTGCTGAGACCTTCTTAACCACGCCTACCCTCAGCTTTTTCCAGCTTCCAGTTCACTTTTTTTCCATAGCACTTTTTACCTTCTACTATATTAAATAACTTACATTTTAATTTGTCTACTCAAAAAACCATTCATTGAATAAATGAAGTTTAAGTTAGTACAGCATCTCTATAAAGTGCGTATTACTATTCTATCTGATAAATGAGTAAACTAAGGTCAGAGAGCTTACCTGAAATAACATCATCAGTTAAAAAATAAGTTATTATGATGGCCCCAAATATCAATTTATGAAAGAATTTTGACACAGTTGTGAAGCACTGAAAACAATACACAAAACTTTAAAGAATATCTTTTACCACATTAAGTTTATATGAATGATTTATCTTGGATTATCTGAATTTATTTCACATATTTAAATCTTGCTAGTCAAGTTATCTACTAAACCACTAATTTTTTTTTTTTTTCTTTCTTTTTGCCCTGATCTTGTGCATGTAGGATCTTAGTTTCCAGACAAGGGATCAAACCTGAGTTCCCTGTAGTGGAAGCGTGGAGTTTTTTTGGGGGGGCGGAGAGGAGGAGAGGCGGGTTGGGGAGGGAGGGGAGCAGGCGGGCCACTTCTATTGGTCTTTCATTTATCTATTTTCATCCATGTTTGTTCTTTGACCCTTGTGGGCCTCCCATCGCGGTGGCCTCTGTTGTCGCAGAGCACCAGCTCTGGGCGCATGCACTCCAGAGCTCCAGCTCGGTAGTTGGACACATCAGTCCAGCCACTCCATGGCACATGGGATCTTCCCAGGCCAGGGCTTGAACTGGCGCCCCTTGCATTGCAAGGCAGTCTCCTTACCCACTGGACCACCAGGGAAACCCCTAAACCTCTAATTTAATAAACACTTGTCTTAAGTACCTTTCTTTACAATTTACACTGCACTCGACCCTTCTAAAAATTGAACACTGTGAAATGTGAATGACTAAGATCAGACTCCCGAAATCGTGACAGCAGATAAAGGGGCCAACTGCTCTCAAAAGCCCGAGCCAGCACAGCTCTGACTAGCTGTTCATGCATTACCCCAGTATACAAACTGGCTCTGAGAAACTCTTTGGTAATACACCAGACCAGAGTGTCTTCACCTCATGGCCTTTGGGAGGGAAACTGAAAAGCAGGATGCAAATTGTGCTGCTTTGTTTGTGTATATGGGCATTGGGAAGGGGTTCTTTTTTTTTTTTTTTTAAAGATTTATTTATTTATTTACTTTGGGTGAGGGTCGGGTTGGGGAGGGAGGGAGGGGAGTGGGCGGGCCACTTCTATTGGTCTCTCATTTCTCCATTTTCATTCGCCTTCGTTCTTTGGCTCCTGTGGGCCTCCCATCGCGGTGGCATCTGTCGTTGCAGAGCACCGGCTCGATGATTGGACACATCAGTCCAGCTGCTCCGTGGCACGTGGGATCTTCCCAGGCCAGGGCTCGAACCGGCACCCCTTGCACTGCAAGGCGGTGTCCTTACCCACTGGACCACCAGGGGAAGCCCGGGGAAGGGGTTCTTAAGTCAAAAATCTGAGAACCAAAGTTCAGAATATTCTGCTAGAAAGAAGGAAAGTCTGCCCCCTTCTCTGCCTCACCCTCTTTCAAAACATTATCTCTTAAGGCTAATAGTGATCTGATACCTAAATGTATGATTCAGGAAATTACAAAATAACATAATAATTTATGGAGAAGAACTTTTCTCAGCTTAAGATATACTGACAATTACTCCTAAGTGCCTGTGGCAATGAAGATCAGTGTGATCCTAAATGCAAAGCCATTTAATGGCACCAAATTTTGAAGAACACTTCACTCATCAGCACTGGACCGCCCAGAGTTTTGGTTAATCAAGCCTCCCACTCTCACTCATTCACTGAGGAAGACTGATGAACTGGTGTTCCTAGTACAGATGATGACTGCTTCCTCCAAAAATATTATATAACTTACATTTTAATTTATAAACTTAAGAAAACACTAAAAAAAAGACTGTTACAACTATGCATTTGCGAAAGGATGTCTATGGTCTCCAAGGTTTTGTTACATGTAGTATTTTATTTGACCATCACCTAGCATGCGAGGTACTCTGTCCAAGCACTATAATTCTCCTTCAATAGACCAGGAAACTGAAGCTCAGTTTAACAACCTTTCTCCAAATCAAGTGGCAGAACCTGGGTAGACCAGAAGATGGGCTGGAACTAGGTCTTTTAATTTCTAACGTCTGCATATTAACATGGCCTCCCATCACTGGAATCAAAAACAGCACAACACAAAAATGCCAGATTGGGGTAAAACAATTGGATGGCACCATAGAATTTATTATAATGAAGCGTGTCTTCTATTCTGTACATTAATTTCCATTTTAAAACATATTTACATGTATTTTGGGTAATCCACCAGCTTGCTAAATATATGCACATGTATATATATATATATATATATATATATATATATATATAATAGACATATATAGTATATTGAGTAGCTTGAGAGATCTAACTGTACCTCATCCATCAACCATGCCCATTCATTCAATCACCTGATCATTATTCGCAACCTAAATACTCTTCTGTATTCTCTTCCTCATTCATTTCAGATTCTCTCACAACCCTAGACAGTGATTTCTCAAAGGGCTCCAGAGGAATTCCTGGAGGTGATGGACATCATTTTTCTTCAGAATTCAAGGCTTTGTTTTCATTCCTATTACCCCTTCCTAAGCAAGGCTCTCTTTACTCAAATGCCCTCAGGTGACTTCCTCCCTGGTTCCAGCCACTTGCTTTTCTGGAGTAGCCAAGGAACCAGGCTCTATGCTGCCTTTGTGGCAACGGCCCTACTGCCACCTACAACTGTCCCTTCAGAGTGGCCTGGGACCAGATGCATGATTTCATCTCGACTCTGTGGCACATTCTGCCCACTCTGAGTAACTTTAAGCAGAGAAACACGTGGCTAGATAAAGAAGAGAGGCCCCCACTCTGGCCTTCCCTGGGCTTGGATTCAAAGCACCATCTCCTCTGAGGGCTACTCTGCGCACAGCACTGCAGGGGCCCAGTGGTGACCAAGATCTGAAGGGAACAGACAGGATGTGGCAAAACCTGTCAAAGTGGCCTTTGTGATCTGTGCTAGTCTAGGGGCTGTGAACATGAACTCTAATGGTTTATTATTGCTTATTTCACATCACTGTGAAATACCACTCAAGAGGGTGGACTTAACCTGAGGAACACGACCCTCTGCCCTAGTGTCACCCCACCCATTGGTAAGAGCAGCTCCTGGTAGCAGTGATGCCAGATCTCTACCGGGTGTGACACGCTCCCGTAGTGTCAAAATCCTCCCAGCAAGCTCCTTCCAACGTCCCCAGCTTTGATGAAAATACTATCATAGGGAAACTTTGCGACTTGTTGGTAAAATCAAGACAAGCAGACACACGCTTCTGGTAGCAGAGGTGCCATTTTGAACATGAAATGTACAAACTATTAAACATTGCATAAAGCATTATACAAACAGAATGATGCTATGAGAAAGTTCAGTTTATGTCTTGGAACTTATGGTGTCATATGGGATATATGACGCAGGTAAATATAGAAAACAAATACAGAAGGGTGTTTTACACTTACTCAGGATTTATTCTGTGCCAGCTACTCTGTATACTACATGTATTAGTTCACTTAATTTTCGTAACAACCTCATTAAACAGGCACTGCTACTAGAGTCCCATGATGCAAGGGCGGACACTCAATCTCTCTCGGAAACAGAACATAACTCAGAACCCACCTCTGCAGGGGCACAGGGGCCCCTAAGGGTGAGGGAATTGTGACATTTATTTATCCATCAACTCCCACTAGCCACTGGCAAAAAGACACTCCTAGAGAGCTAACTCATCTCCATATACGGGCACGTGGCCTCTAGCAGAAAAAGCTTCCAGTAATGTCACAGGTATCTGCAATTGGGAATTAGGCCCAAATTCATGGAAACTCATTTCTGAGGGAATATGGATGGAGCAGTAACACTATCTCAGTAGGCAAGTGGAGATTGTGAGTAGGCTGTTGGATATATATGTCTGGCTTGTGAGAGAGATGAATGAATGGAAATAGAAATTTGGGAGTTATCAACCTATTGGCAGGTTTTGAAAGCCATGAAACTGGATGAGGTGATCAGAGACGAAGGGAAAAATCAAAAAAGGACTGTTTTGAAAAGGGTGAGCTTGGGGGTCTGCCAACATTCAGAAGTTGGAGAGATGAGGAAGGAGCATCCAAGAGACAGCAAAAGCAGCTCATGAGGGAGTAAGCAAAGCAGAAGACAAGAGTCCTCGAAGGGAAATGAACAAAGTGTTTCCAGGGGAAGGAAGTGATCAAATGTGTGAAATGCCAAGCCAAGTCAGACAAGAACTGAGAACTGAGTCCAGGATGCAGCCATGTGAGCGTTGTCTGTGCTCACCAGAGCAACATAGTAGAGTGGGAGGTAGGATTTCTGCTTCAAAAGGCTCCTGAGTAGGGGAGGAGACCCTCGGAACAGTGTGAATGACTCTTCCGGAGAATTTACCATAAAGGGGGGACCAAGCAATGAGGCAACAGCAAGAGGCAGAAAGGGGACAGAGAGAACTTTTTTTCTTTTAAGGAAAGGAGACATGATACATGAAAATTCTAATGCTACTAGATGTCCTGTGAACGACATAAAAAAACAAATACAGAAGGGTGTTTTACACTTACTCAGGATTTATTCTGTGCCAGCTACTCTGTATACTACATGTATTAGTTCACTTAATTTTCGTAACAACCTCATTAAACAGGCACTGCTACTAGAGTCCCATGATGCAAGGGCGGACACTCAATCTCTCTCGGAAACAGAACATAACTCAGAACCCACCTCTGCAGGGGCACAGGGGCCCCTAAGGGTGAGGGAATTGTGACATTTATTTATCCATCAACTCCCACTAGCCACTGGCAAAAAGACACTCCTAGAGAGCTAACTCATCTCCATATACGGGCACGTGGCCTCTAGCAGAAAAAGCTTCCAGTAATGTCACAGGTATCTGCAATTGGGAATTAGGCCCAAATTCATGGAAACTCATTTCTGAGGGAATATGGATGGAGCAGTAACACTATCTCAGTAGGCAAGTGGAGATTGTGAGTAGGCTGTTGGATATATATGTCTGGCTTGTGAGAAAATGAATGAATGGAAATAGAAATTTGGGAGTTATCAACCTATTGGCAGGTTTTGAAAGCCATGAAACTGGATGAGGTGATCAGAGACGAAGGGAAAAATCAAAAAAGGACTGTTTTGAAAAGGGTGAGCTTGGGGGTCTGCCAACATTCAGAAGTTGGAGAGATGAGGAAGGAGCATCCAAGAGACAGCAAAAGCAGCTCATGAGGGAGTAAGCAAAGCAGAAGACAAGAGTCCTCGAAGGGAAATGAACAAAGTGTTTCCAGGGGAAGGAAGTGATCAAATGTGTGAAATGCCAAGCCAAGTCAGACAAGAACTGAGAACTGAGTCCAGGATGCAGCCATGTGAGCGTTGTCTGTGCTCACCAGAGCAACATAGTAGAGTGGGAGGTAGGATTTCTGCTTCAAAAGGCTCCTGAGTAGGGGAGGAGACCCTCGGAACAGTGTGAATGACTCTTCCGGAGAATTTACCATAAAGGGGGGACCAAGCAATGAGGCAACAGCAAGAGGCAGAAAGGGGACAGAGAGAACTTTTTTTCTTTTAAGGAAAGGAGACATGATACATGAAAATTCTAATGGGAACTACCGACAAAAGAGAGAAACATTGTAAAAGAAAAATGCAATCTTGTTCCTTTTAATGTTTGAGTAATATTCCACTGTATACGTATGTACACCATCTTCTTTTTCCATCCCTCTGTCAGTGAATATCTAGGTTGGTTCCATGTCCTGGCTATTGTAAACAGTGCTGCAATGAACACTGGGGTATGGGTGTCTTTTTGAATTTATGGTTTTCTTAGGGTATATGCCCATTAGTGGAATTGCTGGGTCATAGGGTAACTCTATTTTTAGTTTTTTAAGGAATCTCCATACTGTTTGTTCTCCAGAATGGCTGTATCAATTTACTTTCTCATCAGTAGTGCAAGAGGATTCCCTTTTCTCCACACCCTCTCCAGCATTTATTGCCTGTAGACCTGTTAGCAGAGAGCTCAGCTCAGTGCTCTGTGATGATCTAGATCAGGGGTTATAGGGTAAAGGGAGATCCAAGAGGGAGGGGATATATGTATACATATAGTTGGTTTACTTTGTTACATAGCAGTTAAACACATTATTGTAAAATGACTATACCCTAGGTTTTTTTGTTTAAAAAAATATGTAATAGGAGGAGAGAAATGCTGAAGTGTTGACCCACAGTGGGTAAGTGCAGGAAGATCTACTGTTCACATCAAGCGTAGAGCCGGAGGTAGGATGTCTGCTTCAAAAGGCTCCTGACTAGGGGAGGAGAGCCTGGGAACACCGTGTGTGAATGACTCTTTAGGAGAATTTAACCATAAAGGGGGGACCAAGCAATGAGGCAACAGCAAGAGGCAGAAAGGAGACAGAGAGAACCTTTTTTCTTTTAAGGAAAGGAGACATGATACATGAAAATTCTAATGGGAAATACCTGCAAAAGAGAGAAACATTGTAAAAGAAAGACACAATCTTGTTCTTAGGGAAAAGAATGGACAAATTTCGGCCTCCACCGGCAACCAAGTACAGGTGGTAGGTGAGCAGATGTGCTGGCTGGGCGTTCTCAGTTTGGTCACAGGAGCTTATCTAGCAACCCTGTGTAGGATTCTACTCAAAGTTAACTGACAGAGGCCTCTGTTGCCAAGAAATGTTTTCTTCCCAGTGCTGATGCTGTTCAAGTTCTCTCATGCCAGGTCTCTGCTTCCCAAGGACAACTTTACTTTATTGGGCCCTCACTCATTCAATGAACTTTTGAGCTGGAAGGAACCAAAGCAAAGGTTAGCCTATCTGCCCCTCACACAATATAAACACTATAGTTATGTAGTACTATACATGTATATAAATAGAATATCAACGTTTGGACATTTGCAATAAACATCTGGTCAATATCAATTTGGAATCTTCTGAGAATGAGGAACACAAAGACTCTAAAGTTTTTCAAAACCAGTGTTGTTTTTTTTCTGAGAGCTCTCATGTTGGATGCCTAGACACTATCATCTTTTCCTACCCCTATAATTCCAGGATTTTCTTCACACACCACCAAACAATCCATTGGCCATGATTATCTGACCATTAAAACCATCAGGAGCTGAGTGAGAGGGAAGACTTTGTCTACTGTGTTCTCTGCTCTATCCATGGTTCTTAGAAGAGCAGCTAGTAGATGCTTCATAAATATTCTGTGAACACCAAGAAGAGAAGCTTCCCAGTGCCTCTCAATTGAAGTGGAAATTTTTGCTGTTTAAGAAACACCTTGTGCTCATACTCTGGGTGGCCATACCTTGATGTTCTTTGAACTGAACTTTTACCCCTTGTCCCTGTCCATCATGGGCCTGGCTACCCAGGAAAGATGCAAAGCACTGGCTCCCAGTTAGGCCAATCAGACATTTCCTCCCTTTCCATGACTCTTACGATAACAAGAGTATGCAGTGTGGCTTGGCTTCATCAATCCCAACAGAAGTACCCAGATAAGACAATCCAAGACAAAGGTTCCTGGCATTCCCACTTCTTGGGCCTCACCCATGGCACAGAGGCATGGGATGTGCCCCTTCATCAGGCGTTACTCTCTCTGCTTGTACCAGGATATCCCCTCTTTGTAGTTGGAAGGAGACAAGTGAGTAATTTTGGCCAGTGGGTTGTGGCTGGAAATGACACACCATTTTCTGGATGGATCACTTAATTGCCAGGATAAGACCCTCTAGGGCTTTCTTTCATGCTATAATGATTTTGACTGCGAAAAGTAGAAGGCCTCTGTTGCCAAGAAATGTTTTCTTCCCAGTGCTGATGCTGTTCAAGTTCTCTCATGCCAGGTCTCTGCTTCCCAAGGACAACTTTACTTTATTGGGCCCTCACTCATTCAATGAACTTTTGAGCTGGAAGGAACCAAAGCAAAGGTTAGCCTATCTGCCCCTCACACAATATAAACACTATAGTTATGTAGTACTATACATGTATATAAATAGAATATCAACGTTTGGACATTTGCAATAAACATCTGGTCAATATCAATTTGGAATCTTCTGAGAATGAGGAACACAAAGACTCTAAAGTTTTTCAAAACCAGTGTTGTTTTTTTTCTGAGAGCTCTCATGTTGGATGCCTAGACACTATCATCTTTTCCTACCCCTATAATTCCAGGATTTTCTTCACACACCACCAAACAATCCATTGGCCATGATTATCTGACCATTAAAACCATCAGGAGCTGAGTGAGAGGGAAGACTTTGTCTACTGTGTTCTCTGCTCTATCCATGGTTCTTAGAAGAGCAGCTAGTAGATGCTTCATAAATATTCTGTGAACACCAAGAAGAGAAGCTTCCCAGTGCCTCTCAATTGAAGTGGAAATTTTTGCTGTTTAAGAAACACCTTGTGCTCATACTCTGGGTGGCCATACCTTGATGTTCTTTGAACTGAACTTTTCCCCCTTGTCCCTGTCCATCATGGGCCTGGCTACCCAGGAAAGATGCAAAGCACTGGCTCCCAGTTAGGCCAATCAGACATTTCCTCCCTTTCCATGACTCTTACGATAACAAGAGTATGCAGTGTGGCTTGGCTTCATCAATCCCAACAGAAGTACCCAGATAAGACAATCCAAGACAAAGGTTCCTGGCATTCCCACTTCTTGGGCCTCACCCATGGCACAGAGGCATGGGATGTGCCCCTTCATCAGGCGTTACTCTCTCTGCTTGTACCAGGATATCCCCTCTTTGTAGTTGGAAGGAGACAAGTGAGTAATTTTGGCCAGTGGGTTGTGGCTGGAAATGACACACCATTTTCTGGATGGATCACTTAATTGCCAGGATAAGACCCTCTAGGGCTTTCTTTCATGCTATAATGAACCATAGACAAGGGTAAGGTATTTTGGAATAACTCTGAAGAGTGAATTTTCACTTTCTACATCCCTGACATACAGCATGCACAATCAATTTATCTTTATTTTTTGTTTTCCAAGCCAGGTTCTCCAATCCCTTCATAGCAGAGAGTGGCAGTAACTTTCAGTAAGATACCTTTTGCTTTAGAAAGCCATAGATGGTGTCTATTTGCTACATTATTAAGACTCCATGTTATCATTTCACTTAAAAAAATTCAAGAAAATTTGATTATTGTTTTGAGAAGTTTCCACCAGAAGCCTGTACCCTACACTTACTTTCTTTTTTTCCAGATCTTTTTCTTTTGTGGGTATCCATCTTGCTTACCCTCTCCAAAGGATTTGGACTTGAGAAAGCATTTTCCTCCTCTGGTATCTAATATTACATCCCTTCTCTCCTTTCAATCACAGTCAAGGCTCTCAGAATTGGTTTCCCACCTGTACAACTCAACCTCTGAAGATCACAGAACTACCTCCGTCCCCCAACCATTCTGCTGAGGCTGGGCAGCTTGCTTATCTACTTTCCCTTATTAAAAAGTAAGCTTCGTTGGGGTTAGCTGATGGAAGTTTTTATATATAGGGGGGATAAACAGCAAGGTCCTATTCTATAGCACTGGGAACTATATTCAATTATCCTATGGTAATGGAATGGAAAAGAATATTTCCAAATATTGGAATGGAATAGAGTATTTTAAATGGAAAAGAGTATTTTAAAAAGAGTGTATATATATGCATAACTGAATCACTTTGCTGTATAGCAGAAATGAACACAATATTGGCAATCAACTATGTTTCGATAAAAATATTGATTGAGAAAAGTAAACATCATCATGGCAGGGATTGGATGTATTTATTTTTATCTGAGCATAGAGCTTTCACACCAATGTTCATAGAATGAGGAGGGAGAAAGTGAGGAGCCAGATCCATTGATTTTGTTGTGGGATTGATGGAGCTTGAGATGTCAAGTCATGCTCACTCTCACCGCCATAGCCCTCCTTTAACATGTGCCCAGGGCTGCTTACTGTCAGAATATAAAGTGAGTTTAGTAAATAAATACACAGGGAGATTGTCTTTTCTCTTTTGAGGTAGGGAAGGGGCAAATAATTTTCTCTTAGGTAGAATAGTAAGTTCTTTTTCTCTATAAGTGGATAGATAAAACATATTATCAGTGCATAAATTTAGAACAGTGGGATGGTAAATGCTGCCTTATACAAAAACTTTATTTTGGGTACTGACTCCCACATTCTACTAATCTTTTTTTTCCTCCTTATAGTGAAGAAATACAGTCTATAAGAATTACACAATCTTCCGGATCCAGAGTCCCCTATTGACCCCCTTAAATGGTTTAGAAAAGAACAGGGGGTGAGGACAAGGAAGAGTGCTGTGGGATTTCTTAGAAATAACAGAGAGAGGGCTCAAAGGTTGTGGTGCCTTAGCTCATAGAGTCTCCTGGCTCTTCCGTGCCTTCTTCCTTTTGACTGATATCTGTCTAAATCTAAAAGGCATCATAGGATACATGCTACAAGATGTCCTTGATTCTACAGCTCTCCACCCTGGCTGATCATCAGAACCCACTGACTAGATTAAAACAACAACAACAACCAGTTTTTCAGGACCACCCCTCAGGGATTTGCTCCCAGTAAATTGTATCGTTAAAACATTTTTCAGGTACCTGGATCCACAGACAGATTTGCAAAAACTACTTTCAAGTCCAAATGGTTTATTTTCACAAAATTATGCCTGCACTAAAATCTAGTGAATTCAGTTATATTTCAAACACATTGGTACTAATTAAGTGAATTCTTTAATCTTTGCTTTAAAAAAGAATCCTTTCTTTTTTTTTCTTGGGGTGGGGATGGGGTGAGTTGGGGAGGGCAGGCCACTTCTATTGGTCTTTCATTTGTCTATTTTCATCCATCTTTGTTCTTTGGCCTGTATGGGCCTCCCATCGCAGTGGCCTCTGTTGTTGCAGAGCACCGGCTCTGGGTGCGTGCACTCCAGAGCTCTGGCCCAGTAATTGAACACATTTGTCCAGCCGCTCCGCAGCACATGGGATCTTCCCAGGCCAGGGATCGAACCAGTGCCCCTTGCACTGCAAGGCAGTGTCCTTACCCACTGGACTACTAGGGAAACCCAAAAAAGAATCCTTTCTAAAAGCTGTGCAATAATCTTCAAAATTTTGTCTATTCAAATTTAGGTTTGATTCATTTAAAGTAGGTATCTCTAAGATAGGAAACTGAAGTCTATGCAGATGGTGTTACTTATAAGCGAAAAGAACTGATAAAAACCATGTAAGATAATACAACAAGAAATAAAGTCTCAGTGACACTGAAATGGAGCAGGACTCTATGATCCTTCCCTGCCATGGTCTCTGCCTGCCTTTTGTCTATATAAAAACTTTAGCCAAATAATAACTTTAATCAGAGAAACAAGAAGGTAAGCACAGAAAAGCAGTCAAATAGGACAAAATAATAATAGTTTAGTTATTAAACAAAGCCAATGACCTTTAGTTTTTCTTGAAAGGCTACAAATAACATTCTTCCGGGCTATAGTACTTTTTAAGCTCATAGAGTCTCCTGGCTCTTCCGTGCCTTCTTCCTTTTGACTGATATCTGTCTAAATCTAAAAGGCATCATAGGATACATGCTACAAGATGTCCTTGATTCTACAGCTCTCCACCCTGGCTGATCATCAGAACCCACTGACTAGATTAAAACAACAACAACAACCAGTTTTTCAGGACCACCCCTCAGGGATTTGCTCCCAGTAAATTGTATCGTTAAAACATTTTTCAGGTACCTGGATCCACAGACAGATTTGCAAAAACTACTTTCAAGTCCAAATGGTTTATTTTCACAAAATTATGCCTGCACTAAAATCTAGTGAATTCAGTTATATTTCAAACACATTGGTACTAATTAAGTGAATTCTTTAATCTTTGCTTTAAAAAAGAATCCTTTCTTTTTTTTTCTTGGGGTGGGGATGGGGTGAGTTGGGGAGGGCAGGCCACTTCTATTGGTCTTTCATTTATCTATTTTCATCCATCTTTGTTCTTTGGCCTGTGTGGGCCTCCCATCGCAGTGGCCTCTGTTGTTGCAGAGCACCGGCTCTGGGTGCGTGCGCGCGCTCCAGAGCTCTGGCTCGGTAATTGGACACATTGGTCCAGCCGCTCCGCGGCACGTGGGATCTTCCCAGGCCAGGGATCCAACCAGCGCCCCTTGCCCTGCAAGGCAGTGTCCTTACCTACTGGACCACCAGGGAAACCCAAAAAAGAATCCTTTCTAAAAGCTGTGCAATAATCTTCAAAATTTTGTCTATTCAAATTTAGGTTTGATTCATTTAAAGTAGGTATCTCTAAGATAGGAAACTGAAGTCTATGCAGATGGTGTTACTTATAAGCGAAAAGAACTGATAAAAACCATGTAAGATAATACAACAAGAAATAAAGTCTCAGTGACACTGAAATGGAGCAGGACTCTATGATCCTTCCCTGCCATGGTCTCTGCCTGCCTTTTGTCTATATAAAAACTTTAGCCAAATAATAACTTTAATCAGAGAAACAAGAAGGTAAGCACAGAAAAGCAGTCAAATAGGACAAAATAATAATAGTTTAGTTATTAAACAAAGCCAATGACCTTTAGTTTTTCTTGAAAGGCTACAAATAACATTCTACGTCATATACTGTGAGCTGTCTTATAGATACTGAAACTCCTACCAGATGGAAGAAGTTGTACATGATTACTGGACTGTAGCCATGACGTAAGCTGCCACAGTGGTAAGAACTGGCCTCGGGAAATGGGAACAAACTGACCCTGGAACTGAACATTAACTGTACTCAAAACAATCAAGATGCAGGGCTTCCCTGGTGGTCCAGTGGGTAAGGACACCGCCTTGCAGTGCAAGGGGCGCCAGTTCGATCCCTGGCCTGGGAAGATCCCACGTGCCGCGGAGCAGCTGGACTGATGTGTCCAATTACCGGGCTGGAGCTCTGGAGCGCATGCGCCCAGAGCTGGTGCTCTGTGACAACAGAGGCCACTGCGATGGGAGGCCCACACGGGTCAAAGAACAAAGACGGATGACAATAAATAAATGAGTGACAACTAGAAGTAGCCAAAAAAAAAAAAAAAAAAACCCAGTCAAGATGCAGTCATCAGACCACCCCCTGACCAATTTCACAGTGATGGTCAGAGCTAGCTGTGCTGTTTCTGCACACAGTCCCCTCCGGATACACCCCTGAAACTCCCTGTTTAAAAGCCCTTGCCCATTCATTGTCATTGGGGAGTGGCTTTTGCACAAGAGTCTGCCCTCTCCTGCCTCAAATAAAGCCGACTCTCCTTTCTACCAACCCTGCCTCTCCAGTCTCAGCTTTCTAGCAGCACACAGCTGGACCCCACTTTCAGTAACAACATCTTTAACACTACAGATTTTTAGCTTATGTAGGTTTATTTTTTCTAAGATAGGAAACTGAAGTCTATGCAGATGGTGTTACTTATAAGCGAAAAGAACTGATAAAAACCATGTAAGATAATACAACAAGAAATAAAGTCTCAGTGACACTGAAATGGAGCAGGACTCTATGATCCTTCCCTGCCATGGTCTCTGCCTGCCTTTTGTCTATATAAAAACTTTAGCCAAATAATAACTTTAATCAGAGAAACAAGAAGGTAAGCACAGAAAAGCAGTCAAATAGGACAAAATAATAATAGTTTAGTTATTAAACAAAGCCAATGACCTTTAGTTTTTCTTGAAAGGCTACAAATAACATTCTACGTCATATACTGTGAGCTGTCTTATAGATACTGAAACTCCTACCAGATGGAAGAAGTTGTACATGATTACTGGACTGTAGCCATGACGTAAGCTGCCACAGTGGTAAGAACTGGCCTCGGGAAATGGGAACAAACTGACCCTGGAACTGAACATTAACTGTACTCAAAACAATCAAGATGCAGGGCTTCCCTGGTGGTCCAGTGGGTAAGGACACCGCCTTGCAGTGCAAGGGGCGCCAGTTCGATCCCTGGCCTGGGAAGATCCCACGTGCCGCGGAGCAGCTGGACTGATGTGTCCAATTACCGGGCTGGAGCTCTGGAGCGCATGCGCCCAGAGCTGGTGCTCTGTGACAACAGAGGCCACTGCGATGGGAGGCCCACACGGGTCAAAGAACAAAGACGGATGACAATAAATAAATGAGTGACAACTAGAAGTAGCCAAAAAAAAAAAAAAAAAAACCCAGTCAAGATGCAGTCATCAGACCACCCCCTGACCAATTTCACAGTGATGGTCAGAGCTAGCTGTGCTGTTTCTGCACACAGTCCCCTCCGGATACACCCCTGAAACTCCCTGTTTAAAAGCCCTTGCCCATTCATTGTCATTGGGGAGTGGCTTTTGCACAAGAGTCTGCCCTCTCCTGCCTCAAATAAAGCCGACTCTCCTTTCTACCAACCCTGCCTCTCCAGTCTCAGCTTTCTAGCAGCACACAGCTGGACCCCACTTTCAGTAACAACATCTTTAACACTACAGATCTTCTATAGACTTATGTAGGTTTAAAATCAGTTTTAAGCTGGTGTCAATTTTATATCTTAGGATAAAGATGGACTTAAAAATGTTATTGTTAAAGACATAATATTACATGTACACAAGATTTATTGGTAAATGTTCATTCCAGCATTAGTATATACAGTAAGGTACAAGTGGAAGCGACGTCTAATAACAGAGTAGTGGTTAGATAAGATTATATCTCTGTGATGGAATACTTTACAGACATTAAATCAATAGTTACAAAAATGAGAATGATTACTTCTACATGTTTTGTAAAAGTTAAGATGACATCAAAATAGAGGGAAACCTTGAAACTACCACGATGTTAATCCAGCTTCATTAAAAAAAAAATAAAAATAAAAAAAGATGGTCCTTGTAATCAATCCTGCTTGTGATTCAGAATCTGTTTTCTACTCATTTCTCTCCCATTATGGGCGCACAGAGGTCATTCTTTTCTGATAAACACAGTAACCTGTCCTTGAGTTAGCATAGGCTAATAAACACACCAAAGTTATTCTTGCAGGTTATTAAATAAATAATAGTCCACAACCTAAATTAAAATACACTATTTTGGGCTTCCCCTGGTGGTCCAGTGGGTAAGGACACCACCTTGCAGTGCAAGGGCCGCCGGTTCGATCTCTGGCCTGGGAGGATCCCACGTGCCGCGGAGCGGCAGGACCGATGTGTCCAGTTGCCGAGCCGGAGCTCTGGAGCGCATGCGCCCAGAGCCAGTGCTCTGCGACAACAGAGGCCACCGCGATGGGAGGCCCACATGGGCCAAGGAACAAGGATGGATGAAAATAGACAGATGAAAGACCAAGAGAAGTAGCCCGCCTGCTCCCCTCCCTCCCACCCCCCAAAATAAATAAATAAATAAATCTTTTAAAAAGAAAAAAAGCAATTACATTCATTTCTTCCTTCATTAAAAAAAAAATACACAATTTTATCACAAGTAGCAATCAATTAAAATGGAAGTGACCTGACTGCCTTCAGTTATGACTATATATGCAGCTCATTTCTGCAGAGAAATTATTTTACAGTAAATTAAAAAAAAGAAGAAGACAGAAATTGGCTCGTATTTCCCCAAAGGGTCACTACCTTTTAAAATGTTTATTTAAATAAACTACAGATCCAGGACTTCCTTGATGGTCTAGTGGTTAAGAATCAGCCTGCCAATGTAGGGGACATGAGTTCGATCCTTGGTCTGGGAAGATTCCACATGCTGTGGAGCAACTAAGCCTGTGTGCCACAACTACTGAAGCCCACCTGCCGAGAGCGCAATAAGCCAGCACACCTCAACCTGCTCACAGCAACTAACAGACATCCCACAGGCAGCAACCACAATCGAGCTCAGTCAAAAATAAATACATCTTTTTTAAAATAAATAAATCAATCTTAAAAAACTAATAGCTCTAATCTCTTAATAGCTCATTGGAACAACTCACAGCATCAGGAAATTGGTCCACGTAGGTCATACAAGATCTTTTGTTGCTATCTAAGCTCATTTTCTATTGTGCTAAACTCAGCATAAATGCATCTACTTACCATTCTCCTCACGATTAAAACTAATTAAGATATTCTATCTCTGCCAGTATAAGTGCATGCACATGGGCATATTTCCTTAGTGTTCTGCTCCTAAATGGAGAAAAGTATAAAGAAGCAACTTAAAGCTTTATCCAGAATGGCTTTGGAGATTTCCTGTGGAAGACATATGCTGCTTAATCATATGCAAAATATTTTAATACGATGTGGAGAGTAAATGATACCCAGCGTGTTTCCTTTGGAAGCTAATGTTAAATCAAGTACAAATTCACCTAATGCAAGTATCTGTTTTGCACGGCTGTGTCAGCAGATGCTGCTTCCAAGGCTCTGATGTAAGCATCTATCTAGTACATACAGTGTGTATTATTTTTTAACTTTAGAATGGTATTTACTAATTTCTGCCTGTTTTACCTCCTTACAATCACCTCATTGTTGGCCCAGCCAGAGGGACACATGGAGGGGGACAGAAGGGAATGGCAAGGCTGCTTCAAGTGGCAACTGTCAGTATTGCCACATTTGCTTGGCAGGAGCTGCTGAAAAGGGAAAAAAAAAAAAAAAGAAACACAGGCAGACACTCAGAAAAGGCAAAAACCAAATATATAAATAAAAGCACTCTATTGTAAACGCTAAACTGTGTTAAATAAAGACATCGTTCTATTTTGACCATTGCCTGTGCAGCCATGAGTCTGAGGCTCTGGGGTGTGTGCTGTCTCGAGGGTTTCGGGGATGCTGTTTAATTTCGACCCTTTCAAAGAAACAGTGCTTCAAGACAGTATCAGACAAATCACTGAGCTGTGAAAAGTGATTACAGCACAAAGAGACTGGATCCATTGAAAGGATAAATAGAAACAAGGATAAACTGCATCATTCCAGCGTTACAACGCAGAACAAATTTTAGACTTATTTGGCACGGTCTGTTTAAAGTGTGTGTATTTAACTGAAGATTTTTTGTAAAGTCTCTAATCTTTTATTTCTGACAAAGAAGTCTGAAATGGGTCACACAGATATACATCTGCAATCCCCACATCTCTACAGTATTCTTTCTACAGTATTCTTAAAGTGATTTTATTTTTTTTTTACATAAAAGATAAAGCAAGATATGTGTATGTGTATATATATATATATATATATATACACACACACACATATATATTCTGTTATTCTGACTCTAGGATACTACTTAATTTCTAGTTATCCCTTTATTTCCATCAGTAATGCACTAACGATGCATAATACATTTCAGCTATATTTTATTTCATTTCCTAGCTAAGTGCTCACTAGACTTTCAAGAGGGTGGAGACTAATACCAAGCTTATACCAAAAAAAACTACAAAACTTAAAAAAAAAATCCAAATGACAACAATTAGGCAAATTTGGGTTAGTATTCACAGCTCTTACATACAGTGTTTGCCGTCCTGGTATGTGGGGTAGTCCATTATCTTGTACTTTGCTACCTAATAAACATTTTTATCAACACTTAACACAATGAACAGGGCTTCATACTTTCTGTTTGACCACATTAAATAATCTTATGATCTGTCAAATATGAAGTGTACTTACATGAAAAATATTTCCATCATTAGAATTACATGGATATAGAGATCATTATCTAAGCTCGAGGTATTTACTTATTAACTTGGATTCTATGGGCCAATGTCAGAAAATCCACGAATCCCCCCAGAAGGGCGTGCCTACGAGGTATTCACGTAATGTAAAGTGGAAGGTGGTGTCTATTGCTCTCAGAGACTCAAGAGGTTAAATGTCACTATTAATGTCACTTTCCAGGAGGTACTTGGATTTTCACTAAAGATAAGGTCCTGGGGACTAGTCTTTTATGAAAACTTATGCCACTTAGAGAAAATGAGATTTAGGAAAGGCTCTCATGTGGTGTGTGCATGTGTATATAGATGCGTGTGTGTATCTGAGTCTGTCTGAGGGCTGGGAAGGAAAAAGAGTGCATTCCAGGGAACAGGATGCTTCCCAAGTTGGCTGTAGGGCTCCCTGGGAAGTCAGGAACAAGCATGAGGCTGTGGGTATTTGGGGAAGTGAGGGCTACAAAAAAAGAGTCTTAAGGACAAACCTGTCTACTTTACATCCAACCTCTAGGCAGCCTAAAAAAAGTTTTTGTTTTCTTGAGAAATGTTTTCTCAAAGGAATATACAGGGCTTCCCTGGTGGTCCAGTGGGTAAGGACACCACCTTGCAGTGCAAGGGACGCCACTTCCATCCCTGGTCTGGGAAGATCCCACATGCCGCGGAGTGGCTGGACTGATGTATCCAATTACCGAGCCGGAGCTCTGGAGCGCATGAGCCCAGAGCCAGCGTTCTGAGACAACAGAGGCCACTGCGATGGGAGGCCCACAAAAGCCAAAGAACAAAGACGGATGAAAAATAGACAAATGAAAGATCAATAGAAGTGGCCCGCCCGCTCCCCTCCCTCCCCAACCCGCCCACCCAAAAACAAACAAATAAATAAATAAAGGAATACACACACACGCGCGCGCACACACACACACAACATAATATACACATATTTATAGTGTATGCGTATATTACAGCAAATGATTTCTGCATAGAGGAGAGTAGCACTTAACACTTCTGGTAGAACTTGGCATGAATACTGTTCTCTTTCAGCTAATTAATCTACAAAATTCCGTTTCCTACAAATGAGAAAAGTCAGACCTGATTAATTTCTGCTCTTTAGCAGAAAGAGGCACATTGTTGCACTTAAATCCCAGCCTTCGCAAACAGCTGTGGAACAGCAAATAATGGTAAAGAGTTAAAGCTATATAAACGCAGGCAATGAAGCAGTTCTTGGAACTTAGAATTTTGAGCAAATACAAATGGAGTAATCAGAATTTTAATGAATCCATCAGTCTTGATTCAAAATCTAGCCTGTAGGTAACCAGCAGGTATGGGAATACGTGAGTTCCATGTTCATGATCATTATTTCTTCAGTTACATGTTATTATTCTTAAATAACATGTAACTTTTAGGTCATTTAATTCTTACATAAATCCTGTGTGGTAGTTCTATTATTATCCTTAATTTACACATGAGGCAAAAACAGAGTGGTAGAGACACTTGACCAAAGCTGCACAGCTACCTCTTGGTGGCAACCCTGGCTTATTTTAGACTGGAAGAGAAATAAGCATATTTGTAGGAGGACGTGAAAGACTTTGAGGAGAAAAGTTTAAAATGCAAAAGTGAGAGGGAATACATGAAAACCTGGGGCCTCACTTTCTTATACTATATCCTCGATTCAATAAATTCCAGTATTAATATCTCACAATGGAGCACATGAACTATGGGACCAGCATACTTTCCCACTGATGCATTTTCCTAAATGTGTTTACTGTTGCTAGGATGCAAACATACACCTACCAGAAAGCGCCATGCCATGATTCAGTACTGTGCTGAGACAACAGAGGCCACTGCGATGGGAGGCCCACAAAAGCCAAAGAACAAAGACGGATGAAAAATAGAGAAATGAAAGACCAATAGAAGTGGCCCGCCTGCTCCCCTCCTTCCCCAACCCAACCCCTGCCCAAAATAAATACATAAATAAATAAAGGAATACACACACACGCGCGCGCACACACACACACAACATAATATACACATATTTATAGTGTATGCGTATATTACAGCAAATGATTTCTGCATAGAGGAGAGTAGCACTTAACACTTCTGGTAGAACTTGGCATGAATACTGTTCTCTTTCAGCTAATTAATCTACAAAATTCCGTTTCCTACAAATGAGAAAAGTCAGACCTGATTAATTTCTGCTCTTTAGCAGAAAGAGGCACATTGTTGCACTTAAATCCCAGCCTTCGCAAACAGCTGTGGAACAGCAAATAATGGTAAAGAGTTAAAGCTATATAAACGCAGGCAATGAAGCAGTTCTTGGAACTTAGAATTTTGAGCAAATACAAATGGAGTAATCAGAATTTTAATGAATCCATCAGTCTTGATTCAAAATCTAGCCTGTAGGTAACCAGCAGGTATGGGAATACGTGAGTTCCATGTTCATGATCATTATTTCTTCAGTTACATGTTATTATTCTTAAATAACATGTAACTTTTAGGTCATTTAATTCTTACATAAATCCTGTGTGGTAGTTCTATTATTATCCTTAATTTACACATGAGGCAAAAACAGAGTGGTAGAGACACTTGACCAAAGCTGCACAGCTACCTCTTGGTGGCAACCCTGGCTTATTTTAGACTGGAAGAGAAATAAGCATATTTGTAGGAGGACGTGAAAGACTTTGAGGAGAAAAGTTTAAAATGCAAAAGTGAGAGGGAATACATGAAAACCTGGGGCCTCACTTTCTTATACTATATCCCTCGATTCAATAAATTCCAGTATTAATATCTCACAATGGAGCACATGAACTATGGGACCAGCATACTTTCCCACTGATGCATTTTCCTAAATGTGTTTACTGTTGCTAGGATGCAAACACATACACCTACCAGAAAGCGCCATGCCATGATGATGACAGTGATTTCTGATTTGGTAGGATTGGGAGGAGTCGTCATCTTTTTCATTTTCTAAAACTAACAAGCATTTGAAAGAAAAAAACTAACAGCAAATTGTCAAAAACAAAATAACATGTGTTGTGCTTAACCAATTGGAATCGAGTAGTGTATGTATCTACTGATACCAGCCGATACTTTGACCCCACAGTGCAGGACCTACTGCAGCCCCAGAATTGGCTGAGAGCATCCCTACAGCACAAAAGGTGTATTCAGTGAGAAAAGGACCCACTCCTGAAGCAAAGCAAAGCGAAGGAATCCTTCCTTGGACCACTGGACCATCCACCTACCATCTCGTCAGAGGTAGTCAGGTAGATGAGGGATGACTCCTGAGGGAAGTGCGGACCCTGGCAATTTCCTCTTGGTTTTGAGGGACAGATGAACAAGACTGAAGAAAGGGATTGCTGCTCAGTGGCTTCTCCTCCAGAGAAAACCTCTTAAACCACTTGCAGAGGAATGATTTGTGTTGCCCAGGACCAAAACATCTAGCAGGGGCTTTCAGGAAAGATGGCCGGGCATTTGTGGGGGCACAGGCAGCTTAACTGTGTGAGTCGGACTTTCTTTTGATGAAGAAGTAATAAGGCAACAATGAACTTCCAAACCCTTAAGTCTAGCTGATCAAATAAATTTCCCACTCCCACCCCTGGTGCCATGCTTCTGATCTTCTCTCCTACTGCTCATGGTATTTGCATATCTTCCATCCAGCTTTCCTCTGCCACCCCCAGCTTGCTCCATTCCAGTGTCTAAACTCTATTCTCGACAAACACTACATCTGAGTTCCCCTCTTCATACTCAATCCTTTCTGTTTTTCTCCAAACATCCCATTTTCCCACCAACTCCTTCCCTTTTGCGGTTGCAGACTCCAATCACAGATTTTTCTCTTATCAGACTTCCACTGAATATTCCCCCTATTCAGCTCCATGCTTCCCCCTCGGGCCCCACAATCTCTTTAGCTTTTCCCCTAGTTTGTGTGCTTTGTCTGTTTCTCTTGCACAGTCAGTTACATCATACGTGGAAAGGGAGCAGCTTTCCCCAAACCAGAAGCACTTGCTTCAGTTCAAAAGGTGCCCATCGAGCACCTAAAATGTGTGAGGCACATGCTAACGGATACCAAAACGGTATTCCCTGCCTTGATAGAGTTAGGGGCAGGTTAACCCATCACTTCCATGCATCGTGGTTAGGGCAACAGAAGAAACACATATTCGTGGAGTGATGTGGTAGCTAAAAGCAGATTGCACAGAACTGTCAATAAAGTAGCCCTGAATTTAACCTATTATCTGCTTTTCTATTTGGCTTTTCATATATTTTACCTCTCTCCATTCCTTCCGTAACCTCAGTCCCATAGTTCAAACATGCTTGAACTGTTGCTGTGAACTACTAGCAAGAAGGCTGATGCCTGGTCTCTTTCAACTGTGTGCTAAGATCTATGTACCTGGTCCCTGTTTCTCTCTCAATTCTTGACTTCTTTGAGTCTTAGGTTCCATTTCTCTGCACACTGAGGTTTAATACAGCATGAAACAGAGCACTGACGGAAAACCAGGTGTGGTTAACAGGCATGAAAAACAGAGAATAGGCTAGAATAAACATCCACCCACCCAGGAGGTACACAAGTAGAACTTAATTTAGTGCTTTAGCCAGTGTTTAGACAAGAGGTTCTCAAATGTCCATATGCACCAGAAGCACCTGAAAGACTTGGTTAAAACACAGCTATCTGGCCCCTGCCTCCGAGGTTCTGGATTCAGTAAATTTGGATTAGGGCTTAAGAACGTGGAAGTTCCCCAAATACTGCTGATGCTGCTGGTACAGGGACCCCACTGACAGAATCAGTACTGACATAAGAACAGGCAACAAACAAATTCATTTCTCAAGTTGAATAGCATACTGCATCTTTTTGTTTTGTGGTTATATAATGTCAATGGCATCTAGGCACATCTGTAATATGTCACCGCATGCCAAGCAATGGGAATACCACTGTGTTTCCAGACTGTGTGGGGTCTACTGCCATTCTGATTTTCATTTTCTACTGTGGTGAGTTGACAAAACTGAACAATCCATTGGTTAAACTCTTTACGTAAATACATAAACTCTTTTCTAAATAAATCCATGAAACGGGCTTGTTCTCTACCTCTTCCTAGAAAATAATCTCCCCATAGAA
The DNA here is from genome assembly GCA_022376925.1 of Tragulus kanchil. Lineage (NCBI taxonomy): Eukaryota > Metazoa > Chordata > Mammalia > Artiodactyla > Tragulidae > Tragulus > Tragulus kanchil. The sequence goes on along the minus strand of JAIOJX010000005.1, from coordinate 90,067,703 downwards.
GTTTAATGTAGAAATTTTGAAGATTTTATTTGGTTATTTGTCTCCAAATAAATAAGAGTCATATTTAAGTCTGGAAGCCATCAAATCTGGGGGAAAGCTTCACAGATGTTTGGTGAATTTCCAAAGAGAGGATCAGAATATACTCCAAGAGCAGAGTGTGACAGAATGTGAGTTTGTTTCTTTTCTGTGGTAGCTAAAAGCAGATTGCACAGAACTGTCAATAAAGTAGCCCTGAATTTAACCTATTATCTGCTTTTCTATTTGGCTTTTCATATATTTTACCTCTCTCCATTCCTTCCGTAACCTCAGTCCCATAGTTCAAACATGCTTGAACTGTTGCTGTGAACTACTAGCAAGAAGGCTGATGCCTGGTCTCTTTCAACTGTGTGCTAAGATCTATGTACCTGGTCCCTGTTTCTCTCTCAATTCTTGACTTCTTTGAGTCTTAGGTTCCATTTCTCTGCACACTGAGGTTTAATACAGCATGAAACAGAGCACTGACGGAAAACCAGGTGTGGTTAACAGGCATGAAAAACAGAGAATAGGCTAGAATAAACATCCACCCACCCAGGAGGTACACAAGTAGAACTTAATTTAGTGCTTTAGCCAGTGTTTAGACAAGAGGTTCTCAAATGTCCATATGCACCAGAAGCACCTGAAAGACTTGGTTAAAACACAGCTATCTGGCCCCTGCCTCCGAGGTTCTGGATTCAGTAAATTTGGATTAGGGCTTAAGAACGTGGAAGTTCCCCAAATACTGCTGATGCTGCTGGTACAGGGACCCCACTGACAGAATCAGTACTGACATAAGAACAGGCAACAAACAAATTCATTTCTCAAGTTGAATAGCATACTGCATCTTTTTGTTTTGTGGTTATATAATGTCAATGGCATCTAGGCACATCTGTAATATGTCACCGCATGCCAAGCAATGGGAATACCACTGTGTTTCCAGACTGTGTGGGGTCTACTGCCATTCTGATTTTCATTTTCTACTGTGGTGAGTTGACAAAACTGAACAATCCATTGGTTAAACTCTTTACGTAAATACATAAACTCTTTTCTAAATAAATCCATGAAACGGGCTTGTTCTCTACCTCTTCCTAGAAAATAATCTCCCCATAGAAGTTTAATGTAGAAATTTTTGAAGATTTTATTTGGTTATTTGTCTCCAAATAAATAAGAGTCATATTTAAGTCTGGAAGCCATCAAATCTGGGGGAAAGCTTCACAGATGTTTGGTGAATTTCCAAAGAGAGGATCAGAATATACTCCAAGAGCAGAGTGTGACAGAATGTGAGTTTGTTTCTTTTCTTTGTTAGTACAAAAATAGATTTGTGTTTATTTGCTAGAAAAAAAATCTTCTAGCATGATTAAAAGGCTCAGACATTAAATGGTACATTTTGAAAGTGCTGCATGGCTATATGGCTTCCATTAACATCTGTGGGAGTTAAATCCTCCGCGTTGCTATGAAAATGTAATCTACTCAGAGGCCAAGAATATTTCTGGGCTGTGGAATAACATGAAAACATTAGCAAGGAGATAAAACACCAGTGAGCTTTTTTCACATCCCATGACTTCTCTCTCAGGAAAAGAAAGGCTCTAGCTTATGACCTCTACCTGCCTGTGTTAATGGGGATTCCTGGGCAGACACACTTACATAATAAATATGTCACCATTTCACATTTACATACTTATTTGACCATAATCCTTTCACATGATCTTTGAGTCAATTCTCTCAAGGATGGGCATTTCACCTGGATATTAACAGCATGTATTAGTGGGAGGAAAAAGCAGACAGACTTGGGTTTATATTTCAGCTTTATCTTTCTATCCCTTAAAGGCCACATGGACCTTTCAGCAAGAAAGAGAACATTTTCTTCTTCTGTAAAATGCAAACCACAATATTTACCCTACAGTTTTGCAAATACTAAATAAAATAATAAAACCAGAGTAGTTCTTCTGACTTGTCCAGACAACTTGCTCCTTGGAGGGCAGAGGTGAGGCTTTTGGAAGCAGGGAACATGAACGGTGGTAGAGGGGGGAAATAGCAGTTCTGGAGGTGGTTGGTAAAAAGAGAAGGCAGAAGGAGAAGGGGACAACAGAGAAGGGGATAGTTGGATGGCATCACTGAGTCAATGGACATGAGTTTGTGCAGGCTCTGGGAGATGGTGAAGGACAGGGAAGCCTGGCGTGCCGCAGTCCATGGGGTCTCAAAGAGTCAGACACGACTGAGCGACTGAGCTGACTGACTGGAGGTGGTTCACAGTAGCAGCAGCATCAGAAGTAGCTAGAGTTGACTATGCAAGTATGATTATTTCATGCAAATCCTGGAAAGATCTGCTCCTCCCTCAAGAAAATGTCCTCAGGGCTTCCCCTGGTGGTCCAGTGGATAAGGACACTGCCTTGCAGTGCAAGGGGCGCCGGTTCGACCCCTGGCCTGGGAAGATCCCACGTGCCACGGAGCGGCTGGACCCATGTGTCCAATTACCGAGCCGGAGCTTTGGCGTGCGTGTGTCCAGAGCCGGTGCTCTGCGACAACAGTGGCCACCGTGATGGGAGGCCCACAGGAGCCAAAGAACAAAAGACGGATGAAAATGGAGAAATGAAAGACCAGTGGAAGTGGACCGCCCATCCCCCTCCCTCCCCACCCCACCCTCCAAAGGATAAATAAATAAAATTCAAAAAAAAAAAAAGAAAGAAAATGTCCTCATCACTCCACCTATCTGTGATGACAACGAGGGGACTGATTTCCTCTCAAGACAGGCAAAGCATAAATCAGATTATAGTAAGCTGCAGCCCTGGCTAAGCCCTACATGCTTATCTCCTCTGATTCTTAACAAAAAATTCTGTGTGGAGTTGCATCTCAAAATTTTTTTGAATACAGTACTGTTGCTTTACAATCTTGCATTATTTTCTGCCAAACAACAAGTGATATGTATAAATATATCCCCTCTTTTTCAGATTTCCTTCCAATTTAGGTCACCACAGAGCAGTAAGTAAGAGTTCCCTGTGCTATACAGTATGTTCTCATTAATTACCTATTTTATATCTAGTAGTGCATGTATATCAATCCCAATCTCCCAATTCATCCTGCCTCCAACCTCCTTCATGTCCACACATTTGTTGTCAACATCTGGGTCTCTCTTTCTGCTTTGCCAATAGGTTCAGCTGTACCATTTTTCAGGATTTCACATATATTCATTAATATAGGACAGGTGTTCTTCTCTTTCAGACTTACTTCATTCTGTTTGATATTATCCTTTTTACAGACCAGGGAGGAGACGGTAGAGATAGTAATAAAAATGGAAGCAGCACTAAGCAGCCAGCACTGACTTAGAACTTAGTCTGTGCAAACCCTCCTGTAGAGTATTTTTAATCCTCACAATGACACTATACATTTCAAAGTGAGCAAAATAGTAGACCTGGGATTCATATCTACTCATATTTAGAACTGAAACTCTAAATCATTAGTCTGTTCTGTCTGCCTCTTAGTCTTTCTTTCTTCTGCTCAAAACTCCTCAAAGTCTAATCACTTTCTTAGTCAGTAACTCTGAGTTCTGACCTTTCTCTTCTTCAACCTTGACATGGGCAGCTCAGCTCTATAGTCACCCATTTCATTTTAAACACCTGGGAAATTCCAATTTCTTGAGAAAGTATAAAAGACCAATGGAAGCCAGGACAAGGGGTTTTGACATGCAAATGTTTGCATGTCAAAAACAGATTAATCACTAATCTGTGATTAATCATGGCCCACTTTTTGACAGCTCATGTATCTCCTAGCTTACAATGGTCACCTCTTCTATCACTGTCTACATTTTTACATTCACAACTTGTCTTCTGAGCAAGTGGTTCAAGGGGAAAAATCAGTTTTATGTTTCTTCATATTCCTCCCAGCATCTACTAGTTAGGATGCATCATTAGTTGATATGATTGGATAACAGAAGTTCCACGAAAATAACCTATGTATGATTATTATGGGTATTCAGAGAACTCTCCATCTCCAACAACTGCTTGCTGTATGGTTACATCCAGGCCTCAGGCTTGCATTTTATGTACTGATGTGCATGTCCACTGTTCCCAGTTAAGGAGTGGGCATTTGAAGATTAGGATGTACTGGTCATCTTTGTGTTTAGCTCTATGCTTAGTACATGGTGGGAGGTACCAAGTGATTGGTTTTTGAATGAATGGTTATGCAAAATACTTGATTTAGCCAAAGGAAACAGGAAATGCTAATTTGAGGTGAAAAATATCTAGATTGGCCTTAAATATCCTATGACTGGGTTAATCCACACGAGGCCTGGGTTTCATCTGAGAATGTGAGATTCTGGGGTAGGATGGTCTGGTTGATGAAACTCCCAGGGAGGCTCTGTTGGGGCTACTTTCCAAAAAGATAAATATAAATCTGTTTCCTTGCTCCACACATTCATGAGAAAGGGAACAAACAAACAAAACTCCTGAATTTGTATAGTAATAAAAATGGAAGCAGCACTAAGCAGCCAGCACTGACTTAGAACTTAGTCTGTGCAAACCCTCCTGTAGAGTATTTTTAATCCTCACAATGACACTATACATTTCAAAGTGAGCAAAATAGTAGACCTGGGATTCATATCTACTCATATTTAGAACTGAAACTCTAAATCATTAGTCTGTTCTGTCTGCCTCTTAGTCTTTCTTTCTTCTGCTCAAAACTCCTCAAAGTCTAATCACTTTCTTAGTCAGTAACTCTGAGTTCTGACCTTTCTCTTCTTCAACCTTGACATGGGCAGCTCAGCTCTATAGTCACCCATTTCATTTTAAACACCTGGGAAATTCCAATTTCTTGAGAAAGTATAAAAGACCAATGGAAGCCAGGACAAGGGGTTTTGACATGCAAATGTTTGCATGTCAAAAACAGATTAATCACTAATCTGTGATTAATCATGGCCCACTTTTTGACAGCTCATGTATCTCCTAGCTTACAATGGTCACCTCTTCTATCACTGTCTACATTTTTACATTCACAACTTGTCTTCTGAGCAAGTGGTTCAAGGGGAAAAATCAGTTTTATGTTTCTTCATATTCCTCCCAGCATCTACTAGTTAGGATGCATCATTAGTTGATATGATTGGATAACAGAAGTTCCACGAAAATAACCTATGTATGATTATTATGGGTATTCAGAGAACTCTCCATCTCCAACAACTGCTTGCTGTATGGTTACATCCAGGCCTCAGGCTTGCATTTTATGTACTGATGTGCATGTCCACTGTTCCCAGTTAAGGAGTGGGCATTTGAAGATTAGGATGTACTGGTCATCTTTGTGTTTAGCTCTATGCTTAGTACATGGTGGGAGGTACCAAGTGATTGGTTTTTGAATGAATGGTTATGCAAAATACTTGATTTAGCCAAAGGAAACAGGAAATGCTAATTTGAGGTGAAAAATATCTAGATTGGCCTTAAATATCCTATGACTGGGTTAATCCACACGAGGCCTGGGTTTCATCTGAGAATGTGAGATTCTGGGGTAGGATGGTCTGGTTGATGAAACTCCCAGGGAGGCTCTGTTGGGGCTACTTTCCAAAAAGATAAATATAAATCTGTTTCCTTCTGACAATCCACACATTCATGAGAAAGGGGAACAAACAAACAAAACTCCTGAATTTGTAGGAGCAACGGAAGGCAGCTTTCATTCAGGAAAACTTGATTAATAAATATTTTTATTAACTTCCTTCTGTATCCATTTAGTTCGCCTAGATTCTGCAGTATGTTGCAATATGACAAGGCCTGCATCCTCATTTATCCTTTATTCTTGAATAAAGCGTGAATCAGACTGAAATGAAATGTTCTCCTATATGGTCATATTTCAAAACATTGCTTTCCGAAATAAAGGAACTTTTTATTTAAGTAGTTAAGACTTCAGACTGAAGTCTGAAATCTTAAGAACTGAGAATGTACTTCAGGGGTTTTCTCATTATTACATGAATCCATTAATTACCAAATGGCTCTGCTTTTCAGAAACAAAGTATCTTCAGAGGAGGAGGTGGATTAAGGTCAAACTTTCTCTAGAAGTTGGAAGAAAATAAGAGAAACCAAGTATTTACATATGTGCATGATCAGTCATGTCCAATTCTTTACAACCCCATGGACTGTAGCCCACAAGACTCTTCTGTCCATGGAATAATACTGAAGTGGGTTGCCATTTCCTTTTATTCCAGGGGATCTTCCTGACCCAGTGATTGAACCCACGTCTCTTGCATCTCCTGCACTGGCAAGTACATTCTTTACCAATGCGCCACCTGGGAAGCAGCATTTAGGAACCATGAAAATCATAGTCATATGGTCTGATATGAGAAAATCAGTGGACAAGCATTTGTACAAAGGCCAAACTGTGCTGGCAGTACCTGACCACATCATGGATCATACACATGTGGCTATTAGGAGTTATTCTGGTAGCTGAGGAAAACAGCACTTTCTTGGATCCAACTAGTCAGAGCTAGGATCTCAGCAAACAACAGTTCGCTGAGTCTAGCCCAAAGGAAACAGGAAATGCTAATTTGAGGTGAAAAATATCTAGATTGGCCTTAAATATCCTATGACTGGGTTAATCCACACGAGGCCTGGGTTTCATCTGAGAATGTGAGATTCTGGGGTAGGATGGTCTGGTTGATGAAACTCCCAGGGAGGCTCTGTTGGGGCTACTTTCCAAAAAGATAAATATAAATCTGTTTCCTTCTGACAATCCACACATTCATGAGAAAGGGGAACAAACAAACAAAACTCCTGAATTTGTAGGAGCAACGGAAGGCAGCTTTCATTCAGGAAAACTTGATTAATAAATATTTTTATTAACTTCCTTCTGTATCCATTTAGTTCGCCTAGATTCTGCAGTATGTTGCAATATGACAAGGCCTGCATCCTCATTTATCCTTTATTCTTGAATAAAGCGTGAATCAGACTGAAATGAAATGTTCTCCTATATGGTCATATTTCAAAACATTGCTTTCCGAAATAAAGGAACTTTTTATTTAAGTAGTTAAGACTTCAGACTGAAGTCTGAAATCTTAAGAACTGAGAATGTACTTCAGGGGTTTTCTCATTATTACATGAATCCATTAATTACCAAATGGCTCTGCTTTTCAGAAACAAAGTATCTTCAGAGGAGGAGGTGGATTAAGGTCAAACTTTCTCTAGAAGTTGGAAGAAAATAAGAGAAACCAAGTATTTACATATGTGCATGATCAGTCATGTCCAATTCTTTACAACCCCATGGACTGTAGCCCACAAGACTCTTCTGTCCATGGAATAATACTGAAGTGGGTTGCCATTTCCTTTTATTCCAGGGGATCTTCCTGACCCAGTGATTGAACCCACGTCTCTTGCATCTCCTGCACTGGCAAGTACATTCTTTACCAATGCGCCACCTGGGAAGCAGCATTTAGGAACCATGAAAATCATAGTCATATGGTCTGATATGAGAAAATCAGTGGACAAGCATTTGTACAAAGGCCAAACTGTGCTGGCAGTACCTGACCACATCATGGATCATACACATGTGGCTATTAGGAGTTATTCTGGTAGCTGAGGAAAACAGCACTTTCTTGGATCCAACTAGTCAGAGCTAGGATCTCAGCAAACAACAGTTCGCTGAGTCTGAGCATTAACCCAATAGTCGGGATGCAGAATTTAGGCTGAAAAGAGGTTTTCTGATCAGAGGACCGACAAATCTTGAAGGGCATTACTTTCCACACTGAGTTGCACATCAGACCAATTCCTAGAGATGTCCATGATACAAGGGTTCCACTTCAGAAATGCTATATGCCAGTCCCTCTCTTTAAGAATCATAATTTTCTTTAGAAATGAAAGGCTCTGCCTTGCAATCCCTCTCATGGGCATATATCTGGAGAGAAACACACACCCCAATGTTCATTGCAGCACTATTCACAATAGCCAAGAGATGGAAGCAACTTAAATGTCCATCAACAGAGGAATGGATAAAGAAGATGTGGCATATTGGAATATACCAAAATGTAATATTGTGTGTGTGTGTGTGTGTATATATATATACATGTGTATATATATACGTGTGTATATATATATACACAATGGAATACTGTGTATGTGTGTAATATTCCATTGTGTGTGTATACACATACATATATATATGCACGTACACACACAATGGAATATTACTCAGCTACTAAAAATAATGAAATAATGCCATTTGCAGCAACATGCATGAAACTAGAGATTGTTACACTGAGTGAAGTAAGTCAGAGAAAGAGAAACCAAGTATTTACATATGTGCATGATCAGTCATGTCCAATTCTTTACAACCCCATGGACTGTAGCCCACAAGACTCTTCTGTCCATGGAATAATACTGAAGTGGGTTGCCATTTCCTTTTATTCCAGGGATCTTCCTGACCCAGTGATTGAACCCACGTCTCTTGCATCTCCTGCACTGGCAAGTACATTCTTTACCAATGCGCCACCTGGGAAGCAGCATTTAGGAACCATGAAAATCATAGTCATATGGTCTGATATGAGAAAATCAGTGGACAAGCATTTGTACAAAGGCCAAACTGTGCTGGCAGTACCTGACCACATCATGGATCATACACATGTGGCTATTAGGAGTTATTCTGGTAGCTGAGGAAAACAGCACTTTCTTGGATCCAACTAGTCAGAGCTAGGATCTCAGCAAACAACAGTTCGCTGAGTCTGAGCATTAACCCAATAGTCGGGATGCAGAATTTAGGCTGAAAAGAGGTTTTCTGATCAGAGGACCGACAAATCTTGAAGGGCATTACTTTCCACACTGAGTTGCACATCAGACCAATTCCTAGAGATGTCCATGATACAAGGGTTCCACTTCAGAAATGCTATATGCCAGTCCCTCTCTTTAAGAATCATAATTTTCTTTAGAAATGAAAGGCTCTGCCTTGCAATCCCTCTCATGGGCATATATCTGGAGAGAAACACACACCCCAATGTTCATTGCAGCACTATTCACAATAGCCAAGAGATGGAAGCAACTTAAATGTCCATCAACAGAGGAATGGATAAAGAAGATGTGGCATATTGGAATATACCAAAATGTAATATTGTGTGTGTGTGTGTGTATATATATATACATGTGTATATATATACGTGTGTATATATATATACACAATGGAATACTGTGTATGTGTGTAATATTCCATTGTGTGTGTATACACATACATATATATATGCACGTACACACACAATGGAATATTACTCAGCTACTAAAAATAATGAAATAATGCCATTTGCAGCAACATGCATGAAACTAGAGATTGTTACACTGAGTGAAGTAAGTCAGAGAAAGAGAAATATTGAATGATATCTTTTATATGTAGCATCTAAAAAAGAAATGATACAAATGAAACAGAAATAGACTCACAGACTTAGAACATAAACTTATGATTACCAGGGGGAAGGATGGGGAAAACGGATAGTTAGGGAGTCTGGGATTGACATGTACACACTGTTGCATTTAGAATGGATCAAAAAGCACCTACTGTATAGCACAGCAAATTGTGCTCAATGTTATATGGTGCTTGGATAGAAGGGGAGTTTGGGGGGAAAATGGATACAAGTATATGTATGGCTGAGCCTCTTTGCTGTCCACCTGAAATGATGATCACAACACTTTTAATCAGCTATACTCCCATATAAAATAAAACATTAAAAAATAAAACCAAAGTTCTTTTACAAAAAAGAAAAGAAAAGAAAAGAAATGAAAGGGTCTGAAGAGTGCTATAGTGGTAGGTTTAAGTTAAGTCAAGTGTTTCCCAAAGTTGCTTTGCTACATTTTTGCTTCACATCTGCAGAGCACAAAAACCCTTTGGGACACACTGTCATGGACAGAAGGCTGTGGACTGAACCCAGACAACAGGTAAGCACAGGTGCCCCCTGGGAGGATGAGGCGCTAAGTCAAAGACTTTCATTCTGCAGCCAATAATATTGACAAATCGTTCTACTGCAGATATTTCCAATTTTTATCAGCAATGCATAAATTAATTATCAAAGAATTTATCACAGTAAAATAGGAACTAGCAGACTAAAGCTGTCTCAAAGAGGAAATGAGAAAGGAGGAGGTGGAGCAGTGAATGCCAGTGTCTTCACTTTACACAGACTAAGTTCAATGATGAAGACAAGAATTGAAGTACATCACTGAAAATGGACAAGATTATCTCTGGAAGAACCAAAAATACTTTAAAAAAAGTAGGTGATAAAAAATTCAGAGGAGGCAATGAAAAGGGAAGGGAGTATAGGTAAACAAAATCCTTACTTCTCAAAGAAGATAGTAATAAATACCTTTTACAGTTGATACATAAAGAAGAATATATTTTAGCATAGGGGAAGCATTACTAATACATTTAAAAACCAGATATGATGAAAAAAGGTTCCCCTGAGGATTCCGAGTAGAGGTAGATCTAGCAGGTACCTCCCCCTAGAGTCTGAATTGCTAGATTTTATGAATTATGCAGCCATAAGGAAAGAAAGAAGATAACGGTAAGAATGTGCTTGGGGGTTAAGCTTCTGCTCCTGTTAAGAGTTATGGCTGTGAAATCTGAGTGTCCATCACAATTACCTGGAGAGCCTATTGAAACACACTCTGCTGAGCCCACCCCAGGGCTTCTGAAACAGTAAGTCTGATGTGGAGCTTGAGAATCTGTATTTCTAACAAGTCCCCAAGTCAGGCTGCTGCTGCTGTCTGGGAAGCACACTTTGAGAATCGTAATTCTAGAGCAAATGCGCCCATGATAATCCATGGACCTGAGCCTGTTTGGAGTGGCTGCTCCTGGCTGAATATGTGAAGGGGCAGAAGTAGAAGCACAGCCTAATGACCACTCAGTTTTACAACAGCTCCATGAAAGCAGACTCTGCCTGTCCTTCACTGTCATTTCCACTTAAACTATCTGTTTTCACCCCCCCAAATCTAACAGGTGAATACTTGTATAAATGCAGAGAGAGAGCATTCGGAGCCATCTGTAAATTGATTTCTGTTCACAGCCCAGGTGCACGGCCTGGGAGGATGAGGCGCTAAGTCAAAGACTTTCATTCTGCAGCCAATAATATTGACAAATCGTTCTACTGCAGATATTTCCAATTTTTATCAGCAATGCATAAATTAATTATCAAAGAATTTATCACAGTAAAATAGGAACTAGCAGACTAAAGCTGTCTCAAAGAGGAAATGAGAAAGGAGGAGGTGGAGCAGTGAATGCCAGTGTCTTCACTTTACACAGACTAAGTTCAATGATGAAGACAAGAATTGAAGTACATCACTGAAAATGGACAAGATTATCTCTGGAAGAACCAAAAATACTTTAAAAAAAGTAGGTGATAAAAAATTCAGAGGAGGCAATGAAAAGGGAAGGGAGTATAGGTAAACAAAATCCTTACTTCTCAAAGAAGATAGTAATAAATACCTTTTACAGTTGATACATAAAGAAGAATATATTTTAGCATAGGGGAAGCATTACTAATACATTTAAAAACCAGATATGATGAAAAAAGGTTCCCCTGAGGATTCCGAGTAGAGGTAGATCTAGCAGGTACCTCCCCCTAGAGTCTGAATTGCTAGATTTTATGAATTATGCAGCCATAAGGAAAGAAAGAAGATAACGGTAAGAATGTGCTTGGGGGTTAAGCTTCTGCTCCTGTTAAGAGTTATGGCTGTGAAATCTGAGTGTCCATCACAATTACCTGGAGAGCCTATTGAAACACACTCTGCTGAGCCCACCCCAGGGCTTCTGAAACAGTAAGTCTGATGTGGAGCTTGAGAATCTGTATTTCTAACAAGTCCCCAAGTCAGGCTGCTGCTGCTGTCTGGGAAGCACACTTTGAGAATCGTAATTCTAGAGCAAATGCCGCCCATGATAATCCATGGACCTGAGCCTGTTTGGAGTGGCTGCTCCTGGCTGAATATGTGAAGGGGCAGAAGTAGAAGCACAGCCTAATGACCACTCAGTTTTACAACAGCTCCATGAAAGCAGACTCTGCCTGTCCTTCACTGTCATTTCCACTTAAACTATCTGTTTTCACCACCCCAAATCTAACAGGTGAATACTTGTATAAATGCAGAGAGAGAGCATTCGGAGCCATCTGTAAATTGATTTCAGGTGTCTGATTACGGCCACAGCTTCATGATTCCCCATGGAAGCCAAGCAAATGTCATCTGGAAGGTTCTCCAGTGGGAGCAGTAAACTGAAATATAGCTATTGGGCCAGCTTATCCTGCTGACAAAGATGCTCTGTGAGCATCAAGATTTGATGAAAAATGTGAGGAACAGATGTAATAGCTCAACAGGTCCAGTTTGATGAGTGCTGCGAAGACACACATGAAACAGATCAAAGTGGTCTGCATCCCTGTGGTATTCACAAGGTTACAGTCCATTACAAAGAATGCACCTTTTAAAAACGTCACCAATCTACCTCTCCCCAAAATAGCTTATATCTTTTACATTTGCTATTGGTACAATATACAGAATTTTTAAATCTCTTTTAAGTTTTAGATCACAACTACACAACGTCAATATTTCACCAAGATTAAGATTTTACTAAGGTTATTGTCAAAGCTATGGCCTTTCCAGTAGTCATGTATGGATGTGAGAGCTGGACCATAAAGCAGACTGAATGTCAAAGAATGGATGTCTTTGAACTGAAGTGCTGGAGAAGACTCTTGAGAATCCCTTGGGCAGCAAGAACATCAAGCCAGTCAATCCTAAAGGAAATCAACCCTGAATATACATTGGAAGTGCTGATGCTGCAGCTGAATCTCCAATACTTTGGCCACCAGATGCGAAGAGCCAACTCAATAGAAAAAACCCTGATGCTGGGATAGATTGAGGGTAGGAGGAGAAGCGGGTGACAGAGAATCCGATGGTTGGATGTCACCACCGACTGAATGGACATGAGTTTGAGCATAGGACAGGGAAGCCTGGCATGCTGCAGTTCATGGGGTTTCAAAGAGTCAGACACAACTTAGTGACTTGTTTAACTAATCACCATTCAGTGCACAAAAGTGGAGTGGCTGCTCCTGGCTGAATATGTGAAGGGGCAGAAGTAGAAGCACAGCCTAATGACCACTCAGTTTTACAACAGCTCCATGAAAGCAGACTCTGCCTGTCCTTCACTGTCATTTCCACTTAAACTATCTGTTTTCACCACCCCAAATCTAACAGGTGAATACTTGTATAAATGCAGAGAGAGAGCATTCGGAGCCATCTGTAAATTGATTTCAGGTGTCTGATTACGGCCACAGCTTCATGATTCCCCATGGAAGCCAAGCAAATGTCATCTGGAAGGTTCTCCAGTGGGAGCAGTAAACTGAAATATAGCTATTGGGCCAGCTTATCCTGCTGACAAAGATGCTCTGTGAGCATCAAGATTTGATGAAAAATGTGAGGAACAGATGTAATAGCTCAACAGGTCCAGTTTGATGAGTGCTGCGAAGACACACATGAAACAGATCAAAGTGGTCTGCATCCCTGTGGTATTCACAAGGTTACAGTCCATTACAAAGAATGCACCTTTTAAAAACGTCACCAATCTACCTCTCCCCAAAATAGCTTATATCTTTTACATTTGCTATTGGTACAATATACAGAATTTTTAAATCTCTTTTAAGTTTTAGATCACAACTACACAACGTCAATATTTCACCAAGATTAAGATTTTACTAAGGTTATTGTCAAAGCTATGGCCTTTCCAGTAGTCATGTATGGATGTGAGAGCTGGACCATAAAGCAGACTGAATGTCAAAGAATGGATGTCTTTGAACTGAAGTGCTGGAGAAGACTCTTGAGAATCCCTTGGGCAGCAAGAACATCAAGCCAGTCAATCCTAAAGGAAATCAACCCTGAATATACATTGGAAGTGCTGATGCTGCAGCTGAATCTCCAATACTTTGGCCACCAGATGCGAAGAGCCAACTCAATAGAAAAAACCCTGATGCTGGGATAGATTGAGGGTAGGAGGAGAAGCGGGTGACAGAGAATCCGATGGTTGGATGTCACCACCGACTGAATGGACATGAGTTTGAGCATAGGACAGGGAAGCCTGGCATGCTGCAGTTCATGGGGTTTCAAAGAGTCAGACACAACTTAGTGACTTGTTTAACTACAATCTCCAGTCCCATTCCAGTGACACAAGAATGTCATGGAGGAAACAGCCACTACTTGAAATACTAACTGAATGTGGAATTAATCAATTCTCCCTTTTAATCAAAAAAAAACAGAATATGGGATTGGGTGAGTATAAGAGGTCGAGTCACCAACGTTCACAGAGTAGACTTACAGCCAATGTAGAAAAGTCCCCGATGCTGGGAACGATTGGGCAGGAGGAGAAGGGGGCAACAGAGGATGAGAGGGTTGGATGGCATCACCGATTCAATGGACATGAGTTTGAGCATAGGACAGGGAAGCCTGGCATGCTGCAGTTCATGGGGTTTCAAAGAGTCAGACACAACTTAGTGACTTGTTTAACTACAATCTCCAGTCCCATTCCAGTGACACAAGAATGTCATGGAGGAAACAGCCACTACTTGAAATACTAACTGAATGTGGAATTAATCAATTCTCCCTTTTAATCAAAAAAAAACAGAATATGGGATTGGGTGAGTATAAGAGGTCGAGTCACCAACGTTCACAGAGTAGACTTACAGCCAATGTAGAAAAGTCCCCGATGCTGGGAACGATTGGGCAGGAGGAGAAGGGGGCAACAGAGGATGAGAGGGTTGGATGGCATCACCGATTCAATGGACATGAAATTGGATGAACTCTGGATGGTGGCGAGGGACAGGGAGGCCTGGCATGCTGCAGTCCATGGGTTTCAAAGAGTCTAACACGACTTAGTGGCTGAACAACAACAACACACAACTTTGAAAACAGAGCTAAGAAATGGATAGTCAGTGGAAAGTAGTTCATTCCTTCTTATTTAGAGTCTACAGATAAGTGCAAGTAATATAATGTGCTGTGTGATTTGTAAATTCAAATTAAATGTTCAGTTAACCCTGAAAGATAAAAGGAATTTACATAGGTTGTATGTGCACACAAAGGATAGAAAGGAGATGCTGCTTCTTTTGGACTTTTTCATTCTCAAAAAGCTAACAGAACGTCTGACACGTGTATAGAGGCTAGACTTCCACAATTTATTCTGCTTGTAGATGTCATTTTTCTTTACACACTTCTTGCTGCATAAAGTTCAAATGTTGAATCAGCAGTTAGTACTGTGAAACAACACTCAATTCCATGTGCCTGTGCCTCCATCAAGCATTAACCTAGATTTATGGAGCTGTTCATTTTACTACAGAAGCAGAAAGCTAGCATTATAAACAACCAGAAAATCCAAAATATCACTCCCAACTAATCATTTAGATGTCACTCATTCTAGGCTTTTACTATAAGTGGTTTTTAATGTTGGTATACTATGTCTTGATTTATGCTTTTTAACTATTATTTTCAGTAATTTATCTTATTGGCCATTTTGGTTCCTTAATCTCAGGATTTTCCAAGCAAAAGTGTTCTAATGAGACTTGTATACATATAACTTTTCCCTTCCTTTTTGATTTTTTTCCTTTGGAGATATTGAAGTGAGGTTTACTGGGTTAAAGACCGAAAAGGTTACAGCTTTTGACATTGTACCAAATTCAAAATTGCTGAACCATGTCCATTTAAGTGTATTCCTTCTTTATCTGGATGAATGATGTTAATCTTTTGGAAAATGAAAAGCAGACATAATATGCTAATACCAAATTACCAGTTCATGAATTCAATTTATTGCGAATCTTTTCTTTTCTAGGCACTGCTTCGTAATTTCATGGGTCTCACATTCTTGGAGAATATATCATTAAAATCACAAAACAAGGCTTCCCTGGTGATCCAGTGGGTAAAGAGTCTGCCTTTCAGTACAAAGGGCACTGGTTCAATCCCTGGGCGGGGAAGATCCCACATGCTGTGGAATGGCTGGACCGGTGTGTCCAATTACGAGCAGGGGCTACGAGGGTGGCCACAGAAATGGGAGGCCCACTCAAGCCAAAAGAATAAAGATGGGTGAAAATAAATAAATACAAAACCAATAAAAGAGGTCAAAAATTTTTTTAAAAATCACAAAACCCTATTATTATTATTATTATTACTATATTACATTCTTACACAAGTACCCTTTAACAATGTTTATATCTCTCTCCTTTTCTGTAAAGTTTACTGGAGACAGTATCCACAGGAAGTATGGGTTATTAACTATAGTTATTCATTCTAGGAGTATAGTCTAAACTGGGGAAGATGCCAGGAAGTCTAAAACTGGGTCAAAACCAGTGAAATCAGTCAAGTAAGATTGGGAGTTTAATATACAATAGTAGGGGGCATTTCAAGTCAGTGGGTTATGTATAATGATTGAGTCTGGAGTACTTGGTTGGCCGTTAGAAGAAAAAAAATAAAGTTAGGTCTTTTCCTCACTCTTTATATCACATAAAGTTTAGATTTGTAAAAAGTATGTAGAAAATAAAATCCATAAAACACTCTAGTTGAAAATAGGGGTGAATATTTTAAAAGTTTTGTAGCAAGGAATTCTGAGTGGGAAACAAATTTCAAAAGTCAGAGAATAAAGTTTATACATTTGGGGACATAAAAATGCAACACTTCCTTATGGCACACACAGAAAACTATGGTTAAAAAGAGGACAAATAGGAAGAAATATACATAACTCATACAACAAAAGGCTGTTATCCATATAAAGAATAAGTAATTCTTTTGCAAGTATCAAGAATCCTTACAAATAAGGAAACAATCTAAAGAAAGATAATAGGCAAAGGCTGCTAAAGATAAAATATGAAAAAATACATTTATAAATCTTTAAAATAAACAAAATAAAATCCTATTTTTCCTGTTAAGTTGGTAGAGATTCAGGGTAGTGATAACAAACATCCAGTGGTGAAGAAGAGAGATGATTGTGCATTGTTGAAGTCTAATACATATGTCTATTCAAGGAACAATTAGCAAGTGTTGTTGAGATTTTCCACGTACATACATGGAAAAACTGGAATTATACATATGCAGCTCTTACAGACATATAAATGGACATTCTCTCTCCCTTTCTTCCTCACATTGCCTCCTACACACACACACACACACACACACATACACACACACACACACATCCACCCACCCAGAGTAAGCTATGCATCATGCCTCTTTGCCTCAGGCCCGGAATAACAAACTTCAGTGTACAGAGTATATAGGCTTCTTAGCTAGTGGAAAATGCTGGTGGGGTGAAGGACCATCACTGACCTCACCCTTTATTCAATCACTGTTGCATCATATTACTATTATTCTCTCTTTTAGTGTTTTCTAATGATTCATACAAAGAATCTTTTAAGCAACTTGAGACCAACTATTATTTAAGTTTCAAACCAGTACCAAATGCACTACTGAACACACTAGGTATGTGTTTACTGAATGACTGTGCACACTTGCAGGTGTTTAAACCATTATGGATTTCAAATGTAACTATTTACATAGTGCTCCACGACTATGAACTATAGACAAAAAGACTGCATGTTTCATCTCTTTATCATGCCTCTTTTTGAGAGGAGTCTATATAGCTATCTCTTTTCTGGGGGCCACACCACATGACTTGCAGGATGTTAGTTCCTGGACCAGGGATTGAACCCTCAACCTCAAAGCAGTCAAAGCACAGAGCCCTGGACCACCAGGAAATTCCCTATAGAGGCACTTTAAAAGAAACCACCATTTGGTTGACTCTCTGGCTGCAGAGAATATCATTAAAGCATATAGAAATAGTAGGGTTTTCTAATTGTCTTTGTATGTCTATTTTCCTGGTTGACCATGAGCTCTTTGGGAAGCAATATCCTGTCTAACTCTCAGAGTGCATGTCCAGAGGCTTGGGTCAAATCGCAAAATGGCTGTGTGCTGTAGGACAAGTCACTTGATATTGATAAACTGTTTCCTCAACTGTAAAATGGGAGTAAAGAACATCCCACAGGTTTATTCGTAGGGTGATAACAAACATCCAGTGGTGAAGAAGAGAGATGATTGTGCATTGTTGAAGTCTAATACATATGTCTATTCAAGGAACAATTAGCAAGTGTTGTTGAGATTTTCCACGTACATACATGGAAAAACTGGAATTATACATATGCAGCTCTTACAGACATATAAATGGACATTCTCTCTCCTTTCTTCCTCACATTGCCTCCTACACACACACACACACACACACACATACACACACACACACACATCCACCCACCCAGAGTAAGCTATGCATCATGCCTCTTTGCCTCAGGCCCGGAATAACAAACTTCAGTGTACAGAGTATATAGGCTTCTTAGCTAGTGGAAAATGCTGGTGGGGTGAAGGACCATCACTGACCTCACCCTTTATTCAATCACTGTTGCATCATATTACTATTATTCTCTCTTTTAGTGTTTTCTAATGATTCATACAAAGAATCTTTTAAGCAACTTGAGACCAACTATTATTTAAGTTTCAAACCAGTACCAAATGCACTACTGAACACACTAGGTATGTGTTTACTGAATGACTGTGCACACTTGCAGGTGTTTAAACCATTATGGATTTCAAATGTAACTATTTACATAGTGCTCCACGACTATGAACTATAGACAAAAAGACTGCATGTTTCATCTCTTTATCATGCCTCTTTTTGAGAGGAGTCTATATAGCTATCTCTTTTCTGGGGGCCACACCACATGACTTGCAGGATGTTAGTTCCTGGACCAGGGATTGAACCCTCAACCTCAAAGCAGTCAAAGCACAGAGCCCTGGACCACCGGGAAAATTTCCCCTATAGAGGCACTTTAAAAGAAACCACCATTTGGTTGACTCTCTGGCTGCAGAGAATATCATTAAAGCATATAGAAATAGTAGGGTTTTCTAATTGTCTTTGTATGTCTATTTTCCTGGTTGACCATGAGCTCTTTGGGAAGCAATATCCTGTCTAACTCTCAGAGTGCATGTCCAGAGGCTTGGGTCAAATCGCAAAATGGCTGTGTGCTGTAGGACAAGTCACTTGATATTGATAAACTGTTTCCTCAACTGTAAAATGGGAGTAAAGAACATCCCACAGGATTATTCTAAAGAGGAAATAAATTGATGTCTGTTGACTTCATTGACATTTCTCCAAAGAAGACATACAGATGGCCAGTAGACAAATGAAAAGATACTCAACATCACTAATTATTGGAGAAATGAAAATCAAAACTACGATGAGTGCTCACTTTGGCAGCACACATACTAAAACTGCAATGATACAAAGAAGATTAGCATGGTTCCTGTGCAAGGATGACACACAAATTTGTAAAGCACTCCATATTTTTTAAGCAACAAAACTCTATAAAAGCAAAATAATAATAATAAAAAACCTACAATGAGGTACCACCTCTTACTGGTCATACTTGAAGGGCCATCATTGAAAAGTTTACAGATAAGAAATGCCAGAGACAGTGTGGAGAAAAGCGAGCCCTCCTACACTGCTGGTGGGAATGTTAGTTGGTGCAACCACTATGGAAAACACCATGGAAATTCTCCAGAAAGCTAAAAATAGAATTATCCTATGATCCAGCCATCTCACTCCTGGGAATACACCCAGACAATACTAATTCAAAAAGACACATCCCCCTCTACGTTCACAATAACACTGTTCACAATAGCTAAAACATGGAAACATGAATGTGTAAAGATGATGTGGCACATCTATATGAAAGAAAACTACTCAGCCATTAAAAAAGAACAAAATAATGTCATTTGCGGTGCCATGGAAGCAACTAGAGATTCTCATACTGAGTAAGTCAGAAGGAAAAAGACAAACACCATCTAGTATCACTTATGTGTGCAATCTAAAATATAAAATACGACACAAAGAAGCCAGTCTACAAAACAGACTCGATAGGCAGGGAGAACTTGTGGTTGCCAAGAGAGAGGTGGGGCGGGGGAGTGGGGATGGAGGGTGGGGAGAATGGAGTGGGAGTTTGGGCTTAGCAGATGCAAACTGTTAGATATACAATGAATAAAGAACAAGGCATAGCACAGGGAACTATGCTCTATAACCTGTAATAAACCATGATACCAAAGAATGTAAAAAAGAAGGTATATATGTGTATAACTGAGTCACTTTGCTGTACATCAAAGCCCAGCACAACATTGTAAATCAACTATACTTCAGTTTAAACATACTGCTATCTGTTGATGTCAGTGGCAACAAATGGTGAGTGAATAAAGTTAGCATCCTGATAGCTGAGTTGATACTATTCTAAACCAGTCCCTTTTGCTTGCTTCACTAGACCTATTTGTAATGATGAACAAGGTATACCCTAACCCTGTGGCTGTCACATTCACAATACACTAGAATTTCCTTGTAAAGACACAGGCTGTTGATCTAGGTATGACCTGAGAGTTTGTATTTTCTTCAAGTATCCAACTTATGTTGATTTTGCTGGCCCAGGAAACAAGCTTGGGGAATCACCACGTTAAACACTTAGCAATGTGGGACCATTTTGAAACACAGCTTCTTTTTGGTTTAAGTGATAAAGGCTCTGAGATTTCAAGTGTGATCTTGAACGTGTAAGCCCTGTTCCCTCACCACCCCTGAATTCTGCTTTGTCTGCTGCCCTTGCACTGGAGGTGTCCGCCAGGAAACGACTTTGTTTCCTACCTATTCTTTCTAGCCTCATTAGAGCAAGGATGGGTTACAAATTCTCTGAAGGGCAAATGGGAACCCTTGCATCTAGCTTGCTGCCATTCCCCAAGCAAACTCTTGTTGAGTATTAAGTCTCTGTCACCTCCGCTGGCTCATCCCAAGTCTGGGTGGTACAGAAACCTGGGTCTTTGGGTTTAAATTATTCATGTACCTGTCTTACCTATTGTGCAAAAGAAAACTTCAGGGTTATATAAAAAAAAACGACACAAAGAAGCCAGTCTACAAAACAGACTCGATAGGCAGGGAGAACTTGTGGTTGCCAAGAGAGAGGTGGGGCGGGGGAGTGGGGATGGAGGGTGGGGAGAATGGAGTGGGAGTTTGGGCTTAGCAGATGCAAACTGTTAGATATACAATGAATAAAGAACAAGGCATAGCACAGGGAACTATGCTCTATAACCTGTAATAAACCATGATACCAAAGAATGTAAAAAAGAAGGTATATATGTGTATAACTGAGTCACTTTGCTGTACATCAAAGCCCAGCACAACATTGTAAATCAACTATACTTCAGTTTAAACATACTGCTATCTGTTGATGTCAGTGGCAACAAATGGTGAGTGAATAAAGTTAGCATCCTGATAGCTGAGTTGATACTATTCTAAACCAGTCCCTTTTGCTTGCTTCACTAGACCTATTTGTAATGATGAACAAGGTATACCCTAACCCTGTGGCTGTCACATTCACAATACACTAGAATTTCCTTGTAAAGACACAGGCTGTTGATCTAGGTATGACCTGAGAGTTTGTATTTTCTTCAAGTATCCAACTTATGTTGATTTTGCTGGCCCAGGAAACAAGCTTGGGGAATCACCACGTTAAACACTTAGCAATGTGGGACCATTTTGAAACACAGCTTCTTTTTGGTTTAAGTGATAAAGGCTCTGAGATTTCAAGTGTGATCTTGAACGTGTAAGCCCTGTTCCCTCACCACCCCTGAATTCTGCTTTGTCTGCTGCCCTTGCACTGGAGGTGTCCGCCAGGAAACGACTTTGTTTCCTACCTATTCTTTCTAGCCTCATTAGAGCAAGGATGGGTTACAAATTCTCTGAAGGGCAAATGGGAACCCTTGCATCTAGCTTGCTGCCATTCCCCAAGCAAACTCTTGTTGAGTATTAAGTCTCTGTCACCTCCGCTGGCTCATCCCAAGTCTGGGTGGTACAGAAACCTGGGTCTTTGGGTTTAAATTATTCATGTACCTGTCTTACCTATTGTGCAAAAGAAAACTTCAGGGTTATATAAATTGTTACGGCTCTTTCAGGATATTTGGCATTTGACAAACTTCAGGAAAAGTAGGACATTGTGACTATGGACACAGGCTTAGAGGTAAAACCAGCTTATGTTTGCATGTCAGTTCTGAAGCACATTAACCAGGGGACCCAGAACAATTAATTTAACCTCTGGGAGCCTTGGGCTTCCCAGATGTTAAGCAGAGATAAGTACCCATTTCAGAGGGCTAACCATTCCAGGCTGTATGACAGATGTAAAACCCCTGCACTTGGTAGGTGGCCACAGTAGTAACAGCAGCAGCAGCTGTACTTTCATCCTTCATGAGATACTTTATTTCTATTTTATAGAAGGGGTTCCTCTAAAACAAAGTATGCTGATTTCATAAGCCATACAAGAAATCAATTTACAGTTGTTTCATACAGACCATAGGTCCGCAATACCTGGTACGGCAACACACACACATGACAGGTTCTCAGTAATTGTACAGTGAGTGAAGAAGAACACACCCATTGTCTGTTAAGGGAGCTTAGACTACAACATCAAAAGAAAGAAGAAAGGCTGATAGTGTACATCTTCTGCACAGATTTATAGCCCTCTACTGCCATTTCAGTCTCCCGGGCAGGCAGTGGTGTCTGAGGAAGCCTTGCTCCGGGAGTTGAGTAAGCGGTGACAGCAGAGCCTCATGAGAGAAACAGAGAAAGAGAACACCAACACAATTTAGCAGAGCATTAATCACTGTAAACAGAGAAAGGCAGAACATTCTTGGTGCAAACTGTTTGGTGTTACAACTTGGCCTTTTATTTGCTACTTGAACTTCAACCTTTCATTTAACTTGTGATCTCATGAATTCAACCAGAGCAATCAGAAAAAAGATCTTTTTCTGCAAGATGTCTCTGCAGATAGTCTGAATGCTGGATTTCATCAACTAGTACAGAAAGAAGCACAAAGACCTCATGTGTTACAGCTTTGGTAGGCCATTCAAAACTGAAGGAAACTCTTGTTGAGTATTAAGTCTCTGTCACCTCCGCTGGCTCATCCCAAGTCTGGGTGGTACAGAAACCTGGGTCTTTGGGTTTAAATTATTCATGTACCTGTCTTACCTATTGTGCAAAAGAAAACTTCAGGGTTATATAAATTGTTACGGCTCTTTCAGGATATTTGGCATTTGACAAACTTCAGGAAAAGTAGGACATTGTGACTATGGACACAGGCTTAGAGGTAAAACCAGCTTATGTTTGCATGTCAGTTCTGAAGCACATTAACCAGGGGACCCAGAACAATTAATTTAACCTCTGGGAGCCTTGGGCTTCCCAGATGTTAAGCAGAGATAAGTACCCATTTCAGAGGGCTAACCATTCCAGGCTGTATGACAGATGTAAAACCCCTGCACTTGGTAGGTGGCCACAGTAGTAACAGCAGCAGCAGCTGTACTTTCATCCTTCATGAGATACTTTATTTCTATTTTATAGAAGGGGTTCCTCTAAAACAAAGTATGCTGATTTCATAAGCCATACAAGAAATCAATTTACAGTTGTTTCATACAGACCATAGGTCCGCAATACCTGGTACGGCAACACACACACATGACAGGTTCTCAGTAATTGTACAGTGAGTGAAGAAGAACACACCCATTGTCTGTTAAGGGAGCTTAGACTACAACATCAAAAGAAAGAAGAAAGGCTGATAGTGTACATCTTCTGCACAGATTTATAGCCCTCTACTGCCATTTCAGTCTCCCGGGCAGGCAGTGGTGTCTGAGGAAGCCTTGCTCCGGGAGTTGAGTAAGCGGTGACAGCAGAGCCTCATGAGAGAAACAGAGAAAGAGAACACCAACACAATTTAGCAGAGCATTAATCACTGTAAACAGAGAAAGGCAGAACATTCTTGGTGCAAACTGTTTGGTGTTACAACTTGGCCTTTTATTTGCTACTTGAACTTCAACCTTTCATTTAACTTGTGATCTCATGAATTCAACCAGAGCAATCAGAAAAAAGATCTTTTTCTGCAAGATGTCTCTGCAGATAGTCTGAATGCTGGATTTCATCAACTAGTACAGAAAGAAGCACAAAGACCTCATGTGTTACAGCTTTGGTAGGCCATTCAAAACTGAAGGAAATGTCTCTCAGTTCTCATGAAAATAGTAAACAAAGATTAGTTGGGGATAATTGGTTTGATGTTAAGGAAGAGAACTGCTCAATAAATAAATCCATGAAATATTCAGTGAATGTAAAATCCACTCTCTTTTTTAAAAACACCAAAAAAAAACCCTCCAAAATATCTGAAAATCTTAATCCTTCTTCACACATAAATCAGTGCTTCATACACAGAGGGCCTTAAAATAACTCCTTGGATACAAACAATTCAACCTTATCTGCTAAAAGTCCGTATGAATCCTATTTTTCATAAATGCAAAGAAAAAGAGGAGAAAATATAAAAAAGAAGTCTCTGGAATAGGAGCTAGAATGAGAGTAAATGTAGAGATTCTCCCCCTCTCTGCTCTCCATTCAAACTGATACAAATATTCATGAAGAGATAATAAGCTTACGAACACTGGCTTTCTGGACAAGTCACATCTTCCAAACGTATGAGACTTACAGGAACATCTGAGAAGAAAACAGTAGGAGAAAGCAAGGACTGGGGGGAGTGGTAAGAAGAAGAACCCCATCTAACCAGTTAGTAAGCATTTTCCTAGAAACAAATGAAATAGCACACAATGTACAGGGACTGGAGTCTAATAACTAATATATCCATCATTTACATTTTTTTTCAAATCAATTGAAATACCATAGTGCTGGTTCCAATTATTCACCACATATTATGTATAAGGTTCAATTCTAGGGAGTGTCAAAGACAAATAATGACTTGTCTTTAAGGAATTTACAATTCAGCAGCGGAGGGAAGACTGTGTACAAATATCTATGATACACCTAGTAAGGTATACAGTACACATCTATTAAATGTAGCCTAAATAATTATGGCACTAAAGGTCCTGGCTTTCATGGGGCCAATAGTTGGTGTTACAACTTGGCCTTTTATTTGCTACTTGAACTTCAACCTTTCATTTAACTTGTGATCTCATGAATTCAACCAGAGCAATCAGAAAAAAGATCTTTTTCTGCAAGATGTCTCTGCAGATAGTCTGAATGCTGGATTTCATCAACTAGTACAGAAAGAAGCACAAAGACCTCATGTGTTACAGCTTTGGTAGGCCATTCAAAACTGAAGGAAATGTCTCTCAGTTCTCATGAAAATAGTAAACAAAGATTAGTTGGGGATAATTGGTTTGATGTTAAGGAAGAGAACTGCTCAATAAATAAATCCATGAAATATTCAGTGAATGTAAAATCCACTCTCTTTTTTAAAAACACCAAAAAAAAACCCTCCAAAATATCTGAAAATCTTAATCCTTCTTCACACATAAATCAGTGCTTCATACACAGAGGGCCTTAAAATAACTCCTTGGATACAAACAATTCAACCTTATCTGCTAAAAGTCCGTATGAATCCTATTTTTCATAAATGCAAAGAAAAAGAGGAGAAAATATAAAAAAGAAGTCTCTGGAATAGGAGCTAGAATGAGAGTAAATGTAGAGATTCTCCCCCTCTCTGCTCTCCATTCAAACTGATACAAATATTCATGAAGAGATAATAAGCTTACGAACACTGGCTTTCTGGACAAGTCACATCTTCCAAACGTATGAGACTTACAGGAACATCTGAGAAGAAAACAGTAGGAGAAAGCAAGGACTGGGGGGAGTGGTAAGAAGAAGAACCCCATCTAACCAGTTAGTAAGCATTTTCCTAGAAACAAATGAAATAGCACACAATGTACAGGGACTGGAGTCTAATAACTAATATATCCATCATTTACATTTTTTTTCAAATCAATTGAAATACCATAGTGCTGGTTCCAATTATTCACCACATATTATGTATAAGGTTCAATTCTAGGGAGTGTCAAAGACAAATAATGACTTGTCTTTAAGGAATTTACAATTCAGCAGCGGAGGGAAGACTGTGTACAAATATCTATGATACACCTAGTAAGGTATACAGTACACATCTATTAAATGTAGCCTAAATAATTATGGCACTAAAGGTCCTGGCTTTCAGAAGAGATTGAATGGGTATCAGGGAGGGGACACAAAATAAGGAGGAAGCAGCATAAAGGAATAGAAGCAAAAAAGAAAAAAAGTCCTATAGCTTTAAATGAAGCTGATCCCAAAAGTTTCGAGGATGAAAACAGCTTCACGATACTATCAGCAAGCAACGCGGGGTTCTCTAGCTCTTGGCAAGTTACAAATGAGGGGAGACAGGAAGATATTAAGTAATTTGTAGAAGCTCCTCCAGGTTTGTCTCCAAGTAGATGAATGGGGCCCCTTCAGTTTCTCAGGCCAATCCTCTCAGGTCTACTTCCCCAGGAAGGAGACTTTAGAATTCTAATCCAGAGGGTCTCACACCCCAGCTCAAGGCTCTAAAGGAAAAGCAGCATCTGGAAAGCTTCACGTGCGACTGTTATGGAGACAAAGGAGAGAAGGTTGGAGCAACAGGAAAAGGAGAAACGTTACAGTGAGAACTGTAGGTCAGCGATCAGAAGGCCCTTGGGCGCATGTGCTGGAAAAACTCAACTGGGTTCCTAGGGGTCTCTATGGCTGCAACAGCCCATCACTCCCTACTGGGAGAAGATAAAGATGCTGGTGCTGCTGTCCCACCTTTGAGTCCCCTGTGCCCGTGTATGCCCCTCAGGCCACTGACACGGTGGTGTGACACAAAGAATAATTTAGCTCCAATGACTTCAGCTGCTTTATTGGTTTCACAGAAACAATTCTATCCTTTGACATTCCCAAAAGCCAACAAGGCCACTCAGAGGGCAGCAACATTCCTCCTCAAACGCTTTCCTTTTAGAAACAATTAAAATGTAAACAATGAGAGAGGCCAGGCTTACTTTTTTAATTCAGTGGAAAACCTCCCATCCAAAAACCTGAGCTAAAATGACCACAGATACATAAGTAGAAAAAGATTCAGTTAGAGATTCAGACTCAGAAGGTTCTTCTTTGGGGACAATTGCTCTGAAAACAAAACAATGATGGGGGACCTCCTCCATCCCTTTCTTTCTCTATCCCCTCCACCAAATCTGCCAATAACCAGTAAGCAACTCCCCAGATGCACGCCAATGGCAGTCACCCAAAATGTACATCTGCTACATCTGAAACCTGCTTTGACATCTAACTGCCAAATATAGAATTATTCACTTCAGTGCTAACATAGATGGCTCCATCCAAGGGCAGAAGCATTTGGGAAATTCCCTATTTGAAGAGTGGAAATACAAGACCATTCATTTGGTTCAGGTTCTCCTACTAAAATATGGAAAACTACGGTCCGTGTCATGATGTTAATTTTTATTTTGAATCTTATTGCCTTGGAGTGAGGTTCAAAGGCAGACTTTCAGAAAGGATGCAGCTACCTACCATTCAGGCTCCTGAAAGATCAAGGTGAGTCACAGGGAACAGAGAAAGGTGGGGGCAGTCAGAGATGGACAGGGGACAGCTGCTCCGGCCAGCAGGGATCCCTGAACAGCTTAGCAAGCATCCAAATGGAAAGGTACATTCTTACCACTTTAAAAATTGCTTTCTAATAAGGATTATAAAACAAAAAGCTGAGCTGCTGGTGCATTGAAATCATCCAGAAATGCATTTAAAATGGAAGAAAAATAATCCCACTTTAAAATACAATAGGGGCTCAATAGCAGTCTATTTTTTCCTGTCCTTTTTTTTTTCCCCTAAAGATTTATTTATTTATTTATTTTGGTGGGGTGGGGTGGAGAGGGAGGGGCGCAGGCGGGCTACTTCTGTTGGTCTTTCATTTGTGTATTTTCATCCTTCTTTGTTCTTTGGCCCTTGTGGGCCTCCCATCGCAGTGGCCTCTGCCGTCGCAGAGCTCCGACTCGGTAATTGGACACATGGGTCCAGCCACTCCGTGGCACGTGGGATCTTCCCAGGCCAGGGATCGAACCAGTGCCCCTTGCACTGCAAGGCGGTGTCCTTATCCACTGGACCACCAGGGAAGCCCCTTTCCTGTCCTTTTGAATTAAGAATCAAAATAAGCAGCAAATTGAAAAACAGAAGCTGAGGAAAGAAATCCTAACACTTCTGATAATGAAGTCCTTGCAGAAGGTCTGCTTTTGGACCTCAATGATGCCCCTACAGAGACACAGGTGCTTGTGAACTGGCAGAAGGGTACACATCTAAACGAATGCAGACAGACTCATTTCCAGAAGCTCAAGTTGACGGACAGCTGGGCACGTAGACCCCTGGAAACCATGGTGCTAGACATTAACTGATAAAATGAAGGCTCTGAGAGCACAGGTGAGAACCTTCTTCCTGTGCTGTTCTTAGAAAATGACCCCAGCACCTCTGGACTGCTCATTGACGGCTTTCAACATTTAATTCTCCCTCCTTCCTTCCCTTTCCAAAAGAAAAGAAGGTGAGGTGATCAGCAAGAGAAAAACAAGAGTGTCTCAATGATGTACTTTTCTATTCCACTAATGTTTCTAAGACCCAGGGATGGTAACTACTATGTGGTTGTAGGTATATATGCAGAGTGCAGCTGAATGAGGCTCCAATTTAGCTTAAGTAAATCAAGCTGGATTCTCTCGGTTAGAGGGGGAAGGAAAAGAAGGACAATGGGATAGAGAGATAGAGAGAAAAGAATATGAATAAGAGAATGAAAAATAAAAATAGGTCTTTGTTTTAGTCCATATGAGTTCCCCATAACTATTTATAACATGCACTGTAATAAGCCAAGTTTGGAACATCGTGTAATTAAAAATCTATTGATTTCAGTATGAACTCCTTTGTAAAAATTTCCTTGATGATCCTTGCCCAACATGTCTCTGAATTATGAGATCATTTACGGTCTACAGGATTTCTGGTCACACAATGTTCTTTTCATCATTAACTCTGTTGATGAATACAAACTGAGGCTACTTACATGGGAGGGAGTTGTTTGCTTTGAAGACACTATGTGTAACTGAGACCTTTGGTTTATTCGTGGCTAAATTTTCCGGGGACAGTGGCCTCTGCCGTCGCAGAGCTCCGACTGGTAATTGGACACATGGGTCCAGCCACTCCGTGGCACGTGGGATCTTCCCAGGCCAGGGATCGAACCAGTGCCCCTTGCACTGCAAGGCGGTGTCCTTATCCACTGGACCACCAGGGAAGCCCCTTTCCTGTCCTTTTGAATTAAGAATCAAAATAAGCAGCAAATTGAAAAACAGAAGCTGAGGAAAGAAATCCTAACACTTCTGATAATGAAGTCCTTGCAGAAGGTCTGCTTTTGGACCTCAATGATGCCCCTACAGAGACACAGGTGCTTGTGAACTGGCAGAAGGGTACACATCTAAACGAATGCAGACAGACTCATTTCCAGAAGCTCAAGTTGACGGACAGCTGGGCACGTAGACCCCTGGAAACCATGGTGCTAGACATTAACTGATAAAATGAAGGCTCTGAGAGCACAGGTGAGAACCTTCTTCCTGTGCTGTTCTTAGAAAATGACCCCAGCACCTCTGGACTGCTCATTGACGTTTCAACATTTAATTCTCCCTCCTTCCTTCCCTTTCCAAAAGAAAAGAAGGTGAGGTGATCAGCAAGAGAAAAACAAGAGTGTCTCAATGATGTACTTTTCTATTCCACTAATGTTTCTAAGACCCAGGGATGGTAACTACTATGTGGTTGTAGGTATATATGCAGAGTGCAGCTGAATGAGGCTCCAATTTAGCTTAAGTAAATCAAGCTGGATTCTCTCGGTTAGAGGGGGAAGGAAAAGAAGGACAATGGGATAGAGAGATAGAGAGAAAAGAATATGAATAAGAGAATGAAAAATAAAAATAGGTCTTTGTTTTAGTCCATATGAGTTCCCCATAACTATTTATAACATGCACTGTAATAAGCCAAGTTTGGAACATCGTGTAATTAAAAATCTATTGATTTCAGTATGAACTCCTTTGTAAAAATTTCCTTGATGATCCTTGCCCAACATGTCTCTGAATTATGAGATCATTTACGGTCTACAGGATTTCTGGTCACACAATGTTCTTTTCATCATTAACTCTGTTGATGAATACAAACTGAGGCTACTTACATGGGAGGGAGTTGTTTGCTTTGAAGACACTATGTGTAACTGAGACCTTTGGTTTATTGGCCCCAGGCCGAGCAGCCCAGGCAGAGTAAGACAGGCTCCATCCTTCATTCCATTCCCTGCACGGGCCCCTCCTTGACCCAGGAGTAGGGAAGAGGTCAGGAACATTCCACAACTACTCCAGAATATGAAGATCACAAGGGCAAACTTTAGAATGAAGCCCGATTCTCAAATAAACACTGTCTTGGATACCTATCATTTCTGCCCGTGAACCTTTGCACTCACGGTCTCTTTGGATTTTCCAAGGAGATCCCAGCCTGTGCACAGTGGATGTCAGGAGGCAGGGCCAGGAGACCCATGGGCATTGTCATCATCAGTGGAGCCTGTGACCAGGCACGACGTGGCTGTGCTTGGCGAGGGTGTCTCCGTGCCCACGTGCAGTCCATGATGTCATGGAGACTGTGCTGTCCCCTGCAGAGTCTTGTATACCATCTATCAAAATCTAATGAACAGCCCAGTTTTGTGTTCCATCCCACCTTCTACAACACGCTAGTCTTGATCACTGAAGACTTTGTGAATTGTGAATTGTTCAAGGACTGTAAGAACAAAGCATTAGGATTTAAGCCATTCTCCACCCCATCCTACAAAACAGATGACATATTTGTTAGAATAAAAGTCAGAGAAGATTTGAGAATTTCTTAAGGAAGAGTGCTTTAGGTCTTTCAGATAACTAAATGATTCTTCAGGAATTATAGTTTGCTTGTTTTTTTTAAATGAGAGATGCATACATCTTCACTTGCTTTAAAAACTCTTCTTGGCAATGAACCACCTCATTACCACGAAAAAAAAAAACAGACATTTATCTCCAAACTCAATAAAAAATGGAATTTGACATTATTTGGTAAATCCTTAGGAAAAAAAAATACCTAGAACCAATGTTATCTTAAAATAACAGTTTTCAAATAAACCAGAGTTAAGAACAGCAGTCAGGAGACTCTGCCAAAAATTGGCAAAAATTTTTTTTTGACAAAACTATGAAGATTTCATTTACGGTCTACAGGATTTCTGGTCACACAATGTTCTTTTCATCATTAACTCTGTTGATGAATACAAACTGAGGCTACTTACATGGGAGGGAGTTGTTTGCTTTGAAGACACTATGTGTAACTGAGACCTTTGGTTTATTGGCCCCAGGCCGAGCAGCCCAGGCAGAGTAAGACAGGCTCCATCCTTCATTCCATTCCCTGCACGGGCCCCTCCTTGACCCAGGAGTAGGGAAGAGGTCAGGAACATTCCACAACTACTCCAGAATATGAAGATCACAAGGGCAAACTTTAGAATGAAGCCCGATTCTCAAATAAACACTGTCTTGGATACCTATCATTTCTGCCCGTGAACCTTTGCACTCACGGTCTCTTTGGATTTTCCAAGGAGATCCCAGCCTGTGCACAGTGGATGTCAGGAGGCAGGGCCAGGAGACCCATGGGCATTGTCATCATCAGTGGAGCCTGTGACCAGGCACGACGTGGCTGTGCTTGGCGAGGGTGTCTCCGTGCCCACGTGCAGTCCATGATGTCATGGAGACTGTGCTGTCCCCTGCAGAGTCTTGTATACCATCTATCAAAATCTAATGAACAGCCCAGTTTTGTGTTCCATCCCACCTTCTACAACACGCTAGTCTTGATCACTGAAGACTTTGTGAATTGTGAATTGTTCAAGGACTGTAAGAACAAAGCATTAGGATTTAAGCCATTCTCCACCCCATCCTACAAAACAGATGACATATTTGTTAGAATAAAAGTCAGAGAAGATTTGAGAATTTCTTAAGGAAGAGTGCTTTAGGTCTTTCAGATAACTAAATGATTCTTCAGGAATTATAGTTTGCTTGTTTTTTTTAAATGAGAGATGCATACATCTTCACTTGCTTTAAAAACTCTTCTTGGCAATGAACCACCTCATTACCACGAAAAAAAAACAGACATTTATCTCCAAACTCAATAAAAAATGGAATTTGACATTATTTGGTAAATCCTTAGGAAAAAAAAATACCTAGAACCAATGTTATCTTAAAATAACAGTTTTCAAATAAACCAGAGTTAAGAACAGCAGTCAGGAGACTCTGCCATCATTTCTCCTGCAAATTCCAGAAATAAAGAACATAAAAATAGCTCCTTGCCCCAGTTCTTCTTGGCTCTTGCTTAGATACTGATTCAGAGAATAGACTGAGATAGAAATTGTTCATGTTAATTCTTTGCTTTTATCCTGTTTAAGGAAGCTCCCCCCTAAAATGCAACTGTATAAAAAGGGGAAACATTTATAGTGATACCAGTTAAACTTTTATGCTTATGGATTTTCAAAAATTAAAGATACTATTCTTTTTGTATTAATTTTTAGATATTGGTGGCTTTATATTTTATAGGGAGAATTCCATGTTCAGTACTTCGGTGAAATAAATAGCTCTAGGAGAGATAAGTCAGGAGTTTGGGATTAACAGAAGCACTGCTATTATAAAATGGATTGACAATAAAGACCTGATAGCACAGGGAACTAAATTCAGTATTTTATGATAACTTATAATGGAAAAGAGTCTGAAAAAGAATATATACATATATGTATAACTCAATCACTTTGCTTTACACCTGAAACTAACAAAGCATTGTAAATAAATTATACTTGAACAAAAAAGTAAAAAAAACAACAAAAATAAAAGAAACATCCCTGAATATAATAATCTTCATAATTAATTCTAGAATCATATGAGCTTATATTTTGTGACTTAATCTAGGAACAGATTTCAAATTTATTTTATCACAACTATTTATAGAATATAACTTAGCTACTTAAAAAAAAATAGGAGTATATTTTTTAATATTTTCTAGCAACATTGTTTTTTTCAATTTTGGCCCCTTTATTGGTTTAGAAAAAAAGTCAGAGAAGATTTGAGAATTTCTTAAGGAAGAGTGCTTTAGGTCTTTCAGATAACTAAATGATTCTTCAGGAATTATAGTTTGCTTGTTTTTTTTAAATGAGAGATGCATACATCTTCACTTGCTTTAAAAACTCTTCTTGGCAATGAACCACCTCATTACCACGAAAAAAAAAAACAGACATTTATCTCCAAACTCAATAAAAAATGGAATTTGACATTATTTGGTAAATCCTTAGGAAAAAAAAATACCTAGAACCAATGTTATCTTAAAATAACAGTTTTCAAATAAACCAGAGTTAAGAACAGCAGTCAGGAGACTCTGCCATCATTTCTCCTGCAAATTCCAGAAATAAAGAACATAAAAATAGCTCCTTGCCCCAGTTCTTCTTGGCTCTTGCTTAGATACTGATTCAGAGAATAGACTGAGATAGAAATTGTTCATGTTAATTCTTTGCTTTTATCCTGTTTAAGGAAGCTCCCCCCTAAAATGCAACTGTATAAAAAGGGGAAACATTTATAGTGATACCAGTTAAACTTTTATGCTTATGGATTTTCAAAAATTAAAGATACTATTCTTTTTGTATTAATTTTTAGATATTGGTGGCTTTATATTTTATAGGGAGAATTCCATGTTCAGTACTTCGGTGAAATAAATAGCTCTAGGAGAGATAAGTCAGGAGTTTGGGATTAACAGAAGCACTGCTATTATAAAATGGATTGACAATAAAGACCTGATAGCACAGGGAACTAAATTCAGTATTTTATGATAACTTATAATGGAAAAGAGTCTGAAAAAGAATATATACATATATGTATAACTCAATCACTTTGCTTTACACCTGAAACTAACAAAGCATTGTAAATAAATTATACTTGAACAAAAAAGTAAAAAAAACAACAAAAATAAAAGAAACATCCCTGAATATAATAATCTTCATAATTAATTCTAGAATCATATGAGCTTATATTTTGTGACTTAATCTAGGAACAGATTTCAAATTTATTTTATCACAACTATTTATAGAATATAACTTAGCTACTTAAAAAAAAATAGGAGACTGAGAAAAAGACTAAAAGGAAATATTAATGTTACATTGTTTTATATTAATGAATTTTTATTGCAGTATAGTTACTTAACATTGTTTTTTTTTCAATTTTGGCCCCCTTTATTGGTTTTTAATTTATTTATTTTCATCCATCTTTATTCTTCAGCCTGTGTGGGCCTCCCATCGCAGTGGACTCTGTCATTGCAGAGCAATGGCTCTGGGCGCATGCACTCCAGAGCGCTGGCTTGTAACTGGACACACCAGTCCAGCCAATTTGTGGCACATGGGATCGAATCGGTGCCCTTTGCACTGCACGGCAGGTTCTTTACCCACTGGACCACCAGGGAAGCCCACTTTACACTGTTAATAAGAGTTAATCCTGGGAGCTGAAGCTACTGATTGTTTTTTTCCTTCTCATAATCTGCATTTTTCAGAATTTTCAAGAATTTTTAGAAATAAAAAGCAACCACTCCTCCAAGAAGTTTAATTGAAAACAAGTCTTATCAAGAAGTCAGTGTCTGGGCTTCCCCTGGTGGTACAGTGGGTAAGGACACCACCTTGCAGTGCAAGGGGCGCCGGTTCGATCCCTGGCCTGGGAAGATCCCACGTGCCGCGGAGCGGCTGGACTGATGTGTCCAGTGACCGAGCCGGAGCTCTGGAGTGCATGCACCCAGAGCCAGGGCTCTGCAACGACAGACGCCACCGCGATGGGAGGCCCACAGGAGCCAAAGAACAAAAACAGATGAAAATAGAGAAATGAAAGACCAATAGAAGTGGCCTGCCCGCTCCCCTCCCTCCCCAACCCGACCCCCACCCAAAATAAATAAATAAATAAATCTTTAAAAAAAAAAAAAAGAAGTCAGTGTCTTTGCTTTCCATTCAAAGACATTGAAGGGCTGAATATCAATGATTGAAATTTTTATTCAAGTTGGGCTTTTGTCACATTGTTTTGGCCTGTGTATTTCCTTCAGGGTCTTCCATGGCCTAACTAACCTTTAGTTGGGTTGTTGCTGTTCATGCCTTCAGGCAGGAAGATGGTCATGTGGAGCCTAGGTTCTGGGCAATGCTGTGGCTTACGATTTTATCATATTTATTCCCTGTGAGGCATTTAAGTCCAAAGACAGTCCAGAAAACACATTCTAATGTGTTTTTTTTTTTTTTTTTAAAGCCGGATGAACAATTCCCTACAGGCTCCATCATCTATGGGCTCACACAATCTTCAAGTACCTTTTCACCTCCATAGTCATAGTACAGTACCTCTTTGTTCACAAATGAGAGCTGTATTTTAAGATCCTTCCCACAATCTTTCTCCTGGCTCCTTTTCCTCATATGCTTAAACACAGTCCATACTATCTTGACCTCTGACCACTTTAAACAAAGTTCTTTATTTTAGACAAAGATGGAAAATAAGACCAGTAAGGGTCCTCGCCCTTCTTTTGTTTCTCCTTCCTGTCTTCTCACAATGTCTTTCTGGCCCTCCCAGAAAATACAAGAGTGAAACAGAAATGCAAGCACCTGTCAAGCAGTGTATGATGGAGACAACGGTGATTTCAGGCATAGCCCTGCCTTCAAAGATCTTACACTCTAGTAACTGCAATACATACATAAAAAGATCAAAAGAAAGACTCAAACAAGTGCTTGGCTGCTTCTAAAAAGGGGCAGTGAGTACAACATATTTTTCCAATAAAATGGCCTGGGAAGATCCCACGTGCCGCGGAGCGGCTGGACTGATGTGTCCAGTGACCGAGCCGGAGCTCTGGAGTGCATGCACCCAGAGCCAGGGCTCTGCAACGACAGACGCCACCGCGATGGGAGGCCCACAGGAGCCAAAGAACAAAAACAGATGAAAATAGAGAAATGAAAGACCAATAGAAGTGGCCTGCCCGCTCCCCTCCCTCCCCAACCCGACCCCCACCCAAAATAAATAAATAAATAAATCTTTAAAAAAAAAAAAAAGAAGTCAGTGTCTTTGCTTTCCATTCAAAGACATTGAAGGGCTGAATATCAATGATTGAAATTTTTATTCAAGTTGGGCTTTTGTCACATTGTTTTGGCCTGTGTATTTCCTTCAGGGTCTTCCATGGCCTAACTAACCTTTAGTTGGGTTGTTGCTGTTCATGCCTTCAGGCAGGAAGATGGTCATGTGGAGCCTAGGTTCTGGGCAATGCTGTGGCTTACGATTTTATCATATTTATTCCCTGTGAGGCATTTAAGTCCAAAGACAGTCCAGAAAACACATTCTAATGTGTTTTTTTTTTTTTTTTTAAAGCCGGATGAACAATTCCCTACAGGCTCCATCATCTATGGGCTCACACAATCTTCAAGTACCTTTTCACCTCCATAGTCATAGTACAGTACCTCTTTGTTCACAAATGAGAGCTGTATTTTAAGATCCTTCCCACAATCTTTCTCCTGGCTCCTTTTCCTCATATGCTTAAACACAGTCCATACTATCTTGACCTCTGACCACTTTAAACAAAGTTCTTTATTTTAGACAAAGATGGAAAATAAGACCAGTAAGGGTCCTCGCCCTTCTTTTGTTTCTCCTTCCTGTCTTCTCACAATGTCTTTCTGGCCCTCCCAGAAAATACAAGAGTGAAACAGAAATGCAAGCACCTGTCAAGCAGTGTATGATGGAGACAACGGTGATTTCAGGCATAGCCCTGCCTTCAAAGATCTTACACTCTAGTAACTGCAATACATACATAAAAAGATCAAAAGAAAGACTCAAACAAGTGCTTGGCTGCTTCTAGGGAAGCCCAGGGAAGGAGCAGTGAGTACAACATATTTTTCCAATAAAATGGCCTAAACGATGGTAAGCCCTGGAGCCTCCCTAGAATTCTAGTTTATTCACCTTGTGTGTAAAGTGTTTTCATAGACTCCCCTGAGAATCTGATACCCTCCACTGTCATAACTTCCATAAGAAAACACATGGTGACTTCATATATATGTATACTTCATATAATTTCAGAGGATTTATAAACCTCGGAAATTATTTGGGAGTTGAGCACTCATGCCTCCTGGCATCTATTTATCTACTGGCTCCAGTCTCACTTATAATCAAGGGTACTCCTACTGCCACTGGAAAGATGAGATCCCCAGAGATTTCCTCTGGTTGCAGGTTCATCTATGGTAAATGCAGGCAGTGCATTTATTGGCCTGAGGGAAATAACCATCCTGGTTACTTTCTTGGGTGCCCCGATCTCAGGAAGTCACCTAGTAGAGCAGTCCCCTGAGGAAGTTCCATCTACCTTCTGCCTGGTGGCTTGAGGATCAAGCATTTGTGCTGGCCCCAGCCTAGCACTTTGAACTCTATGGACAACAGCCACCCTCTCAGAGATACTGTCTAGGTACAGTCCCACCCCACCTATCACCCACCTAATGCCCTGGGTCACTAACAGAATTTCAAGTGTCCCAGACACTCACACATTTTCTCATTGTCCTTTACAGAAATGGGCTGGCTTCCTTAGATATGCCTGTTTCACTTCCATACCTCCCATAATTTGGGGTCTGGTTAAACACAGTCCATACTATCTTGACCTCTGACCACTTTAAACAAAGTTCTTTATTTTAGACAAAGATGGAAAATAAGACCAGTAAGGGTCCTCGCCCTTCTTTTGTTTCTCCTTCCTGTCTTCTCACAATGTCTTTCTGGCCCTCCCAGAAAATACAAGAGTGAAACAGAAATGCAAGCACCTGTCAAGCAGTGTATGATGGAGACAACGGTGATTTCAGGCATAGCCCTGCCTTCAAAGATCTTACACTCTAGTAACTGCAATACATACATAAAAAGATCAAAAGAAAGACTCAAACAAGTGCTTGGCTGCTTCTAGGGAAGCCCAGGGAAGGAGCAGTGAGTACAACATATTTTTCCAATAAAATGGCCTAAACGATGGTAAGCCCTGGAGCCTCCCTAGAATTCTAGTTTATTCACCTTGTGTGTAAAGTGTTTTCATAGACTCCCCTGAGAATCTGATACCCTCCACTGTCATAACTTCCATAAGAAAACACATGGTGACTTCATATATATGTATACTTCATATAATTTCAGAGGATTTATAAACCTCGGAAATTATTTGGGAGTTGAGCACTCATGCCTCCTGGCATCTATTTATCTACTGGCTCCAGTCTCACTTATAATCAAGGGTACTCCTACTGCCACTGGAAAGATGAGATCCCCAGAGATTTCCTCTGGTTGCAGGTTCATCTATGGTAAATGCAGGCAGTGCATTTATTGGCCTGAGGGAAATAACCATCCTGGTTACTTTCTTGGGTGCCCCGATCTCAGGAAGTCACCTAGTAGAGCAGTCCCCTGAGGAAGTTCCATCTACCTTCTGCCTGGTGGCTTGAGGATCAAGCATTTGTGCTGGCCCCAGCCTAGCACTTTGAACTCTATGGACAACAGCCACCCTCTCAGAGATACTGTCTAGGTACAGTCCCACCCCACCTATCACCCACCTAATGCCCTGGGTCACTAACAGAATTTCAAGTGTCCCAGACACTCACACATTTTCTCATTGTCCTTTACAGAAATGGGCTGGCTTCCTTAGATATGCCTGTTTCACTTCCATACCTCCCATAATTTGGGGTCTGGATTGGAGTGTGTATTCTTATTGCTCTTTCTTAACAGCTTTCAAACCATTTCTTCTCCCTCCTCCTTCAAAAACCCAGATTCTCTGAAACATCACCTGTTAGTCTTCCTTATTGCATTCATTCACATTCTTAGCAGTTCCAACTTTCACATAGCTGATATCTCCAAAGCCTTCCAAAGTCCTGGCCCTCCTTCACTCCAGTCACTTCAGCCATAAACTCACAAGGCTCTATGCTACACCTCATGACCTACAGCTTCATCACCTCCAAAATATGCATTGTGAGGCTCTCAGTAACTATCCTG
Source organism: Tragulus kanchil (assembly GCA_022376925.1). Classification (NCBI taxonomy): domain Eukaryota; kingdom Metazoa; phylum Chordata; class Mammalia; order Artiodactyla; family Tragulidae; genus Tragulus; species Tragulus kanchil. Next base: position 90,028,719 of record JAIOJX010000005.1, on the reverse strand, counting down.
TCTCTCTTTGCTCTAGGACTCTATTTAGCGTCTTCCACTTTTTCTCTATCCAATACCCCATTCTTACCTTCAATTTCTTCCTTACTAACTTATACTTCACATCCGAGCATGACTAGTCAACTATCCCATTTACATACTATGCTTTCAATGCTTCATCCACACTCTCCTGGAAACTCTCAGCACATGTTTCAGCAAATCTAGCGGTATCTGGATTGGACCAATTGAACAATGCCAGAGAAAATCACCTGACCTCACAGACTGAAATGATTTTACATTTGTTGCCATAAATCATGAATGGATACTCCGTAGTGCCAGATGATCTTATAAAACTTCCCCAGCACCTACATCATTTCCCATCCAGACAAAATAATTTCACTCCTATCTCCTCTCTTCATTCTTCAAGGCCTCCTCTACGCCCTACTTCCTGCTGCTTCATACTTTAGGAAGAAAAGAGACACAACAGGGTGAAGATGGCTTCATCTTCTGACCAGCACTCCCATCAGTCTCCCTAGTCTGCTCTAGGTCCTTTGTTTCTGTTCACTCTGCAACAACAGTGTCTCTACTCTTTCCTAAGGCCAACCATTCCACATGGACACTGGTTCCCTCACATTATCCAGGACTCTTCTTGATTTAAGAGCTTAGCTCCTGTCAGCATCCCCCCTCTCTCTTCTGCACTGTCAGTTTGTTCATCTCTACAGTCTTCTTCCCATTGTCCTTTACAGAAATGGGCTGGCTTCCTTAGATATGCCTGTTTCACTTCCATACCTCCCATAATTTGGGGTCTGGATTGGAGTGTGTATTCTTATTGCTCTTTCTTAACAGCTTTCAAACCATTTCTTCTCCCTCCTCCTTCAAAAACCCAGATTCTCTGAAACATCACCTGTTAGTCTTCCTTATTGCATTCATTCACATTCTTAGCAGTTCCAACTTTCACATAGCTGATATCTCCAAAGCCTTCCAAAGTCCTGGCCCTCCTTCACTCCAGTCACTTCAGCCATAAACTCACAAGGCTCTATGCTACACCTCATGACCTACAGCTTCATCACCTCCAAAATATGCATTGTGAGGCTCTCAGTAACTATCCTGTCTCTCTTTGCTCTAGGACTCTATTTAGCGTCTTCCACTTTTTCTCTATCCAATACCCCATTCTTACCTTCAATTTCTTCCTTACTAACTTATACTTCACATCCGAGCATGACTAGTCAACTATCCCATTTACATACTATGCTTTCAATGCTTCATCCACACTCTCCTGGAAACTCTCAGCACATGTTTCAGCAAATCTAGCGGTATCTGGATTGGACCAATTGAACAATGCCAGAGAAAATCACCTGACCTCACAGACTGAAATGATTTTACATTTGTTGCCATAAATCATGAATGGATACTCCGTAGTGCCAGATGATCTTATAAAACTTCCCCAGCACCTACATCATTTCCCATCCAGACAAAATAATTTCACTCCTATCTCCTCTCTTCATTCTTCAAGGCCTCCTCTACGCCCTACTTCCTGCTGCTTCATACTTTAGGAAGAAAAGAGACACAACAGGGTGAAGATGGCTTCATCTTCTGACCAGCACTCCCATCAGTCTCCCTAGTCTGCTCTAGGTCCTTTGTTTCTGTTCACTCTGCAACAACAGTGTCTCTACTCTTTCCTAAGGCCAACCATTCCACATGGACACTGGTTCCCTCACATTATCCAGGACTCTTCTTGATTTAAGAGCTTAGCTCCTGTCAGCATCCCCCCTCTCTCTTCTGCACTGTCAGTTTGTTCATCTCTACAGTCTTCTTCCCATTAATGGGATGCTTTTATCATCATTCCCATGCTTAAAAAACAGTCAAACAAAACCTCTCCCCAGGACCCACTTCTCCACTTACTACCTCATTTCTCTCATCTCCACCATAAAATGCCTGAATATCAGGTCCTTTCACTTTTTAAATTTCTTTTCTCTTTAACCCCCTTAGTGAGATCACAAGTAACCTACATCTTACAAAGTCAGTTGCCAATTTGCTGCTTAACACTATAAAGCATCCAGCGTGGCTGGCCATACCCTCCATCAACTACTTTCCTCCCTAGACAATCAGGCAGGCCTATCTGTCCTTCTTACTACCTCGCTAGGTGGTACTTCTCAGTCTCTTTGTTTGGTTCCTCCTCTCCGAGATACCGAGGTGCCCCAGAGCTCTGGACTCTGTCTCCCTCTGTTCTGTAGTTATGGCCTCATTGAGTTCCACTGGTTTAAAATCACTCAGCACGTTCAGAGACAGGTTGGACCACTCACTTGCATCCACACGTACGTATCTGACTGTCTTGCTGATGGAGCCACAGCTGACCACACACCAGGCATATCCAGGTTCAATTCAACCAGTCTCTACCACTCGCCTTCTGAACACTTTATTCTTGAAACTTTGGTTATCTTTTAGAGCTTAGGCCATCCAGCTATGATCCATCTCCAGGGCCTTTGGACTCACTATTCTTCCTACTTGATAAGCTCTTCTTGGAAAAAAAAAATTCTTCCTTTTAACACATCAGATCAGAACTCAAATTATGTTTCTTCTGACTGTCCTCTGATCATCTTAAAGAAAGTAGTTCTCCCAGCCACTACTTAGGCTAAATGTGCCTTCTTTGTGACGTGTATTTGGACCTGCAATTGTCTTACTGACCTGTGTGTATGTTTATTAACATGATAAATAACTCCTTTCACTAAATCCCAGCTCTGTCCCTGGAGGGTCTCAGGCTAACTCAGTCACTACTGTATCCCTGGTACTTAGAAAGGTGTCTGCCACAAAAAAGTGTTCAAAGAGTACCTGATGTTTGACTACTTGCTGTGTCCACAAAATTGGTAATTAGAATTAACATCCATTAGTAAACTGTTCTGACTACATACTCTTTTATAAGCACCTGTTATCCTCACTTTCACAATTGGGTTGACAGTCGGTAATAGCAGTGGCCTCAACAGCACTCTTCATTAGCTGGAGCCTATGTACTGCCTTGATTGAAAGAGCTGGTCAGAACAGTGCCCTGAGAACAAGCCCCGGTCAATATCCTTTCATTTTTCTAGTGAGATCACAAGTAACCTACATCTTACAAAGTCAGTTGCCAATTTGCTGCTTAACACTATAAAGCATCCAGCGTGGCTGGCCATACCCTCCATCAACTACTTTCCTCCCTAGACAATCAGGCAGGCCTATCTGTCCTTCTTACTACCTCGCTAGGTGGTACTTCTCAGTCTCTTTGTTTGGTTCCTCCTCTCCGAGATACCGAGGTGCCCCAGAGCTCTGGACTCTGTCTCCCTCTGTTCTGTAGTTATGGCCTCATTGAGTTCCACTGGTTTAAAATCACTCAGCACGTTCAGAGACAGGTTGGACCACTCACTTGCATCCACACGTACGTATCTGACTGTCTTGCTGATGGAGCCACAGCTGACCACACACCAGGCATATCCAGGTTCAATTCAACCAGTCTCTACCACTCGCCTTCTGAACACTTTATTCTTGAAACTTTGGTTATCTTTTAGAGCTTAGGCCATCCAGCTATGATCCATCTCCAGGGCCTTTGGACTCACTATTCTTCCTACTTGATAAGCTCTTCTTGGAAAAAAAAAAATTCTTCCTTTTAACACATCAGATCAGAACTCAAATTATGTTTCTTCTGACTGTCCTCTGATCATCTTAAAGAAAGTAGTTCTCCCAGCCACTACTTAGGCTAAATGTGCCTTCTTTGTGACGTGTATTTGGACCTGCAATTGTCTTACTGACCTGTGTGTATGTTTATTAACATGATAAATAACTCCTTTCACTAAATCCCAGCTCTGTCCCTGGAGGGTCTCAGGCTAACTCAGTCACTACTGTATCCCTGGTACTTAGAAAGGTGTCTGCCACAAAAAAGTGTTCAAAGAGTACCTGATGTTTGACTACTTGCTGTGTCCACAAAATTGGTAATTAGAATTAACATCCATTAGTAAACTGTTCTGACTACATACTCTTTTATAAGCACCTGTTATCCTCACTTTCACAATTGGGTTGACAGTCGGTAATAGCAGTGGCCTCAACAGCACTCTTCATTAGCTGGAGCCTATGTACTGCCTTGATTGAAAGAGCTGGTCAGAACAGTGCCCTGAGAACAATTTCTCTCTGCAAATAAATACCACATACCAGGCTTTAAAGTGGCAAAGACCTAATAGCATCTCTTCAAATTATACTCAAATGAGCTATAACTTTTTATTAAAGCACCCAATTACATATTAGTTTGAAGTTCTTTAAAACATCTATCACATGTATTCTTTGTGGGTTTTATTATTATTATTATTATTATTATTATTATGCCATGTGGAATGTGGGATCTTAGTTCTCTGACCAGGACTGAACCTGTGCCCCTTGAAGTGGAAGCACAGAGTTCTAATCACTGGGCAGCCAGGCAAATCCTCTGTCATATGTATTCTTAACTTCCAAGTTTATTTTGTTAGTATGATTTATGCTTTCCTTAGAGTAATTCAATTGAAGTCCTTATCAGTTGGCTTTTGAAGATTCCTTTAAAAACAAAGCTAATTTACATCACATACCAATTTGAATCCTACCTGCAATTTTGATATTTCTGAACATAATACTAAGAAATCTAATTTGACCAAATTTAGAAGGTTAATAAGTACAGCTCTGCTGGTCATGTCTAAGATTTCTAGTGTTTGGTATCATGAATTCTCTCCATGCCTCTGAACTATGACAGAGACAAAAAATGAACTGGCTCTAGAAAAAGATTAAAATATCCCTCTTCCCAGAATCCAAGCAACAGTTTTAACACTTACAGTTCTTAACCACAGGTTTATCTCTTAGCATGTTTGGTACTCTGTGTGTGCAGATGTGCATGTGTGTGTGTATGCATAGGGCAGAGCAAGCAACAACTCCATTTTTGGGCTTACTGCTTTCACCAAGACTTTAAGGAATTAAATGCAGATTTAGTTTTATTAATTTTAATTTTATATATTAGTGCTTATTAATAAAATATGTTTTATTCCATGGAGCCAAGTGAACAAGAATTACCCAGCTAAAAAGTCAAGAAACTTAGAATATAGTATTTGTTTCATTTTGTTTTAAAAGACAAGAAATATTTCTCACCACATAAGGAGCAACTGAAGGGCACTACCTAAAATATTCCTTTTTTTAATGACCAGATGATCTAAGAAGTTCAGTAGCGGATTTATTGAAGGCAAAAGGTATTTTGGATGACAAATCACTTTTAACTTTTTTGTCTGTTTGTTTAAATTTTATTTATTTATTTTTGGCTATTCTGGGTCTTCACTGCTGCCACAGGCTCTTCTCTAGTTGCCTGGAGCAGGGGCTACTCTTTAGTTGAGGTGAGCAGGCTTCTTGTTGCATTGACTTCTCTCGTGGTGGAACTTGGGCTCTAAGGGTACACGGGCTTCAGTAATTGTAGCACATGGGCTCAACAGTTGTGGCCCATGGGCCTAGCTGCTCCAGAGCATGTGGGATCTTCCTGGATCAGGGGTCAAACCCATGTTTCCTGCACTGGCAGGGAAACTCTTTACCAATGAGCCAGCAGGGAAGCCCCACTTTTAACTTTTGACTCTAATGCTGCAAAACCTTTACCTAAAAATTGAAACCCAGAATTGTTTTTCTTGGTTTCTACTTATGATCTATTCATAAAAGTTGACATTTACAGAGAATTCTTTCTAAGAGGTTCTTTCTACCAATTTGAATCCTACCTGCAATTTTGATATTTCTGAACATAATACTAAGAAATCTAATTTGACCAAATTTAGAAGGTTAATAAGTACAGCTCTGCTGGTCATGTCTAAGATTTCTAGTGTTTGGTATCATGAATTCTCTCCATGCCTCTGAACTATGACAGAGACAAAAAATGAACTGGCTCTAGAAAAAGATTAAAATATCCCTCTTCCCAGAATCCAAGCAACAGTTTTAACACTTACAGTTCTTAACCACAGGTTTATCTCTTAGCATGTTTGGTACTCTGTGTGTGCAGATGTGCATGTGTGTGTGTATGCATAGGGCAGAGCAAGCAACAACTCCATTTTTGGGCTTACTGCTTTCACCAAGACTTTAAGGAATTAAATGCAGATTTAGTTTTATTAATTTTAATTTTATATATTAGTGCTTATTAATAAAATATGTTTTATTCCATGGAGCCAAGTGAACAAGAATTACCCAGCTAAAAAGTCAAGAAACTTAGAATATAGTATTTGTTTCATTTTGTTTTAAAAGACAAGAAATATTTCTCACCACATAAGGAGCAACTGAAGGGCACTACCTAAAATATTCCTTTTTTTAATGACCAGATGATCTAAGAAGTTCAGTAGCGGATTTATTGAAGGCAAAAGGTATTTTGGATGACAAATCACTTTTAACTTTTTTGTCTGTTTGTTTAAATTTTATTTATTTATTTTTGGCTATTCTGGGTCTTCACTGCTGCCACAGGCTCTTCTCTAGTTGCCTGGAGCAGGGGCTACTCTTTAGTTGAGGTGAGCAGGCTTCTTGTTGCATTGACTTCTCTCGTGGTGGAACTTGGGCTCTAAGGGTACACGGGCTTCAGTAATTGTAGCACATGGGCTCAACAGTTGTGGCCCATGGGCCTAGCTGCTCCAGAGCATGTGGGATCTTCCTGGATCAGGGGTCAAACCCATGTTTCCTGCACTGGCAGGGAAACTCTTTACCAATGAGCCAGCAGGGAAGCCCCACTTTTAACTTTTGACTCTAATGCTGCAAAACCTTTACCTAAAAATTGAAACCCAGAATTGTTTTTCTTGGTTTCTACTTATGATCTATTCATAAAAGTTGACATTTACAGAGAATTCTTTCTAAGAGGTTCTTTCTACCATAAAAAAAAAGGATGAAAATAAAAAACAGTATACCTGCTTAAATTATTAATGTAAAACATGAGTCCAGATTGATCTATTTGATTAAGTAATACAACTTTAAATCTTTACTCTTTATCCTGAAAACTCTGTATTTGGATGCAGGCTTATATCAGCAAGAGCGTGGTATCAGACAGTCTAGAATCAGGATACTAGATCAATTCTTTTTTTGAAGTCTATTTTCTGGGATCTTCTTTTCATTCTTGACTACCTAAGTAGTATTCAGTACTCTACAGGGCTGATGTACACCTTCACTTTCTCTAACACATTTTGCATTTGAGACTGTCAGAGTTTTGCCACTTCTAATTAAGCATTACTGACTCACTGGACGTGCATTTGAGCAAACTCAGGGAGATAGTGATGGACAGAGAAGTCTGGCAAGCTGCAATTTATGGGGTGACAAAGAGTCAGACACTATTTAGTGACTAAACAACAACCAAGTATGCTACATAGAAAAAAGCAAGACAACAGAATATAAGTGATCTGCTCTTGGAAGTCTTCACTTATACTTGTGCTCCTTAGTAACAGCAATTGAATATACTGGAATTCCTAAATGAATTCCTAAACCACTTCTGGTGAATGCTTTATTAACTGGAATTTCATTTTTGTTCAATTGAAAACTTTTCAGAAAATACTTTATTGCTTAGCCCTCGATGTTGAAAATATTTCACAAATGCATGAGTCCACTTGTGTCTCATATCTACTTTATTCAGTGGAAAGGAATCTGCAGGAGTTCACATAATGGATATTATTCATCTTAAAGAGCACGGGCTTCAGTAATTGTAGCACATGGGCTCAACAGTTGTGGCCCATGGGCCTAGCTGCTCAGAGCATGTGGGATCTTCCTGGATCAGGGGTCAAACCCATGTTTCCTGCACTGGCAGGGAAACTCTTTACCAATGAGCCAGCAGGGAAGCCCCACTTTTAACTTTTGACTCTAATGCTGCAAAACCTTTACCTAAAAATTGAAACCCAGAATTGTTTTTCTTGGTTTCTACTTATGATCTATTCATAAAAGTTGACATTTACAGAGAATTCTTTCTAAGAGGTTCTTTCTACCATAAAAAAAGGATGAAAATAAAAAACAGTATACCTGCTTAAATTATTAATGTAAAACATGAGTCCAGATTGATCTATTTGATTAAGTAATACAACTTTAAATCTTTACTCTTTATCCTGAAAACTCTGTATTTGGATGCAGGCTTATATCAGCAAGAGCGTGGTATCAGACAGTCTAGAATCAGGATACTAGATCAATTCTTTTTTTGAAGTCTATTTTCTGGGATCTTCTTTTCATTCTTGACTACCTAAGTAGTATTCAGTACTCTACAGGGCTGATGTACACCTTCACTTTCTCTAACACATTTTGCATTTGAGACTGTCAGAGTTTTGCCACTTCTAATTAAGCATTACTGACTCACTGGACGTGCATTTGAGCAAACTCAGGGAGATAGTGATGGACAGAGAAGTCTGGCAAGCTGCAATTTATGGGGTGACAAAGAGTCAGACACTATTTAGTGACTAAACAACAACCAAGTATGCTACATAGAAAAAAGCAAGACAACAGAATATAAGTGATCTGCTCTTGGAAGTCTTCACTTATACTTGTGCTCCTTAGTAACAGCAATTGAATATACTGGAATTCCTAAATGAATTCCTAAACCACTTCTGGTGAATGCTTTATTAACTGGAATTTCATTTTTGTTCAATTGAAAACTTTTCAGAAAATACTTTATTGCTTAGCCCTCGATGTTGAAAATATTTCACAAATGCATGAGTCCACTTGTGTCTCATATCTACTTTATTCAGTGGAAAGGAATCTGCAGGAGTTCACATAATGGATATTATTCATCTTAAGAGAATATGGTATTGCAGGAATTGGAGGCTTCTGGTTTTCCACTCTTGTAAACATAACAAGACCTGTTAATTTGAGTGTATTGTTAGCTTGGTTCTAGTCAGCACAGGTTTCGTGTTTGGTACCTCATACTACTTCTTCATTAAAGTATATTTTTTTTGTGAAAATTATTTATGAAAACTATTTTCTGATTATAAAATACTCATTGTTTTAAAAATTAAGCAATGCAGAAAAATAAAAATAAAAATCACATCCTAGATAAAGAGAGTCATTGTCTACCATTTTGGTGAAAATGCATAATCTCAGTTTTGTAAATTCAGAAGGGATTATGCCTCACATCTGCATGGCCTACTTGATACACCCAGGAACATTTCCATGCTATTAGGACAACCTACACCATCATTTTTAATCCTTCCATAGTGTTCGATTATCTACTTAACCCAAATCCTAGTGATGAGCTGCAATGTTTCCCAAATTTATTATAGAATACTGCTACAAAAATTCTCCAAACTTTGCACACATGTCTTTATATACTAGTTTAATTATCTTAAGATAAAAATTCTAGGAAGTAGAAACTGCATTTTATACTATATGCTTATTTAGGTACAATCAAGAGTATTTCCTATGAATAGATCACTTTGTATATTTTGTCATTTCAGAGAACTGTGCTGATGGTCACGCTGAGTTAAAATTCATCAGTGTTCTCTGTTCTTTGACTGGTTCTCTCGTTTTGCTATCACCATAGTAGAAAAGATAGCTACTCCCTTTTCCAGTCTCCCTTGGAACTAGACAGGGCTGGACGAGGTCTTTATAGTTTAGTGAGACATGTACTTTGGGGCTTCTGGAAAGGCATTTTCTTTTCCCGTGAAGGAACACGTAGCTAGCCCTGTCCTTCTCTTCTTTTGTCTCTCAATGAAGATCTGAGCCATGGAGCTGGACAAGTAATAGGAAGTGAAGGAAACTATCATTAAAACTCTGAACTACACCAGCAGCTGTCTACCCTCAGACTGCTTGTTCTGTGGGAAAAAGAAACTTCTCTTTATTTATACCACTGACAGCCAGAGTTACCAGTATTTATAGCTGAGGGTATTCCCTAACCAATACATCACTCCTCCAGATAAGATGGTGTCTAGATGCAGGCAAGAATATTAGTGGAGAGTAGGGGCCACAGATGGTAAAGAATCTGCCTGCAATGCAAGAGACCCAGGTTTGATCCCTGGGTCAGAAAGATCCCCTGAGGAAGGCAATAGTAACCTATGCCAGTATTTCTTACCTGGAGCACTCCACGGACAAAGGAGCCTGGTAGATTATAGTCCATGGGGTTGCAAAAGAGTTCGACATGACTGAGCAACTAACACTAATTAGGGTCCAAGATAGGCCGCATAGGGAGGAAGGCTGCAGGGTTCAAAGAGGCACTGCAACAACTGTCTGAGGCTCATGGTGCCCCGGAGGGATAAACAGGAATCCAGGGCAGCATATCTTCCTAGTGCTAAGGACTGAAAGGATATGTGAATGATTTTTTATTAGAAAGTATGTTGAGGCCTCTCCTTTGAGTTGGCCTGCCCTCAGGCCTCGAGGGTGTACAATCCTTCCTTTACCTAATAAACTCTGAGCTATAACTAAGGAAAAAAAAAAAAAAAAGAAAGAGCGTTGAGGCTACTGATAATAAATTTGAAGCATTATGGTTTTCTTAAAATGAACTCACCTCAAAAGTACGCAAAACAGACAAACTAATATGAATTATAGAACAAAAGAGTCAGTATAACACAGAGATCAAAAGCAAAGCTTTTATACTTCAATAAAATAAAAAAAGTTTTTAAAAGTGACATGGAGAACTAAAAAAAATCTAAAAATAAAAATACCATATTACCCAACAACCGTGCTATTGCACATCTACCCTGAGAAAACCGTAATTCAAACAGATACATGTTCCCCAGCACTACTGACATTGGCCATGGCATGGAAGCAGCCTACATATCCACTGACAGATGAATGAATGGATAAAGAAGATGTGGTATGTATATACAATGATACTACTCAGTCAAAAAAAGGAATGGACTTGGGTCATTTATAGAGATGCAGATGAACCTAGAGTCTCTCATACAGACTGAAGTCAGAAAGAAAAACAAGTATCGCATGTTAGTGCGTACATGTGGAATCTATACAGTGAGCTCAGGTTGGTGCTCTGTGATGACCTAGAAGGGTGAGAAGTGGGTGGGTGGGCGGGAGAGAGGTCCAAGAGGGAAAGGATCTATGTACACATGGAGCTGATGCACTTGATTGTACAGCGGGAACTAATACACTGTAAAGCAATTGTACTCTTATTAAAAAAAATTAGGTGAGGGTGAAAAAGGCAATGCAACCAGGCAGAAGGAATACATTTGTGCAATGCCCTTTCTACACCCTGTTTTCTTCTGGCAGAAACATTAAATGTTTAAATGAAAATATAAGGCCAGTTTTATCTTAACCCTAACAGACACGTGCTACCAGCCCACTGGAGTTAAACGGAAGAAAGTGATTGTTTTTTAATTTTAAGAGAAAAGTGAATATAAAAAAAAAAGAGAAAAGCGACCAACAGCCTCTAGACTATCATGTATCTTGATCAATTGCACAGTCAAAGCATACGATTATTAAAGGCTGCTCAAGGGGTATAGACATGATGCAGAGAGGCTCTGGAGGAGAAGAGCTAATGATAAAAATGCAGATAATTGTTAGAAAAATAAGACAATGGAGATCAAACTGTTGTCATAACAAATCACATGTCTTAGTAAACAGTTTCCCAAAATATTGGGAAAATACAGCGATCATGTTCAATATAGACAATTTATACAATCATAAATAGAAGGAACCATGTATTTTGATAAAAACAATAACAAAGAAACAATAAAACCTGAAGATAAAGATGTTTCCTGTACGCCGAAAGGATGAGAGATAATATCCTAACAGGTGCTATTTTGTGGCTCTATTTCTCAGAGAAATAACCAAACCTCATCACACATTTAAGTGTGAAATAGAAGATGTGTAATAAATTTCTAGGTGTGATAAAACAGACTAAAATCCGAGAGTAAGGCACTGACTTTCTTACTACTATTTCCTGGCATCTTGCACAGGGCCTGACAAATAGGTACTAAAATATTTGTTGAAAAAAAGGGGAAAATAGAAGGAAATGTGAAAAGAGTCAAATAGCCTATGTGAATAGTGTTCTATAATGTTCTTGATAAATGAATTTTTTAATTTTGGCCTCTTTTATTGGTCCTTCATTTATTTATTTTCAACCAAGGGGAAGGTTTTTGAGCACCGATCAGCCGTACTCGTGAAATAGTGGGTTCTTATCAAACTGTTCTGGTACACTTGGAGGTGAGGCACTTGATTGTACAGCGGGAACTAATACACTGTAAAGCAATTGTACTCTTATTAAAAAAAATTAGGTGAGGGTGAAAAAGGCAATGCAACCAGGCAGAAGGAATACATTTGTGCAATGCCCTTTCTACACCCTGTTTTCTTCTGGCAGAAACATTAAATGTTTAAATGAAAATATAAGGCCAGTTTTATCTTAACCCTAACAGACACGTGCTACCAGCCCACTGGAGTTAAACGGAAGAAAGTGATTGTTTTTTAATTTTAAGAGAAAAGTGAATATAAAAAAAAAAGAGAGAGAAAAGCGACCAACAGCCTCTAGACTATCATGTATCTTGATCAATTGCACAGTCAAAGCATACGATTATTAAAGGCTGCTCAAGGGGTATAGACATGATGCAGAGAGGCTCTGGAGGAGAAGAGCTAATGATAAAAATGCAGATAATTGTTAGAAAAATAAGACAATGGAGATCAAACTGTTGTCATAACAAATCACATGTCTTAGTAAACAGTTTCCCAAAATATTGGGAAAATACAGCGATCATGTTCAATATAGACAATTTATACAATCATAAATAGAAGGAACCATGTATTTTGATAAAAACAATAACAAAGAAACAATAAAACCTGAAGATAAAGATGTTTCCTGTACGCCGAAAGGATGAGAGATAATATCCTAACAGGTGCTATTTTGTGGCTCTATTTCTCAGAGAAATAACCAAACCTCATCACACATTTAAGTGTGAAATAGAAGATGTGTAATAAATTTCTAGGTGTGATAAAACAGACTAAAATCCGAGAGTAAGGCACTGACTTTCTTACTACTATTTCCTGGCATCTTGCACAGGGCCTGACAAATAGGTACTAAAATATTTGTTGAAAAAAAGGGGAAAATAGAAGGAAATGTGAAAAGAGTCAAATAGCCTATGTGAATAGTGTTCTATAATGTTCTTGATAAATGAATTTTTTAATTTTGGCCTCTTTTATTGGTCCTTCATTTATTTATTTTCAACCATCTTAGTTCCCCTGCCTGTGTGGGCCTCCCATCACAGTGGCCTCTCTCCTTGCTGAGCACCGATCAGGACGCATGCGCTCCAGAGTGACGGCTCGCAATTGGACACACCAGTCCAGCCGCTCCACGGCATGCGGGATCTTCCTGTGTCAGGGATCAAACTGGTGCCCCTTGTACTGCAAGGTAGACTCTTTACCCACTGGACCTCCAGGGAAGCCCAAGACTTATCGTTTTTAAATCACAGAAATATTATTCAATACAAAATGCACATAAGTTGCAAAATGGCATTCATGAAATGAAAACCAAGAGCGGGTTCATACTTATGAAGTAGATTGTGGATGAGCACTTTTGAAGATCACTCAATTCCATTCTCAATTTTATTAATCAAAGCCTGATAGATACGATCTTAGCATCATTTTCACTGAATAATTTTCAAACTATCTCTAAAACAACAAAGGGCAATCTGCTCTGAGAAGGGAAGATTGAATTAAATTACATCAAATGAGGTTACAAGTTATTTCTCACTTGTCAGGAGTGTTTCTGTCTTGGTTGCCTAATGTTTAAGAAATAACCTCTTGTTGGCAAATAATGAGAAACTTATCTATGAAATTCTCAACCGTGATTGAATCTGAAGTATGTTCTTTAATGGGATGATAAGAAGGCATCATAGATTTATTTAGTCCTTCCAAATGTAATGCTAAGGTTATATTGACCATTTCAGGATATTTCCCAGTCATCACCTCGAGACAGAGCTTACTGCTGTCTTCATTTTCTGGATGAGCAGACAGGCTCTGTGAGGTTAATGAACAAAGCCAAGTCCACACACTTAGTTAAAGCGATGGAGACAAGAGTAGCAACCAGAGAAGCTAACGGCAGAGCTGACTCCTAATCACCATCATCAACTATAATGGTGTCCAAAGTAGTGACAGTGATGATAGTAATTGATAATAACACTAATAAATAATCATACACAACCATCACTGGAGCAACTTCTTATGTATTTAATCTTTGCAAGAGATGTGGGTGGACCTAGAGTCTGTCATACAAAGTGAAGCATGTCAGAAAGGGAAAACAGATGTCGTATATTAATACATATGTATGGAATCTATAAAAATGGTACAGATGAACCTATTGGCAGGGCAGGACTAGGGATGCAGACATAGAGAACAGACATGTGGACATGACAGGGAGGGGAGGGTGAGACAAGCTGGGAGAGCAGCATTCACAGATGAACTCGACCACGTGTGAGACAGCCAGCTAGTGGGAAGCTGCTGTACAGCACAGGGAGCTGAGCGCGGTGCTCTATGATGACCTAGAAGGGACGGGTGGCGGGTGGGAGGAAGGTCCGAGAGAGAGAGAGTTTAGGTATACGTATAACCGATTTACTTTGTCGTACAGCATCAACAAACACAACATTGTAAAGCAATTATATCCAATAAATGAAATAAAATGATATATCAAATCTCAGCTGTCCCTCTGCTGCCAATGGCAAGATAATTCATTTTTAAGATGAAAGTATTCAATCATTGTTCTTGAAAATTCTCAATCAAAAACCAACTGTTCTGTCTCCTTTAACCTTAGTGCTATTGACCTTGCAATGAGAAGAAACCCTTTCAACATTTCTCACTTGTCAGGAGTGTTTCTGTCTTGGTTGCCTAATGTTTAAGAAATAACCTCTTGTTGGCAAATAATGAGAAACTTATCTATGAAATTCTCAACCGTGATTGAATCTGAAGTATGTTCTTTAATGGGATGATAAGAAGGCATCATAGATTTATTTAGTCCTTCCAAATGTAATGCTAAGGTTATATTGACCATTTCAGGATATTTCCCAGTCATCACCTCGAGACAGAGCTTACTGCTGTCTTCATTTTCTGGATGAGCAGACAGGCTCTGTGAGGTTAATGAACAAAGCCAAGTCCACACACTTAGTTAAAGCGATGGAGACAAGAGTAGCAACCAGAGAAGCTAACGGCAGAGCTGACTCCTAATCACCATCATCAACTATAATGGTGTCCAAAGTAGTGACAGTGATGATAGTAATTGATAATAACACTAATAAATAATCATACACAACCATCACTGGAGCAACTTCTTATGTATTTAATCTTTGCAAGAGATGTGGGTGGACCTAGAGTCTGTCATACAAAGTGAAGCATGTCAGAAAGGGAAAACAGATGTCGTATATTAATACATATGTATGGAATCTATAAAAATGGTACAGATGAACCTATTGGCAGGGCAGGACTAGGGATGCAGACATAGAGAACAGACATGTGGACATGACAGGGAGGGGAGGGTGAGACAAGCTGGGAGAGCAGCATTCACAGATGAACTCGACCACGTGTGAGACAGCCAGCTAGTGGGAAGCTGCTGTACAGCACAGGGAGCTGAGCGCGGTGCTCTATGATGACCTAGAAGGGACGGGTGGCGGGTGGGAGGAAGGTCCGAGAGAGAGAGAGTTTAGGTATACGTATAACCGATTTACTTTGTCGTACAGCATCAACAAACACAACATTGTAAAGCAATTATATCCAATAAATGAAATAAAATGATATATCAAATCTCAGCTGTCCCTCTGCTGCCAATGGCAAGATAATTCATTTTTAAGATGAAAGTATTCAATCATTGTTCTTGAAAATTCTCAATCAAAAACCAACTGTTCTGTCTCCCTTTTAACCTTAGTGCTATTGACCTTGCAATGAGAAGAAACCCTTTCAACATTTCTTCCAGGCCTCTGGGATACTATCTATCCAGGGACAGACCTTTCTTTCTTCACTGCTTTGCTTGTGGCTACATGCCTGAAATTGTCACATGCCTAAAGTGACTACTCTGGCAGCAAAAAAAGAGTAGGCATGAAATTTTCCAGCTGTTTGGTGCCAGAGAGAAAATGAGTAGCTACCTTAACCGTACTCTGCATACTTAAGAGCTATCATCTCAATTTTCTAATATAAACCGATAAACTGTATGCAAACAACAAACTAGACGTTCCTGTTCACTTGGCTTAAACAAACTCTGGGAACTGCTATCCATAATGGGTTATGCCATGGTGCTAACTTGGCTTTGTTCATCTATCTGAAATATTAAATACTGGTACCTTTTGAGTGTTTGTATTTCTAGTTCATTGATCAGGGAGTTGGCTATTAAGAAATAGACCATATCCCTGATTGTCCAGTGGTTAAGACTTTATCTTCCAGTAGAGGAGATGAGGGCTTAGTCCCTTTTTGGGGAGCTAAGATCCCACATGACTCATGGCCACAAAACCAAAATATGAAAAAATAAAAACCAGAATCACCTTTGTAACAAATTTAGTAAAGATTTTAAAAAGGGCCCACAGCAACAACAACAACAACAACAAATCTTTAAAGAAATAAGTAAAATAAACATAGACCTTAGATTCAGTGTTTTATGCAGATCCAACTCAATTTCTATAGGTTTATGGTGCATAATCATGAACTGACCTTCCTGGTTACTTTTGTATGGAAAGACAGGGATTAACATAAAAAGTTAAAAAAAAAAGGAAAAGAAAAAAATCCCCAAACAACTGCAGGAGACATGTGAGGTGAGCAAGCAACCCATAAATGAGAAATGCAAATGGCTGGAAAATGATATATCAAATCTCAGCTGTCCCTCTGCTGCCAATGGCAAGATAATTCATTTTTAAGATGAAAGTATTCAATCATTGTTCTTGAAAATTCTCAATCAAAAACCAACTGTTCTGTCTCCCTTTTAACCTTAGTGCTATTGACCTTGCAATGAGAAGAAACCCTTTCAACATTTCTTCCAGGCCTCTGGGATACTATCTATCCAGGGACAGACCTTTCTTTCTTCACTGCTTTGCTTGTGGCTACATGCCTGAAATTGTCACATGCCTAAAGTGACTACTCTGGCAGCAAAAAAAGAGTAGGCATGAAATTTTCCAGCTGTTTGGTGCCAGAGAGAAAATGAGTAGCTACCTTAACCGTACTCTGCATACTTAAGAGCTATCATCTCAATTTTCTAATATAAACCGATAAACTGTATGCAAACAACAAACTAGACGTTCCTGTTCACTTGGCTTAAACAAACTCTGGGAACTGCTATCCATAATGGGTTATGCCATGGTGCTAACTTGGCTTTGTTCATCTATCTGAAATATTAAATACTGGTACCTTTTGAGTGTTTGTATTTCTAGTTCATTGATCAGGGAGTTGGCTATTAAGAAATAGACCATATCCCTGATTGTCCAGTGGTTAAGACTTTATCTTCCAGTAGAGGAGATGAGGGCTTAGTCCCTTTTTGGGGAGCTAAGATCCCACATGACTCATGGCCACAAAACCAAAATATGAAAAAATAAAAACCAGAATCACCTTTGTAACAAATTTAGTAAAGATTTTAAAAAGGGCCCACAGCAACAACAACAACAACAACAAATCTTTAAAGAAATAAGTAAAATAAACATAGACCTTAGATTCAGTGTTTTATGCAGATCCAACTCAATTTCTATAGGTTTATGGTGCATAATCATGAACTGACCTTCCTGGTTACTTTTGTATGGAAAGACAGGGATTAACATAAAAAGTTAAAAAAAAAAGGAAAAGAAAAAAATCCCCAAACAACTGCAGGAGACATGTGAGGTGAGCAAGCAACCCATAAATGAGAAATGCAAATGGCTGGAAAATGTATGAAACACTATTCATTTAAACTAATAATGAAGTATTATAAACAAATAATAATGAGGTGAACATTGTTCAACTATTAAACTGGCAAAGAAAACAAAGAGTTACTTTAACCCTCAATGCTGGAGAGAACATAGTGAGGTCAACACATGGCAGAAGTATAAACTAGTTTAAGTGCTATTATAGAAAACAACCCAGTGGTATGCTTTATCACCAAGCATGAGACTTTCCTTGAATCTCCAGTTTTAGACCCACATAGAACATAAACAGGGGCTTCCCAGGTGATTCAGCAGGTAAATAATCCAGCTGCAATACAAGAGATGCTGGTTCAGACCCGGGGTCAGGTAGATCCCTGGAGAAGGAAATGGCTACCCACTCCAGTATTCTTGCCTGGAGAATCCCCTGAACAGAGGAGCCTGGCAGGCTTTAGTCCATGGGGTCACAAAGAGTTGGACATGATTGAAGTGAATGAACATGCACACAGGAAATAAACACACACATACACAATGTATATTTTAAATTTGGACTCAAATACCACTACTGTGTTTCAAGGCTTTAACTGTTCAGGAAAGAAATACTGGAACTTAAGGATGCCAGCTGGCCTGGCCCAGGCCACCTCTATTCAGAAAAAAGCATTCTATGCTCTCACATGTTGAAAGGAGGCAAGAAGGAAAAAGGCAGAAAGGGAGAAGATTCCTCAAGATTCCAGTAACCTGGTAGATAACTGACCTCCACCAAGTAATAGAACTTCTTGAATATGGAATATCCTTTCCTCAGAGTTATAAAGGATCAAAAGTGATAATGTAGGTGAAAGTTCCTTGTCAATAACAAGTCAAGACACACGTTTTGAGATTCCAAAGTTTTGATTTTTTTCACAGCTTCTTTGTCCAGAGTCCTCTTAAAGTCTCTCTTTAAGCATGGTAGTACCCTCTTCCTTCATCCAGTGGGCAAACCTGCTCTGACATACTTTTGTATGGAAAGACAGGGATTAACATAAATGTTAAAAAAAAAAGGAAAAGAAAAAAATCCCCAAACAACTGCAGGAGACATGTGAGGTGAGCAAGCAACCCATAAATGAGAAATGCAAATGGCTGGAAAATGTATGAAACACTATTCATTTAAACTAATAATGAAGTATTATAAACAAATAATAATGAGGTGAACATTGTTCAACTATTAAACTGGCAAAGAAAACAAAGAGTTACTTTAACCCTCAATGCTGGAGAGAACATAGTGAGGTCAACACATGGCAGAAGTATAAACTAGTTTAAGTGCTATTATAGAAAACAACCCAGTGGTATGCTTTATCACCAAGCATGAGACTTTCCTTGAATCTCCAGTTTTAGACCCACATAGAACATAAACAGGGGCTTCCCAGGTGATTCAGCAGGTAAATAATCCAGCTGCAATACAAGAGATGCTGGTTCAGACCCGGGGTCAGGTAGATCCCCTGGAGAAGGAAATGGCTACCCACTCCAGTATTCTTGCCTGGAGAATCCCCTGAACAGAGGAGCCTGGCAGGCTTTAGTCCATGGGGTCACAAAGAGTTGGACATGATTGAAGTGAATGAACATGCACACAGGAAATAAACACACACATACACAATGTATATTTTAAATTTGGACTCAAATACCACTACTGTGTTTCAAGGCTTTAACTGTTCAGGAAAGAAATACTGGAACTTAAGGATGCCAGCTGGCCTGGCCCAGGCCACCTCTATTCAGAAAAAAGCATTCTATGCTCTCACATGTTGAAAGGAGGCAAGAAGGAAAAAGGCAGAAAGGGAGAAGATTCCTCAAGATTCCAGTAACCTGGTAGATAACTGACCTCCACCAAGTAATAGAACTTCTTGAATATGGAATATCCTTTCCTCAGAGTTATAAAGGATCAAAAGTGATAATGTAGGTGAAAGTTCCTTGTCAATAACAAGTCAAGACACACGTTTTGAGATTCCAAAGTTTTGATTTTTTTCACAGCTTCTTTGTCCAGAGTCCTCTTAAAGTCTCTCTTTAAGCATGGTAGTACCCTATTCCTTCATCCAGTGGGCAAACCTGCTCTGACATAATTTTTATTCTTAGTAACACAACTGTACCACTTACCTCATATTTTACCCTTTGGGACAAGGGTACCCCACCCTGGTCAATGCTATTTCAGCAGAGTAACATTCAAACGCTCTAGTGGGCATATGGTAACCAAGGCAGAAAGGCCATCCACATGAGGTCTTCGGGGAGGGATGAGCCAGCATGAGAGCCTGGATTCATGAGAGATGTCCATTATTCAGAGAGATGGCCCAGAGTGCCTTACATAACCGTTCCTACCAAAGTGGAGCTTGGCGGGACACCTGACAGAGGCTTGCTCCTAAAAGAGTATGTTTAAATTTTTCATCAGACTGCCTTTATAAAAAATTGAAACAATATTCTCCAAGTTGGGGAGTAGTTTGCTAAAAAGAAGACAAAATGGTAAAATTACCTTTTGAACCACCTTTTCAGGACTTCTGCTTTCTAGGCCTGAAATGTCAGCAAATGTTTGGCTTAGAAATTAGAAAGAATAATAGTGCATTTTCCCTTTAGCGTAAGAAGGAATTTTTTCCTTTCCATGTCTTAGAATGGCAAGTTCCCATTATTAAAAGCCTTTGTCCTTCAGGCCATGGTGAAAAATGCACTGAAACAACCGTGGGTGCTTTACTTCTGGACTGATCATCAGCACTCTGTGTAAAGATGCCTTCTGTTTTCCTTCTCAAGGTGATGAGGTGATGAAGGCAGACCTACAGCAGAATCACCAAGCCGGGAGGCCATTCATTTCCCTCTGCTCCACTGCGGAGAGCTTCTGACCCATCTCTCATGTCCTCAGTAACATCCTTTGAAACAGATGCAAGAAATCGGCAGAATAGATGAGGGGATCCATCTCTTTCACAAATTTAATATAATTTGGAGGGCCTCCAATATTAAATGTTTTAATCCTGGGTGTTTCAGAGAGAAGGGGCCTTTCTGATGGTGGGAGTTTGCTGGGAATGCAGATGGACATTTTATGACTTGTCTAATGCTTGTCTATTTTCATAAAGAGAATGAATTACATCAGCAGTGCAATTTCATTCTATATTCCACGTGTTGTAACACTGAAATAAAAGTGGCCCTCCATCCTGGAATATTTTCTCTCTGCATTGTTCAGTCTCTTCTAACCCTGCCTCTGAAATTTATTTATCAAGCAAAGCACATTAGCTAAAAGGAGGGAAAAGAAAATCTCTAGGGGCAATATGGAATGCTCAACACACACATACGCACACAGGCACACACACACACAGACACACACACACACATCCTCTTTCCCCACCCCCAACCCCAAGGGAGAAAAGAGAAGTACTCTTTGTCTGGTTACTATGAGAACCAAATGAGAGAGTCCCATCTTTGAAGCAATGGTACACACTCATGCAGAAGAAATAAATGTGAAGAACATTTCACTCTTTCTGGTCTTACCCTACAGAGGCTGACAGGATCAAGGCAAACACTATGTCTTCACATTTGCAAGTGGGGGTTAACTGAGCTTCTTGGTTCCATTCATGACATTTATCGATCATCCTTACTCAATTTCCACTAATTGACCATTTGTCCCACCCCACCCAAGGGAGCACACACCACACAAATCACTGCTGGCATTTTTTTCAGAAGTGAAAATTAAAATAAAGCCAAATTTCAAAATGCAATTAGAAACAAAATGACTCAAAATCTTCTTGACAGGATGGAAATGGACCTGCGCCTCTTTCAGTAACAATCGAACACACAGAATGCTTGCATGTGTTTTAGAAATAATCCACTGAAATTCTAGGTGGCCACGTTTGATAGTATTCTTCTTGGTCAATACATGGATTTCTGAATGAGCCTTTAAGGGAGAAGTATTCCTTAAACAGAAAACACAATTTCAAAGATACTCCTTTGATCTTTGATCAACAATGGTGCTGAAAATCTTAACAGTGGCCACTTCAAGTGGACAAGGGATGCTGACTGGGAAATGGCACAGATGAACTTACAGGGGCAATGAAATATTAACACTTATTAGGTGATGAGTTAAATAACTATGTATTTGTCAAAACTGAATAAATACGTACTTAGCGTCACTGCATCTGACTCCAGTGAATTATAACTCAATTCAAACATTTTTCCTGCAAATATTAAAAAACAGTAAGATTCAAAGCACAGAGTTCCTTTCAGAATTTTCCAGACATATAATTGCAAGGCAAATCAACAAAAAGAATGCCTTTTGCTATAGGTTTACATAAAAGCTGAGGGATTCCTGGTGCCACACATCTGTGCTTGGGTGCCGTATTTTACTAAGATACTCCATGACATTTGCTATTATAAGATGAAAGTAAATATAGCTAATAATGCAATTAGAATTCCTCAATTAAATTCCAAATTCAAGCTAAAAGCCTGGGCTAGGCATTCCTGCCACATTCCCCATTATGACACAAGGGACCTTGGGACTTCCTAGTCATAGCTCAAATAAACATCCCAGCCCCGTAAGTTAACATGGAAGCAATGGTACACACTCATGCAGAAGAAATAAATGTGAAGAACATTTCACTCTTTCTGGTCTTACCCTACAGAGGCTGACAGGATCAAGGCAAACACTATGTCTTCACATTTGCAAGTGGGGGTTAACTGAGCTTCTTGGTTCCATTCATGACATTTATCGATCATCCTTACTCAATTTCCACTAATTGACCATTTGTCCCACCCCACCCAAGGGAGCACACACCACACAAATCACTGCTGGCATTTTTTTCAGAAGTGAAAATTAAAATAAAGCCAAATTTCAAAATGCAATTAGAAACAAAATGACTCAAAATCTTCTTGACAGGATGGAAATGGACCTGCGCCTCTTTCAGTAACAATCGAACACACAGAATGCTTGCATGTGTTTTAGAAATAATCCACTGAAATTCTAGGTGGCCACGTTTGATAGTATTCTTCTTGGTCAATACATGGATTTCTGAATGAGCCTTTAAGGGAGAAGTATTCCTTAAACAGAAAACACAATTTCAAAGATACTCCTTTGATCTTTGATCAACAATGGTGCTGAAAATCTTAACAGTGGCCACTTCAAGTGGACAAGGGATGCTGACTGGGAAATGGCACAGATGAACTTACAGGGGCAATGAAATATTAACACTTATTAGGTGATGAGTTAAATAACTATGTATTTGTCAAAACTGAATAAATACGTACTTAGCGTCACTGCATCTGACTCCAGTGAATTATAACTCAATTCAAACATTTTTCCTGCAAATATTAAAAAACAGTAAGATTCAAAGCACAGAGTTCCTTTCAGAATTTTCCAGACATATAATTGCAAGGCAAATCAACAAAAAGAATGCCTTTTGCTATAGGTTTACATAAAAGCTGAGGGATTCCTGGTGCCACACATCTGTGCTTGGGTGCCGTATTTTACTAAGATACTCCATGACATTTGCTATTATAAGATGAAAGTAAATATAGCTGAGAATGCAATTAAAAGTACTCAATTAAATTGCAAATTCAAGCTAAAATCCTGGGCTAGGCATTCCTGCCACATTCCCCATTATGACACAAGGGACCTTGGGACTTCCTAGTCATAGCTCAAATAAACATCCCAGCTGTAGTCTACAGCACAAAACACTGAGTCTAGGAAGGCCTGTTGTCTTCATACACCATGTGTGTACCTCGTTTTATGATAATCGTATAGTGAACCTCAAAAATACATCAAGATATGGTTATCCTAATATAAGAGGACTTTGAACTATCAAGGGCCATCACGTATTTTGCAACTTTCTGTACAAGGGAACTTCCTGTTTAACACAGTTATCTATTGCACTGAGTGGCAGATACTTTTTTATCTTAAAAAAACAAACTGTGGACTGTTTTCTCTCATTCTGGCTATGCTGACTCTTAACTAAACTCAGATTAGAAGTCTGCTCATTTCTGTTAGAATGAGTAACTGCAAATACTGATATGCAGCTGTCAAGCTAATAAACTTAAAAATACAGACACACAAATACAAACATACAAGAACCAGAAAAAAAGTTAATAGCACCAATTTTGGGGTAATTACATTCCTTATGGCTATGAGGACCTTAATATTATAGCAACATTTTCCACTGAAACACTATGTACTTTTACCAGAGGTGATTTATAAAAGGTCAGCTGATTGCACTTAATATTTTTGCAGAAGTCTTTAAAAGGCAGCTTCAAACTCAGAGCATTCTATTAATAAAAGCAGCACATTTCAGAAAAGTTAAATCTACTGCATGTTACCAGAATCAGTTTGGCAAACTTTCAGAGTACTATATTTCAACTGTAATCAAGCCTATGTATTTGTCAAAACTGAATAAATACGTACTTAGCGTCACTGCATCTGACTCCAGTGAATTATAACTCAATTCAAACATTTTTCCTGCAAATATTAAAAAACAGTAAGATTCAAAGCACAGAGTTCCTTTCAGAATTTTCCAGACATATAATTGCAAGGCAAATCAACAAAAAGAATGCCTTTTGCTATAGGTTTACATAAAAGCTGAGGGATTCCTGGTGCCACACATCTGTGCTTGGGTGCCGTATTTTACTAAGATACTCCATGACATTTGCTATTATAAGATGAAAGTAAATATAGCTGAGAATGCAATTAAAAGTACTCAATTAAATTGCAAATTCAAGCTAAAATCCTGGGCTAGGCATTCCTGCCACATTCCCCATTATGACACAAGGGACCTTGGGACTTCCTAGTCATAGCTCAAATAAACATCCCAGCTGTAGTCTACAGCACAAAACACTGAGTCTAGGAAGGCCTGTTGTCTTCATACACCATGTGTGTACCTCGTTTTATGATAATCGTATAGTGAACCTCAAAAATACATCAAGATATGGTTATCCTAATATAAGAGGACTTTGAACTATCAAGGGCCATCACGTATTTTGCAACTTTCTGTACAAGGGAACTTCCTGTTTAACACAGTTATCTATTGCACTGAGTGGCAGATACTTTTTTATCTTAAAAAAACAAACTGTGGACTGTTTTCTCTCATTCTGGCTATGCTGACTCTTAACTAAACTCAGATTAGAAGTCTGCTCATTTCTGTTAGAATGAGTAACTGCAAATACTGATATGCAGCTGTCAAGCTAATAAACTTAAAAATACAGACACACAAATACAAACATACAAGAACCAGAAAAAAAGTTAATAGCACCAATTTTGGGGTAATTACATTCCTTATGGCTATGAGGACCTTAATATTATAGCAACATTTTCCACTGAAACACTATGTACTTTTACCAGAGGTGATTTATAAAAGGTCAGCTGATTGCACTTAATATTTTTGCAGAAGTCTTTAAAAGGCAGCTTCAAACTCAGAGCATTCTATTAATAAAAGCAGCACATTTCAGAAAAGTTAAATCTACTGCATGTTACCAGAATCAGTTTGGCAAACTTTCAGAGTACTATATTTCAAGTGTAATCAAGCCTATTTTTGTTAATGAACATAGTTGTTAGAAAACAATTGTTCCTCTATTTTTTTTAAAAAACATTTTCATTTCTTAGAACTTCTGAAAATTAAACATTTAAAGATGTTTTGTGGGACTTCCCTGGTGGTCCAGTGGGTAAAGAGTTTGCTGTGCAGTGCAGGGTGCACCAGTTTGATCCCTGGCCTGGGAAGATCCAACATGCTGAGGAGAGGCTGGACTGTTGTGTCCAATTAGGAGCCAGCACTCTGAAGTGCATATGCCCAGAGCTGGTGCTCTGCAGCCAGAGAGAGCCCACTGCGATGGGAGGCCCACACAGGCCAAAGAATAAAGATGGATGAAAATAAATCTCGGGTTTCCCTGGTGGTCCAGTGGGTAAGGACACCGCCTTGCAGTGCAAGGGGCGCCGGTTCGATCCCTGGCCTGGGAAGATCCCACACTGGACAGATGTGTCCAATTACCGAGCCAGTGCTCTGCAACAACAGAGGCTACCACGATGGGAGGCCCACACGGGCCAAAACAACAAAGATGGATGAAAATAGATAAATGAAAGACCAATAGAAGTGGCCCGCCTGCCCCCTCCTCCAAACCCGCCCCCACCCCGCAAATAAATAAATAAATCTGAAAATAAAAGAGGCATGATGGGGGATGGGCCCTCCTCCAAACACACAGTTACTAACTAAACTCAGATTAGAAGTCTGCTCATTTCTGTTAGAATGAGTAACTGCAAATACTGATATGCAGCTGTCAAGCTAATAAACTTAAAAATACAGACACACAAATACAAACATACAAGAACCAGAAAAAAAGTTAATAGCACCAATTTTGGGGTAATTACATTCCTTATGGCTATGAGGACCTTAATATTATAGCAACATTTTCCACTGAAACACTATGTACTTTTACCAGAGGTGATTTATAAAAGGTCAGCTGATTGCACTTAATATTTTTGCAGAAGTCTTTAAAAAGGCAGCTTCAAACTCAGAGCATTCTATTAATAAAAGCAGCACATTTCAGAAAAGTTAAATCTACTGCATGTTACCAGAATCAGTTTGGCAAACTTTCAGAGTACTATATTTCAAGTGTAATCAAGCCTATTTTTGTTAATGAACATAGTTGTTAGAAAACAATTGTTCCTCTATTTTTTTTAAAAAACATTTTCATTTCTTAGAACTTCTGAAAATTAAACATTTAAAGATGTTTTGTGGGACTTCCCTGGTGGTCCAGTGGGTAAAGAGTTTGCTGTGCAGTGCAGGGTGCACCAGTTTGATCCCTGGCCTGGGAAGATCCAACATGCTGAGGAGAGGCTGGACTGTTGTGTCCAATTAGGAGCCAGCACTCTGAAGTGCATATGCCCAGAGCTGGTGCTCTGCAGCCAGAGAGAGCCCACTGCGATGGGAGGCCCACACAGGCCAAAGAATAAAGATGGATGAAAATAAATCTCGGGTTTCCCTGGTGGTCCAGTGGGTAAGGACACCGCCTTGCAGTGCAAGGGGCGCCGGTTCGATCCCTGGCCTGGGAAGATCCCACACTGGACAGATGTGTCCAATTACCGAGCCAGTGCTCTGCAACAACAGAGGCTACCACGATGGGAGGCCCACACGGGCCAAAACAACAAAGATGGATGAAAATAGATAAATGAAAGACCAATAGAAGTGGCCCGCCTGCCCCCTCCCTCCAAACCCGCCCCCCCACCCCCGCAAATAAATAAATAAATCTGAAAATAAAAGAGGCATGATGGGGGGATGGGAAATACACAGTTTAAAAAAAAAGATGTTTTGTGGAACAAATAGATTGACGATGTAGTTTATCATGGTTTTCTTCCATTTCCTACTTCTTTTTAGAAAATCACTATAAAAACATTGCTTGCAAAATGGAAAAATTCATTAAAGCATGTCATTGTTATATATGGTTTATTGTGAATATAACAAATAGTATAACAACTAAGTATATTAGTAAACATGAATACAACATTACAGTTCCTACCATGAAGGCTGTTACAGTGTAAAGTTGGGAAGGCTTTTCACTAGCATTTCTAAATTTATCATGTCCAATGAATGACAGTCTAGTCCAAAAGCAATGGCTTCAACATTTCTCAAAATAATTCAGTAATTACTCTCCAAGTTTCTAATTTATCAGGTGAGTGGATTTCTGAGCTCTCAGGTGGCCCAATCATAGAACTTTGCTATTTCTGAGATAGCACTGAAAATCCAAGTTAAACACCAACATAAAATTATATTTTCTTTTACTTCATAAAAATGAGTTGACAGGAATAAGGGAAAGCAGGAGGAAGGGAAGGGGCACCACTTGTATAAATGTAAGGCAAGCCTTATGTATTCCCATTTGGCTTGTGCAATTTTGGTTCCCTGAGCAGGGTCCTTTGCAGTGAAAGTGTGCGATCCTATTGCTGGACCACCAAGAAAGCCCTGCACTCCTTTCTTAATACAAGGTGTAGCCAGCCAGATATTCACATTTCACATCTCTGACCAATCCTTCTTGGCTCCTTCCTTTCTCTTCCACCCCAATTAAAGCCCTCATTTCTGGTAACATTCTACAGTTTTCTTAACTGTGTTCTCTGTCCATTTGCCCACATTGCTCAGTCTTCAGGGGCAGCTTCAATGGTCACATGGCTTGGCCCTGTGTCCTGGCAGACCTGGTCCTTCATACAACCTCCATTTCACTTTATGTTTTCTCTATCACCTATGAGAGACTATTTTAATTCTTTTAAACTTAGCTCCCTTATGGGACTACCAGTTCCCGAAGAACTGGAAGCATTTCTTATTTCTCTCTGTATTCCCAAGCATATACATATTTGTTGGACTGAAATGCTTCTGAATCAAAATGATATTTAACCCTCACGACACTATAGTAAGTTATTTCAGAATTTTGTTCTTTTTTGTGCCCTTAATATGGCCTACTTTTTCTGTCAGAATAATTCCACATGCCTTAGTTTCTAAAGAGTCAGACCATACAGATTAGTCTCTGAGAAGCCAACTATTTAATTATTGAATCAGTTGATCTGAAATATATGAAAAATTGACCTTTTATAAAGTTTACCCTATTACACAATTTGCTCCTTTCTGGGACCAAACTGATACTGAAATACTTCCATTCATCCTAGTGAATTCTAGTCAATACTTAAACAATAAAGAAGAAAAAATAAAGTAGAAGGGCAGAAGTCACAAAGGAAAAAAAGAAAGAATGATGCCAGACATATGGTTGGTACGAATTATCCCTCATACTTAGTAATTAATTTCTAAGTGATTAAGTAATGGGAAATATTTCAATGGAAGATATAGAAGATGAAGAATTAGAAGGGACAAAACTTTTTCATCTTTATAAATCTATTTTTAGGTACTGTTTATAAATATTCCAATGTGTTCACAGATCAATCAAATGTATAACACTGCATCTCAATGACAACCAGGAGGCCAAACTAAAAGTTACAAAGAAAGGATAAAATCCATATACAAAATGGAAACAAAGTTCCCATGAAAAGGGATGGAACAAGCTCTCAACTACCTTCTCCCTAAAATGATTGTGACCTTGGCCCCTTTTACAAATTAGTGGCAACAGCTGAGACTGTGCTGTATCAGTATATTATGAGCCAGACAATCCATGTGCAAACTACTATGTCAGTTCAGGGTACCACATGATGTTTGTGCTCTTGTATTAGCCGCTTGCTCATGTCCAGCTCTCTGCAATCCCCAGACTATAGCCCACCAGGCTCCTCTGTCCATGGGATTCTCCAGACAAGAATACTGGAGAGGGTTGCCATTTCCACTTCTAAGGGATCTTCCCCACTCAGGGACTGAACCCAGGTCTTCCACATTTCAGGCATATTCTTTCCCATCTGAGCCAACCGTCCATGCTATTTCTCTCTGTATTCCCAAGCATATACATATTTGTTGGACTGAAATGCTTCTGAATCAAAATGATATTTAACCCTCACGACACTATAGTAAGTTATTTCAGAATTTTGTTCTTTTTTGTGCCCTTAATATGGCCTACTTTTTCTGTCAGAATAATTCCACATGCCTTAGTTTCTAAAGAGTCAGACCATACAGATTAGTCTCTGAGAAGCCAACTATTTAATTATTGAATCAGTTGATCTGAAATATATGAAAAATTGACCTTTTATAAAGTTTACCCTATTACACAATTTGCTCCTTTCTGGGACCAAACTGATACTGAAATACTTCCATTCATCCTAGTGAATTCTAGTCAATACTTAAACAATAAAGAAGAAAAAATAAAGTAGAAGGGCAGAAGTCACAAAGGAAAAAAGAAAGAATGATGCCAGACATATGGTTGGTACGAATTATCCCTCATACTTAGTAATTAATTTCTAAGTGATTAAGTAATGGGAAATATTTCAATGGAAGATATAGAAGATGAAGAATTAGAAGGGACAAAACTTTTTCATCTTTATAAATCTATTTTTAGGTACTGTTTATAAATATTCCAATGTGTTCACAGATCAATCAAATGTATAACACTGCATCTCAATGACAACCAGGAGGCCAAACTAAAAGTTACAAAGAAAGGATAAAATCCATATACAAAATGGAAACAAAGTTCCCATGAAAAGGGATGGAACAAGCTCTCAACTACCTTCTCCCTAAAATGATTGTGACCTTGGCCCCTTTTACAAATTAGTGGCAACAGCTGAGACTGTGCTGTATCAGTATATTATGAGCCAGACAATCCATGTGCAAACTACTATGTCAGTTCAGGGTACCACATGATGTTTGTGCTCTTGTATTAGCCGCTTGCTCATGTCCAGCTCTCTGCAATCCCCAGACTATAGCCCACCAGGCTCCTCTGTCCATGGGATTCTCCAGACAAGAATACTGGAGAGGGTTGCCATTTCCACTTCTAAGGGATCTTCCCCACTCAGGGACTGAACCCAGGTCTTCCACATTTCAGGCATATTCTTTACCATCTGAGCCACCAGGTAAGCTCTTATGTGAGGAATTAGGGGATCTTGCTACTGTCTTCTGAGGACTGGCTAGAGGAACAAAGAATATTTATCTTGGAGAAAAGAGACAGCACCAGCACATCACTCTCCTCTTCTATATAAAGAGCAGGCATATGGGTGGACATAACGGTGTTAGATTTAGTCTCAAAATGAGAGTATATTCTAACATTTAGAACTGTCTAGAAATGGTGTGGGCTATGTTTAGAGGTAGGACACTTGGAGTCAAGGCGATTCAGACACCAAGACTGACAAGCAATTTGTAGAGCTATTGCAGAGAGAGGCAGCTCTGCAGAGGGTAGCTCAGTGACCTCCAAGGTTCCGTTCACCTCTAACATTCCATGACTCTAGACACTCTGTGGGGATTTTCCACACAACTCTGCCCTTCAAAGCCCATGTATTTGTCCTTTATGCAAGTCCTATAGGCTTAAATTCAGGTTGCTACAGTAGCTCCTCTTTTCATTTAAAAGGAATGAAATTAATCATTTACTCATTCTAATGAAGTGATTGAATCATATATGTTAATCTGCAGTCTGTAAGAGTCATTACTAATCCGTTATCTACGATTTGAGTGATGGATATGAAAATGGAGGCAGGATAAATGAATGCTTTTTAACCCAGTACTTCAAATTGTTGTAAACAACCACGTTTGTTATTTTAGCCAAATCAGATAAAATGTGACTCTCCAGCACATGTAATATTTTAGTTACATAGGTCTGTAGTGGCCCTACCATTTCCAACAAAAATAATGGTGGACTCCCTACGAAGTGAGACTCTAAACTAGAATTAAAGTGAAAAGTAGCAAAGGTTTTTATGCCTGCTTGTGTGCAATGTCCCATTACATGATGGGAAATGGCAGCCAGGCCAGGGCTTCCTTAGGGTTGAGACTGATAGTCTGCTGTCAATCCACATGATGTTTGTGCTCTTGTATTAGCCGCTTGCTCATGTCCAGCTCTCTGCAATCCCCAGACTATAGCCCACCAGGCTCCTCTGTCCATGGGATTCTCCAGACAAGAATACTGGAGAGGTTGCCATTTCCACTTCTAAGGGATCTTCCCCACTCAGGGACTGAACCCAGGTCTTCCACATTTCAGGCATATTCTTTACCATCTGAGCCACCAGGTAAGCTCTTATGTGAGGAATTAGGGGATCTTGCTACTGTCTTCTGAGGACTGGCTAGAGGAACAAAGAATATTTATCTTGGAGAAAAGAGACAGCACCAGCACATCACTCTCCTCTTCTATATAAAGAGCAGGCATATGGGTGGACATAACGGTGTTAGATTTAGTCTCAAAATGAGAGTATATTCTAACATTTAGAACTGTCTAGAAATGGTGTGGGCTATGTTTAGAGGTAGGACACTTGGAGTCAAGGCGATTCAGACACCAAGACTGACAAGCAATTTGTAGAGCTATTGCAGAGAGAGGCAGCTCTGCAGAGGGTAGCTCAGTGACCTCCAAGGTTCCGTTCACCTCTAACATTCCATGACTCTAGACACTCTGTGGGGATTTTCCACACAACTCTGCCCTTCAAAGCCCATGTATTTGTCCTTTATGCAAGTCCTATAGGCTTAAATTCAGGTTGCTACAGTAGCTCCTCTTTTCATTTAAAAGGAATGAAATTAATCATTTACTCATTCTAATGAAGTGATTGAATCATATATGTTAATCTGCAGTCTGTAAGAGTCATTACTAATCCGTTATCTACGATTTGAGTGATGGATATGAAAATGGAGGCAGGATAAATGAATGCTTTTTAACCCAGTACTTCAAATTGTTGTAAACAACCACGTTTGTTATTTTAGCCAAATCAGATAAAATGTGACTCTCCAGCACATGTAATATTTTAGTTACATAGGTCTGTAGTGGCCCTACCATTTCCAACAAAAATAATGGTGGACTCCCTACGAAGTGAGACTCTAAACTAGAATTAAAGTGAAAAGTAGCAAAGGTTTTTATGCCTGCTTGTGTGCAATGTCCCATTACATGATGGGAAATGGCAGCCAGGCCAGGGCTTCCTTAGGGTTGAGACTGATGGAACCTTGGGATTTCCTTTCCTGGACTCAGATCTGGGGAAGGAGGAAAGAAGTTTGGCAAATTAGACTTGGGAATACTCCAAACAAGAAGGTGCATGAAATATACAATCCAGGGAGTTAAAACACAGAGAGAAAAATGCCAAGCATAAGCAATGGAGTCCTAGATAAAACCCTATGTAATGAAAGCAGGAGTTGTAGCCTGTAGATAAAGTTTACAGACTTTCTTATACTTGTTCTGGCATAGCACGTTGAAGGGTCCACTGTGCTTAAATGATCAGGAGATGGCAGAAAATTTAGAAAGAAATGGTGCCCACTGATGACCCCCAAAATTTACAAAGGGGAACTGGATTCCTAGAGAAGAAAGAGTGATGTCAAGGAGACATCATAGGCAGAAGGGAAGACCCTCAGAGGAAGCAGACCTGAGAGGACTTCAGAGACAGCTGGCACAGAGGACTTCTCTCTCAGGCTATTACTTGTCCCTAGCCCCGCTTACGGCCACGTTCTATCAATTCTAACATGCCCTTGGGTAGAGGAGCAGGGCTGTCCAAATTTTAGCACTGAAAGTCCCACATGCTGGAGAAGCCCTCAGCCCTGGACACAGCAGACTGGCTGGTATCCACTGGTAAATGCGACATGGCCTCTTCTCATGCTTGTTGAGAGCCATGAGCCTACAAGCTCTCAACTGGAAGAAGGGCACAGGGCCCTGGATGAAGAGCTGTGTGGTGGTCACTGTCGTTTATTCATGTCACAGGGGGCCCTGGAATTGAATCATATATGTTAATCTGCAGTCTGTAAGAGTCATTACTAATCCGTTATCTACGATTTGAGTGATGGATATGAAAATGGAGGCAGGATAAATGAATGCTTTTTAACCCAGTACTTCAAATTGTTGTAAACAACCACGTTTGTTATTTTAGCCAAATCAGATAAAATGTGACTCTCCAGCACATGTAATATTTTAGTTACATAGGTCTGTAGTGGCCCTACCATTTCCAACAAAAATAATGGTGGACTCCCTACGAAGTGAGACTCTAAACTAGAATTAAAGTGAAAAGTAGCAAAGGTTTTTATGCCTGCTTGTGTGCAATGTCCCATTACATGATGGGAAATGGCAGCCAGGCCAGGGCTTCCTTAGGGTTGAGACTGATGGAACCTTGGGATTTCCTTTCCTGGACTCAGATCTGGGGAAGGAGGAAAGAAGTTTGGCAAATTAGACTTGGGAATACTCCAAACAAGAAGGTGCATGAAATATACAATCCAGGGAGTTAAAACACAGAGAGAAAAATGCCAAGCATAAGCAATGGAGTCCTAGATAAAACCCTATGTAATGAAAGCAGGAGTTGTAGCCTGTAGATAAAGTTTACAGACTTTCTTATACTTGTTCTGGCATAGCACGTTGAAGGGTCCACTGTGCTTAAATGATCAGGAGATGGCAGAAAATTTAGAAAGAAATGGTGCCCACTGATGACCCCCAAAATTTACAAAGGGGAACTGGATTCCTAGAGAAGAAAGAGTGATGTCAAGGAGACATCATAGGCAGAAGGGAAGACCCTCAGAGGAAGCAGACCTGAGAGGACTTCAGAGACAGCTGGCACAGAGGACTTCTCTCTCAGGCTATTACTTGTCCCTAGCCCCGCTTACGGCCACGTTCTATCAATTCTAACATGCCCTTGGGTAGAGGAGCAGGGCTGTCCAAATTTTAGCACTGAAAGTCCCACATGCTGGAGAAGCCCTCAGCCCTGGACACAGCAGACTGGCTGGTATCCACTGGTAAATGCGACATGGCCTCTTCTCATGCTTGTTGAGAGCCATGAGCCTACAAGCTCTCAACTGAAGGCTGGAAGAAGGGCACAGGGCCCTGGATGAAGAGCTGTGTGGTGGTCACTGTCGTTTATTCATGTAACAGAGCCAAGGGGGCTGGGGGAAGACACACCATCAGTCAGTAATGACCTGGAACCAAGGAAGCCACAGTCCAGGAGGAGCATGAGAGAACCCCTGGAGCTGGGAAGACCTCTCTGCACCACTGTGCCAGGGGCCTCAATATAAAATAGAAGGAAAAAGCAGCTGAAGTTGCAAACGTAGGGGTTCTGCAAAGATTTAAACTCAAGACTTATAACTTTCTGGCACTTCTCTGGAGCTTTAGTGATTAAGAGTCCACACTTCCAACACAGGGGGTATGGGTTTGACCCCTGGTCTAGAATCTAGAACCAAGATCCTGCATGATGCAAGGGGTGGCCAAGATAAATAAATAAATAAATAAAGACCTGGAACTTCATCTCATAACTGGAAAGCCATTATGAGGCACTTGGAAGGTATTCAAAGGAAGAAAATTAAGAACATTTAAAAAGGAAAAGACTTGTAACTTTTTCCACCTAGAGGTATTCATATATAAAAGACTGTAATTCCAGGGACAGTATCACAAGTTTCCAAAGAGGTACAAACAGCTGTAATCATTAAGAGGATAAACCAGCTGATAAACCAGTGCCCCCGGAAGATGGGGGGCATGGAGCTGAGCTCTAACAGTTGGAAGGGGAAAGAGGGAAGGAGATACTGTAGGCTGAGCAACACTTAGACCAGAGGTGGGAAAGGAGGGGTATTCTCTGGGAAAGGGAAAAGGTAGAGTCATTCTGACTAGAACTAGGAACAAATAGAGGATTTGGGGAAAATAACGTTGTAAATGCTGGCTCTGGTTTGAGAACAGAGGACCTTGAATGCTTGCTAAGGAACCAACAGAAATAAGGTAAGTTGAAAAGAATACCACTGTGGTTTAAGAAAAACATGAAGTTGTGTTGTCCTTTGTGCCATTCTTCATAATAACAAAAATTGAAATGAACTCACTATATAAAAACAAGGGATTAGCTGAATCCAATTTGGTATGTCCATTAAGTAGAATATTATATAGATCCACTGAAATCAAAGCCTTACTGAAACATATTTATTGACGTGAATACACATTCATAGTGCATTGTTCAGTGTGAAAAATGAGGTCACAAAACAGGAAATAACATTATTATCTATTTTCATTAATTCTGGGGGCAGGGGGAGGAAGGTAAAAAGAGAAGAGAAGGAAGGAAAGAGAAGGGAGAGAAAGACAGGTAAGCAGACACTCATAGAAAAATATTGGAAAGACGTATTTCAAAAGGTCCCAGTTACGTTCTCAGGGTGACGTTGGCCACACTGAGCAGAATGTTGTGTGTTTCATGAACAGCAATGAGAACAGCTAAGAGTACTCACAGGATGTCCTCAGAAATAACAAGTAATCCAGCGGGGACAGGGGAAGTGGCACAGCAGCTATTAAATATTGTCAAAGGCCCTCAAAGAAGGCTTCTGCAATTGGACAGTAATTTTAGCAAGACACCTTGTCTGTCTGTGGTTTGTCTCTGTCTCTTTCATTGTCCCTGGGAAATGAGCATCAGAGAGGTCTCTTAGGCACTTAGAGGAGAGTTGCTAAAACTGAACTTGCACTCACTGGGTTTCCTCCAAGTGGACTTCAGTCCAGGAGCAAAGGAGCAGTTGCCAATATGAGACTTTAAATGGGAAGCCAAAGGTAAATCCATGAAGGCTCACCCAGGGAAAAGGACTGCAACGTCTACTGTGCGGTGCCCTTGGGAAAGTCCTTCCCCTCCAGAGGACCCCAGCATCCTGCTCCTCACACCACCTTCCAGACCAACTACAATGCTCTCGCCACAAACCACATTTCTTACTGAAATATGGCTCCTGGGTTAAATGATCTCCTTGGAATCTATCTATCTATGTATCTATATATCACATATATAATGAGATGTAAATATAAAAGTTACAATTACATTTTATATAAATGCCTATTTTTCTCTACATACACATATGCTCTTCATTTTTTACCCTTGGGCTTTGTCATTAATGTCAGCAAACTTACATCCCCCGTGTTAACTGAAACTCTCACTTAAATGCACTCAGCATAGAACAAGATTCTCATTTCTTCCAAGTGGACCAGGGAAAGAAGAAAGAAGTAGGGAAGTGGAAGGAATTAACATTCATTGAATCACTGTGCTCAGCTGGATACTTTATGATCAATTTAATTTTGTCTTTATAACCCTTCTTTGCAAAAGGTTTGCTATTATAGAAGAGGGCACAGCAGCTCAGAGAGGTGAAGTAAATACCTTGGGCCACTCAGCAAAGAAGTGACAGTGGTGAGGCTGAACGCCAAGCCTGTGTGACTCCAGAGCTCAGGACCAGATGACTTTGCTCTTCCCACAGAAGCTCAAAAAATCATTTATCAGTTTTCTCTATTATTTCAGAGATTCCCAGCAGCGCTTTTTTAAAAAAATTGGTAGGGTTTAGCATTATGGGCAGACACAGCACAGACCATATGAATAATTTAGGTTCTGCTAAAGCTGAAATGAAGCTCTAGGAAAGCAGGTCAAAGCCAAGCACGCCAAATAAATGCACCTAAGAACACCCTCCCTCCCTGACACTGCAAACAAAATCCTGACTAATCCCCCAGAAAACAAAAAGACAGAGCATATCAGATGCCAAATGGATGGCTACATAATTATTTTAGTCTTATTCCATAGAAAATCCACTAAAATGTGTTATGTAAAATTAAATGACGATCCGTCAGGCTCTCCCACAGAGAGCTCAGGGGAAGAACGGGACCTGGACCCACACACTGCTGGAGCAAGGGAAAGCCCAGCTCGCTGAGCCACACCGCGTATCTGTGGAAAAGCACTATCAGGGCTCACGTGAGCCAGGCCGAAACATGGTCACCAGGGAAAACACAGACTTTCAGTGTATTCATGGTCACCTTCAAAGATCCAATTTCTGCTAGTATGAGGAGCAATCAAAGCCTTTTGAAATGCATCATAGACTGGCAATGAGGAGGATGATCAGGATCGCTAATTCTACCTAATGAAGACAAGTGAATATGTAGACTTCATATGCCTGAATTACTAGTATTAATACATTCATTTCATTTGAACCAAATGTGGATGGAATACATGTGTGTAATGAAACCGTGTATTTGTAGACGGTGAAGAACAATGCCAGCTGAAGAGGAACAGTAAAGTGGGGATCGTTAACAATGGCCATTCTTCAGAGGAAAGAAATTAATTGCATGCAGTATTTTCAAACATCAGTAGGGTTATCTTCCTGTTACTAAGGGGAGACAAATGTATTCTGAGTGTTGATAGGGCTAAGTGAATATACTTATGATGTTACTGGATTAGGCTGCAGTGACCAAGTCACTTGCACACAGAGGGACAGCAGGTCTTTACAAGAGAGGGAGGGAGGGAGCAGCGGGCAGCGTAGGGTACAGTGACCTAAAAAACCTTCCAGCACGTCCTCTCTACCCCAAAGCAGTCAGGTAGCAGGAACACAGCTGGGAATGAGATGGGAATTTTTTTTAATGTATATATACTTTTTATTTTGCTTTCACAGAGTTTTGTTGTTTACAGATATGTATAATTCCCGATTAGTCATGCAAGACCATATGAATAATTTAGGTTCTGCTAAAGCTGAAATGAAGCTCTAGGAAAGCAGGTCAAAGCCAAGCACGCCAAATAAATGCACCTAAGAACACCCTCCCTCCCTGACACTGCAAACAAAATCCTGACTAATCCCACAGAAAAAAAAAAGACAGAGCATATCAGATGCCAAATGGATGGCTACATAATTATTTTAGTCTTATTCCATAGAAAATCCACTAAAATGTGTTATGTAAAATTAAATGACGATCCGTCAGGCTCTCCCACAGAGAGCTCAGGGGAAGAACGGGACCTGGACCCACACACTGCTGGAGCAAGGGAAAGCCCAGCTCGCTGAGCCACACCGCGTATCTGTGGAAAAGCACTATCAGGGCTCACGTGAGCCAGGCCGAAACATGGTCACCGGGGAAAACACAGACTTTCAGTGTATTCATGGTCACCTTCAAAGATCCAATTTCTGCTAGTATGAGGAGCAATCAAAGCCTTTTGAAATGCATCATAGACTGGCAATGAGGAGGATGATCAGGATCGCTAATTCTACCTAATGAAGACAAGTGAATATGTAGACTTCATATGCCTGAATTACTAGTATTAATACATTCATTTCATTTGAACCAAATGTGGATGGAATACATGTGTGTAATGAAACCGTGTATTTGTAGACGGTGAAGAACAATGCCAGCTGAAGAGGAACAGTAAAGTGGGGATCGTTAACAATGGCCATTCTTCAGAGGAAAGAAATTAATTGCATGCAGTATTTTCAAACATCAGTAGGGTTATCTTCCTGTTACTAAGGGGAGACAAATGTATTCTGAGTGTTGATAGGGCTAAGTGAATATACTTATGATGTTACTGGATTAGGCTGCAGTGACCAAGTCACTTGCACACAGAGGGACAGCAGGTCTTTACAAGAGAGGGAGGGAGGGAGCAGCGGGCAGCGTAGGGTACAGTGACCTAAAAAACCTTCCAGCACGTCCTCTCTACCCCAAAGCAGTCAGGTAGCAGGAACACAGCTGGGAATGAGATGGGAATTTTTTTTAATGTATATATACTTTTTATTTTGCTTTCACAGAGTTTTGTTGTTTACAGATATGTATAATTCCAGATTAGTCATATGTATATCCCATTCCCCACCATCCCATACATCCAGGCTGTCATATAGCTCCTATGTAATATCCCTTACTTGAGATGGGCCATTTTTGAGGATTTACTAACAAAAAACCAAATGCATTGCTCAACGTTATGGCTTGGACAAATGTTGTGTCCCTGGACTACTGTAAATCCATGATGCTAATGTCAAGTGTGATCTTTTGGTAGCGATTCAAAATTGCTATATTTTGCATTAATACTTAAAGTCCCCATGTAATACTTCCAGGTAAAAACAACATAGAGCTTAAGTCATGCATCACTATTTAAAAAGCACTTCTTATCTAGTTTTTATCCCATAAAATTAATGAATGATAAAATTGGTGATGGGGAGGCATAAAAATGATTTAGAAACTGAATAGAAAATAAAATGAAAAATGAAAGTAAACACTTCCTGAAATGCAAGAACCTGACATGATCCAGGAATAATCTGTGAGCAGAACAGTGAAGTGTGAATGCCATTGAGTGTGACAACGATGGGTTTGAGTTCTGCCTCTCCTTTTGCTCTCTGTTAATAAATGTGGGCTTCCCAGGTGGCTCAGTGGTAAGGAATCCGACTGCCAAAGCAGGAGATGTAGGTTCAATCCCTGGGTCAGGAAGATCCCCTGGAGAAGGAAACGGCAACCCAACTCCAATATTCTTGCCTGGAAAATCCCATGGACAGAGGAGCCTGGCGGGCTACATACAGTCCATGGGGTCACAAAAGAGTCGGACACAGTTTAGCAACTAAACACAACTGATAAATTCAATGTCTGAGCCACATTCTCCTGATCGGCAAAACGAGAAGAAAGCCACCTAATTCAGAGGGTTCATGTCAGTTTTAGGAGCGACAATAACCTTTGGCACCTACCAAATATTTTACTGCAAATGAACTCTAACTTTTGCTAGTGAATTTCTTGTTAATTCACACTGAGGCTGCCTGGAAAAGACTAAAATCATTTATTCTAAATAATACAATTTTTGTAGACTCCAATTTTAAACAAGTCCCTTCCCCAAAGTAATGTTTTCTTACCCATTGTTATTATTACTAAGAAAAAAAAGGAGTACGATTTCATAAGATCTAAGATCTCTCCTACTCTGATGATGACAAAGGAGTCAGTCAAAGCTAATGATGATTCACATTCTAATATTCTGTCTACGTCACCAGCTGAAGTAGACTTTTCCTACCATTCTAAAAATCATATTTAATTCCAAGCTAGGCTCTGAAAATTTGTTCTTGAAGCCTTGAGTGAGTTATTTAATGACAAAACCACAGAAGAAACTGGTTTTAAAATAAATAACTTGCTCAGGGCCTCAAAAACAGACAAATTTCAGAGCCTCAATTAAAATTAGATATGATTTTTAGAATGGTAAGAAATGAGACAGAGGGTATGCAAACACACAGATTTCAAAACCCCATAAACTAGCCAACACAAAGTGATTTCACTGCTTATCCTGGAAAATTTCAACATTTCAGAATTAATTATATTCACATTTCTTTATTTAACATTAATATGATATGATCTTCTTCAGGTAGGATGTATTTCAACTTAATGTGTAAAGTGAAAGTGGCTTGAAGTTAAGTAAGTTGATTCAGGACACTCAGCATTATAACCTTCTTACCCTCCAAGTCGCATCATGTACTCTTCTTTGGCAGGGAAGAGATCAATCATGAGAAGTATCTTATTAGGAATTTTCTAGGGAGAGAAACCCCAGCAAGGTATTCCATGGTCCAGGAAAGGCTGATCTCATGGAGCCCAGTATTCTGGGAAAACTGTGTTCTCAATGGCCACTTGCAAGTGATCTGGTGGGAATGAGGGGTGAGGAGTCAGGGAATCAGCCCAGGGCTGGTGACCAGGCTGGTCTGGGCTTGAACTCTAGCTGTATGCTTGTGAACTGTGCAACCCTAGGCTTGTTGAAACCTTCAAAGTATAACTCCCCTAACACGGCAAACGAGGTGAATATCACCCATGCGTGAGGACTTGACATGATATAGCACTTGATAGAGTGTCTGGACCACTGTAGTTTCTCAACGAATTATAGCTCAGTAAATGAAAGAAAGGGTAAGTTAGGTCTCACATACTTTTGCCATTGAGTATCTCACTATATTGTCCTCTTTGAAAAGTGAAAAATCACATGGGACTTCCCTGGTGGTCCACTGGCTAAGACTCCAAGTTCCCAACAGTGGTTCAGCCCTTGATCAGGGAATTAGACCTGACATGCAATTTAAAGTTCACATGCCACAACTAAAGATACCATGTGCCACAACAGAGACCCACCAGAGCTACACAAACATCATAGAGAGCCTATAATAAATAAAAATGTCTCAGGGAAGAATAACAACCTATTGAAATGAAAAAAAAAAAATGTCTCAGGAGAGATGCTGGTTTCAGGGGTCTGTTTTTTTTTTGTTTTCTGTTTGGTTTAGGGTAAAGGAAAGTGTTCAAACATGCTGGTAATTCTAAGTGGCAGCCACTAAACCAGGCCAGTTTGGTCCAGGCTGGAGTGATTGATTGAAAATCTGACTGAAAATGGTAGAGGCCCCCCTCAGTGGCAGTCTAAGGAAGCAGAGAGAAGAAAAGGTGCTGGTAAAGGAAGGCAGTCCACAGGCCACTGTGGGTTCTGAAAGCAGGTATAAAAAGTGATGACTCTATAATGGCCAAATTATTCACCCTTCAGTCCCCAGCTACCCTGCAACTTTAACAACAGGTCTTTAATGGCCATGCTCCCCAGAAGGGGTGATGAAATATAGTATCTGTATCTTCTATTATACAGGTAACATTTGTTTCTTCTTAATAATTATAGTGTATAAACTCTCCATTGAAGATTGTTTCATTAGCCCAATTAAGGACTTTTCCTCTATAAATATTTCAACGTTCATCCTCAAATCTGTAAAATAAAGTTCATTTGTTAAAAGGGTTATCTGACACCTCTCTCTGTACACATGGCTCTTAAGCTACATGGGCAATCATTTAACTACTGTGAAAAGCAAATTAGTAGTAGTGTTAATGATTGAGAAATGTATTTAACATATGAGTCTTTGAGAGGAATTCTCAAAATGACCAATGTAGACTCCCTGAGAGGTAGAGAAAAGTTTGCAAAGGACTGAACTGAAGGACTCAAATGGCTGTTTGAGGATGCAAATCTATGAGTAAAATTCCATTCATCAAAGCACTTGAGTATTTCCTGGGTGTAAAACTTCTTTAGAACATTCCCTTTTTTTCCTCCCCCAAAGTTCCTCCCTGGTGGTCCACTGGCTAAGACTCCAAGTTCCCAACAGTGGTTCAGCCCTTGATCAGGGAATTAGACCTGACATGCAATTTAAAGTTCACATGCCACAACTAAAGATACCATGTGCCACAACAGAGACCCACCAGAGCTACACAAACATCATAGAGAGCCTATAATAAATAAAAATGTCTCAGGAAGAATAACAACCTATTGAAATGAAAAAAAAAAAATGTCTCAGGAGAGATGCTGGTTTCAGGGGTCTGTTTTTTTTTTGTTTTCTGTTTGGTTTAGGGTAAAGGAAAGTGTTCAAACATGCTGGTAATTCTAAGTGGCAGCCACTAAACCAGGCCAGTTTGGTCCAGGCTGGAGTGATTGATTGAAAATCTGACTGAAAATGGTAGAGGCCCCCCTCAGTGGCAGTCTAAGGAAGCAGAGAGAAGAAAAGGTGCTGGTAAAGGAAGGCAGTCCACAGGCCACTGTGGGTTCTGAAAGCAGGTATAAAAAGTGATGACTCTATAATGGCCAAATTATTCACCCTTCAGTCCCCAGCTACCCTGCAACTTTAACAACAGGTCTTTAATGGCCATGCTCCCCAGAAGGGGTGATGAAATATAGTATCTGTATCTTCTATTATACAGGTAACATTTGTTTCTTCTTAATAATTATAGTGTATAAACTCTCCATTGAAGATTGTTTCATTAGCCCAATTAAGGACTTTTCCTCTATAAATATTTCAACGTTCATCCTCAAATCTGTAAAATAAAGTTCATTTGTTAAAAGGGTTATCTGACACCTCTCTCTGTACACATGGCTCTTAAGCTACATGGGCAATCATTTAACTACTGTGAAAAGCAAATTAGTAGTAGTGTTAATGATTGAGAAATGTATTTAACATATGAGTCTTTGAGAGGAATTCTCAAAATGACCAATGTAGACTCCCTGAGAGGTAGAGAAAAGTTTGCAAAGGACTGAACTGAAGGACTCAAATGGCTGTTTGAGGATGCAAATCTATGAGTAAAATTCCATTCATCAAAGCACTTGAGTATTTCCTGGGTGTAAAACTTCTTTAGAACATTCCCTTTTTTTCCTCAGTTCCTCTGCCCCCTTCTTGGCTACAGTCACTTGGTTACACTCGGGAGCCCACACTATAAAGGAAGCTGGAAGCCCTTGGAAAAGGGCTCCCTTTATACCGGGGACCTGGCAAAATGCCTTTATAGTATTTCTACTCTTAACAACACGCATGCAAGTAAAGGGCTCCCCAAGTTGGCTCAGTTGTAACAAACCCGCCTGCCAGTGCAGGAAACACAGGAGATGAGGGTTCGATCCCCGGGTCAGTAAGATCCCCTGGAGAAGGAAATCATAACCCACTCCAGGATTCCTGAAATCCCATGGACAGAGGAGCCCAGTGGGCTACAATCATGGGGTTGCAAACAGTCGGACACGACCAAACACTCACACACAGAAGGATTAACAGTCCCATTTGATCAATGTGGAAACTGAAGCCCAGAGAAATTTAGTCTAGGGCCACACAGCTAATCAGGGATGGCTGTCATGTGAACTCACATCTAGCCCCAGAGCCCATTCTTTCCAGGACCATGAATTGTAGTAAATACTTAGCCCTTCCCCACACCTTTCTCCTTGCCTATTTTATTCATGTTTTTAATCCACTACTAAATAAAATGGATCATGTACCTCTTCCACTGCAATAGACTTCTTACAAAAGTTTATTTCATTAGGGTAAAAGTAATGCTGTTCAACTTAACCTCACAAGGGTCTCAGGGAACCTACATGTAAATTATAAATGTTTCTGCGTCACTGACTTCCAGTCACTAGAAAATCTTGGGCTGCCTTCTATCCAACCCTCTCTGGCCAAGTCCTCCCTCCCATTTCTTTTCGACGCGGTCCACACATCCTTCTCATATGGTAATGATGCTCGCTGGCTTTTTCTGTTGCCAGAAGGAAAGCCGCAAAGCTGGCAGATAGGAACATTAGCCTCTATTCACCCATTCTAAAGGACTTCATCTAAATTCAAACAGAACTGATGATATGATCCTAATTAGTGGATGGCCACCTATGACTGAGAAATAATTTACTGGAATCAATTACATCTAAATCGAAATCTACACATTTTATAGGCAGCTCCTCTCTTGGACAGTGATGGACTGTTCTAGTTCATGACACCACTCTGGGTCCAGGAAAACATAATCTTGAGTGAATGCAGTAAGTGCCAGGAAAATCTGATTTATATGTAAAAGATTCAAGCTTGATTTCCACTGCTTTCCTTTCAAAAGCTCTCCTACTTTTAACTTATATAAACTAGAAATACCAA
Organism: Tragulus kanchil; assembly: GCA_022376925.1. Classification (NCBI taxonomy): domain Eukaryota; kingdom Metazoa; phylum Chordata; class Mammalia; order Artiodactyla; family Tragulidae; genus Tragulus; species Tragulus kanchil. Next base: position 89,984,306 of record JAIOJX010000005.1, on the reverse strand, counting down.
TTTGGATAAAATTATAACAGCCTGCTTGTTTCCAAATGTTACCTTTCTATAGAAGAATCTCTCCAAGAAAGTTTGGATTATGTAACTGACAGTGTAACATTGTATGTAGACATTTTCTTTCAATACATAACCTATACATTAGTCAACAGACATAAGTTCATGATTCAATTTTTTCAGTGACTGAATTGCTCTTAAAAACTCTTTTAAATGTAGAATTATGCTAACCTAGGTAATGGTTTATACAATATTTCAGATTTTGCATTTAAATGTAAAGGATGAATTTGAAAATCCTGATTATTCAGTAATTTAACTCTTCACATTTCAGAGGTAAGAATTCTTCTCTTGACATAAGATTTCAACATAGATGCCTATTAGTAAGAACCTCCCTTAAAAAAAATATCTCTCCTGTAGGGGTTCGGATGGCCCAAGCAAGAGACTTAAAACCACAGAGACCTTGGCCCTAAGCCCAGTATTCCTGTAACTGAGGCAAGTTACATAACAAACTTAAGCTTAGGCTAGCACCTCTGTACACAGAGATAACATTATGGCATAGTGTTGACATAAACTCAAGTAAGACGAGGAATGTAAAAGGCACTCAGTACGCTGGAAGTCCACTAAAAAATTTCTCATTTTATGACTCAGTCCTTCACTCCTCCCTACCCTTGTAAAGTAACACAAGGACGATCCCAAAGACAGCAAGTAGGTAACCCTACAGTCCTCCGGTAATGATGCTCGCTGGCTTTTTCTGTTGCCAGAAGGAAAGCCGCAAAGCTGGCAGATAGGAACATTAGCCTCTATTCACCCATTCTAAAGGACTTCATCTAAATTCAAACAGAACTGATGATATGATCCTAATTAGTGGATGGCCACCTATGACTGAGAAATAATTTACTGGAATCAATTACATCTAAATCGAAATCTACACATTTTATAGGCAGCTCCTCTCTTGGACAGTGATGGACTGTTCTAGTTCATGACACCACTCTGGGTCCAGGAAAACATAATCTTGAGTGAATGCAGTAAGTGCCAGGAAAATCTGATTTATATGTAAAAGATTCAAGCTTGATTTCCACTGCTTTCCTTTCAAAAGCTCTCCTACTTTTAACTTATATAAACTAGAAATACCAATTTGGATAAAATTATAACAGCCTGCTTGTTTCCAAATGTTACCTTTCTATAGAAGAATCTCTCCAAGAAAGTTTGGATTATGTAACTGACAGTGTAACATTGTATGTAGACATTTTCTTTCAATACATAACCTATACATTAGTCAACAGACATAAGTTCATGATTCAATTTTTTCAGTGACTGAATTGCTCTTAAAAACTCTTTTAAATGTAGAATTATGCTAACCTAGGTAATGGTTTATACAATATTTCAGATTTTGCATTTAAATGTAAAGGATGAATTTGAAAATCCTGATTATTCAGTAATTTAACTCTTCACATTTCAGAGGTAAGAATTCTTCTCTTGACATAAGATTTCAACATAGATGCCTATTAGTAAGAACCTCCCTTAAAAAAAATATCTCTCCTGTAGGGGTTCGGATGGCCCAAGCAAGAGACTTAAAACCACAGAGACCTTGGCCCTAAGCCCAGTATTCCTGTAACTGAGGCAAGTTACATAACAAACTTAAGCTTAGGCTAGCACCTCTGTACACAGAGATAACATTATGGCATAGTGTTGACATAAACTCAAGTAAGACGAGGAATGTAAAAGGCACTCAGTACGCTGGAAGTCCACTAAAAATTACTCATTTTATGACTCAGTCCTTCACTCCTCCCTACCCTTGTAAAGTAACACAAGGACGATCCCAAAGACAGCAAGTAGGTAACCCTACAGTTACATCCTTTATCTTATCAGCTCCCATACGGGCACAGTCGAGGTGCACAAGGCATTTGTATTAAGTGAGCAGAGAAGCAGGCAAAATGTGATACCATTAAAAGTAGACTTTTCTTATAACTCTGAAGAACTTCAGACTACGAAGACGCTGAATCCTTTGTCCTCAAGCACACCTATGAAGAGCTAACACTGTTCCATATTGAGATTCAATAAAACACAAGACACACACAATAATCAATCATCAGGCCAAAGGAAAATTAACAGATAGGAAAGATCCAGAGCCTAAAGAGTAATGAAGGAAACAGTTCAATTGCTGCACTATGCCGGCAACAAAACTAACAAAAACTTTTCAACTACTTATTCAGACATTGACAAACACTTAATTTATCCCTGACATGATCTTGGACTGGTTGAAAACACAATTGATCAAGAGCAACAAAGTATTTTTTTTAATGAACAGATGACTTTATTGAGAAAAAAATGTATCATGATCGTAACAGATTACAGAGAACCAATCAGCTGACACATCTTACTAAACTGCCTCCCTATTTCTGAACCTCTGGCAACGAAGGACAAAGGTTTCCTGCCTTTCCTATGAGTGAGCTAAGCCTTCCTTCACCCATCCTTTTCCAAATGGGAAGAGTGGAGACAAGGCAGCAGTAGTCAGACACGCTTCTAGGGAGATGACCTGCCCAGCCCCTGGGAGCTGACCTGTCGGCACAATCCCTTTTGGAGGCTCTGGGTGGAAACAATCTGTTTTTATGTCCATTTGTCTGTCCATTAGGACCACCTCCCACTAACTACCACACTATGGCTCTTATGTGGGACCACCATCTTATTATACCCCGCAGTAACTATTACTGTATTCATTTTGCAGGTGAAGAGACCAAGGCAACTAAAGGTTAAATAAACCCCCAAGGACACAGTAGCTTAGTGGCAGTGCCAGCACCTGAACTCAGTTCTACTCTATCGTCCATGTTCCTAAGCATGATATGGCCTCTCACCCACCCAGACAGTCAGCCAGCCACCTTTCTCCCTCCCTCGCTTACCAACTTCACCCACTCTCTCACCCACCCTCCTACTCTGAAGGCCCCAGTCTGGTCCTGGGTGAGTATGATACCACCTCTGCCCTCAAGGTGTGCATAGTTTCTTGGGTGAGACACACATGGAAACACATTATTAACTTCAGAGCAGAATTTCAAGTATGTTGAGAGCAAAAGGCTCCTAAAGGTGTGGTGTCTATGGACTCAGTGGAGCAAGAAACAGACTAGGTTCTTTGTCCCTTAAGGGTCTATACAATTCTCTAAGGCTCCTAATATGCTTACGCCATGGGTGTCACGTAAGCACACACAATAATCAATCATCAGGCCAAAGGAAAATTAACAGATAGGAAAGATCCAGAGCCTAAAGAGTAATGAAGGAAACAGTTCAATTGCTGCACTATGCCGGCAACAAAACTAACAAAAACTTTTCAACTACTTATTCAGACATTGACAAACACTTAATTTATCCCTGACATGATCTTGGACTGGTTGAAAACACAATTGATCAAGAGCAACAAAGTATTTTTTAATGAACAGATGACTTTATTGAGAAAAAAATGTATCATGATCGTAACAGATTACAGAGAACCAATCAGCTGACACATCTTACTAAACTGCCTCCCTATTTCTGAACCTCTGGCAACGAAGGACAAAGGTTTCCTGCCTTTCCTATGAGTGAGCTAAGCCTTCCTTCACCCATCCTTTTCCAAATGGGAAGAGTGGAGACAAGGCAGCAGTAGTCAGACACGCTTCTAGGGAGATGACCTGCCCAGCCCCTGGGAGCTGACCTGTCGGCACAATCCCTTTTGGAGGCTCTGGGTGGAAACAATCTGTTTTTATGTCCATTTGTCTGTCCATTAGGACCACCTCCCACTAACTACCACACTATGGCTCTTATGTGGGACCACCATCTTATTATACCCCGCAGTAACTATTACTGTATTCATTTTGCAGGTGAAGAGACCAAGGCAACTAAAGGTTAAATAAACCCCCAAGGACACAGTAGCTTAGTGGCAGTGCCAGCACCTGAACTCAGTTCTACTCTATCGTCCATGTTCCTAAGCATGATATGGCCTCTCACCCACCCAGACAGTCAGCCAGCCACCTTTCTCCCTCCCTCGCTTACCAACTTCACCCACTCTCTCACCCACCCTCCTACTCTGAAGGCCCCAGTCTGGTCCTGGGTGAGTATGATACCACCTCTGCCCTCAAGGTGTGCATAGTTTCTTGGGTGAGACACACATGGAAACACATTATTAACTTCAGAGCAGAATTTCAAGTATGTTGAGAGCAAAAGGCTCCCTAAAGGTGTGGTGTCTATGGACTCAGTGGAGCAAGAAACAGACTAGGTTCCCTTTGTCCCTTAAGGGTCTATACAATTCTCTTCCCCAAGGTCCATGCACTGCAGTAGGACCCTCCCCTGCCTGGCATGCTTACGCCATGGGTGTCACAAGTACCCAGGTAACAGGATATAAGAGAGCCTGTATAAGGTCAGGAAGCACCAAGCTTCTATGGCAAGAGATCAGGTCTCCTGAAATCTGTTCTCAAATTCTTAAGTTACCTTAATCCTAAAAGACATTGCTAGAGCTTTATTACAACAAACCCAGACTGATAGATTCAAAGTTCTATGACCCAAGTTTAAGTATAGGCCCTCCAGTGGCAAGCTCTATGACCTGAAGCAAGTTATTTTGTCTCATTAAACCTAGGTTTGAGCCTTGAAAGAAATGGGGATGAAAATAACACCTGTCTCATAGAAAAGTTATGAGAGAAACAGGAAATAATCCATAGAAATCACTCTGCACCCTGTCTGGTATACCACAAGCACCTCAGACACTGCTGTGCTGTTATTACTGAAACATGTCTGAGGATTTGGTGTCCTGGTATTTGTAATTTTTCACTTCATTTTTCAAAATTAAAAAGGTAAAACATTAAAATCTATTGCAGAGGGTAAGGAAGACAGACTCACTACAGTACTGGATTACGTCGAGATATAAAGCTTATTATTCAAGGCTCCAGATGTTTAGAAAATAGCTGATAATCTAGAAGATTCTCTGAATCAAACCCACTTTGATGTGTAGCTGTGAAAGTCTTAACTACATATAGTGTATAGTATAATAGTTAAGAGCACAAGCTAGCGAGTGAGGCTATCCAAATTGGAATATTGGCTCTATCATTAATTAGTGTGGGAACTCTGAGGGAACAGCCTGAAACCTTGTACCTCAGTTTTCTCATCTGTAAAATGGGGATAGAAATACTTTCTTCACAGGGTTGTCGTGAAGAATAAATGAGCCTCCACCTAACAAGTAATTTTAAACCCTATCTGGTGCGCTTTTTAAGAGGTCAAGAAATGTCCTGGGAGAAAAGAAATGAATCCAAGAAATTTAATTCTTCATTTTCCGCTGCAAGCCAGAAACTTGGCAGTTACCCTAGAATCCGATCTCTCCCTCTCACATCCTACATACAGTCCACTGCCAAGCTCTACTGAGTCTTCCTCTAAATATCTCTTGTACGCAACACCCCCTTCTCCATCAGCATCATCTCTGTCGTTGTTCAGACCCTCAGCACCTCTCATGCCTGCATCACCACCATCGGGGCTTCCTGATGGCTCTTCCGGCTGCTGCCCACAGCAACGATGCTTTAAGGATGGTTTTCAACCCAGAAAGCTCTTCAGCCTCCTTCTCTCTCTACCATCACCCCCAAAACCATTCAGGTCCCTCTCTCCTTTCAGCAGGGGTTAATGTCCAGCCCCAGTCTGGTCTAGCCTCTTGAGACGGCATACAAAGACCTTCGTGATCTGTTCTCTGACTTTTTACAGCCGTTTTTCCTACCATACACTCGTGTTCTTTCTCCAAAATACTGCTTGTTTCTCACACAGATGAATGTTCTCTTATACTTGAACCCTTGTTAGCCTGGGATTCCTGTCATTCTGCTTGTCTATCTTGCTCACTCCTCTTGCAAGGCTCAGTTATGCTGAGAACCTTATGTGAGCTCATTCGAGCTGAACTGGGGGTCTCACTGTGCCGCCTTCTTGTAGGGTGTTTGATGATGCTTTTGTCTTCCTCCTCCCTGTGCCTGGAGCTATGGTACTGGTCCAATTCTGCCTCCTTTAGCTTTGTCTCCAACAAAGAACATAATACCTAATGCCAGAAGTCACTCAATAAATATTGGCTGAATGAGTGTGTGAATACAAAAATGAAGCAATGAATATTCATTCATTCCGGCTCTGCCACTGAAATAGCTGTACAAGTCTGACACCAATAATCAGAGAATTAATTGCCACTTTATCCTAGTATATTCCTCTGTCATTCATAGAGATAAAGCTGAGGGGGGAGGAACTCTATAATCTTTTTTTGTGGGGGAGGGGTCACTTCTATTGATCTTTCATTTACCTATCTTTGTTCTTAGACCTGTGTGGGCCTCCCATCGTGGTGGCCTCTCTCGCTGCAAAGCACCGGCTCAGGGAGCATGTGCTGCAGAGCTCCAGCTCAGTAGTTGGACACATCGGTCCAGCCGCTCCACAGCACATGGGATCTTCCCAGGCCAGGGATCGAACCGGTGCCCCTTGCACTGCAAGGCGGTGTCCTTACCCACTGGACCACCCACTGGGAAGCCCTATAATCTTTTTTTTTTAAATATAAATTTTCATGGGTCACCTCAAAGCTGTTTTTTTTTTTCTTGATAGGATGTAGTAAATATATATAAGCATACATAAAAATACTGAATAAACTAAGGTTTAACACTAATATTCCTCACTACTGAAGTGTATTTTATACTTTATGTAGAGAGGACAAACCACATGGGTGACATGGCACCGGAAGCCAGGGGCAACAAGGAAAGCATGGGTTGAAAAGCATTTGTGATTTCTAACCCTTGTGGGTTCAAGGTGGCTTGGACCCTCTTCCTGACCACCACCCGTGGGCCAGGGACCCTGCTGGGTGCAGGAGATACAGTGTTTCTCCCTGCAAGGTGCTTCGGGAGGACATGGTTCCAACACGAACCCACCCAAAGGCACTACCTATGGCATGCCTCTCATTTCCTGCCAGCCTAAGCCCATCAGGAGAGAAGGTGAGTGAAGCCAAAAAACATGCCAGGGAAAAGCAATGGGAAGTGAGGGTAAGGAACTTTGACACCAGATACTCACTGAGATTTGTTTCTCCCCTTGAAGTCAGAAAACTTGATGATAAAAGGATTAAAGGGTCACCCATCTAGATGAATTTCTTTTTAATAGGAAGATTATCTTTTTCTTGACATGAAAGTTGCTGTGCCAAGAATAAAATACAATCATTACAAAAATTCAACTAATTATAAATTCCTAGAAGTTCCCTACTTTTTGGCAGGGGCTTCCCAGGTGGCTTAGTGGTAATCACTTGTTCATGGTTATCAATATTCAAAAGAGACCAAATGTGCAACTACCTGGGCTTAAAAAAACCCGATGAAATGTGAATCCTGTATTAATTTTACATGCATATTATGACTTGAGTATAACAGATCATTTACCTATCTTTGTTCTTAGACCTGTGTGGGCCTCCCATCGTGGTGGCCTCTCTCGCTGCAAAGCACCGGCTCAGGGAGCATGTGCTGCAGAGCTCCAGCTCAGTAGTTGGACACATCGGTCCAGCCGCTCCACAGCACATGGGATCTTCCCAGGCCAGGGATCGAACCGGTGCCCCTTGCACTGCAAGGCGGTGTCCTTACCCACTGGACCACCCACTGGGAAGCCCTATAATCTTTTTTTTTTAAATATAAATTTTCATGGGTCACCTCAAAGCTGTTTTTTTTTTTCTTGATAGGATGTAGTAAATATATATAAGCATACATAAAAATACTGAATAAACTAAGGTTTAACACTAATATTCCTCACTACTGAAGTGTATTTTATACTTTATGTAGAGAGGACAAACCACATGGGTGACATGGCACCGGAAGCCAGGGGCAACAAGGAAAGCATGGGTTGAAAAGCATTTGTGATTTCTAACCCTTGTGGGTTCAAGGTGGCTTGGACCCTCTTCCTGACCACCACCCGTGGGCCAGGGACCCTGCTGGGTGCAGGAGATACAGTGTTTCTCCCTGCAAGGTGCTTCGGGAGGACATGGTTCCAACACGAACCCACCCAAAGGCACTACCTATGGCATGCCTCTCATTTCCTGCCAGCCTAAGCCCATCAGGAGAGAAGGTGAGTGAAGCCAAAAAACATGCCAGGGAAAAGCAATGGGAAGTGAGGGTAAGGAACTTTGACACCAGATACTCACTGAGATTTGTTTCTCCCCTTGAAGTCAGAAAACTTGATGATAAAAGGATTAAAGGGTCACCCATCTAGATGAATTTCTTTTTAATAGGAAGATTATCTTTTTCTTGACATGAAAGTTGCTGTGCCAAGAATAAAATACAATCATTACAAAAATTCAACTAATTATAAATTCCTAGAAGTTCCCTACTTTTTGGCAGGGGCTTCCCAGGTGGCTTAGTGGTAATCACTTGTTCATGGTTATCAATATTCAAAAGAGACCAAATGTGCAACTACCTGGGCTTAAAAAAACCCGATGAAATGTGAATCCTGTATTAATTTTACATGCATATTATGACTTGAGTATAACAGTAATATACTATATGATTCTGTGACATATAATCAAGAAAGATTCATCTTGGGCTTGCTCAAACTTGAATTACAGGGCAACCATGAATCAAATTCCTTATTTTATAAACTAGACACTAAGATTTTCTTTTGTATTGTAGATTTTATTCGAGTGCTCACTATTATTTATGTAATTAAAAGATCCTAAAGGATGTTTCAGCATATGAGTGAGAGGAGGTCCTATAATAACCCACTATATATATATGTTTTTTTTCCATCAAATGCAATGTTAAGCTTTTTTTTTTTTTTGGTCATATCACTCAGCATATGGGATCTTAGTTCCCTGAGAAGTAATGGAACCTATTCCCCCTCTGCAGTCTTAACCACTGGACTGCCAGGAAAGCCCCACCACTGTGACTGCCCTGAGAACACAACACTGAAACCTGCCTGCACACTGACAATAGCGATCTTGATATTTCTCCATGTTCCCTTCTTGTTGCTAAGAGATTTACATTGGACAGACTCTGCTGTACTCATAGCAGAGCGTTTTGATCCACAAAGCATTGGCTTCAGCTCAGTGAGTCCAGAAAGTCCCTTTGCTTCACCTCTTCGCTATTTTGCTTCCAAGTCAAACAGGGGACCAAGGCACAAGGTCAGCGGACCTGTCATTGTTCCCACAGGATACTGCCGTCCATAAATCTGGCTCGGCTGGTAACTCTTATGCAGAGGATCCACATTAATGATGAAACTGTATCTTATGCCAGGGAAAAGCAATGGGAAGTGAGGGTAAGGAACTTTGACACCAGATACTCACTGAGATTTGTTTCTCCCCTTGAAGTCAGAAAACTTGATGATAAAAGGATTAAAGGGTCACCCATCTAGATGAATTTCTTTTTAATAGGAAGATTATCTTTTTCTTGACATGAAAGTTGCTGTGCCAAGAATAAAATACAATCATTACAAAAATTCAACTAATTATAAATTCCTAGAAGTTCCCTACTTTTTGGCAGGGGCTTCCCAGGTGGCTTAGTGGTAATCACTTGTTCATGGTTATCAATATTCAAAAGAGACCAAATGTGCAACTACCTGGGCTTAAAAAAACCCGATGAAATGTGAATCCTGTATTAATTTTACATGCATATTATGACTTGAGTATAACAGTAATATACTATATGATTCTGTGACATATAATCAAGAAAGATTCATCTTGGGCTTGCTCAAACTTGAATTACAGGGCAACCATGAATCAAATTCCTTATTTTATAAACTAGACACTAAGATTTTCTTTTGTATTGTAGATTTTATTCGAGTGCTCACTATTATTTATGTAATTAAAAGATCCTAAAGGATGTTTCAGCATATGAGTGAGAGGAGGTCCTATAATAACCCACTATATATATATGTTTTTTTTCCATCAAATGCAATGTTAAGCTTTTTTTTTTTTTGGTCATATCACTCAGCATATGGGATCTTAGTTCCCTGAGAAGTAATGGAACCTATTCCCCCTCTGCAGTCTTAACCACTGGACTGCCAGGAAAGCCCCACCACTGTGACTGCCCTGAGAACACAACACTGAAACCTGCCTGCACACTGACAATAGCGATCTTGATATTTCTCCATGTTCCCTTCTTGTTGCTAAGAGATTTACATTGGACAGACTCTGCTGTACTCATAGCAGAGCGTTTTGATCCACAAAGCATTGGCTTCAGCTCAGTGAGTCCAGAAAGTCCCTTTGCTTCACCTCTTCGCTATTTTGCTTCCAAGTCAAACAGGGGACCAAGGCACAAGGTCAGCGGACCTGTCATTGTTCCCACAGGATACTGCCGTCCATAAATCTGGCTCGGCTGGTAACTCTTATGCAGAGGATCCACATTAATGATGAAACTGTATCTTTATGCAAATGTACATTCCTGTTCCTATGTTTCTCAGAAGCCCGACTACTGTGGCGCGGGGGTGGGGGAGGGGGACTGCAGAGAGGGGTCAAACTGTAGTGACCGACCCACAGACAAACCTAACTTTAATAAAATTAGACCAGAAACTGGCAAAACATGACAATTTCATAACAGCTCTGCTGTGCGAGGCTCTGAAATACACCTGCTGAGAATTTCCTAACTTAAGTTTGTACTCTTCTGAAAATAGGTTCAAGAAGTTTATTGGCGAGAACCCGGAAGCAGGAACCATTTATATTTAACGTCTTGCGGCAGAACCACCGCAGCCCTCCGGACTCAGTCTCAGAAAGTCTGCCAGTGACAAAAGGCAGAGGTTTCTCCAGATCTTCCCTTGGAAAAAAAACAGTGAAGGCACTGAAAACATTCATGATCACTCCTGGAGGAAGGTGCATGTGGGGGCTGAAATCTGCATGTCATTTGCAAGGCACGTGCATCCCTGCTTAGAGCAAATGAAGATGATCTTACCCTTGGGAATTCTCACAAAGAGACATAAAAATGCTTTATGACCTGACTTCCATATTCAGATCCCAGAGTTTCAGCCAATTTTCAAAAACTGTCATGGGAGAAAAAGTGCTTTGGAGGTTTCACTCTCTGGAATCTAGGAGTCATATTTAAGGGCACAGTCACCAAACTCTCAGGCTGCAATAAAACACCGCTGACCTAGAATATTCCTCCTATTTGCTCCCCTGCATTAGAATATCAGTGGCGGGGGACCTGGGGGGAGGGGGGAATCAATGGCCATGCTTTGATCTAAGGCAATCAGTGCCAAAGGCTACAAGTCCCTGCCTAGTCACAAGAATTCCTGCGTTCAGGGTGATCACCCTCAGCCAGGACAGAAAGACAACCCTCTCTGCTTGTAACCGTATTTAACAAAAGAGATATTTCTCCATGTTCCTTCTTGTTGCTAAGTCAAACAGGGGACCAAGCATTGGCTTCAGCTCAGTGAGTCCAGAAAGTCCTTTGCTTCACCTCTTCGCTATTTTGCTTCCAAGTCAAACAGGGGACCAAGGCACAAGGTCAGCGGACCTGTCATTGTTCCCACAGGATACTGCCGTCCATAAATCTGGCTCGGCTGGTAACTCTTATGCAGAGGATCCACATTAATGATGAAACTGTATCTTTATGCAAATGTACATTCCTGTTCCTATGTTTCTCAGAAGCCCGACTACTGTGGCGCGGGGGTGGGGGAGGGGGACTGCAGAGAGGGGTCAAACTGTAGTGACCGACCCACAGACAAACCTAACTTTAATAAAATTAGACCAGAAACTGGCAAAACATGACAATTTCATAACAGCTCTGCTGTGCGAGGCTCTGAAATACACCTGCTGAGAATTTCCTAACTTAAGTTTGTACTCTTCTGAAAATAGGTTCAAGAAGTTTATTGGCGAGAACCCGGAAGCAGGAACCATTTATATTTAACGTCTTGCGGCAGAACCACCGCAGCCCTCCGGACTCAGTCTCAGAAAGTCTGCCAGTGACAAAAGGCAGAGGTTTCTCCAGATCTTCCCTTGGAAAAAAAACAGTGAAGGCACTGAAAACATTCATGATCACTCCTGGAGGAAGGTGCATGTGGGGGCTGAAATCTGCATGTCATTTGCAAGGCACGTGCATCCCTGCTTAGAGCAAATGAAGATGATCTTACCCTTGGGAATTCTCACAAAGAGACATAAAAATGCTTTATGACCTGACTTCCATATTCAGATCCCAGAGTTTCAGCCAATTTTCAAAAACTGTCATGGGAGAAAAAGTGCTTTGGAGGTTTCACTCTCTGGAATCTAGGAGTCATATTTAAGGGCACAGTCACCAAACTCTCAGGCTGCAATAAAACACCGCTGACCTAGAATATTCCTCCTATTTGCTCCCCTGCATTAGAATATCAGTGGCGGGGGACCTGGGGGGAGGGGGGAATCAATGGCCATGCTTTGATCTAAGGCAATCAGTGCCAAAGGCTACAAGTCCCTGCCTAGTCACAAGAATTCCTGCGTTCAGGGTGATCACCCTCAGCCAGGACAGAAAGACAACCCTCTCTGCTTGTAACCGTATTTAACAAAAGAGAGTTAAAATTCCAGCAGCTTATTTCTCTTGCCCAGCCTACCTAGAAGTACCTTACAGAACCAAGGGGCAGAAGGAAAGAAGCCAAAAAAGCGAGGCAGGAAATGACTTTACTGCTATGTCTTTAAGGTCACAGGTTTGCCTGAGAAATGCACACATGCTCCTTTTCCACGAGGCAGAACTATAAGAAGTACAAAGACTGGTTCTCTGGTTCTCAACTCTAAGTCACCGCAGTGCATTTAACCTTGACCAGGCAGGAAAGAAACGACTGTGAATTCCCTTGCAACACCTTCCCGAGTCATGGAAGCATGCCCATGTCAAGTGCAAGCCTTCCGCATCGGCACTGCAATGCCCCCCACACAGGATAAAAACCTCCCCCTGCCTTGCCTATCCCCTCCACCCATGGTCTACCACAGGGCTTCTATCATCTGTGCCCAATTTACACACCCAACTTACACACCCAGTTTACACTCTACACGGCATGTAAAAATAGCCCCGAATGCTTCTCCCAGATGCCAAGATGAGATTAAAGCATAAAGGATCCAGGCAAGATATGTGCATTCATAGCTACCTTTTTCTTCCGATCGCGGGACCGTTTGGGGTTTCCTTTTTCTCAGTCTCTTCTTCAGCATTGATTTCTAAATCCCGGTTTTTCTTTAATTGTGAGGCCGCATGAGCCATAATGCATTGAAAAAGATTCTCTCAAGCACGCCGGGCTTCCTGGTAGAATTGCCTTGGTCTGGGGTTGGCCAGAGTTTCAGCCAATTTTCAAAAACTGTCATGGGAGAAAAAGTGCTTTGGAGGTTTCACTCTCTGGAATCTAGGAGTCATATTTAAGGGCACAGTCACCAAACTCTCAGGCTGCAATAAAACACCGCTGACCTAGAATATTCCTCCTATTTGCTCCCCTGCATTAGAATATCAGTGGCGGGGGACCTGGGGGGCGCGGGGAATCAATGGCCATGCTTTGATCTAAGGCAATCAGTGCCAAAGGCTACAAGTCCCTGCCTAGTCACAAGAATTCCTGCGTTCAGGGTGATCACCCTCAGCCAGGACAGAAAGACAACCCTCTCTGCTTGTAACCGTATTTAACAAAAGAGAGTTAAAATTCCAGCAGCTTATTTCTCTTGCCCAGCCTACCTAGAAGTACCTTACAGAACCAAGGGGCAGAAGGAAAGAAGCCAAAAAAGCGAGGCAGGAAATGACTTTACTGCTATGTCTTTAAGGTCACAGGTTTGCCTGAGAAATGCACACATGCTCCTTTTCCACGAGGCAGAACTATAAGAAGTACAAAGACTGGTTCTCTGGTTCTCAACTCTAAGTCACCGCAGTGCATTTAACCTTGACCAGGCAGGAAAGAAACGACTGTGAATTCCCTTGCAACACCTTCCCGAGTCATGGAAGCATGCCCATGTCAAGTGCAAGCCTTCCGCATCGGCACTGCAATGCCCCCCACACAGGATAAAAACCTCCCCCTGCCTTGCCTATCCCCTCCACCCATGGTCTACCACAGGGCTTCTATCATCTGTGCCCAATTTACACACCCAACTTACACACCCAGTTTACACTCTACACGGCATGTAAAAATAGCCCCGAATGCTTCTCCCAGATGCCAAGATGAGATTAAAGCATAAAGGATCCAGGCAAGATATGTGCATTCATAGCTACCTTTTTCTTCCGATCCCGGGACCGTTTGCGGTGTTTCCTTTTTTTCTCAGTCTCTTCTTCAGCATTGATTTCTAAATCCCGGTTTTTCTTTAATTGTGAGGCCGCATGAGCCATAATGCATTGAAAAAGATTCTCTCAAGCACGCCGGGCTTCCTGGTAGAAGGTGATCTTCTCAGGCACCTTTAATCAGGTTTTCAGCAGCATTCCAATCACTGGAGAGAAGCTTTGGGCTCAAAGCAGGAAGACATTCAAAATGCCAAGATGCTGGAGGAGCTGAAGCTTTAAAAACCCCAATAACGGTTTCCAGACTTCATCCTACACTTCCCTGTACCTGAACCTTTACACGAGAGTGCAGCCATCGTAATGCATTTACCGTAGTGAAAAAAGACAGCTGGGACAGAGGAAGCTGTATTATGGCTGTATCCCCGGCCACCAGCTGGAAGTGTCTAAGTGATTCCTCAGAAGGGGGAACGCTGCAAAGGATGCTTCTCCGAAGAGAAAAAATCAAGAGTCACCACACATGCAGGAGCAAAAATCCAGCACTAATTCTGAAACCCGATTTTAGAATCCTTCGAAAAAAGACAGGGCTGCAATTTATACATCACCACTAGGTCTGCACAGAGCACAATTTAACCCATAATAGAATGGAGCAGTTCCTACTCCAGGGGGGACTGCTGATGGTGACAAAATATATAAAATAAGATTTTACAAAAGACACTCGATTTTGCTGTGGAGATCCTGACAGCATGGTGGGGAGAACAATGCATGCATTGCTTATCTCAACAGTGTGCCCTTTATGCTCAATGATCAGCCTAAATGCATTTTGTGGGGGAGGATTCACAGAAGAGCCTGTTGTCTTTTAAAAACAACATGCTGATTACAACACATCATACAGCAAGCCGTGAGCATGTTGGTATATGGAACAGATGCCTGATTCAGAGGGCTTCCCCAGGACTCTCCTCTCCAGAGGTCAAGGGTCAGAGAAAATCCGTGCTGCAGGCAGGGGTCACAGAAACGTGGACTCGGTGTTCACGTGCACTTCAATCACCTTAACTATTTTTGCCACCTGAGTCCTCAATGACTGCAGCTTCTGAATATTCATGATGTGAAGTGAAGCAGCAGCAGGGCTCAAGGCCTGCTGGGCTATCTTCTGCTAGGATGCATGCACTGGAAGAGATTCGCTAAGTCAGGAATCATTCATATACCCACACACACAGTGCCCAAGACGTGGCTGAAATGTCAGACTGGACCTGAACCATTTCAGGCCCTGGTAAGAAACCTTACATTCACCAAGAAAATGAGCAGGAAAGACAAAAAAAAAAAAATGGTGCTTCACTGAAAAGACATAGTATGCATGTTTCTAATATTCAGTCTTTGATTTTAGACATCAGACATCAGTGTAAGTTTGCAGGTTGTTGTTGTTAGGTCACCAAGCTATGTCCGACTCTTTGCCACCCTGTGAACTCCAGCACGCCAAGCTTCAGTTTTCAGGACTGTTCAGATGTGTGGAGGCCAGAACACGCAGTCCAGAGGTGTTGTGCAAGGACTTGGTTGGAAGTCCCTGGAGCCTTTGTCCCACCTGCTTCATTAAGAACCCCAAGTGTGAGTTCCTGCCATTGACTGCTCACTGCATTTCTGATTTGGAGATCAAGGGCTTTCTTCATTCTTCCCTAGTAGAGGCTTTGTATCTGCCGCTGAGCAGCAACAGACAATGGAGAGCAAAGGAGGACCACGGCCATGACCTTCTACTACGAGTGGACTGGAGTGGACGGCCTCGTTGCGAGCCATGTGAAAACCACCATTTCTGATGGCTTGCGGACACTTGTGTGCTTGCTTTCCCACAGAAACTATACATGAAGGGAGAGTTGCTAGAAGTCTCCCTACTGCCTATGAAACCATCGTCTGACAAAAAGCCGGAGTTGGGAGGAAGGTAGGGGATGAAATATGACTCAGAGCCCAGAGTGATAAACTATATTTGGATCTTCATAAGAAAAATAAGTGTTTTTCTATCAGAAGAATTTTCTATTGTAATAGTAATAGGTGGGGCAGAAAAAAAAATAAAAAATTAAATTTTTGTATGCTTGTTCCTGATATAAATCATCCTGGACTTTTGAAGAACATTCATACAATTTCCTATCCTTGTTTTCAGCAAGCTGAAGAGGACAGCCAGCTAAAAAACTGGCCGATTTCCTACTGGCTCCAGGATCATCCCTTTTTTTCTTCCTTTATAGATATTAATGATACTTTAATACCAGCCTATAAACACATCTGACCAAGGTAACTTCTGTGTCTAACTAAGGCTGGCAAAACTACTATCCTACTGATCTCTATTAGAAAAAGCATAGATGGAGATTAGGAAAACAGGCCCAGGTATATTTTTGACATATTTCTTTCTGGAATAATCCTTTGCTTTCCCCAAATGTACAGAAGTTGAGAATCTGTCACAACTTTTATGCTGACATAAAATGAATAAAGTTTTGTTACAGTGGATTTTGCAGTAAGTGGTGGTCCCACCAAAAAAACCCTCTAAGACATGGCTCATTTAGATTCTCTTTCTTACAGAAAACATGGGCTTTTGTTCACCATTTGTAAACTAGAACTTTAAACAGCAAAGCAGACAAAAAAAGAAGTCCTGTGAGTCCTAGGTTTTGATGGTAATGTCACTAAAGTCTTAGGCCCTTTCTTCCTACCTAGCACACATCCTGACAGGTAACTCTCAGGCTCCTGGTATACTTATTCTCAATCCAAAGGCATGTGTACTCAAGATTGCCACAAATTTAACCTTTATTCCTCCCAAACGAAATTCACAGTTCTGCCAATAATTTTAGAAAGCACACCCTTAAACTAGATGAAACAACCAAGAAACGAACCATTAAGACCTTAATTCTTTGGCTGAAGTTTTATAAAACTTTCCCACTTCAGTCTCAAGAGACTGTTCTCTTCTGGGTGATGACCACATTAATACAAATCTTCCAAGTAAAATTTTGCAGCTGGTATAAGAGTAGGTCTCGGAGCAGAGTGGCGGGTCTCTGACAACAAAGAGGAGGAGATGCAGCAACACCCTCAGAGTAAGCCCCCGACCTGAAGCAGCAACACAAGATCCACTGGGTAACTTCTCTAGGTTTGCTCCCTGACGTTGGCCAGGAGGGTGTAAGGAACAAGACTTGCAACGGATAGTGTGGCCTATGTGGGAAATGCTGAAGCTACAGAAAGTTAAGGAACAACTTCTTTGAGGAAAATAAAAAGAAAGTCGTTCTGGTTTTACAAAAATTCTAGGTATAAGAATTCCTAAATAAGCCTTTTGAAATAAAGTTAAAGAGTGGTCTTTCAAACTTTTGGTAGCTACAGAAAACTTTCCTTGAATAAACCCTACAGGAAAGGTACTGAGAAAAAGCCTGAGAGCGAAGTAACCTGGCTGAATGGAAGGAATCATGTCCTAGAGCCCCATGTTCTCGACTTTCCCAGCCTTCCTCTGGAAGGCAGCCTGGAAGAGCACAGCTTGAAATTTGAAATCTGGTATGCTGCAGCAAGGAGTCCTGAACTCTCCCTGGTGTGTACCTTTGCTTACAGAAGTTATGTCAACTAGTGACTCCTCCTATTAAAATTTCATTGTAATCTTATTCAAAATAATCCCTGGGGCTTCCCTGGTGGTCCAGTGGGTAAGGACACCACCTTGCAGTGCAAGGGGCACCGGTTCGATCCCTGAAGATCCCACATGCCACGGAGCGGCTGGACCAATGTGTCCAATTACCGAGCCGGAGCTCTGGGGCGCATGCGCCCAGAGCCGGTGCTCTGCGACAACAGAGGCCACTGCAATGGGAGGCCCACACGGGCCAAAGAACAAAGATAAATGAAAACAGATAAATGAAAGACCAATAGAAGTGGCCCGCCTGCCCCTGTCCCTCCCCAACCCGCCCCCCCCAAAATAAAATAAAATAAAATCCCTGATTTCTTAACAGAAGTGACATGCTTCATGAAGAGTCCTTCTTCTCCCTGCTTTATTAGAGTGTAAAACTAGTACAAAAAAGTCAAACTCACTTTCCAATTTGGCATCTGGAGTTACGGCTGTACCCACAAATAAATTCTAATGCAGGAATCAAAACACTGTGACTAAACATGCCAATGAAAGCAAAGCCAAATCAATACACTGGACATTTTACGCCCGACAGGGAATTCTTCTCTCCCCAGTTTTGGCAAACACCTTGCCAGGATTCCAGGACAAGCTTTGACTATTCTTCAGTCAATTAATAGCTAGACTACTCTTGGTTGTCAGTTTATACTGTGTCTCCATACTGCTGAGCTGAGCTGACAAACAGTGTATTAGATTTCTGTGGAGGTTATACTGTCACTTGGTGATCTTGAAGCTACAATAGTTTCAAAGTGTATTTTTGAAAAACAGGATCAAGTGATGTGGAGAAGCCAAGGGTGGGTAATAGACAGAAGAATGAGGGATGGGAACGGAAAAAAAAACCCACAAGAGAGCAAGGCTGCCAGTCACCAGGGAGGCTGCACCTTCCCAGCCCTGCCCCCGGCTCTTGATAACAAGGAACGTGCATGTTTTGATGGGAGGAGAATTATTTCGTGCAGCACCCACTTCAGCTTTTTTCAGAAGCAGAGCAGCCTCAACCATAAGAAAGAGTCAAAATATTTTTCCTTCAGCAAGAAAAATGGATCTATCAGCACTGCATTAATTTTGGCACCCTAGATAAAGATGATGTCAAGAGATCTTGAGCGGGCTCTGAACAACGTGGGGCACAAGAAAGAAAACAGGCACTAAAGCTGTCAATGGTTAGAAATGACAAAAAGGCACCTTAGGAAATGCTGAACTCACAATCACAGATGATTCTTCATTTTCAGATGAGACACATGGGAAAAAAAAAGGCAGCGACTAAATCACACTGAGGGATTGGTGGTCCTTTCCACACTCCTTGGAGTGGGTGGTGCCTTTGGACACACGAGCGCTGGCCCTGGTTCCATCTGCCTTAGCACTCAGTCTGCCCTCCGTCCCTGGAGCAGGCTGTCTGTCCAGCTCACCAGCATGACCTCAGCCTGGAGCCAGCCAGCTGGTCCAAGCTGCCAGCTGCTTCTGCCACCTCCCATGGGTGGTGGGGGCAGGCGGCTGGGGACGGCTTCCTGGGGATCGCTCCATCAGGCACATGCTGGCCGTCAGAGAGAAAGGGACCCCTGGTTGTGGGGATGATCCCCACAGGCACTGCCCCCGAACTGTATCTCACTCAAAGGTGGGAGTTGGCAGTGCCTGGTGTAGGAATGAGCAAGAAGCCGGCAACAAGAATCCTGGACAATCATTTCGGACAAGCCACTTCTGCTCTTTGGTCCTGGTCCTAATAGGAGGAGCAAGCGGGACCAGAGGACCACAAAGACATTCACTCAGAAATCCAAAACTGCAATGGTCTGAGGTGGTAAAAGGTGGTGAATATTTGAAAATAAAGAAAGACGTACAGTAAAGGTTTATTTAAGAAGAATTTACCCTACTATATATACAGCATAAACAACTAGGTCTTACTGAATAACACAGGGAACTATATTTGAAATCCTATGAAAACCATAATGAAAAAGAATATGGAAATGAATATATGAATAACTGAGTCACTACGCTGTATAGCAGAAATTAATACAAAATTGACTTCCCAGCCCTGCCCCGGCTCTTGATAACAAGGAACGTGCATGTTTTGATGGGAGGAGAATTATTTCGTGCAGCACCCACCTCAGCTTTGTTCAGAAGCAGAGCAGCCTCAACCATAAGAAAGAGTCAAAATATTTTTCCTTCAGCAAGAAAAATGGATCTATCAGCACTGCATTAATTTTGGCACCCTAGATAAAGATGATGTCAAGAGATCTTGAGCGGGCTCTGAACAACGTGGGGCACAAGAAAGAAAACAGGCACTAAAGCTGTCAATGGTTAGAAATGACAAAAAGGCACCTTAGGAAATGCTGAACTCACAATCACAGATGATTCTTCATTTTCAGATGAGACACATGGGAAAAAAAAAGGCAGCGACTAAATCACACTGAGGGATTGGTGGTCCTTTCCACACTCCTTGGAGTGGGTGGTGCCTTTGGACACACGAGCGCTGGCCCTGGTTCCATCTGCCTTAGCACTCAGTCTGCCCTCCGTCCCTGGAGCAGGCTGTCTGTCCAGCTCACCAGCATGACGTCAGCCTGGAGGCAGCCAGCGGGTCCAAGCCGCCAGCTGCTTCTGCCACCTCCCATGGGTGGGGGGGGCAGGCGGCTGGGGACGGCTTCCTGGGGATCGCTCCATCAGGCACATGCTGGCCGTCAGAGAGAAAGGGACCCCTGGTTGTGGGGATGATCCCCACAGGCACTGCCCCCGAACTGTATCTCACTCAAAGGTGGGAGTTGGCAGTGCCTGGTGTAGGAATGAGCAAGAAGCCGGCAACAAGAATCCTGGACAATCATTTCGGACAAGCCACTTCTGCTCTTTGGTCCTGGTCCTAATAGGAGGAGCAAGCGGGACCAGAGGACCACAAAGACATTCACTCAGAAATCCAAAACTGCAATGGTCTGAGGTGGTAAAAGGTGGTGAATATTTGAAAATAAAGAAAGACGTACAGTAAAGGTTTATTTAAGAAGAATTTACCCTACTATATATACAGCATAAACAACTAGGTCTTACTGAATAACACAGGGAACTATATTTGAAATCCTATGAAAACCATAATGAAAAAGAATATGGAAATGAATATATGAATAACTGAGTCACTACGCTGTATAGCAGAAATTAATACAAAATTGAAAATTGACCGTACTTCAATATCATTTAATAAAAACAGAAAGAGAAGAGTTTACAATCTGGGATGGCCAAAACAGTAGCCACCAGTCATACCTAGTGACTGGCACTGAAATAGTACTAGTATGACTACAGAATTGAATTTCTAAATTTAATTAAAACACTTAAATTTGAAAACATTCTCAGTTCAGATATTGGGACATATTTAAAGGCTGGAACAATTTAGAAATGTGAATTTACTTTTTGTCTTTCAGTTTTATGAAATAAAAGACAGAGCAAGTATTTCTGATGATAATTTAGCACCCACATTGACATAAGAAATACACACTGGATTTCAAGACAGCATGAAAAAAGGCAATGTGAAATACCTCAATAATAATTTTATGTATTGATTCATGCTAAAGTGAGACTATTTGGATATGTTCACTTAAACAAAACATACTAAAATGAATTTTACTTTTTAAAAGAATCTTTAAATGTGGCTATTTGGAATTAAAAATTACATATGTGGCTCCCTGTACCTTTTTGTCAGACAGTGATAGTCTATATAAAGAGCTCATCTTAACAAAAAGAGAGCCTGACCTGCCAGCCAGGACTTTCCTGAAGGCAGCTATTTCTTCAAACAAGCCTCAGAAGATACTTAGCAGTCGGTCATTCTGTTCTCAGGCACTTCTGCTAAGTACTATTCATGTACTCACACGCTCCCTCACTCACTGTACTGGTCACCGCATTTGGTTTCTGGGATGTAGAGGTGAAAGGACTTGGTTCCCCTCCTCATGTCATCAATGAGAGAAAGAGACAAGGAAACTGATGATTACAACACACGTACAGGTGCTGTGGAAGCAGGTGGGCGGGGGGTGAGGGTGGGGCACTATTTTGTCTAAAACCAAGCAGTTAGCATGTGGAACAGTGCTTTCTAGGTCAGGCATAGAGATTCTCTTTCCCATCCTCAGAGTTTACCATTTCACGTTCAACACCTCACACTCTCGGTCTACCCGGCCAATCGCTCATGCCTGAGCAGATAGTACAGAATTCCCCTTAGAGCCCAGGCAGGAACAGTCAAAGATGCTGATGATAGGAGGGTGAGACGATCCCTTCCCCAAAGCTTCCATTTTGGGAGTATGGGGTGGGGGAAGTAAGCCAGTCAACCAAACAATGAAAAAGAAAATATCCATCACAGTGTGAGGAAGAAAATGAAGCATATAACTGGACTGAAAGTGTCAAGGTCAGGAACAATTGCTCATGGGCCCTCTGCTTTACTCCAATTTTAGATTCTCAAGATAGTGAGGAGTCATCAGTTGAGTTGAGTCTTCCACTCTATTAGGGTAGTGAAGTGAAACAATCACTCAGTCCAACTCTTTGCAACTCCATGGACCATGGTCCACCAGGCTCCTCTGTCCATGGAATTCTCCTGGCAAGGAAACGAGTAGGCAGCCATTTCCCTTCTTCAGGGGGTCTTCCTGAACCAGGGATCAAGCCTGAGAATCCCACATTGTGGGCATATTCTTTACCCTCTAAGCCATCAGGGAAGCCCTTACTGGGGTAGCAATGACAGTGAGCCCTCTAAACCAAGAAGCTGAGCACAGTGGCTCATAATAAATGTGAATGGTTTCTCAAATAATAGGCTCGGTTCAAATATATTTATTACTGAAGATAAATAATAAATATGCTTTTTGTTACTACTTTCCTTCTAAACTATCTGGATAATTACAGTTTCCCTCACCCTCTATTAACTGATAGTTTAATAACTATTCCCAAAAGGTTGGCATAACACATCCACCAAGTGATGGAGCAAATTCTCCTATGTATCTATGAAAATCAAGTCTCACTGTTTTAGAGCCAAACACAACATACTCTAGATAATTGTATCCTTGGAACATTTCAATGAATCCTTGTAATTTAATGTTTATCAGAATCATACTTCATGTGTCCCAAAGGGGAGATAATGCAAACCAACAAAATAGCTCTTCTCCCAACTTTGCTACAAGTAACTGTAAGACCTTAAACAAGTCCCTCATCCCTCCTGAGTCCCCGGTTCCATAACTGTAGGGACAGAAAGGAATTCTAAAGTCCCTCTGCTGGCATACACACTCCATGGTGCTAAAATACCATTACACTAAGATGCAACCATTGACGTACGTGTGCTTGCTCTGCTGGTGTGCTCTGATCAAGATACAAAGAATATGCGTTCCCTTTCAACACATTTCTTTTAAGAGACAACTAAAGAGGCAAAGGTGTGAAGAAGCAAATAGGATTCAAAGATGTAAGAAAAGAAACTATTGGCCTACCCAGTGATCATCTGCTGCCCCCAAATATAAGAGAGTGGTGCACAAAAGAAAATAAAGACTGGGTTTTACAGAATGGAGTATCTACTTAGTTGATTCATGACTTCACATACAGGTGACTAGAAGTAGGATAAAACAACTGGTAGTGAAGTCAAACAATCACTCAGTCCAACTCTTTGCAACTCCATGGACCATGGTCCACCAGGCTCCTCTGTCCATGGAATTCTCCTGGCAAGGAAACGAGTAGGCAGCCATTTCCCTTCTTCAGGGGGTCTTCCTGAACCAGGGATCAAGCCTGAGAATCCCACATTGTGGGCATATTCTTTACCCTCTAAGCCATCAGGGAAGCCCTTACTGGGGTAGCAATGACAGTGAGCCCTCTAAACCAAGAAGCTGAGCACAGTGGCTCATAATAAATGTGAATGGTTTCTCAAATAATAGGCTCGGTTCAAATATATTTATTACTGAAGATAAATAATAAATATGCTTTTTGTTACTACTTTCCTTCTAAACTATCTGGATAATTACAGTTTCCCTCACCCTCTATTAACTGATAGTTTAATAACTATTCCCAAAAGGTTGGCATAACACATCCACCAAGTGATGGAGCAAATTCTCCTATGTATCTATGAAAATCAAGTCTCACTGTTTTAGAGCCAAACACAACATACTCTAGATAATTGTATCCTTGGAACATTTCAATGAATCCTTGTAATTTAATGTTTATCAGAATCATACTTCATGTGTCCCAAAGGGGAGATAATGCAAACCAACAAAATAGCTCTTCTCCCAACTTTGCTACAAGTAACTGTAAGACCTTAAACAAGTCCCTCATCCCTCCTGAGTCCCCGGTTCCATAACTGTAGGGACAGAAAGGAATTCTAAAGTCCCTCTGCTGGCATACACACTCCATGGTGCTAAAATACCATTACACTAAGATGCAACCATTGACGTACGTGTGCTTGCTCTGCTGGTGTGCTCTGATCAAGATACAAAGAATATGCGTTCCCTTTCAACACATTTCTTTTAAGAGACAACTAAAGAGGCAAAGGTGTGAAGAAGCAAATAGGATTCAAAGATGTAAGAAAAGAAACTATTGGCCTACCCAGTGATCATCTGCTGCCCCCAAATATAAGAGAGTGGTGCACAAAAGAAAATAAAGACTGGGTTTTACAGAATGGAGTATCTACTTAGTTGATTCATGACTTCACATACAGGTGACTAGAAGTAGGATAAAACAACTGGACACTCTGCCAGATATCGTACCAAATAGTCAAATATTCCCATTAAAACTCATGTAGCAATCCTATATAATATTGTGGACTGTATCAACCATGCAGAGATTTATGTGTGGCAAAAAAAAAAAAAAGACATGTTCTTGGATCTGGGACTGATATACTGCCATACCAAGAGCTACATGCAGACTTTATAGCAACTTCCTTCTGGAATGGAAATAACAGTACATGCTTCTCACCAATATGTTTTCAATAGATAATGTTTATGAAACAATGTGGTCACCACAAAAGACAATAACTGTACACATGAGGCATTATCAAGTCGAGGCAAACTGTAATATAGACTGGCACTCAGAGTTCCTAAATGTATTTGAGATTCCTCCTTTTCCTCCCTGTCCTACCAACTTGGACGGTTTTCTCTTCCATATTGATTCAAAAGGCAAATTGTAAATCAGATGAATCAACTTTCTATTCACGGGTCCACACTATGGCACCTTTTCCTTGTCCATTATACCATTCCAAGGAATCATCACAGGAGTTAGTTTTGGGACTCGGGGCTTCCCTGGTGGTCCAGTGGGTACAGAGTCCACCTTGCAGTGCAAGAGGCACCGGTTTGATCTCTGGCCCAGGAAGACCCCATGTGCCATGCAGCGCCTGGACCAGTGTGTCCAATTACAAGCCAGCGCCCTGGAGCGTATGCGCCCAGAGCTGGTGCTCTGCAACAAGAGAGGCCACCTCAATGGGAGGCCCACACAGGCCAAAGAATAAAAGATGGATGAAAATAAATATTCTAAAAAATAAGAGGCATGATGAAAAAATTTTTTTAAAAAGTACTGGGACATAAAACGTACGTTCCTTTCAACACATCTTGCTGGTGTGCTCTGATCAAGATACAAAGAATATCGTTCCTTTCAACACATTTCTTTTAAGAGACAACTAAAGAGGCAAAGGTGTGAAGAAGCAAATAGGATTCAAAGATGTAAGAAAAGAAACTATTGGCCTACCCAGTGATCATCTGCTGCCCCCAAATATAAGAGAGTGGTGCACAAAAGAAAATAAAGACTGGGTTTTACAGAATGGAGTATCTACTTAGTTGATTCATGACTTCACATACAGGTGACTAGAAGTAGGATAAAACAACTGGACACTCTGCCAGATATCGTACCAAATAGTCAAATATTCCCATTAAAACTCATGTAGCAATCCTATATAATATTGTGGACTGTATCAACCATGCAGAGATTTATGTGTGGCAAAAAAAAAAAAAAAGACATGTTCTTGGATCTGGGACTGATATACTGCCATACCAAGAGCTACATGCAGACTTTATAGCAACTTCCTTCTGGAATGGAAATAACAGTACATGCTTCTCACCAATATGTTTTCAATAGATAATGTTTATGAAACAATGTGGTCACCACAAAGACAATAACTGTACACATGAGGCATTATCAAGTCGAGGCAAACTGTAATATAGACTGGCACTCAGAGTTCCTAAATGTATTTGAGATTCCTCCTTTTCCTCCCTGTCCTACCAACTTGGACGGTTTTCTCTTCCATATTGATTCAAAAGGCAAATTGTAAATCAGATGAATCAACTTTCTATTCACGGGTCCACACTATGGCACCTTTTCCTTGTCCATTATACCATTCCAAGGAATCATCACAGGAGTTAGTTTTGGGACTCGGGGCTTCCCTGGTGGTCCAGTGGGTACAGAGTCCACCTTGCAGTGCAAGAGGCACCGGTTTGATCTCTGGCCCAGGAAGACCCCATGTGCCATGCAGCGCCTGGACCAGTGTGTCCAATTACAAGCCAGCGCCCTGGAGCGTATGCGCCCAGAGCTGGTGCTCTGCAACAAGAGAGGCCACCTCAATGGGAGGCCCACACAGGCCAAAGAATAAAAGATGGATGAAAATAAATATTCTAAAAAATAAGAGGCATGATGAAAAAATTTTTTTAAAAAGTACTGGGACATAAAACTTTATGTTTTGGAAAAAAGTTCTGAGGCCCTTTTGGAAAGAACAAAAGCTGAGAAAAATTTTCTCATTCCACTTCAATGATCTCCTAAAAAAAAGGGTGAAATGGGGAAATACTTTGCCAAATATTGTGAACTGTAGCTTCATCCAGGCAGGCTTCATTCAATTTTTTTTGCATTGAATATCTTCCAAGGTGGAGATCAACAAACAGTTTTGTAAAGGACCAAACAGCAAGTATTTGGGGCTCTGCAGGCCATCTGGCCTCTGCTGCACCTGTTGGACTTCCCTGCCCTAGTGCAAAAGCAGCCAGTGACAGCAGGTCAATGAACAAATACAGTTGGGATACAACAAAATTTCATTTGTGCATATTGATTGGAACTTGGAGTCACGTTCATGTGTCACTGAATATTACTCGTCTTTTGATTTGTTTTTACCCATTTAAAAATGCAAATACCATTCTTAGTACAAAGTGAGACTGACCTCTCATTCTAACGCATCACAATGCTGGTGACATATGGTGCTGATGGTCTCTGAGAAAGAGATGAATGGACAGGAGGGTCAAAACCAAATGCTAGGCATGTTGACATGTATGTACATGAATATGTGTATCCATGTAAACACACATGGTGTGAATGTGTGTGGATTTACACAATACCTATGGAAGTTTATCTGTTGTATTTGAACGAAATGTTACCTGAGTGGGGAAAAAGGGCATTTTTCACATTGTATGCATACAAATAAACTTCATTAGTTCCTTCACTTACAAATATTTACTGAGCACCTCTTTTATTGAAGGAGCATAATTCTACATGACTATTTAAGATGCCCAAACTCAACAAGCACTCAGGAGAGTGAGAATGGGTGAAATGAATTTGCAGTAGGTCAGTTGATACCATCTGTCATTCCATTTGATGGCCATCCACCCTGAGAGATCTCCTAACAAGACCACAGCCATGCCATTCTCCATGCAATGCATAGAACAGACATCTGGTTTACTATGTTCTATTTCCTTCCCTGGGAAGGAGGCAGAGCAGAATCAACTCGAATGTTTTCTCATTTATTAGGAATTTACTATTACTTTCTAAACATTTGCTACTAAATTCCTTTGGACTGCACCAAATATTTATGGCGTATCGCCCCTATTCCTAATAATGCAGTAAACCTAGGGAAATTAAAGAGAAAATGTATATCCTTTCTAAAAGAATCAGAATCATGACCACAGATTTATATGCTTCTTTTTGGTATTATTTTATTACAAGCGTGACCTGGAGATTAGTCAGCAGTTAATGCCTGGACAGACATCAATAGTTAATGAATGGTGCAGATTTCCAACCATGGGGCAGCAACTGAAGATGGTGGCAACTTGTTACGAAACAACAAGCTTAGGTTTGGGACCCACCAGAAATTCTATCTGTTTTGAAGGAGAGTGGATTGTCCGTTAAGAAATGTCAGATCCTTTTGCTCCCCTTTATTTGTCCATAGCCTCCTCCCTCCCTCAAAGCATACACTCAAGTGTTATTCAGAGAAAAGGAAAGCCAGATGGTTTTAGAGATTAGCAGTGAGGAAAGGCCCACGTTTCACCTCAAGGTTGTTATTAAATTCGAGCACGAATTGGCAGGGATACAGGATTCAGGCCATCTGAGAGCTCTTTGGGAGCCTTGGTCCAGTTCCTAATGAGCAGGTGTTGACATGGAAAAAGCTGCCTGTACACCAGCGCCGCAGGCGTGGAGCACTACAGTGACCTGTGCGTTACCTGGGTGGCGCCCAGTCCCCCCCAAGATGTCCTCCCACCCCAGGAACCTATGTGCTCAACTCAGCACGCCCAGCCACGTTCTGTTCCTTCTGGCAGCAAACCCAATAAAAATCAATCAATCAAACAGTTTCAAGTGTTGACTATTTTGCAGATGCGGTAACTTCACAACACTCTGCCCTACTTTCAAAAATTCTCTCCAGCACAGTCAAATTTCATCTGAGTCACAGAAAGTTTCAATACCACCTTGAAGATGTGCTTGTTCATTACAGATGACACACTACATTTGCCATTTCTTTTCACCCACCCCTCTTTTTTTGACTGCACAGCATGAGGGCTCTTAGTTTCTCTAACCAGGCATCAAACCTGTGCCCTCCACATTCAAAGAGAGGGGTCTTAACCACTCGACAGCTAGGGAAGTTTGTATCAAGCATTTCTCATATGGAAATTGGTATTAACAGTCTATTCAATGAGAATAAAATAGATATCAAAACTTCCAATACAGAGTTTTGTAGCCATGGTAAAATGTAGCAGAATTTGGCCAAAGTCTATATTCCACCGGAAACTTACTAAGTAGAAATACCACTGTACTACAGATACGTCTAACATACACTTCCTGTCAGGGAGCTCATTAATTAGACTAGCAAGAAAAACACAGAACCATAGCTAGCAGTTTAAGACAGAACCAATTTCCGTATCTACTTTTTGTTTTTAAATTTCATGCCACAAGCTCTTTCTTAGTTATTTATTATTTTCATCCATCTTTGTTCTTTCACATGTGTGGGCCTCCCATTACAGTGGCCTCTCTCAGTGCAGAGCACAGGCTCTGGGCATATGTGCTCCAGAGTGCTAGCTCATAATTGGACACACCCATCCATCTGCTCTGCAGCACATGGGATCTACCCAGGCTAGGGATACAACCAGTGCCCCTTGCACTACAAGGTGGACTCTTTACCCACTGGACCACCAGAGAAGCCCCCATGTCTACTTTTAACAGTAATTTTCTAACCAACAGATTTTTTTAAAAGATTCTAGATGCCACAATTACATGAATTATAATAAAAAATAGGAATGTTGGTTCTGCTTCAAACCCAAATTGTACATGTCTGTTTCACAATGGTGGTATTTTAAAATAAAGATGATGCTTATTAGAAAAAAATTTCCCCAGTCTTTATGAGTTCTTGCAAATGTTAAGAGCAAAACAAAACTTCTAAAGGAACCATTCCATTTCATGATGCTGTGTTTTATTAGGGTGGCAATAAAACCAGGCTTTTGCAAACTCAGATCATCTTGAGTCTTAGGTAATTTGGTAGATTTTATAAGGCTCTTACATAGAGAGTAGCAACAACAACAACTAAAAATCATCTCTTAAGAGATATCTGGGGATTCCCTGGTGGTCCAGTGGGTAAGGAGTCCATCTTGCAAGTGCAAGGGGGCATCGGTTCGATCCCTGGCCCAGGAAGATCCCACATGCCTTGGAGCTGCTGGACCAGTATATCTAATTATGTGTCAGTACTCTGGAGCACATATGCCCAGAACCTGTGCTCTGCAACGAGAGAGGCCATCACAATGGGAGGCCCACAAAGGCCAAAGAATACAGATGGATGAAAATCAGTAAATAAAAAACTGCTAAAAGAGGCCAAAATTAAAACAAAAAAAGTAAAAAGAAAAAAAAAAAAGATACCTGTATCCCAATGTTCACTTCAGAATTATTTATAATAATTAAGACATGAAAATAACCCATCAACAGATGACTGAATAAAGAAAAACTTACACATGCATGCACACACAGAGGCAAATGCAACATGCAAAATCTAAGAAAATCAAACTTCTGAATATACAGAAAGCAATTACTGGCTGCCACAGGTAGTAGGCAGAGGGTGAATGAAACAGATGAAGTTAAAAAGGTACAACTTCCATGTATAAGGTAAGTTCTGGAAATAAAATACACAGCATGGTACCTAAGGTCAATAATACTGTATCACATATTTGAAAACTGGTAAGAGAACAGATCTGAAAAGTTCTCATCACAGAAACAAATCTGCAACTATGTGAGGTGATAACATTAACTAAACATATTGTGAGAATCATTTCACTATATATACATATACTCAATCATCACGTATCCCTAAAACTCATACAACGCCCTATGTCAACTATACCTCAATAAAACTAGAAAAATCATATTGCCATCCTTCAGAAAAAACTACCATCACAATTTTGTTGTATATTCTTCTAAGTTTTTTTGCATGTATGCACTTATATATCATTATTATCATATATATATATACACACACACATATATACATATATAATTTATATATATCATTATCTATCAAAATATAATCATACAGGGGCTTCCCTGGTGGCTCAGCAATAAAGAATCAATCTGCAATGCAGAAGATGTAGGTTTGATTCCTGGGTCAGGAAGATCCCCTGAAGAATGGCACGGCAACCCACTGCAGTATTCCTGCTGGAGAGTTCCATGGACAGAGGAGCCTGGCGGGCTAGGGTCCATATGGTTGAAAAGAGCTGGACACAATTGAAGCAATTGAGCATGCATGAACTCATAATCATACAAGTAGCAACACAATCTGCTTTATATATATATACATATGATTAAAATCCAACTATATATAATGAACAACCATGCAGCCCACTAAATACTCTTCTGTAACTTTTAAGTGGTTGTATAATATTTCACTGTGATGAAAATGCCACATTTTTAAAAAAAATTCAGCCCTCTTCTATTAGACATTTTGATTACCTTCAATTTTCCACAAGAGAAACAATGCTATAAATGACCACTCATCACCACATTAGTTCAACATAAGTAACGTAGATTTCTAGAGATAGACTTCTGGAAAGGTAAAACAAATTTGACTTAATGGGTAGGCTTAACTGTATACTTAACTGATAAACTTGAAATTTATTTGCTATGTCCAAGAATTTCTATATTAATGGACAAGATGAGAAACCTAGAGAAATGTATTACCTATGCCAGGTAAATTGATTACCTTTCTTTTTACATACAATTTATCCATAGATGAGAATTACTGAAGACCCAGACTGCTTTTTAAGCCCCAAGTGAACATATCTATGATAATTTTATCAGCACCACATTTTAAATTCCTCAAGTATCATGGACGAAAAAGTACCTTGAATCTCTGCTTTGAGGTTGTGTCGACAACCAAAATATATACTGACTTATAAAACAAAAAACATATAAATCATCAAAATCTTCCTAAATATTAATGGGAAAAACAGTGTTGCTTTTGGTGGGACATCAAAGAATTGAATGTTCTGTAAAATCCAGAAAGATGCAAAAAGATTGTCATGCCACAATACTGATAAGTCTAGTTACACAAAATTGCCATATTCCTAACAGCACACGCACATGTACATAACAGTTGTTCTATAATTATGCACCTTAATATGTGAAAGATTGCTAAAATGATGCTAAGTCTCCCTACCCTTCAGCCTCAGTTATTTGGAATTGGTGGTAGGTCGGTTTTGTCACCTTAAAACTAATTCTGAATTGTTCTTATGACATACTTTGGTCAAAAGAATGTGGGAAAAAGCAATTGTAACCCAACACCTAGAAGTTAGAGGGTTTTCATATTTTCACTCTCTCCAGGAATACTGATGATCCACCATTGAAGCAATTGAGCATGCATGAACTCATAATCATACAAGTAGCAACACAATCTGCTTTATATATATATACATATGATTAAAATCCAACTATATATAATGAACAACCATGCAGCCCACTAAATACTCTTCTGTAACTTTTAAGTGGTTGTATAATATTTCACTGTGATGAAAATGCCACATTTTTAAAAAAAATTCAGCCCTCTTCTATTAGACATTTTGATTACCTTCAATTTTCCACAAGAGAAACAATGCTATAAATGACCACTCATCACCACATTAGTTCAACATAAGTAACGTAGATTTCTAGAGATAGACTTCTGGAAAGGTAAAACAAATTTGACTTAATGGGTAGGCTTAACTGTATACTTAACTGATAAACTTGAAATTTATTTGCTATGTCCAAGAATTTCTATATTAATGGACAAGATGAGAAACCTAGAGAAATGTATTACCTATGCCAGGTAAATTGATTACCTTTCTTTTTACATACAATTTATCCATAGATGAGAATTACTGAAGACCCAGACTGCTTTTTTTAAGCCCCAAGTGAACATATCTATGATAATTTTATCAGCACCACATTTTAAATTCCTCAAGTATCATGGACGAAAAAGTACCTTGAATCTCTGCTTTGAGGTTGTGTCGACAACCAAAATATATACTGACTTATAAAACAAAAAACATATAAATCATCAAAATCTTCCTAAATATTAATGGGAAAAACAGTGTTGCTTTTGGTGGGACATCAAAGAATTGAATGTTCTGTAAAATCCAGAAAGATGCAAAAAGATTGTCATGCCACAATACTGATAAGTCTAGTTACACAAAATTGCCATATTCCTAACAGCACACGCACATGTACATAACAGTTGTTCTATAATTATGCACCTTAATATGTGAAAGATTGCTAAAATGATGCTAAGTCTCCCCTACCCTTCAGCCTCAGTTATTTGGAATTGGTGGTAGGTCGGTTTTGTCACCTTAAAACTAATTCTGAATTGTTCTTATGACATACTTTGGTCAAAAGAATGTGGGGAAAAAAGCAATTGTAACCCAACACCTAGAAGTTAGAGGGTTTTCATATTTTCACTCTCTCCAGGAATACTGATGATCCACCATGTGAACAAGGCTGGATGGTAAGGAGACACAAATGGCCCGCCAGCCTCACTGCTGCAGCCAAAGCCACTCCAGTCCCAGAAGCAGAGCTGCCTGGTGGACTGGCAGCCAAGCAAAGACTCGGGTGTAAACCTGAAGGACCCTAAGAACTGCCTAGCTGATCACAGGCCTACCCACAGCGACATAAACGGTTATTAGTTTGTTATTAAACTTGGGGTGGTTTTTTTACGCAATGCAACTAATGTCTTAAAAGTCTGAGAATACAAATTACAAATACTAAGAATTAAAGAGGGACTATCATGACAAAGCCTACAGACATAAAAAGATAAGTGAATATCATAAATGACTTTATGTCAATAAACTGAAAATTTAGATGAAATAGAAAATTTTCTCAAAAAAATACAACTCATCAAAACACACACAATATTAAAAACTTAAATAGAATTGCCCTATTATCCAGCAATTCCACTCCTGGATATATACTCAGACAAAACTATAATTCGAAAATATACATACCCTCTTGTGGTCACAGCAGTGCTACTTACAAAAGACAAGACATGGAAATAATCTAACTGGCCACTGACAGACGAATGGATGAAGAAGATGTCGTACAATGGAATACTACTCAGACATTAAAAAAAATGAAAGAATGCCATTTGCAGCAACATGGATGAGATTATCATACTAAATGAAGTAAGTCAGAAACACAAATACCATATGATATCACTTACAAGTGAAGTCTAAAATAGGATACAAATGAACCTATCCACAAAACAGAAACAGACTCACAGACATAGAGAATAGACCTGTGGTTGCCAAGGTGAGTAGATGAGAGGATGGGAGAGAAGGATTGGCAACAGGGGATTAGCAGATACAAACTAGTATATATAGGATGGATGAGTAACAAGGTCCTACTGTATAGTACAGGCACTATATTCAATTTCCATTATGGTTTATTGCAGGATAAGAATACGTCCATATAGTCAAAGCTATGGTTTTCCCAGTAGTCATGCATGGATTTGAGAGTCGGACCATAAAGAAGGCTAAGCGCCAAAGAACTGATGCCTTTGAACTGTTGTGCTGGAGAAGACTCTTGAGAGTCCCTTGGATTGCAAGGAGATCAAAAGAAATGATGCTGAATATTCATTGAAAGAACTAACACTGAAGCTGAAGCTCCAATACTTTGGCTACCTGATGCGAAGAGACCACTCACTGGAAAAGACTCTTGATGTTGGGAAAAATAGAAGGCAAGAGGAGAAGGGGGTGACAGAGCATGAAATCATTGGATGGCATCACTGAGTCAATGGACATGAGTTTGAGCAAATTCCAGGAGATGGTGAAGGACAGGTAAGCCTGGTGTGCTGCAGTCCATGGGGTCACAAGAGTCGGCCACAACTGAGAGAGCGAACTGAACTTATGTATATATAACGAGTTACTTCACTGTTCAGAAGAAATTAGCACATTGTAAATCAACTATACTTTAATAAAATTAAAGAAAAACTTATACAAGATGAAAAGGAAAATCTTAAGAGGCTATTTTTTTAAAAAAAGACAGTGAAATCACATAAAATCATCCCACAAAGGAAATTCCACATGCTTACGGATTCTCTAGTGAGTCCCATCAAATATTTAGGGAAGAAATATCCAATGTTATACCAACTCTTTGAGAAAATAGTGGAGGTAGAGAATCAACTCATTTTAGAAGGCTAGCATAACCTTAATACCAAAACCTAACAAAGGAATTAACAATAGAAAAATACAGAATGATCTCTCTCATCAAGATAAACTCAGAAAAAAATGCCCTAGAAAATATTAGCAAAATTGAATTTAGCAGTAAAGTGGGGTTTATTTGAAGAATGCAAAGTTGAATCAAGGAATACAATGTATCACAGTAACTAATAAAGGAAAGAAAATCTGTATGGTCATTTCAAGAGGAGCAGACAATTCATTTAACAAAATTCCAATCACATATGATAATAAAACAAACCTTGCTGAGTTAGAAACAGAAAGAAATTTCCTCAGTATGATTTTTTAATGGTCTATTGAAGACCTGCATAAGCTACCATGATACATAACAGTGGTATGCTTAACTTTCCTATTAAATGTTGGAGAGGTGAAATAGTCATGGCCCCTCTTACCACTTCAATTTAGCATTATACAGGAGACTTTAACAGTGTGATAAATAAGGCAAAGAATAGAAATAAATTCATAAAGAGTGAAAAGAAAGTGTAAAACTGACCCTTTTCATAAATGACATGACTTGTTTATACAGACAAATGCTAAGTAATTTAAAAACAACTTCTAAAATCAGTAAGTGAATTTAGTTTGGTTTCAGAATACAAGATCAATACCAAAAAATCATCTATTGGCTGTGAATAATCAGAAAATGGAATTTAAAAAAAGAAACCCATTTTTGAAGCAATATAATCTGCAAGATATTTAGGAATGAATCTAATGAAGACACTCAAGACCTTCACATTGAAATTACACTGAAATCACTGCTGAGAGAAATTAACGACGTAAATAAATGCAGAGATATCATTCATTCATGAAGTCGAAGTACCAACATTATTAAAGTATCTATTTTTCTCAATTCTATAGAGTAATAATTCCACCATTTTTTTTAAAATAGACAGGCCAGAAAGTGACTCAGTCGTGTCCAACTCTTTGTGACCCCATGGACAAGCCATGGAATTCTCCAGGCAAGAATACTGGAGTGAGTAGCCTATCCCCTCCTTCTCCAGAGGATCTTCCCAACCCAGGAACTGAACCAGGGCCGCCTAAATTGCAGGTGGATTCTTTACCAGCTGAGCCAGGGAATTTTTCTCAGATCTATAGAGTCATAACCCCATCATTTTCTAAAATAAGACAAGATCATTCAAAAACTTGTATGAGAATATAAGGCCCTCGAATATCTAAAATAATGTTGAAAAATTAAAACAAATTGGGAAGACAAAACAAATTTAAAGTCAGCTGACAGTTTTCTCATTACAGAGAGTATAGATAAAAGGATTGATTTGAAACCTAGACTAACCTGTGTTTCACTGACTACATGGGGACGATTATGACAAATCAGAAAACGCTTATAAAGTAACTAGCACAGTGCCTGCTCTATAGTGGATACTCAATAAATATTGTTTTTTTTCATTATCTTGCCTTTTCCTTATTGATTATTTTTCCCACTACCACTCATAACCTGGATAAATTATAACAAGAAAACATGCTGCTTAATGTTGCTTGACCAAATTAGTCAAGCGCAGCAGACCTCTGGTTCAGGAAATCTATACCAGTTGCGCAGTCAATGGAAATGCTTCATTTTTCCTGCATTTTCTAGGGTAACCTTCAGATCGAAATGTACTTTGAGCCCCTGCGGTTTTCTCCTCTGTTACATCACATGGAAGTCCCACTTACTTCCCCTCACTCTAGATTTGAGGAAATTGGTTGAGTTTCTCTTAGACCATTTCTCCCACCTGCTTGCTTTCATTTCTTATTGCCCAGTGGTATGTTACTTGCAGCCAAAATATCCACTGAAAATCAAGTTTTCCCTTAAGTGCTTTGTGACTCTACATTATTTTATCTTAGGCCTGTCTCCAAACACACTGAAGGAATTGAGGCAACAAAATGCCAGTGAGAACTATAATGTATTCTCTATAGAATGGTACAGATGCAAATTACCCAACCATTACTTAATTATTTAGCATATGAAGGGGCAAAGTTACAAGAGTATAGCCTAACATTAGGTTACAAGGGAAAGAGCCATCTTCTGCCTTCTTTAAAATGGCTTACAAAATACCACCAGCAAAACAATAACAGGCCCATTAAATGAACATTTACTATGTGGCAGGGTTGATGTTAACTATTTCATTCTTCTGTTTATTCATTCATTCATTCATCAACATGTAAGAATACCTATTATGTGATGGTGTGTATGTAAACTATCAAGTGAATCTGTACCCAAATTCTGTAAGGTGGGCATTAAATAATTCCTATCTTACAAACTGTGTCAACTGAGGCTAAAAGTAATTCAATTACTTTGCCAGTGTCCCATGGGTGTCCATGCTCGGCAGAGCTACAATCTAGCACGAATCACATGCTCTGGAGACTTTTAGTAACTATCGCAATGGGCCCTTCATGTCACTTGTTTCACATGTTTCTGTAATTGTTTTGCCTTTTTCTGATACATTTGTCCTGTGTTTTTGATTTAACTAGCTACCAGTACATGGGGACGATTATGACAAATCAGAAAACGCTTATAAAGTAACTAGCACAGTGCCTGCTCTATAGTGGATACTCAATAAATATTGTTTTTTCATTATCTTGCCTTTTCCTTATTGATTATTTTTCCCACTACCACTCATAACCTGGATAAATTATAACAAGAAAACATGCTGCTTAATGTTGCTTGACCAAATTAGTCAAGCGCAGCAGACCTCTGGTTCAGGAAATCTATACCAGTTGCGCAGTCAATGGAAATGCTTCATTTTTCCTGCATTTTCTAGGGTAACCTTCAGATCGAAATGTACTTTGAGCCCCTGCGGTTTTCTCCTCTGTTACATCACATGGAAGTCCCACTTACTTCCCCTCACTCTAGATTTGAGGAAATTGGTTGAGTTTCTCTTAGACCATTTCTCCCACCTGCTTGCTTTCATTTCTTATTGCCCAGTGGTATGTTACTTGCAGCCAAAATATCCACTGAAAATCAAGTTTTCCCTTAAGTGCTTTGTGACTCTACATTATTTTATCTTAGGCCTGTCTCCAAACACACTGAAGGAATTGAGGCAACAAAATGCCAGTGAGAACTATAATGTATTCTCTATAGAATGGTACAGATGCAAATTACCCAACCATTACTTAATTATTTAGCATATGAAGGGGCAAAGTTACAAGAGTATAGCCTAACATTAGGTTACAAGGGAAAGAGCCATCTTCTGCCTTCTTTAAAATGGCTTACAAAATACCACCAGCAAAACAATAACAGGCCCATTAAATGAACATTTACTATGTGGCAGGGTTGATGTTAACTATTTCATTCTTCTGTTTATTCATTCATTCATTCATCAACATGTAAGAATACCTATTATGTGATGGTGTGTATGTAAACTATCAAGTGAATCTGTACCCAAATTCTGTAAGGTGGGCATTAAATAATTCCTATCTTACAAACTGTGTCAACTGAGGCTAAAAGTAATTCAATTACTTTGCCAGTGTCCCATGTGTGTCCATGCGCGGCAGAGCTACAATCTAGCACGAATCAAATGCTCTGGAGACTTTTAGTAACTATCGCAAATGGGCCCTTCATGTCACTTGTTTCACATGTTTCTGTAATTGTTTTGCCTTTTTCTGATACATTTGTCCTGTGTCTGCCACTTAATTATCTCTGTGAAGGACAGGACCAGGAGGCTCCCTTGTGATAACTGTCCCCCGAATCTCCCACACTGCTCTGTGCACAGCAGCAGGTCAATAACTTCCATGATTCTAACCCTCAACCTCCATCACCATCTGTTCACTTCCCAGCACACTCCCCCCATGATGTTTTCTCATTTTATTCCCAGCTTCGCTAGAATTAAACTGTGGAAGGCACTAGTGTCAGGGACTCCCTCTCCTCCGAAACACTCCTTCCACTTTGAACCTGGCCAATTACACTTGAACAGTTGGCTACACTGCTCAAGTTTTCTCTGTTATTATAAGAGGAAAGAATGGCTGGAGGAGTGACTGAAAAGGAGAGAATGCACCAGTCTATAAACCTTAAAGAGTGGGTACTTTCAAGAGATACTTCCTCCTGGTGAACATGTACAAAACCCACCAGTCCCTGCAGGCTCCTGCTGACATACTCCTCCTAGGCCTGCGGTTTCTTCTCTTTCTTTGCTTTCTTTCCCTACCCAGACTTTTATACTAACTAAGAGCCTTCTGGGTAAAGACTCTGCCTTCTCAGATGTGTTTTTGAGATCAGCTAATAACACTGGGAATGTGAACTAATTAACAGTAAGGGGTTCAGAAAACAAGTGTGGAGCAACGCTATTATTTTGTGGCTTCTGCCTAACACTGCGGTCCTTGTT
Organism: Tragulus kanchil; assembly: GCA_022376925.1. Classification (NCBI taxonomy): domain Eukaryota; kingdom Metazoa; phylum Chordata; class Mammalia; order Artiodactyla; family Tragulidae; genus Tragulus; species Tragulus kanchil. The sequence continues at coordinate 89,945,335 of JAIOJX010000005.1, read as the reverse complement.
AAGCAAGCAGCACTATCAATACATCCAGGGAGGAAAGCAAAGTAAAATTTGTCCTGCAAGTTGCCAGCTGGGTTCAAATTCCTTTTTCCTGAAATTATAGGCAGAGCTACTGCTGCAGTGAGGGTTGCAACTGATTTCTTCTTTTAGCTTGATTTTTAAAATGTCTCAGATGGTAACTAGACTAATTAGGATGATTGTTTCATGGTGTACACAAACATGTATACTATGCCTCAATAAAAAATAAAAAATTTAAAACATCTACCTCTGCTGCCCTAGCAATGCAGTCTCACTTGCATTATTTGAAAGTCTGATGCATGAGGTTTTTCACCAACCCACAAGGCACCTTCTTTAGTTTGGGATAAGCAAAAGAAAATCAGTATTCTTTTAATCTTTCTCATCAGTTGGTATCAGTGGCCCCTTTCTGAAATGAATTTACTGTGAACATTCTTGCATATATCACATTGTAGACAATATCAATCTATTTGTATGCTATTTGTTCAAAACAAAATCAAGTTCTTTTCTAAGTATACAAAGATTTACTTTCCATTGATTAGTTATTGAAACTGACGTTTAATATGTACCTCCTGTAAAAGAGTCTGGCTCCTTCTCTATCTGCTTTGTAGACCCAGGCTGCTTTCCCATTGAATGTCACAGTCATTCCATACTGAGTCTTCTCTTCCTCCCTCTTTAGACCATCTCATCCACACGAACTGCTTCAATCATCACCGACATTAGAAAGGCTGAGCTCCAAAGAATTGATGCTTTCAAACTGTGGTGCTGGAGAAGCCTTTTGAGAGTCCCTTGGACTGCAAGGAGATCAAACAAGTAAATTCTAAAGGAAATCAACCCTGACTATTCATTGGGAGGAATGAAAATTCAGCTGAAGCTGAAAGTTCCAATACTTTGGTCAATTGATGTGAAGAGACTCACTGGAAATGACCCTGATGCTGGGAAAAAAATAGAAGGCAGAAGGAGAAGGATTTGACAGAGGACGAGATGGTTGGATGGCGTCACTGGTTCAATGGACATGATCAGCGAGCTCCAGGAGATTGAAGGGCTGGGAAGCCTGGGGTGTTGCCATCCACGGGGTCACAAAGAGTCGAACACAACTGAGCTGAGATGACTCCCAGGCCAGACCCCTCCTCTGAGCTCGATCCCGAAACTCACCTGCCCATTTGACATATTCCCTTGGATGTCTCAAACTCAGAAACATACAAGAATAAACCCAGGATGTGCCTCCCACAAGTCTACCACTGTTTCTTTCCTCAGACCATGGCACCACTGCCCATGAGACAGGAACTTCTGCCACCTCCTCCACCTCACCCGTGTGCTCCCTACTCCTCCTGTTCCAGACACTTGTCTGTGCGGGCCCCTCCATCCTCACCTCCTACTTCCCCTTTCACCTAGATGATGTCTCGTCTCCTTCACGTATCAGCTCATGTACTACAGCCTTGACATCCTGACCAAGTCAATTCCTTTCCTTGTAGGTTTTATAGCAGCATATACCTCCCTTCAAAGTACCAATCACAGATGCAGGTTTCCTCTTTGTGCATATTTAATTCATGTTTGAATGCCTCATATCAGGTTGTGAGTCGTACAACAAAGGGGAGAAGGGACAAGGTCTGTTTTTGTTCAAGGTATAGTTCATAGAGCCTACAGGGGTTGGCATTTAATAGGAGCTTCTCCTTCAGAGTTTGCTGGATGAATTGCAGGGAGGGAAGAAGAAAGGAAAACTCTTATCACCAGCGATAACACTGAGTCTTCTCTTCCTCCCTCTTTAGACCATCTCATCCACACGAACTGCTTCAATCATCACCGACATTAGAAAGGCTGAGCTCCAAAGAATTGATGCTTTCAAACTGTGGTGCTGGAGAAGCCTTTTGAGAGTCCCTTGGACTGCAAGGAGATCAAACAAGTAAATTCTAAAGGAAATCAACCCTGACTATTCATTGGGAGGAATGAAAATTCAGCTGAAGCTGAAAGTTCCAATACTTTGGTCAATTGATGTGAAGAGACTCACTGGAAATGACCCTGATGCTGGGAAAAAAATAGAAGGCAGAAGGAGAAGGATTTGACAGAGGACGAGATGGTTGGATGGCGTCACTGGTTCAATGGACATGATCAGCGAGCTCCAGGAGATTGAAGGGCTGGGAAGCCTGGGGTGTTGCCATCCACGGGGTCACAAAGAGTCGAACACAACTGAGCTGAGATGACTCCCAGGCCAGACCCCTCCTCTGAGCTCGATCCCGAAACTCACCTGCCCATTTGACATATTCCCTTGGATGTCTCAAACTCAGAAACATACAAGAATAAACCCAGGATGTGCCTCCCACAAGTCTACCACTGTTTCTTTCCTCAGACCATGGCACCACTGCCCATGAGACAGGAACTTCTGCCACCTCCTCCACCTCACCCGTGTGCTCCCTACTCCTCCTGTTCCAGACACTTGTCTGTGCGGGCCCCTCCATCCTCACCTCCTACTTCCCCTTTCACCTAGATGATGTCTCGTCTCCTTCACGTATCAGCTCATGTACTACAGCCTTGACATCCTGACCAAGTCAATTCCTTTCCTTGTAGGTTTTATAGCAGCATATACCTCCCTTCAAAGTACCAATCACAGATGCAGGTTTCCTCTTTGTGCATATTTAATTCATGTTTGAATGCCTCATATCAGGTTGTGAGTCGTACAACAAAGGGGAGAAGGGACAAGGTCTGTTTTTGTTCAAGGTATAGTTCATAGAGCCTACAGGGGTTGGCATTTAATAGGAGCTTCTCCTTCAGAGTTTGCTGGATGAATTGCAGGGAGGGAAGAAGAAAGGAAAAAGAAACTACAAGGATATTTGTGCTTATCCAACTTTGGTTGATATAGTGGATACCACCTATATGATCTTCACACAATTTTCACTGTCTTGCTGAGCACCTGTCTTGGCTACCTTTCCTAGTCTTCTTGCAGCTGGGTGAAGCCATGTGCTGAGAATGGAAGGGGCTGAAGACTGGCGTGATGCAAAGTCCTTTACAACTTCCCACACAGTTTTTGCTCTGTTCTCTCTTACACTGGCTGCTGACCAGCTACCAAGAATCTACTGATGAACTCCAAGGGCCTGAGTGATAAGGTTCCAAGCTGTTCTGCAAATAACCACACAGCCTCTGTACCATGCTCCATGGGACTATGATATGGACCAGAGACAGACCTTTATTGTGTTAGATTTGTTACTGTTTAGTTGTTAGGCCATGCCAATTTATCAAATTTGGAAAAGACAAGATAGAGTACTTCTCACTCTCAATGAATTTCCTTATGTGGATTGTTTTGCTTTTCTCACTTGGAAAAACGTTATGCTACATTGAGGGTTTAGAAGGTATAAATGTGTTTCAATGTGAAATATACAACTGGTTTACAATAACTGTATTTTCAGGTCAGGTCAGGGCAATCTAAAGAAAGAAATGGGAAAACTCTGCCAGAGAAAGATGGGCTATTAAAGATAACTTTATTCTGTTCTCTTGCTGGTTCTTTTGTGTATATGAGACAAGAACAAAAACCACGAAGGAACCCAGACTTCTTATAGAGTCATCCTGGGGAGAAAGGACCAGTTTAGACGTGGTCTGCTTCTTATACTCAGGAGGGGCGGGCACGGGGAACACTGGAACAGAGCTGGACCCTGGCTGGCGGGTGAGGCGCCTGTATGCAAACCTTAGCAACCTTATGACATCTGAACATAAATTCATTAAGAAGAAAAAGTTAAGAAAGTAGATCATGAAAGTTTCCATCTCAAGAAAAAAAAAAACAAAAAACTGTAACTACAGCTGACCCTTGAACAACATGGATTTTCTGTGGGCCCACTTAAATGTGGGGTTTTTTGTTCAATATTAAGTACTACAGTAATATGTAATCCATGGTTGGTTGAATCTGCTGAGGTAAAATCATGGATACAGAGGGCCAACTACAGGCTATGAGTTAATTTGACACTGTGAAGGATCAATGCCCAATACCCATGTTGTTCAAGGGTCAACTATATACAAGGTAATGGATCTTAACTGAATTTATTGTGACAGTAATCTCGCAATATATACAGACATCAAATCATCACCTTGTATACCTCATACGAGTACAAAGTTATATATCGATTATATCTCAGCAAAACCAGGGTGAGGTAGAAGCCATGGCATGTTAGAGATGACCCTGATTCCAGAATCAGACAACTGGGCTTAAAGTCCAGAGCTACCATCAACTAGAAGGCGGGCCTCCGATGTGTGACTTCAGACCTCTCTGTGCCTCTATTTCTACATTTCTAAAACACAGAACTGAGGCTACAGAGGAAACTACCACTCATGGTGCCTTTATGGAGATAAAATCAGTGAGTATTTGTAAATCGCCTATCCTAGGAAGTGCTAAGTAAATGTGAGATTAAAAAAAAAGACTGAATAAGGGAGCGGGGGGGTAGGAGGTTGGGGATACTGCTTTGAGGTTTGGGTTTTTCAATGTGAAATATACAACTGGTTTACAATAACTGTATTTTCAGGTCAGGTCAGGGCAATCTAAAGAAAGAAATGGGAAAACTCTGCCAGAGAAAGATGGGCTATTAAAGATAACTTTATTCTGTTCTCTTGCTGGTTCTTTTGTGTATATGAGACAAGAACAAAAACCACGAAGGAACCCAGACTTCTTATAGAGTCATCCTGGGGAGAAAGGACCAGTTTAGACGTGGTCTGCTTCTTATACTCAGGAGGGGCGGGCACGGGGAACACTGGAACAGAGCTGGACCCTGGCTGGCGGGTGAGGCGCCTGTATGCAAACCTTAGCAACCTTATGACATCTGAACATAAATTCATTAAGAAGAAAAAGTTAAGAAAGTAGATCATGAAAGTTTCCATCTCAAGAAAAAAAAAAACAAAAAACTGTAACTACAGCTGACCCTTGAACAACATGGATTTTTCTGTGGGCCCACTTAAATGTGGGGTTTTTTGTTCAATATTAAGTACTACAGTAATATGTAATCCATGGTTGGTTGAATCTGCTGAGGTAAAATCATGGATACAGAGGGCCAACTACAGGCTATGAGTTAATTTGACACTGTGAAGGATCAATGCCCAATACCCATGTTGTTCAAGGGTCAACTATATACAAGGTAATGGATCTTAACTGAATTTATTGTGACAGTAATCTCGCAATATATACAGACATCAAATCATCACCTTGTATACCTCATACGAGTACAAAGTTATATATCGATTATATCTCAGCAAAACCAGGGTGAGGTAGAAGCCATGGCATGTTAGAGATGACCCTGATTCCAGAATCAGACAACTGGGCTTAAAGTCCAGAGCTACCATCAACTAGAAGGCGGGCCTCCGATGTGTGACTTCAGACCTCTCTGTGCCTCTATTTCTACATTTCTAAAACACAGAACTGAGGCTACAGAGGAAACTACCACTCATGGTGCCTTTATGGAGATAAAATCAGTGAGTATTTGTAAATCGCCTATCCTAGGAAGTGCTAAGTAAATGTGAGATTAAAAAAAAAGACTGAAGAAGGGCGGGGGGGGGCGCGGGTAGGAGGGGTTGGGGATATGCCTATGACTGTTTTGGGATTATGTATAGCTGGAAACAACCAAACTCTGTAAAAGACGCATAACAATAACTTCGCTATACACTTGAAACTAATAAAACACTGTAAAACAACAAAACCCCAATTAAAAAAAAATAGACTAAATAAGCCAGGACAATGAATGAAGTTATATACTACCTACTGATAATGGGTCCTAGAAATTTTCTTGACGAAAAACTACTTTTGAACCTCTACAAGACTTCTGAGTACTACAGAAGAACCAAGAGAATGGATTCCTCATTGACTGCTGGTTGGGAAGCATCTGGGGAGATGGTGATGGTCACCAGGTAGAAACACCACGCCAACATTTCAAAGTCACGCTGTCTGTTGTTATAGAGCTATTGAGAAGACTGAGCCAGGGTTTCCCTGGTGGTCCAGTGGGTAAGGACACCGCCTTGCAGTGTAAGGGGCGCCGGTTCAATCCCTGGCCTGGGAAGATCCCACATGCCACGGAGTGGCTGGACTGGTGTGTCCAATTACCGAGCCGGAGCTCTGGAGCACTTGCGCCCAGAGCCGGTGCTCTGCGACAACAGAGGCCACTGTGATGGGAGGCCCATATGGGCCACAGAACAAAAGATGGATGAAAATGGATAAATGAAAGACCAACAGAAGTTGCCTGTCCGCCCCCCTCCCTCCCCAACCTGCCACCCCCGAACAACAAAAAAAAGAAGACTGAGCCATACCAGTTCCCTGAGAACTGAGACTGCCTATTGTTTTCACCATGGTATCCTCCTGGCCAATTATTGCACCTCCATGGAGAAAAAATCTAACAAATATTTAACTGGTTTTCTCTTTAATGACAATCAAGGCTTCCTATTTATAATTATTTTACGGGGCATATGTTCTTTCTCTCTCAAGTCACTTGAAGGCAGACTCTGTATCTCACCTTTTTTCACTCCCACCTAGCACAATATCTGAAACATAATACTCAGTGAGGGGCGGGGCTTCCCCTGGTGGTCCAGTGGGTAAGGACACCGCCTTGCAGTGTGCAAGGGGCGCCGGTTCAATCCCTGGCCTGGGAAGATCCCACGTGCCGCGGAGCGGCTGGACCGATGTGTCCAATTACAGAGCTGGAGCTCTGGGGCGCATGCGCCCAGAGCCGGCGCTCTGCAACGACAGACGCCACCGCGATGGGAGGCCCACAGGAGCCACAGAACAAAGACGGATGAATATAGAGAAATGAAAGACCAATAGAAGTGACCTGCCCGCTCCCCTCTCTCCCCAAGCCGACCCCCACCCAAAATAAATAAATAAATCTTAAAAAAAAAAAAAAACAAAAAAAAAAAACTCAGTGAGGAATTAGAAAGAATGAATCAAAAAGGAATGGATTAGTCACTGTCAACTCATTAATATCTCTCTCTGCCATTTGTGACATAGTAAGATCTGAGTTTACAAAACTGAGCTGTGAAGTACAAAACGATCTTCATCATTCTATGACACCAAGTTGGAGCCCTTTCAGAATAGGGGATTGTAGCAATTGTAGCCACTTCTTTCTCACTAAGTTTTATGACCTTGAATGAAAACTTAATTTTACCCAATTTACTAGAAGGCATACTCATTCATAAAAGAAGTCTGTTTCCTCTTCTGAAGCTATGCCACATAGTACACAAGTAAGAAATTCATGATATGTCAAAGTAATGACTGCCATGTTGCTTTATGGTTGTATCTGTAATACTTCCATGCCAAATGCTTAAGCATAAGCTCTACAGAACTAGGCTTGAAAAGATGATAGATATTTTATTTATCTTTATATACTAGCAAGCTTCTCATCTAGCTCAAGGATAATTATTAAGTAATTTTCCTTTTCTTTGTAGACTATATAAAAATCTGTAAGACCCATCACTTGAATGCCAAAACAACATTGCTCAACAGCAAGTATCAGGCTATGGGGAAATCTAGGTGATCCTGCCAACAAAAATAAAGTTTGTGGTCCTGAAAAAACATAGAAGAAAAATTTTATTTCCAAAAGAAGGAGTGGGAAATATTTTATTCAGGATGATGCAGAGTATTTAATAAATATTTAATAAATGGAATAAAATATACTCAAGTGCTAATAATTCATAATTTATAATTCATAGTGAAAATTGAGCACCAAAGGAAAACAGCACTATTATTTCATCCTAAATTTTTAAAAGTTTTTCATTTGGAAAAGATGGTCTCCATTATTCTCACAGCACAGAAACAAGGGCATTTTTAGTAACATTTATATTCATCACGTAAAACATGCCAACAAGAGATGTATTCTGCTAAGTAGATTCAATTCTATTCTCAGCAAGTCCCCAAACATATCTCCTTCTGGGCAGGGATGCAGTAAACTGTAGCCTCTTTGTGTTCAGCCCCTGAATGTGCTTCCCATCCTCACGTGGAGTAGACTCCAGGGTATAACAGGAATCCACGAATTCTTGAGTATTTCTCAGAAGTGAACAAAGTTATTTATTTAATAGAGATCGATCTTCCATGCAATTCAACAAACACAAGCCACGTTCAATTACAGGAAAAGATAAGGTCTCATAAGTAATTACAAAAAGAAATGGTGGTACAAACCAACAAAGGGAGATTGCCTTTGACGATCAGGGAAAAAAGCCACCTTGAAGAAATGGTCTTTGGAAGGAGGATAGGGCTTATGTTAATGTATCTTCTCTCTTATAGGCAATCGACTGTTTCAGCTGGCAGAAATCATATGCATGAAAACTGTATATGTTTAACAGAATGGTGAAATGAGACTGCTTCAATCTCTCCTTTACCCGGGACATAAAAATTCAGTGGTAATCATGTCTACCTGTGGCAGTGAGGTATGAGACACATAAGCAATATTTGCAAAGGTGGTGTCTGAGAGCCAGTTTTGCACACTTTAGTTTATTTCTCATCTACAGATCATAAGAGGTTAGAAAGGTTGAAAGAAGACAGTTGAAGATTAGAGAAGATTCCTTTGAAGCTATCAGCATGCTCTGAGTAATCCCCACCCACCCGCGATGACTGAGACAGCAGATTCGAGGAATTTTCTAGGAAGTCTGAAGAGCCAGGGGGCGAGGGAGTCTCCGTGCAAGAGGCTATGACTTCAGGTAGATGTGTGGGCAGGAGAAGAACCAGGCTTCACTGGCAGCTGCCTACAATCCCCGGCCCTACCTGTGGCAAAGTCCAGTTACTTCTTGTGACCTGTTGTGGGCAAAGGGATGGAAACAGCTTGGAGCTACTGAAAATCCACACCAAGAGCACTGCTGGAAGAAGCCCGAGGACTCCACCAGTCCCAGGGGAGGAGGAAGGCAAAGTGAGTGACCAGTCCGTGTCATGGAAAATGCAGTTGAATGTTTGCAGGGAGGACCCCTTTAAAAACTCCGAACAGAGGCAGCTTTGATCATCTACAAAAGCAGCTTTTCAAGGAGAGAAACCTTTAAACTCCTCCTCAGTAACCAGAGGAAACCACTGTCTCTTCTCTCCTGATCTGCCCTGACACCAGATTGGCCATAAAATGGCTCAACTAGTAGGGGAAGGGGCAGTGGGGAGATGATCGAGAATGTGGGGACCAACCCCTCCACACTCCCATCTGTGCTACAGGTTTACCTCAGGCTGGCACCAGAGGAGGGAAGAATTTCACTTCCAATAAAGTTATGAGACTAAATTATTACTACAGTTAAGTGAACCTGTTAATTTCCTAAATGCGAGTGTTCTTGTGATAGAGAATGACCCAAAAGTCAAGGAATCTGCAATTTTACCCACAGTAGCACTCAAAAGCGACTTTTCGGGGGGTTTGGCCCAGAATTTTCATAAATTGCATGAAAACTGTATATGTTTAACAGAATGGTGAAATGAGACTGCTTCAATCTCTCCTTTACCCGGGACATAAAAATTCAGTGGTAATCATGTCTACCTGTGGCAGTGAGGTATGAGACACATAAGCAATATTTGCAAAGGTGGTGTCTGAGAGCCAGTTTTGCACACTTTAGTTTATTTCTCATCTACAGATCATAAGAGGTTAGAAAGGTTGAAAGAAGACAGTTGAAGATTAGAGAAGATTCCTTTGAAGCTATCAGCATGCTCTGAGTAATCCCCACCCACCCGCGATGACTGAGACAGCAGATTCGAGGAATTTTCTAGGAAGTCTGAAGAGCCAGGGGGCGAGGGAGTCTCCGTGCAAGAGGCTATGACTTCAGGTAGATGTGTGGGCAGGAGAAGAACCAGGCTTCACTGGCAGCTGCCTACAATCCCCGGCCCTACCTGTGGCAAAGTCCAGTTACTTCTTGTGACCTGTTGTGGGCAAAGGGATGGAAACAGCTTGGAGCTACTGAAAATCCACACCAAGAGCACTGCTGGAAGAAGCCCGAGGACTCCACCAGTCCCAGGGGAGGAGGAAGGCAAAGTGAGTGACCAGTCCGTGTCATGGAAAATGCAGTTGAATGTTTGCAGGGAGGACCCCTTTAAAAACTCCGAACAGAGGCAGCTTTGATCATCTACAAAAGCAGCTTTTCAAGGAGAGAAACCTTTAAACTCCTCCTCAGTAACCAGAGGAAACCACTGTCTCTTCTCTCCTGATCTGCCCTGACACCAGATTGGCCATAAAATGGCTCAACTAGTAGGGGAAGGGGCAGTGGGGAGATGATCGAGAATGTGGGGACCAACCCCTCCACACTCCCATCTGTGCTACAGGTTTACCTCAGGCTGGCACCAGAGGAGGGAAGGAATTTCACTTCCAATAAAGTTATGAGACTAAATTATTACTACAGTTAAGTGAACCTGTTAATTTCCTAAATGCGAGTGTTCTTGTGATAGAGAATGACCCAAAAAAGTCAAGGAATCTGCTCTAATATTTTACCCAAGCAGCAAGGGAAATAGCACCTCAAAAAGGATTTTGTGGGTTATAGGGAAACTAAGTAGAGTTCTTTCTGATTCGTGAATCTTACTCCATCAACAGATGATTGGATAAAGAAGATGTGGCACATATAAACATATGCAATGAAATACTACTTGGGCATAAAAAAGGACAAAATTAAATCATTTGCAGTATCCTGCATGCAACTAAAGACTGTCATACTAAGGGAAGTGAAGTCAAGAGAAACAGAAATACTGTTTGATGGGGCAGATTGTCCAGGCAGTCATGGGAGTGATGGGAGCCATGGCGAAGCTGAAGCTTCTCTCTCTCCTCTGCCACTCACCTCCTCCTGTGTGGTCCAGTTCCTAACAGGTTGCAGACCAGTACCCAGTTGCAGCCCAGCACTGGGGACCCCTGCTCTACAGAATGTGCATATTCAGGGGAAAAGCAGGTCCTAGAAGAGAGATGTTAGACGTAAAGGTTCTAGAAAGTGTCTTGAAGAAAAGTGACTCACTAGGCCCAGATTCAGATCGTTTTAGAAAGAGCAACTTCCCTGAGCCAGCACAAAAAACTGAGAGCCTCAAGGGTTACAGAAAACTCATCGGCATGGTCAGGATCTGAAACATGGAATAAAAACACCCATAGAAGAAGAAAAAAACACCCATAGAAGCTGATCTGTTTTTCAAGTTAGTTTAATGATACAGGCTGGCTTCCTGGAAGCCTGAGAATCTGGGATAGAGTTGGTGTTCTGAGTAATAGCTTTGAACTCAAAAACAGATGTCTGGGCAGGCATTGTTTGGAGGAGGTTGTGACTGAACAACGGATCCAGAAAAACTGATTTAAGTGATAGGTTGATGTGCTGCCTAAGGAGCTGTCATCATCTTGTAGATGGAGTCATGAAACTTACATGAACTTCTATGGTTTTCATGGAAAGCCTGCTGGTACTATGGGCTGGGGGTGCAGATTATATGGCAGGTGGATGATGTCACAACAAAACCCGACAGAAATAAACGAGAGGGCCTTGGGCAAAGGAATAGAAGATGATGAATACCAGTGTCTTTTTTTTTTTTTTGGCGCAGGTAGGCGGGGCAGGTTGGGAAGGGAGGGGGCACGGGCGGGTCACTTCTATTGGTCTTTCATTTATCTATTTTAATCCATCTTTGTTCCTTGGCCTCTGTGGGCCTCCCATCGCAGTGGCCTCCCTCATTGCAGAGCACCGGCTCTGGGCGCATGTGCTCCAGAGCTCCGGCTCGGTAATTGGACACATAGGTCCAGCTGCTCCGCAGCAGGTGGGATCTTCCCAGGCCAGAGATGGAACTGGCACCTCTTGCACTGCAAGGAAGGCAGTGTCCTTACCCACTGGACCACCAGGGAGGCCCTAGTGTCTTTTTCTTCAAGACCATTTTCACCTGCCTGGTAAAGCATTCATGTATGTACACTATCAAGATAATCACTCAGAAGAAAACTTAGGCATTTATTAATTACAATGAGGTGAATCTTGTACAAATTGTAGATATTTTGACTGCACCCTGCAATCCTGTCCTGAAAACACCTGTCTAGTTTTCGCCTGCTCTTCGGGAGGCCCACATCTAACGAACAAGCAAGGACTGCTGATTTTCCCTCTGGAGTGTTGGTGTGGTCTGTTCCTTCTTCAGTGACCACAGCCTTCATGCTGACTCATCATTTCTGAGGTGGACTTTGACCACACTTAGAACTTTGTTCATGTTTTGACCCTCATCACATGCTCACACACACACACACACACGTGTGGATTCAAGCCTCTTAGCTTTCACTATTTCCACTGCTTTTGCTGGGACCGCTGCTTCTGTGTCTCATCACATGGCTAACCTTCCCTCACCTGTTAAACCTGAGCCCAGGGGATCATTTCCAGGGGAAGTCTTTCCTGATTCAGGACGCTAGCCAACCACCCTTGGTCTTTGCTCTCATAGCTTCATTTAATGCAATATTACGACGATCTAAAACTGATTTATATGGGCTCTAAGGAGCTGGATGATAGTAAACAAGGGCTGGTACTATGGGCTGGGGTGCAGATTATATGGCAGGTGGATGATGTCAAAAAACCCGACAGAAATAAACGAGAGGGCCTTGGGCAAAGGAATAGAAGATGATGAATACCAGTGTCTTTTTTTTTTTTTTGGCGCAGGTAGGCGGGGCAGGTTGGGAAGGGAGGGGGCACGGGCGGGTCACTTCTATTGGTCTTTCATTTATCTATTTTAATCCATCTTTGTTCCTTGGCCTCTGTGGGCCTCCCATCGCAGTGGCCTCCCTCATTGCAGAGCACCGGCTCTGGGCGCATGTGCTCCAGAGCTCCGGCTCGGTAATTGGACACATAGGTCCAGCTGCTCCGCAGCAGGTGGGATCTTCCCAGGCCAGAGATGGAACTGGCACCTCTTGCACTGCAAGGAAGGCAGTGTCCTTACCCACTGGACCACCAGGGAGGCCCTAGTGTCTTTTTCTTCAAGACCATTTTCACCTGCCTGGTAAAGCATTCATGTATGTACACTATCAAGATAATCACTCAGAAGAAAACTTAGGCATTTATTAATTACAATGAGGTGAATCTTGTACAAATTGTAGATATTTTGACTGCACCCTGCAATCCTGTCCTGAAAACACCTGTCTAGTTTTCGCCTGCTCTTCGGGAGGCCCACATCTAACGAACAAGCAAGGACTGCTGATTTTCCCTCTGGAGTGTTGGTGTGGTCTGTTCCTTCTTCAGTGACCACAGCCTTCATGCTGACTCATCATTTCTGAGGTGGACTTTGACCACACTTAGAACTTTGTTCATGTTTTGACCCTCATCACATGCTCAACACACACACACACACACGTGTGGATTCAAGCCTCTTAGCTTTCACTATTTCCACTGCTTTTGCTGGGACCGCTGCTTCTGTGTCTCATCACATGGCTAACCTTCCCTCACCTGTTAAACCTGAGCCCAGGGGATCATTTCCAGGGGAAGTCTTTCCTGATTCAGGACGCTAGCCAACCACCCTTGGTCTTTGCTCTCATAGCTTCATTTAATGCAATATTACGACGATCTGTTCAGGTCTGCTCCAAATTTCTTAAAGGAAAGATGAGTTTTATTCATTTTTGTACTTTACACCTAAGTGTTAAGCATTGTCAAAAATTATATAATAGAAATGACGTTACCAAATTTAATGAATAAGCTACAGGACTCCCAGATAAATCTGAGTATCAGATAAGCAGGAAAGAAATTTTTTTTTTTTGTATAAGTATATCCCAAATAATGCATGGACCGGCTTATATTAGAGAATATTTTTTTAACTGAAATTCAGTTATAACTGCATGTTCTGTATTTTACCTGGCAACTCTAGATAGAAATTTTCAGAGGACTAGAAAAAATTATTTTAGTGTTTTTAATTTAGGGTGACCTTATCAGAAATATGAAGTACCCTTAGTTTCATAACATTCCATTTTCTTAAACTGGTCAAAACCCAGACTCTAAATCCACATTTTTATTAAAGCTCTTTCAAAGGTAAAAAAGTAACGTGTATATGTATAACTGAATCACACACACAAAAAAGAATTCTACTTTTTGAAATTTAGTAATGTTTATCTGCCAGCTTTTCTAAATGTTCTATGGACACCTAATAACATAAGTGATACAAAATTTTAAATATATTTGTGTAGGATATGATTACTATAAATTAAATATAAATACATTATATTTAAATTATTAATGACATCATTCAAGATGCTTCTATTCTTATTATTTCCACACTCTATAAAATATTCTCAAGAGAAATGGTAATATGCCTCACTATAATTATACATTTTTTCCTTTTCCCTTATATTTCTTCTGACTTCCTTTTTGTATCCTTGCTTCTTTGTAAAAGGGTCTAATGGTTTATGATGTCTATTTCTTTTTAGCTTCTTTGTGAATTGTACCTTTTATCATTAAATATATTCATCTTTGTTTCATTTTAAATAAATAAATTGTTTAAAAGGGGGGGCATGGGAGCTTGGTTTAAAACACTGCACTCCATGCAAATTAGTGACACAGATGGAAAGTGAGGAGGGACATTTGCGCCACCTACTGGCATTTGGGATTGGAGAAATTAGGTTCTTTTTTTTAATTGGCTATGAATTGCTTTACAATGTTGTGATCTGCTGTACAACAACGTGAATTAGCTGTAAGTACACACTAATTCTTAAGGAAGATGAGTTTTATTCATTTTTGTACTTTACACCTAAGTGTTAAGCATTGTCAAAAATTATATAATAGAAATGACGTTACCAAATTTAATGAATAAGCTACAGGACTCCCAGATAAATCTGAGTATCAGATAAGCAGGAAAGAAATTTTTTTTTTTTGTATAAGTATATCCCAAATAATGCATGGACCGGCTTATATTAGAGAATATTTTTTTAACTGAAATTCAGTTATAACTGCATGTTCTGTATTTTACCTGGCAACTCTAGATAGAAATTTTCAGAGGACTAGAAAAAATTATTTTAGTGTTTTTAATTTAGGGTGACCTTATCAGAAATATGAAGTACCCTTAGTTTCATAACATTCCATTTTCTTAAACTGGTCAAAACCCAGACTCTAAATCCACATTTTTATTAAAGCTCTTTCAAAGGTAAAAAAGTAACGTGTATATGTATAACTGAATCACACACACAAAAAAGAATTCTACTTTTTGAAATTTAGTAATGTTTATCTGCCAGCTTTTCTAAATGTTCTATGGACACCTAATAACATAAGTGATACAAAATTTTAAATATATTTGTGTAGGATATGATTACTATAAATTAAATATAAATACATTATATTTAAATTATTAATGACATCATTCAAGATGCTTCTATTCTTATTATTTCCACACTCTATAAAATATTCTCAAGAGAAATGGTAATATGCCTCACTATAATTATACATTTTTTCCTTTTCCCTTATATTTCTTCTGACTTCCTTTTTGTATCCTTGCTTCTTTGTAAAAGGGTCTAATGGTTTATGATGTCTATTTCTTTTTAGCTTCTTTGTGAATTGTACCTTTTATCATTAAATATATTCATCTTTGTTTCATTTTAAATAAATAAATTGTTTAAAAGGGGGGGCATGGGAGCTTGGTTTAAAACACTGCACTCCATGCAAATTAGTGACACAGATGGAAAGTGAGGAGGGACATTTGCGCCACCTACTGGCATTTGGGATTGGAGAAATTAGGTTCTTTTTTTTTTTTTTAATTGGCTATGAATTGCTTTACAATGTTGTGTTAGTTTCTGCTGTACAACAACGTGAATTAGCTGTAAGTACACACATGAAGCTCCCCCTTGAGCTTCCCTGCCACTTCCCCATGCCACCCCTCTAGGTCATCACAGAGCTTGGGGCTGAACTCCCTGTGCTTACCACTGCTGTTGCTCTTCCGTCACTAGGTTGTGTCCAACTCTTTGTGACCCCATGAACAGCAGCATGTCAGGCTTCTCTATCCAGTACTATCTCCCAGAGTTTGCTCAAACTCATGTCCTTTGAATCAGTTATGCCATCCAACTATCGCAGCCTCTGTCATCTCCTTCTCCTCTTGCCCTCAATTATTCCCAGTATCAGGATCTTTTCCAATGGGTTAGTTCTTCACATCAGGTCACCACAGTATTGGAACGTACCATTAACTATTTCACACATGGTAGAGTATTTATATCAATGCTGCTCTCTCAACTGAGGAATCGAGACTTGATTTCTCAAGGGGAAATGCACTAAGGAGGGGTCATGAACAGAAGAAGTGTGATTACACCAAGGGGGTCCCTGCAACAGAGGCGTCATCCTATGACCGCACCTTTCTTCTGGGTAGCACTCCTCAAGCCCTCCTCTAAGGGTCTAGTTAAGTGAAACCTAGTGCTTATGCTGAGCAGACAGGCCCTCAAAGAGTGTGCTAGGCAGACACCAGTCATCCCAAGAGACCTTTTAAAATATATTGTTAAAATCCAACCTCACTCTTATATTGTAAACAGCGTTTGCGTTGAAATTCAAACTTGGTCATTGTTATCAAGCTGCATCTGTCAGATCTATATGTAAAACTCTCAGGCTTCAATTAATTTAGGAGGCACATGGGTGGTCATAAGTTTGAAATGTGGGTTTTGTTTAGGGATCCCCAAGTGGATTGTTAGAATTAGATAGTATGAAAATATAGAAAGCCTTGGAAAAGTTCACTGTGGATGTTATGGAGCAGGTTTTGGAAATGGGTTGAGTTTGGGTGATGAAGAAGATGTCAAGTTTCAGGCTCTTATCTGTGCTTTTAATGTTTTTTTAAATGTTGACTTTGTTTTGCCTTTTAATTTGGAATAACTTTCAGCTAAGTATCACCCCCACCTCCGCTGAACAATTTCATCTTTGATTACCTTTGACTATGGCTTACAGCTACAAAATCCTGGCTAGTCAAAAGCTCCAAGGAACTTTCACTCTCTTCCTCTCTCTTTTTAAATCTTCTGACCATCTCCTACCTATAAAATTAGTCTCTTTTTATCTGTGATTAGCCATATGAATTTTACATGAGAAAAACTGCTCTAAACTTTGGGCAATTTGTCGAGAGATCTAAACTCTATTTGCTATCCAAGTTAGCAGAAATAATTCTGAGTATCTGCTTAAAATCCTACCTTAGGGTCAAGAGGTAGAACATCTTTGTATAAGATTCTCATCTTTTGCATTTCAGTTCTATTTGAATTCAGTAACAGATTATTTTATTCACTTCTAAGTCACAAAGCTTGAGCAAAACATATTTCTATGATCACCTTTCAACTGAGGAATCGAGACTTGATTTCTCAAGGGGAAATGCACTAAGGAGGGGTCATGAACAGAAGAAGTGTGATTACACCAAGGGGGTCCCTGCAACAGAGGCGTCATCCTATGACCGCACCTTTCTTCTGGGTAGCACTCCTCAAGCCCTCCTCTAAGGGTCTAGTTAAGTGAAACCTAGTGCTTATGCTGAGCAGACAGGCCCTCAAAGAGTGTGCTAGGCAGACACCAGTCATCCCAAGAGACCTTTTAAAATATATTGTTAAAATCCAACCTCACTCTTATATTGTAAACAGCGTTTGCGTTGAAATTCAAACTTGGTCATTGTTATCAAGCTGCATCTGTCAGATCTATATGTAAAACTCTCAGGCTTCAATTAATTTAGGAGGCACATGGGTGGTCATAAGTTTGAAATGTGGGTTTTGTTTAGGGATCCCCAAGTGGATTGTTAGAATTAGATAGTATGAAAATATAGAAAGCCTTGGAAAAGTTCACTGTGGATGTTATGGAGCAGGTTTTGGAAATGGGTTGAGTTTGGGTGATGAAGAAGATGTCAAGTTTCAGGCTCTTATCTGTGCTTTTAATGTTTTTTAAATGTTGACTTTGTTTTGCCTTTTAATTTGGAATAACTTTCAGCTAAGTATCACCCCCACCTCCGCTGAACAATTTCATCTTTGATTACCTTTGACTATGGCTTACAGCTACAAAATCCTGGCTAGTCAAAAGCTCCAAGGAACTTTCACTCTCTTCCTCTCTCTCTTTTTAAATCTTCTGACCATCTCCTACCTATAAAATTAGTCTCTTTTTATCTGTGATTAGCCATATGAATTTTACATGAGAAAAACTGCTCTAAACTTTGGGCAATTTGTCGAGAGATCTAAACTCTATTTGCTATCCAAGTTAGCAGAAATAATTCTGAGTATCTGCTTAAAATCCTACCTTAGGGTCAAGAGGTAGAACATCTTTGTATAAGATTCTCATCTTTTGCATTTCAGTTCTATTTGAATTCAGTAACAGATTATTTTATTCACTTCTAAGTCACAAAGCTTGAGCAAAACATATTTCTTTTGCTTTTCTTAATTTGCTTCATGAATGCAATCTTTTTTTCCCCTCCTAATCTGTAATAGCTTTTGTACAGCTGTTGCAATAAGGGAAGTTTTTAAAATGCAAATTGGCACTAGGTATACTGCACAAGCTAATAGAGACAGCTTTGCCAAATGTTAAAAAAAAAAATCTCCATTAACCACATTGACTAACAGAATAAAAAGCTCCTCAAGGAGTGATTTTCAGTGACTTTAAAACCTGAAGACTTTGTTTCACCTTTCATCATAAGAAAAAACAGGATATATACTCTCCAAATCAGAACTGTATGCTTTCCAAAGCATTTCACAATGGGGCACTGTTAATATCGTTGTGCTGTGCTTAGTCACTCAATTGTGTCTGATCCTTTGCGACCCCATGGACTATATCTCGCAAGCTCCTCTGTCCATGGGGATTCTCCAGGCAGAATTACTGGAGTGGGTTGCCATTCCCTCCAACCTAGGAGTCAAACCCAGTTCGCCTGCATTGCAGGCAGATTCTTTACCATCTAAGACACCAGGGAGAACCTTTTAACATTAGGGAAGGACAATTCTCACTGCACAGGACAACTGTCTAGTGAAGGCTGAAGGATGGTTACTACCCATGACCTCCACCCACTAACGTCCATGAAGTCCCTCCAATCACTGCGGCAATCAAAACACCTCCAAATAATTCTGCAAGCCCTCTACAGAGGGAGTACTAGTCCATAGAAAACTCATCAAGGGAAATGCTCCAAAGGTACATGTCCTAAATGTCATTGTAGGGTACATGTGAGATAAACTTGAGTCTGAAAACTGGTGGTTAAGTATCTGCACATGACACTTTCTTTACTATTAACAAAGATGATTCAGAGAGAGAGAGAAACGGAGGGAGGGAAGGAGGGACAGATAGACTTCCCTGATGGTCTAGTGGGTAAGACTTCATCTTCCAATGCATGAGGAGTGCGTTCCACCTTTGGTCAGGGAGCTAAGATCCCACATGTCTCATGGCCAAAAAAGCAAACAGAAACAATATTGCAACAATTTCAATAAAGACTTTAAAAATGGTGAACATCAAAAAGGTCTTAAACAAAAGAAAACATCCACAACTGGCGCTCAGTCAAAAAAAAAGTCTTAATACGAGGTGGGGGAGAACAAGATGAAATCTCTACTCGGCAATTCGCTTTCCAATCTTTTTGTTTGCAGAACACATCCTGGTATTTTGTAATCAGAACTTTTGGTGACGAAACAATAGTGACACACTGGCTCACAGTATCAATATCAGCATCCGAGGTTGTTCCAGTCTTCATAAGGAAACCCTTCTCACTGAGTGACTAATGGAGGACAGTTGCCTTACATACCATCAAAACAAAGTTCTTGCAGATTCCAGGAAAAATACTCTTTGCCAGAGGTTTCATGCTGCCTAACATTGTCTCTCTTCACTCAGAGCAAATGGGTCTCACTGCTGCCAGTCTCCATTGCATCTCATGACGTCAGTCAGGATGCCATGACACAGACATTGTAGCAAAGGCATGAGGAGCCGCAATACACCTGTTACACAATGATCCAAATTTGGCAGTATCCTCATGAAAAGCTTATGGACTAGGACAGTTCTGTAGCACCAGCTCCAAACAATTCTCCTATCCCTCTTGCACAAAATTTACCTACACTGGAGGTTTTGAGAAAAATAGTATGAAGTCCATATAAGCATATCAATACTAGCAAATATATATTATTTCCTTGGTCATGTCTGATTTCTTGTAGGAATTTTATATTTTGAGAAAGTGTGCTTGGCTACCAGAGCTTTTTACAATATAAACACCTCCAAATAATTCTGCAGCCTCTACAGAGGAGTACTAGTCCATAGAAAACTCATCAAGGGAAATGCTCCAAAGGTACATGTCCTAAATGTCATTGTAGGGTACATGTGAGATAAACTTGAGTCTGAAAACTGGTGGTTAAGTATCTGCACATGACACTTTCTTTACTATTAACAAAGATGATTCAGAGAGAGAGAGAAACGGAGGGAGGGAAGGAGGGACAGATAGACTTCCCTGATGGTCTAGTGGGTAAGACTTCATCTTCCAATGCATGAGGAGTGCGTTCCACCTTTGGTCAGGGAGCTAAGATCCCACATGTCTCATGGCCAAAAAAGCAAACAGAAACAATATTGCAACAATTTCAATAAAGACTTTAAAAATGGTGAACATCAAAAAGGTCTTAAAAAAAGGAAAACATCCACAACTGGCGCTCAGTCAAAAAAAAAGTCTTAATACGAGGTGGGGGAGAACAAGATGAAATCTCTACTCGGCAATTCGCTTTCCAATCTTTTTGTTTGCAGAACACATCCTGGTATTTTGTAATCAGAACTTTTGGTGACGAAACAATAGTGACACACTGGCTCACAGTATCAATATCAGCATCCGAGGTTGTTCCAGTCTTCATAAGGAAACCCTTCTCACTGAGTGACTAATGGAGGACAGTTGCCTTACATACCATCAAAACAAAGTTCTTGCAGATTCCAGGAAAAATACTCTTTGCCAGAGGTTTCATGCTGCCTAACATTGTCTCTCTTCACTCAGAGCAAATGGGTCTCACTGCTGCCAGTCTCCATTGCATCTCATGACGTCAGTCAGGATGCCATGACACAGACATTGTAGCAAAGGCATGAGGAGCCGCAATACACCTGTTACACAATGATCCAAATTTGGCAGTATCCTCATGAAAAGCTTATGGACTAGGACAGTTCTGTAGCACCAGCTCCAAACAATTCTCCTATCCCTCTTGCACAAAATTTACCTCCACTGGAGGTTTTTGAGAAAAATAGTATGAAGTCCATATAAGCATATCAATACTAGCAAATATATATTATTTCCTTGGTCATGTCTGATTTCTTGTAGGAATTTTATATTTTGAGAAAGTGTGCTTGGCTACCAGAGCTTTTTTACAATATGAGACATTCAGAAGACAACACTGTGTTATTTAAGGACTTGGTCAGAAGCACTGGATTAAGTCTCTCCTACTGGTGATCTGATAATCTTTTGGGTGACCACACACCCTGGTTTGCCCAGGAAAATTCCATTCTCATCTGTTCCTTGATATAATTATTAATAACATTCCCTTTCATCCTCCAAAGTGTGATCAGTTATATGGTCATTCTCATTATATTCAGTCACTGTAAGACAGATGACAATGTCACCCATAAGATCTAGAAAACGAATTTCAGGGGAAAAATCAAGTCTTTTTTGAATGTCTGTTGGCTGTACAACAGTTTAAATAATGACTCTTGAGTATATATTCAAAGGTAAAGATGGACCCTATCCTAAAAACAAAAATAAGCTAACATAGTATAGGAAGAGAATTCAGGTCAATCCCAATGAGAATTACTGGGCATCTACTGTATTAATATGCTGGGCTATAGGGAATAAAAGCTATTATTCCTGTACTTGGGGCCTTAAATTGTTCCCTTACAATGTTGAAATGTTACAGTGGTGGGGAGCAGACAGAAATTAAACCAGAATTTGGGTGTGTAGTGTGGTAGAGCAGGTCCCTCTCCCATTTCCAAGTTGCAAACCTTGGGAAAGTCAGCCAATCACTCTAAAAGCGAGTTTTACCAAATGAAAAGTTAATAATCCTATCATAGGTTCACTGATTCCATTTAGTATGCCTTTACCGATTGTTTCCTACATGCCAAGTATAAGGCAGTTATAGGGATGAAAGAGATTTAACCTGGCGATGGTGCATGGTAAGCAATGAAGTTTAACGATATTATTTTATTTCAAATATTCAGTGTATTATTTCCATTACAGAATAGTACACACTCAGGGATATGTAACTCCCAAAGAAAGGCCCGTAGGCCAACAAGAGAGGAGGAAAAGACGTGGTTCAGGTCTAGGCTCTGAAAAGGGACAGAGCTAAATCTTGAAGGACGAGGAACAGTCAGTCATGGCAATAAGAGAGATGAAAGTTCTTGAAGCAGAGAGAACAAAAGTAGTGATGATACAAGAAGCCGTTGTTTCATAGGGAGCCTCTGGAAAATACCAGCGATACACTTCAAAGCAGGCAAGTGACAAGAAGAGAAGCTGAGCGGCTGGGTTTTTCCTTTAGGCCAAAGAGTGTTTTCTTAAGTAAACGAGACAGACAGGTGGTAGACGGGTATCTCCGGCAGTGTTGGAAAGATGGATTTGAGGTCAGAGAACAGTAACAGAGAAAGGAGAAAGAGTTTGGAGGCTATTGGTGACACTATAAAGTAAGCACTGGGAAGTCACACTGGAGTATGCAGGGATGCTGCTTCTCCTCCCACACCTATTTTCAAGTCCTCTGGTTTTAAGTAATAATAGATTCCTTACAGCAGCTATGGCCATTAGCAAGCAGGAAAGGGTCTGCCTTTCATTTCACCTCTGGGAGCCATGCTCATTCAACACTGTTTTTATCACATGCCTTTCAGCTTGGCTAAAGCCCTTATTGAAATAAACAGCCAAGCCCAACAAGAAAGTCATATTCTCTGAATTTGTTTTTGTTCCTGGAGGCAGGCTGTTGCCTCACTTAAAATATACATAGCAATTAGCTCGAGAAAGATAGAAGCAGTTAAGCGGGGTGCCTCTGGCATGCAAGGGAATGACTGAGGAAAGTCAGCAGGCACCGCATAAAAGACCAGGTCATGGGATCAGCTCAGTTAGGCTCAGAGATAGCAACAGGGAGAAAAGAGAAAGTAGAAGAACACATGAGAATTACCGGAAAATCAGGAGATAATAGGTTTCCTTAGTCTTTATTACTTATCATCATGTAACCTTGAGAACGCCCCTTATCTTCTCTGAGCCTTAGTTTTCCCATCTGCTACAATGGGTACAATATTCATCACTCTATCTTTCAAGTCTGTGAAGAGGAAATAGTGGACTCTCATTTGACTAAAAACAAACCTTAGAGGTTACATAGGGAAGTAAAAATACCTTGAGAAAGCTTGAACTGGTATGCAAATGTATACCAATTTTAAAACTGATTTTCCTCCTCTTTAGTTGATCTGTAGTTTAAATTCTGCAGCCCACCACATTCTCTAACCTCTCTTGGTCTATTCTTGCTTCCTGTGGCCAATAAAAGTGTTGTGTCACCTTTCACTCACTATCAATCCTAGTTCTCTCTCCTCCCATTTCCTTCCTTCAAAAGAAGTCTATATTCCATCCCACTTGCTCCCACAGCTGTTGTGACTCCATATTTAGCTGCTATCTAAAGTAGTGACATTACCATCTTCTACCTTTCACACTTTAGTGACTTGTACAAAGATTCCAATTGGTTTAATTCTTGTCTCACAATGGTCTATCTTATGACCATAAGTCAAAAGCCAGGACTTGGCCTTATAGTTTTTTAAATCCCAGTAATTCAGATTTAGTTTATGGGCAAGACACACAGCAGGTCATTCAAAGAAGGTTTGATCAGAGCTTTGTTGAATCCCTTGGATGATCCAATCAGTCCCTGCAGTTCCCCAGGGACGTCGAAGATAAGTGTGCTAAATACGTAAGAGGTGCTTTTAGCTCTTTTAAGAAGGAAACTATCAATCCAAGAGATTATTATTTCAACTGAAAGTTCATCAAGTATCTTCCTATAATTATTTATTTATAATTTTGGAAGCTTTCAGCAAAGCAGAAATCAGCATGCTCAAATAGGTCACCCAAGTCTTACATTTATGAAGTGTAGAAGCCAATATGTAAAGAAGAGCTGATGGCAACATGTCCTATGAAAGACTGTAGGCATCAGGCATCGTGTAACCGTATTAAGAGGGAAGCCCCAGTTTGAACAAAACCATGACTGACACTCAAACAAGCTTACTTGTAGTGAACTCGGAGGCTCAGTTTTCTCATCTATGAAAAGAGAACTGAATCTGATGCACCGAACCTTGAGAACGCCCTTATCTTCTCTGAGCCTTAGTTTTCCCATCTGCTACAATGGGTACAATATTCATCACTCTATCTTTCAAGTCTGTGAAGAGGAAATAGTGGACTCTCATTTGACTAAAACAAACCTTAGAGGTTACATAGGGAAGTAAAAATACCTTGAGAAAGCTTGAACTGGTATGCAAATGTATACCAATTTTAAAACTGATTTTCCTCCTCTTTAGTTGATCTGTAGTTTAAATTCTGCAGCCCACCACATTCTCTAACCTCTCTTGGTCTATTCTTGCTTCCTGTGGCCAATAAAAGTGTTGTGTCACCTTTCACTCACTATCAATCCTAGTTCTCTCTCCTCCCATTTCCTTCCTTCAAAAGAAGTCTATATTCCATCCCACTTGCTCCCACAGCTGTTGTGACTCCATATTTAGCTGCTATCTAAAGTAGTGACATTACCATCTTCTACCTTTCACACTTTAGTGACTTGTACAAAGATTCCAATTGGTTTAATTCTTGTCTCACAATGGTCTATCTTATGACCATAAGTCAAAAGCCAGGACTTGGCCTTATAGTTTTTTAAATCCCAGTAATTCAGATTTAGTTTATGGGCAAGACACACAGCAGGTCATTCAAAGAAGGTTTGATCAGAGCTTTGTTGAATCCCTTGGATGATCCAATCAGTCCCTGCAGTTCCCCAGGGACGTCGAAGATAAGTGTGCTAAATACGTAAGAGGTGCTTTTAGCTCTTTTAAGAAGGAAACTATCAATCCAAGAGATTATTATTTCAACTGAAAGTTCATCAAGTATCTTCCTATAATTATTTATTTATAATTTTGGAAGCTTTCAGCAAAGCAGAAATCAGCATGCTCAAATAGGTCACCCAAGTCTTACATTTATGAAGTGTAGAAGCCAATATGTAAAGAAGAGCTGATGGCAACATGTCCTATGAAAGACTGTAGGCATCAGGCATCGTGTAACCGTATTAAGAGGGAAGCCCCAGTTTGAACAAAACCATGACTGACACTCAAACAAGCTTACTTGTAGTGAACTCGGAGGCTCAGTTTTCTCATCTATGAAAACTAGAGAACTGAATCTGATGCACCGAGTTCCTGTCCAGCTCTGAGGTTCTATGCAATCCGGATGCCAAATAAGTGATAAAGAATGTGTGACCATATGGAAAACTAATAGAACATTTGATGAAGGTCACCCTGATAATAACCCATGGACTCAGGACAATGCTGATACCCAGCAATCCAATGTAGGTAACCAAGTCAGTAAAACATTACATCTAAATCAAGTAAGCAATGGGAGTTTATCAAAGAAGATGACAGCATACATTTCTTTCTGGTACAAATTAACTTTTTAAATGTACTGAGACAGACCGACAGATACATTCCGACTCTCAACTATAAAGCGTGAGCGTGTGATGCGAAAGTTCAAGGCAGTTCATACCCAGAATATATGAACAGTGAACTGAGCTTTCTCTATACTTTTGATGAACCATAGAGATAAGAGGAGCCACACGGTGATCTTTTAAAAGGCACTTTTCTGTCAGTGGGTCTTGTGACATAGAAGGTAGGGTTTCAGAGCCCTCAGAAACTTGGGAAGTGAAAGAAATGGCATAGCAGAATCAAGTCTATCAAACATCTTTCAAAAATCACATATTTAATACGATACTGTTTTGATTGCAATCACCATGGGCATTCTGTGATTTTAAAAACAGCAAGGGCATGAAATTTTAATGACTTTTAAAGGGCTCATGGGTTCATACAAAAAATAAGTGTGGAAAAATACTCATGGCATCCAACCTTCATGCCCAGAGAAGCCAAGTGATTTTCCCAAGGTCACCAGGTTAGCTGGTAGCTTAGATGTAAAGCCAGATTGGAAACCAGATTTTCTGCAAGTACACATAAAACGTGTACCACCCAAATGCCTTCTGGGAAGAACATTTCTGTATCAGCAGTTAAACAACACTATTCTCCACTCATCCAGGAACCCTTGTTTTGGAAAAATATGGAGGACAAGTTAGCACTCAGCACAGAAGGCAATCAGCAATGCTACGTCCTTCCTGGGTCAGATCCCGTAGCTGCAGTAACCAGCTCCATCTCTCCTTCCAACGGTTTCGTTCCTCCAAAACCCAATATCCAATTTTGAACAGCCAAATAAACTGCATTTTCATGGAGTGAGTCTAGGCTGTGAACTCAAGGCTGTTTATAAAGTCCCTCCAAAGACTGTTTGGGCCATCACTGAATTAAACATGCATATTGAAAAATCAAGTTCCAGCAATGAGGGTGTCTGAAACACAACCAAGCATGAATGTGCAGTTGTAGAAAATGCTAAGAATGTGCAGCCACTCCATTTCAACACCTCTTTCAATGTGGTTGGCTTCTGTAAACACAACTCATTTTTCAGGGTTCTGTGACTTCTTCAGTGACTCAATACCAAGATAAGCTGTAAGAAGCCATTGAGCTAAAGCATCCCCCAAATAAACTGCTCACCATAGTTTTCATAACTCCTCACAGTTCATTTTTAAGTGATTGCTTTATCACTGTCCAGTGATATTCCTTGGCATACGAGAGGTTTAAGAATGATATCACAGCCCTGAAGATGGACTGACTGGCAACCTACAATACTTGTGATGGGGCAGATTTAAAGGGACAAAATAGGTGACCAGATAGCCAATAAATAGATTAAACAGATCCTCACTAGGGGATTATAAGTCAAGAAGAAAGTATGGGAGACCCCTGTAAGTTAATTAGAAAGCAGGCTTGCTTATCAATGAAATCGTGACCCCAAAACAATAGTACCATAATGTTGTAAAATACAGCAAGGGCATGAAATTTTAATGACTTTTAAAGGGCTCATGGGTTCATACAAAAAATAAGTGTGGAAAAATACTCATGGCATCCAACCTTCATGCCCAGAGAAGCCAAGTGATTTTCCCAAGGTCACCAGGTTAGCTGGTAGCTTAGATGTAAAGCCAGATTGGAAACCAGATTTTCTGCAAGTACACATAAAACGTGTACCACCCAAATGCCTTCTGGGAAGAACATTTCTGTATCAGCAGTTAAACAACACTATTCTCCACTCATCCAGGAACCCTTGTTTTGGAAAAATATGGAGGACAAGTTAGCACTCAGCACAGAAGGCAATCAGCAATGCTACGTCCTTCCTGGGTCAGATCCCGTAGCTGCAGTAACCAGCTCCATCTCTCCTTCCAACGGTTTCGTTCCTCCAAAACCCAATATCCAATTTTGAACAGCCAAATAAACTGCATTTTCATGGAGTGAGTCTAGGCTGTGAACTCAAGGCTGTTTATAAAGTCCCTCCAAAGACTGTTTGGGCCATCACTGAATTAAACATGCATATTGAAAAATCAAGTTCCAGCAATGAGGGTGTCTGAAACACAACCAAGCATGAATGTGCAGTTGTAGAAAATGCTAAGAATGTGCAGCCACTCCATTTCAACACCTCTTTCAATGTGGTTGGCTTCTGTAAACACAACTCATTTTTCAGGGTTCTGTGACTTCTTCAGTGACTCAATACCAAGATAAGCTGTAAGAAGCCATTGAGCTAAAGCATCCCCCAAATAAACTGCTCACCATAGTTTTCATAACTCCTCACAGTTCATTTTTAAGTGATTGCTTTATCACTGTCCAGTGATATTCCTTGGCATACGAGAGGTTTAAGAATGATATCACAGCCCTGAAGATGGACTGACTGGCAACCTACAATACTTGTGATGGGGCAGATTTAAAGGGACAAAATAGGTGACCAGATAGCCAATAAATAGATTAAACAGATCCTCACTAGGGGATTATAAGTCAAGAAGAAAGTATGGGAGACCCCTGTAAGTTAATTAGAAAGCAGGCTTGCTTATCAATGAAATCGTGCAATAGACATGACCCCCAAAACAATGGAGTGGAACCCAAAACCTGCCCAGTGAGGTCAGGGAGCTAATGATTCCTAAAACATACTCCTCTGCACACACTAAACTAACCTATAAGGAAAAAGTGATATTATCCTGAAACCTGAGATGATTTACCATATTTTAGTACGTGTCACCTCCTTTCTGCTCATTTCCATCATACCACGATAGTCATAGTTTGACCACTTAGGGACAAGAAAAAACTTTCCTGACCAACCTGGAGGAAAAACTGATGACAGAGGCTTGACGTCTACCCAAAAATGAGAAAGAAGGTGATCTTCTCCCTCTCCCCATTCGTCCTTTGCTTATAAAACTCTAGTCCACTAGGTTCTTGGGCCAGTCCTCCCTTGTCTGCCCATTTGTAAATCTGACATGCATTCCATGCTGATAAACTCTTTCCTTACCTATCACTCTGCCTCTCACTGATTTCTTTCTGCAAAGAAACAGAAGAACCTACCCTCTACTAAGTCCTTAACCACGTCCTGTGGTTTCACTTATTACCAGAAATACCATTAACGTTAAAAATCACATCCTCGACTTCAAAAGAGCCTGGATCGGACGCACGTTGAGTTTCCCTGGATAAATCATAGCATTCTCCCCCTTATAAGCTCAATAGAAAGAGCTCAGTGGTTTCCAACCTAGTTTCTACGGGTATGGAATTAGGCTATGACATGTTGGAAACTGCAACTACTTGTACCAAAGATACACAAAGGAGACACTCTAACAAGCAGGTTTCTCCATTTGCTATAATGAAGACATTGCTCACCCAAAAAGTTTTCATAACTCCTCACAGTTCATTTTAAGTGATTGCTTTATCACTGTCCAGTGATATTCCTTGGCATACGAGAGGTTTAAGAATGATATCACAGCCCTGAAGATGGACTGACTGGCAACCTACAATACTTGTGATGGGGCAGATTTAAAGGGACAAAATAGGTGACCAGATAGCCAATAAATAGATTAAACAGATCCTCACTAGGGGATTATAAGTCAAGAAGAAAGTATGGGAGACCCCTGTAAGTTAATTAGAAAGCAGGCTTGCTTATCAATGAAATCGTGCAATAGACATGACCCCCAAAACAATGGAGTGGAACCCAAAACCTGCCCAGTGAGGTCAGGGAGCTAATGATTCCTAAAACATACTCCTCTGCACACACTAAACTAACCTATAAGGAAAAAGTGATATTATCCTGAAACCTGAGATGATTTACCATATTTTAGTACGTGTCACCTCCTTTCTGCTCATTTCCATCATACCACGATAGTCATAGTTTGACCACTTAGGGACAAGAAAAAACTTTCCTGACCAACCTGGAGGAAAAACTGATGACAGAGGCTTGACGTCTACCCAAAAATGAGAAAGAAGGTGATCTTCTCCCTCTCCCCATTCGTCCTTTGCTTATAAAACTCTAGTCCACTAGGTTCTTGGGCCAGTCCTCCCTTGTCTGCCCATTTGTAAATCTGACATGCATTCCATGCTGATAAACTCTTTCCTTACCTATCACTCTGCCTCTCACTGATTTCTTTCTGCAAAGAAACAGAAGAACCTACCCTCTACTAAGTCCTTAACCACGTCCTGTGGTTTCACTTATTACCAGAAATACCATTAACGTTAAAAATCACATCCTACGACTTCAAAAGAGCCTGGATCGGACGCACGTTGAGTTTCCCTGGATAAATCATAGCATTCTCCCCCTTATAAGTTCAATAGAAAGAGCTGAGTGGTTTCCAACCTAGTTTCTACGGGTATGGAATTAGGCTATGACATGTTGGAAACTGCAACTACTTGTACCAAAGATACACAAAGGAGACACTCTAACAAGCAGGTTTTCTCCATTTGCTATAATGAAGACATGTCTTAACTTGCACTGTATGTTCTGAGAAAGGTAATTTCATTTCAATTCCTAGTCAATTCCCAGGAATTAGCGCAGCTCTTTGAGACTTCTACATGTTTTAAGGATACTATGGTGAGTGAATGCATTTGGTAACTCAAAGGTTCAGTATTAAAATATTGCTATCTACCAGGTACTAATGAGATTACAAGCCCCAGGGCCTCCATTTTCAGATATGGAATGACCATGTGGTTTTGAAGTGAATGATCCTGAATCTCTGCAGCCCATCAGACCCAACTAATTGATGACTGCTGGGTCAACCACAAACAAAATAATTTGAGGAATTTTTTTTCCAGGCAGCCTACTTATTTCCCTAAAAAGCTAGAGAAAGTAAGAAAATGAAGTGTGTATGAATATAGATACAGAGTAGGATAGAAAGGCAAGGGGGCAAAAGGATAACCACTCCAATTAGAAAAGGGTGCCACCCTCCAAACAGAGAGGACTTTTTTTCCAGAAAATTCTTTATAGATAACTAGTTAATTTTTGTATGAAAAAATAAGAAGTGAGTATAATCAAAGCAAGCATGATTTTTTAGGCATTTTGATGACTGTGTGGATAAAATGGAAATGAATAATCAAAGCTTTCTTTGGTGGAAGAGTCTTCATCTGAAGGGAAGCAGTACCAGTTCTAGGCCTTGGTTTCACTTGTAAGTGACAGTCCCTTAGCCTCTCCCCAGTTTAGGTGCTTCCTCTATAAGAATAAAAAATTTTCCTGCCCTATTTTAATCCCAGGAGTGTTGGAGGATCAACTAAGGTAACTGATGCAAATCTTCTTTGAAAAACAGAGCACCATATGCAAACATGTTATTAATAGGAAATTATAAATTAGCTGTGGTTTCACTTAT
This sequence comes from Tragulus kanchil, assembly GCA_022376925.1. Classification (NCBI taxonomy): domain Eukaryota; kingdom Metazoa; phylum Chordata; class Mammalia; order Artiodactyla; family Tragulidae; genus Tragulus; species Tragulus kanchil. The sequence continues at coordinate 89,914,544 of JAIOJX010000005.1, read as the reverse complement.
TACCAGAAATACCATTAACGTTAAAAATCACATCCTCGACTTCAAAAGAGCCTGGATCGGACGCGTTGAGTTTCCCTGGATAAATCATAGCATTCTCCCCTTATAAGTTCAATAGAAAGAGCTGAGTGGTTTCCAACCTAGTTTCTACGGGTATGGAATTAGGCTATGACATGTTGGAAACTGCAACTACTTGTACCAAAGATACACAAAGGAGACACTCTAACAAGCAGGTTTTCTCCATTTGCTATAATGAAGACATGTCTTAACTTGCACTGTATGTTCTGAGAAAGGTAATTTCATTTCAATTCCTAGTCAATTCCCAGGAATTAGCGCAGCTCTTTGAGACTTCTACATGTTTTAAGGATACTATGGTGAGTGAATGCATTTGGTAACTCAAAGGTTCAGTATTAAAATATTGCTATCTACCAGGTACTAATGAGATTACAAGCCCCAGGGCCTCCATTTTCAGATATGGAATGACCATGTGGTTTTGAAGTGAATGATCCTGAATCTCTGCAGCCCATCAGACCCAACTAATTGATGACTGCTGGGTCAACCACAAACAAAATAATTTGAGGAATTTTTTTTCCAGGCAGCCTACTTATTTCCCTAAAAAGCTAGAGAAAGTAAGAAAATGAAGTGTGTATGAATATAGATACAGAGTAGGATAGAAAGGCAAGGGGGCAAAAGGATAACCACTCCAATTAGAAAAGGGTGCCACCCTCCAAACAGAGAGGACTTTTTTTCCAGAAAATTCTTTATAGATAACTAGTTAATTTTTGTATGAAAAAATAAGAAGTGAGTATAATCAAAGCAAGCATGATTTTTTAGGCATTTTGATGACTGTGTGGATAAAATGGAAATGAATAATCAAAGCTTTCTTTGGTGGAAGAGTCTTCATCTGAAGGGAAGCAGTACCAGTTCTAGGCCTTGGTTTCACTTGTAAGTGACAGTCCCTTAGCCTCTCCCCAGTTTAGGTGCTTCCTCTATAAGAATAAAAAATTTTCCTGCCCTATTTTAATCCCAGGAGTGTTGGAGGATCAACTAAGGTAACTGATGCAAATCTTCTTTGAAAAAACAGAGCACCATATGCAAACATGTTATTAATAGGATATATTAGTTAATATTTCATCACCTTTGAGTTAAAATATGGGAGGAAGTTAAACTTAAAAAAATTACTTTGATCCTCACATTCGTTTTCTCAGAGGCAAATCAAAGTTTGAAAACTGCTAGTCCTACTTGACTGTGATGAAGAGGAACTGCTTATCATATGTATTTCCAGAACTGCTTATGGACCAGTCATCAACAATCACGTGAAGCTGTATTTTGAAAATTTTACTTGAGCAACTTATTTCATCCAGAAGAATATAATGCTCATTAGAGAAGTCATTATTTAAAAAATTTCTGTACAATGCATTTAACTAGCACCCTTGATTGGGTATGGAGCGGCCATTGGCTCACGGACTTGGAAGTCTGGACATAAAGTTTCCAGACTTCCTGAAGGCTGATTGCCAAAAAAAAAAAAAAAATCAAGAAGGGAGCCTGAGGTGTTTACATACAGAAGTACAAGGGAACAGCAGCCAGAGTTTATTGGTCTGCACTAGATAATTTCTAGACTCTAACAATTCCTAAGACCCAAAGCTGTCATTCCTCTCAAGATGCCTAAAGTGGGGTGGGAGAGGTGGTCCACAGGAAAGCAGAAAGATGAGTAGCCATCTGCTCTGGCAGAAATGAGGAGGTAATTTATTGGATGACCTAGTTATTTCTTGTCCAAATTGGGGCACTACTAAAAAGGAAAAGGTTTGCTCCCCAGAACTATACCAAGGCAATGGATAGAGTCTTCCCAGGTGCCTCAGTGGTAAAGAATCTGCCTGCCAATGCAAGACATGAGGGTTTAATCTCTGGGTCAGGAAGACCCCCTGGTGAAGGAAATTACAACTCACTCCAGTATTTCTTGCCTGGGAAATTCCATGGATGGAAGAGCCTGGCAGACTGCAGTCCACAGCATCATAAAGAGTTGGACACAATTTAATGACTAAAACAACAGCAAGAAAATATCTATACAGACTGAGCTTGTCCCAAGCAACCCATGAGTATAGCCATCCTAGTTGCATATACTATTATTGTTTTGTTGTGGAATGGATAGTTATGTCCTCAAAATTTGGATGCTGAAATTCCATTGTGATGGTATCTACAGACAGGGTTTTGAGGAAATAATTAGGTCACGCATGTGGAGCCCTCAAGAATGGGATTAGCATCCTTGTAAGAAGAGGCCAGAGAGCTAGCCAGGTCTTCTTCCACATGAGGATACAATGAGAAGTCAGAAGGCCCAAACTGAAGAGAGCCTTCTTCAAAATCTGACACCCTGCTGGCACCCTCATATCAGACTTTGGGCCCCCACACGTATGAGAAATACATTTTTGCTTAAAGGCCACTCAGTCTGTGGTACTCAATATGACAGCCGAAACCAAGATAGAATTTAGTAGAATAGAATATAGTCAATTAACTCGAGGGAAAAGAGGAAAAAATGAACTTTTATACCCTCATTTCCTGGAGAATCAGCTTTATAGAGTTCCAAAAACATTTTCTGTAAGTCAGATTCTTAAATTGGGGGCCAAAGATTTGGATTTAGAACTCTAACTCTACCTTATCCTACCTGGGTGACCTCAGGTGAAAGAAACAACCCCTCAGAGCTCAGTTTTCTCATCTAAAATCACAAAAAGGAAAGGGGAAGTGTGTTTTGAGACTTAATAGGTTTTGTTGGATGACCTAGTTATTTCTTGTCCAAATTGGGGCACTACTAAAAAGGAAAAGGTTTGCTCCCCAGAACTATACCAAGGCAATGGATAGAGTCTTCCCAGGTGCCTCAGTGGTAAAGAATCTGCCTGCCAATGCAAGACATGAGGGTTTAATCTCTGGGTCAGGAAGACCCCCTGGTGAAGGAAATTACAACTCACTCCAGTATTTCTTGCCTGGGAAATTCCATGGATGGAAGAGCCTGGCAGACTGCAGTCCACAGCATCATAAAGAGTTGGACACAATTTAATGACTAAAACAACAGCAAGAAAATATCTATACAGACTGAGCTTGTCCCAAGCAACCCATGAGTATAGCCATCCTAGTTGCATATACTATTATTGTTTTGTTGTGGAATGGATAGTTATGTCCTCAAAATTTGGATGCTGAAATTCCATTGTGATGGTATCTACAGACAGGGTTTTGAGGAAATAATTAGGTCACGCATGTGGAGCCCTCAAGAATGGGATTAGCATCCTTGTAAGAAGAGGCCAGAGAGCTAGCCAGGTCTTCTTCCACATGAGGATACAATGAGAAGTCAGAAGGCCCAAACTGAAGAGAGCCTTCTTCAAAATCTGACACCCTGCTGGCACCCTCATATCAGACTTTGGGCCCCCACACGTATGAGAAATACATTTTTGCTTAAAGGCCACTCAGTCTGTGGTACTCAATATGACAGCCGAAACCAAGATAGAATTTAGTAGAATAGAATATAGTCAATTAACTCGAGGGAAAAGAGGAAAAAATGAACTTTTATACCCTCATTTCCTGGAGAATCAGCTTTATAGAGTTCCAAAAACATTTTCTGTAAGTCAGATTCTTAAATTGGGGGCCAAAGATTTGGATTTAGAACTCTAACTCTACCTTATCCTACCTGGGTGACCTCAGGTGAAAGAAACAACCCCTCAGAGCTCAGTTTTCTCATCTATAATCACAGAGAAAGAAGTGTGTATCTTATAGGTTTGTTGAGTATGAAATATGCTAATGCTTATATGAGACTTATCAAAGGGCCTAAGAACATAACAAATGTTAATTTACAGTATTATCATCATTAAAATATAAATTCTAGAACAGTATCTGGCACAAAAATGTCCCATGCCCAACCACATCTTTCTCAATGACTTTTCACTCCATGTGTGTGTCTGCCCTACTGACTCTTTCTTACCAATCTGCCTGCTGGCCTATTTTCTAAGCAACTTAGATCACAGACTGTCTTTACACCATAGTCCATCCTGCCTTCTCATGGATTGAAGTAAATATTCAGAACATTCTGAGAAGCCGAAAGTATGTCTAAAGAGGTGATCAACAGACAGTGTTCTGATGGTTCTTTGCTAAATAAATATGGATCTTGTCATAGCAAGACAACCTAATACATAGGGTTCAGGGCTGCCATCTTTTTTTTTTTATTATTTATCTTTTTGGGGAGTGGGGTGGGGAGGGAGGGGGACAGGCGGGCCACTTCTATTGGTCTTCCATTTCTCTATTTTCATCCGTCTTTGTTCTTTGGCTCCTGTAGGCCTCCCATCGCGGTGGCCTCTGTCGTCGCAGAGCACCGGCTCTGGGTGCATGCACCCCAGAGCTCCAGCTTGGTAATTGGACACATCAGTCCAGCCGCTCCATGGCACATGGGATCTTCCCAGGCCAGGGATCGAACCAGTGCCCCTTGCACTACAAGGTGGTGTCCTTACTCACTGGACTACCAGGGGAAGCCCAGGGCTGCCATCTTTGCAAACTAATAATTCAATGATGATTATTGAATACCAACTGAAATAATTCAAATTATTGCTATGAACATATGAAAGTTGATTTTTCTTTCTTTTTTAATATTTATTTATTTGGCTGCACCAAGTCTTAGTTGCAGCATATGGGCTCTAGTTCCCTGACCAGGAATCAAACCCAGGCTCCCTGCATTGGGAGCTCAGCGTTGTAGCCACTGAACCAACAGAAAATTCCCTGAGTTTTCTTTCTTCAAACCAGCTTTTCTCTAGCTTTACATGAGGGCCTTAAGAGTTATGTGTCTTGACTGCCCATAAATAAGACAGTCTATGAGATGCTTTGTATTTTCTTGAAGATTAGCTTTCAGGAAGTCAACCTTTCAAGGTCTGTTTGGAGGCCATCAGATTGACAGGATCCCATGTCCTTTAACCAGCACTTCCTAGGTCCTGCTCTGACTGTAGGTGGCACACAGAGCAGGACATCTGCCAACGCTTATAAAGTTAAGAATCTTCACTGCACTCTTCATTTAAAGACATTCATTTTATTACTTATTAACTCCAGGAACTGACTAGACATAGAAGAAGAGGGCATCTCCCTTCTTAAAAGCTAACAAAATCATAAAAATGCACATCTTATAAAACATATGAGTTGCATCTGAAAAAGCTAAACAAGCATAAGACTGAACATTGCAGCTTTTATAGATTAAGGTGGAAGCCTGAGAGAAGGCCCTGCATGAGGTCAGGAATCAAGAGTTGATCAGCATTATTCTGACTTCACAGTAATGAGGAGTACACAGCGAGTTCTTGTCAAGTGAAATTACCCCTGTGTGGCTCCACCACCATCCTGAGAAAGTCACGTACAGAATGAACCACTACAGCCTCATGATTAAGTCAAAAATTTGCCCCTGGGTCTTGCTTCCTGCATCAGGCCGCAGCATCAAAAATCCTCTTCTTTTCCCAGCTCTGGCCAATGACTGGCCACAGAAATGGAGCTTTCTTTGAGAGAGTATGATGATGACAGCTGAAAGCGCAATGCTCTTTTAAAAATTAGTCCCCTTGGAAGGCGTGTGTATCTGGGGACAGATAGTATGTGCAGAATGTCTACATTCCATTCAGTTTTTTTTTTTTTTTTATTAAATCTTCTTTTTTCGGAGGGGGAGGAGGGGGACGGGCAGGCCACTTCTATTGGTCTTTCATTTACCTATTTTCATTCATCTTTTTGTTCTTAGGCCCGTGTGGGCCTCCCATCGCAGTGGCCTCTGTTGTCGCAGAGCACCGGCTCTGGGTGCATGCGCGCCAGAGCTCCGGCTCGGTCATTGGACACATGGGTCCAGTCGCTCCGCAGCACGTGGGATCTTCCCAGGCCAGGGATTGAACCGGTGCCCCTTTCCCTGCAAGGCAGTGTCCTTACCCACTGGACCACCAGGGAAGCTCTCCATTCAGTTTTGCTGTGAATCTAAAACTGCTCTCAAAAGAAAGTATATCATAAAAAAAAAAAAGAATTTAAGCGATCCATTTCAGGTTTTAATCACAACCTAACTGGCTAGAAATTGTACATAAAAATAAAGGTTTTTAAAAAGGCAAATGAGGAAGAATACTGAACAGGGAAATGTTAATAGTAGAAATGAATCCTTAAGTAAGCTAACTTATTAACTCCAGGAACTGACTAGACATAGAAGAAGAGGGCATCTCCTTCTTAAAAGCTAACAAAATCATAAAATGCACATCTTATAAAACATATGAGTTGCATCTGAAAAAGCTAAACAAGCATAAGACTGAACATTGCAGCTTTTATAGATTAAGGTGGAAGCCTGAGAGAAGGCCCTGCATGAGGTCAGGAATCAAGAGTTGATCAGCATTATTCTGACTTCACAGTAATGAGGAGTACACAGCGAGTTCTTGTCAAGTGAAATTACCCCTGTGTGGCTCCACCACCATCCTGAGAAAGTCACGTACAGAATGAACCACTACAGCCTCATGATTAAGTCAAAAATTTGCCCCTGGGTCTTGCTTCCTGCATCAGGCCGCAGCATCAAAAATCCTCTTCTTTTCCCAGCTCTGGCCAATGACTGGCCACAGAAATGGAGCTTTCTTTGAGAGAGTATGATGATGACAGCTGAAAGCGCAATGCTCTTTTAAAAATTAGTCCCCTTGGAAGGCGTGTGTATCTGGGGACAGATAGTATGTGCAGAATGTCTACATTCCATTCAGTTTTTTTTTTTTTTTTATTAAATCTTCTTTTTTCGGAGGGGGAGGAGGGGGACGGGCAGGCCACTTCTATTGGTCTTTCATTTACCTATTTTCATTCATCTTTTTGTTCTTAGGCCCGTGTGGGCCTCCCATCGCAGTGGCCTCTGTTGTCGCAGAGCACCGGCTCTGGGTGCATGCGCGCCAGAGCTCCGGCTCGGTCATTGGACACATGGGTCCAGTCGCTCCGCAGCACGTGGGATCTTCCCAGGCCAGGGATTGAACCGGTGCCCCTTTCCCTGCAAGGCAGTGTCCTTACCCACTGGACCACCAGGGAAGCTCTCCATTCAGTTTTGCTGTGAATCTAAAACTGCTCTCAAAAAGAAAGTATATCATAAAAAAAAAAAAGAATTTAAGCGATCCATTTCAGGTTTTAATCACAACCTAACTGGCTAGAAATTGTACATAAAAATAAAGGTTTTTAAAAAGGCAAATGAGGAAGAATACTGAACAGGGAAATGTTAATAGTAGAAATGAATCCTTAAGTAACCTGAGGATGGAGGGGTGCAGGGGGCAGAGAGAGGCAGGTGTGGGACAGAAACAGAATCAGCCAATAGGAATAAAGCTTGAAATTACTTGATTATGCTTACATACTATTCTAGTAAACCATTCTTACTATATCACTGATATAATCGCCCAGAGTAATCCAGGTTCTTGATCTGTTTCCAAATCCTGAGCACACATCAAATGCAGCTCAGATATATACTGCTTTCCTTGTTGCATCCTGCCAGCAGGATTGGCATGGGCTGCAGAATAATTCTGAATCTCTTCCTATACAGTGTCCCATCTGTTAGAACTCTCTAGACGTGACATGGTATTGATGGGTTTTGCAGAAATTCACGGCAAACATTAGTTATGAATTGTTCATTAACTCAAGAAAAAGTCAAACATTTCATAAAATTAGGCATATAAAGTGGACAAGCAAGTGATTTAAAATATGTTCAAAGCTAAAATAAGGTTATGATTAATCACTCAAAATCTCTATGTAATATAAAAAAATGTTTCTTGTGCTCTCTATAGACTATAACTTACCTTATCAATATCCATCCTGATTTCAACCCAATTCACAGGTACATGAAAGAGCTTACCTCTGGTTTCAAGGTTTTTAAAATTTTTTCCCATAATGCATCTTTTTGTTTATACTTATTTTTATCCATCTTTATTCTTTGGGCTTCCATTGCAGTGGCCTCTCTTGGTGCAGAGCTCCAGCTCTGGGTGCATGTGCTCCAGAGCGCTGGCTCATAATTGGACACTCTGCGGCACATGGGATCTTCTCAGGCCAGGGATTGAACTGGTGCCCCCTACACTGCAAGGTAGTCTCTGTACCCACTAGACTACCAGGGAAGCCCTCAAATTTCTTTTTATATATGTGACTAGCACAACTCACATTTCAATATGTGGAAGAAATCTAGTGTGTATGGGGTTACTGGAATGTGGCATGTAAATCCAATCACATGTTGAATAATGTACATGAATTCATGTGTAAAGAATAATGGCGAGATTTTAAAAGGCAAATGAGGAAGAATACTGAACAGGGAAATGTTAATAGTAGAAATGAATCCTTAAGTAACCTGAGGATGGAGGGGTGCAGGGGGCAGAGAGAGGCAGGTGTGGGACAGAAACAGAATCAGCCAATAGGAATAAAGCTTGAAATTACTTGATTATGCTTACATACTATTCTAGTAAACCATTCTTACTATATCACTGATATAATCGCCCAGAGTAATCCAGGTTCTTGATCTGTTTCCAAATCCTGAGCACACATCAAATGCAGCTCAGATATATACTGCTTTCCTTGTTGCATCCTGCCAGCAGGATTGGCATGGGCTGCAGAATAATTCTGAATCTCTTCCTATACAGTGTCCCATCTGTTAGAACTCTCTAGACGTGACATGGTATTGATGGGTTTTGCAGAAATTCACGGCAAACATTAGTTATGAATTGTTCATTAACTCAAGAAAAAGTCAAACATTTCATAAAATTAGGCATATAAAGTGGACAAGCAAGTGATTTAAAATATGTTCAAAGCTAAAATAAGGTTATGATTAATCACTCAAAATCTCTATGTAATATAAAAAAATGTTTCTTGTGCTCTCTATAGACTATAACTTACCTTATCAATATCCATCCTGATTTCAACCCAATTCACAGGTACATGAAAGAGCTTACCTCTGGTTTCAAGGTTTTTAAAATTTTTTCCCATAATGCATCTTTTTGTTTATACTTATTTTTATCCATCTTTATTCTTTGGGCTTCCATTGCAGTGGCCTCTCTTGGTGCAGAGCTCCAGCTCTGGGTGCATGTGCTCCAGAGCGCTGGCTCATAATTGGACACTCTGCGGCACATGGGATCTTCTCAGGCCAGGGATTGAACTGGTGCCCCCTACACTGCAAGGTAGTCTCTGTACCCACTAGACTACCAGGGAAGCCCTCAAATTTCTTTTTATATATGTGACTAGCACAACTCACATTTCAATATGTGGAAGAAATCTAGTGTGTATGGGGTTACTGGAATGTGGCATGTAAATCCAATCACATGTTGAATAATGTACATGAATTCATGTGTAAAGAATAATGGCGAGATTTTCAAAAAAAATAGCAAAAGCAATCTGCAAAGTGAATCAAGTTTCAAAAATACAATCTAGTTTATTATTGACTTAGGAGTCACTATACAGAAAACAGCTTTTGTATTTAAGGAGCCTTCCCCTCTTTGGCAGGCCCTGTCTGTGTAGCAGAATGTTCACCTTGAATAGATTTTTTTTTTTTAAACAGTGCATGGTTTTCCTGCACTGCCCCCCTGTGGAATGTTTAGAGAAGACAACCAGACTTCTCTACAGACTTCACTACACAGGTTTCTCTAAATACCTCCCTAGAATACCCGACTTAATGTTATTTACTACAGTACACGCATTTTTGTAGAGGTTCAAATGATTTCAACATTTGTATATCTACAGTGACTTTATACTGCAGAATTTCTTACTGAGCCCTCTCCAAATAACTAACCATTCAGTCATACTCCATTTTTGCTTAGTGTAATAATTTGTTTCATGTTAATGTGCATTCCTTTCAAGTAGGTTCACTTTCTTTCTAAGTAAGATTTTATATGGAAAGCTCTATGAAAATGTCCAATAGAAGTCACTGAGGGAGTTCATGAGGTCATCAACTACAACAGTTAAATCTTACTGAAAAGATACTTGGAACCTGAATGCTGCATCTCTCCCTATCAACTCCTCATTCCTGAGAACCGTAATACCGTTACTATTACAGTGAAGACAGGAATATAGCACAGGAAGAAGTACTTCTAGAGGTCCTGAGGTCTGGCTCAAGATTCTAATGTATTTTTTTCTGGTATTATAAGATATTATATGTTGATATTTGGTTTTTGCATTGGTTATTGGAATGTTCATTTTTTTGTTTTTTGTCCACTTCTATTGGTCTTTCATTTATTTCCGTCCATCTTTGTTCTTTGGCCTGTGTGGGCCTCCCATCACAGTGGCCTCTCATTGCAGAGCACTAGCTCTGGGCGCATGCACTCCAGAGCTCCAGCCCGGTAGTTGGACACATCAGTCCAGCCACTCTGCGGCACACGGGATCTTCCCAGGCCAGGGATGGAACCAGTGCCCCTTGCACTGTAAGGCATGGCCTTACCCACTGGACCACCAGGGAAGCCCTGGAATGTTTATTTTTGAAAGTATGTATCTAAATTTTCTTTTCCTGTTGGTTTGCTGTAAGTGATGTCTTACATGAGAGATAATGATCTCTGAAAAATACATACTTGATACCTTGAAAAACAAGAATGGTTATCTCCTTATTAATTTGTCTTACTTTTTGCATATTTTATTTCCTTATCAAATTCTTTTTTAGATGAGTTCCAATTACCATAAAGGCCTTCTCAAAAGTCTTCCTCAGGTACAAATTATAGAATGTGCAAAACAAATTTTTACAACTCAATGATAAAAAGATAAATAGCCCGATTTTTTAAATAAGCAAAGGATCTGATTAGACAATTTCCTATAGACTCTGTACAATGGCAGGCAAGCCTAATAAAGATGCTCAGCATAACTAGCTATGTGGGAAATGTAATCAAAACCATGATGAGGTACCACACATCCCCCTGACGAGGATGGCTGTAGTTAAAGAGGTTTACAAATCAAGTGTGGGCAGGATATGGAGAAAAAGGAACCCTCACACACTGCTGGTGGAAATGTGGCGCAGTGCTTTGGAACACAATTTGGCAGTTTCTAAAAGAAATGAACAGAGTTACCACAGGGCCCAGCAATTCCAATATCCCCCAAATTAAAAATATACTTCCACATATGGAGAACAGTATGGAGGTTCTTCCAAACACTAAAAATATATTTGCCATATGATCCAGCCATCCTACTCCTGGGCATATACCCGGAAAGAACTATACTTCAACAAGACACATGTACTCCTATGTTCACTGCAGCATGGTTCACAATAACCAAGTCATGGAAGCACCTAAATGCCCACTGACAGATAAACAGATAAAGAAAATGTGGTACATGTAAATGGAACAGTACTCAGCCATAAAAAGAACAAAACAATGTCACTGCAGCTACATGGAGATTATCATATTAAGTGAAGTAAGTCAGAAAAAAAAAAGACAAATACCATATGATACCGCTCAATACGTGGACTCTAAAACGTGGCACAAATAAACCTATCCATGAAACAGAAACAGACACACAGACATAAAGAAGACACTTGAGGGTGTCAGCAGGGACAGGGGTGGGGAAGGAAGGACTGGGAGTATCAAGTAGACAGTCCCAATCAGCTCTAATCAATCGGAGGACATTCGAGTCCTCTGAGACTCAGGATTAGCCCAAGAGCAGATGAGGTGGGATTTCTGAGTGCTGCATTTTAAGAAAAATCAAAAATTGAAATATAACCAGTTGCTGGTGGTAGGTTAGCGAAGGGGATGGAGAACAGAGAAGACACTTCTTTGAAGAAAAGAGGCATGGAAGACACAAGGATTGTTCTTACTCAGCCCAAACGGTTGTGATGCTGGAACCTTGCAGTGAGGCAGCGACCAGAAGGAACACCCAAGGACAGAAGCTGTAAGCATGTCAACTTGGATGCACTATATAAAGAAAGGCTAGATTTCAAGTATGGCGCCCAGCTCTGAGAAGGGGCTTGACCACTGTTACTAAACAAAGATTAAGTGAACAGGCTCAAGCTTCCCAGTGCAAATGTCTATCCGAGGAGTTCATGAGTTCCTTGTTCCTGGAAATACTCAAGCAGAAGGAGATCCTGGAGCAGAGAGAAGACCGTGTAACTCTCTTGACCTAGGGCTCTCTTGAGCGCTGTTAGAGCTCCTCATCCTCCTGGTCCCGTCAGATGAAGAAACAAACTCTAAAGGATTAAGTATCTTATCTGGGACAACTTCTCTCTGAAAGTGAGATCTGACTGATACTTCAACAAGACACATGTACTCCTATGTTCACTGCAGCATGGTTCACAATAACCAAGTCATGGAAGCACCTAAATGCCCACTGACAGATAAACAGATAAAGAAAATGTGGTACATGTAAATGGAACAGTACTCAGCCATAAAAAGAACAAAACAATGTCACTGCAGCTACATGGAGATTATCATATTAAGTGAAGTAAGTCAGAAAAAAAAAAGACAAATACCATATGATACCGCTCAATACGTGGACTCTAAAACGTGGCACAAATAAACCTATCCATGAAACAGAAACAGACACACAGACATAAAGAAGACACTTGAGGGTGTCAGCAGGGACAGGGGTGGGGAAGGAAGGACTGGGAGTATCAAGTAGACAGTCCCAATCAGCTCTAATCAATCGGAGGACATTCGAGTCCTCTGAGACTCAGGATTAGCCCAAGAGCAGATGAGGTGGGATTTCTGAGTGCTGCATTTTAAGAAAAATCAAAAATTGAAATATAACCAGTTGCTGGTGGTAGGTTAGCGAAGGGGATGGAGAACAGAGAAGACACTTCTTTGAAGAAAAGAGGCATGGAAGACACAAGGATTGTTCTTACTCAGCCCAAACGGTTGTGATGCTGGAACCTTGCAGTGAGGCAGCGACCAGAAGGAACACCCAAGGACAGAAGCTGTAAGCATGTCAACTTGGATGCACTATATAAAGAAAGGCTAGATTTCAAGTATGGCGCCCAGCTCTGAGAAGGGGCTTGACCACTGTTACTAAACAAAGATTAAGTGAACAGGCTCAAGCTTCCCAGTGCAAATGTCTATCCGAGGAGTTCATGAGTTCCTTGTTCCTGGAAATACTCAAGCAGAAGGAGATCCTGGAGCAGAGAGAAGACCGTGTAACTCTCTTGACCTAGGGCTCTCTTGAGCGCTGTTAGAGCTCCTCATCCTCCTGGTCCCGTCAGATGAAGAAACAAACTCTAAAGGATTAAGTATCTTATCTGGGACAACTTCTCTCTGAAAGTGAGATCTGACTGATACTTACCTCCAGAATGTCACTTAGCTCTATGAGATGTAAAAACTCTAAGATTCTATGCTTCTATCAAAAGTTTGACCTTTATTATACAACAGAAAAGTGCCATTGAATAATATTTTCAAATGGAGAACTCAAATTGTCTATTACAGCTGAGAGAAGACTGGACCCTCCCCTGGGGGACATTCACTCTGAGCCCTGAATGTGATCATCATACATGCTTTTCTGTTCTGAATTCCTAGACCAACAAGTGCCTTAGGAACATACTTAGCTTCAACATAACTTTCTAGAAACCAGGTTGTTCTCTGAAGCTGCATGCACGTATCAGAGTCTGAGAAGTGAGGCTAGGGTGGGCAGGAGGGAAGGCTTCAAAAAACAAGGACTATTTCCTGAAATAATGGCCCCACACTCTTCCTGCCCTCAGGTTTCTATTGAAAGGAGGAAACTGAAGTTCCTATTTGAAATTGATTTCTTTCCCCCCAACTTCTTCCTCCTCTACTCCAGTGATTCCCAACCTTTTTGGCACCAGGGAGGGGTTCCCTGGAAGATAATTTTTCCACCAATGGGTAGAGGATGGTTTCCAGGTGATGCAGGTGCATCACATTTATTGTGCCCTTTATTTCTATTATTATTACACCAACTCCACCTTAAGTCCTCAAGCATTAAATCCTGGAGGTTGGGGACCCCTGCTCTACCATATCCCTTTCAGCATCTACCTAGTTCCTGACATTCCAACCCCTGATGCTCATATTTTGAGTTAAGGCAATAAAAAGTTGAGTCTCTACTACATAGATGGGGAAAAAGAAGGCAAATGTGAAGGCACAAGCCTGCCTGCAGCCACTGATAAGCTCATAATGCTCAGTCTGACTGGTCATTAGATGAATGGGGAAAAGTGCCTTTTAAGAAAGGAAGACCGAGTCAGTGCCTGGTAGAACACCTCCACAGATCCCTGAGCAGCCAGCAATCATTACTTGAGGAAGGAGCTGGTGGAGGATAAGGACTCTGCTCTGTGATTCACCACAAGGGAAAGTGCACCCAAGCAGTGAGCTTCTTCTTCTCACAACATATTGCTTCTGATTCCCTAGGAGCACATGGATGATCCTTGTCTGCTGGGAGTGAGGCAGACACAGCCATGAATGGATGGAACACTCCTCTGTCTGTTCTACAGAATAAGCATGTTTCCCTAAGTCCCAAATTGGGTGAAAAGAGTCTGTTGTGCCCGCAGGAAGTCTCAGGAACTCCAGGATGTGGGAGTCCTATGAGGCTAATTAATGTTAATCTTATTAATACCATCCTCAAACAGAAACCAACCTATTCAAACGAAGAAACAAAGATCTATTGCAAAGCTGGATGAAAAACTGGTGGTAGGTGATAAAATTACTGAGAGATTATACATTACTAAGAGCCTTTCAAGGCTAATTTTGATATGCCTTGACTCTTAGATCTTAGCAACTGAGTACAATCTGTTTCCATTGTCAACAGGATTCAATGCAGTGGCTTAAGCATAGTTACTTCTATAAACTGCTAGAAAAGGCAAGTTTTTACTTATCAAAAATGCTATATTAGTGTGCATGCCCACCTATCAGGGACTGCAACTAAATAAAACATATAAATTTTAAAAAAATCTATATTAAACAGAGTCCTATTGGAAAGCTTAGCACACGAGTTCTTTAAATAACATAATATACTTGTTAACTTATATTTGGGTTAGGAAACACTGGAACCAGATACCACAGCACATATTAAATACTAAACCCTTTTGAGCCTCAGGGATGCGTCCAGTCTGGGGTAAGAACAACCACTAAGCAGAGACGGTGGTTCTCAGGATGAAGAACTGAGCTCTAGATCTGATTCTGACCATAACTTGCTGTGCAGCCTTGGAAAAGATATTTTACCTCTCTGGGCTTTAGTTCCCTTGTCCACGAAGCAAGAACCTTGGTGCCAATAACCTCTGAAGTCCTTGGAGCTCTGATAATTCACAGTTGTACTCCAGTATTTTCCTAAATCCCCACCCACTTTGGCTAGACATCTTCCTTCTAGCAGCTGAAAAACCTGTGTGAAACCCTAAATTTGTAGCAAAATACCACTTCAAGGGAAACATAAATCAGTTAATTAACACATTCCAGACAGTGAATTTTTCAATCTGCACAAAATACACTTCAATATGTCTTTCCCCACTGAGTGCCCCCAGGAATCTTCCATGTCAAAGCTGTCAGTAGGGATTCACAAGCCTGGATGTTCCAATTTACACCAACTCCCGACCCCAAATAAACAAAAAACAGGATGAGAATAGGAGGAAGAGAGAATAACAATGCTCATCGGCTGGTCTTTGGTGATAAGTGGAGTTTGTCAAAGCACAGGCTCTCCCCAGTCACCCAAGGGTGCTGGCAGTCTGGGATGCAGGCATTTCTGAGGTGCTCACCAGAAGACCACTGGCTCAGGATCTCCAGGAGTGGGGAACAGGAATTTGCTTCCTGGGTGATTCCTTTGCAGCTTGAGAGTTCCCAACATGGAGAGACTCATATGGCGAAGAGTACATAAATTTTATCTAAAAGCCTAAGTCTATGTGGGAGGTACACTGGGTGGGTCAACAGATTGCCTTGACTTTTGGAACTGACACTGAGGCATGGTCTGAGAAAAGTAAAAAGAGGTGGCTTTCCATAAACTCATTTTTAAATTGGCCTACCTTGATGAGCTTGTGGGACTTTTGAGTCATTCTCAGGAGACAGATCCCTAAATTATCATTTCCCTCTTGGAAATGCTGTATACAGGTCTTATACACACACATACAATAGCAATTGCATAGGATTTTCCTGGTAGTCCAGGGGTTAAGACTCCATGCTTCCATTGTGGGAAGGCATGGGTTCAATTCCTGGTTGGGGAACTAAGCTCCTACATGCTGTACAGTGTGACCAAAAAATAAAATAAAAAGCAATAACAACGACAACAAAAAATTGAGTTACTTAAAATAATAAATGCATAGAAGAATTCCTATAAAAAACTTGCTGTGCAGCCTTGGAAAGATATTTTACCTCTCTGGGCTTTAGTTCCCTTGCCCACGAAGCAAGAACCTTGGTGCCAATAACCTCTGAAGTCCTTGGAGCTCTGATAATTCACAGTTGTACTCCAGTATTTTCCTAAATCCCCACCCACTTTGGCTAGACATCTTCCTTCTAGCAGCTGAAAAACCTGTGTGAAACCCTAAATTTGTAGCAAAATACCACTTCAAGGGAAACATAAATCAGTTAATTAACACATTCCAGACAGTGAATTTTTCAATCTGCACAAAATACACTTCAATATGTCTTTCCCCACTGAGTGCCCCCAGGAATCTTCCATGTCAAAGCTGTCAGTAGGGATTCACAAGCCTGGATGTTCCAATTTACACCAACTCCCGACCCCAAATAAACAAAAAACAGGATGAGAATAGGAGGAAGAGAGAATAACAATGCTCATCGGCTGGTCTTTGGTGATAAGTGGAGTTTGTCAAAGCACAGGCTCTCCCCAGTCACCCAAGGGTGCTGGCAGTCTGGGATGCAGGCATTTCTGAGGTGCTCACCAGAAGACCACTGGCTCAGGATCTCCAGGAGTGGGGAACAGGAATTTGCTTCCTGGGTGATTCCTTTGCAGCTTGAGAGTTCCCAACATGGAGAGACTCATATGGCGAAGAGTACATAAATTTTATCTAAAAGCCTAAGTCTATGTGGGAGGTACACTGGGTGGGTCAACAGATTGCCTTGACTTTTGGAACTGACACTGAGGCATGGTCTGAGAAAAGTAAAAAGAGGTGGCTTTCCATAAACTCATTTTTAAATTGGCCTACCTTGATGAGCTTGTGGGACTTTTGAGTCATTCTCAGGAGACAGATCCCTAAATTATCATTTCCCTCTTGGAAATGCTGTATACAGGTCTTATACACACACATACAATAGCAATTGCATAGGATTTTCCTGGTAGTCCAGGGGTTAAGACTCCATGCTTCCATTGTGGGAAGGCATGGGTTCAATTCCTGGTTGGGGAACTAAGCTCCTACATGCTGTACAGTGTGACCAAAAAATAAAATAAAAAGCAATAACAACGACAACAAAAAATTGAGTTACTTAAAATAATAAATGCATGAGAAGAATTCCTATAAAAAGCTGTCTAGGGCTTAAATAACTTACTCAGGCTTAGAAAACGTTTCTCTCCAACCTAGGCAAATAAATACTAAAATCAAATACATATAGTTTTATAAAGATCTCTATTCTTTCTTATCCATTTGTGTTCATTCGCCGTTCGCAACACTGCCCCCTAGTGTCCAACTGAAGGAAAGGCACAGGGGTGGGGAAGCAGAGGACTTGATGAGCCTCACTCTGTGAGTTGTGTGTGGGCGTGTACAGGTAGGGGAGACAAGCACTGAGATAGAATTCTGCTTTCTCTACCCCACGCCTAACTCCTCAGTAGGTCCCTGAAACAAATGATGCCGGTGGGAAAAAAAAAAAAAAAGAGATTCTCCACAAGTCTTCTGAAACTAACCACAAATTTTCAAAACTGCCTTATCATATGTTTTAATACTCACTCCCAGCCTTACCTTGCTTACAGGATCCCCATTCCCTTTTACCTAATGTATTTCAAATTCAAACATTATTCTCTCCGGGGAAATTGCACTCAGGAGGAGATTAAAAATAAAACTCTGAAATTTCAAGGAAAATGCCAGCTGTGACTGGGATCGCTCCAATTGCTCGGGGCAAACAGAGAGCGCCCTGGGTCTTCAGGTAGCATCATCACAAAGCCCCGCCCCACTCCAGATCCTTCCCACCCTTCAAGGCTTGTTTCAGTAGAGGCCACCGCCTCCATTCTTTCAGCAAAGATTTTCTGAGCCCCGGGTACCTGTCAGGCAAGATGGTAGCTACTGTTGGGGGCCCACGTCCATCTCAGATGGGCTTGTATCAGAATATACACAACCCTATATATCCTTCTGAGATGTCTTAAGCCTTTGAACTCATTTTTAGTTAACCAGGGGACCACCCCAATGCTGCCTTATATAAAAAATGTCAGGTTTTCATTAAAAAATGATAAGACGCAGATCTTCTCAAATGTCAGTCATTGTATTTTCGAGTAGTGACATGGTAACTGGGTTTTCTTCTTTTAGAGGTTTATTTATTGTTTCTATCTGCACCTTACATCCATTGACTTACTGAAAGTCTGGCCAAGTGAAATAGTATCAAAACTAATATATTTAACTGCAGCTAAAAACTCCAAAACTGAACATTACTAAAGTTAAAAATTATGAAAGAATTCCAAATCAACTGCTAAGATTTTACAGTCAAACTCATTCATATGACATACTACTTCTCCAAATAAAATAAAAAACTAATATAGAAGTAGAGACTATTAATAAAGGACTGAAAGGACTGTACAGGGAATGACTACTAACACTTAAAAAAACAATGTCAAATCTTTCCACTCACACAAATTCCACATTTTAATCTTGATTTCAGCCACAAACATGTTTCATCTGAAACAGGGTTTATTTTCATCCAGTGTTTAGAATTTCAGCCGAATTTTATTTTGTTGCTAATTTATGATTTGTCACTAGAGGGAGTAGCTGTTCAAGTTATTAAAAGGCTAAGAAAAACATTCTTATTTTCTTTAATATGTTGAACATATATTTAAGTATTGAAATGTGAACGGGGCTTCCCAGGTGGCTTAGTGGTAAAGAATCTGCCTGCCAATGCTGGAGATCCAAAAGTTTTGGGTCTGATCCCTGGGTCAGAAAGATCCCCTGGAGTATGAAATGGCAACCCATTCCAATATTCTTGCCTGGAAAATTCCATGGACAGAGGAGCCTGGGGGGAGGGGCCACAGGCCAGGGGGCCACAAAGAGCTGGACATGACTGAGCAATTGAGCACACACATATATGAATCGGTTGTAAATGTCATGATGTGGTGGTGTCTGGAGGACCTCCTAACTTTGTCACTTTGGTTACAATTCTTTAGCAATCCTGTAGCTGAATAGTACAACTCTGAGGTTGAATTCAGCACAATCTTGATGCTGATAAATGAAATCTCCTATGGCACCGGTTATTTTTTGTATTCAAATTTTTTAAAATATTTTTTAAATTTTGGCCTCTTTTACTGGTTTTTTATTTATTTAATTTTATTCATCTTTATTCTTTGGCCTGTGTGGGTCTCCCACTGCAGTGGCCTCTCTCCATGCACTCCATGAGCGCTGGCTCGCAATTGGACACACAGGTTCAGCTGCTCCAAGGCATGGGGGATCTTCCCAGGCCAGGGATGGAACTGGTGCCCCTTGCACTGCAAGGTGGACTCTTTACCCATTTACCCACTGGACCACCAGGAAAGCCCGGATTCCACTATTTTGAAAATCAGTCCTTTCTGTTAACATCACAATTACACAGCTGTGAAAGTTCAATAAGAAAAAGTCACTGTTCTGAGAGTCAGTTTTCTTTTAATAAACTCAATTTTGAAGCAATTCTGAAGCACAACTGAATGCAATGTTCCAGGTCACGAGAAAAAATTCACTTGAAATTCCATGCTTAGGATAAAAGAGGAAACATGATGATGGGCACAAACTAGGATCACAATAAATATTAAGGTGACAATACTGATTTATGTTCCTCTCTACCTACTGCCTTATTGTAAAATGAGAAATGAAATTCAGGGACAAGTACCATTCCTGGTTTTTACAAAGCTATCAAATGCAGGTTTCCCACATCATCAGCAAACAAGATTTCCTATTTAACAGCTTCAGACAGGAATTTCTGGATAGCACCAGTCAGAATGGTAACTTAAACGCTGCACCATAGCTCTTATTCAGGTTTATCAGGGAAGCTTTTGAAGGAGCTGATGCAATGTTGTATATCTTGTTTTCTAGGACTTGTTGTGAGCATGCCAACCAATGACAAAAACACAGACATTGAGAGTGGACAAAGCCTCTCTCAAAGGATTTTAAGGCACGAAGGAAAGCAGGCAAACCTAGGCAGCTAGTGTTTTATACCTGCCCAAGGCAATCTCTGACATTTATCATCATATATGCCTCCCTTAACCATTTTTTTTCAAATTATAACCTGTTTGTTCAAAGAACAAAGAGGAAGGTAAAGCAGAGGTAATCTCTAGCCTGCCAACACCCAGTGCTCGGGTGCTTTGTGCCTTTTACTTTGACAATGGCCAGTCACTTTTAAATTTTAAATCATAAAGGGGTTTTGGGCTCCTCAACTAGGGAGAGGTATATTTTTAAAGAGCATTCCTGCCATGAAGAAAAACACTCCCAGGAAGCAAATATCTCATCCATCAGAACAAAATGTACCCATCCAGCACCAACTGAGTTTGAGTAAATTGCATTTCAAGGTGTGTTCCCTGTTAGAAAAGTATAAAAGACAAGACCAGAGAAGAGTCTAGGGAAGGGAGGAGGAACAGGTTTATTCATATTGGGTGTAAGTAGTCAGGGCAAGGGGTCCAAGAGGGAAGAAGGGCTCAGGGAGAAAGGGGGAGAGAGGGGCTAGGGGCTAGGGCAGTGGGCACAGAAAAAGTCACTGTTCTGAGAGTCTTTTTAATAAACTCAATTTTGAAGCAATTCTGAAGCACAACTGAATGCAATGTTCCAGGTCACGAAAAAATTCACTTGAAATTCCATGCTTAGGATAAAAGAGGAAACATGATGATGGGCACAAACTAGGATCACAATAAATATTAAGGTGACAATACTGATTTATGTTCCTCTCTACCTACTGCCTTATTGTAAAATGAGAAATGAAATTCAGGGACAAGTACCATTCCTGGTTTTTACAAAGCTATCAAATGCAGGTTTCCCACATCATCAGCAAACAAGATTTCCTATTTAACAGCTTCAGACAGGAATTTCTGGATAGCACCAGTCAGAATGGTAACTTAAACGCTGCACCATAGCTCTTATTCAGGTTTATCAGGGAAGCTTTTGAAGGAGCTGATGCAATGTTGTATATCTTGTTTTCTAGGACTTGTTGTGAGCATGCCAACCAATGACAAAAACACAGACATTGAGAGTGGACAAAGCCTCTCTCAAAGGATTTTAAGGCACGAAGGAAAGCAGGCAAACCTAGGCAGCTAGTGTTTTATACCTGCCCAAGGCAATCTCTGACATTTATCATCATATATGCCTCCCTTAACCATTTTTTTCAAATTATAACCTGTTTGTTCAAAGAACAAAGAGGAAGGTAAAGCAGAGGTAATCTCTAGCCTGCCAACACCCAGTGCTCGGGTGCTTTGTGCCTTTTACTTTGACAATGGCCAGTCACTTTTAAATTTTAAATCATAAAGGGGTTTTGGGCTCCTCAACTAGGGAGAGGTATATTTTTAAAGAGCATTCCTGCCATGAAGAAAAACACTCCCAGGAAGCAAATATCTCATCCATCAGAACAAAATGTACCCATCCAGCACCAACTGAGTTTGAGTAAATTGCATTTCAAGGTGTGTTCCCTGTTAGAAAAGTATAAAAGACAAGACCAGAGAAGAGTCTAGGGAAGGGAGGAGGAACAGGTTTATTCATATTGGGTGTAAGTAGTCAGGGCAAGGGGTCCAAGAGGGAAGAAGGGCTCAGGGAGAAAGGGGGAGAGAGGGGCTAGGCTGGCTCAGAGGCCAAGAGGCCAGTGGGCTGAAAAGGGACGTCGCAGCTGAGAGTGGAGGTTAAGCATCTGGGTGTGGCCAGGGAAATGGCCAGGGGAGGGACTGATGTTGACGTGAGTCCACAAGCAGGAAAGCTTTGGTCCATGGCAGCAAGAGACTTTGGGAAGGGCGGGGCTGACTCTGCTCTTTGCAGACTTTCAACCAAGCATAGGAACAGGGCCAATGTTGTTCAGATTTTCAGCTTCAGCATTCCCCATCTTCAAGGCTCAAGCAGTTTGACTCAGGGTAAATTACTATTAATTCTGGGTAGCATCTGATCATCTACACAGGCTCCCCGGTCCCCTTTATCTCTTAATTCCTACAGTTAGCATGAATTAATATGAGTTTTTACTTTAGAGACGAATTGGAGACTTTCAGTGCCTTCTTTGGGTTCAGAATAACATTTAGACATTTGGATTTTGAAAGCCAAGATGACATTCAAAATAAAGTACTTTATTCCTTGTTCTCTCTGTTTTGCTCTTTTGAGCATTTCTATACAGCCATGGGCAAATCGCATGCACAAGCTGTGGAGCCTGATATTGTGTGTTTTTTTTTAAATAGCAATGCCACTGGTTGTTTCAAAAGCAGTTCTAACTTCCAACCTGGGGCTAAAGTGACCAGGATACAGCAAGGTATGTTTTTATATCATTAGGACAAATTAAGCCTTATCGCAAACTACCACACCCAATGAAAACCCCTTTGAAAAAAATGATAATATGGCACTCAAGAGGTATGTAGAACTAGAGTTTAATTGGCCACTTCACTGGGAGAGGTATATTTTTAAAGAGCATTCCTGCCATGAAGAAAAACACTCCCAGGAAGCAAATATCTCATCCATCAGAACAAAATGTACCCATCCAGCACCAACTGAGTTTGAGTAAATTGCATTTCAAGGTGTGTTCCCTGTTAGAAAAGTATAAAAGACAAGACCAGAGAAGAGTCTAGGGAAGGGAGGAGGAACAGGTTTATTCATATTGGGTGTAAGTAGTCAGGGCAAGGGGTCCAAGAGGGAAGAAGGGCTCAGGGAGAAAGGGGGAGAGAGGGGCTAGGCTGGCTCAGAGGCCAAGAGGCCAGTGGGCTGAAAAGGGACGTCGCAGCTGAGAGTGGAGGTTAAGCATCTGGGTGTGGCCAGGGAAGTGGCCAGGGGAGGGACTGATGTTGACGTGAGTCCACAAGCAGGAAAGCTTTGGTCCATGGCAGCAAGAGACTTTGGGAAGGGCGGGGCTGACTCTGCTCTTTGCAGACTTTCAACCAAGCATAGGAACAGGGCCAATGTTGTTCAGATTTTCAGCTTCAGCATTCCCCATCTTCAAGGCTCAAGCAGTTTGACTCAGGGTAAATTACTATTAATTCTGGGTAGCATCTGATCATCTACACAGGCTCCCCGGTCCCCTTTATCTCTTAATTCCTACAGTTAGCATGAATTAATATGAGTTTTTACTTTAGAGACGAATTGGAGACTTTCAGTGCCTTCTTTGGGTTCAGAATAACATTTAGACATTTGGATTTTGAAAGCCAAGATGACATTCAAAATAAAGTACTTTATTCCTTGTTCTCTCTGTTTTGCTCTTTTGAGCATTTCTATACAGCCATGGGCAAATCGCATGCACAAGCTGTGGAGCCTGATATTGTGTGTTTTTTTTTTTTTAAATAGCAATGCCACTGGTTGTTTCAAAAGCAGTTCTAACTTCCAACCTGGGGCTAAAGTGACCAGGATACAGCAAGGTATGTTTTTATATCATTAGGACAAATTAAGCCTTATCGCAAACTACCACACCCAATGAAAACCCCTTTGAAAAAAATGATAATATGGCACTCAAGAGGTATGTAGAACTAGAGTGCCACTTCAGCTTAGTTTAATTGGCCATTTGGTCCTTCTGTTTGATCTGAGATTACTCTGTGTCTTGGGTATTACAAGTGCTCCGGAAGCAGGAAGTGTCTGCTTAAAATACGCTTCATGGGTTCGCAAGGGTAACAGGAAACAAATTCCACAAGTGACAGGAAATATCAGTGAAGTGTGAGAACGGGCACTTTCCCCAGTGACACCATCTCTGCCAAAAGCCACGCAGCCACATCACAGATGCCACTGACTGCACTGTCCCGTGTGCTTGACACAAAAGGAGATGTGTGCTTAATGAAGACCAGAGGGCTCCCCTCAGGTAAGACAAGAACATGAGGCATTAAGAACATGAGGCATTCACTTTAAAGTATTGTGGAAATGTCACAGCCTGTGTGTGACAAGGGGTGGGGGAGGCTGACAAAGTGAGGCTGGAGATAAAGTCAGGGCACCGAGGGACAGTTCAGGACAAAAGGCCAAAGTGGAAGCATTTCCTCTGCTGCTGGAGAGGATCATTCTCTCCCAGGAAACATACTTTTGGAAGGATACTAAATTCACCATTTACACTGCTGAAGAAGGAGGAAAGGCACATTTGCTGTTCAAGTAAAAGCACCTTAGCACTTGTAACCTATATTAACTAAAAGAAATGACATCTGCTATGAAACAGACACAGCCAGGAATCCCCACGTCACTGTGAGACAAGGTGTTCCCTCGTCATGTACAGATTTCCATATTTAATGTCCCCGAATGACAGTCACTTAGTCCTGAGATTCAACTGGGTCTCCTGCAGTCATGTAAAAAAACAGATTTATTCCTTGTTCTCTGTTTTGCTCTTTTGAGCATTTCTATACAGCCATGGGCAAATCGCATGCACAAGCTGTGGAGCCTGATATTGTGTGTTTTTTTTTAAATAGCAATGCCACTGGTTGTTTCAAAAGCAGTTCTAACTTCCAACCTGGGGCTAAAGTGACCAGGATACAGCAAGGTATGTTTTTATATCATTAGGACAAATTAAGCCTTATCGCAAACTACCACACCCAATGAAAACCCCTTTGAAAAAAATGATAATATGGCACTCAAGAGGTATGTAGAACTAGAGTGCCACTTCAGCTTAGTTTAATTGGCCATTTGGTCCTTCTGTTTGATCTGAGATTACTCTGTGTCTTGGGTATTACAAGTGCTCCGGAAGCAGGAAGTGTCTGCTTAAAATACGCTTCATGGGTTCGCAAGGGTAACAGGAAACAAATTCCACAAGTGACAGGAAATATCAGTGAAGTGTGAGAACGGGCACTTTCCCCAGTGACACCATCTCTGCCAAAAGCCACGCAGCCACATCACAGATGCCACTGACTGCACTGTCCCGTGTGCTTGACACAAAAGGAGATGTGTGCTTAATGAAGACCAGAGGGCTCCCCTCAGGTAAGACAAGAACATGAGGCATTAAGAACATGAGGCATTCACTTTAAAGTATTGTGGAAATGTCACAGCCTGTGTGTGACAAGGGGTGGGGGAGGCTGACAAAGTGAGGCTGGAGATAAAGTCAGGGCACCGAGGGACAGTTCAGGACAAAAGGCCAAAGTGGAAGCATTTCCTCTGCTGCTGGAGAGGATCATTCTCTCCCAGGAAACATACTTTTGGAAGGATACTAAATTCACCATTTACACTGCTGAAGAAGGAGGAAAGGCACATTTGCTGTTCAAGTAAAAGCACCTTAGCACTTGTAACCTATATTAACTAAAAGAAATGACATCTGCTATGAAACAGACACAGCCAGGAATCCCCACGTCACTGTGAGACAAGGTGTTCCCTGCGTCATGTACAGATTTCCATATTTAATGTCCCCGAATGACAGTCACTTAGTCCTGACCTCGATTTCAAACTGGGCTCCTGCCATTCAGCTTCTTCTTGAAGATGAAATGAGGACTTGGAAGTTGTGCAGAGAAATGAGAGGACCTTCCATGGCAGAAAAGGAGATCCAGATTATGTGACCCTGTGCAAAAAGGACTTAACCTCGCTGGGTCACTTTCTTTAAAAAGTAGGAGGTGGGGCTTCCCTGGTGGTCCAGTGGGTAAGGACACTGCCTTGCAGCGCAAGGGGCGCCGGTTCGATCCCTGGCCTGGGAAGATCCCACGTGGTGTGGAGCGGCTGGACCGATGTGTCCAACAACCGAGCCGGAGTTCTGGAGCGCATGCACCCAGAGCCGGTGCTCTGCGACAAGAGAGGCCACTGTGATGGGAGGCTCACATGGGCCAAAGAACAAAGATGGATGAAAATGGGTGGATGAAAGACCAATAGAAGCGGCCTGCTTGCCCGCTCACCCCCTCCCTCCCCACCCACCCCCCAAAAATAAAAAAATTAAAAAAAATAAAAGTAGGAGGTGACAACAGATGACTTTACGAACCTTTACCATCTGTAAGGCTCTATGATTTTGTTCTCTTCAGAAGAATGGTCTTAATACACATAGGGACCTTTGAAGTTAACGTAGTGCTCTGTAAATGAAGGAGGAGCAGACAGGCAAGCCCTGCCAGAGGAAATTCCCCCTGATATTGCTTACAAAGCCCTTTCACTACTGACATAGGAGTTTAGACAGGACTCGGTCCCAAGCACACAGGAAATCCAGAGAAGAAATGGCAGGAAACACCTCCTGCAGCACTCTGCAAATGCTCAGCAGAGACTGCCCTAAACACTACAGCCTGGGCACACATGTCTAGCCTGTGAGTCTGCAAAACTATGGAGAATCATTTGGTTTCCAGGGGTTGACAACCAGAGAAACTTACCGCACTGGAAAAAAAAAATCTGAAATAATTACATGAAACTAGGGCACTCTGGAGAAACACAAAATGTCATCATAACATTTTCAGAATTTATTTATCCCTTAGAAAGGCAGGAAAAGTAGGGCTCCCCCAACTTTCCTTTCTTCTGACTCAGACTGGAGTGTGTAAGAGTTCTCCTGGCACAGAAACTAAAAAGCAGACGCTGATAGATTCATTTACTGACATATACTGGTATTCATTTTCTATTTTCCAAAAGATATGGCCTAGATGGGTTTATCTGACAAGCACCTCTGGTGGATCAGACAGTAAAGAATCTGCTTGCAATGCAATAGAGCTGGGTTCAATCCCTGGGTCAGGAAGCTCCTTTGGAGAAGAGAATAGCAGCCCACTCCAGTATTCTTCCTTGGAGAATTCCATGGACAGAGGAACCCGGAGGACTACAGTCCATGGGGTCTCAAAGAGTCAGACACAACTGATCAACTATTATCTATTTATACAAATCACACATCTTCCTCCTTTATTCTTTGCCTCCTGTGATAATCTGGTGAGACAGAACGGCTAATCTTTTCTTATCTGCTTTGTGTATTTTCTCTACTCATCTGTTTGAAAATGACTCCCTGTCCCCATGACCTCAGCCTGCTAGTTGGGGAGAGCTGTGGGATTCTAGCACAGCCAATTCTGGGTTTACTGGAAGCAGCTTCCTGCCCTAGAGGAAGTGAGGAATTGATTACTAATTCCTTTGAATATTTTCCTTTCTTTTCTATTGTAATACAAGCGAGTTCTCTTCAGGAAAAAAGGACCTTTGAAGTTAACGTAGTGCTCTGTAAATGAAGGAGGAGCAGACAGGCAAGCCCTGCCAGAGGAAATTCCCCCTGATATTGCTTACAAAGCCCTTTCACTACTGACATAGGAGTTTAGACAGGACTCGGTCCCAAGCACACAGGAAATCCAGAGAAGAAATGGCAGGAAACACCTCCTGCAGCACTCTGCAAATGCTCAGCAGAGACTGCCCTAAACACTACAGCCTGGGCACACATGTCTAGCCTGTGAGTCTGCAAAACTATGGAGAATCATTTGGTTTCCAGGGGTTGACAACCAGAGAAACTTACCGCACTGGAAAAAAAAAATCTGAAATAATTACATGAAACTAGGGCACTCTGGAGAAACACAAAATGTCATCATAACATTTTCAGAATTTATTTATCCCTTAGAAAGGCAGGAAAAGTAGGGCTCCCCCAACTTTCCTTTCTTCTGACTCAGACTGGAGTGTGTAAGAGTTCTCCTGGCACAGAAACTAAAAAGCAGACGCTGATAGATTCATTTACTGACATATACTGGTATTCATTTTCTATTTTCCAAAAGATATGGCCTAGATGGGTTTATCTGACAAGCACCTCTGGTGGATCAGACAGTAAAGAATCTGCTTGCAATGCAATAGAGCTGGGTTCAATCCCTGGGTCAGGAAGCTCCTTTGGAGAAGAGAATAGCAGCCCACTCCAGTATTCTTCCTTGGAGAATTCCATGGACAGAGGAACCCGGAGGACTACAGTCCATGGGGTCTCAAAGAGTCAGACACAACTGATCAACTATTATCTATTTATACAAATCACACATCTTCCTCCTTTATTCTTTGCCTCCTGTGATAATCTGGTGAGACAGAACGGCTAATCTTTTCTTATCTGCTTTGTGTATTTTCTCTACTCATCTGTTTGAAAATGACTCCCTGTCCCCATGACCTCAGCCTGCTAGTTGGGGAGAGCTGTGGGATTCTAGCACAGCCAATTCTGGGTTTACTGGAAGCAGCTTCCTGCCCTAGAGGAAGTGAGGAATTGATTACTAATTCCTTTGAAATATCTTCTTTTGAGCTGTGGCTCCCCTCCAACTGAGCGGACGCAAGATTTATTGTAACTGATATTCACAGATTATTCAGAGATGAAATTTGGGCCAGTGGCTCCAAGCTTGTTGCATGACTCCCTGGATGCCCGACCTTTTCTCAAGATACCAATTCGACTGAAGCTCTGACCTTTTATCCTTTTATCCACAACAAATGCCTAGTCTCAAAAGGTCAGTGGGATGGCCAAAAGGCAGGTATCAGAGGAAGCCAGGGAGTAAGGAAGAGTCTCTAAATTGTCATGTCTTAGCCCTACATGAAAAATAGATCTTTTTGAATCTATGAATACTAGTATATCATACAGCTAGAGTATAGTGCTCCAGGTCTCAGGAAATAGTCTATACTCCTAGAGTGTAATAGAGCCACATTTAAAAAAATTTTTCTAGTAGCCACAATAAAAAGGTAAAGTGAATATATTTTACTTAACCTAATATATATGTAAGTATTACTAGTTCTCCATTTCAACTACTGACATCCATTTTTGTTACAGTAAGTCTTTGACACCTAGACACATGTCAATACAGATAGGCCATATTTCAAAGGCTCCAGAGCTACATGTGGTTGGTAGCTACTCTACTGAACGACAGAGGGCCTAGATAGGAAATTTCATCTTATTCAAGAAAAATTTAATGTATTCAAGAGTCCTGGCTTGTCAAAGCAGCACTATTTACACAACCAAGACACAGAAACAACCAAAATGTCCATCAACAGGTAAATGAGTCGAGAAGATGAGGAGTGGAACCTTAGCCATTAAAAAAAAAATGAAGTAATGCCATTTGCAGCAACATGGATGGACCTAGAGATTATCATACTAACTGAAGTAAAGAAAGAAAAAGACAAATATCACGTGATTTCACTTATACATGGTATTAAAATATGACACAAATCATCCTATCTACACAACAGACTCACAGAGTACAGACATGCAGTTGCCAAGTGAGAGAGTGGGGGAGAAATGAGAATATCATAAATAGCAGACACCAGCGATTATATTATAGGGTGGATAAGTAACAATGCCCTGTGGTATAACATGGGGAACTATGTTCAATATCCAATGATAAACCACAATAGAAAGGAATATGAAAAAATATACATATATATGTAAATCAATCACTTTGCTGTACAGCAGAAATTAACACAGTGTTGTACATTTACTTCAATAAAATTAAAAAGAATAAACAAAAAGAATTTTGGCAATGGAGTCCATCTATGGGCTCAACTACAAGCTCTGTGACTCTGGGCACTCTCAGTTTTCTAAGTTTCAGTTATCATCTATAAAATGGGTCTAGTAATAGCGCTTTACAGAGTTGCTGTCACAGAGAGAGGACTCATAAATGTTGGTAGCTGGTATTCTTCATACCTTCATCCTACTTAACTGAATAAACTTACTGAGCATCTTGTATGTATCAGGTACTATATTAGTCTGTTTGGGCTACGATGACAAAATATCACAGATCTGGTGGAAATAAATGTTAATGCCACCCAGTTTGAGGTTTCCACAGCTATAGAGGCTGAGAAGTCCAAGATAAAGGTGCCCACCAGTTAGGTTTCTGGTGAGAGCGTTCTTCCTGGCTTGTAGATGGCTGCCATCGTGCTGTGTCTTCACACAGACAGCAAATGTGCTCACCTCTGGTGTCTCTTCTTATAAGGACACTAATATTATTATTATCAAAGCTCCATTCATATGACTTTGTTTAACTTTAGTACCTCCCTGTAGCGCCTACCTTCATATACGGCCACCCTGAGAGTTAAGACTTCAACACATGGATTTACAAATTCGGGGAGGGGACACCAGTCAGTCCACAGCAAGTGCTCTAGGACAGCCTTACGGAACACAGAACAATCCTTTGGTCTCAAGGAACTCAGTCTCTCAGAAGTAGTAGATATTTACATAGTAAGTATAGCATATAGTGTTTAAAACTCTAAAATAGAGATAAAAACAAAGTAGTATGGAGGTGCAGAGGAGGAAAAATACAGTGGTTTGCTTGGAGAAGAAAAGAAATGGAGGGAGGGAGGGAAGGAAGGAAGGAAGGAAAGGAGGAGAGAGGGATAGAGGGAGGGCAGGCTCTCATTTGTACAGATTGCCAATTTACATGCACATCATATGGTTTTTTCAACTTTGCTGTACAGCAGAAATTAACACAGTGTTGTACATTTACTTCAATAAAATTAAAAAGAATAAACAAAAAGAATTTTGGCAATGGAGTCCATCTATGGGCTCAACTACAAGCTCTGTGACTCTGGGCACTCTCAGTTTTCTAAGTTTCAGTTATCATCTATAAAATGGGTCTAGTAATAGCGCTTTACAGAGTTGCTGTCACAGAGAGAGGACTCATAAATGTTGGTAGCTGGTATTCTTCATACCTTCATCCTACTTAACTGAATAAACTTACTGAGCATCTTGTATGTATCAGGTACTATATTAGTCTGTTTGGGCTACGATGACAAAATATCACAGATCTGGTGGAAATAAATGTTAATGCCACCCAGTTTGAGGTTTCCACAGCTATAGAGGCTGAGAAGTCCAAGATAAAGGTGCCCACCAGTTAGGTTTCTGGTGAGAGCGTTCTTCCTGGCTTGTAGATGGCTGCCATCGTGCTGTGTCTTCACACAGACAGCAAATGTGCTCACCTCTGGTGTCTCTTCTTATAAGGACACTAATATTATTATTATCAAAGCTCCATTCATATGACTTTGTTTAACTTTAGTACCTCCCTGTAGCGCCTACCTTCATATACGGCCACCCTGAGAGTTAAGACTTCAACACATGGATTTACAAATTCGGGGAGGGGACACCAGTCAGTCCACAGCAAGTGCTCTAGGACAGCCTTACGGAACACAGAACAATCCTTTGGTCTCAAGGAACTCAGTCTCTCAGAAGTAGTAGATATTTACATAGTAAGTATAGCATATAGTGTTTAAAACTCTAAAATAGAGATAAAAACAAAGTAGTATGGAGGTGCAGAGGAGGAAAAATACAGTGGTTTGCTTGGAGAAGAAAAGAAATGGAGGGAGGGAGGGAGGAAGGAAGGAAGGAAGGAAAGGAGGGAGAGAGGGATAGAGGGAGGGCAGGCTCTCATTTGTACAGATTGCCAATTTACATGATGTTAATACTGCCACCGTGGCTTATTTCAAGCTGCTAAAAGTACTGCTAAATATTTAACAATCAGCATTCAGCTCTGGTCAGTGTGAGCTACTTTCAGCACACTTCTGGAAAATGCTTAATATGGGGGGAGAAAAGTTGGGTATAACAGCCCAGCCTTGGAAGATAACTAGGAGAGGCAAGAGAACTCAGAGTAAGGTGAAAGAGTAAGTGGGAAATATTAGGAGGGTGAAAGTATATGATGATTTAAAACGTAAGTAATCTTTTTGGGCTGTACTACAAGATATCTTAAGGAACACAACAGGAAATGAATCCAGAAAGATATCTTAGAATCAGATGATAACGAAAATGGAGTACAAGAACAACAAGAAGCTTTTGGCCATTGAAAGGGGAACTGACAAAGCCCTTTAAGTTGGAGAGGAACAAGAATACAATGGAGGGGCTTACTGGTGGTCCAGGGGGTAAAGAGCCTGCCTTGCAGTGCAAGGGGCACCACTTCGATCCCTGGCACGGGAAGATCCCATGTGTCGCACAGCGGCTGGACCAGTGTGTCCGATTGAGAGCCAGCACTCTGGAGCGCATGCGCCCAGAGCGGTGCTCTGCAACCAGAGAGAGACCACTGCGATGGGAGTCCCACAGAGGCCAGAGAATTAAGACAGATGAAAATAAATAAATGAAGGACGAATAAAAGAGGCCAAAATTTAAAAAATAACAATAAAAAAGAATACAAGGTAGCATTGAACTTTTTCAAAACACATGTGCCTTATCTCACATTTTCCTTAACCTGTTGTATTCTATCTGAATGCAACAAAAGCATGTCCATTGGAACCTTCAAAGGAAATCTCATTTGAAATAAGAGACTTTGTAGGTGTAACAAAGGCTAAGTGCTCAAGAAGAGATCATCTTGAATTAGGGTGGGCACTGAATCGAATGACCTTATAAGAGACAGAAAAAGGAGAGACAGGGAGAGAAACAGGGGGGAAGGCCATGTGATGATGGAGGCAGAGACTAGAATGATGCAATCCTAAACCAAGGAGGACCAACCACCACCAAAACCTGGGAGACAGGAATTGAACAGATTCTTTCTCAGAGCCTCCACAAGGAACGGAACTGGCCAACACTTTCATTACTGACTTTCTTGCCTCCAGAAGTGTGAGAGAATCCATTTTTGCTGTTTAAGCCATCCAGTTTGTGGTCACTTATTACGGTGGCCTTAGGAAACTCCTAAAACCTTTAAAAAGAGATGAGCACTAGATGAAGGCTTCAGAAGGTAAAGTTATTTGTTCAAACACATCTGTCTAGAATGGGGCAAGGCTGGAACTGGAACCACAGTGCTTATTTCAATGGGTCTTGCCTTTCTAAGAGGAGGTGGGGTCCAGGAACAAAGTAGAAGCTGTACAAAGCTGCCTCAGGGTGCAAAAAAGCCAACTGTTCTTGCCCAGAATGTGGAATCATGCCTTTTATCTGTCTTTTCCTCACAGCCCTGACTGCCTATCCCATGATCATGTGTGTGAGCATCCAGACCAGGGCAGGCTGCTAGTTCCCAGGCAGGATGAGTGGGCCTCATGGTAGCACTGGGCCTCTGGGTGGCTTCAGATACAGCTATCTCTTGGCTATTTGCTCTCATGACTCACATTTTTGCTGGTGTGTGCGGAGTCAACCTTTGCCCTGGCCCGAGAGAGAAGTCACTTAAGGAACTGAGTGATTTTTGCCATCACTGAAGGATCTGACAAGTGTATCCCAAGGGTTTCTACAATCTTCTAGGACACTGGAGACCCTGTGGCAAGGTCACGTCTAAAATCAGAGAGGAATCTCATCAGCACCTAGGGATCAGGCATAGTCTATGTCCTGCTCCATAAAGTCTGAAGCGCTCTGCCTTCTAGGGGAGAAAATAAACCCAGAATAACATGATCCCGCAAACTCGTTGTAAATTTTATTTTTAAACTTATAGAAACCTTGATCATCCTAGGGAGTAAGAGAGGTGACATCTGTTCCCTAGCGCAGAGCACGGTACAAATTGAATTAGGGTGGGCACTGAATCGAATGACCTTATAAGAGACAGAAAAAGGAGAGACAGGGAGAGAAACAGGGGGGAAGGCCATGTGATGATGGAGGCAGAGACTAGAATGATGCAATCCTAAACCAAGGAGGACCAACCACCACCAAAACCTGGGAGACAGGAATTGAACAGATTCTTTCTCAGAGCCTCCACAAGGAACGGAACTGGCCAACACTTTCATTACTGACTTTCTTGCCTCCAGAAGTGTGAGAGAATCCATTTTTGCTGTTTAAGCCATCCAGTTTGTGGTCACTTATTACGGTGGCCTTAGGAAACTCCTAAAACCTTTAAAAAGAGATGAGCACTAGATGAAGGCTTCAGAAGGTAAAGTTATTTGTTCAAACACATCTGTCTAGAATGGGGCAAGGCTGGAACTGGAACCACAGTGCTTATTTCAATGGGTCTTGCCTTTCTAAGAGGAGGTGGGGTCCAGGAACAAAGTAGAAGCTGTACAAAGCTGCCTCAGGGTGCAAAAAAGCCAACTGTTCTTGCCCAGAATGTGGAATCATGCCTTTTATCTGTCTTTTCCTCACAGCCCTGACTGCCTATCCCATGATCATGTGTGTGAGCATCCAGACCAGGGCAGGCTGCTAGTTCCCAGGCAGGATGAGTGGGCCTCATGGTAGCACTGGGCCTCTGGGTGGCTTCAGATACAGCTATCTCTTGGCTATTTGCTCTCATGACTCACATTTTTGCTGGTGTGTGCGGAGTCAACCTTTGCCCTGGCCCGAGAGAGAAGTCACTTAAGGAACTGAGTGATTTTTGCCATCACTGAAGGATCTGACAAGTGTATCCCAAGGGTTTCTACAATCTTCTAGGACACTGGAGACCCTGTGGCAAGGTCACGTCTAAAATCAGAGAGGAATCTCATCAGCACCTAGGGATCAGGCATAGTCTATGTCCTGCTCCATAAAGTCTGAAGCGCTCTGCCTTCTAGGGGAGAAAATAAACCCAGAATAACATGATCCCGCAAACTCGTTGTAAATTTTATTTTTAAACTTATAGAAACCTTGATCATCCTAGGGAGTAAGAGAGGTGACATCTGTCCCCTAGCAGAGAGCACGGTACAAACCACTACTGGACTGATCAGCTGGAGAACACTTTAAGTCTCCTTTGCCAGGAACAAATCTCAAGGGACTTGTTGCTCTGCCCTCCTCATTGTCAGAAATGTACCCCATTGATCTCCATGTGACCACCATCACTATAGGCACCCTCAGCACCAAGAGTTCTTCTACTGTGGCTTCTTTCTAGCAACCAGCGCTGTCACTCAGGGAGGAAGTTCTGGCAGGATCCAGATCTTCAGGGGAAGAGAAAGAGTGACCTTGTTCTTCCAAAGCGATTGTTGCTGAGCACTGGAGGTAACACCAGGCAACCTAGGGCTTCTTCCCACTGTGGACAAGACTCTCCAGACATCTACGTACTGACAGAGGCGCTCATCAGAAGGGTGACTTCAGGCTCATGGAGAGAAATTTAGGAACCACAAAGAATGAAGCCATGGCCAGAGTCCCAGGCAATATTCCCTGCTGGATCTTTCAAAAGGAAAGATCACTGACATATCGCCCACTGTACTCCTTTGGTTTTCTTGATACTCAATACCCAATGAAGTGAAGAGGGACCTTAGGGAATATTCTCTTTGCCAGCAACGTCTTTAAAGTCTTAAGAGGATGGCAAGGCCATGCAATGTGTCTGCCTAACATCATGAAAGATTGATGGATGCCCAATATTAACCACAAAGTCAACCTTCTCATCTTAAATCCTTTGGAACTTTATAAACTGCCTAGAAATTCAAGTTTCATCCAATTATGAGACTTTATCTTTTTCCAATAAGGTTTTCAAAGACTTTGACTAAGCTGTATACAGGTTGCTATAGATGTGGAAGGCAACTATGCTCACCACTATACCATCAGCACTGCACAGCTTGTAGAATTTGGATGTCTCTTCTCATATGATTTCCCCCTTTGCAGCTTTGTTACTAAGGGCTACTGTTTTGTGACAACTGGAAAATTGCACAAAAAGTAAATTCAAGTGTTAACAACTTCTAACGAAGGATGTTGCTACATACACCTGGACACACACCATCCTGGACACTCTTCTTGTGGTGCCCAGGGACCCACTGTCCATGTCAGTGAGATGTCTGTTCTGATTCACACAGCAGCAGGGGGCTGACACGCACCCTGCAAATGCAATTTGTTGTGTTTTTCAAAGACAATGAAATGGATGGAAATTTTCTCGAAGGGAAGCAGCAGAGTGGAGTGGCTCAAGAACATAGCTTTTAGAAACAGGAAGACTTGAATCTGAATCGTGGCTCTAGCATCTCCTACCTGTGAAAACATGAACAAGTTGCATAGCCTCTGAACTAAGTGACTCTCATATAAAGTATGAAGGATAACACACCATCTACAAGCTGGTTGGGAGGTTTAAATGTACAAAGCCACGACAAAATGCCTGTTCAACTGCTCCTTCTTTCTCCCTCTTCCATTGCCCTGTCCCAGATTCTCTGGAGAATAAAATCCCATGACCCACTTCTATAATCCATTTCAACTCCTTCAAGTTAAGAACTCTTTGTTTAATTTAAACACATTTTCAAGCCATTTACATTGTTCTCATGGTGTTCTGTTCTCAAAGGAAATTAAAATATGTCTCAAGTTTATTTCTGTGTGCAGCTACCAAATTCTCCATGTCTTAGAGACTTCAAAGATAAACAGTAAATGACCTTGGAATTTGGACAGGATCTAGAAGACACACAAGAAAAAATGGCTAAATAAGAGTTTGAGAAAGTTAAACTCTGCCTGACATTTTACCTTGTTTAGCCCTTTATTCTGACTGAAGATGGCTCTATTGTGACACCATACTTGCTAGCTGACCAAAGGCAGCTAAGTAGGAATTTCCCGAGTTGTGATTACATCTGAAGTAGCTGTAACATCCTCATTTTTCAAATCTATTTGTCTAAAGATTAGCAGTCCTCCTAGATGTCCCCTTTATTGCTGAGTTATGAGAATCTGCTTACTGGTGGTGGTAGCCAGACACTGAAAACAAGTGAAAAATAAATTTAGAGCCAGACTGAAAAGGACTGGTATATAGCTTTCTCATCATTTAAAATTGAATCCTACAGGTGGCATGTCTTCTTTGTTACATACAAATAAGGTCTTTTAAAAATCATTTTTCTCCATCACTCCTTTGAAAGGATGGATATCAGTGCATGAGGAACTGGATGCCTCCTTCGTATTTTGTTGCAGCTACACCATTACAAGAGCAGTTCAAATTTTAACAACTCAATCGTCAAGCTGCCTCGGAGGAGAGAGCTCTCAAGGATCACATCTTCCGATAATATCATTCTCCTTCTTCTGTGACATGACAATCTATTGTTTTATATATGCTGGAAAGTGAGAGAGGGCAAAAAAGCACATTCCATGGAAAGCCGGTGGAAGGCAAGGAGAATCTAGAATGACACTTTCCCTTCTTTCTTCCCCTCCGCAGATAGCCCTCTGGCTTTCCCCTTCAATTTCCATTAATGCCAACCCAGCCTCTTAGAATCTCTGTCTCATGGCTTCAGAGCCCCATGAAATTGGAACCACATCACTGATAAGGACAGGAAGAGCACTTCCTTTACAACAGGGAAGAAGGCCAGGGAGGTCGGTTTACAGGATGGATGCCCCCTGCCAAAGAGAAGCCCCATTCACTGCACTAGAATGAAAATAGGCCATCCTTGGCTCTGCCTGAAGTAGCACATCCTAGGATGCTGTTTTTATCACAGACACAAAAGGTTCCTCTGTTCAACCTGCCTGCACTTGAATATCAAAGACAGGATCATCTCTCTGCCGACCTGATGCTGCTGGAGTTCAAAAATGAGCTTTCTGGGCCTGCAGCACTAATTGAATGAGTTATTACCAAGAAAATTTAGCCACGATAGACTCTCATGTTAAGACAGGAAAAGCTTATACAGCACTGCTGTTCTCATTTTCTTTCATATCACTCAAAACAAGTAGTTAAAGCAGGAAAAATAAGATCACATCCTTAAGTTTGAAAATGGTGTACACTATTGTGAAAACATTTTCTACAGCATAATATGCAGCAATAAGTACCATTTTTTGGTGCGATGTGCCCAAACATCTGTTCTGTTGTTGGTAAAATATTTTTAAATAATGCAGGGTAACCATTCTCAAAATCTCAAGAAACTTTAATGCGTAGAACAGATAGAAAAGATTTTAAGTATTGATAATTTTATAACACCCCATCTTACTACTAAATTTACTCACTATAAGGTTAGTAAAAATAATAAGGTTCCTTTGCTTTGCCCCTTAAATTTAAAACTGAGCATAACAGATACTAGTATTGGCTTCAGCATTCAAATTGTTGCTGTTTTCTTTTGGGTTGCCCACTACTCAAAAATGCCTAATTAATACAGTTATTATGGAATAAC
Source organism: Tragulus kanchil (assembly GCA_022376925.1). Lineage (NCBI taxonomy): Eukaryota > Metazoa > Chordata > Mammalia > Artiodactyla > Tragulidae > Tragulus > Tragulus kanchil. The sequence goes on along the minus strand of JAIOJX010000005.1, from coordinate 89,876,608 downwards.
TGTTATTCAGTTAAACAGAGGTGATGTTACAAGTTTTACTCAAAGCATATAGAAAGTATTTAAACTACGCCACCAAAGTTAACACACTAAGGTGGTTCAATAAGCCAACATTTTGGTATTTCACTATAGTTTATAACTGGTCACTTTAAAACTATTATCTTTCTTGCTTGATAAACAGTTTAAAGTTTATTTTCTTTATTTTGCCTATAAATAGAAATTGTTCACATCACACTCAAGACTCACTTTGACTTCAGTAAAAGAATTAACTCTGTATAATTTTAAAGACATGCCTCTCTCCTCATTATGTATCCTTCTAATTTTCTACATTTGAGGCCCTGTGATTCCATCAATAGGCTGACCTCATCACAGGTTCGGGCACCCCTCTTGCCTTCATCAGGCAAAGTCAACTCAGTCTTAAAATGAATTCTTTCCAGGTCTTAATGGTGTTGATTCTCTCTCCACTCAAACTTCCTTCAAGAGTCACTCCTCCTGAGAGACACGATGATAATATGGGTGCAAACATCTGTAGAGAGATTTTTAAACTGTTCCCACCTCAACCTATCCAAACAAGTCCTTTTGGGCCCAAGGTGAATTTATTTAACTAGCATCCCAGGCAGGGGATGCTCAGTTTCCACAGCTGCTTTGGCTCACCAGGTCTGACTGACCCCTACAAGTGGGGTTCCTCTCCCACTCATGGGGAAGGTGAAATTGAGAAAGAAAGAGTTCGGGCATCATGGTTTCCTTCAAGAGAATCTCCTTGAAGGTTCTGAGTTCTGTCTCTTTCTAAAATGTTATACATGCCACATTAATTTGGAAATTCACCTATACTAAAACGCCTGGCTCAATTATTCCCCAATCAGTGGAGGATACCTCTCAGGAGTTCCTTCTGAGAGCACCCTTTTCTTCCCTGCATCTGCCCAGGGACATGAAATGTCTATCAGGACTGGCCAGAAATCCAGTGAGGAGCCAGGCCACCAGTGTCCCTTTTGGAAAAGGAAAAATAGCTCGCCTTCCCAGGAGACTGTGATTCACTTCCTTGGGGTGAATCACTAAATTCCCTACCACTGGCCAAAAGATCCATGGGCCTTTAGTTTCTATACTGTGCATTTAAAAATAATAATGGGGTTGTTAATACCCTGAATAAAAAATTATACACTAATCAACCTTTTCTTTTTCAAACTACCTAGCTTCTAGCTGGGTCACACAGAGAAAGGAAATACACAGTACCAACATTTCTCCCATATTCTGAATGACTTCCAACACTGCTCACCTAACCAAACTAAGCAGGAATCAAACTACAGGATTGGCCAAAAAGTTCGTTAGATATTATGGAAAAACCCCAATGAAACTTCTGGCCAACCCAATGCATGATACTCGGGTTTGATCCCTGGGTCAGGAAGATCCCCTGGAGTAGGAAATGGCAATCCTCACCACTGTTCTTGCCTGGAAAGTACAACGGACAGAGGTGGGCTACATACAGTCCATGGGGCCACAAAGAGTTGGACACAACTAAGCAAAATACACTATGGTAACACGAGGCTGAAACTGAACAGTGTAATTGTGATCATTAGGTGTGCCTAACCATATACTCTGATCCCCTGTATTTGAAGCACTGTGATCATCAACAGGGTCACCCGTCACAGGCTCTGGCATCACCCTTTACTTTCATCTGGCAACATTAACTCAGACTTAGCTACTGGTCTTGCCTTGATCCCTATCCAGGTTTCTCCAAAACTCAAGTCATGCCTTGTCAAAGTCAACTCAGGGATTGACATCTGATTCCTGATCCTTGTCTCCAAAGCTCAGTCTCTGCTTCCTGCTGTCAGATGCCTAATGTTGACCAACATTCACCTACTGTCTGACTGCCCTCCAACACTTAAGAAGGTTCCTCTCCCCGTCCTGGGCGAGGTGAAACCGAGAAAGAAAGAGTTCTGGCCTCCTGGTTTCCTTCAGGAGAACCTCTTGAAGGTTTTGGGCTCTGGATTATTATTAAAGGAACCAACTCCCCCTTAACGTGTGGCTAACCTCTGGGCCCTCGCTGTTCCTACTCTGGTGTAAACTGTCAGCAACTGGTTGATTCTGAGAGGGAAGCGGTGGTGAAGTGGAGGGTGGGGGATGCAGTGCAATACAGATTTAAGAGAATATGTGATTTGGATCAAAAATAGGCTCATTCATGGGTTTGTTGTGCTGTTTCTAAAATGGTCCTAGTGAAGTTAATGAACCTCTCTCTCTACAAATTCTCATTTAACGAAGAATGTACTATCTTTTTAAATAAGCTCTTTATAAGCACTGAAATAGGTATGGGATGAAAAGAACCTTCAACAATATCTAGCACCAAGCATGAATAAAAACGGCTAGCTACTATAATTATTTCTCACTTATAAAAATATTCCAGGCATATCTGGACGAAAAGGAATAATGGGCCAAAAGTTCGTTAGATATTATGGAAACCCCAATGAAACTTCTGGCCAACCCAATGCATGATACTCGGGTTTGATCCCTGGGTCAGGAAGATCCCCTGGAGTAGGAAATGGCAATCCTCACCACTGTTCTTGCCTGGAAAGTACAACGGACAGAGGTGGGCTACATACAGTCCATGGGGCCACAAAGAGTTGGACACAACTAAGCAAAATACACTATGGTAACACGAGGCTGAAACTGAACAGTGTAATTGTGATCATTAGGTGTGCCTAACCATATACTCTGATCCCCTGTATTTGAAGCACTGTGATCATCAACAGGGTCACCCCGTCACAGGCTCTGGCATCACCCTTTACTTTCATCTGGCAACATTAACTCAGACTTAGCTACTGGTCTTGCCTTGATCCCCTATCCAGGTTTCTCCAAAACTCAAGTCATGCCTTGTCAAAGTCAACTCAGGGATTGACATCTGATTCCTGATCCTTGTCTCCAAAGCTCAGTCTCTGCTTCCTGCTGTCAGATGCCTAATGTTGACCAACATTCACCTACTGTCTGACTGCCCTCCAACACTTAAGAAGGTTCCTCTCCCCGTCCTGGGCGAGGTGAAACCGAGAAAGAAAGAGTTCTGGCCTCCTGGTTTCCTTCAGGAGAACCTCTTGAAGGTTTTGGGCTCTGGATTATTATTAAAGGAACCAACTCCCCCTTAACGTGTGGCTAACCTCTGGGCCCTCGCTGTTCCTACTCTGGTGTAAACTGTCAGCAACTGGTTGATTCTGAGAGGGAAGCGGTGGTGAAGTGGAGGGGGGGGGATGCAGTGCAATACAGATTTAAGAGAATATGTGATTTGGATCAAAAATAGGCTCATTCATGGGTTTGTTGTGCTGTTTCTAAAATGGTCCTAGTGAAGTTAATGAACCTCTCTCTCTACAAATTCTCATTTAACGAAGAATGTACTATCTTTTTAAATAAGCTCTTTATAAGCACTGAAATAGGTATGGGATGAAAAGAACCTTCAACAATATCTAGCACCAAGCATGAATAAAAACGGCTAGCTACTATAATTATTTCTCACTTATAAAAATATTCCAGGCAAGGTGTGCTATCCTGTGTAAAAAGCATCTTCTTGAAATTGGCATCCCACAAGCAAGGAAGGAAATTGCTGGGAAATGGAAGTGTACTCTCTTCTGTCATATTTTTCTATTTGAAACTAGCTTCTTCCAATGATCTCAAATTGCCATCCAAGTCACTTGAGGAAATGAAATTTGTCAGCAGTCCAGGAGTTCTATATACTGTAAAGTGTGGTCCATAATTCCCCTTAAAGGAAAACACAATTTGCCATCTCTTAGAATCTTACCATGTATCCAGTGTATCTTGGCCCACTGTGATACTCATTCCCCCAAAACAGAAGTTCACAAAATAGAGAAACAAGCTGATCAGGACATTACATACAAGGGTTTTATTAGTGTGTTACAGTAGCTGTACTGAGAAAATACAAGAAGAGCATAAAGGAGGTAAAGACAGATCATTGGTTCTGTCCTTTGGGAGCAGAGGAGAGTGAAGCAGAAAGGTTATTTTTCCATATGAACTTGCAATATTAGTTTGAGCAGATGAAATGGAAACAGAAAAAAAAAAAGCTTACATAAAAATATCGACCACATAGCAATGAGTAGTCCAAGGGAATGGAAGCAAAGAAAGCTATTAACTTGACCCAGAGCAACGTAAGGCTCCCAATTATTTCCTGGGAGCTTTGCCTGTGCAAAGATGAGAAAACTGGGCTCATGTTCTACGTAAAGAGCTAACCCAAAATTATAAACCGAGAAAGAAAGAGTTCTGGCCTCCTGGTTTCCTTCAGGAGAACCTCTTGAAGGTTTTGGGCTCTGGATTATTATTAAAGGAACCAACTCCCCCTTAACGTGTGGCTAACCTCTGGGCCCTCGCTGTTCCTACTCTGGTGTAAACTGTCAGCAACTGGTTGATTCTGAGAGGGAAGCGGTGGTGAAGTGGAGGGTGGGGGATGCAGTGCAATACAGATTTAAGAGAATATGTGATTTGGATCAAAAATAGGCTCATTCATGGGTTTGTTGTGCTGTTTCTAAAATGGTCCTAGTGAAGTTAATGAACCTCTCTCTCTACAAATTCTCATTTAACGAAGAATGTACTATCTTTTTAAATAAGCTCTTTATAAGCACTGAAATAGGTATGGGATGAAAAGAACCTTCAACAATATCTAGCACCAAGCATGAATAAAAACGGCTAGCTACTATAATTATTTCTCACTTATAAAAATATTCCAGGCAAGGTGTGCTATCCTGTGTAAAAAGCATCTTCTTGAAATTGGCATCCCACAAGCAAGGAAGGAAATTGCTGGGAAATGGAAGTGTACTCTCTTCTGTCATATTTTTCTATTTGAAACTAGCTTCTTCCAATGATCTCAAATTGCCATCCAAGTCACTTGAGGAAATGAAATTTGTCAGCAGTCCAGGAGTTCTATATACTGTAAAGTGTGGTCCATAATTCCCCTTAAAGGAAAACACAATTTGCCATCTCTTAGAATCTTACCATGTATCCAGTGTATCTTGGCCCACTGTGATACTCATTCCCCCAAAACAGAAGTTCACAAAATAGAGAAACAAGCTGATCAGGACATTACATACAAGGGTTTTATTAGTGTGTTACAGTAGCTGTACTGAGAAAATACAAGAAGAGCATAAAGGAGGTAAAGACAGATCATTGGTTCTGTCCTTTGGGAGCAGAGGAGAGTGAAGCAGAAAGGTTATTTTTCCATATGAACTTGCAATATTAGTTTGAGCAGATGAAATGGAAACAGAAAAAAAAAAAGCTTACATAAAAATATCGACCACATAGCAATGAGTAGTCCAAGGGAATGGAAGCAAAGAAAGCTATTAACTTGACCCAGAGCAACGTAAGGCTCCCAATTATTTCCTGGGAGCTTTGCCTGTGCAAAGATGAGAAAACTGGGCTCATGTTCTAGGGTCTATAAGTAATGTAGAGAAAGTAGTAAACCTCCAAATTCATACCTCCAAAACCACAAGGAGTTTATGGATATTTATCTCCTTTATCAAAGAGAATTGGTTTGGCCTTAATGCTACTGAAAAAAATGTAGATGATATCTTTATTCTACTTATGGGTGGGATTTTTTTACAGAAATAAAAAATAAACTAAATAGTACCACAAAATCCAATACATCAAAATGAGTAACAGTGTGTGTATTACTAAGAGAATAAACTGAAAAGTACCCAATGTTACCTTGGGACAATTTTTACAAGGAACAAATCTATTCACTCTTCAAAAGACAGATGTGCTGTATTATGAGATTCTGTTCTGTGACATTTGATAGGTCTCTCGGTCAGAGTCAAAGCTTTTGTCAATAGTTTCATTTTTCCTTCATCTAAAAGCTGTCTCCATCTGTAATCAGCAGCAAATCTTTCATTTCAAACCTCCCCAGGATCCGGCAGGTCTGAGAAATCACCAGTGGGTCCTGCACTAACTAGAAACATCAGCCAGAATCATACAGCTGGATGAGGCTCAGTGAACTCTCCCAAATCTTGCAGGCTTAGCTTGGGAACCTCCTCTGTTCTATTTTAATCATCCGCTCTCACTGCTGAAGCATTATGCTTCATCTTTTCTGATTCTGACTGACTGCTTCTTTTGTCAGCTCCAATTAATGATGCATGGTGGCGTTTAAAACCATTTTCTTAAGCTTTCCCAGTTTTCACCAACCCAGAACAAATGGTGGCGTTTAAAACCACTGTGGTGGGCATTCAAGAAGAGCATAAAGGAGGTAAAGACAGATCATTGGTTCTGTCCTTTGGGAGCAGAGGAGAGTGAAGCAGAAAGGTTATTTTTCCATATGAACTTGCAATATTAGTTTGAGCAGATGAAATGGAAACAGAAAAAAAAAAAGCTTACATAAAAATATCGACCACATAGCAATGAGTAGTCCAAGGGAATGGAAGCAAAGAAAGCTATTAACTTGACCCAGAGCAACGTAAGGCTCCCAATTATTTCCTGGGAGCTTTGCCTGTGCAAAGATGAGAAAACTGGGCTCATGTTCTAGGGTCTATAAGTAATGTAGAGAAAGTAGTAAACCTCCAAATTCATACCTCCAAAACCACAAGGAGTTTATGGATATTTATCTCCTTTATCAAAGAGAATTGGTTTGGCCTTAATGCTACTGAAAAAAATGTAGATGATATCTTTATTCTACTTATGGGTGGGATTTTTTTACAGAAATAAAAAATAAACTAAATAGTACCACAAAATCCAATACATCAAAATGAGTAACAGTGTGTGTATTACTAAGAGAATAAACTGAAAAGTACCCAATGTTACCTTGGGACAATTTTTACAAGGAACAAATCTATTCACTCTTCAAAAGACAGATGTGCTGTATTATGAGATTCTGTTCTGTGACATTTGATAGGTCTCTCGGTCAGAGTCAAAGCTTTTGTCAATAGTTTCATTTTTCCTTCATCTAAAAGCTGTCTCCATCTGTAATCAGCAGCAAATCTTTCATTTCAAACCTCCCCAGGATCCGGCAGGTCTGAGAAATCACCAGTGGGTCCTGCACTAACTAGAAACATCAGCCAGAATCATACAGCTGGATGAGGCTCAGTGAACTCTCCCAAATCTTGCAGGCTTAGCTTGGGAACCTCCTCTGTTCTATTTTAATCATCCGCTCTCACTGCTGAAGCATTATGCTTCATCTTTTCTGATTCTGACTGACTGCTTCTTTTGTCAGCTCCAATTAATGATGCATGGTGGCGTTTAAAACCATTTTCTTAAGCTTTCCCAGTTTTCACCACCCAGAACATAAAATGTGGCCCCTTTTGGGAATATGGCCTTAATGAACCCAAGTGATCTCCAATCAATTGCCCTGAATTTCTTCTGACTGTCGAGGTGAGGACATATCCAGTAATCCACTGCTTTCAGAAAGGTGCATGCTGTTAGAAATGTTATCCATTGCTTTTTGTCCAGTTCCCTGCACTCATCTCTGAAACATACAAGAGCTCCAGTGGCAGGAGCTTCAAAAGTCACGTCAAGAGTATAAGGCACAAGACAGAGTGGGAACAAGCACCTCAGCTCAGCAAAGCAGGCCCGCTTTCCTTCTAATGTCAGGAACAAGGGCTGAAGGTAAAACCAGTGCAGGACCTGTCACCCATTCCTTTCAGCACCTTCACTAGTCAGTCTTCTAGTCCCGGCTTAGCTGCATACTTGCTATGCAACAACTGTGATTTATCCAGAGAGAAGTCGAACAGCAGAAACACCTAAGCTGTGACTACACTAGTAATCACTTCTCGTCAGGAGTGATTCCTTAGGGTAATAACAGCATGGCTCTCGGAGGCACAGGCAATGATTCAGCAAACCCAAGAAGCCAGAGAGCAGTATAGAAGAAAGTAAGAACCATTAGGAACTCGGGGAGAAAAATGTAACTTTGCATGGTATCTAACTAAGCAATCTGAAGGCACAAAAAGGTAACTGCCAGCAAGTACTGTGTTAGATAGAAACGAACCCACACAATCTCAGCAATGTGTGGTCTCAGAGAATTCCTTTAAGGCATTGTCACCAAAATAAAAAGAACATCAGGTTATTTTTTGAGTTGTCCTAGTTGGCTATGATCAATATGTAAACTCTCAGTTTTCCCAGGATTAAACTGGTATCCACAAAGGTGGAAGGAAGAGGGTAAGGATCTATTGTTCAAAACACAACAGAAATCACACAGTTTCAATAGCCTATTTCATTTTCCGTATGTCTCTTGAATAGTTGTTAACAACTGACATGCTGTCTTCTTTGTTAAAGTTTTGGCGTTTCCGGGGCTTTCTGAAGGGCACTCTTCAGATTTCATGCTCCTAGGTTATTTTCCATTTTGAAATATTTAGTTCTTAAGCTTTCCCAGTTTTCACCACCCAGAACATAAAATGTGGCCTTTTGGGAATATGGCCTTAATGAACCCAAGTGATCTCCAATCAATTGCCCTGAATTTCTTCTGACTGTCGAGGTGAGGACATATCCAGTAATCCACTGCTTTCAGAAAGGTGCATGCTGTTAGAAATGTTATCCATTGCTTTTTGTCCAGTTCCCTGCACTCATCTCTGAAACATACAAGAGCTCCAGTGGCAGGAGCTTCAAAAGTCACGTCAAGAGTATAAGGCACAAGACAGAGTGGGAACAAGCACCTCAGCTCAGCAAAGCAGGCCCGCTTTCCTTCTAATGTCAGGAACAAGGGCTGAAGGTAAAACCAGTGCAGGACCTGTCACCCATTCCTTTCAGCACCTTCACTAGTCAGTCTTCTAGTCCCGGCTTAGCTGCATACTTGCTATGCAACAACTGTGATTTATCCAGAGAGAAGTCGAACAGCAGAAACACCTAAGCTGTGACTACACTAGTAATCACTTCTCGTCAGGAGTGATTCCTTAGGGTAATAACAGCATGGCTCTCGGAGGCACAGGCAATGATTCAGCAAACCCAAGAAGCCAGAGAGCAGTATAGAAGAAAGTAAGAACCATTAGGAACTCGGGGAGAAAAATGTAACTTTGCATGGTATCTAACTAAGCAATCTGAAGGCACAAAAAGGTAACTGCCAGCAAGTACTGTGTTAGATAGAAACGAACCCACACAATCTCAGCAATGTGTGGTCTCAGAGAATTCCTTTAAGGCATTGTCACCAAAAATAAAAAGAACATCAGGTTATTTTTTGAGTTGTCCTAGTTGGCTATGATCAATATGTAAACTCTCAGTTTTCCCAGGATTAAACTGGTATCCACAAAGGTGGAAGGAAGAGGGTAAGGATCTATTGTTCAAAACACAACAGAAATCACACAGTTTCAATAGCCTATTTCATTTTCCGTATGTCTCTTGAATATTTGTTAAAAACTGACATGCTGTCTTCTTTGTTAAAGTTTTGGCGTTTCCGGGGCTTTCTGAAGGGCACTCTTCAGATTTCATGCTCCTAGGTTATCTGTTTTGTGCCATTTTATTTCTGTTGAGTTTATATTCTAATATTTTTGAAGTCTCTTAAGAACTTGAGAGGAAAATGTCTTCATTTTCCAGATTTTCAAAGTATTACCGCCCCAAAATTGTACCTCATAATCCTTATTGTCCATAATTCTAAGAATTCTTTTTATTTTCATAATTTCTACGTAAATGTGCCAACAACATAGGCAGACTGTAAGTTTGTAAGTATGGATGCTCATCAAAATTACTACTAAATCTTATGAAGATACAATTCTATGGCCTGATACTATTTACAAATGGGGTATGATTCCATAATTATAGTATCATAATTATAATACCATATAATATTATACTGTATAGCTATAAATGTAATACCAGTTTGTGAGTAAGAAGAGATTTTAGAATTATTCAGATCAAATACTCTCACTTTATAGGGAAAGAACTGAAGCTCAACATTGGTGACCACTAGCTGCTGAATGCTTGGAGACCAGGGCCTGGATCTGAGCAGAGGTCACAGAGCATTCACTGCACACCCATTTTTACCTGTGTTGCAATCTACCCTGGATGGTCCCACTGGCCTGGATCATATGGCCTCTTCCACAGCATCACATCCTATCAGAGACTGCTAACATTGCATTAAAATGAAGGCCCTGCTTCCCAACCCATTCCCTGATGGAGCAGCAACTTTCCCCTGATGCTGAGTCTGAGGGAAACACTCTTTTCTCAAACCTTAACAACAATTAATGAATGCTATGCTATGCTTCTTAGGTCATTTAGCTACACGACCAAATGATTATTACAATTAGAATTAAAACAAACACGTGATGATAAGTACAATGTTTCACAGGTGCAACAACAGAGTCACTGTAAAATAACCAGACCAAAATGATCATTTCAATGCAGTGATCAACTGCTACTGAACAGCAATGTCCAGACATCTGTTATGGAGAATTTCTCCTGCTGATGCTGTAGATCCGTCAATAAACGAAGGAAAATAAACACTGTCAACCAAGATGAATTCAAGACTACATCAGGTTCAAGTGAACTTTATGTACCTAACGCATACTTCGGAAACATCCTAGTCAAGGACTGTGCCTTGCCCTCAATACGCCATCAAAAAATCACAGCAAAACTGTCATCAGGTGATCAGTGACTCAGGGACCAGTTAATAAGAGGACAAGTGCAGCTATTATTCTAGTGGCTCCATATCAGCTCAAGTGTTTGAAATGACTCCCTCATAAGCTCAGCTTGGGCCAGGTCAAACACCACACCGTCCACACCGTCAGACAGAGACTCACACGTTTCAGTTATGACAGAGCGAAGAGACTGAAATGAAAATAGCGTCTTCTCACACTAATCCCTGTTCTGTTGCCAGCAAGCCAGCCACAGTTGCCTGCCTACCTCCCAGTGGAGAGAAAAGGGAGGTTCTCAGAACACTGCTCAGATGGCAAAGAAGCACACAACAACTTGGGTGCCCAAGGGAACGAGAGGAAGAGCACAGGAGGCACAGTGTTGTGAGATCTGTGCTCCAAGAAGCAAACTACAGAAAAAAGAGATTTACTATCCTATTTAAAACAAGGAGGGGCAAAAGGAGAAGATTCGGTCAAGGACTGGTAGTAATGGGTGCTTTTCCATGATCGGAAAGCCAGCGTTCTATAATCTAGTCTATTGACAAGTTAACATACACACACATACTGACACATGTACACTACTATATTTAAAAGAGATATCCAACACAGAACTACTGTACAGCACAGGCTACTCTGCTCAATATTCTGTAATAATATTCTAAAATGGGAAAATAATTTGAAAAAGAATAGATATATGTGTACTATTGAATCACTTTGCTGTGCACCTAAAACTAACACAACATAGTAGGCTAACTATAGTCCAATATAAAACAGAAATTAAAAAAAAATACTGGAGTGGGTTGTCACTTCCTACCCCACTGGATCTTCCTGCCCCAGGGACTGAACCCACATCTCCTGCATGTCCTGCACTGGCAGGTGCATTCTTTACCACAAGTGCCACCAAATGTGGCCTAATTATTACTTTTTAAAACTAGCTTTTTAAAAGAGGTGGACAGTGACATCCTTATTGGATTATTTCCTTATTGGGTTTATAATTTACCAACACAATAAAGTGAATTTGTATTTTTCTAGTAGAGATGCATAATGAAATCACCTGGGGATATTTTTAAACATACCAATACCTGGGCCTCACACCAGAGATTCTGACTTAATTGGCTAGAGGGGTGTTCGGGTACTGAGATTCTTAAAAGCTCCCCAGGTACTATGTGGTAGACTGTGTATACTATGTACTAGCATACCAGTACCTCCTTGCTACCAGTGCATAACCAAAGCTGAGAAGTTCTGCCTTGTATTCTTCCCTGAGGTTTAACAGCTCAGAATTTCTCTCTTCTTCTCTCCTCTTCTTTGTTCCATAGATTTCCTTCAGTCTTACATTTATCCCTAGGAAGAGTTATCTCTCTGATCCACTTTTACAGATCTTGTTACAGTGTTTTTCTCAGTCAATATATTTCCTGCTTTCCCAGATTTAAGAGGGTGCACATTACAGAAGCATTTTGTCTACATTTTATCCTGGCTACTAACATAAAATAATGACTAAGTCAAAGCCCAAGATGGAATCCTGTGATTTTTAAATAAACTGTATCATTTTTTAGGTAAGATCATTCAACTACTTACCATTCACTCTCTTCCTGGCATTTCTCCACCCTTTCCATAAGAACATCAAGAGTGATCTCATCAAATATATACTAAAATTCCCTCATCAACCAGGCCAGTCACCCTGTCAAAGCTAAGGAAAGTATGACATGCCGGCACTGCTTCATTTCATTCTCAGCTGTCATAGCTGAAGAATCGTGCTTTGTCAAAACTCAACCAGATACCCAAGAATTACCCAGATTTGAGAGAACTCATACATGTTTTCTCCAAATAATTTCAGTTTCCCTTTTTTCTGAGTCTAACTTAATGAACAAATATAATAAAGTCAACTCAACTCCACCTCCTCTAGGAAGTTTATATTTATTTGGAGGAAAGAAGTTCTATGTGTATATAGTGCTCCATAGGGACTGATGGCTTCTTTCCATCAACAAGACATTTTAATTCTCTGTTCAAACCCCACTGAGAGTGAATTCTGTTTAAAAGAGGTGGACAGTGACATCCTTATTGGATTATTTCCTTATTGGGTTTATAATTTACCAACACAATAAAGTGAATTTGTATTTTCTAGAAGAGATGCATAATGAACTCACCTGGGCATATTTTTAAACATATCAATACCTGGGCCTCACACCAGAGATTCTGACTTAATTGGCTAGAGGGGTGTTCGGGTACTGAGATTCTTAAAAGCTCCCCAGGTACTATGTGGTAGACTGTGTATACTATGTACTAGCATACCAGTACCTCCTTGCTACCAGTGCATAACCAAAGCTGAGAAGTTCTGCCTTGTATTCTTCCCTGAGGTTTAACAGCTCAGAATTTCTCTCTTCTTCTCTCCTCTTCTTTGTTCCATAGATTTCCTTCAGTCTTACATTTATCCCTAGGAAGAGTTATCTCTCTGATCCACTTTTACAGATCTTGTTACAGTGTTTTTCTCAGTCAATATATTTCCTGCTTTCCCAGATTTAAGAGGGTGCACATTACAGAAGCATTTTGTCTACATTTTATCCTGGCTACTAACATAAAATAATGACTAAGTCAAAGCCCAAGATGGAATCCTGTGATTTTTAAATAAACTGTATCATTTTTTAGGTAAGATCATTCAACTACTTACCATTCACTCTCTTCCTGGCATTTCTCCACCCTTTCCATAAGAACATCAAGAGTGATCTCATCAAATATATACTAAAATTCCCTCATCAACCAGGCCAGTCACCCTGTCAAAGCTAAGGAAAGTATGACATGCCGGCACTGCTTCATTTCATTCTCAGCTGTCATAGCTGAAGAATCGTGCTTTGTCAAAACTCAACCAGATACCCAAGAATTACCCAGATTTGAGAGAACTCATACATGTTTTCTCCAAATAATTTCAGTTTCCCTTTTTTCTGAGTCTAACTTAATGAACAAATATAATAAAGTCAACTCAACTCCACCTCCTCTAGGAAGTTTTTATATTTATTTGGAGGAAAGAAGTTCTATGTGTATATAGTGCTCCATAGGGACTGATGGCTTCTTTCCATCAACAAGACATTTTAATTCTCTGCTAAGGAACTAAAGATCCTCTCTTCTTTGCCAAGAAACACACGCCTCTGAAAACCTGAAATGGTCCAGCAGCACAGAGAAGGTAAGTGTTGTTTAACAGGGAGAATTTATCTCCACGACACATTAAAAGTCCATCTCCCTCCTGGGGACACTAGGCACACACATTAAGGAAGAAACAGCTATAAGCCTACACAGAGATGCTAATGCCAGAGGTTGAGGGTGCCAATTGGCGTTTTTGTCTCTATACATTACACCAGCTTGTATCAAGAAGCTAATCAAGAGATGAGCACAGTATGAATTAGCTATTCAGGAAAGAAACATTTTACTTACGGGATCACTGATTTTTTCTTCTTTTGTACTGACTTTGGCGGCGGGGTGGGAGGGGTAGGGGTTGGGGAGGGAGGGGAGCGGGTGGGCCACTTCCATTGGTCTTTCATTTATCCACTTTCATCCATCTTTGTTCTCTGACCCTTGTGGGCCTCCCATCGCAGTGGCCTCTCTTGTCGCAGAGCACCGGCTCTGGGCGCATGTGCTCCAGAGCTCCGGCTCGGTAATTGGACACATCAGTCCAGCCGCTCCGCAGCACGTGGGATCTTCCCAGGCCAGGGATCGAACCGGCACCCCCTGCACTGCAAGGCGGTGTCCTTACCCACTGGACCACCAGGGAAGCCCTGTACTGACATTTTTAAACGACATTTTTGTTCATTTCTCACTTTAAAATGTGGTGCTTCAAGTGAGCAAATCTTACTGTAACAATTTTTGGTAGACTAGATAATAGTGGACAAAGAGATAACCTGATTATTTCAACATCTCGGCCACAACTGGTCAAAGATTTACAAAACACAAGCAGACTCACAGATTCCAGAAACAAACTTATGGTTACACAAAGAGAAACATTGGGAGAAAGAGATAAACTAGGCATCTGAGATTAACACACACACACACACACACACACACACACCACTATATATAAAACAGATAACCAACAAAGACCTACTGTATAGCATAGGGAACTCTACTTAGTATTCTGTCACACCTACATGGGGAAAGAATCAGAGAAAGAGTGGATATAGCTATGCATAATTCAATCACTTTGTTGTATACCTGAAATTAACACAACATCATAAATCAACTATACTCCAATGAAATTATTTTAAAAGAGTCATAATGTCTGGCTTTATGGAGACAGAGAGATACAAGAGTATTCTCCATTAAAAAATCTTAAAACATTATTTGACCAGAAGTGGTCTGTAAACATGGAACACTCAGTACTAAGGAGTTACTGTTTGCCAAAGTGCCTTGTTTCTCCCCTTTAGAATTTGAAGATGGAGCAGTTTTGCTGAATTTCTCTTCAAAAGCATAGTACATGAAGCTTGACTTGGTATGCCCCAATGTCAATTTGCTTCATGGCTAATATTTAGCAACAAAACTATAGCACAAATGTCACTTACAATTTGGCTGCAAAGTGTAGAACTAATTCTAAAGCCATGATACTTAAAACCAAAAAACTATATATACCTTAATTAATGAAAATAATGCTCATAAAAACATTTCCTTCACCTACTGCAGCTAATTATTGTTTCTTTTAAGAGAGGATTTTTTTAAACAATTCTTTTTATTTATTGATTTATTTTTGGCTATTCTGGGTTTTCATTACTGCTGCAGGCTCTTCTCTAGTTGCAGGGAGTAGTGGCTACTCTCTAGTTGAGGTGAGCAGGCTTCTTACGGTGGTGACTTCTCTTGTTGTGGAACTTGGGCTCTAGAGCACATGGGCTTCAGTAGCTGGGGCACACGGGCTCAATAGTTGCAGCTCCTAGGCTCTAGAGCACAGGCTCAGTAGTTGTGGCTCACAGGTGTACTTGCTCTGCAGCATATGGGATCTTCTTGGATCAGGGATCGAATCCATGTCTGCTGTATTGGTAGGCGAACTCTTTACCACTGAGCTACCAGGGATGCCCCCCAATTTATTCTTTATCTTGAAATTAATGAGTCACCTCCTACATCTTTTAGGCTGTCCAAAGCAAACAATGCAGGGCTCTATATTCTCGTCTTGTTTCTATGGCAAAATAGATTCTCAGGAGAAGTTTTCATTTACTCCTGAGACCTGTGTAGGAGTTTTGCTAGTGAGCTATCCAATTCCAGGATGCTCTTGGAAGAATATTTCCCTTGGGTCTAACAAGGAAGAAACCATATATTGCTGGATCCTGTTTTTTTTTTTAAACAATTATTTATTTTGGCGGAGGGGGGTAGGTTGGAGAGGGAGGGGGTGGGCGGGCCACTTCTATTGGTCTTTCATTTGTCTGTTTTCATCCGTCTTTGTTCTTTCGCTCCTGTGGGCCTCCCATCGTGGTGGCCTCTGCTGTCGCAGAGCGCCGGCTCTGGGCGCATGTGCTCCAGAGCTCCAGCTCGGTAACTGGACACATTGGTCCAGCCACTCCGCGGCACACGGGATCTTCCCAGGCCAGGGATCGAACCGGCGCCCCTTGCACTGCAAGGTAGTGTCCTTACCCACTGGACCACCAGGGAAGCCCTGGATCCTGTTTGAGCTATGAAAATTTCTATGTACCCTACTGTGGAGCAATCTGTATTTCAAAGTTACTTAGAATAACATTTTCATGTCTACCTATTCAATGTCCAGCAAAAGTGAATATATTCGTGACTAGTCCTCATTTATTGTGCCCATAAGGCAGGAAAATGTTGAATGCAGGTACGACATTCCTCTATAAGACTTGTAGAACAGAACTGAACCTAACTCGGGAGAGGGAGACGCTAGGCTGTTTCTGCTACCTCAGCTGAACATTCTAGGATATTTTCTCTATTAAAAGGCAGGGATGGGCTTCCCTGGTGGTCCAGTGGGTAAGGACACCGCCTTACAGTGCAAGGGGCGCCGAATCGATTCCTGGCCTGGGAAGACCCCGTGTGCCGCAGAGTGGCCGGACCAATGTGTCCAATTACCGAGCTGGAGCTCTGGAGCACACGCGCCCAGAGCCGGTGCTCTGCAACGAGGGAGGCCACTGCGATGGGAGGCCCACAACAGGCCAAAGAACAAAGATGGATGAAAATAAATAAATGAAAGACCGATAGAAGTGGCCAAAAAAAACTTTTTTTAAGGCAGGGATATCTAGCCTTAAATGATTTCTGAATTTTTGGAATTCAGTGGTAACACCTGACAAAATGCTTCCAGCATTGGAAGAACTCCTAATGGGAACAAAGCTTTTCACTAAGGGGAAAAGAAAAAAGACAATGACTTCAGAAAAAGAGTTAGGGTATTTCACCAAGGAGAATGAAGATAATTATAAAAGGTTAAGCTACTCTTCTGGCTACATTAGAATTCAAATACTAGCACTGGAAGCAACCTAAAGGTTATCTCATCTGAGTTCCTATTGATACATGAAGTTACAATTCAGTGACTCACAGTGGCAGAGATAGGAGCAGATTCTAGACAAGAGGTTTTGCCCCTTCATGACACTGAGGATCATGCCAATCACTCCTTGATTATATAGTTACAGAAGAATGACTATGTGGGTCTATTTATGCACAAGGTAAAGCTAATAGGGACAAGACTGAAGTTGTTAAAAGGTGAATATTGGATAAAGAGGTCATCATAGCTACCTTCCAGAATCTGAAGGGCAAGTTTGGCAGAGGCAGCTGATTCATTCTAGTTCTCATCAGCTCAAGATTCTGGCTCCAGATAAAAGAGGTCTTTCTCACCACCTTGCAGTGCAAGGGGCGCCAGTTCGATCCCTGGCCTGGGAAGATCCCACATGCCACGGAGCGGCTGGACCTATGTGTCCAACTACAGAGCCAGAGCTCTGGAGTGCATGCGCCTGGAGCCGGTGCTCTGCAAGGAGAGAGGTCACTGCAATGGGAGGTCCACACAGGCCAAAGAACAAAGATGGATAAAAATAAATAAATGAACAACCAATAGAAGTGACCAAAAAAAAAAAAAAAAATAGGTCTTTCCAATGATCACAAACCCATGAAGGGAACATTTAGTGAGCCTCTATTGTGTGCCCCAGATCACCCTAATCACTCAGCATAGGGTGTATCATTTAATCTTCCCAACAATGGTGAAGTAGGTTTTATCATTCCTACTGTAAAGATACGAGAATCCTCATACATTGTCGATGGGAGTATAAAATGGTACAGTTACTCTAGAATGAAAATAGTCTGGGAGTCCCTCAACAGGTTAAAAATAAAGTCACAATAGGCCCTCTCCATTCCATTCTTAGGTATATGCCCAAAATAATTGAAAGCACAGGTCCACACAAAAGTTGCACATGAAAGTTCAGAGCAGTATTTTTTCCAAAAGGTAGAAACAAGCCACACAGCCATCAATTGGTGAATAGATATATAAATGTAGTATATCCCTGTGATACATTTCAGCCATTTAAATAATGAAGTTCTGATACATGCTACAACATGAATGAGATTTGAAAACATTATGCTAAATGAAAGAAGTCACTTAGGACTATGTAAAGTTACGACTCCATTATTGTGATGTGTATAGAATAGGCCAATCTAAAGAGTCAGGAATTAAATCAATGGTTACCTGTGAGACTTCAGTGGAGGAGGACTGGTGTTAGTGCTGTGGTGGGGGTTGGGGGAGGGGGCGGTAAACAGTGCTTGATAAGAGAAATGGGGTTTCTTTTCAGAGAGGGCTGATGAAAATGTTCTGGAGTTAGTATTGATGATTATACCACACTGAATAAAAAAACACTGATTATTAGACTTTAAATGGGTGAAACATAATGTAAATTTCAAATCTATTTTAAAAGATATGGTTAAATTAATCTCAGAGAATATACACAATTTATCTCAGATGAAAAATGTATTAACTGACTAAAAAGCAATTATTTGGCAATTTAATGTGTTACTGCACCCTTGTTATTTAACATCAAAACAACAAACTTTTATGGGTGAGAGGAACAAACTCAAATATTACCATTTGGTCATTTCTAATGCCTTGATTCAAAGAATTTATTCATATATTTTAGAGCTTCCTCTCCCTATGTGGTCACTGAGGAAGTTTCATTTCATTTTGTTAATAAGATTATTCCATCAACAACTATTACACCCTGATTCTGAATTCATCTTTAACAGGATTTAGGAATCATCACGAGATCTGTGGAGAAGCATGACTCCATTCCTTAAAGACAATTTCAAAAATAATTCCCAAACAAATTTATGTTTAGTACGTTTAAATGTCAAAATTATTAATGAATGTATATTTAGTCACAGCCTGGCATTGTTCATCTTTCATGAGAACATTTTTTCACCTAAATATTTATAAGGAACATTTAAAACACATCTTACATTCAAACTTTTCATAATTTAAGAGCAAAAATGATTAAACTGTATTTTTTTAAAAAGCAAAACCAACTTCTGGTATATCATGTAAGGCAGCAGTTCCCAAGCTCTTTGTCACCAAGGGCTGGTTTTGTAGAAGATGATTTTTCTGTTGACCAAGGGGAAGGGAGATGGTTTCAGTAATTCGAGTGCATCACACTTATTGTGAACTTTATTTCTAATCTAATGCCACTGCTGATGTGACACAAGGTACCAGTCTGTATTTAAACGGAAAGGAAATCAGTTTAAAAGCAAAAAAGAAACAACAACAAAAAAACATTTTTGGGAAACATTTGGGTAAAACTAATAATTACAAGTTGCAAATCAATGAAAGATAAGCTAATTGAATTCACCTATGTGTGTGCTGTGCTTAGTTGCTCAGTCCTTGTCTGACTCTCTGCAACCCCACTGATTGTAGCCCAGATCTCCCGTATTGCTTTGCAGGTGGATATTTTACCATCTGAGCCAACCAGGGAAGCCCAAATTCAAATATATATAACGTTGAATTCAGTAACTAATACAAAGTTAAACTTAATTATACTTATCAGTAAACTGGAAAAAAATTTTTTTACACATTTATGTGCTCCAACACCTTTCACATTTAAAATAGACAGTAACCACTGCTGATAGGGAAATTTTCATTTGTGAATTAAGCAAAATGGATTTTTCTACATCATATTTCTACAAGACAATGAAACAGCTACAAATTTGCCTCTACTTATATTTATATTGTGACTATCCAATATTTCACACACTGATATTCAACTAAAATCACAAAATCATATTATGAGGAGCCAACTGTCTCTCTTCCTATTCTATTCTCAATGGTCCCTTAACCAACCTCTTGCTTACTCTGGTTATCAGTTTATCCACAAGGGTATTCTAGCCTGGTTTCAAATCCCAGTTCTGCCACCTCCTAGCCAGATGAACTTTGGAGGTTTACTTTCCTTTAAAATCGAACTGATGGAAAAGTCAACATTAGGGTGAGAATAAATAAATGCCATAACTATAGCACTTCAACATAAAACCTGAACACCTCACGTGAGTCAGGATAGTACTACTTGTTATTCTATGCCATACACTAAAGAAAAGATATGCTAAAACAAAATACTAAGATAGCTTTGTCTTGATGAATGTATCTTTCAATATTTCTTGGAGGTCATCACCCTGTAGATGGACTCACATGGAACATGAGCTGAACACGTTTCTTCTACACTTATGTACTTTCAGTAATATTTAAAATTTGGCCATTAACATATTATCAGTAAGTCATACCCATTCATTTATCACGTTGGAAAAACCATTCAGTGCCAGTGCAACTAATTCTCTCATTTAATCAACTGTGACACATAGATGGAATTCAGGCATCACAGACATTGAACTTGAGAAGCTAGGCTGAATAGTTACGGATAAATTCTAAGATAACTTATTTACCTGTGTATTATCTCTTTGTAAGCTCTTAACTCAAGGCTTAGTGATACAGAAAAGTCAACAGGGACTGAAATCAGAGTTGAATGCTGTCTTCTTCATATAGATAAGAAAATGTTTATAACAATCCTCCATATTGATGGGTGAAGTACTTTGGTTTACCAGCTAGGAAAATCAGAAGAATCATGGTAACAGTGGGATATTAAGCATTTGAGCTTTGAGAAGCCCACAGTATTACAGGGGAAATGAGTATTTTACAGCTCGATCTTGTTGTTTGATTGGATAAGGATTAGTTAGTTTGGATAACTGTGTAGGCCTCAGCTATTCAATTATATGATTATACAGTAAGGGGGCTGAGTTTAATAAATTAAGTTAGATAATCATGACAATTAAGTAAACCACCATGGTCTTACAAGTCAGTATTTTCTTTTACCAGGCAATACTTCATTTTCCCATTGTATCAGAGAAGTATTGTGGTTAGGCAATTTCATAGTCATTTTTTGGAAAAAGAAATCCAGCAAGCCACTGTCTTGTCATAAGATAAGACAACATCAGAGCTAGTTGATGTAATAAGAAAAGGAAGCTCAGAGGTTAGGCTGAGGAAAGACATCAGCTGTGTGTTGGCCAGGGGCAAAAGCATGATCAACACGAAGGGCTTTCTGATCCCAGCACTGAAATCTCCGCTGCTCAATGCAACCCCAACCTGACAGAAGAGTCACACAGACAACAAAGAGCCACATGGACCAAGGACATGGACAGGAGGGAGAAACAGCACAGACAGATGTAGCTCGATGCTAGAGAAGCCAAAGAATACGGCAGAAACATGAATGCAACACAGTAAGACTGACAGCATAAAACTTAGAAGAAAAACAGTTGGTAAAGTGTTTAAAAAGCCACCCTTTCCCACATCTCCCAAACAAATCTTCCTTTCCATTATCTTTTACCTGATTTCCACTACTCTGACTCTTCATGGAATATTACATTTCATCTCCTCTGGCCCTTATTATTTCTGAACTGATATTTTTTTAAAATCATCTTGAAATAACAGAATACATCTCCAAGTTTTTTTATTTTTACATGTGTTAATATTACAAAAAAAAGATCCCAAATCACATCATAGAGATAACCCCATTGACAGAAAAAGTAACAAATGCAGTGTTAAGAATTTCAGATACAAAAAAATACAAAAGGCAAAACACTGGGTTGGCCAAAGGTTTTTCTCTAAGGTGTTACACAAAAAATCTCTAACAAATTTCTTGGCCAACCCAATACAGGCTAATAGTCCCTATCCCTAAAGGAAATAAAACTAATAGTCCTTGTGTATAGTTTTTGGGGGTAAAATATCTATACATACACATGTGTATGTATATATGTATTTGCATGACAAAAGCTTAATTAATAGTGTTTTTTGTTAGTGTTCATTCTAAACAAAAGGTATCATTTATACCTCATGGCATCTTGCTTTTATCAATTTATTATTACACGCTAAAAACCTTCCCATGCAGATACATCTATATGTTTCAATAGCTGCCTGGTATTCAACTGATGGATGTAACGACATCAATATCTTATAGGAAGACAAAGTAGAAATGATTATCCTTGTACATTATCTTGGGAGTTTCTTTTTACGAGGATGCTAAATGGATCAATTCCTAGCAGTTAAATTGTTCAAAGATTTTAGATATTTTAACTACTGAAAAAATTGCCTAACTGCCTTCCAACAATGTTAGGATAATTTAAAGCTCCCATCAATAGGATAAGAAAAATCAACCACATTGGACCCCAATGCAACCCCAACCTGACAGAAGAGTCACACAGACAACAAAGAGCCACATGGACCAAGGACATGGACAGGAGGGAGAAACAGCACAGACAGATGTAGCTCGATGCTAGAGAAGCCAAAGAATACGGCAGAAACATGAATGCAACACAGTAAGACTGACAGCATAAAACTTAGAAGAAAAACAGTTGGTAAAGTGTTTAAAAAGCCACCCTTTCCCACATCTCCCAAACAAATCTTCCTTTCCATTATCTTTTACCTGATTTCCACTACTCTGACTCTTCATGGAATATTACATTTCATCTCCTCTGGCCCTTATTATTTCTGAACTGATATTTTTTTAAAATCATCTTGAAATAACAGAATACATCTCCAAGTTTTTTTATTTTTACATGTGTTAATATTACAAAAAAAAGATCCCAAATCACATCATAGAGATAACCCCATTGACAGAAAAAGTAACAAATGCAGTGTTAAGAATTTCAGATACAAAAAAATACAAAAGGCAAAACACTGGGTTGGCCAAAGGTTTTTCTCTAAGGTGTTACACAAAAAATCTCTAACAAATTTCTTGGCCAACCCAATACAGGCTAATAGTCCCTATCCCTAAAGGAAATAAAACTAATAGTCCTTGTGTATAGTTTTTGGGGGTAAAATATCTATACATACACATGTGTATGTATATATGTATTTGCATGACAAAAGCTTAATTAATAGTGTTTTTTGTTAGTGTTCATTCTAAACAAAAGGTATCATTTATACCTCATGGCATCTTGCTTTTATCAATTTATTATTACACGCTAAAAACCTTCCCATGCAGATACATCTATATGTTTCAATAGCTGCCTGGTATTCAACTGATGGATGTAACGACATCAATATCTTATAGGAAGACAAAGTAGAAATGATTATCCTTGTACATTATCTTGGGAGTTTCTTTTTACGAGGATGCTAAATGGATCAATTCCTAGCAGTTAAATTGTTCAAAGATTTTAGATATTTTAACTACTGAAAAAATTGCCTAACTGCCTTCCAACAATGTTAGGATAATTTAAAGCTCCCATCAATAGGATAAGAAACAACCAATTTTCCCATACTTTCTCTGTATTAGGATACATTTCTGAAATACTGTACAGCCACACATTTTATTGTGTTTCACTTTAGTGCATGTCTTACAAATGAAGATGTATGGTAATCTGCATCAAGCAAGTCTAGCAGCACCATTTTTAAATTGAAGTAGGGTTACTTAATAATTAAAGTGCATATGTTGTTAAAACACTGTGTTACTGCACACTTAACAAACTACAGCATAGCCAAAAGATAACTTTAAATGCACTGGAATACAAACTTGATGTGACTCACTTTATTGCAATATTCTCTTTATTGGGGTAGTCTGGACTCAACCCTATACTGTCTCTAAAGCATGTGTGCACCAGAAACTACAGATGAATTCCAAATAGTCAGCTAAATAAGAGATGGAAACGTGACTTACAAATACCTGGCAATATTGCTTTCATTTAATGGTACCACCACTGGATACGGATGCTTGCCTGTACTGCTAATAAAGGTTTTGAAAGAAGAGTTATAAGTAGGAGCCAAGAGCAGATAATAATATTATTAATATTTGATAAGGAGTTATTATCACAGAAAGCCCTCGTATTCTGAGTTTATTTCAGAGAAACTTAATAGAAAAACTTTTGAAAAAGGAGACAAGATCTTATCAGGTCAAGTGGCTTCTAATTTAGCATTTCAAGTCATGCATCTGATAGGTGTCAAATAGCACACTTGGGGAGAGAGGTCTTCCGAGGTTTCAGGCAGAGACTAATTGAACTAAACAAAAGGTATCATTTATACCTCATGGCATCTTGCTTTTATCAATTTATTATTACACGCTAAAAACCTTCCCATGCAGATACATCTATATGTTTCAATAGCTGCCTGGTATTCAACTGATGGATGTAACGACATCAATATCTTATAGGAAGACAAAGTAGAAATGATTATCCTTGTACATTATCTTGGGAGTTTCTTTTTACGAGGATGCTAAATGGATCAATTCCTAGCAGTTAAATTGTTCAAAGATTTTAGATATTTTAACTACTGAAAAAATTGCCTAACTGCCTTCCAACAATGTTAGGATAATTTAAAGCTCCCATCAATAGGATAAGAAACAACCAATTTTCCCATACTTTCTCTGTATTAGGATACATTTCTGAAATACTGTACAGCCACACATTTTATTGTGTTTCACTTTAGTGCATGTCTTACAAATGAAGATGTATGGTAATCTGCATCAAGCAAGTCTAGCAGCACCATTTTTAAATTGAAGTAGGGTTATTTTATAATTAAAGTGCATATGTTGTTAAAACACTGTGTTACTGCACACTTAACAAACTACAGCATAGCCAAAAGATAACTTTAAATGCACTGGAATACAAACTTGATGTGACTCACTTTATTGCAATATTCTCTTTATTGGGGTAGTCTGGACTCAACCCTATACTGTCTCTAAAGCATGTGTGCACCAGAAACTACAGATGAATTCCAAATAGTCAGCTAAATAAGAGATGGAAACGTGACTTACAAATACCTGGCAATATTGCTTTCATTTAATGGTACCACCACTGGATACGGATGCTTGCCTGTACTGCTAATAAAGGTTTTGAAAGAAGAGTTATAAGTAGGAGCCAAGAGCAGATAATAATATTATTAATATTTGATAAGGAGTTATTATCACAGAAAGCCCTCGTATTCTGAGTTTATTTCAGAGAAACTTAATAGAAAAACTTTTGAAAAAGGAGACAAGATCTTATCAGGTCAAGTGGCTTCTAATTTAGCATTTCAAGTCATGCATCTGATAGGTGTCAAATAGCACACTTGGGGAGAGAGGTCTTCCGAGGTTTCAGGCAGAGACTAATTGAACTGTCTTCAAGCAGACATACATGGTTAAGCACCACTGCAACCTCTTCACAATTATGAAGTAGTGTTGATCTCCGGATAAAGCAGTGGCATTGATGTCCCTAGGCTGTTATCTGAGGCTAACTCAAGACAAGGGGAAGTGTCCACTGGTAATTCATACCACCTCATTGATTTTCCCAGCAACAATCCAACCTCAAACCTAGATTTAAAACTAAAACTTGTCATAAATATACAAAAACAATCAACTTCCATGGTGCTAAATAATTTATGGTACTTGTTAGGAGACTTTGGTAGAATTCTCATGTATGGAAGCTGTTTTGGTGATAAGTTCAGTAAGTACTTGATTTAATAAAACTGAGGGACTTTGATTTTTTTTCTAATGCACAAGCACTAGAGTGCACAATTGAGAATATTTTCAGCACAACTTGATATTTAACAATACCAACAAATGCTTGCAATATCAAAATTTAAAAAGTAGGATACAAAATTAAATGCAATACATGACTCCAAGTTTGTAAATGTAGGCATGTCTATACATACCCACATTCACATTCACATATTTGAATGGAAAAAAATTCTGAAAGGAAATGCCTAAAAAAATGATTTTTTATCTGAGTGATTCTCTCTTCATGTTCCTATTTTCTACATATTTTACAAATAACTACATTAAAAGCCTAAATTTATTCATTTTAAAAAACAGAATATAAAATGACTATATATAAGATAGATAAACAACAAGGTCCTTCCATATAGCTCAGGAATATAATACATGTAATGGTACCACCACTGGATACGGATGCTTGCCTGTACTGCTAATAAAGGTTTTGAAAGAAGAGTTATAAGTAGGAGCCAAGAGCAGATAATAATATTATTAATATTTGATAAGGAGTTATTATCACAGAAAGCCCTCGTATTCTGAGTTTATTTCAGAGAAACTTAATAGAAAAACTTTTGAAAAAGGAGACAAGATCTTATCAGGTCAAGTGGCTTCTAATTTAGCATTTCAAGTCATGCATCTGATAGGTGTCAAATAGCACACTTGGGGAGAGAGGTCTTCCGAGGTTTCAGGCAGAGACTAATTGAACTGTCTTCAAGCAGACATACATGGTTAAGCACCACTGCAACCTCTTCACAATTATGAAGTAGTGTTGATCTCCGGATAAAGCAGTGGCATTGATGTCCCTAGGCTGTTATCTGAGGCTAACTCAAGACAAGGGGAAGTGTCCACTGGTAATTCATACCACCTCATTGATTTTCCCAGCAACAATCCAACCTCAAACCTAGATTTAAAACTAAAACTTGTCATAAATATACAAAAACAATCAACTTCCATGGTGCTAAATAATTTATGGTACTTGTTAGGAGACTTTGGTAGAATTCTCATGTATGGAAGCTGTTTTGGTGATAAGTTCAGTAAGTACTTGATTTAATAAAACTGAGGGACTTTGATTTTTTTTCTAATGCACAAGCACTAGAGTGCACAATTGAGAATATTTTCAGCACAACTTGATATTTAACAATACCAACAAATGCTTGCAATATCAAAATTTAAAAAGTAGGATACAAAATTAAATGCAATACATGACTCCAAGTTTGTAAATGTAGGCATGTCTATACATACCCACATTCACATTCACATATTTGAATGGAAAAAAATTCTGAAAGGAAATGCCTAAAAAAATGATTTTTTATCTGAGTGATTCTCTCTTCATGTTCCTATTTTCTACATATTTTACAAATAACTACATTAAAAGCCTAAATTTATTCATTTTAAAAAACAGAATATAAAATGACTATATATAAGATAGATAAACAACAAGGTCCTTCCATATAGCTCAGGGAATTATATTCAATATCATGTAATAAACTATAGTGGAAAATAATAATAATAAAAATATATATATGTATAATGGAACCACTTTCTTGTACAGTAGAAATTAACACATTGTAAATCAACTATACGTCAATAAATTTTTTAGTCAAAAAAATAACAGGATACAAATGTTCATCTAATGCTTTGAAATTCTCAGAGAATTAAGCATTCTTTACCTACATATTAATTCTATATCCAAACACACAAATATAACAACTTCAGGGTTTTCTAACATGACTCAGAAAACACTGAAGCAATAATGCTTGCTGCCAATGTGATTCCATAACAAAAATAATATGAGTTAGAAAGTCCCTTTAAGAAAGGCGCCTCCTCACCATCGAGTGGGGAGATGGGTGATGTGCCTCACTGAAGGAATGACTGAACCAACACTGAATGGACACTTCACTGAACAAACACTGGGTGATGTGCTTCCCTGAATAAATGACACAGTGGCTTCTTAGCCTCATGGACACATGCTGGAGGCGAAGAGGATGGAGCTTAAAAACCTATAGAAAAGTATGAACATCTTTCAGGAGTGCCTGTTTAACAACCTAGGAAGGAGTGGGTGGTAATGGCTTGATGCATTCCCTTCAATCAAAACCAGTGCTACCTTATGATGTAACAAAAGGTCAATAGATAACCAACAAGGACCTTCTGTGTATGACAGATAATCTATATGAGAAAAGAATCTGAAAAAGGATGAATATACGTATTATTTATAACTGAATCACTTTGTTGTATACATGAGACTAACACAATGCTGTAAATTATTATATTGTAATGAATTTTCGAATTAAAAAGTATGAACTTAAAAAGAACAGAAGGTTAGTATAGGGAAGGTTAGTATAGAAAGCTAGAGAATTCTCAATACTCTCTAATGACCTATATGGGGAAAGAATCTTAAAAAAGAATGGATTTATGTATATGTACAACTGATTCATATAGCTGTATAGCAGAAACTAATACAACATTGTAAATCAAGCATACTCGAACAATTTTTTAAAAAAAATAGAAGGCCAGGCTTACATGAATTTCCAAAATAAAAGCTTCCAAAGTTTCCAATGGAACTTCAAGTTTGCTACAGCTTGTGGTGGCTATCAATGCATTATCCTTTAGGAGTTTTTCTAAAAGTCCAGGGAATTTAGGAAACAGAACTGAATACATACTCAGAGGCAAGGGCAATGTGCAGCCATCTTTATAGGGACAGGGCTCCTGGGGCCAGAGTTAAGAGATGGGCTTCCCTCAGGGTGAAAATTTCTTTAGACTGATAATACTGTTCGCCCAGGGTTTTCTAACATGACTCAGAAAACACTGAAGCAATGCTTGCTGCCAATGTGATTCCATAACAAAAATAATATGAGTTAGAAAGTCCCTTTAAGAAAGGCGCCTCCTCACCATCGAGTGGGGAGATGGGTGATGTGCCTCACTGAAGGAATGACTGAACCAACACTGAATGGACACTTCACTGAACAAACACTGGGTGATGTGCTTCCCTGAATAAATGACACAGTGGCTTCTTAGCCTCATGGACACATGCTGGAGGCGAAGAGGATGGAGCTTAAAAACCTATAGAAAAGTATGAACATCTTTCAGGAGTGCCTGTTTAACAACCTAGGAAGGAGTGGGTGGTAATGGCTTGATGCATTCCCTTCAATCAAAACCAGTGCTACCTTATGATGTAACAAAAGGTCAATAGATAACCAACAAGGACCTTCTGTGTATGACAGATAATCTATATGAGAAAAGAATCTGAAAAAGGATGAATATACGTATTATTTATAACTGAATCACTTTGTTGTATACATGAGACTAACACAATGCTGTAAATTATTATATTGTAATGAATTTTCGAATTAAAAAGTATGAACTTAAAAAGAACAGAAGGTTAGTATAGGGAAGGTTAGTATAGAAAGCTAGAGAATTCTCAATACTCTCTAATGACCTATATGGGGAAAGAATCTTAAAAAAGAATGGATTTATGTATATGTACAACTGATTCATATAGCTGTATAGCAGAAACTAATACAACATTGTAAATCAAGCATACTCGAACAATTTTTTAAAAAAAATAGAAGGCCAGGCTTACATGAATTTCCAAAATAAAAGCTTCCAAAGTTTCCAATGGAACTTCAAGTTTGCTACAGCTTGTGGTGGCTATCAATGCATTATCCTTTAGGAGTTTTTCTAAAAGTCCAGGGAATTTAGGAAACAGAACTGAATACATACTCAGAGGCAAGGGCAATGTGCAGCCATCTTTATAGGGACAGGGCTCCCTGGGGCCAGAGTTAAGAGATCTTTCGGGCTTTCTGGGCTTCGCCCCCTGGGGCAGGGGGTGAAAATTTCTTTAGACTGATAATATCACTCCAAAGAAAAGGCAGCCAATGGAAAAGAGGGGACTCAGGAATTCCCTGAAGGCCCAGTGTTTAGAACTCGGCATGCTCACTGCTGGGAACCAGGGTTGAGGAACAAAAATCCTGCAAGCCACACAGGGGGACCAAAAAAAAATGAGAGAGAGAGAAGACTCAAGATAACCTTGCATTTAGACAAGAAATCATATATAAAGACACAGATATAGATATACATATGTACATATATAATCCAAATATTATTTTGCTAACCCCAAACCTTCATTGTCTTATCTACTGAAATAATACATTATCACTCAGGAGCTATCACTGAAATCCAATTAGAAATTCAAAGAAAAAATTCATAAAACTTGGGCTTCCCTGGTGGTCCAGTGGGTAAGGACACTGCCTTGCAGTGCAAGGGGCGCTGGTTCGATCCCTGGCCTGGGAAGACCCCACGTGCCGTGGAGCAGCTGGACCGATGTGTCCAATTACCGAGCCAGAGCTCTGGAGCACATGCGCCCAGAACCGGTGCTCTGCGACAACAGAGGCCACTGCGATGGGAGGCCCACACAGGCCAAAGAACAAAGATGGATGAAACCAGATAAATGAAAGACCAAAAGAAGCAGCCCGCCCACCCTGCCTCCCTCCCCAACCCATCCGCGCCGCCCACCCCCCAAAAAATTCATAACACTTGACAGCAGCATTGACTCATTTGAGAATACTAAAGTACATATACCACTGTATACTAATGCTGAATGAAAGTAAAACCTTGAATACAAACCTCAGTTTATATATATATATATATATATATATATATATATATATATATAAAGGCAAATGGACTCACTGATAACCAGTCTATCAACTATAATCCTTATTGGAAAAACACCACATAAGATAAACCACACCACCACAAGTATTACCATATCTCCATCTTACAAAAAGCCAAGTTGAAAATAATCATCATTCTAACTATGGTCACCAATTGTAGACAAGAGATGCATTTCTTGTTTTCTAGTATTAGCTGTGTCTGTAAATTTTGGCTTCTGTTTCTCACATCACCCCCACAGACATGTTTTAGGCTTTACTTCCGAATTGATAGAATTCAAATTTTCCCTGTTTATAAAGAGAAGATATTTTTCTTTTATATATTTTCCCTAGCCCAAACGAATGCATCCGAAAAACTGTTTTTTAAAAAGGAAACTTACAATTTAATTTTGAAACAGTCTATCAGTTCTGCAAACAAACCTATTAATAGTTACAAAGTATGGAATGATCTTTCTTTAATCAAAGAAAGAAGATATTAGTGACTACTCCCAGTTCACAGATACATTTTGACTAGACAGCTCATCTCATAGACAGGCTGTATTCAACCAGCACTTCTGTCCATTTTGCTATCATTTACTCTGGTCTCATGGCATGCAATTACTTAAAAAAAACAATCTAGTTCCCGTAAGAGCCAAGGTAACTTCAAATGTCCCATCAGTAACCAATGTGCAGAGAGAACAAGAAAAGGAAATTTTTCATTAAACAAAAAAGTAAGACTTCCTATCTTCATGGTTTGTTGTTGTGTTAACCTTTTGTCTCTAGTTATGAGGTCAGAAGTTAAGAGAAATAATGGGATATCTAGATGTTCGTTACGAATTTGGTATTGAGGTTCTCAGAATGAAAGAATAAAACATTCTAAAAGGACTTGAATACAGGGAAAAAAACAGAGCTTTAAAACTGCTCTCCAAATAGTTTTCACAATCAAGAGGGAGGGAGGCAGTAGACTTGAAGGAACAAACACAGTAACCTTAAGACCCATTAACATTCAAAATGAAGCAGAAACTGTTACGCCCCAACTAACAAAAGGCTTTAAATATAAAACTGTAAGCTCCAATGGGTAGATACTTTGCTATTTTTAACTATGTTAGGCAATGCCAAAGATGCAGACACCCACCATATGCTTTTCATGATGTTAAGGGGGCAGTTTCCAAAATCATAGCTCTACCTGAAGGGTAAGAATACTATCCTTATACACAGAAGTCTGGATTTGAATCCCGGCTCTGTTATTTACAGGCTGTATCAACCTGACCCAGCCAATGAATCTCTGGAGATTCAGCTCTTCCATTAGACTATAATGCAAAATGAAAAATAACAATCAGAACCAACATACCTAAGTGTCCATCCACAGATGAATGAATTCAGACTCACAGACACACAGACACACACACACACACAGACACACACACACAGACACACACACACACACACACACACACACACACACACACACACACACACACACACACACACACACACACACACACACACACACACACACACACACACACACACACACACACACACACACACACACACACACAGGACTGTTACTCCACCATAAAGAAATAATGAAATTTTGCTATCTGCAATGACATGAATGGATCTGGATGGTATTATGCTTACTGAAATAAGTCAGAAGGAGAAAGACAAATACTGTATGATATCACTTACATGTGGAATCCAAAAAATAAAATGAATAAAAGAAAACAGAATCTCAGATACAGAAAATAAACTATTGGATACTAGAAGCAGAGAGGCAAGACAGGGACAGGGAAGTAAGAGATACACACTACTATACATTAAGATAAATAAATAGCCAGTGGAAATTTGCTCTACCATGCAGGGAGCTCAACCCAGTGCTGTATGACAACCTAGAGGGGAGGGATGGGATGGGAGGTGAGAGGGAGGTTCGAGAGGGTGGGGATATAGGTATACCTATGGCTGATTCATGTTGATGTAGCCCAGAAATCAACACAATACTATAAAGCAATTATCCTCCAATTACAAATAAATAAATTTTTTAAAGTAGAAAAAAAGTTACAAGGATATATTACACAGCACAGGGAATATAGCCAATGTCTTATAACTTTCAATGGGGTGTAATCTATAAAATACTGAATCATTATGCTGCGTACCTGAAACTAACATTGTATATCAACTACACTTCAATAAAGAAAAGAAAACCAATGATCATGTGTTTTCCAACTCTAGTTGAAAACTTAATACTACCATAAATGGAGAGCATTTCTTTTCCTAAATTTATATGAAAACTACAGTATGGACCTTACCAAAATCATAGCTCTACCTGAAGGGTAAGAATACTATCCTTATACACAGAAGTCTGGATTTGAATCCCGGCTCTGTTATTTACAGGCTGTATCAACCTGACCCAGCCAATGAATCTCTGGAGATTCAGCTCTTCCATTAGACTATAATGCAAAATGAAAAATAACAATCAGAACCAACATACCTAAGTGTCCATCCACAGATGAATGAATTCAGACTCACAGACACACAGACACACACACACACACAGACACACACACACACACACACACACACACACACACACACAGACACACACACACACACACACACACACACACACACACACACACACACACACACACACACACACACACACACACACACACACACACACACACACACACACAGGACTGTTACTCCACCATAAAGAAATAATGAAATTTTGCTATCTGCAATGACATGAATGGATCTGGATGGTATTATGCTTACTGAAATAAGTCAGAAGGAGAAAGACAAATACTGTATGATATCACTTACATGTGGAATCCAAAAAATAAAATGAATAAAAGAAAACAGAATCTCAGATACAGAAAATAAACTATTGGATACTAGAAGCAGAGAGGCAAGACAGGGACAGGGAAGTAAGAGATACACACTACTATACATTAAGATAAATAAATAGCCAGTGGAAATTTGCTCTACCATGCAGGGAGCTCAACCCAGTGCTGTATGACAACCTAGAGGGGAGGGATGGGATGGGAGGTGAGAGGGAGGTTCGAGAGGGTGGGGATATAGGTATACCTATGGCTGATTCATGTTGATGTAGCCCAGAAATCAACACAATACTATAAAGCAATTATCCTCCAATTACAAATAAATAAATTTTTTAAAGTAGAAAAAAAGTTACAAGGATATATTACACAGCACAGGGAATATAGCCAATGTCTTATAACTTTCAATGGGGTGTAATCTATAAAAATACTGAATCATTATGCTGCGTACCTGAAACTAACATTGTATATCAACTACACTTCAATAAAGAAAAGAAAACCAATGATCATGTGTTTTCCAACTCTAGTTGAAAACTTAATACTACCATAAATGGAGAGAGCATTTCTTTTCCTAAATTTATATGAAAAACTACAGATGAGCACCTTACAACTTCAAGACTGCTAAGGTAGCACACTCAAGAAAATCAGGCCGGCAAGCAATCTTTTAGAATACTCACCAGAAAGGTTCCTGAGTCTTTAGGTGAGCCTTCTTTATAAAGCAAATGCAATTCCACAATTCTGCATGCCACAGAAAATTAACAGTTAAAATACCCATCTAATCTTAAAAATGGGAAGTGTGGATTGGGCGGGTAACAGAGAGACTTTGACACTAACATCTTTGAAAGAAAACTTTTTCCCTGGAGACTTCAGAATTACAGCATTTAACTGGCAGGGAGAAGCATGGCAGCAAATGAGAAGCATATGGGGAATAGCTAAGGTCTGTCTGAGAAAAGGGAAGAACCCTGCATCGACCTGGTCCTGGAACAAGGCCTTGCAAGGTCAAATTCCTGAATTACACAGAATGAGCAGCAAAGAACCACAAGGAAAATAAGCCCAAGAGTCACACAAATCATTTTTTGTAGGTCCTAAATTATGTTTTAACTTTTCAAGGAAAAAAAAAAAAAAAACGATCCTGGGACACAAAGTGAGAATGAATGCAAAGCAACAATTTAAGTACACACATGCACACGCACACAAACACAGCAGCATGAGGAACAGCAGAAAATATCAAGAGCCATAGGGCTATTTCAACCAACCAGAGCAGTAAGATATTGAATACTGGCTCTCTGATTGCTTCAACCTGAAAGAAAAAAAATGTGTGTATGTTGCACGATTTTAGAGAACTCAGGAAACTCTCACATTGGAAAAAAAAAAAGTCAAAATGACTAAGAAATCAGGTAAGCAAAAAAAAAAAAAAAAGATAGTAAAGTCATTCTGTAAACCATTTAATGGACTCTAAGCGTAGGTCCTCTGGTTCCGCAGCACAATGGATAGCGTACTGGACTTCTCTATGTCTCCATTCTTTCCAGAGTGTACAAGCAGTGAGATTGAAAATAGACAAGTTGACACAATTTCATATAATTATCCCACAGGAAGGACACCCTTGGATAATATGAGGGCATGTAAGCTTGTAAAGTATGAAATTCATACTCAATAATTATGTAAGAAGTCAACTACCGATGCCACTAAAATAAAATATTCTTGTAATACACAAAGGGAGACCATCATCCTCTGGGGAAAAGGGCTGATGAGAATGAATTCATTATTAATCCTCAAAGATGTCAGTTTTTCTCTTGGGATATAATATTCAGGACAGATTTTCCATTTGTGAAACAGCCAACAATCAATATATTTAGGAAATGAATGCAGACAGGTTATTAGTCTGATTTTATGGGGTCCTTTTCATGGACTTATCAAAAGTTCAAATTAAAAACTTTAGAAAAATGCCATTTCCAAAGTCATCCAGGAGATATATTTCCTTACTATAAGGTAACAATAAGCAAACTGAATAGCACCAAAGAAGTAGAGACGTTTCTATTTAAATATCTCTTTTTATAGACTGACATATAAGTGGACTTAGTCAACAGTGTTCATCAAACATTAACACTTCAAGGCTCTGTTCACATACAATCATCTTCTGAAGCCTTGTAATATACAGCTAAAATTAACCTCCAGGACTTCACCATGTTTTTTTATTATCTACTATTCACTGACTTGTTCTCAATGGTTGTGTAACAAGTCTTTTATCCCTTGTAAATTTCTTGAGGGAAGGGGCTTGGTCTTGTTTGTTTTTGACTTCTACTACTATTAACTCATCATATACAGTAAGTATTCAGTATATTGCTGGTGGGCAGGGCGTGGATGAAACAAAACTACTGTGTAGGAAATGTTGCTGCCTTTGAGCCCTGACACATCAGTGTTGACTAGTTGAGTAGAGACAGAGAGGGGACAAAGACAGCTCCTAGGTCCTGACAAGAGCACCTGAGTTGATACAGAAGAAGGAACATTCTAGGGGAGACTTGGGAAACTATGCTGAATTCAGTCAGGTTCTGTTCAGTTTGAAATGGTCACAAGAGCCCAAAGCCTGTCAAGTTTATAAGTAGGGATTATCACTATTCTAAAAGATATTTAAATACACAGGAATGGATACATTCCCATAAACTAGTTAGGTGGGAGGGAAGAGAATGAAACTTGAAAGAACTGTAACACCGAATGGACAGGATGACCAAGTGACTCAATTGGTGGCCTCTGAGACTTGAGAACATTAAACTGCAGTCAGAAGAGAAAGGAGGATGTACAAGCTAAAGAGAAAAAAAAAAAAAAAAACCCGCCTAATTATTATTTAATTTCAACAAAATTTAAACCAGTAGATGTGAATTTTCACCTTTCATTCTAAGCATTTATTTGGCACATATATGATAAGCACTTTGTTAGAAACTGGAAATACAATGGTAAAATGGAGGGAATGTAAGAAGGTGATCAACATGGAATTAAGGGAGAGCAAGGTGATCAGAGATGAGCCTTCTAGCCCAGAATCTTGTATATTCGGTATTTTGGGTAACTCTGTCCCTCAGTTACAGATGATAACACAACTTGATGATACTGGCCAAAGTCATTCAACTATTTCCCCAAAGTCATTGCAAACTATGGCAACAATGGCCTTTCCAGGTAAGTTTTCCTTTGGATAGAAAAACAGCTGACTTTCTTTTGGTTTCATTCATAAATCATCATGTTGCTTCACACATCAGCATCTTTGAGATTAGGTTTCTTAAGATCAGTTCTCTTGAACAAAATGGCCCACGAAAGTCCTGAAGTGATGCTTCTGGATTCCCAAAGTGAACACCAGATTTTAGAAGCTAATGACCTCCCTGAGCTACTCTCCCTGAGTAACCATTCAATCTCCCTGGTTCATCATGCAACGCCGAAACTTTCTTTTAAAGCGTGCTCAAAGAGACCTTAGTAAACCTGAACAACACAGGATACTACTTACCAAAGTGCAGTAAAGAGTACTTTACTGCTAACTCCTGACCTCTCTACAAGCCTATGGAAAATCCCAAGTTGTCATGATGCAGATCGTTGGAAATTTTACCAAAGATCGGCATGAGGCAACTTATGCACATGTTTTTAAGGTGATTTCAGTGAATCTGTCAATATGACTAACATCAAGGCCTCTAGCCAAAATCATGCTTTACATTCTGCTACCTGACTTTTGAGTGAAGTTCCATGGTCCCTATTGGCTACAAACACAAATGACACATTTGAATATATTAAACCTTAGAGCTAAACCCACACTTCTGTTTGCAAACTATCACCAACACCAAAGCATGCTGTCTTTATCTCTAATAAGCTGCAAAGATCTAGAGTTTCCTGAGGATTGGGGTTGATATTAATAGTACACACTCAATGAAAGACAGTCCCTTTAAAAAGTATTTACCAGAAGCAATAGTGGATGTTGCTATGAAATCCTGGCATTACTCAAAAAAATAAGTCAGAAGTTCTGGCACAGCTCCCCTTTTCTGTTCTTTAATTCTCTTATTTCCTCCCACTCCCCATATTGCTCCCTTCATTCTGAAAAGTAATGCCTTCTGTCATCTCCTGTTGTTCCTGAACTCCCAACTCCCACCCATAAGCTTTGCTCCTGTCTTGCTCTCTCTGAGGCTCCAATGGCAAAGCTCTACCTGTCCAGTGATAGTCACAGGATATTGAAACCCAGAGTGTCTGTACCATCACCAATTCCAAACTCCACCTTCAAACGGAGGACACATATCTAGACAGATTCAGCAACTTTCCTCAGGTCAGGAAATTCTTTCCTGTCAGAATCCAGAGCTCCTAATTGCCCAGCCAAAGGTATCACCAAGTCTTTACTTCACATCTAATTCCAACCATCTCAAAATCTCCATCAGTTTTCCAGGTGTTCTCCAGAGCTGAATCAGCATAACCACAACTACCCTCTAACAATATCGATGATGTTTCATTTATTAAAGAGAAACAAAGACAAAAATACTTAACATTTTATCCAAGATAAAAGACTGATCCTAAGGGGTGGAAAAAGCCCCATAATATGACACATACTGAACAGAAAAAAAAAAAAAAAAGGTGAACTGACAAAAACTAATGAACAAATAAACACAATTATCCTAAAGTTTGAATATCAAGGAAACAGTTACATCCTTCTAGGGCTCATCATGTATGTGTCAGTGCTAACCTCTATTAGGTTCATTATTTTAATCCTTGTAACAATTTATAAAAAGTCTTTTTCTATTGTGTAGACGAATAAATGATATTTGGTGAAGTTACGAATTTCCTTCACCTCAAGAGAAATCTTAGTGACAGAGCTGGGATCTGAACCAAGGTCTGTTTGACTCCAGAGCCCAGCCTTACCATCACCCCAAAATGTCATTTTTCCTGGGGGAAAAGTAGGATAAAATCATCAAGATTCACAGTAAGTAAAGCATTTTGTGCCTATTATCCCTCTACCACAAAAAGTTAATTCTGAAAAGGATGGAAATATCTAATATTTCCAGAGTACTTTACATGTACATGATATTCCGTGTAATCTTCACCAAACATACACCTGTAGGCCTGTGAACAGCCGTCAGTGTGTCCACTTCCACTTCTTGCCCAGTTTCTCCCATCTTCATGTTCATGCTCCTTCACAGACGACTTTCTTCACAGATGAGAAAGAGAATGCAACAGAGCTTTGATACAACAAGCTTCGTTTGGTTCTTTTTGCATGCTTATAAAAGTCAACCAGCATTTTTTTCTCTTTTTACTTTGTTTTTATATCAATGTCATTACAACTGAAAACAGCACAAACTATTGGATATATTCTGCTAGGTTTCTGTTGTCAGTGATGTAATAGTTTTCAAGTTTATATGCTTTTCTGTTCATTGCTCCCTTGGAACTCCCAGGAAGTCATTTTGCAGAACCATGAACTGCACACTATGCATGCTTGTCTATCCCAATGACTGGGAACTTAGAAGAGGACAAGAAGAGAATGTGCAATTATTTATGCTGGGGTTTAGGCCTAAGAAGGCTAGTATATTCTTGTGAAAGATCATACAGATGGTGGAACAAAATAACATCCAGGTCTGGCTACATTTTACAGATAGAGACTCAAAGTGATTCAGAAAAGTGCCCAAATTCTCTGTCAAAAACAGGAAACCTAATTTGAAGACCCTGGTTTTACCTACTCATCCACCTGCAGGCTTCTAGAGATGTCTTTTTTTCTCTTTAAACTAATATCCTAAGTAAGCAATGATGAAGTGTTGTTAAAATTTATCACCAAAAATGATGTTAGGTAGAGAGCTATTAAAAATGTATGAGGCATTCAGAGATCTACAATGGGTAAATTCAGGAAACACAGAGCACAAAGAAAACTGCACGCTAGTGGGCAGAAAGAATAATCAGAAACCACTGCAGACAATGTGTGTGATGGCCAGGCTTACCCAAAGCAAAGGACACAATGAATGTGAATTTATCAAGTTCGTTAAAAGTGGGCAGCCAGCCTAGAGGGCTTAAAGCCCAAGTAGGATAAAATCATCAAGTAGATAAATAAAGCATTTTGTGCCTATTATCCCTCTACCACAAAAAGTTAATTCTGAAAAGGATGGAAATATCTAATATTTCCAGAGTACTTTACATGTACATGATATTCCGTGTAATCTTCACCAAACATACACCTGTAGGCCTGTGAACAGCCGTCAGTGTGTCCACTTCCACTTCTTGCCCAGTTTCTCCCATCTTCATGTTCATGCTCCTTCACAGACGACTTTCTTCACAGATGAGAAAGAGAATGCAACAGAGCTTTGATACAACAAGCTTCGTTTGGTTCTTTTTGCATGCTTATAAAAGTCAACCAGCATTTTTTTCTCTTTTTACTTTGTTTTTATATCAATGTCATTACAACTGAAAACAGCACAAACTATTGGATATATTCTGCTAGGTTTCTGTTGTCAGTGATGTAATAGTTTTCAAGTTTATATGCTTTTCTGTTCATTGCTCCCTTGGAACTCCCAGGAAGTCATTTTGCAGAACCATGAACTGCACACTATGCATGCTTGTCTATCCCAATGACTGGGAACTTAGAAGAGGACAAGAAGAGAATGTGCAATTATTTATGCTGGGGTTTAGGCCTAAGAAGGCTAGTATATTCTTGTGAAAGATCATACAGATGGTGGAACAAAATAACATCCAGGTCTGGCTACATTTTACAGATAGAGACTCAAAGTGATTCAGAAAAGTGCCCAAATTCTCTGTCAAAAACAGGAAACCTAATTTGAAGACCCTGGTTTTACCTACTCATCCACCTGCAGGCTTCTAGAGATGTCTTTTTTTCTCTTTAAACTAATATCCTAAGTAAGCAATGATGAAGTGTTGTTAAAATTTATCACCAAAAATGATGTTAGGTAGAGAGCTATTAAAAATGTATGAGGCATTCAGAGATCTACAATGGGTAAATTCAGGAAACACAGAGCACAAAGAAAACTGCACGCTAGTGGGCAGAAAGAATAATCAGAAACCACTGCAGACAATGTGTGTGATGGCCAGGCTTACCCAAAGCAAAGGACACAATGAATGTGAATTTTTATCAAGTTCGTTAACAAAAGGTGGGCAGCCAGCCTAGAGGGCTCACTATTCAAATCTTGGCTCTTCCAACTGGGCAGATTTGAGTGGATGGTTATTAGATGATATCAAGGCATTATTTTTATATATAATAATGGAATTTTTGAAATATTATGGTCCTCTCTATTAGAGATACATAGAAAAGTACTTATGGTTGAAATAAAAGGATGTTTGAGGTTTATTTTAAAGAATTCTAGCAGCATGTAAAATAAACAAACAGTATATGTGATGGAGGAGACAAGTGAACCAAGAGTGGCAATGAACTGATAACTACGTTACAGAAGAGCAGTGGCTCATTATATTTTTGTTTTAAAAGAAGTCTATGCTGTATATTATAAGAATTAAGTAAAAAGGTTTAAATAACAGACATAAAGGAAAGCCAGGAATCTTTAATTCATTTGAAATTATGTCTTTTCCTCTGATGATAGACTCAATATTACTATTGTACAAATAAAAACATGAAATTCAAGCAACTTCAAACTATCATACAGCCACAGAATTGAGAATTTCCAATGTCTAACTCTAAGTTAACCTTATGAGAAATTATTACCTGGTTATACAATGAATTTACTATAATAGGACTCCAATGTTACTCTTCCCTTATCTTGATATCAAGTAAGAATTATTTTGTAACTATACTTCAATATACATTTGCATATGTCTGTATTTTTACATTTGTAAAAATTAAGTTTACTTAACTATATCAGTGATTTTATATATCACTGCATGCATATATATATATGTATGTGTGTATATATATATATATAGATACATATATATATCACCATATATATATCACCGATATAGTTAAGTCTGGTAAAAGAACCCTGAGAATCACAAAAGAATAAACAACTAATTCCAAGGTAGCAGTAGAAACCAGAATAAATGAAGAATTAGGAAACATAAATAATCATACTGACTGTAACTCCTGGAATGTAAATCAGGCAAGTCATTCAAGGCTTGAGTCTGTTCCATCGTCTGTACTGTGACCGGATTCTCTCACAGGCCATCCAAGTTCCTCTCAGTTCTGACATCCCAGAGCCTGAAATCTGTCTCTCGCATGGCTACACCTGTTCAGGAACCCAGTGTTCACTACAGATTATGACACCTCCGATTTTAGGAAGGCTCCAGGTCTCACCAAGTCTGACTGATGGAGCAGAAAAAAAAGAAGTCTATTTCTAAGGAGGCATGCAAACAGGCAAGGAGTCTAGGGGTTATGCCCCAGTCAGATGGATGGGATTATCCTGGGGAAGAGTTAACATACTCCATACTATGACAGACTTGTTCAAGGGGCTTTTGGGGACACCAACAAAGGACATGAGATCTCTGGGACAGAGGGATGGAGGCAGGCAGATGGGAAAGATGCTGATTAAGTTACCTGTGAGCACAGCTCTACCAGGGTGGGTTAGGTGTCCCCACCTAGCATTCTGGTCCTGCCTGACAGTAAACCTGTGCATCTGCTGTCCTGATTTATAATGAATTATGAGACAGAGCCTTTGGTTTTCTGATTCACAGTGCATCTTTCCCTACATGAATCTGAAATTCAAGCAACTTCAAACTATCATACAGCCACAGAATTGAGAATTTCCAATGTCTAACTCTAAGTTAACCTTATGAGAAATTATTACCTGGTTATACAATGAATTTACTATAATAGGACTCCAATGTTACTCTTCCCTTATCTTGATATCAAGTAAGAATTATTTTGTAACTATACTTCAATATACATTTGCATATGTCTGTATTTTTACATTTGTAAAAATTAAGTTTACTTAACTATATCAGTGATTTTATATATCACTGCATGCATATATATATATGTATGTGTGATATATATATATATAGATACATATATATATCACCATATATATATCACCGATATAGTTAAGTCTGGTAAAAGAACCCTGAGAATCACAAAAGAATAAACAACTAATTCCAAGGTAGCAGTAGAAACCAGAATAAATGAAGAATTAGGAAACATAAATAATCATACTGACTGTAACTCCTGGAATGTAAATCAGGCAAGTCATTCAAGGCTTGAGTCTGTTCCATCGTCTGTACTGTGACCGGATTCTCTCACAGGCCATCCAAGTTCCTCTCAGTTCTGACATCCCAGAGCCTGAAATCTGTCTCTCGCATGGCTACACCTGTTCAGGAACCCAGTGTTCACTACAGATTATGACACCTCCGATTT
Organism: Tragulus kanchil; assembly: GCA_022376925.1. Classification (NCBI taxonomy): domain Eukaryota; kingdom Metazoa; phylum Chordata; class Mammalia; order Artiodactyla; family Tragulidae; genus Tragulus; species Tragulus kanchil. Next base: position 89,834,326 of record JAIOJX010000005.1, on the reverse strand, counting down.
TAGGAAGGCTCCAGGTCTCACCAAGTCTGACTGATGGAGCAGAAAAAAAAGAAGTCTATTTCTAAGGAGGCATGCAAACAGGCAAGGAGTCTAGGGGTTATGCCCCAGTCAGATGGATGGGATTATCCTGGGGAAGAGTTAACATACTCCATACTATGACAGACTTGTTCAAGGGGCTTTTGGGGACACCAACAAAGGACATGAGATCTCTGGGACAGAGGGATGGAGGCAGGCAGATGGGAAAGATGCTGATTAAGTTACCTGTGAGCACAGCTCTACCAGGGTGGGTTAGGTGTCCCCACCTAGCATTCTGGTCCTGCCTGACAGTAAACCTGTGCATCTGCTGTCCTGATTTATAATGAATTATGAGACAGAGCCTTTGGTTTTCTGATTCACAGTGCATCTCCAGCATTCAGAACTGTGTCCAGCATTCTTGACTTGTGTTCACTGAAGGAACAACGATAACACAGGACTGCATGGAAAATATGAGCATAACTGGCTGGCACGTGGAGCCCATTCTATCTAAAGCAGCTGTACATCTAAAGTAGCACATTTAAAACCTTTTTAAGATACTAAAACAGGAGAGGATGAGGAAAGTTACAAATCAAGAGAGAATATAGGAAGTAGTAGACCTGAGTTGGCAAGATGAAGAAAAAAGAAAGGAAACCAATGAAACAGGAAAGGGGCTCTTAAAAAAAGATGCTTACTCACAGACTGAAAAGGAGAACATAATGAAAAAATAAATTAAAAAACAGAATATGCTATCTTATAGGCTGATGGTCTTGTTGTGCAAACTGGCAGAAGGTTTACCTCTAGATGCAGTCTTTCTGAAAAGATTAATTATCATGTTTACTCTAATAAAAACAGTGAAGAAGAGTAGTTTAGCAGTTTTAAATATTAAGCTTCAATTAAAATTTATGGTTAATGGTAATAATAGTATACTGAATCTTATAAGCCAACTTGAATTTCAGACTTTTCTAACTTTATTCTGGAATCCATCTACAGCCTTTCTTCTTAAAAAGACTCCAAGCCATGAGATGTTAAGAAGAAAATGTTCTTTAACAATATATAAGCAAATAAACATAAAGATATCTATCTCCAACTACCTACAAATGGATATCTATTGCCCACACACTAACACAATTTTTTAAAGATGATTTTTCAAAATAGAATTAACTGCTAAAAATTACATGGTAAATATTAGCTTGTATTAATGATTGCAGTCTTATAAACAAAATGAAATTTTAAAGTTAAAATTCCATGCTAGTTATATTCAATACTATATTTTTAAGTTAAGCCACATGTACTTCTTTCTAGATTTAATAATGCAAATATATTATTCATTCTAAAACAATTGGAGATAAAAAGAAACCTAAACATAGAATTCTTTAGATAGAATTCTACTAAACTATGAAGCAGTCTTCAAAAGTAAAACAAATTTCTCAGATATATAACATTTCGGCCTAATGAAGAAAAGACTGAAAGAAACGAGTTTCCTAATGCCCAGAAAAATCAAACCAAACAAAACAGGAAAGATCTGAACAATAGCTGAGCATAACTGGCTGGCACGTGGAGCCCATTCTATCTAAAGCAGCTGTACATCTAAAGTAGCACATTTAAAACCTTTTTAAGATACTAAAACAGGAGAGGATGAGGAAAGTTACAAATCAAGAGAGAATATAGGAAGTAGTAGACCTGAGTTGGCAAGATGAAGAAAAAAGAAAGGAAACCAATGAAACAGGAAAGGGGCTCTTAAAAAAAGATGCTTACTCACAGACTGAAAAGGAGAACATAATGAAAAAATAAATTAAAAACAGAATATGCTATCTTATAGGCTGATGGTCTTGTTGTGCAAACTGGCAGAAGGTTTACCTCTAGATGCAGTCTTTCTGAAAAGATTAATTATCATGTTTACTCTAATAAAAACAGTGAAGAAGAGTAGTTTAGCAGTTTTAAATATTAAGCTTCAATTAAAATTTATGGTTAATGGTAATAATAGTATACTGAATCTTATAAGCCAACTTGAATTTCAGACTTTTCTAACTTTATTCTGGAATCCATCTACAGCCTTTCTTTTTAAAAAAGACTCCAAGCCATGAGATGTTAAGAAGAAAATGTTCTTTAACAATATATAAGCAAATAAACATAAAGATATCTATCTCCAACTACCTACAAATGGATATCTATTGCCCACACACTAACACAATTTTTTAAAGATGATTTTTCAAAATAGAATTAACTGCTAAAAATTACATGGTAAATATTAGCTTGTATTAATGATTGCAGTCTTATAAACAAAATGAAATTTTAAAGTTAAAATTCCATGCTAGTTATATTCAATACTATATTTTTAAGTTAAGCCACATGTACTTCTTTCTAGATTTAATAATGCAAATATATTATTCATTCTAAAACAATTGGAGATAAAAAGAAACCTAAACATAGAATTCTTTAGATAGAATTCTACTAAACTATGAAGCAGTCTTCAAAAGTAAATCAAATTTCTCAGATATATAACGTTTCGGCCTAATGAAGCAAAGACTGAAAGAAACGAGTTTCCTAATGCCCAGAAAAATCAAACCAAACAAAACAGGAAAGATCTGAACAATAGCTGAGCATCAAGATGGACCAGATTTTAGTAAGTTGATTTTCACATTTTAGCACTGATAAAAATCGCTGGAAAAGAGAAGGAATACTTTGTAAAATTCATATCTACAGTTCATAAATTTTGACTCATAAAGTATATTTGGTAATCCTTTAGAATCTCTGCAAATGTGACTTGGGCTCTGTATTATTAATAGATGTCTCAGATAATTCTGACCATGTTGGTTCCTGGGTTATCCTTTTATACACTGGGCATCTGATTGAAACTTTTTTCTTATGGGCTAAGAAATTATACCTAGGAATAGAAAGTAGATATCGAGTGCTCTTTCTACTGCACCCAAAGAAAGTCAAGTACAGGAAATGAAGAGGTGTGGAGAGGGTGGAGAATTAGGAACACGTTTTAAAGTGTTTAATTATGTGAGCAAGATGCCATCTGTATTTTCTGTGCCTATCGACTAATTAAGATGTTTCCCCAAAGTATTTCTGTTTAAGAAACTCCCTGAGGCCAAGTTACCTTTCACGTTAAAGTACAAACACTCAGGCAAGTGTGCACATGCCATAAAGCGGAAGCACTCACTTCCCCAGCTGAGGGGGAAGGACCCTTTGGTGGACGTATGTAGTCATGAATCAGTCACTCAGAGAAGATGCAGAGTCACTGCACAGCGGATGAAAGGCTCTTAAGACAGGAAGAAATATTTAAAAAACAATTTTTATAACGGTTTTACCATAAAGTTCACCCATTTAAAATGTACAATCATTTGAGTGTATTCACAGAGCTGTACAACCACTACCACAATTGCAGAATGTCACCCCCAAAAGAAATCCCATACCCATTAGCAAGGATCTCTCTGCTCCTGCTACCACCCCTGGGTAACTACAAACCTACCGTATGTCTCTAGAGATGTCCTATTCTAGATATTTCATCTCACTGGAATAATATGCTTGCCTTTTGTTCTAAAAAAAAAAGGTCAAACTTTTAAACTATGAAGCAGTCTTCAAAAGTAAATCAAATTTCTCAGATATATAACGTTTCGCCTAATGAAGCAAAGACTGAAAGAAACGAGTTTCCTAATGCCCAGAAAAATCAAACCAAACAAAACAGGAAAGATCTGAACAATAGCTGAGCATCAAGATGGACCAGATTTTAGTAAGTTGATTTTCACATTTTAGCACTGATAAAAATCGCTGGAAAAGAGAAGGAATACTTTGTAAAATTCATATCTACAGTTCATAAATTTTGACTCATAAAGTATATTTGGTAATCCTTTAGAATCTCTGCAAATGTGACTTGGGCTCTGTATTATTAATAGATGTCTCAGATAATTCTGACCATGTTGGTTCCTGGGTTATCCTTTTATACACTGGGCATCTGATTGAAACTTTTTTCTTATGGGCTAAGAAATTATACCTAGGAATAGAAAGTAGATATCGAGTGCTCTTTCTACTGCACCCAAAGAAAGTCAAGTACAGGAAATGAAGAGGTGTGGAGAGGGTGGAGAATTAGGAACACGTTTTAAAGTGTTTAATTATGTGAGCAAGATGCCATCTGTATTTTCTGTGCCTATCGACTAATTAAGATTTTTCCCCCAAAGTATTTCTGTTTAAGAAACTCCCTGAGGCCAAGTTACCTTTCACGTTAAAGTACAAACACTCAGGCAAGTGTGCACATGCCATAAAGCGGAAGCACTCATTTCCCCCAGCTGAGGGGGAAGGACCCTTTGGTGGACGTATGTAGTCATGAATCAGTCACTCAGAGAAGATGCAGAGTCACTGCACAGCGGATGAAAGGCTCTTAAGACAGGAAGAAATATTTAAAAAACAATTTTTATAACGGTTTTACCATAAAGTTCACCCATTTAAAATGTACAATCATTTGAGTGTATTCACAGAGCTGTACAACCACTACCACAATTGCAGAATGTCACCCCCAAAAGAAATCCCATACCCATTAGCAAGGATCTCTCTGCTCCTGCTACCACCCCTGGGTAACTACAAACCTACCGTATGTCTCTAGAGATGTCCTATTCTAGATATTTCATCTAAATGGAATAATATGCTTGCCTTTTGTGCCTGGCTTCTTTCACTTAGCCTAGGGTTTTTAAGGCTCCTTGTTCGTCAACCTTTTTGTTGCCAAAAAAATACATTTTTAAGCCCAATGTTAAGGAAGGAAGAATTCTTATAAAAGCCTTTGTTTATTCACGTGTTAGACTAATATACCATATGCTGGAAGCTGTTAAGATGTTTAAATCAAAGAGTTGACTCTATGTGATATGATTCAATATTACACTCTGAGGAACTTTTGCTCATATCTGTGAATAAACTCCAACCTAAAATACATACTCTATACTGTTTTTATACTGATTATTCAAATTTATTCATTTATTCTAGGCAAAATACAGCATGTTTCATTATAAATGACAATTTCTACAATGGCCACAGACCATAATCAAGAAACTTATAATCCCAAAATGGCAAACACAACGTTGAATAACAGTACTTCAAACCAAAGTATAAATCTGCAGTTACCCTGTTATGAAATATCAATAGGATCACTAGTTTCACTAAGGTGCAGTGACTTTCACCACTGATGTCTCATAATATATATCCTGAAAGAACAGGGCTATTTTTCTTGATCAGAGATTTATCCCAAGCACCCAGAACTCAAGGCCAGTGCTTTAAAAACATTTCAGTTTGTGTATTGTTAGTTATGTTATATATTTTGTGGTGCAGTAGGTAAAGAAACCGCCTGCAATGTAGGAGACCTGAGTTCAGTTGCTGGATCAGGAAGATCCTAACAAACCATAAACCCAGTTTAGAGGGAAGGACCCTTGGTACGTATGTAGTCATGAATCAGTCACTCAGAGAAGATGCAGAGTCACTGCACAGCGGATGAAAGGCTCTTAAGACAGGAAGAAATATTTAAAAAACAATTTTTATAACGGTTTTACCATAAAGTTCACCCATTTAAAATGTACAATCATTTGAGTGTATTCACAGAGCTGTACAACCACTACCACAATTGCAGAATGTCACCCCCAAAAGAAATCCCATACCCATTAGCAAGGATCTCTCTGCTCCTGCTACCACCCCTGGGTAACTACAAACCTACCGTATGTCTCTAGAGATGTCCTATTCTAGATATTTCATCTAAATGGAATAATATGCTTGCCTTTTGTGCCTGGCTTCTTTCACTTAGCCTAGGGTTTTTAAGGCTCCTTGTTCGTCAACCTTTTTGTTGCCAATATCATACATTTTTAAGCCCAATGTTACGGAAGGTAGAATTCTCATAAAAGCCTTTGTTTATTCACGTGTTAGACTAATATACCATATGCTGGAAGCTGTTAAGATGTTTAAATCAAAGAGTTGACTCTATGTGATATGATTCAATATTACACTCTGAGGAACTTTTGCTCATATCTGTGAATAAACTCCAACCTAAAATACATACTCTATACTGTTTTTATACTGATTATTCAAATTTATTCATTTATTCTAGGCAAAATACAGCATGTTTCATTATAAATGACAATTTCTACAATGGCCACAGACCATAATCAAGAAACTTATAATCCCAAAATGGCAAACACAACGTTGAATAACAGTACTTCAAACCAAAGTATAAATCTGCAGTTACCCTGTTATGAAATATCAATAGGATCACTAGTTTCACTAAGGTGCAGTGACTTTCACCACTGATGTCTCATAATATATATCCTGAAAGAACAGGGCTATTTTTCTTGATCAGAGATTTATCCCAAGCACCCAGAACTCAAGGCCAGTGCTTTAAAAACATTTCAGTTTGTGTATTGTTAGTTATGTTATATATTTTGTGGTGCAGTAGGTAAAGAAACCGCCTGCAATGTAGGAGACCTGAGTTCAGTTGCTGGATCAGGAAGATCTCCTAGAGAAGAGACAGGCCAGCCACTCCTGTATTGGTGCCTGGAGAACCCCACGGGCAGAGGAGCCTGGTGGGCAATACTCCACGGGGTCACAAAGAATCAGACACAACTTAGTGACTAGCACATCGATCCATCCATACAATATTAGCTATTATAGAATTTTTTAATGACTTATGAAATAACTTACACTCATTTTATAAGCATCAAAAACAAAGATTAAAACCATCTATGGTCATACAACTCAGAAAAGCCATAGTAAACATTTAGCACATTGTCTTCTAGCTTTTCCTAGGAATCAACAGGTTTATGAATGGGTATACTCTGAATTCATAGTTCAAGTCCCTTTTCACCACTGCTTTCCAATACATTTAATTCAAAAGACCTTTAAATACGAATTTCATGGATATTTTTGCAATCACATCTGCATGATCTTATATATATATATATGTGTGAAATGTACACACTAGGTCTAAAGAAAAGCATTTCTTGCAAACAAAATAATTACCAACCTTTTTTTACCAAATGTGGTCATACCTCCATTAAAAGACTGTCTAGATAGAACAAGCCTTCTTTATAGTAGGAAACAAAACAAAGCCCTCCCCATAATCTGAAGCTCTGCTCATATATACTGAACAGGGCAAAAAATTTTCTCATCCATATCTATTAATCAGAGCACAGTAACACAAGATGACCTTCGCAAGCTTTGCTTTACTAACCCCAGCTTTTTTCTCTGAACTTTCCCTCCTACTGCCCACCCCCTACTTCACCTCAAGCACCCACTGCTTTCCACTGATCCCCCTTACTGAAGTCAGACAGGACACACAGGAATATCCTGGGCTGGAGACAGCAGCTTGGGCTACTTTCTTGCAACAGTGCTAGCACCTCAGATGAACCATTTTATTATTCAAAGCACGACTATCTCAAGAATAAAAATGCAAGTTCTACACCAGCGGTTCCTAGGAGCTTATCCAGATCAGCATCATCTACAAATTGGCACATTGTCAGGGTCTTTCCCAGCCTTACTAAATCAAAAACTCTGGGGCGGGCCCAGCAAAATCGTTTTTAACATGCTTTATGCTTCTTCTGATTTAGCCATTATTATACACTTCCTGATATCTCTTGCTCCTCCCTCGTCTACTCTGTCAATTATTGTCTTGGCTTCCTATATCTCCCAGGGAGGTAGGAGGTGGAGCATGGATGAAGGAAGACTTGTGTAGACTTGCAATGCCATGACTGACCATTTACCTTCAGTTGCAACCACATTCCCTACTTGGAGCCTGGCACATCCATGACCTTTCTGAAGTAGACCCTTCACTTGTGCACTTGATTTCATCCTCTATCCTACTCAGGTAAATGACTTCACTAATTCTCTCTTCTTTTATTCAACAATATATTTCCTTCTACTCAATCATCTTTACTAGCCTACCAATTTGCTGCTCTTTTTTCCACCTTAAAAAGAAATTTGTCCTGAGCTAAAAGAAATTTAGCTTTCCTTGCTAGTTACAGCTACCATTTTTAAAAACTGAGATATGATTAACATACAACAAAATTCACAGACTCTACGTATTCAGGTTAACAGGTTTTGATAATTGTCTAAAGCCATATAAATATACCAAAATCAAATTACCAACCTTTTTACCAAATGTGGTCATACCTCCATTAAAAGACTGTCTAGATAGAACAAGCCTTCTTTATAGTAGGAAACAAAACAAAGCCCTCCCCATAATCTGAAGCTCTGCTCATATATACTGAACAGGGCAAAAAATTTTCTCATCCATATCTATTAATCAGAGCACAGTAACACAAGATGACCTTCGCAAGCTTTGCTTTACTAACCCCAGCTTTTTTCTCTGAACTTTCCCTCCTACTGCCCACCCCCTACTTCACCTCAAGCACCCACTGCTTTCCACTGATCCCCCTTACTGAAGTCAGACAGGACACACAGGAATATCCTGGGCTGGAGACAGCAGCTTGGGCTACTTTCTTGCAACAGTGCTAGCACCTCAGATGAACCATTTTATTATTCAAAGCACGACTATCTCAAGAATAAAAATGCAAGTTCTACACCAGCGGTTCCTAGGAGCTTATCCAGATCAGCATCATCTACAAATTGGCACATTGTCAGGGTCTTTCCCAGCCTTACTAAATCAAAAACTCTGGGGCGGGCCCAGCAAAATCGTTTTTAACATGCTTTATGCTTCTTCTGATTTAGCCATTATTATACACTTCCTGATATCTCTTGCTCCTCCCTCGTCTACTCTGTCAATTATTGTCTTGGCTTCCTATATCTCCCAGGGAGGTAGGAGGTGGAGCATGGATGAAGGAAGACTTGTGTAGACTTGCAATGCCATGACTGACCATTTACCTTCAGTTGCAACCACATTCCCTACTTGGAGCCTGGCACATCCATGACCTTTCTGAAGTAGACCCTTCACTTGTGCACTTGATTTCATCCTCTATCCTACTCAGGTAAATGACTTCACTAATTCTCTCTTCTTTTATTCAACAATATATTTCCTTCTACTCAATCATCTTTACTAGCCTACCAATTTGCTGCTCTTTTTTCCACCTTAAAAAGAAATTTGTCCTGAGCTAAAAGAAATTTAGCTTTCCTTGCTAGTTACAGCTACCATTTTTAAAAACTGAGATATGATTAACATACAACAAAATTCACAGACTCTACGTATTCAGGTTAACAGGTTTTGATAATTGTCTAAAGCCATATAAATATACCAAAATCAAATTATAAGGCACCTCCAAGGAAGTTCCTTCTTGTCCCTTCCCAATAACTCCAATTTACCCATGCAAGCCACCAGTGGTTGGATTTATATAAGATTGATTTTGCTTATACTATAGCTTCACAGAAATGAAATCAAAAAGTATATATTCTCTTGTATCTGGCTTGTTTTGCTCAAAATAATGTATTTATAATGATATTCATTTCTTTTGTTTCATGGTATCCATTGTTCACTCTTATTTTATTAGATCAGTAGTCTATTGACATGCAAATTGTCATGATGAATGGCTAGATGAACCATAAGCTGGAATCGAGATTACAGGGAGAAATATCAATAATCTCCAATATGCAAATGACACAACTCTTATGGCAGAAAGATAAACTAAAGAGCCTCTTGATGAGGATGAAAGAGGAGAGTAAAAAAAGCAGGCTTAAAACTAAACACTCAGGGGTTCCCTGGTAGTTCAGTGGTGAAGAGTTTGCCTGCCAATGCAGGAAACACAGGTTTGATCCCTGATGTGGGAGGATCCCATATGCTGCAGAACAACTAGGCCCGTGAGCCACAACTATTGAGCCTGTGCTCTAGAGCCTCAGAGCCACAACTATCGAGCCCATGTGTCAAAGCTATTGAAGCCATGTGCCCTACAGCCCGAGTTCCACAAGAGAAGTCTGCAGCAAGAAGCCTGCTGACTTCAACTAAAGAGTAGCCCCAACTCCCTGCAACTAGAGAAGAGCCTGTGGCAGCAGTGAAAACCCTGAATAGCCAAAAATAAATAAATAAATAAAACCTCAACATTCAAAAAAACTAACATCATGGTATCCGGTCCTATCACTTCATGGAAAATAGAAGGGGAAAAAGTGGAAGCAGTGCTAGATTTTATCTCCATGGGTTACAGTGACTGTAGTAAGATGCTTGCTCCTTGGAAAGAAGGGTTATGACAAACCTAGAAAGCGTTTTAAAAACCAAAGACATAATTTTGCCAACAGAGGTCTATATAGTTAAAGCTATGATTTTTCCAGTAGTCATGTAAAGATTACATGGGAGAGTTGGCCCATAAAGAAGGTTTAGAACTGAAGAATTGATGCTTTCCAATTGCAGTGCTGGAGAAGACTGGAGAATCCTTTGGACAGCAAGGAGATCAAACCAGTCAATCCTAATGGAAATCAACTCTGAATATTCATTAGAAGGACTGATGGTAAAGCTCCAATACTTTGGTCACCTGATGTGAAGACCTGACTCATTGGAAAAGATCCTGATGCTGGAAAAGACTGAAGACAAAAGAAGAGGGTGGCAAAGGATGAGATAGTTAGTCATCACCACCAACTCACTGAACATGGATTCGAGCAAACTCTGAGAGATAGTGAAGGACAAGGAATGCTAGCGTGTTATAGTCCATGGGGTCACAATCAGCCAGACACAAGTTAGTGATTGAACAACATTCCTTTGTATGAGTATACATGGGGTAGATCCCCTGGAGAAGGGAATGACTACCCACTCCAGTCTTCTTGCCTGGAGATCTCCATGGCTCATCCATGGGGTTGCAAATAGTCGGACATGACTGACAGACTTTTGCTCATGAATGCCCTATGCTGACCCATCCATCTGCTGGTATATGTTTGGTCTGCTTCCAGTTTTTTAAAAATATTGTGACTAGGGTCACAATGAATATCCACATTATGTCTTTTTGTAGACTGATTTGTGTTTGATAAAGAAATATATACATTGAGGGAACTTGGGTTATGTGTTCTGAATAAATTACCTGTTCTTAAGTTTCAGATTCTGCAAAATGCAGGAAACGCTCTTTCCTAGACACCAGACTGTTCAATCAAAACTTCAGCACTACAAATACAAAGCTGAGTAACAGTTTTAAATTGTTTGGGAGAAATACATGACTCATTTCTTTACCCATTAAAAACTACACCGAACATTCTTTCCACTCCCTTCTCACCTCACCAACACTCTGTGCCTACTGAGCTTAGGACCATATATGAATAAGAATTTCTCCAGCTTTCACGGAGCAATTGGTATAGTTAGAGAAATAAGACAGAAAAGACAGTGAGGTGAAATATTTGCAGAGCAAGAATAAAAATATCTAACATACAATAATGCCCAAGGTAAGACTGATCAAATGACTACCACACTATAAGGTGAGGTGCTGAAGAGTACAGATCCAAGAGCCAGACTGTCCAAGGTCAGATCCCATCGTGGAAACACAACATTGTCAATCCACCATACTCCAATATAAAATAGTTTTAAATATACTGTAGATATCTTAGTATAGTAAAAAAATAAAATAAAAAAAAAATCCCAGCATCATTGCTCATTGCCTCTGAGTCCATATGCAGTTACTTCTCTGTGCCTCAGTTTCCTCATCAGCAAGACAGAAGTATAATAGTGCCTACTCCATAGATAGTTTTTGTGTGACTTAATATGCATAAGGCACTTAGAACAGTGCTTATCACATCATAAGCTTGAATGATAGTATGTGTTAATTATCACCACCACATCCTCCTCCTCAGTTCTCCTGGGATGTGAAGGCAGTGGAAGAGTTGTGAGGTCTTCAAAAGAGAATGCTGACTGAGCTGAAACATACAGATAAGAAAATGAAGCAGCGGAAACCCAGGCGTGAGCAGGAATAGCACTCCATGTTTGGGGAAAAAAGAAAAGCTAACTGAAATGCAAGTGTTGAAGATGAATATACTGGGAAACATAGGCACAAGATAAGATGAGGATATGGAAAGTCACAGTGGATCAGGGTAAGAAATTTCACAAAAGGGAGCGGCTGATTCTAAGTAGGAAATACCATGTTCAGATATGACTTCTGAAAGTTGAATTAGTAGATGGGAAGAAGAAATTGCAAGGTTATGTGTAGACTGATTTGTGTTTGATAAAGAAATATATACTTGAATTTAAATTACCTGTTCTTAAGTTTCAGATTCTGCAAAATGCAGGAAACGCTCTTTCCTAGACACCAGACTGTTCAATCAAAACTTCAGCACTACAAATACAAAGCTGAGTAACAGTTTTAAATTGTTTGGGAGAAATACATGACTCATTTCTTTACCCATTAAAAACTACACCGAACATTCTTTCCACTCCCTTCTCACCTCACCAACACTCTGTGCCTACTGAGCTTAGGACCATATATGAATAAGAATTTCTCCAGCTTTCACGGAGCAATTGGTATAGTTAGAGAAATAAGACAGAAAAGACAGTGAGGTGAAATATTTGCAGAGCAAGAATAAAAATATCTAACATACAATAATGCCCAAGGTAAGACTGATCAAATGACTACCACACTATAAGGTGAGGTGCTGAAGAGTACAGATCCAAGAGCCAGACTGTCCAAGGTCAGATCCCATCGTGGAAACACAACATTGTCAATCCACCATACTCCAATATAAAATAGTTTTAAATATACTGTAGATATCTTAGTATAGTAAAAAAATAAAATAAAAAAAAAATCCCAGCATCATTGCTCATTGCCTCTGAGTCCATATGCAGTTACTTCTCTGTGCCTCAGTTTCCTCATCAGCAAGACAGAAGTATAATAGTGCCTACTCCATAGATAGTTTTTGTGTGACTTAATATGCATAAGGCACTTAGAACAGTGCTTATCACATCATAAGCTTGAATGATAGTATGTGTTAATTATCACCACCACATCCTCCTCCTCAGTTCTCCTGGGATGTGAAGGCAGTGGAAGAGTTGTGAGGTCTTCAAAAGAGAATGCTGACTGAGCTGAAACATACAGATAAGAAAATGAAGCAGCGGAAACCCAGGCGTGAGCAGGAATAGCACTCCATGTTTGGGGAAAAAAGAAAAGCTAACTGAAATGCAAGTGTTGAAGATGAATATACTGGGAAACATAGGCACAAGATAAGATGAGGATATGGAAAGTCACAGTGGATCAGGGTAAGAAATTTCACAAAAGGGAGCGGCTGATTCTAAGTAGGAAATACCATGTTCAGATATGACTTCTGAAAGTTGAATTAGTAGATGGGAAGAAGAAATTGCAAGGTGAAGCAGTTCGAGTGGAGATGGAGAGATCATTAAAAGACAACATTCATGACCAGTAATTGCAAGTGCCCCAAGTGAGGCAGTAGGAAGTGGGAAGGAGAAGGACAACAGATCAAGAAAAAAGAAGGAAGAATTAACATAATTTGGTTACTGATTGGTTGAGAGGTCCAAGATGATGCCTGGGGTTTTAGCTCAAAGGACTTGCCACATTGAGAGTAGAGGAGCTAGAACTTTTAGGTAAAATTTTTAGGTAAATGAAGGCTCAATTTTGGATTATCTTGAATATAGGACTTTGTTGACAGTTCTGAGTTGAGCTTCTATGAAGAAACAACATATATATATGAAATTCTGAAAGATTTTGGATTGAATATGTTGATTTGAGAATTATCATCACATATAAGGTGGTACTTTAGCCATGAGAGTGGATCAAGTTACAGAGAGAGGATGTAGTGAGAATGGAAGAGATTCTTGAACTTAATACTAGGGAATTAAACATTTTAAATCTGGCAAAGAGAAAAGATAGTGGCCACTTTGCCCAACATCCATTCTACCTTACCGGAAATAATTCAATTTCCCCTGCTAGACACGAGGATACACATGGGCCCAATTAAAGTCACAGAGAAGTATGGTGGCAGACTTAGGGGAACATTGTCTTTGTTTTAGGAGAGGAAAGAACCTGACCTTTAATGAAACTGCTGAACTAATGTATCAACCAGATCTGAAGTCTGTCCCACCTCTGGAGTTTCAGCCAGGTGAGACAGTAACTGTCTTTAATATGTGAGCCAGACTAAGTCAAAGCTTCAGAAAACACACTGATAAAAGGTATCCAAACTGAAGGTGGAAGATTACTAGACTGGAAATAGGAAGACGGTGCTATTATCAAAACAAAGAGGAAAAATTCAATATGAAAAGTGTAAGAGATATATTACATGATAAACTACACGAGTCATGTCTACGTATATTGAAAATTTTATATTGAGATATATTTCTATATACTTCAACATAGGCACTTTGTTTTTCTTGACCACTGTATTAAACATATATATGATTAAGAATTATTACTTACATGTTCTCTCTCCTAAGACTAACCTGATGTTTGACATATCTTCTGTAGTTAATACATATTTGTAGGATGAATGAAAACTAGTACTAATAAGGTGAAATGTTTAATTTAGACTTTCCTTAAAAAAAATTCATTAGTTTTATTGTTTTAATTAGTTACTGTGAAAGATGGTTTATCAATTAAATTTAATAAACACACACAAATTAAAATGTAAGAATCTTGACCCATTTATGTCATGATCTGATGTTTTTAAGTACTACTACTTAAAATTATTATATATGGCATATTGATAATTAAAATCAATGGCAGATAGATACAGATATAGATAATACCTAATGCAAACTGACTTGAGCATTCATAAATACCACCTCAGAGTAAGATGAATTCTATAGGGACTAGTGAAGACATTTACAAACCTAGGTAACTATCTTTAAAAGGAACTGAGAAATTTAACAATGCCTTCGCCGAAGGATCAGATTAATAGCAGAAGGCAGGAAGACACCTGTAAAACCCTCATTCGTTTGTAAAAGAAAGAGTACACCATCTCCTACAATATTCACAAAGTAGCAGAATGTTCAGATCAGCAGCAAGTTGCAATTGTCCTGTACAGATAGTGCAATTTTAAGTAGTTCCACCCAAAGCTTGGGGTTCCTAGCTGAATCAATGGTAGAGAATCCACCTGCCAGTGCAGGAGATGCAGAAAACGTGGCTTCGATCCCTGGGTGGAGAAGATCCCCTGGAGTAGGAAATGGCAACCCACTCCAGTATCTTTGCCTAGAAAATACTGTGAACAGAAGAGCCTGGCAGACCACATTCCACAAGGTCCAAAGAGTTGGAAACAATTGAGCAGCTAAGCACACATGTATCCAAAGCTTTGTAAAGCAACAGTAACATTTCAAGGTCAATACACTATAAAACTATACTAAGATCCCTCAAGTTAAGACTTACACCAGGGTTGTAGAATCTCACTAATAGAGGTTGCTAATTATTCAAAACAAAGAGGAAAAATTCAATATGAAAAGTGTAAGAGATATATTACTTTAAACTACACGAGTCATGTCTACGTATATTGAAAATTTTATATTGAGATATATTTCTATATACTTCAACATAGGCACTTTGTTTTTCTTGACCACTGTATTAAACATATATATGATTAAGAATTATTACTTACATGTTCTCTCTCCTAAGACTAACCTGATGTTTGACATATCTTCTGTAGTTAATACATATTTGTAGGATGAATGAAAACTAGTACTAATAAGGTGAAATGTTTAATTTAGACTTTCCTTAAAAAAAATTCATTAGTTTTATTGTTTTAATTAGTTACTGTGAAAGATGGTTTATCAATTAAATTTAATAAACACACACAAATTAAAATGTAAGAATCTTGACCCATTTATGTCATGATCTGATGTTTTTAAGTACTACTACTTAAAATTATTATATATGGCATATTGATAATTAAAATCAATGGCAGATAGATACAGATATAGATAATACCTAATGCAAACTGACTTGAGCATTCATAAATACCACCTCAGAGTAAGATGAATTCTATAGGGACTAGTGAAGACATTTACAAACCTAGGTAACTATCTTTAAAAGGAACTGAGAAATTTAACAATGCCTTCGCCGAAGGATCAGATTAATAGCAGAAGGCAGGAAGACACCTGTAAAACCCTCATTCGTTTGTAAAAGAAAGAGTACACCATCTCCTACAATATTCACAAAGTAGCAGAATGTTCAGATCAGCAGCAAGTTGCAATTGTCCTGTACAGATAGTGCAATTTTAAGTAGTTCCACCCAAAGCTTGGGGTTCCTAGCTGAATCAATGGTAGAGAATCCACCTGCCAGTGCAGGAGATGCAGAAAACGTGGCTTCGATCCCTGGGTGGAGAAGATCCCCTGGAGTAGGAAATGGCAACCC
The DNA here is from genome assembly GCA_022376925.1 of Tragulus kanchil. Taxonomy (NCBI): domain Eukaryota; kingdom Metazoa; phylum Chordata; class Mammalia; order Artiodactyla; family Tragulidae; genus Tragulus; species Tragulus kanchil. The sequence continues at coordinate 89,818,073 of JAIOJX010000005.1, read as the reverse complement.
ACTCCAGTATCTTTGCCTAGAAAATACTGTGAACAGAAGAGCCTGGCAGACCACATTCCACAAGGTCCAAAGAGTTGGAAACAATTGAGCAGCTAAGCACACATGTATCCAAAGCTTTGTAAAGCAACAGTAACATTTCAAGGTCAATACACTATAAAACTATACTAAGATCCCTCAAGTTAAGACTTACACCAGGGTTGTAGAATCTCACTACTCAAAGAGTGGTCCCTGGACCTGCAGTACTGACATTACTGGAGAGTGTGTTCAACAGCATATTCCTGGGCTCCACCCAGTGCTACTGAGTCAAAACCTGCATGATGAAGACCCTTAAATGCTTGGAGGACACCTTATCGTTTAAGAACAATGCTTCTAAGACTATTAGCCATTTAACATCTTGCTTAGGTTTTCAATGAAATTAATACTGAGCCAATGACTCATGACAGCTCGTCTCAATTTTAGTACCATGCTCAGTTGTTCATTGTGTACAAAGGACTCCAGCAAAAAGGAAAGGGCTAACCATTTGATTTGGGACAAACAATGACATGACAGCTGCCTTTTTATCAAGTACTGTGAAAAGAACTGGAGGTGATTTTGAATACTTAGCAAATTTCAGGATAAAGGGTAGAAGGAGGAGGAGAAAAAAAATACATTTCCAATTATATAATTATAACATGCAAGTGGGGCAAAGAGGTAAAAGACAGCAAGCCTCAAGCAGAAAAGCAACTGTCAGTTATGAATTCTTTAGGATACTCTAGAGGCTTGTCTTTAATAATTAACTTGTCTTTGCAAATCCCCATTCCAAAAGGCATTTAATAGGTGTTCTTAGAGCTGACGAAATCTGAATTAAGGTCAGATCCCTGGTGTGTACATGTTTCATTTTTCTTTTTCTTTTCTTGGCCACTCCCCTTCTGTCCTCAGGTTTCAAGAATAACATAACTGCTTGTTCCAAATTTATATGGCCAGGGTGGACATGGTGACTGGCACACAAAGGAGCTCAATATTGAATGAATGAAAGCATGTATGCACACAAAAAAAATGAGTCTTCGCTTCTCCTGTTGAATAATTTAGTACTTGGAGAGGGACCAAGGTGACACCACCATGGTTTAACATAGATCTCTGCCTGCTGTACTTTCTGCAGACTTTATTATCTAATATTTTTAATGGTAGAATCCTATATTTTAAGCAATTTGGTTGCTACCAAACAACTGAAGATAAGCTCAAACAAATCATTATCAAAGCAAGCGACGCAAAGTTAACTGTATTCTGCTATTTTTTTATAATTAGAAACCTGCATATCATTCTATCTCTGGGGAAACTTAGTCTCTCAGTTTTCTTCAAAATGACTTCAACGAAACAGTCCATATACAGATGAGTTTTCCTTTTTATTACCATGGCTCAATTTATCCAACTTTAATTACTTTAAAGGCAAGAGAACCTTCCTTTCCAAATAAGAAACACAATGAATGAACTTTTATTTAGGATTTCCTGCACAATCTTTTGAGACTGAAAAAAACAGATCACCCTAATTTATGTACCTCTTGGTAATTTACCAACATTTAGAGACACTACCACTGATGTTAAGTTCTCCCCAAGAAAGAGCTTGTTGTAGGAATAATTTTTGTTTTTTGAATACAAAACAGGATTTGAAAAAAAATGGGCCAAGTAATCTGTAATAAACCACCCGCATCTGAGATTAATTCTTTCGATGGCATCCTCAGACTGTTGCTGCCCTGGTACTTACTCAGTTGCACTTAAAAATACTCAATTTCAAAAGTCAACCACAGGTGATATACAAACTAAACTAGAAAGCCATGTGAGCAGGTTGTGCTCTTCAGAGTTTGTGACATGAATAAATACAAACATGTAGAAAGCAAAATCCCACAAGGGAACTCAACGTATGCACAGTTATTAAGTTCTGTTCCTATTTCATTTTGGTATGCTCTTGGAGAGTTTATAGAGAAAAATGAGAAGGCTTCTTTGCTTAGAATTTTGTGTGACAACTGTCCCCTAAACAGTTTAGCTGATTAGCACTGTAACCATCTACTTAAGATGCTCAGGTTCCTTTCACAGGTTTACCAAACTGATTCTCATGTAGAAAGTTGGAAAAGCATTGTTCTAAATCATAATCCTGAGATTAAGAACGAAGCACAAAAAGTTCAGCAAGACAGAAAATATGTTCGCTATAAATCAATGCGATTTCACTCCTCTAACTCAGACAATAGAACTTCCAGCACCTCTCTATAAGAAAGGATCATTCGAGGTTTTATCTGCAGGAGAGCCTTCCTCTTGTGAAAGCACCCATTCTCACCCTCAGAGTCCTGACAGTTCACCCACAACCTCTAACTCCAAAGTTCTCTCTCATCTCCTGTCTCTTCCAAATTTTCTTCCCTAAGTCTCTCATTTCCACCTCTATTCTCAGACCTTTCTGTCCCTCTTTCTCCTTCAACTATAGGAAGTGTTTGACCTTCCACGTGGAATTAGAATAATTGCTCTTCACACTCCTGATGTCCAAGAGAACTTCATAAGAAAATACAAACTTTCATTTGCAAAGCACTTTTTCTTTGTAATGTGTAGTTCTTTAAATACATTGAATCTGGATATATCACTGTTGGGACAATAGTCTTTTGGATTAAAACTGCAAATTTGAAGTCAGCTGATTTTTTACATTTAATTTTGTAACAGGCAAGCATTAACTCTTTTACTCAACATTTTATACCATTCCATCATCGTTAATTTATTTGTCTGATTTTGCCAGGTAGGCTGCCATGCTAAGTATTATCATATACTACTAAAACGCCAAATTTCAATGTGGTCAATTACAAATATATTTGTTTAAAACCAATAAAACAATATTAAGGATAAAGATATTAGAAGTTCTTCACATTATCCCACTAAAAATGATCGATTTCAAAGAATACATACTTGTTCCATCAAGTGAATGATTAAAGCAATCTAGGCTCGCCATCTTCTTAACCACAGCATGGTAAAGTGGTAAATCTTCACTCTTCCCTTATTTATTGTTTTGTCAAGGTCCCTATGATTGTCCTTAGAGGTGTTTCAGGGGAGAAAAGACAAATAAAGATATGTTCTTGCCTTCACAGGGTCTAGCAGCCTAGATATGTTCATGGAGATTAATTGGTATCCTGGTTACTTGACAAAAATATACAGTCTCTCTCACAAAGGTCATGTATAAAGCCCTATCAACCATTTTTGGAAGTTTATAGGTATATTATGCCATGCAAAAAATAAATTAGATAGCTCCTATTCAGATGCACCTGTTAGTAATTATCAGTCTTTACAAAAGTATATTTTAATGCAGCAAATTTCACGTCCAAGACAGAAAATATGTTCGCTATAAATCAATGCGATAACTCAGACAATAGAACTTCCAGCACCTCTCTATAAGAAAGGATCATTCGAGGTTTTATCTGCAGGAGAGCCTTCCTCTTGTGAAAGCACCCATTCTCACCCTCAGAGTCCTGACAGTTCACCCACAACCTCTAACTCCAAAGTTCTCTCTCATCTCCTGTCTCTTCCAAATTTTCTTCCCTAAGTCTCTCATTTCCACCTCTATTCTCAGACCTTTCTGTCCCTCTTTCTCCTTCAACTATAGGAAGTGTTTGACCTTCCACGTGGAATTAGAATAATTGCTCTTCACACTCCTGATGTCCAAGAGAACTTCATAAGAAAATACAAACTTTCATTTGCAAAGCACTTTTTCTTTGTAATGTGTAGTTCTTTAAATACATTGAATCTGGATATATCACTGTTGGGACAATAGTCTTTTGGATTAAAACTGCAAATTTGAAGTCAGCTGATTTTTTACATTTAATTTTGTAACAGGCAAGCATTAACTCTTTTACTCAACATTTTATACCATTCCATCATCGTTAATTTATTTGTCTGATTTTGCCAGGTAGGCTGCCATGCTAAGTATTATCATATACTACTAAAACGCCAAATTTCAATGTGGTCAATTACAAATATATTTGTTTAAAACCAATAAAACAATATTAAGGATAAAGATATTAGAAGTTCTTCACATTATCCCACTAAAAATGATCGATTTCAAAGAATACATACTTGTTCCATCAAGTGAATGATTAAAGCAATCTAGGCTCGCCATCTTCTTAACCACAGCATGGTAAAGTGGTAAATCTTCACTCTTCCCTTATTTATTGTTTTGTCAAGGTCCCTATGATTGTCCTTAGAGGTGTTTCAGGGGAGAAAAGACAAATAAAGATATGTTCTTGCCTTCACAGGGTCTAGCAGCCTAGATATGTTCATGGAGATTAATTGGTATCCTGGTTACTTGACAAAAATATACAGTCTCTCTCACAAAGGTCATGTATAAAGCCCTATCAACCATTTTTGGAAGTTTATAGGTATATTATGCCATGCAAAAAATAAATTAGATAGCTCCTATTCAGATGCACCTGTTAGTAATTATCAGTCTTTTACAAAATGTATGATTTATAGATACACATAGCTCAAATCTTTTGAAAACTATAAACAACTCATGAGACATGAAATCTCATAATCAAGGACTGAAAGAAACATCCAAACATCAATTGAATTTGACCTTTACCATCAGATTAAAATGTGAGAGACATGGAAGAAAAACACCGCCTTCGTAAAGGCTACTTAAAACAAAATGTTCCCATAACACTGGAGCATCTTCCCCTCCTGTGCTCAGCTCTGCAGTGTGCAAGCCTAGAGGAGCCAGGCTCCTGAGTGCATGAGAACACTCCTTTTCTGAGGGACTAGTTCCAAAACAGCAGAAAGGAGATCTGGGCCAAGTTTAAGAAGATGCTTTAAGCTCATTTTAATTTACTGTATTATAAAAAAAATCTCCTCTCCTCTAGAGAGGGTGCAGAGAAAAGGGAACACTCCTGCATTGCTGGTGGGAATGTAGACTGATACAACCGCTATGGAAGACAGTATGGAGATTTTTTAAAAAACTAAAAATAGAGGCACCATACAACCCAGCAATCCCACTCTTAGGCTTATACCCTGATGAAATCAAAACTGAAAGAAGCATCTGTACCCCAATGTTCATTGCAGCTCTCTATACAATAGCTAGAACATGGAAGCAACCTAGATGCCCATCGACGAACGAATGGATCCAAAAGCTCTGGTACATATATACAATGGATACATACTTGTTCCATCAAGTGAATGATTAAAGCAATCTAGGCTCGCCATCTTCTTAACCACAGCATGGTAAAGTGGTAAATCTTCACTCTTCCCTTATTTATTGTTTTGTCAAGGTCCCTATGATTGTCCTTAGAGGTGTTTCAGGGGAGAAAAGACAAATAAAGATATGTTCTTGCCTTCACAGGGTCTAGCAGCCTAGATATGTTCATGGAGATTAATTGGTATCCTGGTTACTTGACAAAAATATACAGTCTCTCTCACAAAGGTCATGTATAAAGCCCTATCAACCATTTTTGGAAGTTTATAGGTATATTATGCCATGCAAAAAATAAATTAGATAGCTCCTATTCAGATGCACCTGTTAGTAATTATCAGTCTTTTACAAAATGTATGATTTATAGATACACATAGCTCAAATCTTTTGAAAACTATAAACAACTCATGAGACATGAAATCTCATAATCAAGGACTGAAAGAAACATCCAAACATCAATTGAATTTGACCTTTACCATCAGATTAAAATGTGAGAGACATGGAAGAAAAACACCGCCTTCGTAAAGGCTACTTAAAACAAAATGTTCCCATAACACTGGAGCATCTTCCCCTCCTGTGCTCAGCTCTGCAGTGTGCAAGCCTAGAGGAGCCAGGCTCCTGAGTGCATGAGAACACTCCTTTTCTGAGGGACTAGTTCCAAAACAGCAGAAAGGAGATCTGGGCCAAGTTTAAGAAGATGCTTTAAGCTCATTTTAATTTACTGTATTATAAAAAAAATCTCCTCTCCTCTAGAGAGGGTGCAGAGAAAAGGGAACACTCCTGCATTGCTGGTGGGAATGTAGACTGATACAACCGCTATGGAAGACAGTATGGAGATTTTTTAAAAAACTAAAAATAGAGGCACCATACAACCCAGCAATCCCACTCTTAGGCTTATACCCTGATGAAATCAAAACTGAAAGAAGCATCTGTACCCCAATGTTCATTGCAGCTCTCTATACAATAGCTAGAACATGGAAGCAACCTAGATGCCCATCGACGAACGAATGGATACAAAAGCTCTGGTACATATATACAATGGAATACTACACAATTGTAAAGAGACATGCAGAAGAATCAGCCCTAATGAGGTGGCTGGATCTAGAACGTATCATAAAAAGTGAAGTCAGTCAGAAAGAGAAGGACGAATACAGTATATTAACACATATATATATGGAATCTCGTAGGATGGTGATGATGGCACATGCAGTGAAGCGACGGAAAGTCAGACATGGACAGTGGACATATGGACATTGTGGGGAAGGAACAGACAGTGGGAGGCGTAAAGGAAGTAGTATGAAGGCCTGTACTATCATAAGTGAAGAAAATAGCTATAGTCATTGTTCTGTGAAAAAAGGGGACCCTTCAGGGGTGCTGTGTGATGGTTGGGAGGGGTGGGAAGGTGGGGGATATACATATGACTAATCTGGGAACATACATATCTATAAGCAACAAAATTCTGTAAAAGTTAAAAGTAAAATAAAGGGTTTTTAAAAAAAAAAAAAAATCTCCAACACATGGAATAAACAGAAACCTGTGTAATTAAGCACCATTTCCCCAGGACTTTGCTTCACGGATTAACAATAAGGACAGTTTTGTTCTCCAGCCCGGACTTTTGCCATCTCTTCCACCTTCATACCTACTGAATTATTTTTTAAAAAGCATGAAAATATTTACCAGAAACATCTACATTAACTAAATACTAGCCACTATAAAACAATCATAGCACACCAAAAACTAGATCACTTGACTCCATTAACCAAGTTGCTGCTGCATCTGGCACTTTTTTAAAAATTGAAATATGTATGTTTCAGGTGTATAATATAATGGTTCAATATTCATATATATTGCTGCATACACTGACCAGAAAAAGCTATCATCAGTGTTGGGTCTATTTACTAGCAATGCAGCATTGCTGGTGGGAATGTGTTTAAACTATGGACAAAAACTAAAAATAGAGGCACCATACAACCCAGCAATCCCACTCTTAGGCTTATACCCTGATGAAATCAAAACTGAAAGAAGCATCTGTACCCCAATGTTCATTGCAGCTCTCTATACAATAGCTAGAACATGGAAGCAACCTAGATGCCCATCGACGAACGAATGGATACAAAAGCTCTGGTACATATATACAATGGAATACTACACAATTGTAAAGAGACATGCAGAAGAATCAGCCCTAATGAGGTGGCTGGATCTAGAACGTATCATAAAAAGTGAAGTCAGTCAGAAAGAGAAGGACGAATACAGTATATTAACACATATATATATGGAATCTCGTAGGATGGTGATGATGGCACATGCAGTGAAGCGACGGAAAGTCAGACATGGACAGTGGACATATGGACATTGTGGGGAAGGAACAGACAGTGGGAGGCGTAAAGGAAGTAGTATGAAGGCCTGTACTATCATAAGTGAAGAAAATAGCTATAGTCATTGTTCTGTGAAAAAAGGGGACCCTTCAGGGGTGCTGTGTGATGGTTGGGAGGGGTGGGAAGGTGGGGGATATACATATGACTAATCTGGGAACATACATATCTATAAGCAACAAAATTCTGTAAAAGTTAAAAGTAAAATAAAGGGTTTTTAAAAAAAAAAAAAAATCTCCAACACATGGAATAAACAGAAACCTGTGTAATTAAGCACCATTTCCCCAGGACTTTGCTTCACGGATTAACAATAAGGACAGTTTTGTTCTCCAGCCCGGACTTTTGCCATCTCTTCCACCTTCATACCTACTGAATGATTATTTAAAAAGCATGAAAATATTTACCAGAAACATCTACATTAACTAAATACTAGCCACTATAAAACAATCATAGCACACCAAAAACTAGATCACTTGACTCCATTAACCAAGTTGCTGCTGCATCTGGCACTTTTTTAAAAATTGAAATATGTATGTTTCAGGTGTATAATATAATGGTTCAATATTCATATATATTGCTGCATACACTGACCAGAAAAAGCTATCATCAGTGTTGGGTCTATTTACTAGCAATGCAGCATTACAGGTAAGGTTGATCTTGCTTCCCTAGGAGCTGTAATTGGAGGCGTTCCAAAAAAGAATGATCCTTGACCCCAGTCATTTCTGTCCTCATGCCTAGGCTCCAAATTTTGTCTTCCTAATGAAATTTTCACAAGAGTTATTTATCTAGGTCTCATAAATAGCACTGTGTGAAGGGGTAACACACGATACATCCTCCAATCAAGCATATCTCACCTTGAATTAGTCTGTTGGTTTTTCCTGAAGAGACCTAGCTGTGCAAAATGAAGAAACAAGAGTTTTGATTTGTGGAAGAAATTGGCAGTAATTCTGAAACAGAGGTAACATGAGGATATCAGATACCTTGTTCTCTCTCTCTCTCTCTCCCTCTTTCTCTCCCCGACCCTCCCTCTCTCTCTCTCTCTCTCACACAGACACACACACACACACACACAGACACAGACACAGACACAGACACACACACACACACACACACACACACACACACGTTTCAGGGAAAACCAATGGTGGAAGGATTCCACAAGCTATGGAACTGTTTAGTATTCTCAGGCCCAATCCTAACTGGAAGTACAGGCACTCAGAAATCACACTGAAAACAGAGTAAGATTTTGAGACAAAAGACCCTAGAGCAGTGATCTTCAATGTGTGGCGAGAGGATTACCAGCACGAACAAGTGGAATAATGTTTTAGATAGGTTCCTGGCCTGTAGCCACACAATCAGAATCACTTCTGGCGAGATCTTGGAAGCTACATTTTACAAGTACGTCGGATGATTCCTACATGGAATCAGAAACGAAAAAGTTTTGGATTAACAATAAGGACAGTTTTGTTCTCCAGCCCGGACTTTTGCCATCTCTTCCACCTTCATACCTACTGAATTATTTTTTAAAAAGCATGAAAATATTTACCAGAAACATCTACATTAACTAAATACTAGCCACTATAAAACAATCATAGCACACCAAAAACTAGATCACTTGACTCCATTAACCAAGTTGCTGCTGCATCTGGCACTTTTTTAAAAATTGAAATATGTATGTTTCAGGTGTATAATATAATGGTTCAATATTCATATATATTGCTGCATACACTGACCAGAAAAAGCTATCATCAGTGTTGGGTCTATTTACTAGCAATGCAGCATTACAGGTAAGGTTGATCTTGCTTCCCTAGGAGCTGTAATTGGAGGCGTTCCAAAAAAGAATGATCCTTGACCCCAGTCATTTCTGTCCTCATGCCTAGGCTCCAAATTTTGTCTTCCTAATGAAATTTTCACAAGAGTTATTTATCTAGGTCTCATAAATAGCACTGTGTGAAGGGGTAACACACGATACATCCTCCAATCAAGCATATCTCACCTTGAATTAGTCTGTTGGTTTTTCCTGAAGAGACCTAGCTGTGCAAAATGAAGAAACAAGAGTTTTGATTTGTGGAAGAAATTGGCAGTAATTCTGAAACAGAGGTAACATGAGGATATCAGATACCTTGTTCTCTCTCTCTCTCTCTCCCTCTTTCTCTCCCCGACCCTCCCTCTCTCTCTCTCTCTCTCACACAGACACACACACAGACACAGACACAGACACAGACACACACACACACACACACACACACACACACACACACACACACGTTTCAGGGAAAACCAATGGTGGAAGGATTCCACAAGCTATGGAACTGTTTAGTATTCTCAGGCCCAATCCTAACTGGAAGTACAGGCACTCAGAAATCACACTGAAAACAGAGTAAGATTTTGAGACAAAAGACCCTAGAGCAGTGATCTTCAATGTGTGGCGAGAGGATTACCAGCACGAACAAGTGGAATAATGTTTTAGATAGGTTCCTGGCCTGTAGCCACACAATCAGAATCACTTCTGGCGAGATCTTGGAAGCTACATTTTACAAGTACGTCGGATGATTCCTACAGTGCCCAAGTTTGAAAACTGTTGCTCTAGAGGGATCAAACACCTTTCCTTGAAGGACTAAAGTTCTCACCTTGAGATCTGTAACACACATACACAATACAACACTAACCAATCAGATGACTGTGGTAACTTTATCCCTTTATTAAACAAATACTACTATTTGAAAATGCTACCTTGAGATGTAAATAAGTCATATAAACATTCTGCCTTCTGGGACTTTCCAGTATCATTACATAGGGTCATGAAATAGTAGAAGAAGAAAAAAAGACCATGAAAAAACAAAGAGGTTTCTCTATCCAAAAGTATTCTTTACTAATAAACGAATATACAAGCCCAAATCAATACATTTCTAAGAGCTTTTGACTTTAAGGTAAGCCAAAGAGGAAGTGGGTAGATAGGACAGGGGCTGAGAGCTGACAGGAGGTCATGGAAGAGGGCAGAATTACGGTGTCAGGCTGAACGCTGTCTAATCTGCATCCTAGCTGAATGCGAAGTACATTACAGGGAACTGTCTTTCTACATTACAAGACCATAATGCTGCCACAGAAAATTGCTTTTTATTCATGTAAGAGTAAACTGTTAGAAATGAAAAGCAGTCTTTTTTTAAAAATAGATGCATTTCAAATGACTACAGAGCATCTTCAATTCAAGTGAAATAACAGAAAATGCTTTTTCTAGACCTTCTGACTAGACAGAAAAGTCTTCGCTCAAGAGGCCAAGCTTCTGGATGCCTCAGGGACGAGCTGACAGTTACCAGGGTACCTGAACTGCAGCAGGAGTTCAAGTGGGCCCAGTGATAATGGGAACTTGCAGATCACAAGATGCAAACACTTCCTCTTCTCTCAGGTCACATACATATCACATTAGCAAACAGAAGCCAGTAAGAAGTCCCTGAATGACAATAGGTTTCAAAAATCAGAGAGTGCATAATCAGGATAACATAGGACTCCAGCTGAGGCAGACCTGAGACATATCCTGGGTCTTCCATATTCTACCAGTATGACTTTGGGCCTCAGTTTCCTCATCTGTGAGATGGGATAATAATGCAAAAACCACATGATAGTAGTACAGATTAAAGTAAGTATCTACATAAAACATTTGGTAAAGTATTTGAAAGCTCTCTAGTTTGCTGTCCTAACTGTAACTTAAATGGTTCATCAGATGGGTTTGTCAGAAGAAAAAAATCAATTACATATGCAGGCTTAAGTATACAGACTAGTATGTATGGCTTTCATTTTTTTTTTTTTTTAGATTTTTTGGGGCGGGGAGGGAGGGGGGCGAACGGGCCACTTCGATTGGTCTTTCATTTATCTATTTTCATCTATCTTTGTTCTTTGGCCCATGTGGGCCTCCCATTGCAGTGGCCTCTCTTGTTGCAGAGCACCAGTTCTGGGCACATGCGCTCCAGAGCTCTGACTCGGTAATTGGACACATCCATCCAGCCGCTCTGCGGCATGTGGGATCTTCCCAGGCCAGGGATTGAACTGGCGCCCCTTGCACTGCAAGGCGGTGTCCTTACCCAATGGACCACCAGGGAAGCCCTATGGCTTTCTATATTTATACCCATTTCACTGAAGTCAATCAGTCATCAGCAAATAGGTTGATTACGCTTCTGTTCATGTATTGGTCTTTAAACCTTTTCATTTAGTTTTTATTATTAGACGACTGTCATACAAAGAGAAATTTTTAATGAATAATTATTAGCTAAAGAAACCTAAAAACCAAGAGTACAACTTATATTTCTCTGCCAGGATTTGCTATGAAGTTCTTCATGAAAAGAACAACCATTAGTACGTAATACAGAAAAGTCTTCGCTCAAGAGGCCAAGCTTCTGGATGCCTCAGGGACGAGCTGACAGTTACCAGGGTACCTGAACTGCAGCAGGAGTTCAAGTGGGCCCAGTGATAATGGGAACTTGCAGATCACAAGATGCAAACACTTCCTCTTCTCTCAGGTCACATACATATCACATTAGCAAACAGAAGCCAGTAAGAAGTCCCTGAATGACAATAGGTTTCAAAAATCAGAGAGTGCATAATCAGGATAACATAGGACTCCAGCTGAGGCAGACCTGAGACATATCCTGGGTCTTCCATATTCTACCAGTATGACTTTGGGCCTCAGTTTCCTCATCTGTGAGATGGGATAATAATGCAAAAACCACATGATAGTAGTACAGATTAAAGTAAGTATCTACATAAAACATTTGGTAAAGTATTTGAAAGCTCTCTAGTTTGCTGTCCTAACTGTAACTTAAATGGTTCATCAGATGGGTTTGTCAGAAGAAAAAAATCAATTACATATGCAGGCTTAAGTATACAGACTAGTATGTATGGCTTTCATTTTTTTTTTTTTTTAGTTTTTTGGGGGGGGGGGGGGGGGGGGGCGAACGGGCCACTTCGATTGGTCTTTCATTTATCTATTTTCATCTATCTTTGTTCTTTGGCCCATGTGGGCCTCCCATTGCAGTGGCCTCTCTTGTTGCAGAGCACCAGTTCTGGGCACATGCGCTCCAGAGCTCTGACTCGGTAATTGGACACATCCATCCAGCCGCTCTGCGGCATGTGGGATCTTCCCAGGCCAGGGATTGAACTGGCGCCCCTTGCACTGCAAGGCGGTGTCCTTACCCAATGGACCACCAGGGAAGCCCTATGGCTTTCTATATTTATACCCATTTCACTGAAGTCAATCAGTCATCAGCAAATAGGTTGATTACGCTTCTGTTCATGTATTGGTCTTTAAACCTTTTCATTTAGTTTTTATTATTAGACGACTGTCATACAAAGAGCAATTTTTAATGAATAATTATTAGCTAAAGAAACCTAAAAACCAAGAGTACAACTTATATTTCTCTGCCAGGATTTGCTATGAAGTTCTTCATGAAAAGAACAACCATTAGTCACTGTCAATAATAGAAGAGCAGTGAAGACAATTATTGATCATTTCCTAAGCACTGGAACTGAGTGAGCACTTAAGTGAACTGTCTCACTAAATCCTCATTAACACCACTGTAAGCCAAGCTCTATTATCATCACTTTACATATCAGGACACAGGCATCTCAGAAAGTCAAGAACATTTACACAGGATACACACGCAAGATCAGGGATTTCAGCTTATGAATGTGGAGTCAGTGCTTCAAACCACCCTATTCTACTGCCTGAAATCCAAGACTGGAATTCAAGGTCTCTTCACTCTTAATCCACCATTCCTTCCACATACTATGGAGCCTGGGTAGGCATTACTAATATAATTCAGCTTATCAAAAATCAGAGTCAATAATCCCATTAGATCACAAATTCTTTTAAAGTTCCCCCATTTCTACAATGGGACTGACATTCCTAAGCAGCTCCCAAAGAGTTCAGAGATCCACACAATATTTCCCAGATGAGTTATTAATTTGAGGTCAGAACATCCCCATGGGATCACCATCTTGGTTCCAGGACAGCAAGTCTGATATGCCATCTTTCCCAGGTAATGTGATATATTAATTTCACTTTGATACATACTTCCACAAAGCACAAAAAAAATGATCCTAACTTTGAGAATTTCACGCTGAACAGAGGTAAATGAAATGTTGAATTAAATATTGAAATACGGGAAACAAAACAGATCTAGCAAGAGCTGTAAGCAAACCAATTATCTGTCGAGTGTGTATGTGTGTGTGTGTGTGTGTGTGTGTGTGTGTGTGTGTGTGTGTGTTTAATTCCTAAATGACATGTCTTAGATGTTTATCCGGAACTTCAGAGGCAGGGTCCAGAGGTGCAGGTGAAGTAGGGAGAAAATTACAACATGTCAACTGGTACACAGTTTTCCAGTTTTGGAGTGGGGACAGGCAAAGCTAAGCTAAGTATCTAACAGGAGAACTCTGAAATGATTTAGAGGGTTCAGAGAAAAATCTTTTGATTTAGTTTTTATTATTAGACGACTGTCATACAAAGAGCAATTTTTAATGAATAATTATTAGCTAAAGAAACCTAAAAACCAAGAGTACAACTTATATTTCTCTGCCAGGATTTGCTATGAAGTTCTTCATGAAAAGAACAACCATTAGTCACTGTCAATAATAGAAGAGCAGTGAAGACAATTATTGATCATTTCCTAAGCACTGGAACTGAGTGAGCACTTAAGTGAACTGTCTCACTAAATCCTCATTAACACCACTGTAAGCCAAGCTCTATTATCATCACTTTACATATCAGGACACAGGCATCTCAGAAAGTCAAGAACATTTACACAGGATACACACGCAAGATCAGGGATTTCAGCTTATGAATGTGGAGTCAGTGCTTCAAACCACCCTATTCTACTGCCTGAAATCCAAGACTGGAATTCAAGGTCTCTTCACTCTTAATCCACCATTCCTTCCACATACTATGGAGCCTGGGTAGGCATTACTAATATAATTCAGCTTATCAAAAATCAGAGTCAATAATCCCATTAGATCACAAATTCTTTTAAAGTTCCCCCATTTCTACAATGGGACTGACATTCCTAAGCAGCTCCCAAAGAGTTCAGAGATCCACACAATATTTCCCAGATGAGTTATTAATTTGAGGTCAGAACATCCCCATGGGATCACCATCTTGGTTCCAGGACAGCAAGTCTGATATGCCATCTTTCCCAGGTAATGTGATATATTAATTTCACTTTGATACATACTTCCACAAAGCACAAAAAAAATGATCCTAACTTTGAGAATTTCACGCTGAACAGAGGTAAATGAAATGTTGAATTAAATATTGAAATACGGGAAACAAAACAGATCTAGCAAGAGCTGTAAGCAAACCAATTATCTGTCGAGTGTGTATGTGTGTGTGTGTGTGTGTGTGTGTGTGTGTGTGTGTGTGTGTTTAATTCCTAAATGACATGTCTTAGATGTTTATCCGGAACTTCAGAGGCAGGGTCCAGAGGTGCAGGTGAAGTAGGGAGAAAATTACAACATGTCAACTGGTACACAGTTTTCCAGTTTTGGAGTGGGGACAGGCAAAGCTAAGCTAAGTATCTAACAGGAGAACTCTGAAATGATTTAGAGGGTTCAGAGAAAAATCTTTTGATTTTACAGAAGTGCAACCCTGCATTTTCCAAAGAAAAAAATATTATAATCCCAAACAGATCAAGTAACCGATCACAGTGAAAAGGTGAATACTTAAGTTCAAACTTGCCCAGCCAGCCCTCAGCCCTGCTTCCACAGCCACCTGGATCAAGTTTCCTCTTGCAATTAAGAAACTATTCATATTCACAGTAATTCCCCCACCCCCACCCCAGATCCATTTCCTCAGAAGAGTACAGCAGAGCATAAAAGGGACTGAGTGATTATTTCCTGTTTTCAAATGTAAACGTAAAACTGATGAGAGTGTTCCCTGACATAGGAAAATACACAAATGCAACTATTTCTTTCCCCATCAAGTGGCATTACTTTACTAAAATAAGGCACTGTCCCGCCTTTATAAAGGCCACCATGATGATTCAGCTAACTCCTACAAGGAAGTCAGCTCCACTGCCACCAGAACCATTTAAGAACTGCATTAATGACACACCTTGCAAATAAAAACCGCTCAGTTCCGGAGAGCCTCTAAAAAGCTCATCCAAGATGAGTAACTTGAGTTATTTGTCAACTTCCATTAAAGGGAAAGACATGGCTGGGGCATCCTCTAGGACTTAAGATGATACAGCATCAACCATATACTCCAAACAAAAAAGCATAATTCACCAAGCATTTTCAGTGATCTTTAAGCTTTTCAGAGGGTTCGACTTCCCCCAAAGATCCAAGGCTCTAGAACTCAGCAATTCAGCAATGCAGACATGACTGCTTCTAATCAGAACTGAAAACTTATGTGGTCAGGAGTTCCCCAGAGAAATCTGTGATATTAGGTACTGATAATACGATGTTTGCTGTGTCAAATCATAATGTCTACCGAGATTTTTATTTCCAGTAATGAGCCTTACAACATATAAGATTTAACAATCTGGAAGATCAATTTCAAGATTCTTAAAATCCATTCCCAGTGCTCTCAAGGCTTCATTTTGAGAGTTCAATTTCCATGTCCTTTTTTAAAGGATGTTTTCCATTAGCAATCAAAGTACTTATGTTGCAAATAAATTAATGAGAATAATGTTAAGTTATAAATCATAGCTCTCCTATTAAATGCAAACAATAACACTTCACTGAAGAAAATGACCACCATTATAAAATGAGATTGATAAACACATTTATCCAGCATTTAAATACAGTTTTTCTAGGTCTAACTTTCAGCCAGAGTGAAAATGTCATCATCATTCTCAGCAAAAAGAAATGGCAAGCAAGTAAATCAAACTTCCAGTTTTGGGGGGGGGGAAAGTCACTGTACTTTTAACTCCAAGAGAATTAACAGCAGAAACATTTAAAAGATTTAGCTAGAACAATCTTTTAACATTAAGCTACTTAATACTTTAAAAAGTCTTTAATACATCTTTTCAAGAGTGAGTTGAATAGGAACTCATTCCTATGTAGCTTAAAATGCTTTAAAATTCCCTTAATATAGATATAATTTTGAAGAGTAGCGTTAATATAGTATAAAGGAAACTCCAACTATACTTTGATTTAAAATTGTGAATTCAAAAAAGCAATCTAGTAACACTCTAGACTTTAGGCAACTAAGACTAATTTAGAATGTTTCACTTTGGGTGGGACTTGAGGCTCTTTCAACCTGGAGTTTCACTTCTCTGAGCTACAAAGATCACTTTGTGACAACAGTGGAGCATGGGGATAGACCACATTTCATTCCAAAAGGGCCAGATGTGAAATAGATCACACTATGACACAGCATCAACCATATACTCCAAACAAAAAAGCATAATTCACCAAGCATTTTCAGTGATCTTTAAGCTTTTCAGAGGGTTCGACTTCCCCCAAAGATCCAAGGCTCTAGAACTCAGCAATTCAGCAATGCAGACATGACTGCTTCTAATCAGAACTGAAAACTTATGTGGTCAGGAGTTCCCCAGAGAAATCTGTGATATTAGGTACTGATAATACGATGTTTGCTGTGTCAAATCATAATGTCTACCGAGATTTTTATTTCCAGTAATGAGCCTTACAACATATAAGATTTAACAATCTGGAAGATCAATTTCAAGATTCTTAAAATCCATTCCCAGTGCTCTCAAGGCTTCATTTTGAGAGTTCAATTTCCATGTCCTTTTTTAAAGGATGTTTTCCATTAGCAATCAAAGTACTTATGTTGCAAATAAATTAATGAGAATAATGTTAAGTTATAAATCATAGCTCTCCTATTAAATGCAAACAATAACACTTCACTGAAGAAAATGACCACCATTATAAAATGAGATTGATAAACACATTTATCCAGCATTTAAATACAGTTTTTCTAGGTCTAACTTTCAGCCAGAGTGAAAATGTCATCATCATTCTCAGCAAAAAGAAATGGCAAGCAAGTAAATCAAACTTCCAGTTTTGGGGGGGGGGAAAGTCACTGTACTTTTAACTCCAAGAGAATTAACAGCAGAAACATTTAAAAGATTTAGCTAGAACAATCTTTTAACATTAAGCTACTTAATACTTTAAAAAGTCTTTAATACATCTTTTCAAGAGTGAGTTGAATAGGAACTCATTCCTATGTAGCTTAAAATGCTTTAAAATTCCCTTAATATAGATATAATTTTGAAGAGTAGCGTTAATATAGTATAAAGGAAACTCCAACTATACTTTGATTTAAAATTGTGAATTCAAAAAAGCAATCTAGTAACACTCTAGACTTTAGGCAACTAAGACTAATTTAGAATGTTTCACTTTGGGTGGGACTTGAGGCTCTTTCAACCTGGAGTTTCACTTCTCTGAGCTACAAAGATCACTTTGTGACAACAGTGGAGCATGGGGATAGACCACATTTCATTCCAAAAGGGCCAGATGTGAAATAGATCACACTATGACACAGTTCTACTTAACATACCAACACTAAACAATTTCAAGCTTTTGGAAAACACTGTCCTCCGCTAAAGCATATCCAACAGGCCTCCAAAGGAATCTCACTTTTTAGCCAAGCCAGCTAGAGATGCTAATTACTGAGCCAATAAAATCCGTTTTGCTGGAGGAGAAAGGAAGTGGGGCTGCCTAGCTTGATACCATGATGTGAGGTTAAAACAGACAGCACTCACCGTCTCTCTAGAAGCTCACCCTTGGACTGTATCCACAGTACCTGCATGTTTCCTTTTAAATGCTTTGTTGAGTTTTACTCCATAAAATGGCAACAAGTGTCAAGGCCAGACAGCAAGTGCAATGAGCAGTGCCCAGTGCCATGTCACTTACCTGCAAAAATGAAAGCAAAGCGTTAGTCATGAAGGCACCTTTCTCTCCTCACATCTCTACTAACTAGCTTTGACTTCAAGCAGATTATGTGATAAAGAAAAAGACAAGTATAACCTCTGGGCCTTTAATAACCACTGTTTGGAAACAGAAAGTCCCCTCCCCTCATCAGTAAGTTATTTAACAAGTACAAGTTAATTGGCTACAGAATCATGGTCACGATTTCCTAGATGATGAGTGGATGAACAATTCCTCTACAGTGTGTTAGAGAGATGTGACAAGAAAACAGGCAATGGAGAAAGAAATCTCTTGGATTCAAGATTTTGAGGGTATTTCCCCCAAAAGATATCTGATAACTCTTTGTACCTCAGTTGCAGCTTTTTCTGTATAGAGTAAAATGGTGCTAGTTATTGCTGGGATTTTGCCAATGATCTCCTAGGCAACTGACAGTTAAAATAACCATAAATAGAACAGCAAACACCATCATGGTTTGCTATCCTAAAGAATCTTGCCCTTATACACTTAAGAACCCATGTTTTAGCATAAATATTCCTCTCATCTTAAAATGTTAAAATTTATGATATAATTTTGAAGAGTAGCGTTAATATAGTATAAAGGAAACTCCAACTATACTTTGATTTAAAATTGTGAATTCAAAAGCAATCTAGTAACACTCTAGACTTTAGGCAACTAAGACTAATTTAGAATGTTTCACTTTGGGTGGGACTTGAGGCTCTTTCAACCTGGAGTTTCACTTCTCTGAGCTACAAAGATCACTTTGTGACAACAGTGGAGCATGGGGATAGACCACATTTCATTCCAAAAGGGCCAGATGTGAAATAGATCACACTATGACACAGTTCTACTTAACATACCAACACTAAACAATTTCAAGCTTTTGGAAAACACTGTCCTCCGCTAAAGCATATCCAACAGGCCTCCAAAGGAATCTCACTTTTTAGCCAAGCCAGCTAGAGATGCTAATTACTGAGCCAATAAAATCCGTTTTGCTGGAGGAGAAAGGAAGTGGGGCTGCCTAGCTTGATACCATGATGTGAGGTTAAAACAGACAGCACTCACCGTCTCTCTAGAAGCTCACCCTTGGACTGTATCCACAGTACCTGCATGTTTCCTTTTAAATGCTTTGTTGAGTTTTACTCCATAAAATGGCAACAAGTGTCAAGGCCAGACAGCAAGTGCAATGAGCAGTGCCCAGTGCCATGTCACTTACCTGCAAAAATGAAAGCAAAGCGTTAGTCATGAAGGCACCTTTCTCTCCTCACATCTCTACTAACTAGCTTTGACTTCAAGCAGATTATGTGATAAAGAAAAAGACAAGTATAACCTCTGGGCCTTTAATAACCACTGTTTGGAAACAGAAAGTCCCCTCCCCTCATCAGTAAGTTATTTAACAAGTACAAGTTAATTGGCTACAGAATCATGGTCACGATTTCCTAGATGATGAGTGGATGAACAATTCCTCTACAGTGTGTTAGAGAGATGTGACAAGAAAACAGGCAATGGAGAAAGAAATCTCTTGGATTCAAGATTTTGAGGGTATTTCCCCAAGAGATATCTGATAACTCTTTGTACCTCAGTTGCAGCTTTTTCTGTATAGAGTAAAATGGTGCTAGTTATTGCTGGGATTTTGCCAATGATCTCCTAGGCAACTGACAGTTAAAATAACCATAAATAGAACAGCAAACACCATCATGGTTTGCTATCCTAAAGAATCTTGCCCTTATACACTTAAGAACCCATGTTTTAGCATAAATATTCCTCTCATCCCAAAGCATCCGAAATATTCAAACACAGATACTAGAGATACAGAAATAGCAACAACAACAACAAAAAAGTAAATGTAAAAAAATCACATCTAGATCTACCTAAAACCACAGTAATAGCTTCGGAGTTTCTTCTCATGTGCGAAGCATCAAGGAATCTTACGTGCATAAGCTATTTTATTACTTTTAATAATTGAGGCAAGAATTAGTATTGTTCTCATTTTCTATAAATCAGGAAAAAACAGAAATTAAGAAACTTGCTAGGATCCACATGGCTAGGAGTGACTAAGCAAGAATAAAGATGTATTTGTCTTTTATCATCAACTCAGATTTCACAGATTCCTGAGTCAAAACATCAAGTTCTTTCCCTCATGGGATTCATTTTGATATGTTACTTAGATATTGAAAAAGAGCCTGTAATTGTGCACTTCAAAAGACATCAAAAGGACAATTTGGTTTTGCAAGCTGTTTTCTGTAAGACAGAGAACATTATTCCCTTAAACTATTAACAATAAATGCTTGATAGAAATAAAATGCTCCAGTGGATCAAAGTTTATAAGTATCAAGTTATAAGTCCTTAGACTAGCCTCATACAAGTTTCTTTAAGGATTGCTCATTGGAGTAATATCTGGTATCTAGATCATATAAAGTTATACTTAATAAAGTCTTTCATTCTCAGTGGCTTTGTACAAGCTTTCAGTATACTCCCTAGATGAAAGCTATGGGCCTTCTCCACTGCAGTAGCTTTTCTCTAGCTGGTTTTAGAATCTTTTTTTTTTTTGGAGCTATAGTCAGACATAGGAGTTCCATAAGATAATGGTCTCATTATAGTAGCATTTATTTTTGTTAAAAACTATTACCTAGGGGACTAGTCTTTTATCTAGTACCAAATACAATCTTCAACAGTCAAATCCACCCTTATAAAACATTTGTTTTCATTAAGGTTATCATATACATAAATACTCAGGTTATCATATGGGTAGATAGCTTCCCAGGTGGCTCACTGGCAAAGAATCCTCCTACCAATACAGAAATGTAGACTTGATTCTCAGCTTGGGATGATCCCCTGGAAGAGGAAAAAGCAACCTACTTCAGTGTTCTTGCCTGGAAAATTCCATGGAGAGAGGAGCCTGGCAGGCTACACTCCATGGGGTCACAAAGAGTTGGACACAACAGAGCACAGATAGTTGATATACAAGTAAATGTATAAAAGGATATGGATGCACAAAGATATCTATATGTTAAGTATCTCTTGAATATGCATAGCATCTTTCAGATCAAAGACTTTGAAAGGGAAAATATTCCTTCGACTGTTCTAACATGTGGTTTTTCACGCATACACTATTGACCCTCGTGAGGCCAGTCATAGAAAGAATCTGATTCAATTAATAGTCACTGACTACAAACACGTTCCAAGGATAAAGGTAAGCATTTTCATTTAAATAAGCTCAACTTACTTTAGTAAAAATACTCTTAAAAGATTCCTATTTTACAGGTAACAGATTTAGAAAGGTAGCATGAGAGGCCCAGGTCAACATGGCTATTCCCTGGAATTCCAGCCCAGGTCTCCAGACCACAAGACATTCTCTGGACCAAATGCTCACATCCAACTGCATGACTGACCATCACTTCTTTGTAAGGCTAACATGAAATATTTGTCTACTGAGCATTTTTCATTAGAAGGGAGAAAATAACATTTATCAAGTCTAGTCCCCTTTCTTACATTTGTATTTTAGATCTCTCACACACGTGTTGACTGTTCTGGGTTATCACCTAGACCCTCTGGAGAGAAATTAAGCCTATATGCATTTACAAGCCATTTTAGGTTCAAATAAAAATCAACACTGTCCAAACTTTCTTATCTCTCCTCTTTTCTGCCCTGAATTTGTTAGCAAGAGCATGCTGGTTGACAAGTATGTCCAGGATGGGCATGTTGTTCCTATGGATATAATATTTAGTTGCTGGAGAATTACAGAAGGAACATAAGACAGGGAGGTGAAAGAATAGGAAAAGCAGCTACCAATATCATTGTGTTTTGTGTGAATTCCACAAGATTCTAAAAGTGATTGTTGTGGTAAAGGAACAGCACCAATGAATTTGTGTTTCTCCTAACAAAGTTCCACTCCAGAATTGCATAAAAAAAAAAGCCAAAATTTTTCAACAACAGGAACTGTAGACTTGATTCTCAGCTTGGGATGATCCCTGGAAGAGGAAAAAGCAACCTACTTCAGTGTTCTTGCCTGGAAAATTCCATGGAGAGAGAGCCTGGCAGGCTACAGTCCATGGGGTACGAAAGAGTTGGACACAACAGAGCACAGATAGTTGATATACAAGTAAATGTATAAAAGGATATGGATGCACAAAGATATCTATATGTTAAGTATCTCTTGAATATGCATAGCATCTTTCAGATCAAAGACTTTGAAAGGAAAATATTCCTTCGACTGTTCTAACATGTGGTTTTTCACGCATACACTATTGACCCTCGTGAGGCCAGTCATAGAAAGAATCTGATTCAATTAATAGTCACTGACTACAAACACGTTCCAAGGATAAAGGTAAGCATTTTCATTTAAATAAGCTCAACTTACTTTAGTAAAAATACTCTTAAAAGATTCCTATTTTACAGGTAACAGATTTAGAAAGGTAGCATGAGAGGCCCAGGTCAACATGGCTATTCCCTGGAATTCCAGCCCAGGTCTCCAGACCACAAGACATTCTCTGGACCAAATGCTCACATCCAACTGCATGACTGACCATCACTTCTTTGTAAGGCTAACATGAAATATTTGTCTACTGAGCATTTTTCATTAGAAGGGAGAAAATAACATTTATCAAGTCTAGTCCCCTTTCTTACATTTGTATTTTAGATCTCTCACACACGTGTTGACTGTTCTGGGTTATCACCTAGACCCTCTGGAGAGAAATTAAGCCTATATGCATTTACAAGCCATTTTAGGTTCAAATAAAAATCAACACTGTCCAAACTTTCTTATCTCTCCTCTTTTCTGCCCTGAATTTGTTAGCAAGAGCATGCTGGTTGACAAGTATGTCCAGGATGGGCATGTTGTTCCTATGGATATAATATTTAGTTGCTGGAGAATTACAGAAGGAACATAAGACAGGGAGGTGAAAGAATAGGAAAAGCAGCTACCAATATCATTGTGTTTTGTGTGAATTCCACAAGATTCTAAAAGTGATTGTTGTGGTAAAGGAACAGCACCAATGAATTTGTGTTTCTCCTAACAAAGTTCCACTCCAGAATTGCATAATAAAAGCCATTAGCAGCAAGAGGCAAAGTAAGTGCTTAATGCATCTTCAAGATTCTTCAACAACAGGAACTATTTTATGCAAATAGCAATTCGTGTCTCAAAATATTACTTCCAAAGCATCTGTGGCTAACTGCACTGGCTGCCACCTTCTTTTTAAGCATGCTCAACCAGAGACCAAACCTCAACTCCTGCAGAATACTGAGACAATAAACCCAGTTTTCAATCCCTGACTGCCCTCCTCTTTTTTTATCTACCACTTCCAACCCTTTATACAATCAGCAGAAGAGTGGTGAAACTTTTTTTCCCCTCAATGTCAGGAGATTTTTTGCAAATTGGCTAGTACACAGAGCATTTTCCTTTCTAAAGAGAAATTCAAATATCCCTGGTAGTGACAGAACTTCTGACGTATTTACACATCTCAACCATTAATGCCAACAAATCTTAGGCCCACTGAATCAAGACAGTCTTCCTAGAGTAATCCACATCCTAAAAACATTAGCAGCTCTCTACATAGAGTCATAGGGTGTCCAACTTCACTACAGATGACATCCAGGGAAATCACCTTTCTGGTTATGGATACATGTCACTGGTTTCAGAAAATTTTCTCCTTTTCTATCCCTCAAAAAATGGTGCAACATGCAGACATCAATCTGCTCTCAATCTGTGTAGTAAAAGGTCATCTTAACCTCTCCAGGGATAAGGATGTAAATAAAACAAAAAACATTAAAACAGAATTGAAGGGCACCATTTTGCATCAGGTATCTTAATGGAGTCTTTGAAAATCAACACTCACTCCTATCTTTTTGCCCATGTATCAAGCAATGCTAATATTTCCTTGCACTTTCTTTTTAAACTAAAGAAATTTGAAAGGGGAAAGCTTATCGAATTAGTGAAAAAAAAATCCTACCGGTTTTAAATGTTACAGTTACCACCAACTGGGAAAGTGTCATGATGTATATGCCAGGGGTTATTTTCACACTGAGGAAATAGCAAACGATCTTTCCATGGCAGAAAAAAATCTTAAGAAAAAAATCAATTATTCATTACAATGTAAGAGAAACGATTTTGTTGCTGGCTTAGGATGCTATCAATAATCTCCTGGCTTTAGATGTTCTTAGCCTCTTATTTTAATAGGAGGATGATTCTTTCAAAGATTTCTGACAATCTGGAAAAATTGTTGAGGGAATAAAAGTTTATGTGTTAAATAACAATGTTACTGAGTGCTATGGTTTTGATGTAGAACAGAAATGTTAGGCATAAGAAAATTTTCTGTTTATTATTTGGAATATATTTTACATAATATATATACCAATACCAAGCAGGATTAAGTACTGCAAAAATAGCAGGAAATAGCAGTCATGGTAGACAAAACTGGGGTGGATCTGGGACATTTACCTAAGTGAACACAGAAACAGTAAAGAGGAATAACTTCTCACAACCCTTTATACAATCAGCAGAAGAGTGGTGAAACTTTTTTTCCCCTCAATGTCAGGAGATTTTTTGCAAATTGGCTAGTACACAGAGCATTTTCCTTTCTAAAGAGAAATTCAAATATCCCTGGTAGTGACAGAACTTCTGACGTATTTACACATCTCAACCATTAATGCCAACAAATCTTAGGCCCACTGAATCAAGACAGTCTTCCTAGAGTAATCCACATCCTAAAAACATTAGCAGCTCTCTACATAGAGTCATAGGGTGTCCAACTTCACTACAGATGACATCCAGGGAAATCACCTTTCTGGTTATGGATACATGTCACTGGTTTCAGAAAATTTTCTCCTTTTCTATCCCTCAAAAAATGGTGCAACATGCAGACATCAATCTGCTCTCAATCTGTGTAGTAAAAGGTCATCTTAACCTCTCCAGGGATAAGGATGTAAATAAAACAAAAAACATTAAAACAGAATTGAAGGGCACCATTTTGCATCAGGTATCTTAATGGAGTCTTTGAAAATCAACACTCACTCCTATCTTTTTGCCCATGTATCAAGCAATGCTAATATTTCCTTGCACTTTCTTTTTAAACTAAAGAAATTTGAAAGGGAATGCTTATCGAATTAGTGAAAAAAAAATCCTACCGGTTTTAAATGTTACAGTTACCACCAACTGGGAAAGTGTCATGATGTATATGCCAGGGGTTATTTTCACACTGAGGAAATAGCAAACGATCTTTCCATGGCAGAAAAAAATCTTAAGAAAAAAATCAATTATTCATTACAATGTAAGAGAAACGATTTTGTTGCTGGCTTAGGATGCTATCAATAATCTCCTGGCTTTAGATGTTCTTAGCCTCTTATTTTAATAGGAGGATGATTCTTTCAAAGATTTCTGACAATCTGGAAAAATTGTTGAGGGAATAAAAGTTTATGTGTTAAATAACAATGTTACTGAGTGCTATGGTTTTGATGTAGAACAGAAATGTTAGGCATAAGAAAATTTTCTGTTTATTATTTGGAATATATTTTACATAATATATATACCAATACCAAGCAGGATTAAGTACTGCAAAAATAGCAGGGAAATAGCAGTCATGGTAGACAAAACTGGGGGTGGATCTGGGACATTTACCTAAGTGAACACAGAAACAGTAAAGAGGAATAACTTCTCACAACTTAAATGATTCGTGCTTACTAATTTTCATTAAAAACAGGCACTTAGGAATTCTTTAATCATGAACAAGTGTTACTGTTAAAAAGAATAACTTTGTTCCAACTGTAGTGTATCTCACTAAAAGTTGTACCTGCCTCCTTCATTACATTGTTGATAGTAATTAGAACAGCTCTGTGTTTCTACCATCTAAAACAACATTTCACTCATACATTGTGTTCAATGTCCCTCAATAGATGAATGAGGACCTATTTAGGGGTGAGGCAGGCCCCAAAATGTAAGACATGGGCAATTGTTCTCCCAAACCTGAAAACCTAGTTGAGGATATTTAAACAAAAGGTCAACTACCAGTTAGTAGTCTGCTTTGTAGAAAGTGAAAGTGAAGCCAAGCATATGGTATCTGACTCTTTGAGACCCATGGAACTCTCCAGGCAAGAATTCTGGAATGGGTAGCCTTTCTCTTCCCCAGGGGATCTTCCCAACCCAGGGATCGAATCCAGGTCTCCAGCACTGCAGGTGGATTCTTTACAGTCTGAGCCACCAGGGAAGTCCTTCTTCTTTTTAAGTAGTTAACTATTTGCTCTGATGGTGGGTGCTATTATCTCTGAAAATTCAGACCAGAAAGCAACTACCCTAGGTCTGCTAGGCTTCTAGCCTAGCAGAGGGAACCAGTGAGGCTTCAATGAAGTAAAAATCAAAGGAGGTGAAAATGAAAAGGAGTGAGTCTTTGAAGCTAAAGGATGCTTAGCTAGAACAGAGGTTAGTAGGGGGTGGTTAAAATGAATATGTGTACAAATTCGATAGTCAAACAGCTTCACATTGATAACATACCAGCCTCCTGCTAAAGGTACTTTACTGTTTGTCTTCTACATACAGTGAAAAATTAGAAATTCCATATGTATAATATTTTTAAAGCACTGTATAGCATTCATAAAAGGGGAAACATTTTTTTAAATGGACATTGTTATGTATAACAGCAATCCAGGCAATAGTAAAAAAACAAGTAGTTGTTACAGAATTAGACTAGCCTTAAAAAGTAGTAGATACAATCAGTCAGCAGGCTGATAAAATTCCCAGCAGGTGGGAAAAACTCTGCCAGAAATGACATTCAAAATGTAATAAGCTGTCAGATTCAGGCATTAAACAATCCAAAGGGCCTGCTGGCCCATCAGAACGGTTCAACTGGTGGGCTATCAGTTCAAGTTCTAATGTTGTTTCTTTGTTCAAAATTGCCTACCATAGCTAGATCAATTTAATCATCATTTAAGAAAAACAACAACAGCAAAGGACAGTGTCTAGTGATCTGCTTGACTGACTACATGGGTATGAATCGAAATCTGGATTAGAGACATCCATGGAACTGTACAATGGTCAGGGGACTGGAGACCCCTCTCTTTCAGCTACTGTGCTTGCCCTGATAGCAAAACCTCACACACCTGAACCTACTCCTCCATCTATCAAATCAGGATAAAAACAGGCACTTACAAAGTTCAGAGGATTAAGAAAGATCCTGTATGAGAACACTGACTGTCATCTGGAGCATCTATTCAAATATAAGCTTTCAAAGACCAGAAATCACTCAAACGACCAAGAACAATCTACAGTACAAGAGAAGACCACGAAGCCATGGCAATCTTCCATCTTTATTCTCACGTAATTCAGAAGGGCTTCCCAGGTTAGTGGTAAAGAACCCACTGACCAGTACAGGAGACATAAGAGATGCCGGTTTGATCCCTGGACCGGGAAGCTCTCCTATAGGAGAGTATGGCAACCCACTCCAGTAATTCTTGCATGGAGAGTCCCATGGACAGAAGAGCCTGGCAGGCTATAGTCCATAGGGTCACAAAGAGCCGGACATGACTGAAGCAACTTAGCAGAGAGTCCCCAGGCCCTCCTGGAGGGATGCACTAGATGCCCCAAACTCTAACCAGAGTTAGGTGGAAAAGACACCTGATCAATGCTAGCCCAATTTCAACTAAAATTTGAATTTAAAATGCTGAGACCAAATCAGGCAGCCATCGGAGGCAGAGGTGCCCATTACAGGATGCTATGTGGGGCCATATAGAAGTGAGTGAAAACAATCTGTAACATGGAGGAACAGAGGATAGTTAAATGGAAGTCATACAGCCCAGACAAAAAGGAGAGACAGTGGTGCTGCCGCATGATTTTCCTGATCCTCAGGGGAATAATGCCACTTCTTGCAGTGAGATTCCCAAATCCATTCCTTTAACGACTCCAAGGTAGAGCCCTTCCTACTGAACTTCCTTGAGTGGGTTCTCCTTCTTCTATTCCAAAAGGAAGAGAGAAGCTGCAAAACCAAGTGAGAACCTCCATACCCTCCCTCACTGCCTTCCTTCCACTGCAGCTGCCTTTCCAGGAAACCTACTCATGAAAAATCTCTCCAAGTAAAGGATTCCAGGAAACCTAAACTCATTTGTAAAAGACTGGGTGCATCTGGAGCATTCTATTCAAATATAAGCTTTCAGCTACTGTGCTTGCCCTGATAGCAAAACCTCACACACCTGAACCTACTCCTCCATCTATCAAATCAGGATAAAAACAGGCACTTACAAAGTTCAGAGGATTAAGAAAGATCCTGTATGAGAACACTGACTGTCATCTGGAGCATCTATTCAAATATAAGCTTTCAAAGACCAGAAATCACTCAAACGACCAAGAACAATCTACAGTACAAGAGA
The DNA here is from genome assembly GCA_022376925.1 of Tragulus kanchil. Lineage (NCBI taxonomy): Eukaryota > Metazoa > Chordata > Mammalia > Artiodactyla > Tragulidae > Tragulus > Tragulus kanchil. The sequence goes on along the minus strand of JAIOJX010000005.1, from coordinate 89,789,282 downwards.
AGACCACGAAGCCATGGCAATCTTCCATCTTTATTCTCACGTAATTCAGAAGGGCTTCCCAGGTTAGTGGTAAAGAACCCACTGACCAGTACAGGAGACATAAGAGATGCCGGTTTGATCCCTGGACCGGGAAGCTCTCCTATAGGAGAGTATGGCAACCCACTCCAGTAATTCTTGCATGGAGAGTCCCATGGACAGAAGAGCCTGGCAGGCTATAGTCCATAGGGTCACAAAGAGCCGGACATGACTGAAGCAACTTAGCAGAGAGTCCCCAGGCCCTCCTGGAGGGATGCACTAGATGCCCCAAACTCTAACCAGAGTTAGGTGGAAAAGACACCTGATCAATGCTAGCCCAATTTCAACTAAAATTTGAATTTAAAATGCTGAGACCAAATCAGGCAGCCATCGGAGGCAGAGGTGCCCATTACAGGATGCTATGTGGGGCCATATAGAAGTGAGTGAAAACAATCTGTAACATGGAGGAACAGAGGATAGTTAAATGGAAGTCATACAGCCCAGACAAAAAGGAGAGACAGTGGTGCTGCCGCATGATTTTCCTGATCCTCAGGGGAATAATGCCACTTCTTGCAGTGAGATTCCCAAATCCATTCCTTTAACGACTCCAAGGTAGAGCCCTTCCTACTGAACTTCCTTGAGTGGGTTCTCCTTCTTCTATTCCAAAAGGAAGAGAGAAGCTGCAAAACCAAGTGAGAACCTCCATACCCTCCCTCACTGCCTTCCTTCCACTGCAGCTGCCTTTCCAGGAAACCTACTCATGAAAAATCTCTCCAAGTAAAGGATAAAATGGAGCCTCTGGAGGATGAGACGTATCACTGAACTGGTGACAGGTTTCCAAATTGCATGTAACTATGTCACCCTGACTTCATCACAATTGTGCTTGGTGAAAACACAGCAAATAAATAGAAGGTGCATCTAATGAGCTGCTTTTCAGATATTCCACATAAAATGTCAACATTGATTGTCAAGAGCTGCACCCGTGGTTGATGACTAACTAGATCTTAAATAAGCTCTAAACTAAGAAGACTGCTGTGTTTTTTTTAAAAAAGGAGAAAAAGAAAAAAAGACTATTGCCATTGGATAAACATGAATATATTAAGCTTAATGCTAAATAGGCTTAATAAATAAGAATATGAAACAAATATTATTCATTCATTTAAAACATTCTGCCCAGGAGCCTGCAATAGGTTACGTATTATGCTGTACATCATGGATTGAAGCCAGGATGAATTCTTCTAGAAAAGGGCTGACATCATAGGCCAGACAAGGGCAGAAATGATTAAATCAACTTATCAGCCACTTTCCAGTTTTCTCATTACTTGGGGAATAAAGTGTGACTGCAGGAAGCACTGGCCATAAATACTCCCCAGTGGTTCCAGCCTGTGCACATTAAGCAGGGTCTGGTCTGGCTTGGAATGGTAGTAAAATGAAGAATTTTATAAGAATTGATATTCCAGAAAGGATCATTATGGCCACATAGAACCCCAAAGATGAGAAATACATTTCTTAAATAAATCAATGACGGATAAGGCCCAGGGAAAAAAAACTGCTTATGAGTTCATTTTAATAAAGTGCTTTGATGTAATTATATGTCAGTATCAAATCATCAGTGTCTAGATTTACATGAAGCTGTATGTATACCAATGGTTCACAACCAGCAGAGGACTTCAGAGCCTCCATTGTCCCTTATCAGCACCAAGTCCTATTCTTAAAGGAAATGGATTCACAATTCATGGCTATAGGAATAAGACCTAAGAAATTCTTCTTTTTTCATGACAACAACAAATCAGTACTTTGCTATCTACCTCACAAGGATCAGTTAGGATTTTCTGCACCTGCTGACCTTCAACACCGTCTGAAAGGAGCTGTGGGTGGAGATCAGGATTGAGGTACTCTGTGCTCTGGAAAAAAACGAGCAGAACAGGTCTTGATATAGTCAGATTATTTTCAGGATAAGATGGTATGAGCCCAATTCTTACACCTCTTTATCTAGAAAAGCACTAACTTCCTTCGTGGTGAGGTCTGATCCTCATAACTAACAGCAACGTTTTCCAAAAATATGTGCTTGATTGCATGTACTCTCCCTTCACCAAAATCACATATACAGTGACCTTCCCCCCACCTCATTAGAGCAGTTTCTCAGAGCTATCTGAAATGCTGTCCCTGGGTTAAACATGAATATATTAAGCTTAATGCTAAATAGGCTTAATAAATAAGAATATGAAACAAATATTATTCATTCATTTAAAACATTCTGCCCAGGAGCCTGCAATAGGTTACGTATTATGCTGTACATCATGGATTGAAGCCAGGATGAATTCTTCTAGAAAAGGGCTGACATCATAGGCCAGACAAGGGCAGAAATGATTAAATCAACTTATCAGCCACTTTCCAGTTTTCTCATTACTTGGGGAATAAAGTGTGACTGCAGGAAGCACTGGCCATAAATACTCCCCAGTGGTTCCAGCCTGTGCACATTAAGCAGGGTCTGGTCTGGCTTGGAATGGTAGTAAAATGAAGAATTTTATAAGAATTGATATTCCAGAAAGGATCATTATGGCCACATAGAACCCCAAAGATGAGAAATACATTTCTTAAATAAATCAATGACGGATAAGGCCCAGGGAAAAAAAACTGCTTATGAGTTCATTTTAATAAAGTGCTTTGATGTAATTATATGTCAGTATCAAATCATCAGTGTCTAGATTTACATGAAGCTGTATGTATACCAATGGTTCACAACCAGCAGAGGACTTCAGAGCCTCCATTGTCCCTTATCAGCACCAAGTCCTATTCTTAAAGGAAATGGATTCACAATTCATGGCTATAGGAATAAGACCTAAGAAATTCTTCTTTTTTCATGACAACAACAAATCAGTACTTTGCTATCTACCTCACAAGGATCAGTTAGGATTTTCTGCACCTGCTGACCTTCAACACCGTCTGAAAGGAGCTGTGGGTGGAGATCAGGATTGAGGTACTCTGTGCTCTGGAAAAAAACGAGCAGAACAGGTCTTGATATAGTCAGATTATTTTCAGGATAAGATGGTATGAGCCCAATTCTTACACCTCTTTATCTAGAAAAGCACTAACTTCCTTCGTGGTGAGGTCTGATCCTCATAACTAACAGCAACGTTTTCCAAAAATATGTGCTTGATTGCATGTACTCTCCCTTCACCAAAATCACATATACAGTGACCTTCCCCCCACCTCATTAGAGCAGTTTCTCAGAGCTATCTGAAATGCTGTCCCCTGGGCTGTAGTCCTTACTCTGCACAAGAAAACTTAACTGGCAACTCTCCACATTGTGTGTGTGTGTGTTTTCCCCAGTCAACACTCATATTCTATCTTACTTAGGGATAGAAGTCAAAGAAAGCAGCTAAGCAGAGAAAACTAGAAGTAAACCAACTGATAGGCACAGAAAGCTAGTAACATCTCATTGCACCAGTAAAAATGATTCATTCTACTGGTATCTTTGGGACCAAGCCTGTGGCAGTCACTGTGACAGTGCTAGATAAACACCAGTGAATAAAGCAAATATGTCCTCTACCTTACGGGGGCTTACATTCTAATGGGGGTGATAAATGACATCAAGAAAAGAGCCCAATAAATGTGCTCAACAGTGCTTAGAGCACAGTGTAAGGGCAAGGATAATGCAGTAAACAGGGAGTCATGATCAAGACTAGGGAAAGTGGGAGGCACCTTCTTAGGGTGACCAAACAGGAGGTAACATTGATGTAATAGGTCATCTCTTTCCGAGAGACAACAGACTGAATTCCATAACGCTGAACAACACACACATAGACACCATGGCTTTATCTTAAATCAAGGGCTTCTAAGGGTGGCTGTAAACAAGAAGATACTCCTCCAGGTGGTCTTCCCAACCCAGGGATTGAACCCACATCTCTTATGCCTCCTGCACTGGCAGGCAGATTCTTTGCCACTAGCACGACCTGGGAAGCCCTTTGAACAAGAAAAAATATCAAGCATTTTTTGTTGAAACAGGAGAAACTACTTCTAACACAATTTCATATGATTAAGGGACAGGTATTGAGAATCAGGACCTATGCTAGTAAATCTCATTTCCTCCTGAAAATCCTATCAGTGTCTCAATCCTACCTACAGATGCCCAGTCTTAAAGAGTTATTTTCAGGATAAGATGGTATGAGCCCAATTCTATTATCTAGAAAAGCACTAACTTCCTTCGTGGTGAGGTCTGATCCTCATAACTAACAGCAACGTTTTCCAAAAATATGTGCTTGATTGCATGTACTCTCCCTTCACCAAAATCACATATACAGTGACCTTCCCCCCACCTCATTAGAGCAGTTTCTCAGAGCTATCTGAAATGCTGTCCCCTGGGCTGTAGTCCTTACTCTGCACAAGAAAACTTAACTGGCAACTCTCCACATTGTGTGTGTGTGTGTTTTCCCCAGTCAACACTCATATTCTATCTTACTTAGGGATAGAAGTCAAAGAAAGCAGCTAAGCAGAGAAAACTAGAAGTAAACCAACTGATAGGCACAGAAAGCTAGTAACATCTCATTGCACCAGTAAAAATGATTCATTCTACTGGTATCTTTGGGACCAAGCCTGTGGCAGTCACTGTGACAGTGCTAGATAAACACCAGTGAATAAAGCAAATATGTCCTCTACCTTACGGGGGCTTACATTCTAATGGGGGTGATAAATGACATCAAGAAAAGAGCCCAATAAATGTGCTCAACAGTGCTTAGAGCACAGTGTAAGGGCAAGGATAATGCAGTAAACAGGGAGTCATGATCAAGACTAGGGAAAGTGGGAGGCACCTTCTTAGGGTGACCAAACAGGAGGTAACATTGATGTAATAGGTCATCTCTTTCCGAGAGACAACAGACTGAATTCCATAACGCTGAACAACACACACATAGACACCATGGCTTTATCTTAAATCAAGGGCTTCTAAGGGTGGCTGTAAACAAGAAGATACTCCTCCAGGTGGTCTTCCCAACCCAGGGATTGAACCCACATCTCTTATGCCTCCTGCACTGGCAGGCAGATTCTTTGCCACTAGCACGACCTGGGAAGCCCTTTGAACAAGAAAAAATATCAAGCATTTTTTGTTGAAACAGGAGAAACTACTTCTAACACAATTTCATATGATTAAGGGACAGGTATTGAGAATCAGGACCTATGCTAGTAAATCTCATTTCCTCCTGAAAATCCTATCAGTGTCTCAATCCTACCTACATGGAGACTGAGAATCAGAAGGGATGAGGTAATTTGCCCAAGATCACGGCCAGCTGGTAAACTTAAAACCTAGAGAACCTCAATTCCGAAGTCCTTTCCACTGCCTATGCTTTCCTAAAGTCTGCAGTGGTCACAACTGTCAACAACAGCATTATCCTCCATCTCTTGTTCTTTTTTTTTTTTAGAAGAAAATTCTCGTTTCCGACCACTCACAGCTAAATGTACACATCCTGTATGTTGGTGAGAAAAGATTGTTAAAGCAAGAGACACCACACTGTTTTATATGTAGAACTAAGTTGCTACAGTCAAAATATTAGGTCCTTGACTAACCAGATTTTGCAGTGAAAACTATAGACCAAAGTTTACTCAAAGCTTCTGAAGGGAGCTACAGAGCAGGGGGGAAACCATACGCTCGGGGTCAGCTGAGCTGCTTCCAGCCCTGGTCTTCCTTCTGGGGAAGGCAAGATGGCGGGCGGGCAATCCCTAGGCAGCCGACTTTTACTGGCACTCTTTGTACCACATGTATTTATTACCTATGCAGAATGCTTAATGCAGTTAAAGAAAAAAAAGACAAGTAAAAGAGTAACTACAACTCTGGAGAGGTCATTACCTTTTGAGGACTCAGTTTTCTCATTTATAAATTTTGCCTCACAGGATTGTTGTGGGGATCACATAAAACTTGACCTCTCGAAGCACTTTTAAGTTGTAAAATATAGGCCAGTAAAAAAGACCGTTTTCAACTTTTCATTCTGTAGGAAATTGTTGGGATCTAAACTGAACAACACACACATAGACACCATGGCTTTATCTTAAATCAAGGGCTTCTAAGGGTGGCTGTAAACAAGAAGATACTCCTCCAGGTGGTCTTCCCAACCCAGGGATTGAACCCACATCTCTTATGCCTCCTGCACTGGCAGGCAGATTCTTTGCCACTAGCACGACCTGGGAAGCCCTTTGAACAAGAAAAAATATCAAGCATTTTTTGTTGAAACAGGAGAAACTACTTCTAACACAATTTCATATGATTAAGGGACAGGTATTGAGAATCAGGACCTATGCTAGTAAATCTCATTTCCTCCTGAAAATCCTATCAGTGTCTCAATCCTACCTACATGGAGACTGAGAATCAGAAGGGATGAGGTAATTTGCCCAAGATCACGGCCAGCTGGTAAACTTAAAACCTAGAGAACCTCAATTCCGAAGTCCTTTCCACTGCCTATGCTTTCCTAAAGTCTGCAGTGGTCACAACTGTCAACAACAGCATTATCCTCCATCTCTTGTTCTTTTTTTTTTTTAGAAGAAAATTCTCGTTTCCGACCACTCACAGCTAAATGTACACATCCTGTATGTTGGTGAGAAAAGATTGTTAAAGCAAGAGACACCACACTGTTTTATATGTAGAACTAAGTTGCTACAGTCAAAATATTAGGTCCTTGACTAACCAGATTTTGCAGTGAAAACTATAGACCAAAGTTTACTCAAAGCTTCTGAAGGGAGCTACAGAGCAGGGGGGAAACCATACGCTCGGGGTCAGCTGAGCTGCTTCCAGCCCTGGTCTTCCTTCTGGGGAAGGCAAGATGGCGGGCGGGCAATCCCTAGGCAGCCGACTTTTACTGGCACTCTTTGTACCACATGTATTTATTACCTATGCAGAATGCTTAATGCAGTTAAAGAAAAAAAAGACAAGTAAAAGAGTAACTACAACTCTGGAGAGGTCATTACCTTTTGAGGACTCAGTTTTCTCATTTATAAATTTTGCCTCACAGGATTGTTGTGGGGATCACATAAAACTTGACCTCTCGAAGCACTTTTAAGTTGTAAAATATAGGCCAGTAAAAAAGACCGTTTTCAACAAGAAATGAGATTCTTGCATTCTGTAGAAAAGAACAAATTAGGAACAATGTCCCGGGGGCACATACCGAGCAAGCACTGGAGGTGCCCTCCCAGCACAGAGCTGAGAATAACGGAGCAAGGTTCCGGAACCAGAGAACACGTCTCTGGCCAGTGCGTAACCTCAAGCTAGGTGGTCCCTTCTCCAGGCTTCCCTTCCCATCTCACCATAAGGATAAGAATAATACTGTGCGTCAGGGAGCCCGTGAGGCCTAAGGGGCACCATTTATTTGCCTGGCAAAGACCTGAAACCTACTGAATCTTAATCAAGGTTGGCTAACTAATTTGAGTAGCCAAAATACCTCACCAAGCCACCACCCTAGAGGTGGCCTGAGCCAGATTTAAACCTAGAGCCTAGGGCAAGAAAGAAATCAGGAAAGAATTTATTTCGTATTGCTGGAAGCTTCTAATGGAGTCAGCAAATAATTTATGTGAAATTCACTTACTTCTGTCTTCAGATAAAATGGCACACATCAGCAAATGTCCAAAGGTGGAAAACAGCAAGTCCCAATTTCCCAGAAGGTGAGACACTTGGTGTGACGAGCTCCAGGCCTGTACTGTTACTGCTCTGGACTCTGTTCGAGCCTGTGCTCTTTCCCATGACCGCTCCAAACCGGTTTCTTTAAATACCTAGGGATAGGCAGCGTTTCTCCCACCTCATCATCAGGATCACCTGGGAATGCTTGTTAACAATTCAGATTCCAATTCCTACCACAGAATCCCTGAATCTGAATCTCCAGGGAGAGCCCTGAGTATGTGTATCCCAAAAGGGGCTTCTGATCAGACATATTTGGGGGTACATGCACACAGCGGCCTGGTGTAGCATACGAGCTGTTACTTGGTTACCGCTTTCCCCTCCGTTCCCCTGCCATTCCAATCCCCAGTCTCAAAATTGGGAAATCATTTTCTTCAGCTTCTTAGAATTAAGCTTAATGACAGAAAGCCTGTTTTCACCTGAAGGCGACCGATGGCTTGAATACAAACTTGTTGCTGGAAACAGCTTTTAATTATCCAAGTCAATATGCAAATCTGCCTTGTGCTCCCTATGAGCATTTTGATAATTCGTAGCTGATCCAAAGAATAAAAGAACCCTGTCCAAGATGCTGGGAAGCACTGGATGGCTTCCCTGTCTCACGGCTGACTCACTTTCCAGTCTTCTCTCCAGCAGGTTCTCTCCAGGAAGGGAAAGGAAGTTTCTTCCCCTTCATCTTACAAAGCCTTTCCTGCAGATGGAGAAAACAGAAAACCTTACCTTGTCCCTCTCCTTGCTGTAGGCATAAGGAGAATAAAGAAAAGCAAGGTTGCAATATCTAAGGGGCTGAGCAGTGCCCTTGCCCAGACCCAGCACCCTGGATAAGACATTAAAGAATGACAAACCCCAGCACAGAGGCTGACAAAACGCCTCGGGGCACAAGCTTCCTTGTCCATCCAAACATTCACCAAAAAGCTCCCAGAGTACCTTGTATATTTAAGGCTCTGGGCAGGTGCTAGAGGAAATATAATCCATGTCCACACAAAGTCCCTAATGGAGTCAGCAAAAAATTTTGGTTTTTTAAAACCCGAAGTCTGGAAAACCAAGTCCCAATTTCCCAGAAGGTGAGACACTTGGTGTGACGAGCTCCAGGCCTGTACTGTTACTGCTCTGGACTCTGTTCGAGCCTGTGCTCTTTCCCATGACCGCTCCAAACCGGTTTCTTTAAATACCTAGGGATAGGCAGCGTTTCTCCCACCTCATCATCAGGATCACCTGGGAATGCTTGTTAACAATTCAGATTCCAATTCCTACCACAGAATCCCTGAATCTGAATCTCCAGGGAGAGCCCTGAGTATGTGTATCCCAAAGGGGCTTCTGATCAGACATATTTGGGGGTACATGCACACAGCGGCCTGGTGTAGCATACGAGCTGTTACTTGGTTACCGCTTTCCCCTCCGTTCCCCTGCCATTCCAATCCCCAGTCTCAAAATTGGGAAATCATTTTCTTCAGCTTCTTAGAATTAAGCTTAATGACAGAAAGCCTGTTTTCACCTGAAGGCGACCGATGGCTTGAATACAAACTTGTTGCTGGAAACAGCTTTTAATTATCCAAGTCAATATGCAAATCTGCCTTGTGCTCCCTATGAGCATTTTGATAATTCGTAGCTGATCCAAAGAATAAAAGAACCCTGTCCAAGATGCTGGGAAGCACTGGATGGCTTCCCTGTCTCACGGCTGACTCACTTTCCAGTCTTCTCTCCAGCAGGTTCTCTCCAGGAAGGGAAAGGAAGTTTCTTCCCCTTCATCTTACAAAGCCTTTCCTGCAGATGGAGAAAACAGAAAACCTTACCTTGTCCCTCTCCTTGCTGTAGGCATAAGGAGAATAAAGAAAAGCAAGGTTGCAATATCTAAGGGGCTGAGCAGTGCCCTTGCCCAGACCCAGCACCCTGGATAAGACATTAAAGAATGACAAACCCCAGCACAGAGGCTGACAAAACGCCTCGGGGCACAAGCTTCCTTGTCCATCCAAACATTCACCAAAAAGCTCCCAGAGTACCTTGTATATTTAAGGCTCTGGGCAGGTGCTAGAGGAAATATAATCCATGTCCACACAAAGTCCCTGCACTGCAGGAACTTACAGTCCAGTCAGGGTTCAAACATTAATAAAAAGCAATGGTAAATGAAAATAGGTTACAGAGGTTTGGAGGAGGGAGAAATCATTTTCTATTAATACAACTGCAAATGTACCTTGGAGAAGTGTACCTTGCCTCGGCCCCTCCTTTAACCAATAGGAAAGTTATCTGTCACTCTAAATTATGAGATTTCTAAACCGATGCTCTGAGAAGAGGTTTGACAATTAGCTGAGAATAAGCCTGGGTACCCATCCAGGTGTTCTAATGCTAAGATGGTCAACTAATGTAGATGCCTCATCTATTATGTTCTAGGCACCCTTCAATGGCACTGAGATACAGGGCAGAAAAGCTTTCAAAGAGCTCATGCTCATGTTGATTTGATTATGCCTCATCACAGAAAGAACAAAGGCCAAGAATCATAAGGATAATCCCCATATACACAGAGGAAACCATAATTCCAAAAGATATACCCCTCCAATGTTGCCACACTTTCACGATTGCCAGGAAATGGAAGCAACCTAAATGTCGGTCAGTGAAATCAGAAAGAGAAAAGCAAATACTGCACATTAATGCATATATGTGGAATCCAGAAAAATGGTACGGATGAACCTATTTGCAAAGCAGTCTTAGAGAACAAACACATGAACACCAAAGCAGGGAGGGTGGGGGGTGGGGCAATGAACTGAACTGGGAGATTGGACTGACATATACATGGGCGTGTGTGCATGCTAAGTCACTTCAGTCATGTCTGACTCTTTGTGATCCTATGGACAGCAGCCTGCCAGGCTCCTCTGCTCATGGGATTCTCCAGGCATGAATACTAGAAAGGTTTGTCTCCAGGGGATCTTCCCAATCCAGATATGAAACCCACATCTGTTCTGTCTCCTGCACTGGTGGGTGGGTTCTTTATCACCAGAGTCACCTGGGAAGCCTGACATATGCACACCACTATGTATAAAATAGATAACTAATGAGAACCTACTTTATAGGACAGAGAACTCTACTAAATGGGAAGGAAATCAAAAAAAGAAGGGGTGCATGTATATGTACAGTTGATTCACATTGCTATGTAGGAGAAACTAACACAACATTGTAAAATAACTCTACTCCAATAAAACTAAAAAAAATAAAATAAAATAAAGATAACCCCTGGAAATATGGATGCATCAAAGCCCAGCATGCATGTGTGGGATTAGGAAGATGGGTTTAAAGGATCAAGCAGGTATGAGATTACTGAAATTTCTTTACCGTGAAGTGATAATGTGTGGTGTTCTGATTGTGGGCCTCAATTTTAGCAATGTTTAATACAAGCATACTTACGAAACCACATAATTCAATAGAAAACGATGGGTTTAAGATTCAAACTCAGACCTATTGATTTCAAATCCTCTTCTCATTCCAAACCATGCCCAGGCATGCAAAGAAATCATGCAGTTAAGAGACATTTCAGAGGAGTAAGACAAATAAGATAAGAAAAAAATGTTCAACCAAGACATCTTTTAAGACACCTTCCCAATTTGTGCTCAATTTCTAGTACACTAACAATCCTTTCATATTTTCTTCTCTATGAATTATTTTACCTGCCTTGCTGTATAGGTCATGTTCTGTTTCAGCAAAAGCAAAGGCTCTTCCATTTATATGATAAATTTGGCAAAAAGTAACATCAAAAACAGTTTTTAGACATTAACCCAGCAGTCTTCTCTTAAATATTTTTTCAAAATCTGATTCACAAACTAGATCATGATACACATGAGCACTATGTTTCTGTATCAAATCAGTCGTTATTTTCTACAAAATCCATTATTTCAAAAATAAAAGTAGCTATGGTCCTTTGATGTAGTCAAATCAGTCGCAATTAGACTCTTTGTGATCCTATGGACAGCAGCCTGCCAGGCTCCTCTGCTCATGGGATTCTCCAGGCATGAATACTAGAAAGGTTTGTCTCCAGGGGATCTTCCCAATCCAGATATGAAACCCACATCTGTTCTGTCTCCTGCACTGGTGGGTGGGTTCTTTATCACCAGAGTCACCTGGGAAGCCTGACATATGCACACCACTATGTATAAAATAGATAACTAATGAGAACCTACTTTATAGGACAGAGAACTCTACTAAATGGGAAGGAAATCAAAAAAAGAAGGGGTGCATGTATATGTACAGTTGATTCACATTGCTATGTAGGAGAAACTAACACAACATTGTAAAATAACTCTACTCCAATAAATCTTTAAAAATAAAATAAAATAAAGATAACCCCTGGAAATATGGATGCATCAAAGCCCAGCATGCATGTGTGGGATTAGGAAGATGGGTTTAAAGGATCAAGCAGGTATGAGATTACTGAAATTTCTTTACCGTGAAGTGATAATGTGTGGTGTTCTGATTGTGGGCCTCAATTTTAGCAATGTTTAATACAAGCATACTTACGAAACCACATAATTCAATAGAAAACGATGGGTTTAAGATTCAAACTCAGACCTATTGATTTCAAATCCTCTTCTCATTCCAAACCATGCCCAGGCATGCAAAGAAATCATGCAGTTAAGAGACATTTCAGAGGAGTAAGACAAATAAGATAAGAAAAAAATGTTCAACCAAGACATCTTTTAAGACACCTTCCCAATTTGTGCTCAATTTCTAGTACACTAACAATCCTTTCATATTTTCTTCTCTATGAATTATTTTACCTGCCTTGCTGTATAGGTCATGTTCTGTTTCAGCAAAAGCAAAGGCTCTTCCATTTATATGATAAATTTGGCAAAAAGTAACATCAAAAACAGTTTTTAGACATTAACCCAGCAGTCTTCTCTTAAATATTTTTTTTCAAAATCTGATTCACAAACTAGATCATGATACACATGAGCACTATGTTTCTGTATCAAATCAGTCGTTATTTTCTACAAAATCCATTATTTCAAAAATAAAAGTAGCTATGGTCCTTTGATGAGTACAGTCAAGTTTCATCTATTGGAGGCACTATATATCATGGAGGCAATATAAATCATATTCATAGAAATAAAAAGGGACTTCTTATCAATTTATTTTCTTTGTATATCAGCTATAAAATGGTTATTATTTTTTTTCTTTGTAGGAGACTTTCAGTGTGTCTATATAACTTGAGTTCTACTGAATCTGAGAGTCAAGTCACAGGATATTATAAGAATGAATTGCATCATATTGCAAATAACTTTATCTAGTACAGAGACATCCAGTATATGTAGGAATGTAATAGACATTATAAAAGGCAAAGAAAAGAAAAAACTAATGAGCTAATCCACTAATTAGGTTTCTGATTAAAGAAGACTCGGGAAAAATCATACTTGTACTAAGCACCCTAGAATTTAAATAAAGCTTGAAGTTCTGAGCATAGATTAAAACCGAAACACATAAAATAATTAGCAAATTTATGACAGGTCTGACTTAAAGTTCATTTGTAATCTTGATGAGTTAACTTAGCAAGATCACGTAGTTAAAATTAGAAATTAAGGTAAAACAGTGGCAGCATCATTGGATTATGGTGTGGAATAAAGGACCTAAGTCACTTTCAACATCTTGTATTGAAATCATCATTCATGGTTTCTTACAAGCATGCAGGACCAAATCTGGAATCACTTTTTTTCCTTTGTGATATAATTGATCAAAGCTGTGAGGACGGCCTTAATATAAAGATTGTCCTACCCCAAAAAGTAATTACCAAATCACCACTATTTTGTAAATTACTTCCAAAACATCACCATTTCCTGATTGCAGCAGATAATGAAAGCTACCAAAATACCTACCTTGCTTCCAAATGAGAACAGCAGCAAACATAACTTCCGGAATATGTTAAAGTCCAGAAAGAAAACAAAAAAGACCACAGAAAAGTTGCTACCATCAAGAGACTAAGGATAGCTAGGCCAGAGGAGCTTTTTTCACTTTGAACATAGTTTGATTAATCAGAGTGCTAAGAAAATGTCAGCTCCATGGGGAACTGGGGAATGTGTGCAGTTTTCTGAGATAAACCACATGGCCAGAAGAAATCAATACAAGTCCTTGCAGCTGAGCCCAGCTGAAGGCCATTGTCCCGATGTGGGTTTCAGGGGTCCCTGCCTGCCTCAACCCATGAGCTCCTACCCCTTTTTGGCCAGGTGTTTCCTTTGTATATCAGCTATAAAATGGTTATTATTTTTTTTCTTTGTAGGAGACTTTCAGTGTGTCTATATAACTTGAGTTCTACTGAATCTGAGAGTCAAGTCACAGGATATTATAAGAATGAATTGCATCATATTGCAAATAACTTTATCTAGTACAGAGACATCCAGTATATGTAGGAATGTAATAGACATTATAAAAGGCAAAGAAAAGAAAAAACTAATGAGCTAATCCACTAATTAGGTTTCTGATTAAAGAAGACTCGGGAAAAATCATACTTGTACTAAGCACCCTAGAATTTAAATAAAGCTTGAAGTTCTGAGCATAGATTAAAACCGAAACACATAAAATAATTAGCAAATTTATGACAGGTCTGACTTAAAGTTCATTTGTAATCTTGATGAGTTAACTTAGCAAGATCACGTAGTTAAAATTAGAAATTAAGGTAAAACAGTGGCAGCATCATTGGATTATGGTGTGGAATAAAGGACCTAAGTCACTTTCAACATCTTGTATTGAAATCATCATTCATGGTTTCTTACAAGCATGCAGGACCAAATCTGGAATCACTTTTTTTCCTTTGTGATATAATTGATCAAAGCTGTGAGGACGGCCTTAATATAAAGATTGTCCTACCCCAAAAAGTAATTACCAAATCACCACTATTTTGTAAATTACTTCCAAAACATCACCATTTCCTGATTGCAGCAGATAATGAAAGCTACCAAAATACCTACCTTGCTTCCAAATGAGAACAGCAGCAAACATAACTTCCGGAATATGTTAAAGTCCAGAAAGAAAACAAAAAAGACCACAGAAAAGTTGCTACCATCAAGAGACTAAGGATAGCTAGGCCAGAGGAGCTTTTTTCACTTTGAACATAGTTTGATTAATCAGAGTGCTAAGAAAATGTCAGCTCCATGGGGAACTGGGGAATGTGTGCAGTTTTCTGAGATAAACCACATGGCCAGAAGAAATCAATACAAGTCCTTGCAGCTGAGCCCAGCTGAAGGCCATTGTCCCGATGTGGGTTTCAGGGGTCCCTGCCTGCCTCAACCCATGAGCTCCTACACTGGGCCAGGTGTTTCCAATTTTATGCTTAGTTTAAATGCCCCTGAAGGGGCTGCTTCCTGCTGCCACGGGACCACAGAATGGCTCTGACACAAAGAGACTGCTAAAGCTCCATGTCCAGATGTGCTTTTTGTAAGCATCGGGTGCTTTCAGATCAGATGGGCTCCTGACTGGCTCACCCCTTTGCTAGATTCGAACTTTTCAGCTCATCTGCCCTGTCTCCTACACCTGCTGCTTGTCTACATCTTTGACACTTGACTTTCCCTCTTAGAAACAGGTTTTGGATTTGTGCCCACGGTCTCTGGCTTTGTCCTCTCTGAGCCTCCACTCTATAAACTGCCTGAGCCAGATCCTCTGGTTCAGCATAACCCAAAGCTCCTAATTATTCATCCTGATCAACTGGATGATTAGGAGTTCCTAATCTCATCCACTGGCTGAATTGTTCTCATCTATTAAATGGAGATGATAATGACCAATTTGTATCAATGCATCTTCATAAGGTTATAGAGAAGACATGAGTTAAAGGATAATTGTCTTAACTATTCAAATGATAATTCTTGTGTGAATATAAAATGAATGTGTTTCACCTACACTATCATATGTAAAAGAGATAACCATTGTGAATGTGCTGTGGGACTAAGGGATCTTACATGGGGGCTATGCAACAACCTGGAGGAGTGGGATGGGCGCGAGTGGGAGGGAGTGGGGTGGGAAGGGTCAAAGATATACCTATGATGGATTTTGGACTATCTAGAGCTGTAAACAACAAAACTCTGTGAAAGCAAAATAAAAATAATTAACTTTAAAAATGAATGTGTTTCAAAGGATTTAAAGACGTTATTCAAATAATGAAAGATCCAATATGATGTTAGAATCAGGTCAAACAGCAGATACATACATAAGCAATCTGGAACGCTGAAATGAATTATTAATAACAGAGTATAACTCGCCTCTTCCACAAGGAAGATCTGTTCATATAAACTGAGTCTCCGTAAGATAAAATTTGTCTTACCAACAGTTTTCTGAAACCTATGCTAAAGATAACAAAAGACACACCCCTAGGGAATTAGATAACTTTGAAAAGGGATACAGAAGACGTCTCATGTCATTCCCTTGATAAAACACATAGCCATCTTTTTTTGGTCCACTGCAAAGCTTTTGACAACTTTGTCTGGTGTACACATGCATAGATTTGTGCAAAAGTCTTTGTGAGTTAAAACCTTTACCAAGGGCTTCCCCTGGTGGTCCAGTGGGTAAGGACACAATCTTGCAGTGCAAGGGGCGCCGGTTCGATCCCTGGCCTGGGAAGATCCCACGTGCTGCGGAGCGGCTGGACCCATGTGTCCAATTGCCGAGCAGGAGCTCTGGAGCACATGCGCCCAGAGCCGGTGCTCTGCGACGACAGACGCCACCGCCATGGGAGGCCCACAGGAACCAAAGAACAAAGATGGATGAAAATAGAGAAATAAAAGACTAATAGAAGTGGCCGGCCCGCTCCCCTCCCTCCCCAACCCGACCCCCGCCCAAAATAAATAAATAAATAAATAAATCTTTAAAAAAAAAAAAAAAAACACCTTTACCAAGACTACTTTGTTAGAGACGTATATTTTTCTAAAGGTAAAAGATGTGGTCATCTGCTCTTTTTGTCACCATGAGAGAAAACAATGGCTGCAGCATTAAACAAGACAGTGCACACGGCCTACCAGGATTTAGCACATGACAGTTATTTAAATACAACAAACACGTATATTAACAACCACATGTACAATCATAAACTGGGTTCTTCAAAAGGTAAGCACAACTTCACCCAGCCTTTTCTTGTATTAAATTAAAGGGGTGCTGTGAAACTCCTGCATCCTCAAAGCAGTGAAACATCCAATTCCTCTGGCCTCCATTCTCTTTTTCCTACTTCTACCATCCTGGTGACCTCTAGCTCTACCAACTGTCTGCCCTAGGCATCGTGGCATAACCAAGGGGTTATAAATTTCTGATGATAAAAGTCTCCTAGGCTAATTAAAATCCTATCTCCAAGGAAAGGTCTTGGGAATCTTTATGTATTCCAGGTATTCTTAATCATCAGGCAAACTGGAAAAAAACTAGAAGGGGCAGGATCTTGGAGCCTGGCAAAGAAAGTAGTCCACTGAAGAGAACCACAAAAGCTCCTGATGTGAAACCACTAAAGCCCTGATGTGAAAGTGAGTGAAAGTGTTAGTCACTTCAGTCGTGTCTGACTCTTGAGACTCCATGGACTGTAGTCTGCCAGGCTTCTCTGTTCATGAAGATTCTTAAGGCAGGAATACTGGAGTGGGTTGCCATCTCCTTCTTCACAGCATCTTCCTGACCTAGGGATCAAACCCTGGTCTCTTGCATTCCAGGCAGATTATTTACTGCCTGAGCCACCAGGGAAGCCTAGGAAAGCCCTATGTCTAACCAAAACAGACAAAACTGAGACTGGTGTCAAGTGAAATTCTGTTCATTTCAATCTCTTGAGAGGCTCACTCTCAAAGCTGAAGAGGAGAATCATCCTAAAATACAGAGTCCATTCCTACAGTTCACATGATGAACTAAACCCATAAAGGGAGGTGCTCTGCAGTCCATTTGGACTCTACAAACTGAATTTATAATAAAACAAACATTATCCTTTGATGGTATTTATGTATTGAAATCATCATGATATTCAACACCAAAACATATAATTTTAAGACTTTATTTCCCTTCTAATAATTTCATTTGACATTGACTTCTTTGTAGAAATCCTACCTCTAAAGAACAAATATCTAATGGGAAACTGTAGGAGGAACTGGTTAAGTCTAAAAAGTAAGCAGAAGCTTCAGATTTTGAGCAAAAAAATCTCAGAAGATTTATTAAAAACATCCATCTTGAAAAGAGACAGAATTTTATTGTTTTCATTCCTAGAAACTACGTGAAAATTTCAAATCAGATTCCAGTATTAATAACAATAGTTATCCTTCAGCAAGTCAAAAAAATCCATGCAAATCTCACTTACTGATAGAACTACAAGGATATTAGGGAAGACCACTACACATTGTTTCAGTAACAGACAAAAGCTAGAAAGGTTGATGAAACTGTTATTTAGTTGCTAAATTATGTAGGACTCTTGCCATGTCATGGACTGTAGCCTGCCAGGCTTCTCTAACCATGGGATTTCCCAGGTAATAGTACTGGAGTGGGTTGCCAATTCCTCCTCCAGGGGATCTTCCCAACCCAAGGACTGAACTCACGTCTCCTGTATTGGCAGGTGATTCTTTACTACTTAGCCACTAAGGGAAGCCCATTGAAGAAATTAGTGCCTTTTTAAAGAAAGAGAGCATGATCTGTTTAAAGAAAGATCTCAGTATTAGGTATCTTTGGAAAGGGATGTGAAATGCTTTCTGATAGCCTAGTGTGTGCACAGGACTACACTGGTTGCCAACATTTAAGGTGTGGGTTCTGCCCTTGGTATTTCTAAACTCTTTCAGTGTTTCTATGCAGAGCAAAGGGGACAATGCCTCTTGTAAACGACCAAGCCCATCTAGAATGCTCATCATTGTCAGTTCCATTATTCTACACAGATGTGACATCTATAACATTATATGTGTAAAAAGGAGCTGGACAAGACTGCCTGGTGCTGAATCAAGGAAAATCAGGCTCTGCCAATTAAGCTACTTCAAAAGTTGCAAAGAAAGGATACTTGAATCTTAAAACGCACAGATAGCCTATGTGAGCTCATCATGGTAACATGGCATTTGTCAGAAACTCTGACTCCTCACAATATGAAACAAGTCAGCCATGGAAGAATTCCCCATCGCAATGGTATTTTCTCCCTTGTAAACTTTCCTGAGTGAACAGTCCTTGCAGTGAAATCAAATGCATTCATCCTTCTACGTAAGAGTAACAGGAAAATGAAAAGGGCTTTGGAAACTCTTCGTTTCCTCGCTCTACAGTAGATGCATTTAATTGATTGTTCTCAGAGGACTGTAAGTAGGTTTCCCCAGAATGATTTCATCAATGTTATTAGAACAGTGAAATCAGCAGCAACTTTAAAGACGATAACCATCTCAGTGGAGACAACTGTAACATGTGACACTATTCCTGACACCCTGATTCTATACATTTGAGTCCCTTTTATTGTGCATTCCATCACCCAGACATTCTTTGAATTTTGCAGGGACTCATAAAAATGTCAGTACTCTTGCCATGTCATGGACTGTAGCCTGCCAGGCTTCTCTAACCATGGGATTTCCCAGGTAATAGTACTGGAGTGGGTTGCCAATTCCTCCTCCAGGGGATCTTCCCAACCCAAGGACTGAACTCACGTCTCCTGTATTGGCAGGTGATTCTTTACTACTTAGCCACTAAGGGAAGCCCATTGAAGAAATTAGTGCCTTTTTAAAGAAAGAGAGCATGATCTGTTTAAAGAAAGATCTCAGTATTAGGTATCTTTGGAAAGGGATGTGAAATGCTTTCTGATAGCCTACTGTGTGCACAGGACTACACTGGTTGCCAACATTTAAGGTGTGGGTTCTGCCCTTGGTATTTCTAAACTCTTTCAGTGTTTCTATGCAGAGCAAAGGGGACAATGCCTCTTGTAAACGACCAAGCCCATCTAGAATGCTCATCATTGTCAGTTCCATTATTCTACACAGATGTGACATCTATAACATTATATGTGTAAAAAGGAGCTGGACAAGACTGCCTGGTGCTGAATCAAGGAAAATCAGGCTCTGCCAATTAAGCTACTTCAAAAGTTGCAAAGAAAGGATACTTGAATCTTAAAACGCACAGATAGCCTATGTGAGCTCATCATGGTAACATGGCATTTGTCAGAAACTCTGACTCCTCACAATATGAAACAAGTCAGCCATGGAAGAATTCCCCATCGCAATGGTATTTTCTCCCTTGTAAACTTTCCTGAGTGAACAGTCCTTGCAGTGAAATCAAATGCATTCATCCTTCTACGTAAGAGTAACAGGAAAATGAAAAGGGCTTTGGAAACTCTTCGTTTCCTCGCTCTACAGTAGATGCATTTAATTGATTGTTCTCAGAGGACTGTAAGTAGGTTTCCCCAGAATGATTTCATCAATGTTATTAGAACAGTGAAATCAGCAGCAACTTTAAAGACGATAACCATCTCAGTGGAGACAACTGTAACATGTGACACTATTCCTGACACCCTGATTCTATACATTTGAGTCCCTTTTATTGTGCATTCCATCACCCAGACATTCTTTGAATTTTGCAGGGACTCATAAAAATGTCAGTACTGATTATTCCAAACCATTGTGATAAAACTGTTCTTTCATATAATATGCTTACCCATAAAGGATGTGAAACAAAAAAGGCACTGTTTTAAGAATACATCAGAATCTTGCTGAAGAGGCTGTTAGGAGACAGCTAACCCGCTTTTCCCCCAATTAAAATTTAATATTCTCTTCAACAAACTTTCAAAGAAATTATGTTAATGCAGTGGCAATGGAATGAAAGACCTACAGTGCAGTATTTAGAAAAAGACTCATTCGAAGAAGTAAAGAATGTAGATTGATACGGTGTTATCTGTTACATTCTTTTTTCTTTTAATATGCTTTTGGGGGAAAAATGTAAATTGGACATTAGTAAATTTCCTTTCCATACCAAACTCGAAATCCCACCCAAGGAACAAATACTAAAATATTTGGTACATCGCTCCATAGAGTCTTTCCTGAATATATGTATGTATCAGTGTCCATCTCGTATATATGTGTATGTATATCTGTACACTATCCATATCTTGTGGAGTTTTCCCACTTACATATAGATATTAAAGACTTTCGCATAAAGTGCTAGATAGTGAATTACATTTTTAAAAAGACACAGGAAACACATGGTTATATTTGGCTTCTCAATCAGTGGTCTCCACTCTGTAGGAAAGCTAGAATCACCTGAGGACCATTTTAAAAATACTGATGTTAGGAAGTACTCCAGATCACGAATCTGCATTTCAAAAACCTCCCTAGGTGAAGTCTAACATTTACACAGTGTTTATGTCAAGACGATAGCACTGAATTTCTTCAACGTGCTTCGAAAAATCAGTGCACACTCTTCCCCCATATGCAGGGAGATGTCTTTTGTTTTTACTAATCCATATTCATTGCAGACAAGTTAAGAATACAGAAGAGAAGTTCAGAAACACCCACACCCCAGTGGATTCTTAATAAATACTAGTTCAAAAACCAACAAAGTGAAAATAGCATATGAACCTCCCTAAGAATAAGGACGTTGGGAATATCATATTTTTTCAGGGGATGGCATTAAGAGACAAGACTCTCCCCTCTTGAATTCAAAGCCCTCATCAATTCAAGCAGAACATCTCTGGAGTTCATTCTAAAGAGCACGTATTGAGCTGTCATGCATGCTCCATACCGAGGACACAGAGAAGAGACAGTGCCTCACCGCAGGAGGGCAGTTCCCCAGGCAGTGGTCAGCATAGTGTCATTTCTGCCTGCTAAACCTTCTCTTCAAATGCAATCTAAATGGTTGCTCAGTGTCTCAGCTTTGCAGAGAGAAGCTGCCCCGACTGAGGGGGCAAACATATCAGATTCATATTCCTACGGGTCCATCCTACAAGCAGCAGCTCATCACCCCGGATATCACCAAACAACCATTATCTGTACCAACGAACACAGTATAAGACAGTCTAGCCTTGTAAATCAATGGCCATTACACCAAACTCCAAAGTAAACTACAACCTCCACCAAGCAGTACTTTCCAAAAGGGTATGTGCAAAACGATCCACAGGGACACAACAAGCAAATATTGAAACTATGTATTTATTGTCATAGATGCTAAGGGAGCCCATTTTGGAAATTTTATAACGTACATATTCTTTGGTAGAATACTTCACTCATACAATCTATAGTTACACACATTATGTTGAAATGTATGAAACTACCATTTTTGTTAATCCACTTTGATGGAACATTAGAATATCATATGGTTCACCCTAATATGTATAATTAAAAATTGTGTGCTGTTTCCTGTGGTTCAACCTGTGTATCAGGGCTGCTCAATCTCAGCACTATTGACATTTGAGATCACACAATTCTTTGGTGGGTGGGTGGGGGATGTCCTACACATTCAGTATGGTTAGCAACATCCCCTTCCCCAGTGGGAATAAACACAATGACTCCAGATGCTGTCAATTATTCTTCAGGCAAGCAAAAGCATCCCCTTTGAGAACCACAGTTACATTGAGTGCATGGGCTGGTTTTCCACGAATGGACTGAATGATCAAAATAGTGGGGACACCCTGGCCTAGAGAAGAGGGATGGTTGCTATTAACATTTATAATCATGCCAAGATGCTAATCCAGTGTGGACATTCTCATGAGTCTCACATTTGAGCCATCTGTGAAAGATAAGACAGGTCTACCCTCATCACAAATGCTGTGATCTACCAACCCACCGAGGATGCTCACAACAGCCCCATCCTACCCACGACAGGCAAAGACCTATTTGCAGGGGAATGCCGCTGCAGCTGCTCTTCCAAGCTAAACTGGCGGCAGACAACAAGGGTGAGAGAAAATATGTCTGTGATGCACTCAAAACAGCAATCTAAGGCCAGCCCGGCATGCAGTGTATTCTTCTCCAGCAAAGGCTTTCAGAAGGCTCTGAACTCCAGATCACAGAATGTTCTCAAATGCCTCGTCATCGACAGGAGGAGAGTGCAGTCAGGAGCCAGAGCACTGTCTTCCCAGATGCACACGGTGGAGGAGACTTAGTCACAGCCGGAGACTCCATGCACCGCCCCCACAAACTGACGGAGGCTTCATCAATACCGTTTATTTTTTAAAACAAAGATGGGTGATACACGGGATCCTATGTATACACACTGGGGTATGTACCTATATACATACAGTGTTGAGTTCACATTCCTCCTATCTAAAGCAAAAAAACGGCAAGTTCTAGCCCATGCTTGCTGACTCATGTGGTCTGAAAATATATTCATTATTAAAGAAAAGAAACAAGCCTTCCAAACATTAGTTGAACAGCTTTTAATCATACATCAGTCAGCCTTGGTCCCCATGAATCCTTGGCCTAGATCAGATGCCAGTACAGCTGTTAGACATCCTCACCAAGCTACACACAAACACCAACTCTATTACATTTTGAACAATTTACAAATACATAAAGATACATGATAGACATTTTTGAAGTCTTTACTTAAAAGACTCAGAATTCACTTTCTTTCTCAGGCATTAATATTTTGGGGTATGAGTGGGAGGAAGTGTGGGTAGGAGGGAATTCTCAAAAGGAACTGAATAAAAGCTGGCATTAAATAGGAGCTGGGATTCCCCCCATCCCACCCCATGCCTCTGAAATAGAGGAAAATAAAAGTTTTCCACGAATGGACTGAATGATCAAAATAGTGGGGACACCCTGGCCTAGAGAAGAGGGATGGTTGCTATTAACATTTATAATCATGCCAAGATGCTAATCCAGTGTGGACATTCTCATGAGTCTCACATTTGAGCCATCTGTGAAAGATAAGACAGGTCTACCCTCATCACAAATGCTGTGATCTACCAACCCACCGAGGATGCTCACAACAGCCCCATCCTACCAACGACAGGCAAAGCCCTATTTGCAGGGGCATGCCGCTGCAGATGCTCTTCCAAGCTAACCTGGCGGCAGACAACAAGGGTGAGAGAAAATATGTCTGTGATGCACTCAAAACAGCAATCTAAGGCCAGCCCGGCATGCAGTGTATTCTTCTCCAGCAAAGGCTTTCAGAAGGCTCTGAACTCCAGATCACAGAATGTTCTCAAATGCCTCGTCATCGACAGGAGGAGAGTGCAGTCAGGAGCCAGAGCACTGTCTTCCCAGATGCACACGGTGGAGGAGACTTAGTCACAGCCGGAGACTCCATGCACCGCCCCCACAAACTGACGGAGGCTTCATCAATACCGTTTATTTTTTAAAACAAAGATGGGTGATACACGGGATCCTATGTATACACACTGGGGTATGTACCTATATACATACAGTGTTGAGTTCACATTCCTCCTATCTAAAGCAAAAAAACGGCAAGTTCTAGCCCATGCTTGCTGACTCATGTGGTCTGAAAATATATTCATTATTAAAGAAAAGAAACAAGCCTTCCAAACATTAGTTGAACAGCTTTTAATCATACATCAGTCAGCCTTGGTCCCCATGAATCCTTGGCCTAGATCAGATGCCAGTACAGCTGTTAGACATCCTCACCAAGCTACACACAAACACCAACTCTATTACATTTTGAACAATTTACAAATACATAAAGATACATGATAGACATTTTTGAAGTCTTTACTTAAAAGACTCAGAATTCACTTTCTTTCTCAGGCATTAATATTTTGGGGTATGAGTGGGAGGAAGTGTGGGTAGGAGGGAATTCTCAAAAGGAACTGAATAAAAGCTGGCATTAAATAGGAGCTGGGATTCCCCCCATCCCACCCCATGCCTCTGAAATAGAGGAAAATAAAAGTTGAGTCACAAGGAGATCTGCCTTTGGCCTGACCCCTGGGGCAGGTCAACCTTTGCCAGACCCCTGAAAACCAGCCCCATCCCTGAGACAGAGGCCAACGTCAGGGTCCAGACAGTGGCTTCTGTGGGAGAACTTCAGAAGATGATGACTTAAAAGGAGATGTCAACATCTTCTTATTCAAGTCAGGTCATAAAAGAAAGCTCATAAAATATTCTTTTGTTCTCCTGGAAAAAAAATTTTAGCTTTCAGAGTTCCATTTCTTTAAGCAGGATTGCAAGGACTGCTCTATGCAAGTGAATAATCAAGAAACTAAACTTTATAATTAACTTGAACTAGAACTTATTATAGGGCATACACTGTTTTAAATATTTTTTGCATGTAAATTATGTTAATCCTCAATTTCATTAATCCTCACTAAAGAAAAATGAAGAAAAAGGTATAATTTTTATCCCCATTTTATAGATAAGGAAATTAAAGCACAGGGTCTGACTAAAGGAATAAAGTCCATAGGGCACAAGTGCATGACTCCAAGAGTGACTCCTTGAATTTTGTGCCTCAGGTGCCTGATTGACCTCAGCCTATGAACCTTTCTAAGGAAGGGGCAGAGTCCATGCAGAGTGGGAGTGCTGGACCTGGCCTTTGAACCCCTCACAGACACCCCTAAACTGGAGATAGTCATGAGGGAAAACACAGGGTGCCAGAATTAGTAAGAAGTGAGTTAATACCTTTATTAAGTTAATACTTTAGTTTCACTGTTTACTATCTATAAAGCCTAATTTCTCTGAACCAGATGCTACTTCTGTTAAAAAAAAAAAAAAAAAGAATGATGATATCCATCAAAGCGTTGCCCCCTAATGATTGAGTCTGAGGCCACATTAGTCAAAGGCTCGGTCCCCAAGTTGTACACAGTAATTGTTACTCTCCATCCTTCCTTACCCACTAGAGCTCTGTCAAACATTTCGGTGGGATTTTTTTAAATTATATTTTACACAGATCAAAACTAAACTTTGTTCTTGTTTACTTAAAATCAATGAGAGTAGAATTATGGAACAATGCCAGAAGCAATCTCTTCAGGAGCTATGGAGAATAGAAGGCAATTTGCTCAAACATGAGGTTTTGGACGCTGGGTGTCCGGCTCTTTGGTTTATTTGTGGACACCGTGACTGGAAATTCAATTACACCCATTAGGAGGAGGCATTTAAACAGATTATGGGACAATCAGATGATGAGCACTACACAGCTGCACACAAAGAACCGGGGAGCCCTCCCTGTATGAAGATGGAAAGATAGAATATATTAGATGGGTGAAAAAAAAAAAAGGTACAGAGCAATGAGGGTTAGCATTTTAATTAAAAAGACGGGTTAGTGGCACTTGCCTGGAAGCCAATGATTAAGACCCTGGGGCTTCCAATGCAGAGAGCGAGGGTTTAATTCTTGGTAAGGAAAATAAGATCCCACATGCTACAAAGTGCAGCCAAAAATAGTGAATAATAAAAATTTTACAAAGGTTATGTATGTGAATATTTATATATGTGTGCCTATTTAAACATAAGTATCTCTGGAAGATCCACAGTTTACTAAGAAAAACCACTGGCTGTCTGCCACAAGAGGTAAGCTCATGTCAATAAAATGTGCCATCTAGTTAGGCGCTCGGAAGTCATCACCACAGCATTTGAGATCAGTGCTGAGGGCAAGAACCAGCGTCACCCAGAGCCTCTTAGAAAAGCAGGTTCTTGGTCCCATCCCAGACCTAGTGGACAGGACTCCCTGGGAGTGAGGCCAGGGACCTGCCTACCGAAAACCCTCCAGGTGACACTAATGCCCCATCAGAAGCACAGGTCTAGAATCACTGATCCACCGTTCACAGGCTATGGACCCATCTGGAGATATTATTTAAAAAATCAGTTTCACTGTTTACTATCTATAAAGCCTAATTCTCTGAACCAGATGCTACTTCTGTTAAAAAAAAAAAAAAAAAGAATGATGATATCCATCAAAGCGTTGCCCCCTAATGATTGAGTCTGAGGCCACATTAGTCAAAGGCTCGGTCCCCAAGTTGTACACAGTAATTGTTACTCTCCATCCTTCCTTACCCACTAGAGCTCTGTCAAACATTTCGGTGGGATTTTTTTAAATTATATTTTACACAGATCAAAACTAAACTTTGTTCTTGTTTACTTAAAATCAATGAGAGTAGAATTATGGAACAATGCCAGAAGCAATCTCTTCAGGAGCTATGGAGAATAGAAGGCAATTTGCTCAAACATGAGGTTTTGGACGCTGGGTGTCCGGCTCTTTGGTTTATTTGTGGACACCGTGACTGGAAATTCAATTACACCCATTAGGAGGAGGCATTTAAACAGATTATGGGACAATCAGATGATGAGCACTACACAGCTGCACACAAAGAACCGGGGAGCCCTCCCTGTATGAAGATGGAAAGATAGAATATATTAGATGGGTGAAAAAAAAAAAAGGTACAGAGCAATGAGGGTTAGCATTTTAATTAAAAAGACGGGTTAGTGGCACTTGCCTGGAAGCCAATGATTAAGACCCTGGGGCTTCCAATGCAGAGAGCGAGGGTTTAATTCTTGGTAAGGAAAATAAGATCCCACATGCTACAAAGTGCAGCCAAAAATAGTGAATAATAAAAATTTTACAAAGGTTATGTATGTGAATATTTATATATGTGTGCCTATTTAAACATAAGTATCTCTGGAAGATCCACAGTTTACTAAGAAAAACCACTGGCTGTCTGCCACAAGAGGTAAGCTCATGTCAATAAAATGTGCCATCTAGTTAGGCGCTCGGAAGTCATCACCACAGCATTTGAGATCAGTGCTGAGGGCAAGAACCAGCGTCACCCAGAGCCTCTTAGAAAAGCAGGTTCTTGGTCCCATCCCAGACCTAGTGGACAGGACTCCCTGGGAGTGAGGCCAGGGACCTGCCTACCGAAAACCCTCCAGGTGACACTAATGCCCCATCAGAAGCACAGGTCTAGAATCACTGATCCACCGTTCACAGGCTATGGACCCATCTGGAGATATTATTTAAAACAGGTTCCTGGGCCTTATCCTAGACTGAATAACAATATCCAATATGAAACACATGGATGTGTATTGTTTAAAAGCCTCACTCTGACACACAACCAGAGCCTAAGAACCACTTCAGGAAACCAGAGTCCACCGCGATAATCCAAATGTTTCACTGCAAAGAATTTGCATATGGTGGCCAAAAGAAACTCAGTCCTGTGCCTGCTTCTCACCATTAGTTAAGCTATTCAGTTGAGCATGTGTGGTAATAATTATCTTTGTACAATAGATCTTAACCTTCTGCATCCATCAGAATGACCGGGAGAGCTTGTTACAACACAGATTGTGTCATCCTAACGACAGAATTTCCCATTCAGTAGAACGGAGAGGATGAGCTGACAATCTGAGTGTCTAACAAGTTTCAAGTGATATTATTCCTTTTGCTGTTGGTCCAAACATTTTGAGAACACCTTTTCTAGTCTACTGGTTCTCAACGAGGATGTTACGTGCCCTTTCCAAACATGCTGCCAAATATGGTCACCACATGTAATAATTTTTGCTAATTGAAGATGCAGAATTTTATGGGTGTAGATGAGAGTCAGAACATAGAGCTAAGTAGGATACGTTGTGAAATCTGAACAAGGCACAGCTGATAAAAGGTAATTAATATGAGGTGCGGCTAAATACTTCACAGGTACCCTCAGGAATATGTAAGAAAGCTAGGTGAGGGCTACAGTTTTTCTCAACCAGCTTAAAATTCACACAGTTAATAGCGTAATATGGGGTTCCCCTGGTGATCAAGTGGGTAAAGAGCCCACCTTACAGTGCAAGGGGCACCAGTTCGATCCCTGACCTGGGAAGATCCTACGTGTGGCATAGTGGCTGGACTGGTGTGTCCAATTGCAAGCCAGCGTTCTGGAGCGCATGCGCCCAGAGCTGGTGCTCTGCAACAACAGAGGCCACTGCGATGGGAGGCCCACACAGACGGAAGAATAAAGATGGATGAAAATAAATAAATAAATAAACCAATAAAAGAGGCCAAAATTAAAAAAAAAAAAAAAGGCAGGATATGTAGGAATTCAATTTAATTTCTTAAAATGTTCCTCCAACATTTTTGTGTGTGGATTGATCACTGTAGGTCATCTCCTGCCTATCCTGTCTGATGACCTTGCTGGTCAATCTGGACCAGGCTATGAGACCAAATGGAGACAGCACCAGGCCTGGATGAAACAGGGTCTTCTGGCTGTGTAAATGAAGGCTTGACTAAGATTGATCAAATTTACTGAGAGCTGGGCTGGATCTGTGCAAGGCAGGAAAAGCCCACCATTCTCCAGTTGAAGAAGCTATTAACCACCGCAGACAAGATGCTCAGCAACTCCTGGCAGCCAACAGAGCCTGTTTCTCCTCTAGCGTGGGGGCTCCTCGCAGCCCAGCCCTGGCACTTGCCTTTTCTAATCCACTAAAGCACTCCCACACGTATCAGTAAGTGCTTCTCAGAAACAGAAGATAAAGAGAGGGATATAATGGCTTAGTAGCATCATGGGAGGTGGGGTTAAGAAGAAGATATTTCTGTGGGTTCTGGAGGAAGAAGCATCAGTCCCTCTGGAAAAAGCAGCTGGTGTGAGAGGTGATGGGGGAACAAAGAGCAGAGTAAAACTGACTTCATTTCTGACCTAATTATTGTAATGCATGCTATTTTGTCAAGAGATGGGCTCAATTACATTTAGGAAATGGTTGTTTTACACTTCAAAGGCTATTCCCATCCCCCACCGTTGCTTATCGTAAATACTTCACAGGTACCCTCAGGAATATGTAAGAAAGCTAGGTGAGGGCTACAGTTTTTCTCAACCAGCTTAAAATTCACACAGTTAATAGCGTAATATGGGGTTCCCCTGGTGATCAAGTGGGTAAAGAGCCCACCTTACAGTGCAAGGGGCACCAGTTCGATCCCTGACCTGGGAAGATCCTACGTGTGGCATAGTGGCTGGACTGGTGTGTCCAATTGCAAGCCAGCGTTCTGGAGCGCATGCGCCCAGAGCTGGTGCTCTGCAACAACAGAGGCCACTGCGATGGGAGGCCCACACAGACGGAAGAATAAAGATGGATGAAAATAAATAAATAAATAAACCAATAAAAGAGGCCAAAATTAAAAAAAAAAAAAAAGGCAGGATATGTAGGAATTCAATTTAATTTCTTAAAATGTTCCTCCAACATTTTTGTGTGTGGATTGATCACTGTAGGTCATCTCCTGCCTATCCTGTCTGATGACCTTGCTGGTCAATCTGGACCAGGCTATGAGACCAAATGGAGACAGCACCAGGCCTGGATGAAACAGGGTCTTCTGGCTGTGTAAATGAAGGCTTGACTAAGATTGATCAAATTTACTGAGAGCTGGGCTGGATCTGTGCAAGGCAGGAAAAGCCCACCATTCTCCAGTTGAAGAAGCTATTAACCACCGCAGACAAGATGCTCAGCAACTCCTGGCAGCCAACAGAGCCTGTTTCTCCTCTAGCGTGGGGGCTCCTCGCAGCCCAGCCCTGGCACTTGCCTTTTCTAATCCACTAAAGCACTCCCACACGTATCAGTAAGTGCTTCTCAGAAACAGAAGATAAAGAGAGGGATATAATGGCTTAGTAGCATCATGGGAGGTGGGGTTAAGAAGAAGATATTTCTGTGGGTTCTGGAGGAAGAAGCATCAGTCCCTCTGGAAAAAGCAGCTGGTGTGAGAGGTGATGGGGGAACAAAGAGCAGAGTAAAACTGACTTCATTTCTGACCTAATTATTGTAATGCATGCTATTTTGTCAAGAGATGGGCTCAATTACATTTAGGAAATGGTTGTTTTACACTTCAAAGGCTATTCCCATCCCCCCACCTTTTTTTTTTTCCTTGGTCGTGACACACAGCTTGTGAGATCTTACTTTCCCAATCCGGGATCAAACCCAGGCCCCAGCAGTGGAAGCACAGAGTTCTAACCACTCGGCCACTTGGCAGTTCTCCCCAAAGGTAAGTTTATAATGAAAAAGATTAGTTGGTGGGGAAGAAAATTGGAGAGAAGGACATGGCTTATTCTCAAGTCCCTTTATACCATCTGACTTGTATTTTTTTAGTTGCCAAAAAGGTAAGAATTAAAAATCATTCTATCATTCATTCAGATATCATCAAGATTTCTTCTTAAAACACTGCATATATGAAAATAATTGAGACATTACGAGTTTTTGTTTTTATTGTTCTGTTTCCAACTTTTCTTTTTCTCCCCTGACACACTTGAAGTTTTATGACACACTCTATCACTATGGAACGGATTCCCAAGAGGGCCATATTCGAGTCTCCAGTTGGTGGAAAGAATCATTGCTCTAATATTCCAAAACAGTAACAACAGTTATAATAGCAGGCTGATTTGTACAACCAGAAAAGCCAAACACATCTGTGACACCCCAAGTTCATGGATCCTTCCTGCATAGAATTTTCTCCACATGTGGAAGCAACAAGGAATAGAGAACAATTTCAGTGCCATGGGTGGTAAGTCCTGAGTGGATGAATGGACTAGCTCACAAGGTCACTTGCTTCTGCACATCTGCTCTCTAGAACTCCAAACACATCCACATCTCAGGAAAATTACAGATTACTCAAGATCGCTTTGGAAATTCTGGCACTCTGCTGTTAAATTTGCAAAGATCAAGAGTCAACTATACAATAAAAGATAGACACCAATACCAAGTCAAAGAAGCCAAGAGACCTTCAATATGTAATTCAAGACTTTTTTTTTACCACTTGAAATTTATTGAATCCTATGTATAAAAAATAGACACATTCAAGAAAAAAGATTAATAAGAAAATAATAAATAATAATACTCTTTGGAAAGACTGATGCTGAGGCTGAAGGTCCAACACTTTGGACACTTGAGGCAAACAGTTGACTCATTGGGAAAGACCCTGATACGGGGAAAGATTGAAGGCAAGAGAAGGAGGCGATAGTGGATGAGAAGGTTGAGTAGCATCACTGAGTTAATGGACATGAGCTTGAGTCAACTCCAGGAGATGGTGAAGGACAGGTAAGCCTGGGGTGCTGGTCCATGGGGGTCACAAAGAGTTGGACATGACTTGGCAACTGAACAACAAATAAGAAAAATAATAATACATCTCATTACAGTAGGTGAAGGCATCATATTCGCAATAACCTAAATTGCCTCCAGGGAATACACAGTACAAAATTTCCATTTCTCAGAAGCTTGTCAGTTCCACCAGAGAGTGTGATTATTAAAAAATCTAAATTAGAGCTATTAGTATATGTGAGAAAACGGTAATTAGTCTAGAATCAAAGCCATCAGCCAGCGGTAACAGTTAAAAGACAACTTCCTGTCTTCAAGTATAGGAAATATATGGAACTTCCCAAGAGGGCCATATTCGAGTCTCCAGTTGGTGGAAAGAATCATTGCTCTAATATTCCAAAACAGTAACAACAGTTATAATAGCAGGCTGATTTGTACAACCAGAAAAGCCAAACACATCTGTGACACCCCAAGTTCATGGATCCTTCCTGCATAGAATTTTCTCCACATGTGGAAGCAACAAGGAATAGAGAACAATTTCAGTGCCATGGGTGGTAAGTCCTGAGTGGATGAATGGACTAGCTCACAAGGTCACTTGCTTCTGCACATCTGCTCTCTAGAACTCCAAACACATCCACATCTCAGGAAAATTACAGATTACTCAAGATCGCTTTGGAAATTCTGGCACTCTGCTGTTAAATTTGCAAAGATCAAGAGTCAACTATACAATAAAAGATAGACACCAATACCAAGTCAAAGAAGCCAAGAGACCTTCAATATGTAATTCAAGACTTTTTTTTTACCACTTGAAATTTATTGAATCCTATGTATAAAAAATAGACACATTCAAGAAAAAAGATTAATAAGAAAATAATAAATAATAATACTCTTTGGAAAGACTGATGCTGAGGCTGAAGGTCCAACACTTTGGACACTTGAGGCAAACAGTTGACTCATTGGGAAAGACCCTGATACGGGGAAAGATTGAAGGCAAGAGAAGGAGGCGATAGTGGATGAGAAGGTTGAGTAGCATCACTGAGTTAATGGACATGAGCTTGAGTCAACTCCAGGAGATGGTGAAGGACAGGTAAGCCTGGGGTGCTGGTCCATGGGGGTCACAAAGAGTTGGACATGACTTGGCAACTGAACAACAAATAAGAAAAATAATAATACATCTCATTACAGTAGGTGAAGGCATCATATTCGCAATAACCTAAATTGCCTCCAGGGAATACACAGTACAAAATTTCCATTTCTCAGAAGCTTGTCAGTTCCACCAGAGAGTGTGATTATTAAAAAATCTAAATTAGAGCTATTAGTATATGTGAGAAAACGGTAATTAGTCTAGAATCAAAGCCATCAGCCAGCGGTAACAGTTAAAATGACAACTTCCTGTCTTCAAGTATAGGGAAAATATATGTGTCTTATTACTACACTTGGTGAACTACTGGCTTGTAACAAAAGTCCTAAGGCCGTAGGATGCAAACATATTTCTCCAGTCTGTAAGCTAGGAAAAAACTCAAGAAAAGAACCTCAGCAGGATCAAGCAGTTTCAAACTGCCTTCACCATTAGGCCTTCATAGATCCTCAAAATCAAACCGAACTTCATCACAGCTGGGTGAAAATCCACACAACCACAGAGGTCAGCTGTGCTCACTGGAGCTAAGGGCTGCAAAGTTGCTTCTACCTTGAGACACATTTTTCTTTTCATCAAACCACCAAGCATTACCACAGGAATGGAGGTCACTATCTCATTGGAAAAGCCCCTGATGCTGGGAAAGTTGCAGGGCAGGAGGAGAAGAGGGCAACAGAGGATGAGATAGTTGGATGGCATCACCAACTCAATGGACATGAGTTTGAGCAAACTCCAGGAGATAATGAGAGATAGAGAAGCCTGGGGTGCTACAGTCCACGGGGTCACAGTCAGACATGACTTAGCAACCGAACAAGAGACTGGTGACCTGATAGCACAGTATTCGTCATTTTTAAAACAACAAAACCTTTGGCCTCTGATGTTTGCAGCTTCATCATCACTCAGTGCCAGTGGGCTTTTAGATTCAGCCCAGATATTAAATTAATATAAGACGTAAGCCATGTCCTGAAATGGGAAATTCCATACTTTCCATTTCTCTAGTTTATTAGCAGTTGAAGAAAATAAGGTCATCTGAAATTTCTGATTTAGTGAGGTCCAGCCAAATCAGTCCTCTCAGCATAAGCTCTCTTAACTTCTAAAGGCTTTGGAAGCCCCCTTCATCAGTGGAGAACACTATTCTTTTTCTTTTGAATCACAATTTGCAAATACAGATTAGCTCTGTGCAGTGGAATAATATGACAGCCTAATGTTATAAGTAAGGAAACGATGTACCCTTCACTTTGTAGTTGTTTAGCCACTAAATCACATCCAACTCTTTGTGACCCTATGGACTACAGCCCACTGTGCTCCTCTGTTCATGGGATTCTCCAGTCAAGAATACTGGAGTGCATTGCTATTTCCCTCTCTAGGGGACCTTCCCAACCGAGGGACTGAACCTAAGTCTCCTGCTTGGCAGGTGGATTCTTTACCACTGAGCCGCCTGGGAACCGCATCCTTCACTTTGCTTAGCAATAAAAAGAAGGGGCCTTAATTTCTCGCCTGTATATTGCTTTTACTTTAGGTTTCAAACTGCCTTCACCATTAGGCCTTCATAGATCCTCAAAATCAAACCGAACTTCATCACAGCTGGGTGAAAATCCACACAACCACAGAGGTCAGCTGTGCTCACTGGAGCTAAGGGCTGCAAAGTTGCTTCTACCTTGAGACACATTTTTCTTTTCATCAAACCACCAAGCATTACCACAGGAATGGAGGTCACTATCTCATTGGAAAAGCCCCTGATGCTGGGAAAGTTGCAGGGCAGGAGGAGAAGAGGGCAACAGAGGATGAGATAGTTGGATGGCATCACCAACTCAATGGACATGAGTTTGAGCAAACTCCAGGAGATAATGAGAGATAGAGAAGCCTGGGGTGCTACAGTCCACGGGGTCACAGTCAGACATGACTTAGCAACCGAACAAGAGACTGGTGACCTGATAGCACAGTATTCGTCATTTTTAAAACAACAAAACCTTTGGCCTCTGATGTTTGCAGCTTCATCATCACTCAGTGCCAGTGGGCTTTTAGATTCAGCCCAGATATTAAATTAATATAAGACGTAAGCCATGTCCTGAAATGGGAAATTCCATACTTTCCATTTCTCTAGTTTATTAGCAGTTGAAGAAAATAAGGTCATCTGAAATTTCTGATTTAGTGAGGTCCAGCCAAATCAGTCCTCTCAGCATAAGCTCTCTTAACTTCTAAAGGCTTTGGAAGCCCCCTTCATCAGTGGAGAACACTATTCTTTTTCTTTTGAATCACAATTTGCAAATACAGATTAGCTCTGTGCAGTGGAATAATATGACAGCCTAATGTTATAAGTAAGGAAACGATGTACCCTTCACTTTGTAGTTGTTTAGCCACTAAATCACATCCAACTCTTTGTGACCCTATGGACTACAGCCCACTGTGCTCCTCTGTTCATGGGATTCTCCAGTCAAGAATACTGGAGTGCATTGCTATTTCCCTCTCTAGGGGACCTTCCCAACCGAGGGACTGAACCTAAGTCTCCTGCTTGGCAGGTGGATTCTTTACCACTGAGCCGCCTGGGAACCGCATCCTTCACTTTGCTTAGCAATAAAAAGAAGGGGCCTTAATTTCTTGCCTGAATATTGGTTTTAATTTAGGTAGAGCTGAACGCAGTCTACTCTGGACCTCTACTCCTCATATGCAATGAAGCAATAATGTTCCCCCCGGGGAAAACACTAATTGGGGAAAGCGTAAAACAATTTTAGATATTAAGATATTACACACTTTCCTATATACAGCACACACATGTATGTAGTATATTAAAAGATATAGAGCATACCTATCATTATTAAAATTTCATCAGGGCAAGAGGCAATTACAAAAACTTGTCTAAAGAGGCTCCGTAGATGAGGGATAGTGAAATAAAAATTGAGAAACAATATTCTGGGTATTGGCAAAGCAACTGTTTGAAACTTCCAGCCATAATAGTGACAATATATATTTTGGAAATAACAATTTGTTGTTTAAATTTAAGCTTTCAATAATAATCAAATTATTTTCATCTTCAGGACAGCCACAGAAAATCACAACAAAATAGGAAATAATTTTTTTATGGTTACAAGTATACTTACAAAGGACTTATGATCTTGTTAGGAATGACCAAAAATTAGTTTTACTAAGTTGATGATGTCATTTTTCAGGAATTCACAGTGTTACTATTTCTCTCTTTTATCAAATATAGTAAAAAAATATATAATTATCTTCTATCAAATTCCTAATCACAGATATCTTTGCAACTGCTGATGGAAGATTCAACAAACTTATTTTAAAGATGCAATAATCTGCAACTCTTCTGTTAAACCTCAGAGTGCTTGTTGTGCAGAAAAATGTACAAATTTTTAAAATGTGCATGAAAAATTGAGAAAGTCGTGTACTGTTACAATGATGTAATAGCAAAAAGAGACAAATACCACCTGGAACTCATCTGCTTCCTCCTTCAAAATTTCCTTCATAACCAATTCTACAAGCTAAACATAAAAGTATTTCCCTCACTTAAAAATTTAATAATAGGTAAGTATCTAAAATGACTTTATGAAATACTCAATAACATATTCAAAATAAGTTTATGCACAAAATTCATTTTTTAAGCTCTTGTCATGCCATTAACGTATACATGCAACTGTGTATAAAATAGATAATCAACAAGGACCTACTGCTTAGCACAGGGAACTTGACTCAATATTCTGTAATAACTGATGTAAGAAAAGAATCTGACGAAGAATGGGCATATGTGTATGTATAATGGAATCACACAGCTGTTCACCTGAAACTAACACAACATTATACATCGACTATGCATGTGTGTGTGCTAAGTTGCTTCAGTCATGTCCAATTCTGTGTGACCCTACAGACTGTAGCCTGCCAGGATGCTCTGTTCATGGGATTCTCCAGGCAAGAATCCTGGAGTTGATTGCCATGCCCTCCTGCAGGAGATCTACCTGACCCAGGGATCAAACCCACATCTCTTAGGCTTCCTGCACTGACAGGCAGAATTTTTACCAGTAGTACTACCTGAGACACCAATTAATCAACTATACACCAATATAAAATAAAAATTAGAAAACATGAATTACATAAACAACAAAAATGGCCACTTCTGCATTGGAAGGAAAGGTAAGTAAGAAGCTACCAACCAAGTAACTGCAGGACAACTGGTAACAGACATCTCCACAACAGAATGCATCCTCTCTAATGATAAATCATGCCTCCTTTCTTCCAGTTTCTTCTTCTTGAAATAATAGTGCATCTGAGAATTAAAGAAGCAGGTAGGTCTGCTGGCCATAAAAACTTTTAATTTGATTTATGCAAGAACAAATCATGTTCACAAACAGGGATTGGCATTCTTCTAAATTAAAGTAATTCCAGTAATTACAATCCAAGTTCTTCAGTTGGCTGAAACAAAAGCCAACAGAAGCATTAACCTAAATGTCTGCTTCAGCAAAAGCCAGAAAATGCTAATGTCGAACAGCTTCAAGAAAAATTACACAGGAAAAAAGGCACACACAAAATCACGTATCGTACTGTTACAATGATGTAATAGCAAAAAGAGACAAATACCACCTGGAACTCATCTGCTTCCTCCTTCAAAATTTCCTTCATAACCAATTCTACAAGCTAAACATAAAAGTATTTCCTCACTTAAAAATTTAATAATAGGTAAGTATCTAAAATGACTTTATGAAATACTCAATAACATATTCAAAATAAGTTTATGCACAAAATTCATTTTTTAAGCTCTTGTCATGCCATTAACGTATACATGCAACTGTGTATAAAATAGATAATCAACAAGGACCTACTGCTTAGCACAGGGAACTTGACTCAATATTCTGTAATAACTGATGTAAGAAAAGAATCTGACGAAGAATGGGCATATGTGTATGTATAATGGAATCACACAGCTGTTCACCTGAAACTAACACAACATTATACATCGACTATGCATGTGTGTGTGCTAAGTTGCTTCAGTCATGTCCAATTCTGTGTGACCCTACAGACTGTAGCCTGCCAGGATGCTCTGTTCATGGGATTCTCCAGGCAAGAATCCTGGAGTTGATTGCCATGCCCTCCTGCAGGAGATCTACCTGACCCAGGGATCAAACCCACATCTCTTAGGCTTCCTGCACTGACAGGCAGAATTTTTACCAGTAGTACTACCTGAGACACCAATTAATCAACTATACACCAATATAAAATAAAAATTAGAAAACATGAATTACATAAACAACAAAAATGGCCACTTCTGCATTGGAAGGAAAGGTAAGTAAGAAGCTACCAACCAAGTAACTGCAGGACAACTGGTAACAGACATCTCCACAACAGAATGCATCCTCTCTAATGATAAATCATGCCTCCTTTCTTCCAGTTTCTTCTTCTTGAAATAATAGTGCATCTGAGAATTAAAGAAGCAGGTAGGTCTGCTGGCCATAAAAACTTTTAATTTGATTTATGCAAGAACAAATCATGTTCACAAACAGGGATTGGCATTCTTCTAAATTAAAGTAATTCCAGTAATTACAATCCAAGTTCTTCAGTTGGCTGAAACAAAAGCCAACAGAAGCATTAACCTAAATGTCTGCTTCAGCAAAAGCCAGAAAATGCTAATGTCGACATTCAGCTTCAAGAAAAATTACACAGGAAAAAAAGGCACACACAAAAATCACGTATCAGTAGAAGAACTTGTAAAAAATAAAAATGTGGGGAAAAGATTTTAAATTCCACATTCAACTAAACAATAGTTGTGTTTTCATGAGTGGGCTGTCATTTTGTAGAATGAAAATGGTTATCTTATTTTCTGAACTAGCATTGTTATAGTGGTTCAGCTTTTAACTACTAATGTAAAATTTGGGGAAAAATTTTTTAAAGTGACATGTTAAACAATTCAGCAATTTAATATAATGCAAATCTAGTTTTAGATTTTTCCTGCATCTCTTGAATATACTAATTATTTTAAGATTATGATATAAAATTACTTTTAAAAGAGAACAATGGAAATCATCTTCAATTGAGAATCTCAAATTGATTTTGATTGTGTGGATCACAACAAACTGTTGAAAATTCTTAAAGAGATGGAAGTACCAGACCACCTTACCTGTCTCCTGAGAAACCTGTTTGCAAGGCAAGAAGCAAGAGTTAGAACCAGACATGGAACAACAGACTGATTCAAACGTGGGAAAGGATGCCACCAAGCTGTATATTGTCACCCTGCTTATTTAACTGATATGCAGAGTACTACATGCAAAATAAATCACAAGCTGAATCAAGATTGCCAGGAGAAATATTAACAACCTCAGACATGCAGATGATACCACTCTAATGGAAGAAAGCAAGAGAAACTAAAGAACCTTTTGATGAAGGTGAAAGAGAAGAGTGGAAAACTGGCCTAAAACTCAACATTCAAAGAACCTTTGGAAAGATAATGGAAGAGTAAACTAGATTCTTCCAGTTTCTTCTTCTTGAAATAATAGTGCATCTGAGAATTAAAGAAGCAGGTAGGTCTGCTGGCCATAAAAACTTTTAATTTGATTTATGCAAGAACAAATCATGTTCACAAACAGGGATTGGCATTCTTCTAAATTAAAGTAATTCCAGTAATTACAATCCAAGTTCTTCAGTTGGCTGAAACAAAAGCCAACAGAAGCATTAACCTAAATGTCTGCTTCAGCAAAAGCCAGAAAATGCTAATGTCGACATTCAGCTTCAAGAAAAATTACACAGGAAAAAAAGGCACACACAAAAATCACGTATCAGTAGAAGAACTTGTAAAAAATAAAAATGTGGGGAAAAGATTTTAAATTCCACATTCAACTAAACAATAGTTGTGTTTTCATGAGTGGGCTGTCATTTTGTAGAATGAAAATGGTTATCTTATTTTCTGAACTAGCATTGTTATAGTGGTTCAGCTTTTTAACTACTAATGTAAAATTTGGGGAAAAATTTTTTAAAGTGACATGTTAAACAATTCAGCAATTTAATATAATGCAAATCTAGTTTTAGATTTTTCCTGCATCTCTTGAATATACTAATTATTTTAAGATTATGATATAAAATTACTTTTAAAAGAGAACAATGGAAATCATCTTCAATTGAGAATCTCAAATTGATTTTGATTGTGTGGATCACAACAAACTGTTGAAAATTCTTAAAGAGATGGAAGTACCAGACCACCTTACCTGTCTCCTGAGAAACCTGTTTGCAAGGCAAGAAGCAAGAGTTAGAACCAGACATGGAACAACAGACTGATTCAAACGTGGGAAAGGATGCCACCAAGCTGTATATTGTCACCCTGCTTATTTAACTGATATGCAGAGTACTACATGCAAAATAAATCACAAGCTGAATCAAGATTGCCAGGAGAAATATTAACAACCTCAGACATGCAGATGATACCACTCTAATGGAAGAAAGCAAGAGAAACTAAAGAACCTTTTGATGAAGGTGAAAGAGAAGAGTGGAAAAACTGGCCTAAAACTCAACATTCAAAAAACAAAGATCAAGGTATCTGGTCCCATCACTTCATGGCAAAGAGATGGGGAAAGAAATGGAAACAGTGACAGACTTTATTTTCTTGGGTTCCAGAATCACTGCAGATGATGACTGCAACCATGAAACTAATAGACACTTGCTCCTTTGAAGAAAAGCTATGACAAACCTAGACAAGCAGAGATAAAAATAAATAAATAAATAAATAAAATTTTAAAAAAGCAGAGACATCACTCTGCTGACAAAGTCCAGATAGTCAAAGTTATGGTATTTCCACTAGTCACATATGGATATGAGAGTTGGACCATAAACGGGGCTGAGTGCTGATATGGATATGAGAGTTGGACCATAAACGGGGCTGAGTGCTGAAGAACCGATGCCTTCAAACTATTGTGCTAGAGAAGACTCTTGAGAATCTGTTATGCAGAGAGCTGACTCACTGGAAAAGACCCTGATGCTGGGAAAGATTCAAGGCAGGAGAAGTGGACAACAGAGGATAAGATGGTTGGATGGCATCACCGAATTAATGGACATGAGTTTCAGCAAGCTCCGGGAGATGGTGAAGGACAGGAAGTCTTGCATGCTGCAGTCCATGAGGTTGCAGAGTCGGACCCGAATTAGTAACTACACAACAAAAGTAACAACAAACAGCCACATGAGTGTGTCTTTCATGCACAAAAAATAGAAGAACTGATGGTGCTGAGTAAAATTTCGATGATAAAAAGCACCAGAGTAATCAGCCGTTTCTAAGATATCTGTCTATCTATCTATCCATGATAATCCCCTCAAGTCACTGGTTAAAAGAAGTTTGCTTTTGAAATTTACAAAGTAAACTTACAACATTCTACATTATGAAAATAAATATTCCTCAAGTTCAGTAAATATTATTGAGATCCTCATAAAAACAAACATTTTCATATTTGAATTTTTTAAATATGATGAAATTTTATAGTTGCATTAGCTATATAATATAACCTCAAATAAAATGAAACTGTAAGCCACACTTAACATCATGGGACAAACAAGGTGACATTTCATTTTCTTTCATGTCACAATTTCATTTGTGTACAATGACTAAGATGCTCCTATAATGTATGATTCATGATGAGTCATTCTTATGAAGGAATAAATTTAAAATGTAATAGCAAAATGAATAATTTTAAACTCTCTTTAAAAATAACAGTAAGGAATCTAAGCTCATCAAAACCACTTTCAGAGAAATGCCATTTCACTCTGAACAGGTCAAATATGGCTATACTTAATTTTGTGTTATTCTTTCATCATGAGGCCACCAACCACGGCCTCATATTTGCATTGTGTCACATGTCCTCTGACAGTTGCTTTTAAAAGTAGAGTAGATATTTCAGGACTATGATTGAAACTGAACAGAGGAAAGAAAAGGAATCTGTGGTGAACAAGAATAGCAGATAGGGGGAAATTTACAGAATTCTAAATAAAAACAACCTACTATCTACCACTTAAGAAAAGTCTTGTACATTGGATGTGTCCTGTAGCCTAGTGTACATGATTCTTAACAATTAACTCCTCATAGTAATGTTTGTTCATGGATTTTGTGTGATAGTGTGCTATCTTTTGTTTCCTTGGAAAAGGAAGTCATTACTCATGTTAATTTCCTACACCTGGGATACTCATCTTCTGGGCACTGTGCTATCTCTTAAAACTATGGTTTAATCACTCTGCTTGGAAGTTTGTTCAATTATTTAGTCATTCATGTACTTAATCACTTAACAACTATCCTCAGAATCTAGTATACATGCTATGAAATCTGCTAGACACTGAGGCAGATACAAAGGAATGTTCATAAACACCTAACATATAGTGTTATGAATGCAGTTATTTTTTAAATGTAGCTTTCTTTCTACATTTAAAACTTCAGAAGGCAAGGACTATCTCTTTCCATACAGAAAGTAGTAAATGTATATTTAGTGTTCATGAGACCCATGCCAGGAGGGTCCACTTTATGTTGTTGTTGTTCAGTTGCTCAGTCATGTCCAACTCTTTGCAACCCCATGAAAGGCAGCATGCCAGACTTCCCTGTCCTACACTATCTCCTGCAGTTTGCTCAAACTCATACCCACTGAGTCAGTGATGTCATCCAATCATCTTGTCCTCTGTTGTCCCCTTCTCCTCTTGCGTTCAGTCTTTCCCAGCATGAGGGTCTTTTCCAGTGAGTCAGCTCTTAGCATCAGGTGGCCAAAATACTGGAGCATCACCTTCAGCATTATTCCTTTCAATGAATATTCAGGGTTGATTTCCTTTAGGATTAACTAGTTTAATCTCCTATTTTTACACCACCTCAAAAAAAGTAGTACGTTTAAAATGATAATCTCTGCATTATAATCAGTTTTTGACACAAGCTCATCAAAACCACTTTCAGAGAAATGCCATTTCACTCTGAACAGGTCAAATATGGCTATACTTAATTTTGTGTTATTCTTTCATCATGAGGCCACCAACCACGGCCTCATATTTGCATTGTGTCACATGTCCTCTGACAGTTGCTTTTAAAAGTAGAGTAGATATTTCAGGACTATGATTGAAACTGAACAGAGGAAAGAAAAGGAATCTGTGGTGAACAAGAATAGCAGATAGGGGGAAATTTACAGAATTCTAAATAAAAACAACCTACTATCTACCACTTAAGAAAAGTCTTGTACATTGGATGTGTCCTGTAGCCTAGTGTACATGATTCTTAACAATTAACTCCTCATAGTAATGTTTGTTCATGGATTTTGTGTGATAGTGTGCTATCTTTTGTTTCCTTGGAAAAGGAAGTCATTACTCATGTTAATTTCCTACACCTGGGATACTCATCTTCTGGGCACTGTGCTATCTCTTAAAACTATGGTTTAATCACTCTGCTTGGAAGTTTGTTCAATTATTTAGTCATTCATGTACTTAATCACTTAACAACTATCCTCAGAATCTAGTATACATGCTATGAAATCTGCTAGACACTGAGGCAGATACAAAGGAATGTTCATAAACACCTAACATATAGTGTTATGAATGCAGTTATTTTTTAAATGTAGCTTTCTTTCTACATTTAAAACTTCAGAAGGCAAGGACTATCTCTTTCCATACAGAAAGTAGTAAATGTATATTTAGTGTTCATGAGACCCATGCCAGGAGGGTCCACTTTATGTTGTTGTTGTTCAGTTGCTCAGTCATGTCCAACTCTTTGCAACCCCATGAAAGGCAGCATGCCAGACTTCCCTGTCCTACACTATCTCCTGCAGTTTGCTCAAACTCATACCCACTGAGTCAGTGATGTCATCCAATCATCTTGTCCTCTGTTGTCCCCTTCTCCTCTTGCGTTCAGTCTTTCCCAGCATGAGGGTCTTTTCCAGTGAGTCAGCTCTTAGCATCAGGTGGCCAAAATACTGGAGCATCACCTTCAGCATTATTCCTTTCAATGAATATTCAGGGTTGATTTCCTTTAGGATTAACTAGTTTAATCTCCTATTTTTACACCACCT
This sequence comes from Tragulus kanchil, assembly GCA_022376925.1. NCBI lineage: Eukaryota > Metazoa > Chordata > Mammalia > Artiodactyla > Tragulidae > Tragulus > Tragulus kanchil. The sequence continues at coordinate 89,745,608 of JAIOJX010000005.1, read as the reverse complement.
CAAAAAAAGTAGTACGTTTAAAATGATAATCTCTGCATTATAATCATTGAAACAATTTCTAATAGACACATTTGGCGTATACATTTCAATTTAGTGTTTATTATTGGTTTTACACACTTAACCAACCTAATTTGTATACATGAAGTTTCTTTTACACAACACACAGTAATCTCTCTGTTAACCCCAATGAGTGAGTAGTGGCAAAAGTTAAATGAAGAGGATGGCAGTGTCAAAGCATTTGTTCTCTGGTATTACATTTTCAGAGATCCATAACCAAGGGAAACATAAAATAGGACATCAGTACAAACATGAAATTGACCGTTCATAACTGAAATGCCGCAATTAGACTGACTTCATATTAAAAGAGGTTTATGAAAATATGGCTTTATATATAAATGACTCCACAGGAATTTTAAGTATATGCCATGATACAATTGGTTTTCTTTTATTATTTTTTTTTACATGATCCCTTGCTATATCTTATTAAGAAATACCACCTTTGGGTCTGAACAAAAAGTTCCTTCCTAATGTCAAATAATGAATCCTAGGGGCTAGAAATTACTGAAATTAACTCACACATAACAACCAGAAGGCCTGAGCTCTACAGTGAAATCCATAATATAGGTTTTTGGCTTGGAACAAAGTATGATATTCTTTAGTATCCCAGCTAATGCTTCCACTAAACAAAATGACTCTTGACTTCCTTACCTGGGGTGATTGCTGGGAAATTTAAATTAATAAATCTATAAGTAATTTAAAGCTGGCAAACCCTATTTAAAACAGGAAATAGTGAAAGAGCTGGTTCTTCAAATAAGAGAAAGAGGCAACTACGCATATAGGAAAAAATAACTTCCAGATAAACCTAAAATGTACAATTTTACTAGTCATTAAAAATACCCATAGGACAGTCTCTCGCATCTTAGAGGTCTGTTCACCTGTGTATTCATTCAACCTGTACATACTGAGAGCCTACTGCAGGCCAAGCACTGTTTTAGGCCCTGAGATTATAGGCATGAATAAAATGAGTATTTCCCTTATGTCACAAAGTTACCATTTTAATGGGAGCAAAAGACGAAGAGAAAACAAGGAGCTCAAGATCAAGTGCCATGACTTCACAAAGGTACACAATGACAATTAGAACGCCCTCAACTCAGGAGAGTAGGCAGACTCCTGCCTCAGGGGACCCAGAATGGAGAGTTGGTGGCCCCTGTCACAAATGGAGTCACTGGCTTTATAGTCTCAACTTGTTGCCTAAGAAAACACAACCTTTGAAGTTTGTCATGAAGTGCTACTTTGTTCATTTAAAAGTCTTCACATTTTTATTCTTAAAAAAATTTATTGCTGCTGTCAATGTCATCAAGGTTTCTAAAGCTTAGAGAAGTTTAATAAACCAAAGCTGTAGTTGTAGCCTATGGCAAGTCTTTTGCCTGATCTACCGTCACATATAGATCACAGAAGATGAAAACAAAACTTGTTTTTTTTTAATTTAAAAAGTAAAAAAAGTCTTCTGTTTTTTAAATGTGTATTGCAGCAGCTTCTAGTAGTAAAGAATTGGAAATAACATAAATAGACATTAAAAGGTTGGAAAGAGAGAAACAGTAACTCACTCCAGTATTCTTGTCTGGGAAATCCTATGAACAGAGGAGCCTCGTGGGCTACAGTCCAGGGGGTCGCAAAGAGTTGGACACTACAGCAAGTAAATGACAACAATACATCAAAAGGCTTGCTAAAGTCTAGCACAGTCATAACAGAACATCAAATAATTAAAAAGCTGGTAATTCTACTTGTATTGGCATGCAAGGACAATCAAAATATATTATCGAATGGAAAAAAAGAAAGCTTCAAGAAAGAATATATAATATTATTTTAGGTTCAAACACAAACATATATGTGTATACACTTTTCCATGGAATCAGAATAGGCCAAAAAAAATTTTTTAAAAAGGCAGGATCTCCTCTAAACCCGTCCTTGAGGAGAGTTTTGTCAGTCTGGAGTTAAAAGCAGATCTTCATTTTCTAATGAGCTGTTTTCTACATTGTTCACATTTTTCACAAGTGTGCATCACTCTTTAATGGCTAAGCCAACAGAGATACTGAACTCAATCCAGGATTGTGCAGAAAATAAAAAATATGTCCAACAATATGGAAAGAGTGAACAAATTCACAGATTTAGAAATGTGAGGGAATATACATTTTTCTTTCTTTCTCTTTTTTAACTGCACCACAGTCCTGTAAAGAAAGAAACCTAGTGATTTCACATCCTGCTCATAGAAGCCGGCAGTTTTAGAAAGTGCTCAAGGTACTAAAAATAACCTCCATACCACACAGAATCCAGCTTTCATTTAACTCTCATTGCTATAAATAGCTTGAAGAATAACACCCATAGTCTCCAGAGTACTCCTAAAAGTGAGACTGGAGAGGAAGTCGCATGACTTTCTAGGCTAAAATATGGCTTTGGCAAAGGAGAAGCTCCTTTGGGGAAGGAAATACAGGGTTGTCATAGCACCCTGACAGGCTTTCCCCAAAAGGCTAAATCAGATCACTGTACTCAGGGTAAAAATAAAGCCGAGACTTTTCTGCAGAAACAGGTGACGAGTTTTGCCTGTTCGTGAGGATTCTTTCATCTGCCACAGCGGGCACAGCTCCTGGAAGGTCCCTTCCATTTATGAGCGAGCAACGCGAGATCCGCTTCCTTGGGACTGGGCTGCCATAGAAGAATGTGTTCTTCATTTGTAAACATATTTGTAGTTTCTTTAGGAATATGACAGTCATGCCAAGAAATGTCCTCTCACTTTTCCTCATACTTGTGAATACCACACACTAATAACCAACTGTTTGGCTGTCTTTTCTAAAAATTGTTTCTTTTCTTCCTTTTCTGTGAATTTTGGACTCACTGGATGGAACTTCAACAAAAATAGAAGGGTTCCCACCCCCAGTAATTGGTTCTTTCACCGTAGCTGAGGTCCGCATCACTATTACCACAGCAGAAATCCCATCTGCACCCTTATTTACTTTAGGGACACTACTCCTTTCAATAAACCAGATCACATCAAAAATGCTAAGAAGGTTTGGATTGGCTAGACTTTTCTAACCCTGTAAGCAGTTTTGTTTTTGTTTTCTCACTAAAAAGATAAATCCTACAGCTTTATTAAGTTACAAAATGCCTCATAGCAGGTATGGATATGTAAAGAAGGAGGTTAAATCGGTTAAATCACACAAAGAAACCCAGAACTATTTTACCTATAAATTACATTATTTGTGACTTCAGGAGCCCCAGGGTGACATAATACATGTTCTTTAATCCTTCCTTCACTAGTCTTTGGGTGAATTAGTTCAAATAATGAGTGGACTAAGAAAGAAACCTAGTGTTCCTCGCTCATAGAAGCCGGCAGTTTTAGAAAGTGCTAAACTACCCCCAGAATCCAGCTTTCATTTAACTCTCATTGCTATAAATAGCTTGAAGAATAACACCCATAGTCTCCAGAGTACTCCTAAAAGTGAGACTGGAGAGGAAGTCGCATGACTTTCTAGGCTAAAATATGGCTTTGGCAAAGGAGAAGCTCCTTTGGGGAAGGAAATACAGGGTTGTCATAGCACCCTGACAGGCTTTCCCCAAAAGGCTAAATCAGATCACTGTACTCAGGGTAAAAATAAAGCCGAGACTTTTCTGCAGAAACAGGTGACGAGTTTTGCCTGTTCGTGAGGATTCTTTCATCTGCCACAGCGGGCACAGCTCCTGGAAGGTCCCTTCCATTTATGAGCGAGCAACGCGAGATCCGCTTCCTTGGGACTGGGCTGCCATAGAAGAATGTGTTCTTCATTTGTAAACATATTTGTAGTTTCTTTAGGAATATGACAGTCATGCCAAGAAATGTCCTCTCACTTTTCCTCATACTTGTGAATACCACACACTAATAACCAACTGTTTGGCTGTCTTTTCTAAAAATTGTTTCTTTTCTTCCTTTTCTGTGAATTTTGGACTCACTGGATGGAACTTCAACAAAAATAGAAGGGTTCCCACCCCCAGTAATTGGTTCTTTCACCGTAGCTGAGGTCCGCATCACTATTACCACAGCAGAAATCCCATCTGCACCCTTATTTACTTTAGGGACACTACTCCTTTCAATAAACCAGATCACATCAAAAATGCTAAGAAGGTTTGGATTGGCTAGACTTTTCTAACCCTGTAAGCAGTTTTGTTTTTGTTTTCTCACTAAAAAGATAAATCCTACAGCTTTATTAAGTTACAAAATGCCTCATAGCAGGTATGGATATGTAAAGAAGGAGGTTAAATCGGTTAAATCACACAAAGAAACCCAGAACTATTTTACCTATAAATTACATTATTTGTGACTTCAGGAGCCCCAGGGTGACATAATACATGTTCTTTAATCCTTCCTTCACTAGTCTTTGGGTGAATTAGTTCAAATAATGAGTGGACTAGAGGATAAACCTGGACCAAGAGGCTTGTCTTTTCAAGTTGAAAACCTCACCTCTGTAATGATTACAATTCCTGTTCACTCTCTAGTCCTTTCATTCAAGCAACCAGAGCCGAGCGAGTGCCAGGCTGAGGGTTGAAGGACTGAATCTTTCTTTCTGGTTTTAATGCGGTTTAAGTTGTGGAAGCCAGAAAATTAGGAATAATTTGTAGCCCACATACCCCACATGATTCAGTTCACCCTTTGTATGGCTTTTCTATATTATTGAAACTTAAACCAACGAATACTCCTTCTCATAAAAAATTCACAACAAAGCTTTTTACGTGTCGTATTTTAAATAGTCCATAAGGAGCCACTGAAGTTACTTATATTCTAGTGAAACTAAGAAATGTCAATTTAACTACAAGGACATATATTTTTCATCTTTCACATTGACAGACATCAAAACGTCTGACCATGATCTGTTACTACAGGGCTCTGGGGACACAGGAACTACTGTATAGTGTTGATCAGAAAATATGGGACCGAATGGAAGATGGCCTGTGAGGGAAATAGGGTCATAACTATACACTGATGATGTACCCATCTTGGATTCCATAATTACATTTCTAGGAATGTATTACACAGATCCATGGACACATAAGTGCAAAGATAAATGTCCAAGATATTTACAGCAGCAGTATTTATAAAAGTTAAGATTAAAACTCAGTAAAATGTCCATCAGTAAGTGAGTCGGTGAAGTACTTAAACAAGTAAGCTGTCGTATAGAGAGATGAGCGATAGCAAAAAATAAGGTCTCTTGGTGTAGAAAAAGTCAGGTCCAGAAAGACAGACAAACTGATAAATAAACACACACATTTTAGTGTACCTAGACTCTCCTGGAAGGAAAACGGTACTACAGATTGTCTCTTAGAGAGGGAACTTATTTATACATTTAGATTTATCATTCACATGTGCTAGTATTCTTCAATGGTCTTTAAGCCTCATAAAATTTTATGTAAATTTTTCAAATCATTTAGCGATTTTCAAATTGTTCATATAAATTCCACTTTACTCAGTTTTCTTTTCTCCCAGCTACTTAATTAAAACTGTCAAATTCTTCAAGTTTCAGTTCAAATCTCAGCAGCAGCACAGGGCTCTCCCAGCCTCCCTACTCAGATTCAACTCTGATCTCCTCTCAGCTTCCACAGGCCTCTGTCTAGCTTTGTCTGCTACTGGTTTTGTTTTTGCTGCTTAACTACTCATCCTCTTGAGAAACTCCTGAGGGGAAGGAGGACGGGGAGGTGGAAGGGCTCTGACTGCCTCTCTCCCTGTGACTGGCTTTAGTGCAAAACATACAGAAGGCTCTAGATGTGTGTGTCTGCATGTGGGAGACCCAGAAATTTAGAGAACACAAACTGTAGTAGGTAAATAGCAATATCTCAAAGGTAACCCAGAGAATGGGGCAAGCATCCATGAACACGCATATATACTTTATTCTAAGAGCCAACCCAATGTGTGCCAGCATGAAAAAATATTGGTCTTGTAATATTTCAACCCTTTTGAGCCTTTACCCTCAACAACCATCTGATCTTAATGAGAATTTAAAATTAGGATATCATTACAATTTCTAAGAGATAAAGAAGAGTACTGAAAAAATGATCACTAAATCCTACACACATAAATGAAGAATATAATATTCTCTCTTTGCCTCAGGTCTGCTTTCTACAGGACTTCAGTTGAAATATTGCTTTCCATTTTTCTCTCACATTTAATCACCACTAATAATCTTCAGCGCTGACAGGTTAACAAATCCTTCCTTTAAAAAATAATGACTCTGCACTGAACTTCAACTTATCTCTAAACGGCAGTTACAAATATGAAAATATTATTAGACAACTCACTTTAAAATGACAGACTTAGAATTTAATCTAAAATAACACATGTAAATAGAAAAATAATGTAAAATAAATACATCCTAACCATTTTTTCCTTATTTATAAAGCTGTCCCAATCATTTTGCATTAGTCTATACTAGTGCTTATCCTTGGACATTTGAAGAAGCCTAAATACTCATGATAGATGATTACAAATTTCCATATTTGCTTCACCTAAACAAATAATATTTTAACATGAATTCATTTGAAATCTTCAAAGAAATGGTGGTAAATGTGGATTTATCTGATTTTCTAGTGAATTCAGCATCACAGGGGAAAATGTTTTTGAAATAGGAAGATAGTAGAATGTTACTGTGGCTAAGAGCATCATGATTCTTGCCAGGACAATTCTCTTCATCTACCTGCAAAGATGTATGCGTTAAAGAATTACACAACCATAATCATCAAGTATAAAAGATACAGAGAATAGAAAAATCAGTGCCATGAGGGATATGATGCTGTTAGGGTAGGAAGTGGAGTCATCAAGAGTGTAAAGGAGGGCTTCCCTGGTGGTCCAGTAGGTGAAGAGCTCACCTTGCAGTGCAAGGGGTACCAGTTTGATCCCTGGTCCGGGAAGGTCCCACGTGCCGTGGAGCAGCTGGATTAGTGTGTCCAATTATGAGCCAGCACTGTGGAGCACATGCGCCCAGAGCCGGTGCTCTGCAGCAAGAGAGGCTGCTGCAATGGGAGGCCCACAAAGGCCAGAGAATAAAAAGACAGATGAAAATAAAAATATAAATAAAAGATGCATGATGAGGAAAAAGAAAAAAATTTCAAGAAAAATTCTTTCTAAAAACTGAAAAATGATCACTAAATCCTACACACATAAATGAAGAATATAATATTCTCTCTTTGCCTCAGGTCTGCTTTCTACAGGACTTCAGTTGAAATATTGCTTTCCATTTTTCTCTCACATTTAATCACCACTAATAATCTTCAGCGCTGACAGGTTAACAAATCCTTCCTTTAAAAAATAATGACTCTGCACTGAACTTCAACTTATCTCTAAACGGCAGTTACAAATATGAAAATATTATTAGACAACTCACTTTAAAATGACAGACTTAGAATTTAATCTAAAATAACACATGTAAATAGAAAAATAATGTAAAATAAATACATCCTAACCATTTTTTCCTTATTTATAAAGCTGTCCCAATCATTTTGCATTAGTCTATACTAGTGCTTATCCTTGGACATTTGAAGAAGCCTAAATACTCATGATAGATGATTACAAATTTCCATATTTGCTTCACCTAAACAAATAATATTTTAACATGAATTCATTTGAAATCTTCAAAGAAATGGTGGTAAATGTGGATTTATCTGATTTTCTAGTGAATTCAGCATCACAGGGGAAAATGTTTTTGAAATAGGAAGATAGTAGAATGTTACTGTGGCTAAGAGCATCATGATTCTTGCCAGGACAATTCTCTTCATCTACCTGCAAAGATGTATGCGTTAAAGAATTACACAACCATAATCATCAAGTATAAAAGATACAGAGAATAGAAAAATCAGTGCCATGAGGGATATGATGCTGTTAGGGTAGGAAGTGGAGTCATCAAGAGTGTAAAGGAGGGCTTCCCTGGTGGTCCAGTAGGTGAAGAGCTCACCTTGCAGTGCAAGGGGTACCAGTTTGATCCCTGGTCCGGGAAGGTCCCACGTGCCGTGGAGCAGCTGGATTAGTGTGTCCAATTATGAGCCAGCACTGTGGAGCACATGCGCCCAGAGCCGGTGCTCTGCAGCAAGAGAGGCTGCTGCAATGGGAGGCCCACAAAGGCCAGAGAATAAAAAGACAGATGAAAATAAAAATATAAATAAAAGATGCATGATGAGGAAAAAGAAAAAAAATTTAAAAAAAAAAGAGTGTAAAGGAAAGCTCTAGATGCTAGGGAGGTGATCAGCAAGATCGGATGGAACTCAAATGCAGAGAACAACTAGAAACAAGGTAATACGAGGGGGCCAATGATATAGGGAAAAACAGAAAGGTAAGATTATAGAACTAGCAGTGCCAGAAATGATCGGTCAGGGACAGCAACATTATCTTGGGTTCCAGCTTTGGGTTTTTTTGAGGTACTTCCAAAACTGACGTTCTATGGTTCTCAGTCAAATGAAGAAAAACTAGTTCTAGTTAACTAGGGCCTCCAGTCAATTTTGTGCTAGAAAGTATTACGGACCTTGGTTACAAAAACTGAAGAATAAATATTCAATAAGTCCTTAAGGCAACAAATATGGAGGATAGTCACATAGTATAGTCACATAGTATTATTATAGCATATAGCAGAAAATTAACATCATTAAGTTCCTAATTTTAGCTATAAGAATACAAATGATTTCTGAACTTTGAATTTTAATTTGAGAAGTTATTCATTCACTATGGTATTTCATCAATCCATAGTGCTACTGATTGTGAGATGCATCATTTTAATGTAACATAAAGCAAGAAGAAAATAGTCAAATGATGACATGATGCATTAGCACATAAACTTTCAAATTTATTCTTTTTGAAAACAATGATTGTGACTCCTTTCCACGCAGACTTTTCTTCATGCCCTTAGACATACTAAAACAGGAAGATACAAGTGACACAGACTGGCTAATATATTCTTAAGACTTCTGCACATTCGGTGCCTGAGGCTGAGTCATCAGTGCATTTTCACACCCAAGATCAATCTCTGTACCATCAAGACGGTAGCTGATGTAGCATTTCTTAAGATGCTCCACAACTGCCTCCAGGAGCTTCTCTAACCCACTGTCACCCTTCTGCAAACTCTTCATTCAAAGGATCTTTAGTTTGTTGACTTAAAATTTGAGGTACTGCAGTCATGTCACCTGAAATAACAACCAAGTATATACACACAAGCAATGGCAGTTACATCATTGTGGCTGCCTGGCCAACAGCAAAGATAAGGTTTTATCAATGTCTTTACCATCTCTGAATTGTAACCCAATTTCAGAGACATTAAAATGCATAAGACTCTCTGTAAATATGATATTCATATTCATTCCTTGTTAATTTGCAATTAGAAATGGGAGTCTTCATATATCTTCTATCCTATAATTACAGAATCTAAGCTAATTTTCATCCTCTCAACTACGCATTTAATAAGACTGAATACAAAACACTTTTTCAGTATACAAGTCTGAGTTTTCACAACCAACTAAACTATACATATGTTGGGTTTCAACAATATGCTTTTATTACAACAGTAAATGTAAACATCACTGACTTAAAGTCTTATATATGACATAGTACAAACATATGTTTTTGTTAAGGATCTTGGACACCTTGTGAATCTGGTACAGTAATTTAGTGAAAATAGATGTACTTGCTACTACTGTTCATGAACTACAAATATGTGAGATGTTTTTGGTACCCAATTTTCTATAAAATCCTAGAAATTTGCCCTATATAGTAATAAAGTATAAAGAACTGAATTATTTTCCTAAATCTACTAGGACAGGTATTTCTGCTTCCTTTACCTCGTGTAAATACCAATTAATTGATAGATCACAATGTTTGAAATTTAACTTCACCGCCTAAATGCTGAATTTCCTTAAAACAGGTAAGTCCAAATGGCAGGAGAGGAGTCAGGTATTGACAAATGGAATCCTGGATCCGCCACACACTCACTGGGTGAGCTCTGGCAACTTTCTTAGGTTGAGGATAATCACTCATGAAACAGAAGAAAACGCTTCATTGGTTCACTGTAGGCCTTAAGAAAAGAAGAGCAAGTGTGTAAATCACATACACTGTACCTGGTACATGGCAGAGATTCAGAAATGTTATCTTTTATTTCTTCTGAAATAGTTGATTTACAATGTAAACCTCTACCAGATACATACAAATTTGGAAATCTGACATTTCAGCCTCCATTTAAAGCTCCCGAGCTTCTCAAGAGCCAGCCAGATTCTTCCAGCAACTTTTATACTGTTTCTACCACTTGAAATAATCTATTAATTGCCTTAAGGACCATTTTCTAATTGTTGTCTAGAGTATTAGTTGCTCAGTTGCGTCCTGCCTACTCTTGCGACCCCATGGACTGCAGCCCAGTCTGTGGAATTCTCCAGGCAAGAATGCTGGAGCGGATGGGAGCAGGGTAAAATCTGATATCAGCATCTGAACAATCAAATCAGTAAAAAAAAGAGAGAAATTAACCAATAAAACATAGGAAGATAGATTTACAGTAGATAAATATTTACCAGAGAAATTCTCTACATAGGACCTCAGTCCTAAGACTCTACTCAGAGTGTGTTATGAAGGTATCCAACTCTTCATAACACAGCTTAAAAAAAAGGTGCAGACTTAGAGTTCAGAAGACTAACCAGTCAATTATCAGTTTGCATAAGCGTTTTTAAAAAATTATTAATTAGCATGAATATCTTAATATCCAGAGATTTCTCATAAAAATCTACGCTTCTGGCTTTTCTTGAATAATCACTAAATCTGGCCACACTGATTAACACTTGTTCATTTATATTACTTCTTTGACTCCATAATCACATGAGCTTGACATCTAGGCAAGTTCTCTCCAGAAAAGCCTTTTCAGGTGAAAACCAAGTTCAGGTCACATACAATAACACAAAATACACTTGAGTCTTTGTATTTATGAGTCTTATTTTATTGTTTAATTTTTACCTGTATTACCCTTTTCAAACTACAACGCCTAGAGTGTTCTTCCTCTTAAGTAAGATTCTAAAGCAGTCATTCATGGTATTACAATATCCCTGTGAGCAAAGACACGGGGATACAACATCCCAAGCTCCCATGGAGCTTGACACAATGTGTCACCAGGAGTGCTGGTAAGTGGAGGTGATTCCACCTGGGTTCCTAGTACTCTCAGGCTGAATCCTAAGCCTTCCTTTTCTGGAGGACCTTTCTACAAATATTACCCGCTTATTGCCCACCAGTCTCAAGACCGTGAAACCAGAAACTAAAATGCCAAAAGGTTTTGTAGTCAATCAAAGTCCAAGGAATTAAATGACATTTTAAAGTGCATACACAAGCCAGGACCAACTGTGAATCTCATTAAAAAAAAACCCTAAAACCCACCCAATAGGCACTGACATATTCAATGCTATGTATATCAAGTTGCATTCCAATGTGGATTTTCTCCTGTTTTCTAACGAGCTTATTTTCCTGATAAAAATCAACCACACTTTACCATTTATCTTTATAGTACTATCCTTATAATTATGTACAGTTTCCATAATTACTTCATACTTTCTAAGTTGTATGTTCTAACATCATATCAAAATCATGAATCAATATACTGGTACTATATAAGACCTTAGAAGAGACTTAGGGAAATTTTTATTTGAAATTAAAATACAGAATAATTTCTAACTCCTCCTGATTTTCTCAGGAGGAATATTTCTAACTTTTTAGTTTTGTCTTTCTTCCATCATTAAATGAGACCAGAGTTCAAAATTCTTAGAGAACAGTGTAGGAAATTTGTTTCTTAAAATTATAATTGCATGAATATCTTAAATCTTTCCCGCTTCTGGCTTTTCTTGAATAATCACTAAATCTGGCCACACTGATTAACACTTGTTCATTTATATTACTTCTTTGACTCCATAATCACATGAGCTTGACATCTAGGCAAGTTCTCTCCAGAAAAGCCTTTTCAGGTGAAAACCAAGTTCAGGTCACATACAATAACACAAAATACACTTGAGTCTTTGTATTTATGAGTCTTATTTTATTGTTTAATTTTTACCTGTATTACCCTTTTCAAACTACAACGCCTAGAGTGTTCTTCCTCTTAAGTAAGATTCTAAAGCAGTCATTCATGGTATTACAATATCCCTGTGAGCAAAGACACGGGGATACAACATCCCAAGCTCCCATGGAGCTTGACACAATGTGTCACCAGGAGTGCTGGTAAGTGGAGGTGATTCCACCTGGGTTCCTAGTACTCTCAGGCTGAATCCTAAGCCTTCCTTTTCTGGAGGACCTTTCTACAAATATTACCCGCTTATTGCCCACCAGTCTCAAGACCGTGAAACCAGAAACTAAAATGCCAAAAGGTTTTGTAGTCAATCAAAGTCCAAGGAATTAAATGACATTTTAAAGTGCATACACAAGCCAGGACCAACTGTGAATCTCATTAAAAAAAAACCCTAAAACCCACCCAATAGGCACTGACATATTCAATGCTATGTATATCAAGTTGCATTCCAATGTGGATTTTCTCCTGTTTTCTAACGAGCTTATTTTCCTGATAAAAATCAACCACACTTTACCATTTATCTTTATAGTACTATCCTTATAATTATGTACAGTTTCCATAATTACTTCATACTTTCTAAGTTGTATGTTCTAACATCATATCAAAATCATGAATCAATATACTGGTACTATATAAGACCTTAGAAGAGACTTAGGGAAATTTTTATTTGAAATTAAAATACAGAATAATTTCTAACTCCTCCTGATTTTCTCAGGAGGAATATTTCTAACTTTTTAGTTTTGTCTTTCTTCCATCATTAAATGAGACCAGAGTTCAAAATTCTTAGAGAACAGTGTAGGAAATAGAGGGAAAAAAGGTACAAATTGAAACTGTAAAAATTTTTAGTTATGTAAAACAAGAAATTTTAAGAAAACATTTAGAAAAGAAAGTCATATTTTATTGGAATATATTCTCTTAGATCTTAAATTATAAAACTTTTCTAGTTATACATAAAATTTAAGGCAAGAAACATTTTAAAAGACCATAAAACAGCCTTCAGATGGCTTTCCAGAATAGTTAACTCTAAATCCTCAGTATTGTAGCATGTCCTATGTAACACCAGTTTCACCCAGTGGACAGTGAAATAACTTGGTTAATTGCATATTTTTATGAGGTTAAGTGCCTCTTTTAAAAAAAAAAAAGAAAGAAAAGAAAAACCTACGCTACCTAGATGAGATTCAGAAATCTAATACCTTGGGGGTTTTCATGTTCTCCTATAAAGATCATGTGACCCCCATATGTAAATACCTTTCCAAAGTTCTCTCTCCTGAAGTGTCTACCACAGAGCAAAGCAGGTAAGTCTTTTTTATTCTGACATCAGCCTTCTTCCTATTATGCATCACTGTTCGGTAGCTCTTGGAGGAAACTCTCAGTAAGCTCACCTGGTTTTGCCCAAAAAGATTGACCAAAACAGCCTCTCTAGTCGTCAGCCCCAGCCCACCTGGTTCCAACTTTTTGCAGCATTCTTAGCAACATCTTCTGCCAGATATTTCAAGAAAACAACTGAGATATGACCAAAACAGCCTTAGCGCACTGACATATTCAATGCTATGTATATCAAGTTGCATTCCAATGTGGATTTTCTCCTGTTTTCTAACGAGCTTATTTTCCTGATAAAAATCAACCACACTTTACCATTTATCTTTATAGTACTATCCTTATAATTATGTACAGTTTCCATAATTACTTCATACTTTCTAAGTTGTATGTTCTAACATCATATCAAAATCATGAATCAATATACTGGTACTATATAAGACCTTAGAAGAGACTTAGGAAATTTTTATTTGAAATTAAAATACAGAATAATTTCTAACTCCTCCTGATTTTCTCAGGAGGAATATTTCTAACTTTTTAGTTTTGTCTTTCTTCCTTAATTAAATGAGACCAGAGTTCAAAATTCTTGGAGAACAGTGTAGGAAATAGAGGGAAAAAAGGTACAAATTGAAACTGTAGAACTTTTGAGTTATGTGAAACAAGAGATTTTAAGAAAACATTTAGAAAAGAAAGTCATATTTTATTGGAATATATTCTCTTAGATCTTAAATTATAAAACTTTTCTAGTTATACATAAAATTTAAGGCAAGAAACATTTTAAAAGACCATAAAACAGCCTTCAGATGGCTTTCCAGAATAGTTAACTCTAAATCCTCAGTATTGTAGCATGTCCTATGTAACACCAGTTTCACCCAGTGGACAGTGAAATAACTTGGTTAATTGCATATTTTTATGAGGTTAAGTGCCTCTTTTAAAAAAAAAAAAGAAAGAAAAGAAAAACCTACGCTACCTAGATGAGATTCAGAAATCTAATACCTTGGGGGTTTTCATGTTCTCCTATAAAGATCATGTGACCCCCATATGTAAATACCTTTCCAAAGTTCTCTCTCCTGAAGTGTCTACCACAGAGCAAAGCAGGTAAGTCTTTTTTATTCTGACATCAGCCTTCTTCCTATTATGCATCACTGTTCGGTAGCTCTTGGAGGAAACTCTCAGTAAGCTCACCTGGTTTTGCCCAAAAAGATTGACCAAAACAGCCTCTCTAGTCGTCAGCCCCAGCCCACCTGGTTCCAACTTTTTGCAGCATTCTTAGCAACATCTTCTGTTTCCAGATATTTCAAGAAAAACAACTGAGTATAACTGAAGCTACATTATGAAATGAGAATTATACACTATTTGCCCCACAGTTAATCATAAACATAGGTAACACTGAGATCATCTGATCCTTTAAGCCTCTAAATCACCTCTCTCTGGGAGAAACCTGAAGCCAGATGTGGCTCAATGCACCATCCATTTTTCTGGCCCCGTTTGAAGAACAGATTCCATTTCACAAGCTCTGTTCTGGGACAGCCGAGGACTTGGGCGTAGGGAGGTAACAAAAATGGCCAGTGTCTCAGTTCTGCCACTGTTGAAACTTCATATTTTGAGAAGTTCTCAGCAGGAATGTTCCCAAGAGGATGATTTTTCTTTCCTCCAGTGCTCCAGGGTATACCTGCTCCATTCACCAAAAGCCCAGGGGTGGCTCTTTTCTCTGTTTGCCGTAGACCAGTGAGTGTTACTGTCTTTCCACACAAGTTTTCCACTATCTCTTTCTATATAATAAATACACAGAAAAATTCACTATAATTTAGTCCCAAAACCCCAAAAGAATAATTTACCATGTGATTGGATATATAATAGAAATATGAATACAATAGAAATCAAATTATGAAGACATTCTGACAGTTCTTCAATAGGCTTTACAATGTCTATGGGATTCCTATATAACCAAGCAACTACTCCTAGAAACATACCCTAAAGAACTGGAAACAGAAAGTGTTCCCCAGGGCTTCCCTGGTGGTGCAGTGGGTAAAAAGAGTCCAGCTTGCACTGCAAGGGGCACCGGTTCAATCCCTGGCCCAGGAAGATTCCACATGCTGCCAAGCGGCTGGACTGGTGCGCAGCCAGCCAGCACTCTGAAGCGCATGCGCCCAGAGTCAGTGCTCTGCAATGACAGAGGCCACTGTGATGGGAGGCCCACACAGGCCAAAGAATTAAGATGGATGAAAATAAATAAATGAAGGACCAATAAAAGAGGCCAAAATTAAAAAAACAGAAAGAAAGAAAGAAACTCCCTGGTAGTTCAGTAGGTAGGACTTGACAGGGCCCGAGTGGTTGGGGAACTAAGATCCTGCAAGCCTCGCAGCATGGACAAAAAAACAAACAAACAGATGTTCAAAGAAAAACTCACACACAAGTGTTCACTGCAGTTCTATTCACAATAGCCAAAAAATGGAAACAACCCAAATTTTCATCCACAGATGACTGGATAAACAAAATGTGCAGCTCCATACGATGGAATATTATTTAGCTAAAAAAAGGGGAAAGGGTACTGATACATGTAAGAACAAGAATAAATATTAAAACTATGCCCAGTGAAAGAAATCAGAGACAGAAAGACATGTATTATATAAACCACTCACATGAAATATCTAGAACAAGCGTAGACAGAAAGCCATAAGCAAACAAAGCAGACCAGTGGCTGTCAGGAGCTGGGGCAGAGGGAATAGGCGTGACAGCTCAGTGTGTGTAGGGGCTCCATTTGGGTGATAAAAACTTCTGGAACTAGATACCTGTGATTGCTACACAACATTCTGAATGGAGTGAATGCCACTGAATCTCACTTTTACATGGCTGGAGTGGTAAATTTTATGTTGCATGTATTTCACTCCAGAAAAAAAAAGACCGACCAACTGTCCACAGTCTAGAGATCAACAATGCACAAACTGTCCCTGAATGGATTTCAATGAAAGGCCCAGAAATAAAGAGCCAACTACTTGCTCTGTCATCAAATAAAGTGTTCTTTCTAAAACTGATTTAGATGCCATCTTTTTTTTCTTTGTTTGGCCACTTCTGTTGGTCTTCCATTTATCCATTTTCATCCATCTTTGTTCTTTGGCCTGTGTGGGCCTCCCATCACAGTGGCCTCTCTCACTGCAGAGCACCGGCTCTGGGCACATGTGCTTCAGAGCTCTGGCTCGGTAGTTGGACACATTGGTCCAGCCGCTCCATGGCACCTGGGATCTTCCCAGGCCAGGGATCGAACCTGCACCCCTTGCACTGCAAGACGATGTTCTTACCCACTGGACCACCAGGGAAGCCCATAGATGCCACCTTTTAACTTCAGAATGTTTCAGGTGGTGGTGGTGTTCAATGCAATAATGGAATGGCAATTGGAACTCTATCTGAAAGGTAAAAAACAGGAGGTGTTCTTTGTTTTCTTGACATCTCCGTTCTAAAACTCAAAAACTGGAATGCCAAGTAGGAGATGGTCTATCCTGTTAGAGGTGAAACAACAGCGGAGCTGTCGACTAGAAGAGAACAAGTACAACAAGGGGGCTCTCTGAGGCCTGTGCCTCCCTCCAGTCAACACAAAGTACCATCCCAAAGCCTGTCGGTCACAGAACAGCACTGAAAAGTTCAGAATCTGCCAGAAAGCAATTATCTTAAAGCCCATAATCGTCATAGATGTTATCTGGTTCAGTTACATTTCAGACATTAGCAAAAGGGAGATTTCAGTTCAGTGGCACACAGATAAACTACCTGAACAGTTTCCACTTTCACATAGATTGTCTTAAATGTCTTCAGTGTCAGTATCTTTGAATCTCCTGTTCCTTCCACCATACTGCCTCTTCCTGCGATTACACCAGAGCCAAGAAGAAAATCCACAGCATGTTCATCTTTCTTCCATGCCACCCTGTTCCCTCATCCAAAACTTCTGGAACTAGATACCTGTGATTGCTACACAACATTCTGAATGGAGTGAATGCCACTGAATCTCACTTTTACATGGCTGGAGTGGTAAATTTTATGTTGCATGTATTTCACTCCAGAAAAAAAAAGACCGACCAACTGTCCACAGTCTAGAGATCAACAATGCACAAACTGTCCCTGAATGGATTTCAATGAAAGGCCCAGAAATAAAGAGCCAACTACTTGCTCTGTCATCAAATAAAGTGTTCTTTCTAAAACTGATTTAGATGCCATCTTTTTTTTCTTTGTTTGGCCACTTCTGTTGGTCTTCCATTTATCCATTTTCATCCATCTTTGTTCTTTGGCCTGTGTGGGCCTCCCATCACAGTGGCCTCTCTCACTGCAGAGCACCGGCTCTGGGCACATGTGCTTCAGAGCTCTGGCTCGGTAGTTGGACACATTGGTCCAGCCGCTCCATGGCACCTGGGATCTTCCCAGGCCAGGGATCGAACCTGCACCCCTTGCACTGCAAGACGATGTTCTTACCCACTGGACCACCAGGGAAGCCCATAGATGCCACCTTTTAACTTCAGAATGTTTCAGGTGGTGGTGGTGTTCAATGCAATAATGGAATGGCAATTGGAACTCTATCTGAAAGGTAAAAAACAGGAGGTGTTCTTTGTTTTCTTGACATCTCCGTTCTAAAAACACAAAAACTGGAATGCCAAGTAGGAGATGGTCTATCCTGTTAGAGGTGAAACAACAGCGGAGCTGTCGACTAGAAGAGAACAAGTACAACAAGGGGGCTCTCTGAGGCCTGTGCCTCCCTCCAGTCAACACAAAGTACCATCCCAAAGCCTGTCGGTCACAGAACAGCACTGAAAAGTTCAGAATCTGCCAGAAAGCAATTATCTTAAAGCCCATAATCGTCATAGATGTTATCTGGTTCAGTTACATTTCAGACATTAGCAAAAGGGAGATTTCAGTTCAGTGGCACACAGATAAACTACCTGAACAGTTTCCACTTTCACATAGATTGTCTTAAATGTCTTCAGTGTCAGTATCTTTGAATCTCCTGTTCCTTCCACCATACTGCCTCTTCCTGCGATTACACCAGAGCCAAGAAGAAAATCCACAGCATGTTCATCTTTCTTCCATGCCACCCTGTTCCCTCATCCTAAATAATTAAGCAAAATCCAGAATGGGAGGACCTTTAAAGCACAAACACAAGAGTGCCGCATATATGACCACGTTAATATGCGATTATTAACAAGCGAAATCCCATTAACACGTGCCATTAGAGTTTAACATAACACAAAGATAACATGAAAAAATCTCTGCCCAATTTTATGATTATAACACAGTATGACCATAAATCTGTTCCTACATCAAAATTTCATTAGAGGTAGACTAAGTAATTTTTGAACACAAGTCAAAAGATTCTTTCTCAAAGATCATTGTATTTGGAAGAAAAATTTACAATATTCTTATTAAAGAGGTAGGAAATCAACATTACAAATGAATTTCACTATCATGAAACAAGCTATTCTGATTTGTAGAAAAAGGAAAAAGAACACATCATATTAAAACTATGCAAAAAGATCTAATTTGGGGAGATGACAAACTATAATTAGATCTGTCAAAGTTTACTTTTCCCCATAAGTACTAAGTATTACCCAAACTAATCTAACACTAGCAATGCTTTTAACACTAATGACTACAGCAGCTACTGTATGGTGTATGTCCAATTTTGGCCAAGAGTTGTGCTAGACACTTGACTTATACTATCTCTATCATCACATTAAACCTCTAGCTAAGCGAAATATCCCCATTCTACAGACCAGAAAACAAGGACATTCATGCTCAAGTGTATGTCACTCTGTTCTAGGCTCTTGCCAGTTCACTAGGAAGAGAACCCTGCTTTGACCATAAACCTAAGATCACAATATTTTTAGAAGAACTCCTACTTTAAAGATCACCAAAAAAGCTTTAAATATGGACGATAAAAGGCAGATGTTGATCCATATATATATATAAATGCATATATCTACATTATATATATTTATATCGCTACATTAACATATCTTCTTTATAAAGAGAAAACTATATTTGGCATGTTTATAAATTACATCAGGAATGGTAACATAATGCCTAAAATTATACCCCCCAAACATCTTCTCTATAGAGAAAAGAGATTAGAGTTAAAAGCGTTTTCCTCGGGAGAAGTACTAAAGAAAAGCTTATCAATTTAAGCAATTAAAATAGTTCATAATTTTACAGTTCAAGAGTATGGAAGACCTTAATTCTAGAGAGTTTTTTCTAGACATCACTTAAAATAGCAAAATTCTGTGAAAGATAACAAGCGAAATCCCATTAACACGTGCCATTAGAGTTTAACATAACACAAAGATAACATGAAAAAATCTCTGCCCAATTTTATGATTATAACACAGTATGACCATAAATCTGTTCCTACATCAAAATTTCATTAGAGGTAGACTAAGTAATTTTTGAACACAAGTCAAAAGATTCTTTCTCAAAGATCATTGTATTTGGAAGAAAAATTTACAATATTCTTATTAAAGAGGTAGGAAATCAACATTACAAATGAATTTCACTATCATGAAACAAGCTATTCTGATTTGTAGAAAAAGGAAAAAGAACACATCATATTAAAACTATGCAAAAAGATCTAATTTGGGGAGATGACAAACTATAATTAGATCTGTCAAAGTTTACTTTTCCCCATAAGTACTAAGTATTACCCAAACTAATCTAACACTAGCAATGCTTTTAACACTAATGACTACAGCAGCTACTGTATGGTGTATGTCCAATTTTGGCCAAGAGTTGTGCTAGACACTTGACTTATACTATCTCTATCATCACATTAAACCTCTAGCTAAGCGAAATATCCCCATTCTACAGACCAGAAAACAAGGACATTCATGCTCAAGTGTATGTCACTCTGTTCTAGGCTCTTGCCAGTTCACTAGGAAGAGAACCCTGCTTTGACCATAAACCTAAGATCACAATATTTTTAGAAGAACTCCTACTTTAAAGATCACCAAAAAAGCTTTAAATATGGACGATAAAAGGCAGATGTTGATCCATATATATATATAAATGCATATATCTACATTATATATATTTATATCGCTACATTAACATATCTTCTTTATAAAGAGAAAACTATATTTGGCATGTTTATAAATTACATCAGGAATGGTAACATAATGCCTAAAATTATACCCCCCAAACATCTTCTCTATAGAGAAAAGAGATTAGAGTTAAAAGCGTTTTCCTCGGGTGAAGTACTAAAGAAAAGCTTATCAATTTAAGCAATTAAAATAGTTCATAATTTTTACAGTTCAAGAGTATGGAAGACCTTAATTCTAGAGAGTTTTTTTCTAGACATCACTTAAAATAGCAAAATTCTGTGAAAGATAGTGAAAACTTCTCAAGCATGAGTATGCTGATGCAAGTTGCTAGCACCTATTTCAAGCATACTCACATAACTGAATTCATCAAAACACTTATTAGCAAATTTTTAAAAGGAAAGGTTGAAATCCTGGGAACAATAAATGGCTTCTACATATACTTCTAGTTTTAAGACATCACGAACAGGTGAGGAGGATGAGCCCTGCTTGATGGGTAAGAACAGGGACTCTGAATATCTGAAACCAAGCTGTTTCCTGTGCTTCTCTATTTTTCCAAAACAACAGATTGAGTGAAACAACCCCACATGTATAGTAGGAGGTAATACATTAAATTTCTGATAAACATCTCTGCGGGGGCAGTGGGGTGGGAATCCATAAAATCAAAACTTCAGTTGCTTTTGTTTTTAAAAAGAAACTTTGAAGTTGCTCATAAATATTTACTTACATACGCAATTCCCTTAACTACCTATACTTATACACAAAATATTTTTCATTAATAATCAAACCATCATGGTTCAACATCTGCATGTCTCTTTAATGTTTCTTTCTTCTTAAGTGAACAATGAAAAGAAATAGAGGGAAACAATAGAATGAGAAAGACTAGAGATTGCTTCAAGAAAATTGGAGACATCTAGGGAATATTTGATGCAAGGATGGACACAATAAAGAAGAGAGACAATAAGGACTTAACAAAAAAAAGGAGAAGAACTCCTACTTTAAAGATCACCAAAAAAGCTTTAAATATGGACGATAAAAGGCAGATGTTGATCCATATATATATATAAATGCATATATCTACATTATATATATTTATATCGCTACATTAACATATCTTCTTTATAAAGAGAAAACTATATTTGGCATGTTTATAAATTACATCAGGAATGGTAACATAATGCCTAAAATTATACCCCCCAAACATCTTCTCTATAGAGAAAAGAGATTAGAGTTAAAAGCGTTTTCCTCGGGTGAAGTACTAAAGAAAAGCTTATCAATTTAAGCAATTAAAATAGTTCATAATTTTTACAGTTCAAGAGTATGGAAGACCTTAATTCTAGAGAGTTTTTTTCTAGACATCACTTAAAATAGCAAAATTCTGTGAAAGATAGTGAAAACTTCTCAAGCATGAGTATGCTGATGCAAGTTGCTAGCACCTATTTCAAGCATACTCACATAACTGAATTCATCAAAACACTTATTAGCAAATTTTTAAAAGGAAAGGTTGAAATCCTGGGAACAATAAATGGCTTCTACATATACTTCTAGTTTTAAGACATCACGAACAGGTGAGGAGGATGAGCCCTGCTTGATGGGTAAGAACAGGGACTCTGAATATCTGAAACCAAGCTGTTTCCTGTGCTTCTCTATTTTTCCAAAACAACAGATTGAGTGAAACAACCCCACATGTATAGTAGGAGGTAATACATTAAATTTCTGATAAACATCTCTGCGGGGGCAGTGGGGTGGGAATCCATAAAATCAAAACTTCAGTTGCTTTTGTTTTTAAAAAGAAACTTTGAAGTTGCTCATAAATATTTACTTACATACGCAATTCCCTTAACTACCTATACTTATACACAAAATATTTTTCATTAATAATCAAACCATCATGGTTCAACATCTGCATGTCTCTTTAATGTTTCTTTCTTCTTAAGTGAACAATGAAAAGAAATAGAGGGAAACAATAGAATGAGAAAGACTAGAGATTGCTTCAAGAAAATTGGAGACATCTAGGGAATATTTGATGCAAGGATGGACACAATAAAGAAGAGAGACAATAAGGACTTAACAGAAGGAGAAGAAATTAACAAGATGTAGTAAGAATACATAAAAGAACTATACAAAAAAGGTCTTAATGACCTGCATAACCATGAATGTGTGGTCATTCACCAAGAGCCAGACACTGTGGAGTATGAAGTCCTTGGGCCTTAGGATGCATTACTATGAACAAAGTTAGTGGAGATGATGGAATGCCAGCTGAGCTATTTCAAATCCTAAAAGATGCTGCTGCTAAAGTGCTGCACTCAACATGCCAGCAAATTTGGAAAAATCAGCAGTGGACATAGGACTAGAAATGGTCAGTTTTCATTCTAATCCCAAAGAAAGGTAATAGCAAAAAAAAATTCAGACTACCATACAATTGAGCTCATTTCACATGCCAGCAAGATTATGCCCAAAATCCTTCCAGCTAGGCTTCAGCAGTATATGAACCAAGAACTTCCACATGTACAAGCTGGATTTAGAAAAGAGAAAGGAGCCAAAGATCAAACTGCGAACACCTCCTCTGTCTCCTGACACACCCATATGCAGGTCAAGAAGCAACAGTAGAAATGGACATGGAACAAAGGACTGGTTTAAAATTGGGAAAGGACTACATGCAGGCTATATTTTGCAGCCCTGTTTATTTAATTTATACGCAGAGTACATAATGTGTAAAGTCAGACTGGATGAATCACAAGTTGGAATCAAGATTGCCAGGAGAAATAACAGCCACCTCAGATACGTGGATAATACCACTCTAATGACTAATTTAGGATCATACATATCTGTAAACAACAGAACTCTGTAAAAGTAAAAAGCAAAATAAAAATTAAAAAAAAGAGAGATAAACTAAAGAGCCTCTTTATGAGGCTGAAAGAGGAGAGTGACAAAAAAGGCTTAACACTCAATTTTCAAAAAACTAACATCATGGCATCCAGTCCCATCACATCATGGAAAACTGAATGGGTTAAGTGGAAACAGTGACAGATTTTTTCTGTGGCTCTTTCTTCTTAAGTGAACAATAAAATAGAGGGAAACAATAGAATGAGAAAGACTAGAGATTGCTTCAAGAAAATTGGAGACATCTAGGGAATATTTGATGCAAGGATGGACACAATAAAGAAGAGAGACAATAAGGACTTAACAGAAGGAGAAGAAATTAACAAGATGTAGTAAGAATACATAAAAGAACTATACAAAAAAGGTCTTAATGACCTGCATAACCATGAATGTGTGGTCATTCACCAAGAGCCAGACACTGTGGAGTATGAAGTCCTTGGGCCTTAGGATGCATTACTATGAACAAAGTTAGTGGAGATGATGGAATGCCAGCTGAGCTATTTCAAATCCTAAAAGATGCTGCTGCTAAAGTGCTGCACTCAACATGCCAGCAAATTTGGAAAAATCAGCAGTGGACATAGGACTAGAAATGGTCAGTTTTCATTCTAATCCCAAAGAAAGGTAATAGCAAAAAAAAATTCAGACTACCATACAATTGAGCTCATTTCACATGCCAGCAAGATTATGCCCAAAATCCTTCCAGCTAGGCTTCAGCAGTATATGAACCAAGAACTTCCACATGTACAAGCTGGATTTAGAAAAGAGAAAGGAGCCAAAGATCAAACTGCGAACACCTCCTCTGTCTCCTGACACACCCATATGCAGGTCAAGAAGCAACAGTAGAAATGGACATGGAACAAAGGACTGGTTTAAAATTGGGAAAGGACTACATGCAGGCTATATTTTGCAGCCCTGTTTATTTAATTTATACGCAGAGTACATAATGTGTAAAGTCAGACTGGATGAATCACAAGTTGGAATCAAGATTGCCAGGAGAAATAACAGCCACCTCAGATACGTGGATAATACCACTCTAATGACTAATTTAGGATCATACATATCTGTAAACAACAGAACTCTGTAAAAGTAAAAAGCAAAATAAAAATTAAAAAAAAGAGAGATAAACTAAAGAGCCTCTTTATGAGGCTGAAAGAGGAGAGTGACAAAAAAGGCTTAACACTCAATTTTCAAAAAACTAACATCATGGCATCCAGTCCCATCACATCATGGAAAACTGAATGGGTTAAGTGGAAACAGTGACAGATTTTCTGTTCTTGGGCTCTAAAATCACTGCAGATGGTCACTGCAGCCATGAAATCAAAAGATGTTTACTCCTTGGAAGGAAACCTATGACAAACCTTGACAGCATATTAAAAAGCAGAGATATCACTTTGCCAACAAAGATCTGTACAGTCAAAGTTAAGGTTTTCCAACAGTCATGTACAGATGTGAGAGTCAGATCATAAAGAAGGCTGAGCACCGAAGAATTCATGCCTTCAAAATTTGGTGCTGCAGAAGACTCTTGAGAGTCCCTCAGACTACAGGGTCAATCCTAAAGGAAATCAACTGTGAATATTCATTGGAAGGGCAAGGAGAAGGGTGCAACAGAGGATGAGACAGTAAGACAGCATCACCAACTCAATGAACATGAGTTTAAGCAAACTCTGGAAGATAGTGAAGGACAGGGAACGCTGGTGTGCTATAGTTCTTAAGTTGCAAAGAGTCGGACATGACTTAGCGACTGAACAACTATTTTAAAACAAACTAGATTGAAAAACAGTGAAACCATCATTGAAGGTAACATGTTAATGTCCCATAGAGATTTTCAAATTCTGTAAAAGGCCAGTGTAAATTATCTACTGATGATATCACTGGATGTAAAAACTAAATAAGCCAGTATCGTGAAAACAACAAAGGGAAATTACAGAATATTCCCAGATAAATTATTTAAAAGATAAGCTTTCTGTAAAGGAATTAGCTTAGTTTGCTACAATTATTGCTTAACTTTTCATTGTGTGTGTGTGTGTGTATGTGTGCGTGCGCGCGAGCGTGCACACTCAGATGCTTACCTTTGCCTGATTCTTTGCCACCTCATGGACTGCAACCCACAAGGCTCCTCTGTCCATGGGAGGAGGTTGCCATTTCCTATTTCAGGGAATCTTCCTGACCCAGAGATTGAACCTGCATCTCTTGCATAGATTCTTTGCCACTGTGCCACCAGCCTGGGCTCAGTTTTTCACTAAGTACCCACGAAATGCTGATAGTAAATATGACATAATATTGTAGAGCCTAAGGCAATGTATATTTCATAGGCTACATACATGTGAATTGCAAAAACTATGGCATATAAGCAATCATATCAAGTGTTATTAAATTCAGTTTCTGATGTATGCCTTTTATTGTATTTCTAAGTTACCAAGTAGACTGTGTACAGCAGGGAAAGTAATTGTTAATTGGAGGCTTAGGAGATATGGTGTCTCCAGTGTTCACTGCAGCACTTATTTACAATGGTCAGAACACAGAAGCAACCTAAATGTTCATCAACAGATGAATGGATAAATAAGATGTGATACCTATAGACAACGGAGTAATACTCAGATATAAGAAGGATTAAAATTTGGTCATCTGTAGTCATTTGGATAAACCTAGAGTCTGTCATAGAAACTGAAGCAAGTCAGAAAGAGAAAAACAAATATTATATATGAATGCATATATATATGGAATCTAGAAAAATGGTACTGATGAATCTATTTGAAGGGCAGGAATAGAGACTCAGACATATAGAATGGACTTGTGGACACAGCAGGGGAAGGAGAGGATGGGACTGATTGAGTAGGATTGACAAATATACACAACCTTGTGTAAAAGAGATAGCTAGTGAGAAGCTACCTAAGCGGTAGGATGGGGGCGGAGGCAAATCATGTTAATGTCCCATAGAGATTTTCAAATTCTGTAAAAGGCCAGTGTAAATTATCTACTGATGATATCACTGGATGTAAAAACTAAATAAGCCAGTATCGTGAAAACAACAAAGGGAAATTACAGAATATTCCCAGATAAATTATTTAAAAGATAAGCTTTCTGTAAAGGAATTAGCTTAGTTTGCTACAATTATTGCTTAACTTTTCATTGTGTGTGTGTGTGTGTATGTGTGCGTGCGCGCGAGCGTGCACACTCAGATGCTTACCTTTGCCTGATTCTTTGCCACCTCATGGACTGCAACCCACAAGGCTCCTCTGTCCATGGGAGGAGGTTGCCATTTCCTATTTCAGGGAATCTTCCTGACCCAGAGATTGAACCTGCATCTCTTGCATAGATTCTTTGCCACTGTGCCACCAGCCTGGGCTCAGTTTTTCACTAAGTACCCACGAAATGCTGATAGTAAATATGACATAATATTGTAGAGCCTAAGGCAATGTATATTTCATAGGCTACATACATGTGAATTGCAAAAACTATGGCATATAAGCAATCATATCAAGTGTTATTAAATTCAGTTTCTGATGTATGCCTTTTATTGTATTTCTAAGTTACCAAGTAGACTGTGTACAGCAGGGAAAGTAATTGTTAATTGGAGGCTTAGGAGATATGGTGTCTCCAGTGTTCACTGCAGCACTTATTTACAATGGTCAGAACACAGAAGCAACCTAAATGTTCATCAACAGATGAATGGATAAATAAGATGTGATACCTATAGACAACGGAGTAATACTCAGATATAAGAAGGATTAAAATTTGGTCATCTGTAGTCATTTGGATAAACCTAGAGTCTGTCATAGAAACTGAAGCAAGTCAGAAAGAGAAAAACAAATATTATATATGAATGCATATATATATGGAATCTAGAAAAATGGTACTGATGAATCTATTTGAAGGGCAGGAATAGAGACTCAGACATATAGAATGGACTTGTGGACACAGCAGGGGAAGGAGAGGATGGGACTGATTGAGTAGGATTGACAAATATACACAACCTTGTGTAAAAGAGATAGCTAGTGAGAAGCTACCTAAGCGGTAGGATGGGGGCGCGGAGGTGGATGCAAGAGAAAGGGGATACATGTGTACATATAGTGGATTCACTCTATTGCACAGAAGAAACCAACACAACATTGTAGAGCAATTTTACTCCAATAAAATAGAGATATGTGGGTTTCTGCAAGTAGTTTTTAACTTCCTCACTGCACTTAAGTCAAAAATCATTATTAACGGGTAGCACTGAACAGAAAGTTAAATAAAAGTGGAATAAAAGTTCATCATTTTCACAAATTCACCTGATGCTATACTGTTCAGATACCAGAGATCCACGGCTGACTCCTTAAAATATTATCCCTTATCCTTAAAACTCACAAAACATTAACTGAATTTCAGGAGTGGAAAAAAACATTTGAGATCTGTGTGGAGAAACCTTAAAGTTCATGCCCATGGGGAGAGCCCATTAAAGTGAGGTTCTTTCCTTGGAATCGAAACACCACAGAGGCCCTTTTCCCAAACAGTTCCTTCTGCCTAAAATGTCACCTCTGCAGAGCTGACCAGGTCCCTGTGGTGACTGAGCTCATGGCTCAAGGGTCACCTTCTCAGTGAGGCCTTCCTTGTCACCCTGGCTATAGGAATTGTTCCTTCTCTGAATTTTTTCTCTGTTAAAAGCTGCCTTTTGTGGAGTTTTTTGTTGGACTTACTGCAAGTATCCACTTTGTTTATTGTGTATCTGGTTCCCTAATGAACCTTTGCACCTAGACTAATAGGTGCTCAATAAAAATATTTGCTGAAAGAGTACATGGTATGGTATTGAGGCAGAACTGAAATTATAAACTATCAATAGACCTATGACATAGCTTTACAAGATGATTTGTTATTGTTTAGTCGCTAAGTAGTGTCCGACTCCTTGTGACCTTGTGGACCACAGCACGCCAGGCTTCTCTGTCTTCCACCATCTCTCAAAGTTTGCTCAAATGTTTTGCATGGTTATACTTGAAAACACACACACATGGCAGAAATGCCAGACCAGCATCTGTCATGGGCTGTGGGACATGTAATAAAAAGACAAGAGAGCTGGGAATGAAGGATGCAAGCTCTGAGGCTGTCTACAGAGACAGCTCGCCTTCGGCAAATGGACTTTCCCAATCTAAACTCTACTCAAGCATTAAAACTACATAAATGATTTAGAGTTTTATTTTTCTTAAGGATACTCTGAAAGCCAGTGTATCATTTGGTATCTCTTAAATATTGAAGAGACGTCTTATGACAGCATGTTTTAAGGATGCTTTGTTCCTACAACTTCCCAGGTGCTGGAAGCACCGAGGACATCCATAATGAGACTTACGGCATTAATAGAGGAAGAGGGATCAAGAGAAACCTCTAGATTTGAAGCTATTAACACAGCCAAGTACTGGGTTACTTCATATTAACAATTACATGACAGGAAAAAACAGAATGGAAACTTAAAAACTGTTATGCTAAAAATATGCCCATAAATGAGAATTTTTATTTAAAATGGATGACAAAGTCATTTGATGTGCTCCTTGTGGGAAATAAATTATCCTTCATATAATTTTCTTGGCAAGGAGGCACAATCATTTAAATGATAATTTCCTCAAAGTATGCATCTTTTCTTTTAGAAAATACATAACAGGGTTATTTCAAATCACCTCATCAAATGGTCATGAACAATAAAAAACTGAAAATTTCCTAAACAATAAATGCATTAGGACCTTTTCTTTTTCCTTCTTATTGGCAAACCACAATTCGCTATATAAAAATAAAAAAAGAAAAGAAAACCACGCTTTATAAACAACTTCAAAGCCCTCCCCCGCCCTGTCCAAATGTTCAGATTTATTACCAAGCAGGCCAGTATCTGTTAGAACGTGCCTGGAAATCATTTTTCCTACAAGATTGAAAACTGCATTAGGGACCTTTGATAGAGCACCTGGCCTTGGAGAGCTCCATTCTGGCTGGAACTGATTAAGGACAAAAAGCCCCCTCCCCCACACGCCAAGCTAACATTTAGGCCTCCTGGCTCATCCCCAGCCCCAGCTCAGAAGTCAGTAGATTCGCACATCTGAACTCCCTGCAGCCAGACACGCTTTGGAATTCAGAACCTTTCAGATACTAGAACGGTATACACCAGTACTATGGACATTCCCAGCAACATCTTAGAACCTCAGCCCATAAACAAATAATTTCCGCTTCTGGAGCAAAACATACAAATATTCACACGAAGGAAGATAAAGAAAACTATAAATAGCTTCATATAAGGTCAGGACAGGTTCATTGCCAAATGAGTTCAGGTTAGGTCAGATTTTGCTGCCAAAGAAGTCAGGAAAAAAACTTCAGGTTTTTGTTTTGTCTTCTGAAATTACGGCAAAAGGACAGACTAAATCTGTGGAATAACAGTCCCTTGCTTTAAAAGCCACATTCCAAGCCCAGGTCCCAAGGCTGCTGTTATACTGTTATACATTTAAAATATATATATATATATATATACACACCAAGCTTTTACACAAAAATTTGAAAAAAAAATCTCCAGGTAAACCTACCTCACTATATTTGATTTTTCAAGGTAATATGGTAATGAAGGTCTATTGTTTTACCAAATTTTGAAATTAAAGTAATTTTCCAGGTTCTCTGAATCCAGTCACTTTCTCCCTACAAAAGGAAAGTTCCAAATGCACAAAATCCATGGGCAAAGACAACATGGAGATCTGTACTAAAAGGAGCAAACTCCAATGCTAAGTTCAAGAATATAACATTACAAATTAATTTTGGGAGGAGTCAACATTTCTGCTTGTTAGACATTTAAAATTTGAAGTGCTTATGAAATATAAAGTTGATAGCACTTGTGATAGAAGGAATAACAATCAAGAGGAAGAATATTATGATAACAAAAATTTTTTCTTAATTTCTAACTGTCAAAGACTGAGAGAAAAAACATTTGACATTAATGCATATAAATGCAAATCAGATATAAAAATCACCTGAAGTGGAGTATGTCATTAGCCCCTCTGAAGTTACAATGCACTGGGCACGGGATTGTGCTCAGTTCAGCATATCAGGACTCAAATAAACCATCCCGATCACCAACAAAAGCCTTCGAGAAGGTATAGGCTTGTGGAGCAGTTGTGAGCAACTTGAACCATGTCCAGAAACACAAATAAAATTTACAGGTCAAAACACCTGGTAGGGCTTCCCTGGTGGTCCAGTGGGTAAGGACATCATCTTGCAGTGCAAGGGGTGCCAGTTTGATCCCTGGCCTGGGAAGATCCCACGTGCCACAGAGCAGCTGGACCGATGTGCCCAGTTACAGAGCCGGAGCTCTGGAGCACATGCATCCAGGGCCGGTGCTCTGCAAGGAGAGAGGCCACTGCAATGGGAGGCCCACACTGGCCAAAGAACAAAGATAGATGTAAGTAAATAAATGAACGACCAATAAAAGTGGCCAAAAAAGTTTTTTAAAAAATCTGCTATATGTTGTTGATGTGACAGTACACCATCACTTTAAAAGAGGGAACGGGGTATTCAAAGCACCCTCATTAGAGACCCTGGAAACAAAAATGTAACAGTGAGGTCGAGGGAGGGGTCAGGGATATATATATGACTAATCTGGGATTATACATATCTGTAAACAACAAGAACTCTGTAAAAGCAAACAGTAAAATAAAATTATAATAAAAAATGTATCAGTGAAAATCCAGGAGCATTATGAATATTGAAGAAAATAAAAAATGAACATTCCCTGTACTATCCCTCAAAAAATGAATACACATAGATAATTTAAGCTACATCAGAGAAAACATATACAGCTTTTACACATAAGGCAAGGACATGGCATAAAAGAAAAAAAGAGACTGTTGTGATGTCTATATTCAGAAGAAAAAAACTATAAAAATGAATTTACATAGAGCAAGTTATTTTGGATTCTGAAGATGAAAAGGCAACTGAACTAATATGATGGACATCCCTTTACTGAGTTTGCTTGCTAGAAAATAAGCAAACTCATTGTACTCATTACCTAGTAGGGTCTAAATAACTATTTTTCTTCAATTTGACACTTAAAAAAAATCACTGAATGAAACACTCTAGGGACCAAATTCCTCAGTAATCACTGGCAATGAAACTATATCACATAATGACATGCATTCCTACCAGAAGGAAAGATGGTGCAAAATACAGATCTAGCATGTCTACCAAATACAAGGGCTGGTTTCCTAAGAAGCAAATATTGCTTGGATAGCTCATCTGCTTAAAGCCTTTTGTTAAATGCCAGGACCAAAAAAAAAAGTCTTTAGCTTAAATTCCTTGAGATGGTCCTTGTTTTTCTTCTTTATTCTTATATCTTATAACAACACATCACTGTGCTTAGATCCCTAAGCACATCCGGCTCTTCAAATCTCTTTCATCCCCTACTCTCTATCTAGAAGCCTCTGACCCTCTGGGTAACACTTGAAAAGCACGTATCTTTTAAACATAAATTGGAGCGTGCCTTCCTCTATCTATCCTTCCCTGGCGTCATCCTCAAATGGATTCACCACTCCCTCCTTTCTGCCACCAGTGGAACCTGAACTCATCTTTATTTGATACTCTTACACTTTCTGCCTGCATTGGTTTACCACAGTTGGCCCCAGCCCAGTAATGCGTCTCAGGCTCTCCACTACATAGCATCTGCTGAATAACTAAATTAGCTGAAAGGGCTTCAATCATCGACACATGCTTTATTAAGCATATTTGATTTGAGAACCCAGACTTCCTTGAAACCTTCTTTGGGTGCTCCTATGGATTGGAAATCCCCACTCCTCTAATTCACATGCTGAAGTCCTAATTCCCAATGACATGTATGTGGAGACAGGGCTTTTAGAGGTGATTAAGGTTAAATGAAGTCATAAGGGTGGGACCTAATCCAACAGGAGTGGTGGCCTGATAAGTAGAAGAGAGGGAGAGACCTTCACTCGCACACACCAAGGAAAGGCTATGTGAGTGCACAGCGAAAAGGCAGCCATGTCCAAGCCAGGAAGAGCTCTCACCAGAACCCCATCATGCTGGCACCGGATCTCGGACTTCCACTCTTCAAAACTGAGAGACTACGTTTCTGTTGCCTTAGGCACTCAGTCTACAGCATTTTGTTACGCCAGACAGAGCTGGCTACAGCATATGGTAAATAAATAAATAAAGTTATTACATGGCACTTTTACACGTCCTCTTTGGTGCCTGGTTAAACTAAGCACCTCTGGCAGTATCGCTCGTCACATTTCTGCCATAGAAACAATCATTCTACAGCAGGTTTGAACTCCAAGATGAAAACCACTTTGAATTTAGATATTACCATTTTAAAAGCTCTTTGTAAAATACAGTCCTACTAGTTTTATTCTACCTTCCTAGTGTTCCTGATAGCTATGACAGGTACATGAGCCATATTTTATGGATAAAGAGCTTGATTGTTTTATCCAACACAAGATTCTTAAGTTAGAAGCAGGCCTAGATTAAAGTTCAGGTCACCTGCTTTGCAGTAAATCCTTCTCCTCTTGTAAACAGCATAAAGAGAGAGAAACAGGAAGTAGAATGCAAAAACATACACGTGCGTGCACGCGCGTGCACACAGACACACACACACCCTCTTCACATCTCAGAACAAAATATAAAAATTATTAGGGGACTTCCCTGGTGGTCTAGTGGTTAAGACGCTGTGTTCCCAGAGAGGGGGTCTGGGTTCAATCCCTGTTCAGGGACTACATCCCATATGTCGCAACTAAGACCCAGTGGAGCCAAATAAATAAATGATTTTTAAAATTATTAGAAAAACCATCTCCTAACATCACTCCCAAGCCTTATATTCCTGAACAAAATACAAAATACTCACTATGTGCTAATAAAGGAACAACATAATGAGTCCAGCATATTTATCTTGCTGACTCCAACATTAAACACGTCTCATGAAAGACTATATTATACCCCAATGCCCTAAGCATGTGATCTGCTCTGAAGACACTCAATACCAGCATAATTACAAGACCATTTTGAGATATATTGCTATACAAAAGGATTCCACACTAAATTTTATATTAAAATAATTCCATAAATAACTAGGACAAATTTTCAATACGTGGGGACCTTACTGCAATGATATTTGGCAGCTCTCATGTATTTTCCACCTGAAATGCTTTCATTCGACCACACCCACCCGTGCTGCAGTGTAGGTCATTGGGAACACCCGAGACCTTGAGAAACACTTGATCTAGAAGGAAACAGAAATGGAAATTACACATACACATGTAGATGTGTGTGTTTATTTAAAAACAAACAAAAAATGATTGTACCCTGTATTCTGGAGAATATGGGAAGAAAAGACCTATTCATTTAAAACAGACATGCATTTGGTCTAACATTAAAAATTCTTGATGACTTCTGGTTGGCAATGATAGAGATAGTTCAATGAGACTTTTAGTAAGTCTCAGCTACATACAGGGTGCATGCTGAGGGTCTCCTGAGGTCAGTATCAGTAGGTTCAGTGGGATCAAAGGACCAGAGCAGGTATATGATAACTTGAAAAAGCAGTAGAATTTTGTCAAGTTTCCTGACAGTATCCCGTGTTGTGTCAATCCACAAGAGTGACTGACTTCTAACTAGAGTGAATTGACATATTTCAAGAAGGGGAGATCTGGGTTCGACCTGCAAGGATGGGTAGGATTTCACCAAGTGGCCCAGCATATCTTCTTCATGGATAAAGGATAAACATCCAAAATAATGGATTAATTCAAGAACTGGTAGGAACTCCAATGGATGGAATCAGATATGAATGAAGTCATTGGTGAAGGGAAATAAAAGTCCAGGATGTGGATGTAGGTTAGATTGTGAAGGGCCTCAAGCTCTATGTGCAGGAATCTAGAGCTCACTGAAAAGGTAGGAGGGGGTTGGAAGGTCCTGGGGCAGAGCATGAGGATGAAGGCTTTTGGAAAGAGGTCCCTGGCAGCAGCAGGCAGAGTATGGAAGGGCTCAAAGTCACTGAGTTAATACTGTGCTCTGAGCAGGACAACCTAATAGGAGGAGACATGGAACATGGCTGGAAAAATTTCAAGGAAGAGAGAAAAAAAAGTGCCCATGCTAAAGGATTCTGCTTAAAAAGCTCACTGATTTACAACTGACCTGGTCACTGCCCACTTTAATCTGGGCTGCACTGTCAGGCCTCACGATGTCTGGCGCTCCATGACACCCTGTGTTCAGAGTCATGGTGGAGCCTGTCAGACACCTAAGGCTGTATCTCATAAACATGAGCAAAGCTGACACCTTTCCTGGAGACCAGCATCACTCTAACAGGCATTAAACAAATCATAAGTGCTCGGCAGCTGCGACCTGCTCCCTTGGGAAATCAGAACAGCACCTTTGCAATATCATCAACCCCCGAGGAGACAATGCACAGGGATTCAGGGCTGACTTCAAGCCAGTGTGCACAGCTTCACCATCTGGAGCATGTCGAACCACTGCCCTAGAATGTTGGCATGTTGGTCAGCGGGCCCTCGGAGCAGTCTGCTGAGAGGAGCTAGGTTTAAGAACACCATATCCAAATGAACCTTTTTATAAATAACGAAGAATCATGAAAAAAATTCAAATGCCTGACAATTGAGCGAGAGGTTTGAAATCTTTATCTTCTCTACTATAATCAACCACGCTCTATGTGTTCACTGGCTGAGCATATATTACACTGGGTCAAGGAAGCATCTACACAGTCACAATTATATATAGCAGTCCTAATAACCAAAATAAAACATCTGAAGATTTTTAAGTATGGATTAACAAAATATCATTCACATTTCCCTTCCACAGCTATACACTAGAATCCTATTTTAAGGATTTGTTTTTCTTTGTTACAGATACACAACTCTCTTTTTCACTGGTGGCACGCCCTATGGAAGCCAGTTTATAATGGATCAAAAGCAAACGTCAAACCTAGGGAATTACAACCCCCACCCGTTTCAAAATGTATGAAAAAGTTAGGAGAACATTTCAAGATAGCCACATGTATGAAGACCAAAATGAATCTACAGGTATATATAATCCCCGATTGCTAATTTCAAAGATTCTTCAATTTATGTGGCAAATTTGATTTTATAAATTATAACGGACAAATCCGGCACACGGCTGTACTACTGCAGAGTCGATTGCAAATCTGAGATTTGTCAGCCATAAGCTGATCAATAATTAAAATGGAGTTCACCTCCATGCTGCAATTTTAAAGTATAACTACAGGTTTCCCTCAGTGTGCTTAAAATACGTGTTAAAGCTAAACATCTATACCATAATAATATTCATTAGTAATTGTACCCTGTTGATTAACCAGCATTCTGGAAAATTTAAAGGGGAAAAATCCCACCCACATAATTAGGACATGTGTTTACTTAATAATCCTGAATATCACTATGAAAAACACACCACTTTGGTGAAATCTAAATGACTATATTTAACTGTGGAAATATTTTAGCAATGTATCCGAGTTGTGATGCTTTTTCCCAACACAGAACACACCCATTAATAGACCAAGAAAACAAAAGCATTCTGATTCTAGCAGCTTCGTAAAATCTCATCCCTTAAAAATCCAGCCTCAAGATCACTCCCTTCTCAGAGCCAGAGAACAATACAAGAGAACATGTTGCTTATTCATTTCTTACCTTTTTCCCCTTCCTCTTCCTGTGAGCAGCCTTTGCATTTTTCTCCTTTGGTTCTTCACTCATCTTTCCTTTAAATCAGGTGAGTTTATAAAAGACAGCAGATCACCACCGGTATTCCCACATCCAAAGCCACGACAAAGAGTCACAGCATTGAGTCCCAAGTCCATTTACGGGTGCTCCTCAGGCCAGCAGCCACCGCGGAAACCCAGCCCCTGCTGCTGTCAGAGCGGCGGGCTGCAGTCGCCCTGTTCAGCTTGCCTCAGGAAGAAAACTGGGGGTTCTCGACATTGAACAGTCAATTCTTCCTCTACGGAAAATCAGGATCTCAGCCTTTCATTTTTAACTAATCATTACCCTGAGATAAAATCTTGACAACACTCTGTTGCTTGTTCCTCCACAGTGCTTACAGCCTGGAAAATGTTGAGAGAGAGAAACAGACACACACACACACACGCTCACACACACACACAGAAATAAGCTACAGACTGCTGACAAGTCTCCGAAGCCTTCCCAGAGGCTGATTTGCTGCTCCTCGCAGGCTGGGAAACCGAATGTAAATTGCTCTGGTGCTGCCCAGCCTCCCAGGCGAACACATGTGTTGAATGCATCGGGCAGAGCTGAGGAGGAGGCAGTCCCGGGAGTGATAAAAGATCAGGTTACTGGTTCTTAAAAAACACTCAATGATTCAAACAATAAAAGAGACCTACTACTACTAGGAAAACCACAGGCTACACTTTCTCCATGATTATTTTTTTTAATGGGATAAGCCAAAAGATGGGCGAATTGCCAATCTTCGACTAAAAATTCTTAATGAAGGGCTAATTACAGAAAGCCCCATCCCCAATTTGCCACTGTTCTTACTTAATCACTGGTGTTCCTCCCTGAATATACCAACCACCCAAGTAAAAGTCCTCCAGAATACTCAGGAACTACCAAGAGCAAGGCTGTGGTCGATATGGCAGTGCTTCTTGACCATGGTTTCATGTTACACATGCCATGCTGCCTGCCATCCTGAGCCTGAAGCTTAAGGATGTTTTCTGAGTATCTGGGGACTTCAGATCAGGGTGGAAACTCCCTCACCAGTCCTTCCATCCATTTAAATACAGTTGAATACCTCTCAGAAGTTGTCATTTAAGCGTCTCTTGGAGAGTCCAAGATTCACATACTGATTCAGGAAGGAATTAGGTTCTATGAGCTACTGTGGGCAACCTCCAAGACCGCGATGGTCCTGGCTGTTGAGCAGGTAACAGGCACAGGTGCAGGGGAGGAAGACAGGAAGAAGTGCAAAGGGGAGAAGACAGTGGAAATCAGGGTCAGACCCATTCTTAAGGGCCCACAAGCTAAGAATAAATCATATTATTTCCTCACTCGATCATTTTTATTCAGGAGAAATTGAATTACAATTAATATTAATATATTTATTTGGGAGAAGCTAGATTAAAATTAATATAAAGCACAACCTTACAGGAAAAAAAAAACACGTCACAAGGGCTAATTTTCAGTGATGTGGAGGGGGAACATTTAGCACTGGGGTGGGGCAATGATGCTAAAATATTGGACAAAAAGGATAGCTATTCATGCTCAAATATTCCCCAGTCTTTACCTGTCATATAAACGGGGTTTGTATCAATCTGCAGTTAATATTTCTTTTCCCACACATCAAACCACCTGGGGAGAGCTGAGAATGGAAGATGCTTCAGATGGCATCCTCATGGCCGCAGGCAGGGAAACAAGGCTGTGAGTGACTCTGCAAAGAGCGACAAGGATTTTACCAGTCCTGGGTTAGCAGCTTGAGCTGCTGCTCCACCGTGAGCTTCCGTCTTATTTAATGCACATCTCAGGAAGTCTTGTGTGGCTAGAATTCTGAAGGGCCTCAGGATTCTAACCTGTTTCTGCTCTGACTTGGAATTGCTATCTACCCACATTTCCCTCTTTCTGCTGCTATTTCTCAATATTCCTCTTGCCATGCAATGAAACAGAAAATCATGATGTGGTGGAATAAACCTTTCAACTTCTGTGATTCAACCCTTGCTCATGTTCAAAACACAATGAAATCAGGAGGACTGGCTGTACATTTACTACCTCAATCTTTCATTTACTTCAATAGAATAAACCTTGCTTTATTAGTTGTGGCCCTCTGCAGGGACAAAGGCTAAGGTAGGTACTTTTGATAGGCCTCCCTGGTGGCTCAGCGGTAATGAATTCAATGCAGGAGACTCTGGTTTGATCCCTGTGTTTGGAAGATATCCTGGAGAAGAAAATGGCAACCCACTCCAGTGTTCTTGCCTGGGAAATCTCATGGGCGGAGGAGCCTGGCAGTGTACAGTCTATGCAGGAGAAAAGAGTCACATACGACTGAATAACTAAACAACAGGTGCTTTAGACAAATTCTATATAAGGTAAAGGATGTAAGCAAGAGAACCAAGCAGACTATCTAAATCTCTCCTTTCTTAGCTGGTAAGGCAAAAAAGATAGTGTATCTGTTCACAGCAGAATTCTGACAATTTGATTCCTAATGTCTAAACAATTACTAAGTTGAATCACCTCCTCAAGGACGTCTTTATCAACAACTATTTACTGAACACTCACAGAGGATGAGCTGTTCTAAAAAGAAAAATACAAAGGTATACAAAAACTGAGCTTAAATTTAGTACGTTCATGTAAAAATTTACAAACTAACTAGGACTATAAAAGTACAACTAAGACGAAATTTCTGGCCAAGTAAATAAGACAAGAATCGATTTTGGGAAAATGTCATTATAATAACTTTTTTAAACTACAAAAATATGTTTAAATAATCAAAAATGTAGGCAATTAATGAAACAAACTGAAATTGACAGGAAAGAATGAGATTTTGATTCAGAAGATGACTGCCCATTTCTTTAATAAAGTAAGATCTTGACTGTATTTACTTATATATACAATGCTCATATTACAAGCTAAAGTGCTCTCTGCTGGTTGGATAGGAAAAAAACAAGACTTTTAGAGACAGGATCATATGCCACAAGCCTACCAAAAAACATTTAAGGAAGGATTTTTATCCTTGCTGATGATGAACTCATAAATTTGACTGAACAATACTTCAAAACATCACTGTATAAACAGGTCTGGTAGAGAGCCTAGTTTCAAAAATTAATTCTAAAATGTAGCAAGTTGTATACTTAAGTAACAAAATAATTAGGTCAATGTACACATTAATAATAGAAGTATGTAATGCATAACATGTTTTACATTCATTTTCTTTTTTTTTTCTTTTTTTTAATTTTTATTCTTTACATTCATTTTCTATAACAACTTCCAGATTTTTTAGAAGGAACAAATAACTAAATCTCTAAAAGTGTAAGGCAAAAGGATTTCTTGTTAGAATGAAGGCCTTAAAACCTCACAAAATCGATAGTAATTTAATTTATAATAATATGAGTTTTTTTGTAAAACCACACAAACTTTGTTTAAAGTTTGAAAATTAAAATAACTTAAACTCAATAAATAGAAAAATTCTATATAAGGTAAAGGATGTAAGCAAGAGAACCAAGCAGACTATCTAAATCTCTCCTTTCTTAGCTGGTAAGGCAAAAAAGATAGTGTATCTGTTCACAGCAGAATTCTGACAATTTGATTCCTAATGTCTAAACAATTACTAAGTTGAATCACCTCCTCAAGGACGTCTTTATCAACAACTATTTACTGAACACTCACAGAGGATGAGCTGTTCTAAAAAGAAAAATACAAAGGTATACAAAAACTGAGCTTAAATTTAGTACGTTCATGTAAAAATTTACAAACTAACTAGGACTATAAAAGTACAACTAAGACGAAATTTCTGGCCAAGTAAATAAGACAAGAATCGATTTTGGGAAAATGTCATTATAATAACTTTTTTAAACTACAAAAATATGTTTAAATAATCAAAAATGTAGGCAATTAATGAAACAAACTGAAATTGACAGGAAAGAATGAGATTTTGATTCAGAAGATGACTGCCCATTTCTTTAATAAAGTAAGATCTTGACTGTATTTACTTATATATACAATGCTCATATTACAAGCTAAAGTGCTCTCTGCTGGTTGGATAGGAAAAAAACAAGACTTTTAGAGACAGGATCATATGCCACAAGCCTACCAAAAATCATTTAAGGAAGGATTTTTATCCTTGCTGATGATGAACTCATAAATTTGACTGAACAATACTTCAAAACATCACTGTATAAACAGGTCTGGTAGAGAGCCTAGTTTCAAAAATTAATTCTAAAATGTAGCAAGTTGTATACTTAAGTAACAAAATAATTAGGTCAATGTACACATTAATAATAGAAGTATGTAATGCATAACATGTTTTACATTCATTTTCTTTTTTTTTTCTTTTTTTTAATTTTTATTCTTTACATTCATTTTCTATAACAACTTCCAGATTTTTTAGAAGGAACAAATAACTAAATCTCTAAAAGTGTAAGGCAAAAGGATTTCTTGTTAGAATGAAGGCCTTAAAACCTCACAAAATCGATAGTAATTTAATTTATAATAATATGAGTTTTTTTGTAAAACCACACAAACTTTGTTTAAAGTTTGAAAATTAAAATAACTTAAACTCAATAAATAGAAAAATTATTCCTTATTATTACTTAATGGTGCTTCATACACTTATAGTCTAGAAATATGTATTTACAGAAATACTGATTGTTTTTAATTTGTCCAAAATATACAACTGGATTTTAATTAAAATTGCTCTAGGTTAAAGAGTAATTTGATTAATCTAAAAACAGTCTAGTGGTGGCTACTTGTTACAAAAATGTTAAATGTTAATGACTTTCCAAGGATAATCTCTTTTTCATCCAAATTATAAAATTGCCCTAGCCCTGAAGGGACTTAGATTTAGCTTAAGAAAAAATTTATAAGTTAAATACACTGAAATCATCAACTTGGACACAAAAGCCTTCTGTCAGGTCACCAAGGAGGAAAACATAACTGGATTATAATGCCCCCAAACATGACTCCATAGAACTGCCTGCCTAATTAGAGTTTACTCCAGATAGAAAGGATCATAAAGTAGTTGATACAGATCTACTGAGACAGTTCTATTTTTAAATTAAATAACTCGCATAAGAGGACAACAACCAGGGCCAAGTGAAGTCTCCTAGAGCAGATCTATTTTTAAAATGAAAGTGGCTTACCATAGGAGAAATCAGAGGGATGGGATTCTTAGGAAGTAAAATCATGTAAGAAGGCGCTGCACAAAATTCACTTGAAAACTCACTGAATATGATTTCCTGGTTAAAATTAAAGTACATCCAATTAAAAGCAAAAACAACTTTCCATTTAAGTTCAGTAGAAATACCTATACGAATAGACTAGTTTTATTTTTAAGGTTGGATGTCACATACTTACTGTAAGTTACACTGCTAGTTGGCAAGCTAAGTCGTTGCTAAATCTTACTAATAGCACTCCCTTAATACCATTCATTAGGCCTCAATGTTTAAAATACTTGTAATGATAAAAACAAAACTACAGGCAAAATAAGCTCTTTTCTGGAAACAGGGCATCTTTAGAGCTGAGCTTGAATGCCATTCTCTCCTCATCTACCTGTAGTCCTGACAAGCCTTCTCTGGGTTCACCAGCCTAGTTAATAGCAGAACTGGGACCAGAAACAGTTCAAATGACTCCTCTTTAGAAGGACTTTCTTTTCACCATACAAATATTTCTCAGAGAGTGTAAAAATGAAGACCAGTGAGGCTGGAGCTAACATTCAGCAGCAAGCAAACTTCTCCTCAATAGTTACACATGTATTTCAAAAATTAAAAAAAAAAAACTAGGGTTCACTGGGCGCATCTCACTGAAGCCTCAATGTGGGGTTCTTGTATGTACCTCAACCTGTTTTGTGTGAATGCTGGGCCATCCCTAGTTATGACTTACACACATGAAAAGTATCACAATGTAATTGTATGTGTCAAAGCAAATTATATAATATCTTGATAACTCTAACATGGGTGAGAACATCGAAGAAACACTGTGCAGGTATTCAAGCTTCCTGTCTTCTTGAGTCTTCAAACTGAACAATGACATAAAAGGATATCTGTACATCTGCTTAGAGCACCTTCATTTCAGGACGGTATGGGCATGAGGGTCAGGGGAATGAGACCATGAGCTGAATTTCAATTTTCAACCCATTTTCAAACACCCATTCAAATATGGTGATTTCTGCCATACTCAACGGATATCTCATTAATACACTGTTAAAATAATTTTTTTAAACCTAGCTTTGCTGTAAGCACCATTATCTGTGAAACGAGTTTTGATATGGTAGTTCCACTTTTGACAACACGGTGAATGCTTCAAGCTGATCCAGAGCAGGATTTTCCTGTTTTGTTCTGGGTGTTCTTTCTCTCCCCATTATTCAGCCATGTGTGCATTAAATATATAATGATATAATCAAAGTGGATTAGCAAAACTGGGAGAGACAGAATGTTCAAAGAGTTATAGCCAGTAAATGGGTGGTTTGCTTGTTTATTTTCTTTCCTGAACCTTTGCATTTTCATCAGTACGATTTTCTGAGCAGGGTAATTTTCTTTTACTATGCTAACAATCTCTTTTGAAGCCCAGTGCTGTTCAGAATGCCAGATATACATCCTTTTGTAAGGTGATGGACTTATGAGTCATTTCTTTGATCTTCCCTAAATCCACATTTTACTTAGTAACAATAGAGCTGCTAAATGGTTTTGAAAGAACTATGGTGACAGATTCTAAAGACATTCTCTTGCTTTGTAAAAGAGTCTCCAGCCATGTTAATATTAAAATGATTAAGCCTTATGGATGCTTACGTTTGGGTCCACACCCAAATCATGGGGTTGGTGGTTCTGCTGGGCTTTCTTTTCTTGCTGTAGAAAAGCAGTGCATAAGAGAGTGAGACACAGCTCTGCCAGTATCTCTTTTCATCAAATGTTCACCCAAAATAGCAGCTTCTCAACTCTCCACATCCCAACCAGCTTGTAATATTGAGACCTTATTCTT
Organism: Tragulus kanchil; assembly: GCA_022376925.1. Lineage (NCBI taxonomy): Eukaryota > Metazoa > Chordata > Mammalia > Artiodactyla > Tragulidae > Tragulus > Tragulus kanchil. The sequence goes on along the minus strand of JAIOJX010000005.1, from coordinate 89,702,594 downwards.
TTACCTACGAAGAATCCGATTTTTAAAAACCTTAAGTCATATCTCATAGTACCTTAAAATTTTATACTAAACAATGCTATCTTGATTTAAACCATCGTGATTTAGTGATGAACATGTATGCCTACCTCCTGTTATTTTAACTGTTATTTTTTTCTGCTTAATAATTGCTGCCACAATTGCCTGAAATCATCTGTTAAGGAAGAGAAGGAATAGGCTCAAGAGATTTCTCCAGAAGCAAAAATTAGAAAATAAAGGAGAGACTTTAGTGAAAGAGGAGCTGGTTATGCAGGTGGAGGGTTTATGGAATGAAGGTCAGGACAGCTGGAAGGGCCTCCTACCCACCGGGCCACATACCTGTGAAATCAAAATGTTGCCTCATTGAGTTCCATGGTCGAAGATGATGACGGATTAAAGCAAGACCTAGTTTCCAGCCAATGATGTTTTCATCAGGTCATGATTAATCCTCAGAACAGTTAGAAGTAAGAGTTATAAAGATAACATCTTTACTTTTAAGATAAGTTTATATCAGTTGCCATACAGTACTCTGGATACATCATAACCCTTGACCTATATTCCCCCAACCAAACAAATGAGAACATAAACTCCCCCTGAAGTGAGGGATTCCTGGGCAATGTCCATCATTTCACAAACGCCTTTGGATTAATTTTTTTTGGTGTTATAATTATTTTTATTTTACTTTTTCAGAGTTTTGTTTTTTACAGCTATACATAAATCCAAATCAGTCATAGGTATACCCATGACCCCTCCCACCTGAGCCCCTCTCCCGCTCCCTCCCCATCCCACCCCTCAGGTTGCTGCATGGTGCCTATATAAGTTCCCTTAGTCTTACAGCATATCCACAATGACTGTCTCTTTTACATATGGTAATGTAGGTTTCCATGTTACTTTTTCCATACTTCTCATCCACTCTTCCCTCCCAACAATGTTCATAAATCTGTTCTCTATGCGCGTTTCTCCACTGCTGCTCTGCATATGCATTTATCACTAAACCCTTGGATTACTTTTAATATTGATGCTTTTGCAACAAAAATATGCCCTTAGTTTAAAATTGTTTATATACGTAAGACATGGTAAGACTGTCATTCAGAGAACCACATCACCACATCAGTTGTATATGTATGTATATACACACACAGACACAACGGAAAACCACTAAGCCATGAAAAGGAATGAAATACCATTTACAACAGTGTGGATGCAACCAGAGATCATAAGACTAAGTGAAGTACGTCACAAAGGGAAAGACCTTTTTAAAACTGAACGATACCACTTATATGCCTGAAATCATCTGTTAGAAAGGAATAGGCTCAAGAGATTTCTCCAGAAGCAAAAATTAGAAAATAAAGGAGAGACTTTAGTGAAAGAGGAGCTGGTTATGCAGGTGGAGGGTTTATGGAATGAAGGTCAGGACAGCTGGAAGGGCCTCCTACCCACCGGGCCACATACCTGTGAAATCAAAATGTTGCCTCATTGAGTTCCATGGTCGAAGATGATGACGGATTAAAGCAAGACCTAGTTTCCAGCCAATGATGTTTTCATCAGGTCATGATTAATCCTCAGAACAGTTAGAAGTAAGAGTTATAAAGATAACATCTTTACTTTTAAGATAAGTTTATATCAGTTGCCATACAGTACTCTGGATACATCATAACCCTTGACCTATATTCCCCCAACCAAACAAATGAGAACATAAACTCCCCCTGAAGTGAGGGATTCCTGGGCAATGTCCATCATTTCACAAACGCCTTTGGATTAATTTTTTTTGGTGTTATAATTATTTTTATTTTACTTTTTCAGAGTTTTGTTTTTTACAGCTATACATAAATCCAAATCAGTCATAGGTATACCCATGACCCCTCCCACCTGAGCCCCTCTCCCGCCCCCCCCCCCACCCCCCCCAAAGGTTGCTGCATGGTGCCTATATAAGTTCCCTTAGTCTTACAGCATATCCACAATGACTGTCTCTTTTACATATGGTAATGTAGGTTTCCATGTTACTTTTTCCATACTTCTCATCCACTCTTCCCTCCCAACAATGTTCATAAATCTGTTCTCTATGCGCGTTTCTCCACTGCTGCTCTGCATATGCATTTATCACTAAACCCTTGGATTACTTTTAATATTGATGCTTTTGCAACAAAAATATGCCCTTAGTTTAAAATTGTTTATATACGTAAGACATGGTAAGACTGTCATTCAGAGAACCACATCACCACATCAGTTGTATATGTATGTATATACACACACAGACACAACGGAAAACCACTAAGCCATGAAAAGGAATGAAATACCATTTACAACAGTGTGGATGCAACCAGAGATCATAAGACTAAGTGAAGTACGTCACAAAGGGAAAGACCTTTTTAAAACTGTACGATACCACTTATATTTGCAGTCTAAAATATGACACAAATGAACCTATCTATGAAACAGAAACAGAATCACAGACATAGAGAATAAACTGGTCATTGCAATGGGGAAAGGGTTGGGGGAGGGATGGAGTGGGAGGTTGGGGTCATCAGATGTAAGTTTTTGTATATGGAATGGATAAAACACAGGGTCCTACTGTATAGCACAGAGAATTATATTCAATACCCTACAATAAGTCATAATGGAAAAGAGTATGTTAAAAAAAGAATGTATATACAGATATACATATAAATGTGTGGCTATGTATAACTGAATTACTTTGCTGTACAGCAGGAGTTAATACAACACTGTAAATCAACTATATTTCAATAAAAATTGTACAGTAAACAAACTCACATGAGGCTAAGTTAGTTAGAATGACCCTTCTCTAGAGTTCAATGTTTGTTATTAATCTAAACATTCCTCAACAATGTATAAAGATGTGTGTTTACTTAAACCTTCACCAACATAGGCTAGCCTCTATCTTTTCTAACATTTGTCAAATTGACGAGAAAAACACCATGCTAGATTTTAATCTGCATATCTTTGATGGATGAAAACACTGAATTTCTTCAGGTTTGCTAAACACTTTTGTTTCTAAAATTTTGTGAATCTTAGTTTTGTGTCTGTACCCAATGAAGATGAATAACTGACGAAGATGAATTTATTTCTATGCCTAAGAACCAGAGGATTGGAAAGCACATAGCCTCTAAATCCAAATGAGAAATGAGTAAGTGGGCTTCCCTGGTGGTCCAGTGGATAAGGACACAGTCTTGCAGTGCAAGGGGTGCCAGTTCGATCCCTGGCCTGGGAGAATCCCATGTACCGCGGAGTGGCTGGACCGATGTGTCCAACAACTGAGTCAGAGCTCTAGAGCGCATGCGCCCAGAGCCAGTGCACTGCAGCTAGAGGGGCCACTGCAGCTAGGGAGGCCCACAAGGGTCAGAGAACAAAGATGGATGAAAGTAGATAAATGAAAGACCAATAGAAGTGGCCAAAAATGAAAAAAAGAAATGAGTAAGTGATGAGAGAATCTCAACTGATATCTAAATCAGTTTCTGAAAAGTTCTGTTTAGATGACAGCCAGTATATGCAACCCACTTTTCGGCATGCCATCTGCAGTTTACTCAAACCTATCATAGAAATAATAAACATGTCCACATTCTGCTTCTTCCTAACCCCCTCTATAAAAGAGCTTTTAAAAGAACAAGAAAGTTTCCACATAAATTAAGGTCAGCTTGACATAATTCATCTTTATATAATTACTCTGCATGAGAATTTATTTATTCTCAGGAATGATTCACTACAACATCATAAAGAACTCCAAACAACTAACCTCAGTTAATACATTCATTACTCAACCCTTGCTCTGAAAAGAAAAAATGTCCACAAAACCAAATTCAACTTTTACACTGAATTTAACTTAAAAACCAAAGATGTACTCCGCCAGAAACTGCAAATGTTCCCAAGTAAGTGGAAAGAATACCTCCATGGGAAGTCTAGCCTATATGATATGACTAGGTTTTTTCCAGGTTTGAAAAGCAAAGAAAATTCCATAAAGAACTGACTACAAGCTTATCTTCTTAAGTGGGAGAAAACAGAGGATTCTAAAGGATTACATCTTTGTCCATGCAAAGTTTTATCACCTTTGAAAACGTTATGCCCAATATTATGGTCCAGAACAAGACTTCGAAATTTTATCAATTACATTATCTGTAAGATCCTGGCACAACACTTGTCTCACATTGTGTGCATGTAGTAAGTCCCAGCACAGGGCCTGTACAGAACTGGTGCTTCATAACTATCACCCGGATTAATGAATGACAGAGCTGTGGAGCCTGCGGCACACTAGGCATTGTCTAACTCTCAGAGTGTCATACTACCTACAATCTCCAGTCTTTTCTTTTTAAAGCACATTGACATGGGAGAATCCAGCATGGAGCGGCTGGACCGATGTGTCCAACAACTGAGTCAGAGCTCTAGAGCGCATGCGCCCAGAGCCAGTGCACTGCAGCTAGAGGGGCCACTGCAGCTAGGGAGGCCCACAAGGGTCAGAGAACAAAGATGGATGAAAGTAGATAAATGAAAGACCAATAGAAGTGGCCAAAAATGAAAAAAAGAAATGAGTAAGTGATGAGAGAATCTCAACTGATATCTAAATCAGTTTCTGAAAAGTTCTGTTTAGATGACAGCCAGTATATGCAACCCACTTTTCGGCATGCCATCTGCAGTTTACTCAAACCTATCATAGAAATAATAAACATGTCCACATTCTGCTTCTTCCTAACCCCCTCTATAAAAGAGCTTTTAAAAGAACAAGAAAGTTTCCACATAAATTAAGGTCAGCTTGACATAATTCATCTTTATATAATTACTCTGCATGAGAATTTATTTATTCTCAGGAATGATTCACTACAACATCATAAAGAACTCCAAACAACTAACCTCAGTTAATACATTCATTACTCAACCCTTGCTCTGAAAAGAAAAAATGTCCACAAAACCAAATTCAACTTTTACACTGAATTTAACTTAAAAACCAAAGATGTACTCCGCCAGAAACTGCAAATGTTCCCAAGTAAGTGGAAAGAATACCTCCATGGGAAGTCTAGCCTATATGATATGACTAGGTTTTTTCCAGGTTTGAAAAGCAAAGAAAATTCCATAAAGAACTGACTACAAGCTTATCTTCTTAAGTGGGAGAAAACAGAGGATTCTAAAGGATTACATCTTTGTCCATGCAAAGTTTTATCACCTTTGAAAACGTTATGCCCAATATTATGGTCCAGAACAAGACTTCGAAATTTTATCAATTACATTATCTGTAAGATCCTGGCACAACACTTGTCTCACATTGTGTGCATGTAGTAAGTCCCAGCACAGGGCCTGTACAGAACTGGTGCTTCATAACTATCACCCGGATTAATGAATGACAGAGCTGTGGAGCCTGCGGCACACTAGGCATTGTCTAACTCTCAGAGTGTCATACTACCTACAATCTCCAGTCTTTTCTTTATGTTTTGATATGCTGTGGGAGAGGGCATTGACATGGAAATCTCAGCTGGCTGCTTCCCACACAGCATCAAAACAGAAAGATAGTAGTTTATAATTCCTCAGACCCTCCCCTTCCTTAACCTTGGCCCATCTCACCCCAAGTATGATCCCTCCATCCCCCCATCCTTCACTAGAACCTTAGAGATGGTGGAAGGAAGAATAGGAACCAGGACTAACAGGACATACATTGGGTCGACTATTTGGTGGTTTTTAAGCTAACTATTAAATTATTATTAAGGCTGTCAAAATAGCTATCTCAAAACGATGTCATCAAAATGTCCTTAGCATTGTGATTAAAAGATTAAAAGCACAAAACATACTAAAGACACACAGCAAAGTCACGCCTTTTAATCTACACTGTTCTTCAGGTGTTTTTACTGACATTGTTTCCTGAATTTTCCTTCCTTCAGCTCTTTTGATCTGAGCCTGAGTGATGCTGTGACAGAGTCAAATAGGCATGCTAAGTTCATCTGAAGACACCCACTAAGTCTGTAGTACGTGCCAGGCTGAGCTAAAGGCTGAAGGGGCAAAGATCAACTGCCAAGGCCTGGTCTGACTGATACAGTGCACGGCTGCAGGCCACCGTGTGGCTCTGGGTAGGCCTCATTTTTCCTTGTCTTGGTTCCTGACTCCTAAAATGAGGAGGTGGATATACTACAAGATCCCCGAAGTCTTTTTTTAGTTCCAAAATTCTCTAATTCTGTGACAGTTTTGGCATATACTAATCCAAATCTTTTTTAAGTGGGAGAAAACAGAGGATTCTAAAGGATTACATCTTTGTCCATGCAAAGTTTTATCACCTTTGAAAACGTTATGCCCAATATTATGGTCCAGAACAAGACTTCGAAATTTTATCAATTACATTATCTGTAAGATCCTGGCACAACACTTGTCTCACATTGTGTGCATGTAGTAAGTCCCAGCACAGGGCCTGTACAGAACTGGTGCTTCATAACTATCACCCGGATTAATGAATGACAGAGCTGTGGAGCCTGCGGCACACTAGGCATTGTCTAACTCTCAGAGTGTCATACTACCTACAATCTCCAGTCTTTTCTTTATGTTTTGATATGCTGTGGGAGAGGGCATTGACATGGAAATCTCAGCTGGCTGCTTCCCACACAGCATCAAAACAGAAAGATAGTAGTTTATAATTCCTCAGACCCTCCCCTTCCTTAACCTTGGCCCATCTCACCCCAAGTATGATCCCTCCATCCCCCCATCCTTCACTAGAACCTTAGAGATGGTGGAAGGAAGAATAGGAACCAGGACTAACAGGACATACATTGGGTCGACTATTTGGTGGTTTTTAAGCTAACTATTAAATTATTATTAAGGCTGTCAAAATAGCTATCTCAAAACGATGTCATCAAAATGTCCTTAGCATTGTGATTAAAAGATTAAAAGCACAAAACATACTAAAGACACACAGCAAAGTCACGTCTTTTAATCTACACATTTCTTCAGGTGTTTTTACTGACATTGTTTCCTGAATTTTCCTTCCTTCAGCTCTTTTGATCTGAGCCTGAGTGATGCTGTGACAGAGTCAAATAGGCATGCTAAGTTCATCTGAAGACACCCACTAAGTCTGTAGTACGTGCCAGGCTGAGCTAAAGGCTGAAGGGGCAAAGATCAACTGCCAAGGCCTGGTCTGACTGATACAGTGCACGGCTGCAGGCCACCGTGTGGCTCTGGGTAGGCCTCATTTTTCCTTGTCTTGGTTCCTGACTCCTAAAATGAGGAGGTGGATATACTACAAGATCCCCGAAGTCTTTTTTTAGTTCCAAAATTCTCTAATTCTGTGACAGTCTTTATTACAGCAGCTAGCATTACCCAGACAAATACAGAAAGTAGTACTTTCAAGTAAGGTGCTGCCATAACAAAAGTCTAAAACTGGCCTCCCAGTCACGCAGCAGGCAGCAAGGAAAGTGATGCTGGAAGCTGGAAACCTGGCAATCCCCAGTGTACGTGGCGGCAGAGCACTTGGTAAATTCTGCCTATGGTGACTTGCAAGGCAAATGGTGAGCTTGCTGTGCCTGTATGTTTTGCACATGGTGGTGGTTACTGGCAGCATCTAGCAAGGTTCTGTAAGAAAGAGATGACCTTAGGTAAAAATTATGAGAAAAAAATGGGACAGAGAAAACCCAGAAATTAGGGACTTTCCAGGATGGAAAAGCTGAGGACCCTAATAGTATGAGAGAAGACTGAGAAAAGTTTCTAAGGGCAAGGGTCCATCGAGATTCAGCCTTGGAGTAAAAATAAGATTAAGAATGTGGTCCTGGGGACTTTCCTGGTGGTCCAGTGGCTAAGACTTTCCCACCTAGTTGAGGAGCTAAGATGCCTCATGGCGAAAAACCGAAACATAAATCAGAAGCAATACTGTACCATATTCAACGAAGACGTTTAAAACGGTCCACATCGAAAGAGTTTTCGGGGGGAAAAAAAAGAATGTGGCCCTTTGCTGATGATTACAGGTGGCCTCTTAACAGTTCCTTTCAAATGAGAGATAGAACCAAGGAACCAAGAAAGCAAAGAAAACTGTATTTGACAGTTTTACTTTGATGGATCTTTGCCTGAGGTTACTGGCACATGGAAGTAACAATAGATAATGACCCTACCAAGGTTTTGAAAAAATTATATGCTAAAGAAATCAGAGCCACATCTAAAAAAGACTTAAATAAAGGAAAAAAAAATGAGAAACAACAGATATTAATATACATGTGTTACACAGATATATATATATACGTTACTTTTATGTACCTAAAATTAACACATTATAACATTTATTTTTGTTTATTTATCTTTTTGGGGGGTGGGGTGGGGAAGGAGGGGACAGGTGGGCCACTTCCATTGGTCTTTCATTTGTCTATTTTCATCCATCTTTGTTCTTTGGCTCCTGTGGGCCTCCCATCGCAGTGGCCCCTGTTTTCGCAGAGCACCGTCTCTGGGCGCATGCGCCCCAGAGCTCCGGCTCGGTAATTGGACACATCAGTCCAGCCGCTCCACGGCACGTGGGATCTTCCCAGGCCAGGGATCGAACCGGCGCCCCTTGCACTGCAAGACTGGACCACCAGGGAAGCCTTGTACTGACATTTTTAAACAACATTTTTGTTCATTTCTCACTTTAAAATGTGGTGCTTCAAGTGAGCAAATCTTACTGTAACAATTTTTGGTAGACTAGATAATAGTGGACAAAGAGATAACCTGATTATTTCAACATCTCGGCCACAACTGGTCAAAGATTTACAAAACACAAGCAGACTCACAGATTCCAGAAACAAACTTATGGTTACACAAAGAGAAACATTGGGAGAAAGGGATAAACTAGGCATCTGAGATTAACACACACACACACACACACACACACACACACACACCACTATATATAAAACAGATAACCAACAAAGACCTACTGTATAGCATAGGGAACTCTACTTAGTATTCTGTCACATCTATATGGGGAAAGAATCAGAGAAAGAGTGGATATAGCTATGCATAATTCAATCACTTTGTTGTATACCTGAAATTAACACAACATCATAAATCAACTATACTCCAATGAAATTATTTTAAAAGAGTCATAATGTCTGGCTTTATGGAGACAGAGAGATACAAGAGTATTCTCCATTAAAAAATCTTAAACATTATTTGACCAGAAGTATAGTAGATTTATAATGTGTTACTTTGGGCTTCCCTGGTGGTCCAGTGGGTAAGCACACCGCCTTGCAGTGCAAGGGGCGCCGGTTCGATCCCTGGCCTGGGAAGATCCCACGTGCCGCGGAGCGGCTGGACTGATGTGTCCAATTACCGAGCCGGAGCTCTGGGGTGCATGCGCCCAGAGACGGTGCTCTGCGAAAACAGGGGCCACCGCGATGGGAGGCCCACAGGAGCCAAAGAACAAAGATGGATGAAAATAGACAAATGAAAGACCAATGGAAGTGGCCCACCCATCCCCTCCCTCCCCACCCCACCCCCTCAAAATAAATAAATAAATGTTTAAAAAAATCTACTATACTTCAATAAAATTTTTTTCTTAAAGAGAGAGAGTTTGAGCCTTAAAAATATAATCCTTTGCTATCAAAGTTACCTTCTAAGAAGAAGCCCAGGCCAGGGATCGAACCGGCGCCCCTTGCACTGCAAGACTGGACCACCAGGGAAGCCTTGTACTGACATTTTTAAACAACATTTTTGTTCATTTCTCACTTTAAAATGTGGTGCTTCAAGTGAGCAAATCTTACTGTAACAATTTTTGGTAGACTAGATAATAGTGGACAAAGAGATAACCTGATTATTTCAACATCTCGGCCACAACTGGTCAAAGATTTACAAAACACAAGCAGACTCACAGATTCCAGAAACAAACTTATGGTTACACAAAGAGAAACATTGGGAGAAAGGGATAAACTAGGCATCTGAGATTAACACACACACACACACACACACACACACACACACACCACTATATATAAAACAGATAACCAACAAAGACCTACTGTATAGCATAGGGAACTCTACTTAGTATTCTGTCACATCTATATGGGGAAAGAATCAGAGAAAGAGTGGATATAGCTATGCATAATTCAATCACTTTGTTGTATACCTGAAATTAACACAACATCATAAATCAACTATACTCCAATGAAATTATTTTAAAAGAGTCATAATGTCTGGCTTTATGGAGACAGAGAGATACAAGAGTATTCTCCATTAAAAAATCTTAAACATTATTTGACCAGAAGTATAGTAGATTTATAATGTGTTACTTTGGGCTTCCCTGGTGGTCCAGTGGGTAAGCACACCGCCTTGCAGTGCAAGGGGCGCCGGTTCGATCCCTGGCCTGGGAAGATCCCACGTGCCGCGGAGCGGCTGGACTGATGTGTCCAATTACCGAGCCGGAGCTCTGGGGTGCATGCGCCCAGAGACGGTGCTCTGCGAAAACAGGGGCCACCGCGATGGGAGGCCCACAGGAGCCAAAGAACAAAGATGGATGAAAATAGACAAATGAAAGACCAATGGAAGTGGCCCACCCATCCCCTCCCTCCCCACCCCACCCCCTCAAAATAAATAGATAAATAAATGTTTAAAAAAAAATCTACTATACTTCAATAAAAATTTTTTTTCTTAAAGAGAGAGAGTTTGAGCCTTAAAAATATAATCCTTTGACTATCCAAAGTTACCTTCTAATTTGCAAGAATAGGAAGCTGACTGCGTAAAAAAAAAAAAACATATAGCTCCTATGGGTGGCATAATCTCTAATAACCTTCAAATGTGAACAGGTATAAAAATGGATAAGGGAAAATCCTTCAGAAAAGTGGATGAAAGAGCCAAGAGAGGTAGTGGACTAGAAATTGCTTGCAGCATTTGAGAGGAGAATTCAAGCTGAATCAAGGCACTTCATCAAATGTCAATGTAGAAAGACCTCATAATGTGTACCCAAGAGCAATCCAAAATTTCTACAGGTCTACGTTCCACATCCTTCTTCTATTTTCCAAATGTCAGTGTTTATTATGGCTGTCCTATCTATGTTGCATCTCTATGTATTGACTGGGGGTGGGGGAAGACACTCTAGAGTCATCCCTCAGAGACACTGCAGATCAGACTACAGAACAGTTTCAGATCACTGCAATAAAGCAAATATCACATTAAAGTGAATCACACACATTTTTTGGTTTCCTAGTACATGTAAAAGTTACGTTTAAACTCTATTGTAGTCTATTAAGTGTACAAGAGCATTATGTGTGAAAAAAAAAAAGAGTGTACATAGCTTAATTAAAAAATACTTCATTGCGAAAAGCTGCTAGCCATCATCTGAGCCTTCAGGGACTCCTAATCTTCTTGCCATGATGCTGACTGCTCAGGGTGGTAGTTGCTAAAGGGTGGGGAGGGTGGCTATGGCAATTACTTAAAACAAGAACAGGGTTTCCCTGGTGGTCCAGTGGGTAAGGACACCTCCTTGCAGTGCAAGGGGCACTGGTTCGATCCCTGGCTTGGGAAGATCCCACATGCCGCGGAGCGGCTGGACCGATGTGTCCAATTACCGAGCCGGAGCTCTGGAGCACATGCGCCAAGAGCCGGTGCTCTGCAGCAAGAGAGGCCACGGTGATGGGAGGCCCACAGGGGCCAAAGAACAAGGATGGATGACAACAGATGAATGAAAGACCAACAGAAGTGGCCCCCTCCCCCCGCCAAAAAAAAACCAAGACAACAGGGAGTCCCCTGGTGGTTCTGCAGTTAAGAATCTTCCTTCCAGGGCTCCCCTGGTGGTCCAGTGGGGAAGGACACCACCTTGCAGTGCAAGGGGCACCAGTTCAATCCCTGGCCTGGGAAGATCTGCGGAGCGGCTGGACCCATGTGTCCGATTACCGAGCCGGAGCTCTGTCGCGCATGCGCCCAGAGCCGGTGCTCTGCGACAACAAAGGCTGCCGCGATGGGAGGCCCACACGGCGGAAGAACAAAGATGGATGAAAATGGACAAATGAAAGACCAATAGAAGTGGCCCGCCTGCTCCCCTCCCTCTCCACCCCAACCTCCTCAAATAAATAAATAAATAAATAAATTTAAAGAAAAAAGAATCTTCCTTCCAATGTGAAAGGCAGGGTTCGATCCCTGGTCCAGGAACTAAAATCCCATATATGTTGGGCAACTATGACTGTGAGCCACAAATACTGAAGCCCATGAGATCTCAAGAGCCAGTGCTCTGCAATAAGAGAAGCCACCCTGACAGAAACCATACAGTAGTCCCTGCTCGCCACAGCTAGAGAAAGTCCACACTCCATGACGAAGACCCAATCCAGCCATGAATAAAAAAGCCTTAAAAAAAGACAACAATGAAGTTTATGGCATCACTTGTCTCTTCCTTTCACTTGAACATGTAGAGGCCGCTGTAGGGTTATTACTTAGCTTTCTACGCTGCAGTCACATGAGCCCTTTCTTGGGAACAGTGGGTTGATGTAACAGAACACACACATAACATGTATTGATTAAATTAACCATCTTGCACAGTCACAGTTCATGGTTCAAGAGTCCCCAAAACAATTTCCTGGTGGTCCAGTGGGTAAGGACACCTCCTTGCAGTGCAAGGGGCACTGGTTCGATCCCTGGCTTGGGAAGATCCCACATGCCGCGGAGCGGCTGGACCGATGTGTCCAATTACCGAGCCGGAGCTCTGGAGCACATGCGCCAAGAGCCGGTGCTCTGCAGCAAGAGAGGCCACGGTGATGGGAGGCCCACAGGGGCCAAAGAACAAGGATGGATGACAACAGATGAATGAAAGACCAACAGAAGTGGCCCCCTCCCCCCGCCAAAAAAAAACCAAGACAACAGGGAGTCCCCTGGTGGTTCTGCAGTTAAGAATCTTCCTTCCAGGGCTCCCCTGGTGGTCCAGTGGGGAAGGACACCACCTTGCAGTGCAAGGGGCACCAGTTCAATCCCTGGCCTGGGAAGATCTGCGGAGCGGCTGGACCCATGTGTCCGATTACCGAGCCGGAGCTCTGTCGCGCATGCGCCCAGAGCCGGTGCTCTGCGACAACAAAGGCTGCCGCGATGGGAGGCCCACACGGCGGAAGAACAAAGATGGATGAAAATGGACAAATGAAAGACCAATAGAAGTGGCCCGCCTGCTCCCCTCCCTCTCCACCCCAACCTCCTCAAATAAATAAATAAATAAATAAATTTAAAGAAAAAAGAATCTTCCTTCCAATGTGAAAGGCAGGGTTCGATCCCTGGTCCAGGAACTAAAATCCCATATATGTTGGGCAACTATGACTGTGAGCCACAAATACTGAAGCCCATGAGATCTCAAGAGCCAGTGCTCTGCAATAAGAGAAGCCACCCTGACAGAAACCATACAGTAGTCCCTGCTCGCCACAGCTAGAGAAAGTCCACACTCCATGACGAAGACCCAATCCAGCCATGAATAAAAAAGCCTTAAAAAAAGACAACAATGAAGTTTATGGCATCACTTGTCTCTTCCTTTCACTTGAACATGTAGAGGCCGCTGTAGGGTTATTACTTAGCTTTCTACGCTGCAGTCACATGAGCCCTTTCTTGGGAACAGTGGGTTGATGTAACAGAACACACACATAACATGTATTGATTAAATTAACCATCTTGCACAGTCACAGTTCATGGTGCCCCAAAACAATTACAAGAGTAACATCAACAATCACTCACGTGATCACAAATCATCATCATATACGATGATGATGAAGAAAGAAAGGTATAGAATACTTCAAATATTACCAAAATGGGACACAGAGACATGAGTGAGCAGATTCTATTGGGAAAATGGTACCAATAGACTTGCTCAAGGCACAAACCTTCAGTCTGTTAAAAAAAAAAAGTGCAATGAAGCAAAGTGCAATAAAATGAGGTGTGCCTACACATCCGCTGGATGCAGTGACTGAGGCTCTGGACTGTCTTTTTGGAGGAAGCTGGGGAGATTTGGATAGTAAAGGCCGGGCTTCTGGGAGAGACCAGCTGACATTCAATGAAGATGCGGCTCTGTTGCAGTGCAGGGTTCCCCAGCCAGGGACAGCCTTTACTGCCATACTGCTTTGAGATAGGGCCGCATGACTACAAGAGCAGAAGAGCAGAAATGATGTGTTTCTTTTCCAGGCCAAAGTGGTTAAGTAGGAACTTTTCCACTTTTACTTTTTAGATTTCTCGGCTAAAAGAAGGTAATTCTAAGGCACTATTGGTTGTTGGAATGACAGGACAAAAGAATTCTGGGTCTTTAAATCACTGTCTAGAGGACTGTCTGCCAACGCACAAGGCAGAGGTAAGCTTGGATTGCACTAAGCCACTGAGACTGGGGCTACTGTCACTAGAGTGTTAATGAAAACTAGTGAAGACTCCAGATGGAAACTTTCTTAGGCTTAAAACGTTAGGTGTCCAGGTATGCTCTCTAAATACCATTTATTCACTTAAAGAAACCAGGGCTCCTTGGAGAAATAGCTGATGTAAGATCTGGGACAGAGCAATGAAAGATGAGCCTAGAATATCTTGGCATTTCAGAAAGCAAAGAGGCAAAGTACACTGGAGTCAGGTTCAAAGGACTCAGAGCCAACTTCAGGAGGCTTCACTGGTCAAAAGTGGGACATCAAAGAGAGTAATAAATAGAATGGTTTCAAAAACATCAAATGCGTTTAAATCCATGAATTCCAATACTAAAAAAGAACATTATTTACCTTTGGAGGATACCTTAGGGGTGAGCTGATTCTGAAAACGACTAAATAAAGGAAAAGAATCAAATATGAAACCTATCTTTGCTGTACAAACTGTACCTCAAATGAGCCACATTGTTGATAAAGGAATGTTTCTCTATGTGGAAATAGTCCAGCTAATAAAATTAAGAAGAAATGACAGAATTAGAGCATCATTATTATACAATCCCTCATGAAATGATGAATTGAAGCAATGATCCTGAGTTGCTGCTAAAACTATTTGATGAAAAGTGGAGAGCTTTCTCACGGGTGTGTGGTTCAAGGTTGTTGACACACAAACATGCCCATCAGTGTCAACACGGTGAAGAGGGAGACAGCCAGACACTATGTCTTCCCACACGAAAGAGCACAACAGCACCTAGGAATATTTTCACTCAAATAGACAAATAAACCTGTGTCTGGTGAAAACTTTCAATCTCATTACTATTTTACAAAAAATACAGGGGGTACAGGCACATGATGAGCAACATCACAGGGATGTTATCGGCCAAAGCCAGACAGTAAGAAATTTACAGAACAAATTATCTGGCTCTCTCAAAAACGATATTACAAACTGGGAAAAAAAAGAAAAGAAAGCCTATCTTTCTTTATTTTTATGCACATCTTAACTATACCCTAATTCAAACAAGCTTACTATGTTAAAAAAAGGAAATTATGGGCTCCCCTGGTGGTCCAGTGGGTAGAGAGTCCGCCTTGCAGTGCAAGGGGCACTGGTTTGATCCCTGGCCAGGGAAGATCTCACGTGCTGCAGAGCGGCTGGACCAGTGTGTCCAATTACATGCCAGCACTTTGGAGCGCATGCGCCCAGAGCCAGTGCTCTGCGGCGAGAGAGGCCGCTGCAATGGGAGGACCAAACAGGCCAAAGAACAAAGATGGATGAAAATAAATAAATAAAAAACCAATAAAAGAGGCCAAAATTTTTAAAAAATTAAAAAGGAAATTATGAAAATATGGACATTGTTTGATGATATGCAAATTATTAAATTTTAGATATGACATGGTATTTTATTGAAGATACTAAAATTACTAATGAATTGCCCATGACTCTGGAATTATACTTCAAGGTAATTGAGGACAGAGCTACAGGTGAAAAGGAAATTAGCCATTAGCTAATAATTATTGAAGTTGGGATTAAAGACTAAATCAAGCTTCATCACCCTCTTCTAATTTTGCACATATATGAAATTTTCCATCATAAAAAATTCAGGTAAAATCAAAAGTAATATTAATTTCATATAAATCCCTGGTGAGGCAAAAATCTAATAAAATGTTTATGCTCTCTATAGGTAATGTCATCACAGAAGCACGGTGTTTATAACATAAACTAAGTTAATAAGAGAGGATTTTTTTAAAGTTTCAGGTGGCACATTGACTTGGGTCATCAACTATATGAAAAACAAATCCCAGACGACTGTGGCAAGTGGCATGAAAGCACTCTGGCAACAGATAGCACTGAAGGAGAGTATACCAATCTCGACACAACTGATCTCTCCACTGTAGACCATATAACTAGACTACTGCAGATCGTATAACTAGTCTAAGGGGGGAAAAAAGACACTGGTAACTCCCAATCCAAAAAAAAAAAAAACACTGTACTTTCTCATTGACTGTTATCACGTTCATTTTTTAAACATTACTCTTTCAACCAGCTTCTTTTTTTTAAATATTTTTAATTTTTATTTTACTTTTACAGAGTTTTGCTGTTTACAGATATGTATGATGCCAGATTAGTCATATATATATATATATATATCCTCCCCCATCCCACCCCTCCAGGCCGTTGCACAGCACCCATGTAGGGTCCCCTTTTCTCATAACGCAATGACAATAGCTATTTTTTTTCACATATGACAGTATAGGTTTTCATGCTACTTCCTTTACTCCTCCCACCCACTGTTCATTCCCCACAATGTCCACATGTCTATTCTCCATGTCTGCTTTTTTCATCACTTCACTGTGTGTCATTACCATCCTACTAGATTCTATATATATGTGTTAGTATATTGTACTTGTCTTTCTCTTTTTGACTGACTTCACTTTTTATGATACATTCTAGATCCAGCCACCTCATTAGGACTGATTTTTCTGCATTTCTTTTTTACAGCCGAGTAGTATTCCATTGTATATACATACCAGAGCTTCTTTATCCATTCATTCGTCGATGGACATCTAGGTTGCTTCCAGGTTCTAGCTATTGTATAGAGAGCTGCAATGAACCCTGGCATACAGACACTTCTTTCAGTTTTCATTTCATCTGGGTATAAGCCTAAGAGTGGGATTGCTGGGTCATAGGATGCTTCTATTTTTAGTTTTTTAAGGAATCTCCATACTGTCTTCCATAGCAGCTGTATTTCCCCTAGGTACCTGTTTATGCTCTATAGGTAATGTCATCACAGAAGCACGGTGTTTATAACATAAACTAAGTTAATAAGAGAGGATTTTTTTAAAGTTTCAGGTGGCACATTGACTTGGGTCATCAACTATATGAAAAACAAATCCCAGACGACTGTGGCAAGTGGCATGAAAGCACTCTGGCAACAGATAGCACTGAAGGAGAGTATACCAATCTCGACACAACTGATCTCTCCACTGTAGACCATATAACTAGACTACTGCAGATCGTATAACTAGTCTAAGGGGGGAAAAAAGACACTGGTAACTCCCAATCCAAAAAAAAAAAAAACACTGTACTTTCTCATTGACTGTTATCACGTTCATTTTTTAAACATTACTCTTTCAACCAGCTTCTTTTTTTTAAATATTTTTAATTTTTATTTTACTTTTACAGAGTTTTGCTGTTTACAGATATGTATGATGCCAGATTAGTCATATATATATATATATATATATCCTCCCCCATCCCACCCCTCCAGGCCGTTGCACAGCACCCATGTAGGGTCCCCTTTTCTCATAACGCAATGACAATAGCTATTTTTTTTCACATATGACAGTATAGGTTTTCATGCTACTTCCTTTACTCCTCCCACCCACTGTTCATTCCCCACAATGTCCACATGTCTATTCTCCATGTCTGCTTTTTTCATCACTTCACTGTGTGTCATTACCATCCTACTAGATTCTATATATATGTGTTAGTATATTGTACTTGTCTTTCTCTTTTTGACTGACTTCACTTTTTATGATACATTCTAGATCCAGCCACCTCATTAGGACTGATTTTTCTGCATTTCTTTTTTACAGCCGAGTAGTATTCCATTGTATATACATACCAGAGCTTCTTTATCCATTCATTCGTCGATGGACATCTAGGTTGCTTCCAGGTTCTAGCTATTGTATAGAGAGCTGCAATGAACCCTGGCATACAGACACTTCTTTCAGTTTTCATTTCATCTGGGTATAAGCCTAAGAGTGGGATTGCTGGGTCATAGGATGCTTCTATTTTTAGTTTTTTAAGGAATCTCCATACTGTCTTCCATAGCAGCTGTATCAATTTACATTCCCACCAGCAATGCAAAAGGGTTCCCTTTTCTCTGCACCCTCTCCAGCATTTATTGTCTGTAGGTTTGTTGATGATGGCCATTCTGACAGGTGTGAGGTCTCATTGTAGTTTTGATTTGCATTTCTCTAATAATAAGCGAGGTTGAGCATGGTAGTATGGTCATTTTTACAATATTGATTCTTCTGACCCAGGAACATGGGATATCTCTCCATCTGTTTAAGTCTTCTTTAATTTCTTTCATTAGTGTCTTGTAATTTTCTGTGTACAGTTCTTTTGTTTCTTTGGGTGGGTTTATTCCTAGATATTTTATTCTCTTGGTTGCAATGGTGAAGGGGATTGCATCTTTGATTTCATTTTCTGATTTTTCATTTCAACCAGCTTCTTTTTAATATCACTAAATACCTGCTGACTTTTTCCCAACCAATAACAGCTAAGGATATTAGCTTCCCTTAGGTTTCCACAATGTAGAATTTCCCTAATAATTATTTTTATTATTTTTTTGGTTGTACCACGAGGCATCTTAGCTGCCCAACCTTGGAATGCATGGCCGCTGCAATGGAAGCACAGAGTCTTAACCACTGAACTGCCAGGGGAGGCCCTTCCTTAACAATTTGTAACTGCTATTTGCATTTCTGCAAACAGGTGACATGATCTTGCATCAGCAAACTCTTTTTTTGTATTTCTCATGAGTGAACTTTATATAAAAGTACATACTGAGCCACCAGGAAAGCTCTGGCAGCTCAGGGGGTAAAGAATCCTTCCCAGGTGGAAGACCTGGGTCGGGAAGATCCCCTGGAGGAGGGCATGGCAACTCACTCCAGTATTCTTGCCCAGAGAAACCCATAGACAGAGGAGCCTAGCAGGATACAGTACATAGGGTCGCAAAGAGTCAGATATGACTGAGTGACTGAACTGAACACACTGAAAATACCTTTTACATAACTTCAATTCATTCTTTCTCCTTCTGTATTTCTCCTCCCAAGTGAGGATCTGAGAATAAACTAAAGTTATTTACTGAAGCATTCATGGCTAGGTCTTAGAATCAAGTAAAATTTAATCTTATTCTATCCACTGTAGTAGCCATTCACCATCACATATAGAGATTAGACACTTGAAAGGTGGTGAGTGTGAACAAATATGAAATATAAAATACACACTGGACTCCAAAGACTTCATATGAAAAAAGGAATGTCAAATACCTCATCACATTATATTTATTACACATTGAGATCATGTTATTCTGGATATGAAAGACTAAATAAAATATATCAAGTTGATTTCATCTCATTTATTTTAATTCTGTATGCAGTTACTAGAGAATTTGAAATTATACATATGACATTTGGTAGTTTACACTGCACTTCTACTGAATAATACTGATGCAGTTGGTGTTTGATGATTTTACATAGGCTAATTAGTGCATTGAGGAAGTTAAGGTAGGAGGGACCCAGACGGAGGTGAAAAAAAAAGGAATGCCTTTTATGTGCTCAGCATTTTACCAACAAAGATTCCCATTACTCTGTGTCCTCTAAAAATGGCCAAGTAGTAATCTGAGGTCAAAGTTAGCACAATGATGTAAAAATCAGCATGGAGCCTTGCTCGTACTAGGTATTTAAGAAATACAGACGTGATAAATGAACTAAGGAAAATCGTCAGCACAGACAATTCAATATGGAAGGTAAAAGCATTTACATTTGGCATTACTTGGTCTTTATTTCTACAATTAAAAATTGTCTAAGCTTCTGAAAACATACTGGCGAATATCACTGAATGATCATGATATAATTACTTGATTACCTTCATATAACAAGCCTTTAAGATAAGCACTCGCTGCCTCTGTTTCACAGATGAAGAAACACAGTTAGAGACATTAAATGACTTGACTAAGATTACTCAACTAGCAAGGAACAGAACTACTCAAAGCTAGGTGGTCTAGCCCTGTTCTTAGACACATGAAATTCTGCATCTCAAATCTAAGGCTGAGTATGCTGACAATTAAGTGAAAAAGAAATAGTAAATCAACACTGCGGATGCAACTCAAAAGAAATAACCATAGGACAGTGCTGCAATTTTCTATTTTCTTTACTCTTGGGTTCTTATTCACTTATTAGAATCAAGTAAAATTTAATCTTATTCTATCCACTGTAGTAGCCATTCACCATCACATATAGAGATTAGACACTTGAAAGGTGGTGAGTGTGAACAAATATGAAATATAAAATACACACTGGACTCCAAAGACTTCATATGAAAAAAGGAATGTCAAATACCTCATCACATTATATTTATTACACATTGAGATCATGTTATTCTGGATATGAAAGACTAAATAAAATATATCAAGTTGATTTCATCTCATTTATTTTAATTCTGTATGCAGTTACTAGAGAATTTGAAATTATACATATGACATTTGGTAGTTTACACTGCACTTCTACTGAATAATACTGATGCAGTTGGTGTTTGATGATTTTACATAGGCTAATTAGTGCATTGAGGAAGTTAAGGTAGGAGGGACCCAGACGGAGGTGAAAAAAAAAGGAATGCCTTTTATGTGCTCAGCATTTTACCAACAAAGATTCCCATTACTCTGTGTCCTCTAAAAATGGCCAAGTAGTAATCTGAGGTCAAAGTTAGCACAATGATGTAAAATCAGCATGGAGCCTTGCTCGTACTAGGTATTTAAGAAATACAGACGTGATAAATGAACTAAGGAAAATCGTCAGCACAGACAATTCAATATGGAAGGTAAAAGCATTTACATTTGGCATTACTTGGTCTTTATTTCTACAATTAAAAATTGTCTAAGCTTCTGAAAACATACTGGCGAATATCACTGAATGATCATGATATAATTACTTGATTACCTTCATATAACAAGCCTTTAAGATAAGCACTCGCTGCCTCTGTTTCACAGATGAAGAAACACAGTTAGAGACATTAAATGACTTGACTAAGATTACTCAACTAGCAAGGAACAGAACTACTCAAAGCTAGGTGGTCTAGCCCTGTTCTTAGACACATGAAATTCTGCATCTCAAATCTAAGGCTGAGTATGCTGACAATTAAGTGAAAAAGAAATAGTAAATCAACACTGTGCGGATGCAACTCAAAAGAAATAACCATAGGACAGTGCTGCAATTTTCTATTTTCTTTACTCTTGGGTTCTTATTCACTTATTAGAAATGGAAAGCATTACCCCCACGGCCACTGCCTCCCCCAAGAAGATTAGGGTTACCAGCCTGTTTGGAAGTTAAGAATTATGTCTAGGGCTTCCCTGGTGGTCCAGTGGGTAAGGACACCTCCTTGCAGTGCAAGAGGTGCCGGTTCAATCCCTGGCCTGGGAAGATCCCACGTGCCATGGAGCAGCTGGACCAATGTGTCCAATTACCGAGCCGGAGCTCTGGAGCACATGCGCCCAGAGCCGGTGCTCTGCGACAACAGAGGCCACTGCGATGGGAGGCCCACATGGGCCAAAGAACAAAGATGTATGAAAATAGATAAATGAATGACCAATAGAAGTGGCCCGCCCGTCCCTCTCCCTAAAAAAAAAAAAAAGAATTATGTCTATACTTTCCAATGTTTTCTAGGCTACAGTGAAAGTACATCTCATTTCAAGAACTACTTGAAAAGAAGACTGGTCAAGATAAATGGAAATGCCAGTCTATTCACACAAGTAACTGGGAACTGAGAATTTCAGATTTTATGGTTTTATTTTATTATATATTTAAAGTCAATTTTAAAGTGATAAGTGACATTAACAAAAGACATATATACATATATATTTATATATCTTCAGTAATAT
Organism: Tragulus kanchil; assembly: GCA_022376925.1. NCBI lineage: Eukaryota > Metazoa > Chordata > Mammalia > Artiodactyla > Tragulidae > Tragulus > Tragulus kanchil. The sequence goes on along the minus strand of JAIOJX010000005.1, from coordinate 89,680,621 downwards.
CATATATGCAGTTCATGAATCTTCTATTCAGTCTTCCTCAAAGAACTTTGAAGCTGTTTAGCAGATATGCACATGGGGGAAGGCAATATACCCAGGTCCCTTAGGAAGTAAGGCTAGGCACCAGCCCTGAGCCAAAACTAATTCTAGGCATATAGCACTACAGTCTGACAGTCATGATAGAGGTTTAGGTTATAACTGGAGGGTCAATGTATAAGTGAAGTTTGACCCAATGTACCTCCCATGTAGATCAGTGGCATTTCAGACCCACACTGTGGTTATTTACTGCGTTCTCAAGTACAGAGTTGTTAGAGATATACCTAAGAAGAAAAAACACTGAACCAAGAGCAAGTTCTCTTGGTTGGAACAGCCAAATGGAAGTCCTCTAAGCTTCATTTCCTTGTGATCAAAATTGTAATCAAAGGAATATAACATCCCTGAAAAAATGGCAGGGGTTTCTGACAGCACAAGAGACCTGAGCAATGCAGGAATGGTGAGGCCTCACTGGTGAGGAGAATACATGAATTTTGAACAACAGCAACAGAGTTTCATGTTTAAGCAGGTGCTGACGGGACTTATGCCATGCTAATCTTGGTCTGTTCACCAGAGCAAGCTCACTCAAGCCCCTGAAACCCACTGGGCAACCACAGGCTCTGCAAATACTGAATCCTAAAAAGCAGAACCATCTGAAGCAGTCTGCGTTACTTAGTAAGGATACTGTAACATCTTTGTCTTGCCTTAGAATCACCTCTACTATTTGGTCGTGTTTCAACATTCAGTCTTCAAGAACTCTGACCATCTTGCCGAGCTACAGGATATCACAATGGTTAATGACATTGATGACACCATACTGAGAGGTCCTGTGGCTCCAGCAGTCATCCTTGATGCCTTACAAGGCACATGAGTGCCACAGATGCAACATACATGGACAAAACAGGTTAGTCACAGAAGTGAGGAGAGGGCTCATTGTCCAGCAATGGTCACACAAATCCCATTAGTAAAGTTCTAACCAGAAAACTTTCTGTGGCATGACTGGCTATCTCACTCAGCTTATTCACACGCCCAGGCTTCTGCCATCACTCCTACCCTTGCTGCCTTTCACTCAATTCTTTCAATGCTTTCACTCAATTCTGCAAGCTGGCTGGCATCCTTCAGTAGATTCTTTTTTTTTTTTTGCTTAAGTTCATCAGAATCATTTTATCGTTTGCAACCAAGAACAAGATACTAAAGGATTGTAGAATTGATAGGGCTAGGAACCAGAGGGTTAAGCAAAAAGATGAGTGTGTGTGGTGGTGTCTGAGTGCACACTGGATTCAGTCAACATGCAAAGGAAGGCACGGGGGACTGCAGGGGAGTCTGGTGAATACCTGAGGAGCTGAGTCTGGACTGAACTACTTCAAGACAGACAAGATATACCTAAGAAGAAAAAACACTGAACCAAGAGCAAGTTCTCTTGGTTGGAACAGCCAAATGGAAGTCCTCTAAGCTTCATTTCCTTGTGATCAAAATTGTAATCAAAGGAATATAACATCCCTGAAAAAATGGCAGGGGTTTCTGACAGCACAAGAGACCTGAGCAATGCAGGAATGGTGAGGCCTCACTGGTGAGGAGAATACATGAATTTTGAACAACAGCAACAGAGTTTCATGTTTAAGCAGGTGCTGACGGGACTTATGCCATGCTAATCTTGGTCTGTTCACCAGAGCAAGCTCACTCAAGCCCCTGAAACCCACTGGGCAACCACAGGCTCTGCAAATACTGAATCCTAAAAAGCAGAACCATCTGAAGCAGTCTGCGTTACTTAGTAAGGATACTGTAACATCTTTGTCTTGCCTTAGAATCACCTCTACTATTTGGTCGTGTTTCAACATTCAGTCTTCAAGAACTCTGACCATCTTGCCGAGCTACAGGATATCACAATGGTTAATGACATTGATGACACCATACTGAGAGGTCCTGTGGCTCCAGCAGTCATCCTTGATGCCTTACAAGGCACATGAGTGCCACAGATGCAACATACATGGACAAAACAGGTTAGTCACAGAAGTGAGGAGAGGGCTCATTGTCCAGCAATGGTCACACAAATCCCATTAGTAAAGTTCTAACCAGAAAACTTTCTGTGGCATGACTGGCTATCTCACTCAGCTTATTCACACGCCCAGGCTTCTGCCATCACTCCTACCCTTGCTGCCTTTCACTCAATTCTTTCAATGCTTTCACTCAATTCTGCAAGCTGGCTGGCATCCTTCAGTAGATTCTTTTTTTTTTTTTGCTTAAGTTCATCAGAATCATTTTATCGTTTGCAACCAAGAACAAGATACTAAAGGATTGTAGAATTGATAGGGCTAGGAACCAGAGGGTTAAGCAAAAAGATGAGTGTGTGTGGTGGTGTCTGAGTGCACACTGGATTCAGTCAACATGCAAAGGAAGGCACGGGGGACTGCAGGGGAGTCTGGTGAATACCTGAGGAGCTGAGCGACTCAAAGGCTGGACTGAACTACTTCAAGACAGACAAGAGTTAGAGAGTGTTCCCCTGACATATTCCTTCCAACAGTTCTGGTAGGCTCTCTGGGCTGCTGATCGGCCAAATGATCTAAGAAGCTGCGGCTGAAGACAGTATTCTACAATGAGCCCAAGGAAAATGCCCTCTGACCTTCTTTCTAAAGGCCTGGTGGAGGGACAGCACAGAAAGAAAATGATGGGATCTCTTCCCTTTGCTTCTCTCTCTTTGGAAACTATTATACCTAGCACTTCTGTTCATCAACCTGTCTGCATGGTCCCTAGGTCTTTGTTGAGATCAACATCACACAGCAATCTTTAGAGCTGCCAATGGCTACAACAGTGCCTAGAAAGAGAACATAAGTAAATACAACAATTAATCTTCAGGAATTTTATATATGAGTTACATAACTCTATAGGTACCATCAAATTTAAGGAATTGATGACAATTTTTCCTACTCTTTTACAACATTTTATGCCTATCCAGCAGCCAAGAAGTGAAAAGCAAAACATTTTTAATCAAAATGTATGAATTATTGCCTTATGCAAAATATTATTCGTAGGTTTTTCTCCAGGCTGTCCTATCTTGACCTCTAAGGACTTACTGTAAAGAGAAGCAAGGATTTGAAGGCACTATAGAAATATAAAATGCAGATACAGGGCAAATAACAGCTCCAAATATTTTTGACGTCACAAAGAAATAATCAGGAAAAGAAAATGATATAAAAGTCATAATTGTTTCAGGCTCCTGTCGCTTTCTAAGCAAAGTGCCACAAGTATGAACAATACCAATACTTGTTACTCCCCTTTAGGACCTTTAAGGCTGACTAACCAAATGTGGGTTTACTACAAGAAAATTAAGTATGTACGAGAAGTAATTTTGACAAAAGCATTATAAGAAAAATTCTCTTGTTCAAGAGAAGTATCGTGAATGCAGACTTTTCTCACTCAAGCTTTAATCCCTTTATTTTTCTGCTGGCATAAAATCTAGACACTGAAAAAAATGCAAGTGTTTTCATGAGTTTCTGTGAGTGAAATGCCTGTAACCTTTGACTCAAAAGCTATTAAAGTGAAAGCATTTACTTAGTGCTTTACATTATACATTAAAGATAAATGACCTGGAACCAGTATCTACTTCCCTCATACTCTAAAATACAGATTTGGATAAATCACATGTTACTATAGTCCCTTTGAGGCTTTCTTCTACATCTTCGTACTGGGTATAGTGACCAAACTCCATAGAGGAGATTTATATAACTCAAGTTTATCAAGGAATTAACTATTTTAATTTTTAGATTAGACATGAGAGTAATTAAAATAATCTGCTTATCTTCTCTCTCCCTCTCTCTTACCTGTCCATCTATGTATATAATACTTTCTACCTACCTTTCTGTATCTGTCTGTAAAGTCCCCTTGATCCTTTCTTCTGAAGATGGTGAAACAAGGGCTAGAGCCACAGAAAGACTCACACAATCCAAGGCTAATCCCTGGACTACTGCCTTCACTTCCACAAGACTCAGCAGCATTTAATAATCCAATGTATGTTTCTTGGTCCTTTGGCTGATTTCTTTGAAAATAAACCCATTTTTCAATTAAAGATTATCAACTTCTTCCAAAAGAATGGATCGCAACATGTCCATGATTTTTTTAGTCTCATTCCTTTAAAAAGATGTTTCAAAATCATTCATTAATTTAACAAAATTTAAAGATTAAAAACAACCCTTCTTCCAAAATGCAAAGGCACTATAGAAATATAAAATGCAGATACAGGGCAAATAACAGCTCCAAATATTTTTGACGTCACAAAGAAATAATCAGGAAAAGAAAATGATATAAAAGTCATAATTGTTTCAGGCTCCTGTCGCTTTCTAAGCAAAGTGCCACAAGTATGAACAATACCAATACTTGTTACTCCCCTTTAGGACCTTTAAGGCTGACTAACCAAATGTGGGTTTACTACAAGAAAATTAAGTATGTACGAGAAGTAATTTTGACAAAAGCATTATAAGAAAAATTCTCTTGTTCAAGAGAAGTATCGTGAATGCAGACTTTTCTCACTCAAGCTTTAATCCCTTTATTTTTCTGCTGGCATAAAATCTAGACACTGAAAAAAATGCAAGTGTTTTCATGAGTTTCTGTGAGTGAAATGCCTGTAACCTTTGACTCAAAAGCTATTAAAGTGAAAGCATTTACTTAGTGCTTTACATTATACATTAAAGATAAATGACCTGGAACCAGTATCTACTTCCCTCATACTCTAAAATACAGATTTGGATAAATCACATGTTACTATAGTCCCTTTGAGGCTTTCTTCTACATCTTCGTACTGGGTATAGTGACCAAACTCCATAGAGGAGATTTATATAACTCAAGTTTATCAAGGAATTAACTATTTTAATTTTTAGATTAGACATGAGAGTAATTAAAATAATCTGCTTATCTTCTCTCTCCCTCTCTCTTACCTGTCCATCTATGTATATAATACTTTCTACCTACCTTTCTGTATCTGTCTGTAAAGTCCCCTTGATCCTTTCTTCTGAAGATGGTGAAACAAGGGCTAGAGCCACAGAAAGACTCACACAATCCAAGGCTAATCCCTGGACTACTGCCTTCACTTCCACAAGACTCAGCAGCATTTAATAATCCAATGTATGTTTCTTGGTCCTTTGGCTGATTTCTTTGAAAATAAACCCATTTTTCAATTAAAGATTATCAACTTCTTCCAAAAGAATGGATCGCAACATGTCCATGATTTTTTTAGTCTCATTCCTTTAAAAAGATGTTTCAAAATCATTCATTATTACACACTTTGCAAAACAATGGTATTAACTTATTTACTATCATGTTTTTTGCATTGTACCTTTAAGGATAAGGACATATGCCTCTCCTGGTAAGAGATGCATCTATACAAGTAAATGCAAATACAGAAATCTTTTAACAAATCTTTGTCATTTAACAAGTCTTTGGTCTGTATTTTATCTGCAGAAAAGCCATATTTATAGCGAGCCTATTTTTATTCCAGGTAGACTTCTATTTGGACTAGGAAGACACTAGTAGCTTCCTGTGATGAAGTCTTGGAAGTTTACAGGGTTAGTCCTTGATTCTGTCTGAAAAATACATGCTCTCTGATTTCTTTGCAATCACCTTACAGAAGATGGTAATTGCTCCTTTTAGGTAATCATTAGCAGTTGCAGGCTGATTCAGGCTTAATGGCATTCCTTAAACTGTCACTGCTTCCATCAAGATAAGGACCAATGAAAGCTCTGACATCTGAGGGGATGGAACGTTCCAGAGAAAGAAATTAAACGTTCAGACCTTGATATTAAGCATAGGGCTTGTCAAACAAATCCTTGAAGATTGAGCTTTTAAAAATGGCAGGTGAAAGAGCTCCACATTTTGCCAACAAGAAAATCAAGGAACCTAAAAGGTCAGAGAAGACTGACTGACAGTTCACGGTGAATCTTTTCTTTACACGTAATTCTTCAGCGTGATGTTCTTGGCCTTTTTAATATTCCTGACAGCATGCCTACTATATCATGTACTGCATCCCCACTAAGAAGCTGTGTGAAAAAAGGAATGAAATGGAAAAAAACACGTAGATTTTACCCAACATGAATAAGACCATAATAAGATACGAATTAACACTTATGGGACATCCAGCTTTGCACATGTGACTTTGTTCTACATACTGTGTTGTCTTCTTAATAATTAGGTGGTGGCAAACTGTTCAGGAGGAAAAATAAATGCTTGAAATAGATCTTTAACAAGCTGTGAAGTGGCTGAACACTCAACATAATGAAACACCAATTATGAAATTAAATCTGCCCCAAAAATCCATTGTCATGATCATTAACAAGAGCCATATTTTCTATGTCAAATATGCTTGTTCTCATCAATCATGGAAACAGATCTAAACTCATTCACAGTCATTAGCTTACCATGGACTCCGCTGGAACAAACTCCTATTTTTATACTGTGTCAAAATAATTCTCCTGATTATATTTTCTCTAAGCCTGATGAGCCTCTACAATAAAATAAGGAGAGCTACCCACAGGCTTTGCCATTGGAGGCTCCAATGAACTTAATACAAAAGTCAGCAGGATATTGAACAGGTTCTACATTGACTGAATCCAACACACAAAAGTACAACCTTTTTGAAACCTGTTAAGTTAAAAAAGAGTAACCATATCATATGGAAAAAGATTCACTCTAAATACGGAACTCTTTTGACCAAAAAAAAAAATCACCTTACAGAAGATGGTAATTGCTCCTTTTAGGTAATCATTAGCAGTTGCAGGCTGATTCAGGCTTAATGGCATTCCTTAAACTGTCACTGCTTCCATCAAGATAAGGACCAATGAAAGCTCTGACATCTGAGGGGATGGAACGTTCCAGAGAAAGAAATTAAACGTTCAGACCTTGATATTAAGCATAGGGCTTGTCAAACAAATCCTTGAAGATTGAGCTTTTAAAAATGGCAGGTGAAAGAGCTCCACATTTTGCCAACAAGAAAATCAAGGAACCTAAAAGGTCAGAGAAGACTGACTGACAGTTCACGGTGAATCTTTTCTTTACACGTAATTCTTCAGCGTGATGTTCTTGGCCTTTTTAATATTCCTGACAGCATGCCTACTATATCATGTACTGCATCCCCACTAAGAAGCTGTGTGAAAAAAGGAATGAAATGGAAAAAAACACGTAGATTTTACCCAACATGAATAAGACCATAATAAGATACGAATTAACACTTATGGGACATCCAGCTTTGCACATGTGACTTTGTTCTACATACTGTGTTGTCTTCTTAATAATTAGGTGGTGGCAAACTGTTCAGGAGGAAAAATAAATGCTTGAAATAGATCTTTAACAAGCTGTGAAGTGGCTGAACACTCAACATAATGAAACACCAATTATGAAATTAAATCTGCCCCCAAAAATCCATTGTCATGATCATTAACAAGAGCCATATTTTCTATGTCAAATATGCTTGTTCTCATCAATCATGGAAACAGATCTAAACTCATTCACAGTCATTAGCTTACCATGGACTCCGCTGGAACAAACTCCTATTTTTATACTGTGTCAAAAATAATTCTCCTGATTATATTTTCTCTAAGCCTGATGAGCCTCTACAATAAAATAAGGAGAGCTACCCACAGGCTTTGCCATTGGAGGCTCCAATGAACTTAATACAAAAGTCAGCAGGATATTGAACAGGTTCTACATTGACTGAATCCAACACACAAAAGTACAACCTTTTTGAAACCTGTTAAGTTAAAAAAGAGTAACCATATCATATGGAAAAAGATTCACTCTAAATACGGAACTCTTTTGACCAAAAAATAAAAAACAGAACTTCTTAAATGCATTGTTTAAAGTTTAGGATTCTTACCACTAAACTAAGCCCCAGATATAAGAAAATAGAACCAGTAAATCAATAGTCCATATATGGACAAGCAGTATGTACAGCAAGAGACTAGAAACCCGAAACAAAAATCGGATATATAAGAAACCAAGTTTTTCAAACTAATAAATTATTTTTTAAAGTACTACATACATTTTTTAAAAATTGGCTCCACATCATATCAAAGGATTTAGTCTGAATATGGAATTTTTCTGATTAAAAATATAGCTATTTAAACGACTTCATTTAAAACTCTTAGCATTCCACTCCACTAAAGTGAACCCTCAAGTGTTGGAAAACAGAAACATTCAAACAACTGTCCTTCTGCAGACTTCTTGACCAAGAGACTAGAAACTAAAAACTCATCTCAGAGATAGCTATCAATATTTACCCAGGGAAATTCTCCTGAATTCTTTTTCATACAAAGATGCTCTTTTTCCTTCTGATTTGTAGCTATCAAGTCAGGAGTTACAAATGAGATGTGAAGGTAATAAAACCAACTGCCAAGATAACATGATGTGAATACAGTATATGTGATTCTATTAGCCTGTTTAGCTGACTCAAATACACATTAGTAATGAATACACTGTTAGTGTACAAAGACGTAACAAGAGGTTGCCCGGCCACGTGACTCTCTGTTCTGCAGCCTCTGTTGGGGCCACTTTGTGAGCTGCCCAATGACCAGGAAAGTGACAAACACAATCCCTACCTGTGACAGCAGAGCCAGCAGGGGTGCTGCCACATCCCCTTTCCATGGCTTTTCTCAAAGCTCTTGCTCCCTGCCATTTCCACTTATTTAAATTCTACAGTTCCTTTAAGAATTAGTTCAAATGTCAATTTTTATGGAATTTATCACAACTGGGCTTTGCTGGCATACTGTACTCACTCTGGCACTCACAGCAAGAGCTCAAGATTGAACGTGAGCACAACTCTCCCTCCACAACTAGATTTAAGTCCTTTAGGAAACAACTGCTCGAAGCTCATCGTCATACCTACCATGCCACGTTTTCCAGAGCTTTCCTCTTGTTCAAGTACATTTAAAAGGAACAACATAATTCATAATGGCAACTTTTGGTTTCATTTTGTTTTTCACTTTGTGTCCCTGAATATAGAATCTCCTTCAGTTACTGGAACCATGAGTCTTTCTGGTTATTGTAACCAGATAAACTGGGGAGAGGGATAAGTTGGGAGATTGAGATTTTTCAAACTAATAAATTATTTTTTAAAGTACTACATACATTTTTTAAAAATTGGCTCCACATCATATCAAAGGATTTAGTCTGAATATGGAATTTTTCTGATTAAAAATATAGCTATTTAAACGACTTCATTTAAAACTCTTAGCATTCCACTCCACTAAAGTGAACCCTCAAGTGTTGGAAAACAGAAACATTCAAACAACTGTCCTTCTGCAGACTTCTTGACCAAGAGACTAGAAACTAAAAACTCATCTCAGAGATAGCTATCAATATTTACCCAGGGAAATTCTCCTGAATTCTTTTTCATACAAAGATGCTCTTTTTCCTTCTGATTTGTAGCTATCAAGTCAGGAGTTACAAATGAGATGTGAAGGTAATAAAACCAACTGCCAAGATAACATGATGTGAATACAGTATATGTGATTCTATTAGCCTGTTTAGCTGACTCAAATACACATTAGTAATGAATACACTGTTAGTGTACAAAGACGTAACAAGAGGTTGCCCGGCCACGTGACTCTCTGTTCTGCAGCCTCTGTTGGGGCCACTTTGTGAGCTGCCCAATGACCAGGAAAGTGACAAACACAATCCCTACCTGTGACAGCAGAGCCAGCAGGGGTGCTGCCACATCCCCTTTCCATGGCTTTTCTCAAAGCTCTTGCTCCCTGCCATTTCCACTTATTTAAATTCTACAGTTCCTTTAAGAATTAGTTCAAATGTCAATTTTTATGGAATTTATCACAACTGGGCTTTGCTGGCATACTGTACTCACTCTGGCACTCACAGCAAGAGCTCAAGATTGAACGTGAGCACAACTCTCCCTCCACAACTAGATTTAAGTCCTTTAGGAAACAACTGCTCGAAGCTCATCGTCATACCTACCATGCCACGTTTTCCAGAGCTTTCCTCTTGTTCAAGTACATTTAAAAGGAACAACATAATTCATAATGGCAACTTTTGGTTTCATTTTGTTTTTCACTTTGTGTCCCTGAATATAGAATCTCCTTCAGTTACTGGAACCATGAGTCTTTCTGGTTATTGTAACCAGATAAACTGGGGAGAGGGATAAGTTGGGAGATTGAGATTGACAATATACACACTACTATACATAAAATAGATAACTAATAAGGATCTAGTGGTAGCACAAGGAACTCTACCCAACACCCTATAGTCACCTATATGAGAATGGTGGTGATTTAGTCGCTAAGTCGGTGTCCAACGTTTGCAGCCCCAGAGAGTGTAGCCCACCAAGCTCCTCTGTCCATGAGTTTCCCAGGCAAGAAAATTGGAATGGGTGACCATTTCCTTCTCCAGGGAATCTTTCCAACCCAGACATCAAATCTGGGTCTCCTACATTACAGGTCAATTCTTTAAACAACTGAGCCACCTGGGAAGCTCAGCTACAAAGGAATAGAAACTAAAGAAGACTAGATATATTTACATGTATAACTGATTCACTTTGCTGTATACCTGAAACTAACACAACATTTTAAATCAACTATACTCCAATAAAAATTAATTTAAAAAGGAATAACCAGATGAAATACAGAAACATTCTTTTCTTATACAGACTAATTTTAATTTTCTTATTTTTGTAATTCTTAAAGTATGTCTTAGGTAGCGCGCAAAGCTGATTTCCTACTTCTATACTTCACTCACTAAAATATTTCTAAAACTTTCAGTGAGATTATACTAAAGATTATTCAAAACACAGAGTTAATTACATTCCAGATGATCAACTTGGGCAGAATTCCTTGTTTGATACTTACATTTTGATAGGGAAACTCATTTCAACTTATAGTATCTTATTCTTAAAAAAAAAAAAATACCCAATGATACAAGAACATCTGGTACACAAATTCACTACGTATTATCAAGTTAAAGTAAAACTACACCTGCCCTAAAAAACAGACAAGAAACACAGATAGTTTGCACAACAACACTCATCTGGTTGATTTCAGTGACATTCGTCTACTATGCAATACTGTATAAAAATTTATTAACACCCCAGTGTTCTCAGCAGCACTATTTACAACAGCCAAAACACTGAGGCAGCCTAAGTGTCCATCAAGAGATAAATGGATAGAGAAGATTGAATGGAATACTGACAGTAAGAGTCAAAGTCGCTCAGACGTGTCCATCTCTTTGTGACCCCATGGACGAGCCATGGAATTCTCCAGGCAAGAATACTGGAGTGGGTAGCGGTTCCTTCTCCTGGGGATCTTCCCAAGCCAGCGATTAAACTCACGTCTTCCACATTACAGGTGGATTCCTTCCCATCTGAGCCACAGGGAATCCAAGAATCCTGGAGTGGCTATAACCTATGCCTTCTCCAGGGGAATCTTTCCCACCCAGGAAGCAAACCAAGGTCTCCTACATTGCAGGTGGATTCTTCACCAGCTGAGTTAAGCAGGGAAGCTTACAATAGAATACTATTCGGGCATAAAAATGAATAAAATTTTGCCAATTGCAGCAACCTGGATGGAGTGGGAGGACATTATACTAAGTGAAATACATCAGACAAGATAAAGACTGTGTGTTATCACATGTTGACTCTAAAAAACAGTACAAATGAACTTACTTACAAAACAGAAACAGACTCATAGACATATAAAACTTATGGCTACCAAAAGGAAAGGGAACCTTTTAATTTTAATCTTTAAATTTTCAGGTTTAAATCAGGAATATAAGGTTAACAGATATAAACTAACGTACATAAAATAAATAAGCAATAAGGATTTACTGAATAGCATAGGGAATTATATTCATTATCTTGTAATAACTTATAATGGAAAATAATCTGTAAATATATACATATACACATCAGTGATATGCCTGCCAAGAGACTCAAGATGATGCAGGGTGATGGCCCCCAGCTGCTTCTCTCAGAGGCCATGAGCCAGGCATCTAAGGCAGCTGAAGCCTGGCCCCTGATGAGCCCTGAGAACCTGAGCTGGGATCTGAGGCACCAGAGGTTCAGGAGAGCTATAGGCAGCAGTTCAGGGCTGATAGATAAAAGCGACTGCAGGAAGACCCCAACTACAGCCCCAGAGCTATCCAAAGGCCCACAGCGTCTTTGCTGACGAAAATTAATTTCAAGTTAAAGTAAAACTACACCTGCCCTATAGTTTGCACAACAACACTCATCTGGTTGATTTCAGTGACATTCGTCTACTATGCAATACTGTATAAAAATTTATTAACACCCCAGTGTTCTCAGCAGCACTATTTACAACAGCCAAAACACTGAGGCAGCCTAAGTGTCCATCAAGAGATAAATGGATAGAGAAGATTGAATGGAATACTGACAGTAAGAGTCAAAGTCGCTCAGACGTGTCCATCTCTTTGTGACCCCATGGACGAGCCATGGAATTCTCCAGGCAAGAATACTGGAGTGGGTAGCGGTTCCTTCTCCTGGGGATCTTCCCAAGCCAGCGATTAAACTCACGTCTTCCACATTACAGGTGGATTCCTTCCCATCTGAGCCACAGGGAATCCAAGAATCCTGGAGTGGCTATAACCTATGCCTTCTCCAGGGGAATCTTTCCCACCCAGGAAGCAAACCAAGGTCTCCTACATTGCAGGTGGATTCTTCACCAGCTGAGTTAAGCAGGGAAGCTTACAATAGAATACTATTCGGGCATAAAAATGAATAAAATTTTGCCAATTGCAGCAACCTGGATGGAGTGGGAGGACATTATACTAAGTGAAATACATCAGACAAGATAAAGACTGTGTGTTATCACATGTTGACTCTAAAAAACAGTACAAATGAACTTACTTACAAAACAGAAACAGACTCATAGACATATAAAACTTATGGCTACCAAAAGGAAAGGGAACCTTTTAATTTTAATCTTTAAATTTTCAGGTTTAAATCAGGAATATAAGGTTAACAGATATAAACTAACGTACATAAAATAAATAAGCAATAAGGATTTACTGAATAGCATAGGGAATTATATTCATTATCTTGTAATAACTTATAATGGAAAATAATCTGTAAATATATACATATACACATCAGTGATATGCCTGCCAAGAGACTCAAGATGATGCAGGGTGATGGCCCCCAGCTGCTTCTCTCAGAGGCCATGAGCCAGGCATCTAAGGCAGCTGAAGCCTGGCCCCTGATGAGCCCTGAGAACCTGAGCTGGGATCTGGAGGCACCAGAGGTTCAGGAGAGCTATAGGCAGCAGTTCAGGGCTGATAGATAAAAGCGACTGCAGGAAGACCCCCAACTACAGCCCCCAGAGCTATCCAAAGGCCCACAGCGTCTTTGCTGACGATCCCAAGCTCTTTGCTCCATGGCCTTCAATTATCAGGGAACCATTCCCTGCCGCCTTCCTTCACAGTATTTAAGAAATAAAAAGTCAGAGTTTCCTGGCAAAAAAAAGGGAATGAATATATGAATATATCCATAATGAATATATGAAACACTATTCTGTATACCTGAAACTACTATAAATCAACAACTATATTACATTTTTTGTTTATTAAAATACAAATATTTTCCTTCTCTTTACCTCATCAGTTCCTTAGCAAACTCTTACTTCTAGAATATAAAAAAATCATCCTTCTCTTGCCTGTTTTACCCCAAAACACTAGATTGAGCTGACAAGTGAGGTTTTTATTACATGAACAAGTAATATTTTCTTCATATAGCAAAGATAAAAATGCACTGAAAATTTAAAACAAACCAGTGTTATAGTATTAAATTCCAAATCCTAATAAAATGAATTGCTGCATTTGATATAAAGCTAAAAATGTTAAAACTATGACATGTAATAGCTACAAAAACGAAGTATTTTCTCCATAATTCCAAAGTTAAAATCAATGTATGATTGAAATGTGTTCTGCTTTGCTAAACATTATAATCGTTACAACATAAAAGTAATTCACAGTAACCAGTACATCAAAAACACTATTACTAAGATGACAACTTCCTGAGGAGTAATCATCAAGTAAATCGGATGATTAATTCCCCCTAAAGTTTGTTATTAGCCCCTCAAGACAAACTCCTAACTGTTGTGAGTTTGGTGGCTATGACAGGCTTATTAGATTAAAAAATAATAATAATAAGAGGTCGTTAACTCAGGAAGCAAGTTTCCTCTCTTGTTACTGATGTGTGAATTAGGTTATAAAGGACTTGGCTCTGTAACTCACGCCTAGTGCAGTGATATGCATATTGATATCACTCTTCTTATAAAGCATTAGCCTTGCATGAAAAGATGATCGGCATTTGAGACAGTTCATGTTACATCATCACCTTATCTTTCTTACTGATTGGCATCTGCTGTGATAATTTAATTCAATTCAGGTACAAAGTCTGGCAGTTCTATCCCTTGAGTATATCCCAACCTATCTACTTCTGCCCATCCACTGCTAGTCAAGTCACAGCCCATTTCTCATCTGGACTCTTACAGTGGTCTCCTAACTCACACTATTCTTGCTTCCTCTTCTCTCCTCTCTAATCCATCTTCACATAGCAACTAAAAGGTTTTCCTAAACACAGATATCAGATCATGTCACTCTGCTTAAAACCATTCAGAGACCTCTTCAGAAAGGTAGCTCCGCTGAGAAGCCCTGTCTACCTCCACTCCCCGTCTCTTCTACGCTGTCCTCACTGAGACTAATCTGCTTTCTTTGTATTTCTAGAACTCATCAAGGCCCTCCCAACTCCAGGTATTCAAATGTCTGCTCCTCCGGTATACTTGGTCTTCAGTTCAACTGCCTTCTCCTCAGGACTTCACTGGCCACAAAAGGAAAGTGGCCCTTCTGTAACCACCATGACCAAGTAATGTGCTAGCACCTCACCCTGATTATTTCCTTTAAGCACTTATCACTCTCTAAAATGATATTTTCCATTATTTTTTAATGTTTTCATTGTCTGTATCTCCTTCCAGAAACACGATCTGCCTTACATCAGGCACCTGATTTGTGTAAAGTGAAAGTTGAAAAGTGTTAGCTGCTCAGTTCTAGCTGACTCTTTGCGCCCCAAGGACTGTTGCCCACCAGACTCCTCTGTCCATGGAATTACCCAGGTAAGAATAGTGGGGAGGGTAGCCATTCCATTCTCTAGGGGATCTTCCTGATTTAGGGATCATACCTGGGTCTCCTGCATTGCAAGCAGATTATTTACCATTACCATCTGAGCCAGCAGGGAACCCCCGATTCGTGTAACTCACCACCAAACCACGGCTAAAACATTGCAGAAGTTCAGTAAATACCTGTTAAATGAATAACAGCCCCCAAATACGTGACTCCTTACTGAAGTTTCAAGTTACACACAACCTGTGATAGGACTTCCCAGCTCAGTGGTAAAGAATCTGCCCCTCAATGCAAGAGACGTGGGAGATGAGGGTTTGATCCCTGGGTTGCCAAGACCCCCTAGAGGAGGAAATGCCAAGTCACTCCAGTATTCTTGCCTGGAGAATCCCATGGAGAGAGGAGCCTGGTGGGCTGCAGTCCATGGGGTTGCAAAAAGTCAGACACAACTAAGCACACATGCACACAACTTGTGATAAGACAGTAGCATCCCTAGATATTAGTAATTTCAAAAATGTAGCTCTATGGAGAACTGCTTATTTGGTCACCTGGAGCAAATAATTTGTTGTCGGGTAAGTAGTTTAGCAATTAGCATCTATGAGTGTCAACAGAACCAATACTGTAGTACATTATTTTGAATTCAGCTCTCTGTACAAGCATGACCTAAAAAGTGGGAAATTACAAAAAAAAAAAAAAACAGACAAAAAGAAGTATCTTGGCAACTTTAGAGAGATATAGCTTAATAAGAAACAAATAAGGAAAGAGATGATAGATATGGGCAGATAGCTTTTAGAACTCTATTTCTGTTTTTTAATCCTGGAGAGAATGAAAAAAGCCAAAAACAGACTTTCAAGTGCTATGTAAAGTTCAAGGGACTATTACCAAGTCATTATGCAAACATATACACCATTCTCCTCAAAAGAGAGTGGACTTTTGGCCGACTCAAGTATGGGCTGCACTTAGTAACCTGTTTCCAAAAAAGTGAAATATGAAAAGGAAGGAGAAAGTAACTTTACAGTGCAAAATCTGGCAGACATTACCTTGTTCAGGTGACTAAGGTAGGTATCACCACTGATAACACATGTCTATAGCATGTACTCTGGATACTGATGATAAGAAGGGCACTTCACCTTTGTAGTCACGCTCCCCCAAGCCTGTAACTCCAGTCTAACAATGAGAAAAATGCAGGACAAAGCCTGGGTCTCCTGCATTGCAAGCAGATTATTTACCATTACCATCTGAGCCAGCAGGGAACCCCCGATTCGTGTAACTCACCACCAAACCACGGCTAAAACATTGCAGAAGTTCAGTAAATACCTGTTAAATGAATAACAGCCCCCAAATACGTGACTCCTTACTGAAGTTTCAAGTTACACACAACCTGTGATAGGACTTCCCAGCTCAGTGGTAAAGAATCTGCCCCTCAATGCAAGAGACGTGGGAGATGAGGGTTTGATCCCTGGGTTGCCAAGACCCCCTAGAGGAGGAAATGCCAAGTCACTCCAGTATTCTTGCCTGGAGAATCCCATGGAGAGAGGAGCCTGGTGGGCTGCAGTCCATGGGGTTGCAAAAAGTCAGACACAACTAAGCACACATGCACACAACTTGTGATAAGACAGTAGCATCCCTAGATATTAGTAATTTCAAAAATGTAGCTCTATGGAGAACTGCTTATTTGGTCACCTGGAGCAAATAATTTGTTGTCGGGTAAGTAGTTTAGCAATTAGCATCTATGAGTGTCAACAGAACCAATACTGTAGTACATTATTTTGAATTCAGCTCTCTGTACAAGCATGACCTAAAAAGTGGGAAATTACAAAAAAAAAAAAAAACAGACAAAAAGAAGTATCTTGGCAACTTTAGAGAGATATAGCTTAATAAGAAACAAATAAGGAAAGAGATGATAGATATGGGCAGATAGCTTTTAGAACTCTATTTCTGTTTTTTAATCCTGGAGAGAATGAAAAAAGCCAAAAACAGACTTTCAAGTGCTATGTAAAGTTCAAGGGACTATTACCAAGTCATTATGCAAACATATACACCATTCTCCTCAAAAGAGAGTGGACTTTTGGCCGACTCAAGTATGGGCTGCACTTAGTAACCTGTTTCCAAAAAAGTGAAATATGAAAAGGAAGGAGAAAGTAACTTTACAGTGCAAAATCTGGCAGACATTACCTTGTTCAGGTGACTAAGGTAGGTATCACCACTGATAACACATGTCTATAGCATGTACTCTGGATACTGATGATAAGAAGGGCACTTCACCTTTGTAGTCACGCTCCCCCAAGCCTGTAACTCCAGTCTAACAATGAGAAAAATGCAGGACAAAGCAACAGAGGGACATTACAAAAACTTCCTAACCAGTATTCCTCAAAACTGTCTAAGTTGTCAAGAACAAAGAAAATCTGAGAAACTACTGCTGGCCAGGGGAGGCTGTAAGAGACACGATGACTAAATATAACATGGATCCTGAAACAGAAAAAAATGGACTTAGGGGAAAACAAGTAAAATCTGAATAGAGTGCAGAATTTAGTTAATTAAAAAAAGCCCTCTCATCATAACTAGAGAGTAGCCCCAGGCCACCACAACTAGACAAAAGCGCCCTCTCCCCAGCAACAAAGATCCAGCACAGCCATCATTGTAAAACAGAAAGCAGAAAGGATTTATTTTTCACTACATACTCACTTTTATATTTTTAAGATTTTATATTTCTGTATTATCTATAATGAAAGTAAGTTAAATTCATCCCTAATATCATCTTGGGGCATTCCTGGTGACACAGTGGTAAAGAATCTGCCTGCACTGCAGGAGACCTTGCCTCCATCCCTGGGTGGGGTGGATTCTGGGGAGGACGGCACGCCTGGAGAATCCTATGGACAGAGGAGCCTGGTGGGCTACAGTCCGTGGGGTCGCACAGGGTCAGACATGACCGAAGCAACTGAGTAGTAGCAGCAGTAGCAGCAAGTATCATCTCACAATTAAGGACTGATAATGCCCTAAGTGATCACTGTTGTATATGTAAACATTGTCCTTTTAAATAGCAAGTAAAGCTCTATGGCCTCCACAATCAATTCATAGAACACCTAAGTAATAACATGCTGGAACAGTAATAACAGCACTAATACAGGAATGAATGTATTAATGTGTCAGGAATGATTCTTAAGTGTTATGTACATATTAACTCACAAATACCTATGAAATCAGTGCTATTATTTGTACAAAAGATTTTCAGTACGACTACTGGCATTATCCACTAATGAGGTATGCATTTCCCCTTGGCCACGGACTACAGAAATTAAATTCCTCATTTAAACTATGGTTTTATTTCTTATGCTCCTTCAACAATATAACTGAAGACTGGCAAAGGCCCAGAAATATGACATCTTCTGCAAAGATCTGACACACTATTCTATCGATAATTAGGCCACATGGACAATACATGTGTTTGAAACTCACTTGCCTGCTATTACACATGCTTACTATAGTTTGAGCTATATACATCAACTGGAATATTCAGGGATATTAATCCCAGTGAATTTACCATCTGGAAAGAATATATCATAATCTTACATCAATATTATATTTTACTTTGCTTCTGAGACAACTACTTCTGTGATACAATTAATAGTGAACATATAAACAGGATTTTTTTATTTGGGATATATGGATACCCTGTCCCTCCATTAAGTATCTATGGATTTGTGAATAGGGAAAACCACATCTTTATTTTCATGAAGGTCTAACTGAAATCTGGCATCTCCTTGCATTATAAATATAGGCATCCTACAAGTCACAGGGTATTAACAGTAGCATCAACTGATACCAACAGAAATTAACAATTACTTCCCTATCACACACTATAGTTAGGCAAGTATCTCATGATATTTCTTAGATTTATCAAGATTTCAAAAATACAGCTGATATTTAACTCTCTGGTATACTTATTATTTAAACATTAATAAGTATATCTGTGACTTAATCATATTTGTTAAGCTTTGGTAACTATTCTGATAGAATTAACTTCTATCTTATTTTCACATGACAAGCTAAGTAGCAGCAGTAGCAGCAAGTATCATCTCACAATTAAGGACTGATAATGCCCTAAGTGATCACTGTTGTATATGTAAACATTGTCCTTTTAAATAGCAAGTAAAGCTCTATGGCCTCCACAATCAATTCATAGAACACCTAAGTAATAACATGCTGGAACAGTAATAACAGCACTAATACAGGAATGAATGTATTAATGTGTCAGGAATGATTCTTAAGTGTTATGTACATATTAACTCACAAATACCTATGAAATCAGTGCTATTATTTGTACAAAAGATTTTCAGTACGACTACTGGCATTATCCACTAATGAGGTATGCATTTCCCCTTGGCCACGGACTACAGAAATTAAATTCCTCATTTAAACTATGGTTTTATTTCTTATGCTCCTTCAACAATATAACTGAAGACTGGCAAAGGCCCAGAAATATGACATCTTCTGCAAAGATCTGACACACTATTCTATCGATAATTAGGCCACATGGACAATACATGTGTTTGAAACTCACTTGCCTGCTATTACACATGCTTACTATAGTTTGAGCTATATACATCAACTGGAATATTCAGGGATATTAATCCCAGTGAATTTACCATCTGGAAAGAATATATCATAATCTTACATCAATATTATATTTTACTTTGCTTCTGAGACAACTACTTCTGTGATACAATTAATAGTGAACATATAAACAGGATTTTTTTATTTGGGATATATGGATACCCTGTCCCTCCATTAAGTATCTATGGATTTGTGAATAGGGAAAACCACATCTTTATTTTCATGAAGGTCTAACTGAAATCTGGCATCTCCTTGCATTATAAATATAGGCATCCTACAAGTCACAGGGTATTAACAGTAGCATCAACTGATACCAACAGAAATTAACAATTACTTCCCTATCACACACTATAGTTAGGCAAGTATCTCATGATATTTCTTAGATTTATCAAGATTTCAAAAATACAGCTGATATTTAACTCTCTGGTATACTTATTATTTAAACATTAATAAGTATATCTGTGACTTAATCATATTTGTTAAGCTTTGGTAACTATTCTGATAGAATTAACTTCTATCTTATTTTCCATATTTAAAATCTTCCTTCTGAGAAGAACTTCAGAGACTTCATCAAAAAGGCCAATAGAGGGCTTCCCTGGTGGTTCAGTGGGTAAAGCATCTGCCTTGCAGTACAAAGGGCACCAGATCGATCCCTGGCCCAGGAAGATCCCACATGCCGCAGAGCAGCTGGACAAATGTGTCCAATTACGAGCCAGGACTCTGGAGCACATGCGCCCAAAGTAGGTGCTCTGCAAACAAGAGAGGTCACTGGAATGCGAGGCCAAATAATAAAGATTAATGAAAATAAAACAAATAAATAAAACAATAAAAGAGGCCAAAATTTTTAAAAAAGGCCAGTAGAGACCAGAAGAGTCAATGTGCCCACCTGGTCTTCAAATCAATGAAGGGTACCACTAAGCAAATGTTTTTGGATTGAAGAAATGAAAGAAATCAACCTTCCTAGCTTCTTAAGTACTGCTTTATGGTTTAGTTTAAAATGAAAATAGTTCACTCCTACAAAGAACTAAGACAAGGCATCAGTCCCTTTTCCAAGTCACTGATACACTGACACATCATACTCAAAAGCCTGGCAATGAAAAAGGTTGAGCTAGAACCCCACTTTCTCTGGGTGTGCATGAGTCATAAAAATAAGCTCAATCTACATGCTTTGAATTACCCTGTCCTAAAATGTGAGCATGGCCTCATTCAATAAAATGCTCCATACTGATTATACAAAATAAAACACAACTTTTCTCAGAATAGGCCAAATTACAAGGGGAAATGCAAAGAGCAATGCTTATATGCAAATATTTCATCTCTGAATTTCAAAAACATTTATATCAGTTTTAATATTCTATCTCATGTCTTCAAATAATTTACACAGAGAGGCATCTGCAGAAAAAAATTGCTAGGTGCTATTTTAAAACATAAAAGTTACGGATTACAGTAATGAAATTTTGATTTTCTTATGAAATTTCATCAAACATGTTACTAAAATCCATGCCCAGTGGCTATGGATTAACATGAATCACTAGCGTAGTAAAATCACCAGAAAGAAAATAGATTTAATTTCACATGAATTTTTCCACGTGATATCTTTTAGGCTCTTAATTATCACCAGTTCTTTGTAGTCATCACAAACTATTAGTTCAATAACCCAAGCTGTCATCTGGCCAGATATCAGTATCACGCTTGTTGATATGCAGTTTCCACAATGCAGGTCTTCCTCCTTTGGGACTAAGGCAGAAGATCTGCATCATTTCAGTCTCCCCATCTGCTCTTCTCTTCCTATAAGACTAATGCTTTGAGGCATAGTCCTCGGCCTCACTGAATCAACATCAATGCATAATTAAAAACATCAGTTATGAAACTACAAGAGAGGTCACTGGAATGCGAGGCCAAATAATAAAGATTAATGAAAATAAAACAAATAAATAAAACAATAAAAGAGGCCAAAATTTTTAAAAAAGGCCAGTAGAGACCAGAAGAGTCAATGTGCCCACCTGGTCTTCAAATCAATGAAGGGTACCACTAAGCAAATGTTTTTGGATTGAAGAAATGAAAGAAATCAACCTTCCTAGCTTCTTAAGTACTGCTTTATGGTTTAGTTTAAAATGAAAATAGTTCACTCCTACAAAGAACTAAGACAAGGCATCAGTCCCTTTTCCAAGTCACTGATACACTGACACATCATACTCAAAAGCCTGGCAATGAAAAAGGTTGAGCTAGAACCCCACTTTCTCTGGGTGTGCATGAGTCATAAAAATAAGCTCAATCTACATGCTTTGAATTACCCTGTCCTAAAATGTGAGCATGGCCTCATTCAATAAAATGCTCCATACTGATTATACAAAATAAAACACAACTTTTCTCAGAATAGGCCAAATTACAAGGGGAAATGCAAAGAGCAATGCTTATATGCAAATATTTCATCTCTGAATTTCAAAAACATTTATATCAGTTTTAATATTCTATCTCATGTCTTCAAATAATTTACACAGAGAGGCATCTGCAGAAAAAAATTGCTAGGTGCTATTTTAAAACATAAAAGTTACGGATTACAGTAATGAAATTTTGATTTTCTTATGAAATTTCATCAAACATGTTACTAAAATCCATGCCCAGTGGCTATGGATTAACATGAATCACTAGCGTAGTAAAATCACCAGAAAGAAAATAGATTTAATTTCACATGAATTTTTCCACGTGATATCTTTTAGGCTCTTAATTATCACCAGTTCTTTGTAGTCATCACAAACTATTAGTTCAATAACCCAAGCTGTCATCTGGCCAGATATCAGTATCACGCTTGTTGATATGCAGTTTCCACAATGCAGGTCTTCCTCCTTTGGGACTAAGGCAGAAGATCTGCATCATTTCAGTCTCCCCATCTGCTCTTCTCTTCCTATAAGACTAATGCTTTGAGGCATAGTCCTCGGCCTCACTGAATCAACATCAATGCATAATTAAAAATATAAACATCAGTTATGAACACTTACCGAAGCATTTGTTTAAAAGATAGCTCATTAGTATTTGAGAGACAAAATCTGTAAAGGTCAAGGACGCACAATGGGGGTGAGGACAGGGGAACGGGCAAAACAGTGAGGGGGGTTACGAGGCACAGACTTCCAGTCTTAAATAAGTCACAGGGATGTAACGTACTGGATAAGGAATACAGTGAACAATATTGTAGTAACTTTGAATGGTGACAAATGGCTACTAGATGATCATTTCATAATGCATAAAAATATCAATCACTGTTATACTCCCGAAACTATATAATATTGTAAGTTAGTGAGTGTTTAGTCATTCAAACATGTCTGACTCTGTGACACCATGAAATGTAACCTACGAAGTGCCTATGTCCATGGGATTTTCCCTGCAAGAATACTGTAAGTGGGCACCCATTTCCTCCTCCAGGGGATCTTCCTGACCCAGGGATCGAACCCACATCTCCTGTGCCTCCCTCCTGCATTGCAGGCATTTTCTTTACTGCTGAGCCACAGGGAAGTCCATGATAAGTTAACTACACTTCAATTAATATATATATATTGAAATTACATGAAAGATGGCTCCAAAAAATTCTGTCAGAATAAATTCTGATTACAAAGGTTTATATGATCTTCCATTTAGAGGTGACTTTTAAAGACAAAAGAGCCAAAGGTATCACAGACTCAAAGTCACTGACTTATGTCAGAGAAATGCACAATAAATGAAAATCAGAAGAATGAAAAGCTTCATGTATGTTTTCTTAAGAAAAGAGTAGCTAAAGCAGCATGTGACTCCATCATGGCTCTTAAAACTATTTCATCTGCTTCAAGGCCTAATTTCAACACCTACTGCTCACCTTTTTATCTAAAAGGATCAAACCAAATGTTTTGAACAAATAAAGCTTCTTTGGAAGAGGCATTTCTGGAAATAATACTCTCCAAAGCATGTAAATACACAATACCAAAAACCAGAGCTGACAAAACACACACACACACACACACACACACACAATCAAAAGAAAATATTGTCTCTCATTTGATTGCTGGCTTGTGACAAAGCTTGTGAACGCCTCTGCTGGTTGCTTAGCAACCAGTCTAAGCAGCAGCTTGAGCCTGCAAGAAATTTCCATGCCAGAGCTGTGGAAACAGGTGCTAACTATTCAGTGTATTTTTCAAGGTTACCTATATTTGCAAAAGGAAAAAGGGAGGGAAAATAGTGCCCTTGGGGTTTCTAGAGTCAAAGACCTAGAGGAGGCTTTCTAATACTTTGAGCCTCTCTACGATAATTTCTTACCACCTGTGGTCTAACTGGACAACCACCTTATTGGGAAGGAAAGCCCCAAGACCCATAGAAAGTGCTCCCCATCACTGAAACAAAACAACCAGGCTACATGAAATAAAATCACCAAGCTCAAGAGGTAGAAGCTAGACAGTGGAGCTTTACTCCGTAAGCACAACTCTTCATGGCAAACTCTATGCTGCTTCCAGATTTCTACTGAAGAGCAGAACAAGATTTATTTTAGGTTTTGCTGTCTTCGTTTTCCAATAAACACATTATTATAACTTTCTTTTAGAATCTTCCACCATCCCTGATTATGGATCATAGCACTAGACAATCCCTAAAATGAGCAATTCATTTCCATAGAGCCTCATCCTAAAAGCTTGAGCCTGGTAAACATAATCAGTAAGCTTACTGACATCAGCACAAGTGATAGGCACAGACCAGCTTTATGTACGTCTCCATCTTGACTCCACAGAGGAAAAAACAAACGACACACATTTCCAGATTTGATGAGTAAAAGAAACAAAGGTATCACAGACTAAAGCTGAAAGTAAATGAAAATCAGAAGAATGAAAAGCTTCATGTATGTTTTCTTAAGAAAAGAGTAGCTAAAGCAGCATGTGACTCCATCATGGCTCTTAAAACTATTTCATCTGCTTCAAGGCCTAATTTCAACACCTACTGCTCACCTTTTTATCTAAAAGGATCAAACCAAATGTTTTGAACAAATAAAGCTTCTTTGGAAGAGGCATTTCTGGAAATAATACTCTCCAAAGCATGTAAATACACAATACCAAAAACCAGAGCTGACAAAACACACACACACACACACACACACACACAATCAAAAGAAAATATTGTCTCTCATTTGATTGCTGGCTTGTGACAAAGCTTGTGAACGCCTCTGCTGGTTGCTTAGCAACCAGTCTAAGCAGCAGCTTGAGCCTGCAAGAAATTTCCATGCCAGAGCTGTGGAAACAGGTGCTAACTATTCAGTGTATTTTTCAAGGTTACCTATATTTGCAAAAGGAAAAAGGGAGGGAAAATAGTGCCCTTGGGGTTTCTAGAGTCAAAGACCTAGAGGAGGCTTTCTAATACTTTGAGCCTCTCTACGATAATTTCTTACCACCTGTGGTCTAACTGGACAACCACCTTATTGGGAAGGAAAGCCCCAAGACCCATAGAAAGTGCTCCCCATCACTGAAACAAAACAACCAGGCTACATGAAATAAAATCACCAAGCTCAAGAGGTAGAAGCTAGACAGTGGAGCTTTACTCCGTAAGCACAACTCTTCATGGCAAACTCTATGCTGCTTCCAGATTTCTACTGAAGAGCAGAACAAGATTTATTTTAGGTTTTGCTGTCTTCGTTTTCCAATAAACACATTATTATAACTTTCTTTTAGAATCTTCCACCATCCCTGATTATGGATCATAGCACTAGACAATCCCTAAAATGAGCAATTCATTTCCATAGAGCCTCATCCTAAAAGCTTGAGCCTGGTAAACATAATCAGTAAGCTTACTGACATCAGCACAAGTGATAGGCACAGACCAGCTTTATGTACGTCTCCATCTTGACTCCACAGAGGAAAAAACAAACGACACACATTTCCAGATTTGATGAGTCCAGACCCAGATACTCTTAGAGAAGGGAAAAGCGGAGATCCAGAATGGTTCATATTCACTGGTGGACTAGTGTGAGTGTCTCCATACTTAGAGATTCTATCCATTCATGTTTAATGTTTAATTTCTTTCCTCAGGTCACCAAGGAAAAGGGTGTGCCTGTTTCTCAAAGGGGAAAAGATGTGAATGGAAGGATGTGGTCTCTTCAATAGGTAATTTAGACAGAGACACTAGAACAAAGCACTGCACCAAGGGAGCTCAGTTTTGGGATTTGTGCAAAGCATATAAGGTGAGCTTCCATTTGTCTACAAAGTTATATCAAGAAGTCCATTTCATAAGGATAGTCTAAAAATAATCAGTGAAATAAAGTAACAGGAAGTACCTATAACTTCTAAATACTGCTTCCTCAAGTTACGCTGTAGGGATGTCATGCTGGTACTGATTATCCCCAGAGCTCCAAATTATTAGTAGATGGTAATGCAATTCAGCTGACTGTTGTCTATAAAGAAGTACTTTGGAAAATACAAATTTAGCTTTAACACTAGACTTTAAATCAGCAGAAAATATAGTGTCCTCTATGGCTGGACAGCAGGACTGACAGCTAGAAAATGAACAGAAAAAATAAATAAATAAAAGATAATCATTTGGGAATTCCCTGGGGAATCCAGTGAACAAGACTCTGCACTTTTACTGCTAAGGGCCTGGGTGCGATTTCTGGTCGGGGAACTAAGATCCCACAGTCAAAAAAAAATAAGGTTATCATTTTTCTCGTTCTTCAGTTCCCTATTATTTCCTGATTTTAAAAAAGATGTATTTAATTCTTTTAGAATCTTCCACCATCCCTGATTATGGATCATAGCACTAGACAATCCCTAAAATGAGCAATTCATTTCCATAGAGCCTCATCCTAAAAGCTTGAGCCTGGTAAACATAATCAGTAAGCTTACTGACATCAGCACAAGTGATAGGCACAGACCAGCTTTATGTACGTCTCCATCTTGACTCCACAGAGGAAAAAACAAACGACACACATTTCCAGATTTGATGAGTCCAGACCCAGATACTCTTAGAGAAGGGAAAAGCGGAGATCCAGAATGGTTCATATTCACTGGTGGACTAGTGTGAGTGTCTCCATACTTAGAGATTCTATCCATTCATGTTTAATGTTTAATTTCTTTCCTCAGGTCACCAAGGAAAAGGGTGTGCCTGTTTCTCAAAGGGAAATGATGTGAATGGAAGGATGTGGTCTCTTCAATAGGTAATTTAGACAGAGACACTAGAACAAAGCACTGCACCAAGGGAGCTCAGTTTTGGGATTTGTGCAAAGCATATAAGGTGAGCTTCCATTTGTCTACAAAGTTATATCAAGAAGTCCATTTCATAAGGATAGTCTAAAAATAATCAGTGAAATAAAGTAACAGGAAGTACCTATAACTTCTAAATACTGCTTCCTCAAGTTACGCTGTAGGGATGTCATGCTGGTACTGATTATCCCCAGAGCTCCAAATTATTAGTAGATGGTAATGCAATTCAGCTGACTGTTGTCTATAAAGAAGTACTTTGGAAAATACAAATTTAGCTTTAACACTAGACTTTAAATCAGCAGAAAATATAGTGTCCTCTATGGCTGGACAGCAGGACTGACAGCTAGAAAATGAACAGAAAAAATAAATAAATAAAAGATAATCATTTGGGAATTCCCTGGGGAATCCAGTGAACAAGACTCTGCACTTTTACTGCTAAGGGCCTGGGTGCGATTTCTGGTCGGGGAACTAAGATCCCACAGTCAAAAAAAAATAAGGTTATCATTTTTCTCGTTCTTCAGTTCCCTATTATTTCCTGATTTTAAAAAATGATGTATATCTTAAATTTCTGATGGTAGAATAAGTACAAAGACAAACAAAATTGTAAGGTGTGCTGGGGAACATTTTCCTTTGGAACACTGATAATGGTACAAAACTAAAAATAACTTAGAAGCTTCTTATTAGTCAAATTAATTGGCCTCAAGAGATGAGTTAGAAAAAGTACACATCATCCTTTCTTCAACATATCTTTCCACAAAAAAGAAACACCTTCCCTAATTGGGTGACTAAAAATATTTATTTTTTCATTAAAAAGTATGCCTTGGAGATGCTGAATTAAAAGTGAAAAAAGGGGCTTCCCTGGTGGTCCAGTGGGTAAAGACTCCGCCTTGCAGTGCAAGGGGTACCAGTTCGATCCCTTGCCTGGGAAGAGCTTATGTGCCACGGAACAGCTGGACCAGTATGTTCAATTAGAGGCCGGGCTCTGGAACGTATGCACCCAGAGCCGGTGTTCTGCAAGGAGAGAGGCCACTGCGATGGATGCCCACACAGGCCAAAGAACAAAGCTGGATGAAGATAAATAAATAAAAAAGCAATAAAAGAGGCCAAAGTTTTTTTTTAAGTGAAAAAAAAAGTTGTCAATTTTAATTTTGTATACTGGCAAGTGTCTAAGAGTGGATTAATTTAAGGTGAAACCTTGCTAGGCTTGTACTCATGAACAGCTAACCTTTGTTTAGGCATATGAAATCATTCACAGAAACTGTTGAGTTTAGGAATACAGCAGGCAGGTGGGAAGGGCTGGCCTTTAGCAGGGAGCACAGAAATCACAGATGATAGAAGAGGAATCTGAGATGGAAAACAGTCGTTACAGGGCGAGAAGCATTTCCTCCTATGGCTGTAAGCCTTGACCTGCCACATTACTCATTTTAGCTGCACAATCTCAAAAGCATCATGTACGTCACGATAAATGTGCTGGAATCGTCAACAGCTAAGTCTACTAGCAAATGTGACTCTCGGCTCTCTGTACTTCAGATCCGGCAGGAAGAACACTTGAACAGAACAGATGTATGGAATACACCCAACAAGCTGCTGTCTGTTGAGTTCACGTCGTATTTTATGCAGAGGTGTCAGGGAAATGAGAGAGCTTAAAACCTTTATTTGAAATGGAACAGATACAGAGCTATAACGGAAATACAGCCTTTAGGAGAGGAAAGACTTACTGAGTAAGTCTTTCCTCCACATAAATACACGCATTCATTGAAGGTAAGAACTTCAAAAAACCATTAGCTTCCAGGTCAAAACACAAGGAACTAGTATTTTCTCAATAAAGCTCTGTGTTAGGGCCCATACTGGGTCTTATACACAGTCCCAGGAGGTAGGATCATATCCAATTTACAGGTGGGTAGCCACAGCTCCAAGAAGTAAAATAAGTGACTTGTCTGTGGCACTCAGGCAATGAGAGATGGGACCAAAATTTGAGTCTGCATCAGTCAGACTCTCAAATTTATCTGCCACATATACACCACACACTTCCTCCCTTTCTAAATAAAAAAAATATATATCAATAATAAGGGCCGAATGAAAACCAGAATGCCTAAATCAATGCAAAAGGCTGCCTATTGAATTCTGGAAACTTCCTGTGAAAGAGCAATGTATTTACATGGCCAGAAGGTTTCAGCATATGTTCTGTCTATATCATTTCCAAGTACCTATCAGAACAGTGCTCAGGAATCCTGACAAGGCTGACATCTTAATTGATGACTCTTTTCTCAGGAGGTGATACATGCCTCACATTATAGCTGGATATTCACAAAACTGGCTCAGAGCTTAAGCAAGTAAGTGAAGTAAATACTGTTCACCATATTGGTGAATATGGCTTTACCAGTTAGGAATCTAATCTAGTGAATGTTAAAACTTTGGTGGTGGGGCTTCCCTGGTGGTCCAATGGGTAAAGAGTCCGCCTTGCAATGCAAGGGGTACTGGTTTGATTCCTGGCCTGGGAAGATCCCATGTGCCACATAGCAGCTGGGCCAGTGTGTCCAATTAGGAGCCAGCACTCTGGAGCACACGTGCTCAGAGTTGGTGCTCTGCAACGAGAAAGGCCACTGCAATGGGAGGCCCACAAAGGCCGAAGAATAAAGATGGATGAAAATAAATAATTTTTTAAAAAATCAATAAAAGAGGCCAAAATTTAAAAAAAAAAAACTCTGGTAGGAGGGAGGAGGCAGGTTAGAAGACAGAGAGCCAAGGTGAGGAGTGAAGAGCAAGGTTGTACCCCCCTAATTGTGAGAGCAGCTGGAGAGAACGGGGGGGGGGGTCTTCTGGGGAGAGGGAACCTGCAGCACATGGCTCGTATTGTCAGCAGCTGCCCGCCAACTTCCCTGAGTGTGGCCAGTCCTGGGCCAGTAATTGAAGTATCATATACAAAACCAAACAATTTCTTGACCTCCCTATTCAGAACCTAATATATCAGTGGACAGGATAGCCCTGGAAAAAGCATGATTTGGGGGATCGTATCAGAGCTCTCCTAATTACCAAGTACTCTAAGCCTGTGTTCTGCCATCCATAAATCAAGGGTAATTAAACCAGCCCAACAGATTCATGGGAGAATCAAATAAGTTAACACCATGTAGCATATCATGTGTGTGCTAAGTTGCTTCAGCACATCATGGCCACCCAATATATGTTAGTCCCTTATTTTTCTACTACACCATTTGAAGTCATAAAGTATCAGCAGATCCCTTATAGATTCAAAAGACAAACTACAATTTAACTACATCATGAAGTCTTTTTCTCCTTTGTGAACGTAAGAATGAACACGCTGAGGGTTGAGGAGGGATGGACTGGGAGTTTGTAGTTAGCAGAGGTCAACTATTACATATAGAATGGATAGACAACCAACTCCTACTGTATAGCACAGGAAACTATATTTAATGTCCTGGGACAAACCATAATGGAAAAGAATTTTTTAAAAAAGAACACATATGTGTCCTATTTTCTTTCTAGCCTGAGACAGAATCACTTTTGAGTTGGAATTACAGACTGATCAGTGGATGATATGCATTACATTTTATCATGAAGAAAGGAACCCATCATTGTAGCTTGACGTAAACAGTACTTATCACACTGAGGCTCCTCCCCAGGTCCTCCTCCTGGATGAATTAGGAGAATAACTCTTACCAAGAGGCTCAGCAAGAATCTGGAATCATGAAGGCTTTTTAGAGCTCTAACTTACATCACTATACACATTAGACAAACACAGACTCTGTGTGTGCATATATACATATATCACATATATACATATATCACAAACGTGTATATACATATATACAATTATCACATATAATGATATATGTATACTGATAATATACACATTACATGGATAAGTAAGTAGATAGATAAACATTTATCATTAAGACCAAAATGAGATTAACATTCTCAAATCCTATTCATCTGTTTTGCTCCGACTTAGAATATCACAAATGGATGTGGAGGTGTATGACATGTGGGCCAGGGAAACACCCATGCGAAGAAATTCTGATCAGTTTGAAATTGCCTTTTAACACATCATTTTATGGATCCATTACTAAATTTCTTGCCTGCTGTTTCATTACTATACTATTAAAAATGTTAAGTCCTCATAATTTTCTGGGAATTACCACCATTCTCTTAAAATCTACTATGGGAAGATGGGCGTTAAAAGCCATCAGTTGAGGAAAACAAAGGAAGAAGTAGCATCTGAATGTCAAGGATGATGATATTTAACACTGAGCAAACACATAAAGTGTACCAAGAATTTTGAGAATGCCAACGGTGAGTTCTCATAACAGTGCTATGAGGCAAGGACCTGTTATTATTCCCCTTTAGTGCTCCTGCTCCGTCACTCAGTCGTGTCCAACTCTTTACTACCCCGTGGACTGTAGGTCACCAGGCTCCTCTCTCCATGGGACTGTATTGCCATTTCCTTCTCCAAGATGTGGTATGGGTACACCCATGAACAGGTCTGTCACAAAGGGACTTCCATTAGACTTAAAAAAAGAAAAGAGTGAACTAACAAGACAGTGCCTAGGTAGCTTAAAATTTTCTTCAGTGCTTCAAAGAGCACTTATGTGTCCTATTTTCTTTCTAGCCTGAGACAGAATCACTTTTGAGTTGGAATTACAGACTGATCAGTGGATGATATGCATTACATTTTATCATGAAGAAAGGAACCCATCATTGTAGCTTGACGTAAACAGTACTTATCACACTGAGGCTCCTCCCAGGTCCTCCTCCTGGATGAATTAGGAGAATAACTCTTACCAAGAGGCTCAGCAAGAATCTGGAATCATGAAGGCTTTTAGAGCTCTAACTTACATCACTATACACATTAGACAAACACAGACTCTGTGTGTGCATATATACATATATCACATATATACATATATCACAAACGTATATACATATATACAATTATCACATATAATGATATATGTATACTGATAATATACACATTACATGGATAAGTAAGTAGATAGATAAACATTTATCATTAAGACCAAAATGAGATTAACATTCTCAAATCCTATTCATCTGTTTTGCTCCGACTTAGAATATCACAAATGGATGTGGAGGTGTATGACATGTGGGCCGGGGAAACACCCATGCGAAGAAATTCTGATCAGTTTGAAATTGCCTTTTAACACATCATTTTATGGATCCATTACTAAATTTCTTGCCTGCTGTTTCATTACTATACTATTAAAAATGTTAAGTCCTCATAATTTTCTGGGAATTACCACCATTCTCTTAAAATCTACTATGGGAAGATGGGCGTTAAAAGCCATCAGTTGAGGAAAACAAAGGAAGAAGTAGCATCTGAATGTCAAGGATGATGATATTTAACACTGAGCAAACACATAAAGTGTACCAAGAATTTTGAGAATGCCAACGGTGAGTTCTCATAACAGTGCTATGAGGCAAGGACCTGTTATTATTCCCCTTTAGTGCTCCTGCTCCGTCACTCAGTCGTGTCCAACTCTTTACTACCCCGTGGACTGTAGGTCACCAGGCTCCTCTCTCCATGGGACTGTATTGCCATTTCCTTCTCCAAGATGTGGTATGGGTACACCCATGAACAGGTCTGTCACAAAGGGACTTCCATTAGACTTAAAAAAAGAAAAGAGTGAACTAACAAGACAGTGCCTAGGTAGCTTAAAATTTTCTTCAGTGCTTCAAAGAGACTAACTATTCAATACCTTCCCATATCATGATCACAACTGCATCCAATTTGATATGAAGCACATCTACCCTAGATGGACCTCCTTAGCTGAGAATTCAAAGCCTGGTAGATGACTCTAACTTTTCAGCCACATTCACCATCCTTTTCAGCCACAACTGTCACCTTTTAATTTTCAGATCAAAAACATGACCCCGGGCTTCCCTGGTGGTCCAGTGGGTACGGACACCGCGTTGCAGTGCAAGGGGCACAAGTTTGATCCTTGGCCTGGGAGGATCCCACATGCTGTGGAGCAGTTGGACCAGTGTGTCCAGTTACGGAGCCAGCACTCTGGAGCGCTTGCGCTCTGAGCCAGTGCTTTGGAACGACAGGCCACTGTGATGGAAGGCCCACACAGGCCAAAGAATAAAGTCGGATGAAAATAAATAAATAAAAACCAATAAGAGAGGCCAAAATTTAAAAAAAAAAAATGACTCCAAACTATGCCATTTTCTAAAAATTAACACATTTGAAAGCAATTCTACAGTTTGCAGTTACACAACAGTTGGAAAATACATGCTTATTTACTCAATTTTTAAATTAAACTTAGCAAGTTGAATATAATGTGAATAGAATTAGAAGGCAAAGGAACTCTAGAAAAATACTGGCCACCAATACAAAGGACTAAGAATATTAATACATAAAATGCTCCTATGAATTGACAAGAAAATTAAGACTATAATACAATAATACCCAAAGACAGGGATAGACAATTCAAAAAAAGAAGTTAAATGCTTACTAAAATGAAACAATGTTTACTAAGCATGAAAATAAGGACAGGGCCCTTTTGTGGAAAGATTCTTTTATAATATTTTGTTTTTAGAAATGAAACTTTATTAACTGCCAAAATCTTGAATCTGGTAAGCAGTCTAAACTAGGAGGGTCACCCTCATATGAAGTCCCTTTACTGGGTCTCCATACGACAGCCTTCCCATGGATTCGAGCAAAGCAATATAAACCTGCAGGAAAAATCTAGATTATTTCCTTCACCTCAAAGAGACAGTAAATAGACAACATCAGAGGTCTGGGAGGAAATACTGTG
Organism: Tragulus kanchil; assembly: GCA_022376925.1. Taxonomy (NCBI): domain Eukaryota; kingdom Metazoa; phylum Chordata; class Mammalia; order Artiodactyla; family Tragulidae; genus Tragulus; species Tragulus kanchil. The sequence goes on along the minus strand of JAIOJX010000005.1, from coordinate 89,646,861 downwards.
ATATTAGACATCATTTCTGAAATCTTTAGCAACTCTAAAGTGGGGTACTGGAAAACTGAGAGTCAACTGAAAAACTGGATTTTCTCATGGTGCAGAAGCATCCTAGGGAGGACCATTTTGCGAGAGCACAGGATTACCACCTTTGGGTTACTGACTCTTTGATCTGCTGGGCCAGGATTCTAAAGTCATAGGTTCTAAACTTTCGTAAGTTACTTGTATGTGATAACTACGTATTGAGTATTGACTTGTCATGTATGAGATGATTTCTAATACAGGTCAATTATGTACATTTATAACTAATCTGAATTAGAGATGCGATTTTTTAAAAAAAAACTTTCAAATTCCCCCTTTCATTCTCTGCACACCCCCATATCTCTCCTCATGACATTCTTTCCCTCTCCCTCCCCCGCCCATACACACACATATATCCCTAACACATTTTTTAAAGCACCAACAATAGCACTCTCACAGAAATCAAAGCAAACATATCTTTCTCGAATGTCACAGAAAAGTGCTTGGGACTGAAAATGAGTCTTTTCTTCCTCCTGACCACACAGCTTCAAGGCTCTACTTGTAGGAGCAAAGAAGAGAGGTATGTCTGAGCCCTTCGGATCGGTCCGGAACTAAGGGAAGTGACAGGCAGGAACAGCCTGAGCACCTTCCCATCTGAACCTCACGTCCATCTGTCTCTCCCTGCAAAGACCTTCGGGCAGTGGGGCGTCTGCACAGTGGCACCTCTGGCCTGTTCTGAATGTAGAAGGAAGATAAACTTTCTCGCAAACACCACCAATCTTCCAGGTATTTTTAGTCAGCCTCATTGTAACCCATACCATTAAAGCGGGCAAGAATCAGTTCTGACAGTTCTTAGAATTGCCGTGTCAGAATGCAGACCTCACCCACCACAGGGGGGCATTGTTCCTGCTTACTCATACTTCTCAGTTCAGCGACAAAAGAATTCTATCAGAGGGGCTCACGCTTTACTTCACCCTTTCCATTAAGCAAATTGAATGTTCTGACAGCACACCTATCTACAGATGTCAAGTCACATCTACAAATATCTAAATCAAAGACCTGCCTACGCAAATCTTTGGTGGACAAGATTTAAAAAGTGACCTTGGATTCTTAAATGCTGCCATTTGATCCACATTCTACAAAATTCCATTATCAAAGTAGTGAGGGAGGAGGGGAGAAAAAGCCCAATAACAGACATAATAAATGAGTTTCCTTTCATTTTTACTGATGTTCTTTTCATCTCAAACTCAAAACTTGCCCAGGCCACTCCTTCTGTATATGCACTGTGAAATCATTATCTCTTCATTCTCTAATCCCAGGAGGACTTTGATATTTTCACTGGGTGAGAGGATTCAATAACAAGGATTCAGATCCTATGCTGCCCTCCTGGGGCCCTATTTTGCTGACTGAGTGACTAAACATTAAGCACTGGAAAGAGAGGAACTAGAGTGGGTGCCAAGTTCAGATCTCTGACTTCTGGCATAGTCTTTGAAACTCAGCTGATATGGCAGTCAGGTTCCAAAGCACGAAGACAGTTGAATTTATACTAAAACCAGATAGAGGCCAGAAGAGAAATTCCCAAGATTCCAAAAATGTAAAGTAAAAGAAATCCTTCACTTTGGGGATAAAAGGCATCAATGCTCAGTCTCTTTTTGCCACAGGCAGTTTTGAGCACTCATCTCGCTGAATTCCTGATGCTCTTGGAGCCTCTACGGAAATCATTTCAGCCTAACACTTCCAACAGCTGCCTCAGGTCTTTGTTTGTACCATCACAGGTACCAAGTCGAAACTTCAGTAAAGACAGCATTTAATTCACACGTAAAAGGTTGATAAAGAAGGTTATCATGATCACACAACCAACCAGACACTGTTTAAAGGGCTAAAGGATAAATTAAGGGGGTCAGTCTATGCACAAATCCATGAGCAGAACAGAGCAGCAAAGAAAGGTTTAAACCCATGCATGAGTAGTTATTTAATTCTCATAGAAGATTTAAGATCAACAAAAATATTTCAATCCTGAAGCATGACAATATTTAATTTTGTCCCTTGCCAGAGTATTGGTAAAATTCGTGTTTTGTTCATTCTGAAAGGGTACCAATTATTAACTATGCTATCCATCAGTAGAGGAATGGATTAAGAAGGTGTAGTGTGTGTGTGTGTGTGTGTGTGTACAGGAACAAAATTGGGTCATTTGTAGAGATGTGGATGGACCTAGCAACTGTCATACGAGTGAAGTAAGTCACAAGGAGAACAATAAACACCATATATTAATGCATATGTGCAGAATCTGAAAAAAGTTGGTATAAATAATCTTTTTTGCAAAATAGAAAGAAACACAGACGTAGAGAACAAAGCCATATGGATATCAAGGAGGATGAGGAGATGGAATGCACTGAGAAATTGGGACTGACATATATACACTACTGATGTTATATATATAACTGATGAGGACCTACTGCAGATACAGAGAAACCCACTCAATGTTCTGTGGTGACCTAAATGGGAAGGTAATTCAAAAAAAGGGAAGTATGTACTGTACAGATAATTCACGTTGCTGTACACAACACTGTAAAGCAACTACACTCCAATTAAAAAAATAAAAGAGTCTATTTAGAAACAGATAAAACTTGGAAAAGCTCAGTTGACATCATTCTTACAACTAGTTCATGGCCTGCCCCCCCTCAAAATCAGCATTATTCTTCCATTTCACTGAACAACAACAACATCACATGAGTTAAGAAAGATAATTCAAAGGCACTTATATATTCAATTAGTGTAGTGACATGTCTTAAGTAACATGACTAAAGGTTCTATAGACAAGAATTATAAGTTATTATTGGGTTTAGCCATATGAACTTAAAAGGCAATTCTGATGCACAGTACAAGTCGAAACTTCAGTAAACAGATTTAATTCACACGTAAAAGGTTGATAAAGAAGGTTATCATGATCACACAACCAACCAGACACTGTTTAAAGGGCTAAAGGATAAATTAAGGGGGTCAGTCTATGCACAAATCCATGAGCAGAACAGAGCAGCAAAGAAAGGTTTAAACCCATGCATGAGTAGTTATTTAATTCTCATAGAAGATTTAAGATCAACAAAAATATTTCAATCCTGAAGCATGACAATATTTAATTTTGTCCCTTGCCAGAGTATTGGTAAAATTCGTGTTTTGTTCATTCTGAAAGGGTACCAATTATTAACTATGCTATCCATCAGTAGAGGAATGGATTAAGAAGGTGTAGTGTGTGTGTGTGTGTGTGTGTGTGTACAGGAACAAAATTGGGTCATTTGTAGAGATGTGGATGGACCTAGCAACTGTCATACGAGTGAAGTAAGTCACAAGGAGAACAATAAACACCATATATTAATGCATATGTGCAGAATCTGAAAAAAGTTGGTATAAATAATCTTTTTTGCAAAATAGAAAGAAACACAGACGTAGAGAACAAAGCCATATGGATATCAAGGAGGATGAGGAGATGGAATGCACTGAGAAATTGGGACTGACATATATACACTACTGATGTTATATATATAACTGATGAGGACCTACTGCAGATACAGAGAAACCCACTCAATGTTCTGTGGTGACCTAAATGGGAAGGTAATTCAAAAAAAGGGAAGTATGTACTGTACAGATAATTCACGTTGCTGTACACAACACTGTAAAGCAACTACACTCCAATTAAAAAAATAAAAGAGTCTATTTAGAAACAGATAAAACTTGGAAAAGCTCAGTTGACATCATTCTTACAACTAGTTCATGGCCTGCCCCCCCTCAAAATCAGCATTATTCTTCCATTTCACTGAACAACAACAACATCACATGAGTTAAGAAAGATAATTCAAAGGCACTTATATATTCAATTAGTGTAGTGACATGTCTTAAGTAACATGACTAAAGGTTCTATAGACAAGAATTATAAGTTATTATTGGGTTTAGCCATATGAATAGCTGGTGTTTTGACAAAATGGCAATTTCACACAGTTCAACCTAATAAAATCTATACACATGTGTGCAGAAGTCACCTTAGAACAAACACTAAGAGGTAATAACATGAATCATATTATTTGATATTTATTGAGCACTTATTAATTCACTGAATTAAATGTTTCATCTCACAACAAGTCTGTGAGGTAGGGACTCATACTAATAAGTCTTCAAATAAAGAAAATGAATCATTCAGTACCTTGTCCAAGATGAAAGAGCCAAGTAGAGCTGACATTCAAATGGAGTCTGTCTTTAATCTTTGCTTTAGCTTGAGTATTAGAAAGAAAGATACCTCCCAGATTAAAAACATAAACTAGTGCCTGTTGTGAGCTTGTGGAAAGACCAATGGTGGAAGCTCAGGAAGATGAGAAGCGGAGAGGGAAACTGCAGCTTTTACAGGCAGACCTCAGAGGTAGTATGGATTTGGTGTTAGACCATCGCAATAAAGCAAATACTGCAATATAGCAAAGTCACACCAAGTGTATGGTTTCCCCACCTGTATAAAAGCTTTGTTTACACTACACTTTAGTTTATTAAATGTGTGATACCATTATGTCTAAAAAACCATGTATATGCCTTAATTTAAAAATATTACTGAAAATGTTCACCCTCATCTGGGCCTTCAGTGAGTCCATAATCTTTTAGCTGGTAGAAGGTCTTACCTTGATGCTGATGGCTGACTGATCAGGGCTGTGGTCACTAAAGATGGAAATTTCTTTAAAAAGACAACAATGTTCTGGGGACCTAAATGGGAAGGTAATTCAAAAAGTGAAGTATGTACTGTACAGATAATTCACGTTGCTGTACACAACACTGTAAAGCAACTACACTCCAATTAAAAAAATAAAAGAGTCTATTTAGAAACAGATAAAACTTGGAAAAGCTCAGTTGACATCATTCTTACAACTAGTTCATGGCCTGCCCCTCAAAATCAGCATTATTCTTCCATTTCACTGAACAACAACAACATCACATGAGTTAAGAAAGATAATTCAAAGGCACTTATATATTCAATTAGTGTAGTGACATGTCTTAAGTAACATGACTAAAGGTTCTATAGACAAGAATTATAAGTTATTATTGGGTTTAGCCATATGAATAGCTGGTGTTTTGACAAAATGGCAATTTCACACAGTTCAACCTAATAAAATCTATACACATGTGTGCAGAAGTCACCTTAGAACAAACACTAAGAGGTAATAACATGAATCATATTATTTGATATTTATTGAGCACTTATTAATTCACTGAATTAAATGTTTCATCTCACAACAAGTCTGTGAGGTAGGGACTCATACTAATAAGTCTTCAAATAAAGAAAATGAATCATTCAGTACCTTGTCCAAGATGAAAGAGCCAAGTAGAGCTGACATTCAAATGGAGTCTGTCTTTAATCTTTGCTTTAGCTTGAGTATTAGAAAGAAAGATACCTCCCAGATTAAAAACATAAACTAGTGCCTGTTGTGAGCTTGTGGAAAGACCAATGGTGGAAGCTCAGGAAGATGAGAAGCGGAGAGGGAAACTGCAGCTTTTACAGGCAGACCTCAGAGGTAGTATGGATTTGGTGTTAGACCATCGCAATAAAGCAAATACTGCAATATAGCAAAGTCACACCAAGTGTATGGTTTCCCCACCTGTATAAAAGCTTTGTTTACACTACACTTTAGTTTATTAAATGTGTGATACCATTATGTCTAAAAAACCATGTATATGCCTTAATTTAAAAATATTACTGAAAAATGTTCACCCTCATCTGGGCCTTCAGTGAGTCCATAATCTTTTAGCTGGTAGAAGGTCTTACCTTGATGCTGATGGCTGCTGACTGATCAGGGCTGTGGTCACTAAAGATGGAAATTTCTTTAAAAAAGACAACAATAAAGTTTGCTGCATCGATGAACTCCTCCTTTTTTGTTCTTGACTTTGCTGCATGACATGTGGGATCTTACTTTTCATACTTCACTCTGTATGACAGTCGCTGTGTACACACACACACACACCAAACCAGGCAGGGCCCCATGCATTGGAAGGGCAAAATCTTAACCACTGGACTGCCAGGGAATTCCCTGATGGATTTTTACTTTTATGATTTCTTTGTAACAGGCAATGCTGTTGAGTAGCATTTTACCCACAGAACTCTCTCAAAATTGGAGTTGGTTCTCCCAAACCCTGCCACTGTTTTATCAACTAAGTTTATGCAGTATTCTAAAACCTCTGTTGTCATTTCAACAATCTTTACAGCATCTTCACCAGGAATAGATTCCATCTCAAGAAACTACTTTCTTTGTTCATCCATAAGAAGTAATTCCTCATCTGTTCAAGTTTTATCATGAGATTGCAACAATTCAGTCACATCTTCAGGCTCTAAGTCTAGGTTTTCTGGTTATTTCTACCACATCTGCAGTTACTTTCTCCACTGAAGTTGTGAACCCCTCCAAGTCATCCATGAGGGTTGGAATCAACTTCTTCCAAACTCCCATTAACACTGATATCTTGGCTATTTCCCATAAGTCAAGAATGCACTTAATGGCATCTAAAATAGTAAGTCCTTTAAGTCAATTTACTTTCCCCAGATCCATCAGAGGAACCACTATCTATATGGTAGCTACAGCCTTACAAAATATATTTTTAAATAATAAGAAGCTCAGGAAGATGAGAAGCGGAGAGGGAAACTGCAGCTTTTACAGGCAGACCTCAGAGGTAGTATGGATTTGGTGTTAGACCATCGCAATAAAGCAAATACTGCAATATAGCAAAGTCACACCAAGTGTATGGTTTCCCCACCTGTATAAAAGCTTTGTTTACACTACACTTTAGTTTATTAAATGTGTGATACCATTATGTCTAAAAAACCATGTATATGCCTTAATTTAAAAATATTACTGAAAAATGTTCACCCTCATCTGGGCCTTCAGTGAGTCCATAATCTTTTAGCTGGTAGAAGGTCTTACCTTGATGCTGATGGCTGCTGACTGATCAGGGCTGTGGTCACTAAAGATGGAAATTTCTTTAAAAAAGACAACAATAAAGTTTGCTGCATCGATGAACTCCTCCTTTTTTGTTCTTGACTTTGCTGCATGACATGTGGGATCTTACTTTTCATACTTCACTCTGTATGACAGTCGCTGTGTACACACACACACACACACCAAACCAGGCAGGGCCCCATGCATTGGAAGGGCAAAATCTTAACCACTGGACTGCCAGGGAATTCCCTGATGGATTTTTACTTTTATGATTTCTTTGTAACAGGCAATGCTGTTGAGTAGCATTTTACCCACAGAACTCTCTCAAAATTGGAGTTGGTTCTCCCAAACCCTGCCACTGTTTTATCAACTAAGTTTATGCAGTATTCTAAAACCTCTGTTGTCATTTCAACAATCTTTACAGCATCTTCACCAGGAATAGATTCCATCTCAAGAAACTACTTTCTTTGTTCATCCATAAGAAGTAATTCCTCATCTGTTCAAGTTTTATCATGAGATTGCAACAATTCAGTCACATCTTCAGGCTCTAAGTCTAGGTTTTCTGGTTATTTCTACCACATCTGCAGTTACTTTCTCCACTGAAGTTGTGAACCCCTCCAAGTCATCCATGAGGGTTGGAATCAACTTCTTCCAAACTCCCATTAACACTGATATCTTGGCTATTTCCCATAAGTCAAGAATGCACTTAATGGCATCTAAAATAGTAAGTCCTTTAAGTCAATTTACTTTCCCCAGATCCATCAGAGGAACCACTATCTATATGGTAGCTACAGCCTTACAAAATATATTTTTTAAATAATAAGACTTGAAAGTTAAAATTACTCCTTGATTCGGGCTTCCCTTGTGGCTCAGTGGAAAAGAACCCGTCTGCCAATGCAGGAGACACAGGTTCGAGCCCTGATCAGAGAAGATGCCACATACCACAGAGCAGCTAAACCCACACATCAACAAAGACCCAGCACAGCCAAAAATAAATAAATAAAAGTTTAAAAAAAAAAAATTACTCCTTGATACATGGACTACGGAATGGATGCTGCATTAGCAGGCATGAGAACATCATTAACCTCATTGTATCTCCATCAGAGCTTCTGAATGACCAGATACATTGTCAATAAACAGTAATAAGTTTTAAGACAAATCTTTTTTTCAGAGCAGTAGGTCTCACCAGTATGCTTAAAATACTCAGTAGACCACGTTGCCCACAGATGTCCTGTCATCCAGGCTTTGCGGTTCCATTTATGGAGCAGAGGCAGACTAGGTTTAGCATAATTTTAAGGGCCCTGGGATTTTGGGGAAGGTAAATAAGCACTGGCTTCAAGTCAGAAGCTGCATTAGATGCTAACAAGAAAGTCAGTCTGTCCTTTGAAATTTTAAAACCAGGCATTGACTTCTCCTCTCTAGCTATGAAAGTCCTCAAGGCATCTGCTTTCAATAAAGGACTGTTTTGTCTGCATTAAAATCTGCTGCTCAGGGCTTCCCTGGTGGTCCAGTGGATAAGGACACCGCCTTGCAGTGCAAGGCACGGTTAGCTGGGAATATCACGTGCGCGGAGCGCTGGAAGTCCTCATCTGTCTTTTATAATTCCCGCATCTTCAGGCTCTAAGTCTAGGTTTTCTGGTTATTTCTACCACATCTGCAGTTACTTTCTCCACTGAAGTTGTGAACCCCTCCAAGTCATCCATGAGGGTTGGAATCAACTTCTTCCAAACTCCCATTAACACTGATATCTTGGCTATTTCCCATAAGTCAAGAATGCACTTAATGGCATCTAAAATAGTAAGTCCTTTAAGTCAATTTACTTTCCCCAGATCCATCAGAGGAACCACTATCTATATGGTAGCTACAGCCTTACAAAATATATTTTTTAAATAATAAGACTTGAAAGTTAAAATTACTCCTTGATTCGGGCTTCCCTTGTGGCTCAGTGGAAAAGAACCCGTCTGCCAATGCAGGAGACACAGGTTCGAGCCCTGATCAGAGAAGATGCCACATACCACAGAGCAGCTAAACCCACACATCAACAAAGACCCAGCACAGCCAAAAATAAATAAATAAAAGTTTAAAAAAAAAAAATTACTCCTTGATACATGGACTACGGAATGGATGCTGCATTAGCAGGCATGAGAACATCATTAACCTCATTGTATCTCCATCAGAGCTTCTGAATGACCAGATACATTGTCAATAAACAGTAATAAGTTTTAAGACAAATCTTTTTTTCAGAGCAGTAGGTCTCACCAGTATGCTTAAAATACTCAGTAGACCACGTTGCCCACAGATGTCCTGTCATCCAGGCTTTGCGGTTCCATTTATGGAGCAGAGGCAGACTAGGTTTAGCATAATTTTAAGGGCCCTGGGATTTTGGGGAAGGTAAATAAGCACTGGCTTCAAGTCAGAAGCTGCATTAGATGCTAACAAGAAAGTCAGTCTGTCCTTTGAAATTTTAAAACCAGGCATTGACTTCTCCTCTCTAGCTATGAAAGTCCTCAAGGCATCTGCTTTCAATAAAGGACTGTTTTGTCTGCATTAAAAATCTGCTGCTCAGGGCTTCCCCTGGTGGTCCAGTGGATAAGGACACCGCCTTGCAGTGCAAGGGGCACGGGTTCGATCCCTGGCCTGGGAATATCCCACGTGCCGCGGAGCGGCTGGACTGATGTGTCCAATCATCAAGCTGGAGCTCTGGAGCGCATGCGCCCAAAGCTGGTGCACTGCAACAACAGACGCCACCGCGATGGGAGGCCCGCAGGAGCGGAAGAACAAAGACGTATGAAAATAGAGAAATGAAAGACCAATAGAAGTGATCCGTCCGCTCCCCTCCCTCCCCAACCCAACCCCCACCCAAAATAAATAAATAAATAAATCTTAAAAAAAAAAAATATCTGCTGCTCAGAGTAGCCAACTTCATTACTTATCTTAGCAAAACCTTCTGGATAATCTGCTATAGCTTCTACATCAGCACTTGCTGCTTTCAATTGGCACTTTTATGTATGGTGACAAGCTCTTTCCTTAAACCTCATCAACCAACTCCTGCTAGCTTCAAACTTTTCTTCTGCAGCTTCTTCGCCTCTCTCAGCCTTCACAGAATTGAAGTGAATAAGGGCCTTGCTTTATATTAGGTTCTGGCTGAAGGGAATGTTGTGTCTGGTTTCATCTTCTGTTCAGACCACTAAACCTTTCTCCATATCAGCAATAAGATTGTTTTGCTTTCTTATTATGTGCATATTCACTGGAGTAGCACTTTTAATTTCTTCCAAAAATTTTTTCTTTACATTCACAACTCAGCTGCTTGGAGAAAGAGATGCCTTCCTCACTAAGCTTCATCATTTCTAGCTTTTGATTTAAAGTGAGAGATGCCAACTCTTCCTTTCACGTAGACACTTAGAGGTCATTATAAACTTATCAATTAGCCTAATTTCAATACTGTTGTGTCGCCGGGAATAGCAAGACCATGGGGAAGGACAGGCAGTGGAGGAGTCAACACACACATTTATTAAGTTCACCATCTTATACAAGCATGATTCATGGTGTCCCAAAACAATTACAATAGGAACATCAAAGATCACTGATCACAGATCATCATAGTAAATATAACATCAATGAAAAAGTCTGAAATATTGTAAGAATTACTGAACTGTGGCACAGAGACACAAGGTGAGCAAATCCTGTTGGAAAAATGACACCAACAGACTTGTTCAATGTAGGCTTGCCACAAAGCTTCAATTTGTAAACGAGCAAACAAACAAAGCAAAATGCAGTCTCTGTGAAGCAGAGTAAAGTGAAGTACAATAAAGCAATGCAGGCTGTACTCATAACTGTATGGAAGAAAGGCACCCGCATGGCCCACTGAGCAGAACACACCTCAAGGTTAGACATACACATCAGGTTATCATGGCTAACAAGTCTTTCACTATGTCTTCAAAATGGCCCTCCTCTCTCTTCATCCTAATTCTATATCTATGAGCAAACGACAGATTATAATTGGACTTCCATGCTGGCTTTTCAAACCGGAGAGAGGGACTATATTAATAAGATAAGCCCAGCATTTGGCTTTCGTGACACCATAGAGACACATACTCTATCAGTCTCCAGTGGACATGGCTACTCTTACTTGCCATAAACTCAAACTGCATAGCTGAGGACCAGATGTGGAACACAGTGAACAGCTTCAAGGTACCATCCTACTATGAACTCGTGTCCAGGTAACCCATTAAGCAAACTATAAACGCTTTCAAATTGTTCTCCATCTTTTAAAAAGCATCTCACATAAAAAATTCATTTGAGTTCATGTTTACATCAACAAAGAAAGCAACAAAGAAAGCAAACCAAAAATACTGTATCTGTTGAGGTCAGTGTTCATTTTATTTACCTTTCTAGAACTCCGTGAAAAATAGGATCCATAGTCACCCTAAAAACAAAGAAACCAACATTTAGTAAATTGAAAGAATTTCATATACTTACTAGGACAGTAGTTTACAAATACTTAGTATTAATGGACTTAAAAACACAGGAAATGCCTTGGGACTATGTATCACTGAAAACAAGAAAATTCTGTAAAAACATATGACAACTTTGCTGTATACATGAAGCTAATGCAACATTGCAAAAGAAATATACCCCAATAAAAATTAGGGAAAAAAAGCATAGAAAATGCCTATGCAGAGGACACAAAGAAAAACAGAGAAAATATGACAGATTACAGGGAAAGACATCTGCAGAAATTTCATAGATAACTATGCAATCAAGAAGAGCTCAGAAATATGTGCACCCAGTCAATAATACGAACAGAACTTTTAAAGATGAAGTTGTGCCAGACGCATGACAAAGAATATGACTCTGAACTTGAAAGGACTATGCCCATGAGATACAACTTTGACAGTGATAATAAAGATAATGCAAACAAATGTCCTCTTCGTGAAAATGCTGGCACAGTGCAACATTCTCCCATACCATTTTCCCTCACAACTATTATGAGAAACCCATTTTTTCTCGTGAACTTCATTACTTCAAACTCAAGAACCAGAATAACAAGGCATGTAAATACCAAAAGCTTGACTATGCAAAAGGTGCCATGCTTCCTCTAGTGTTATTACAACCTCAAAAGAGAAAACTAAGGACCCACTCTTGAGTGTAGGTACTCCAAGATTACAGGTTCTGCTTTTACCAAATGCCAAACTTATTCCATCAGGAAATGATATGCTCTTAGCTCATTTCCTATGAGGATATGGTAATGTACAAAATGTAAATTATTCTAACAAAAACAAAAGATTATATACGTAGAATGCAAAGAGAGGAACATTCTGCTTTAGACATTTAGCTCTATTGACGCTTGCATTAGTTAATTCTGCTCTACCAAAATCTATACAAACTGATGCCACAAAGATTATTAATCTGTCAGCTTTTAAAGATCCACTATCAAATCAAAAAGAATCAAATCTGGAACTATAAATTTCTACCTGAGGTTCCATTAAAGGAAATTAACATTTCTAAAACCTTATTCTCAGGCATATTTTTAAATGGAATCTTTACAACTTCTAAAACATTAGTAACTTTTTATAACTATAAAAGCAATATGCATTCACTGTAGAAAGTAGGCAAAATGCATAAATAAAAATCAATCATGACTATGCCATTTAGAAGGGAATTGACATCTGCTGTTCCCTTTCAACATACAAAGTCACATGCGTGGCATTTTAGAAAAGATTTAGGGTTATACTGTATGTACAGTATGTATTGCCTTTTGCCCTTAGCAACAATTCATTTATATATACATAACAGTCTTTAAAAACACAATTTTAGGGAGTTTCCTAGGGGTCTAGTGGGTAAGACTCTGTGCTTCCACACAATGGGGTACAAAATCAATCCCTGATGAGGAACTAAGATTCCATATGCTACTTAGCCAAAACACATACACACACACTGTCTTAAGAGAGCCCATATTTGAATATTCACCTTCACTAAATCTGTTTGAGTATTTTCTGATATTTCTATTTAAACCGTCTTGTTTTTCTTGTTGTTAGTACTTCTAACACTGCAATAATATTCTTGGATGAAAATCTTGACATTATTCTGGCTAATTTCCTTCAGTGAAATTCACAAAAGTGGAATTTCTGAAGAAAAGGCACAAATTTCTTAACCTGGCATTTGTCTATAATTTGCATAGCAAAAGATAAAAATCTACAAACTACCCACAAAAAAGACAATGAGCAGTACAGCTCAGTTCCTCCTATGTCTAAAAATGTGCACAAGTGTACCTTAACACTTTCATAAAGTAGTTTTATTTCATAGCAAAAATAATATCTGCTTTTAATTTATGTTATTTTTCTTTTTACTGCTTCTGAATAATTTTTTTAATTATAGTAGTTCTTTAGTTATTACTTTTGACTATTTTTAACTTAAGGAAATTTGTGGTTTTCATATTGATTTGTAAGAGCTCCTTAGACAATAAAGATATTAATCATTTGTGTATCACAATTGTATACACATTTTCATTTGCCTTCCCAGTTCATTCTTTGCATTCAGGTATGGCTTGTAATGGTTTTTGATGCACAGAAATTCAAAATCTAAGTAACCAAACATATCAATCCTTTCTTTGGTGGTTTCTTCCATGATTTCTAAGCTTAGAAAGTTCCCCACTATCAAAGCTTTCATTTCAATGAAGTAACTACTTACAGCACCCTTCTTTTTTTTCAATCTGTAGAATTTATTGTAGGCATGGCATGAGGCAAGTACTTCTGTGATTTCTGATGACTGATTCTTTCGGCCCTTTTCCTCAACACCCTAGTGAGCATCTTTTCTTCCTTCTGGGTTCACTTGTAAGATTCACTTTCAGAGCAGTTGCTCTGAAAGGTATAATTGTACCTTAAAGGTACAATTTGATCTCAAATGTTTTGGGGTGTTCTTGAACGTTTCTAAATCTTATTTTTCCATAAAACGGGGATAATAAAACCTACCTTACAGTTTTGTTGTAAGGATTACGGTGGAGAATCTAGAGAAAGCATTTACTTAAGTGTGTAACACAGCACATGTGCTTAATAAGCCAATGGCTGGACATCAGATTCAGGGCTAATTCTTCTCTTCTGATTCAGCTGTCACTACTTGGGCTTACAGTGTAAACTTGATACAACACCTAATAATTAGTAGAAGAAATATATCCAACCCCTTTTTCTACATTTTCTTCGCTATCCTCATCTGTTTTTTCTTTACATTGGTTCAACACACTTTTCATTTCAGTTACTCTGGATGCGCTTCTCTTCCCACAATTCAGTCTCACACTCTCACCAAAAGACAATGAGCATCAAGCCCCAGTAAAAATGTGCACAAGTGTACCTTAACACTTTCATAAAGTAGTTTTATTTCATAGCAAAAATAATATCTGCTTTTAATTTATGTTATTTTTCTTTTTACTGCTTCTGAATAATTTTTTTAATTATAGTAGTTCTTTAGTTATTACTTTTGACTATTTTTAACTTAAGGAAATTTGTGGTTTTCATATTGATTTGTAAGAGCTCCTTAGACAATAAAGATATTAATCATTTGTGTATCACAATTGTATACACATTTTCATTTGCCTTCCCAGTTCATTCTTTGCATTCAGGTATGGCTTGTAATGGTTTTTGATGCACAGAAATTCAAAATCTAAGTAACCAAACATATCAATCCTTTCTTTGGTGGTTTCTTCCATGATTTCTAAGCTTAGAAAGTTCCCCACTATCAAAGCTTTCATTTCAATGAAGTAACTACTTACAGCACCCTTCTTTTTTTTCAATCTGTAGAATTTATTGTAGGCATGGCATGAGGCAAGTACTTCTGTGATTTCTGATGACTGATTCTTTCGGCCCTTTTCCTCAACACCCTAGTGAGCATCATTTCTTCCTTCTGGGTTCACTTGTACAAGATTCACTTTCAGAGCAGTTGCTCTGAAAGGTATAATTGTACCTTAAAGGTACAATTTGATCTCAAATGTTTTGGGGTGTTCTTGAACGTTTCTAAATCTTATTTTTCCATAAAACGGGGATAATAAAACCTACCTTACAGTTTTGTTGTAAGGATTACGGTGGAGAATCTAGAGAAAGCATTTACTTAAGTGTGTAACACAGCACATGTGCTTAATAAGCCAATGGCTGGACATCAGATTCAGGGCTAATTCTTCTCTTCTGATTCAGCTGTCACTACTTGGGCTTACAGTGTAAACTTGATACAACACCTAATAATTAGTAGAAGAAATATATCCAACCCCTTTTTCTACATTTTCTTCGCTATCCTCATCTGTTTTTTCTTTACATTGGTTCAACACACTTTTCATTTCAGTTACTCTGGATGCGCTTCTCTTCCCACAATTCAGTCTCACACTCTCACTCTTTGGTAGGCTGTGATACAATGAAACTTCCCAAAAATGTTTAAAAACTATGATGGACACAGATATCCTTATCTTTTAATTGACTAAAACATTAAAATGGGGTCTCATATGATGAGTTGGCTATGGATTGTAAAAAGGTAGTTCTTATGATACTGAAGAAGCACCCTTCTATTCTTAAGTTTTTTGAGCTTGAATATTTTTGTCTCCATCCCACAGAGGAAACTGAATTTTAAAGAGGTAAAATCAGTTCCCAAAGTCATACAGGGGTGTGAAAGTACAACCCAGTTGTCTGGTTTCAATACCATTTCATTTTCCACTGCAACCATCCTATAACTCCATAATGCAGTCAGTCTGCAACTCAGCAATGTCTTTGTTTTTTGGCCACTTCTATTGGTCTTTCGTTTATTTGTTTTCATCCATCTTTGTTCTTTGGCTTGTGTGGGCCTCCCATCGCAGTGGCCTCTGTCACTGCAGAGCACCAGCTCTGGGCTCGGTAGTTGGACACATCAGTCCAGCCGCTCTGCGGCACATGGGATCTTCCCAAGCCAGGATCAAACTGGCGCCCCTTGCATTGCAACGTGGTGTCCCACCCACTGGACCACCAGGGACGCCCAGCAATGTCTTTTTCCCAAACTTAACCATATACATTCATTTAGACCTTAGGAAACATCTTCTTAGAGAAGAAATGAAATAAATGATGGCTATTTTCTCAGATGATATGGTATATACACACAATGCAATTTTACTCAGCCATTAAAAGAAACAGAATTGGGGGCTTCCCTGGTGGTCCAGTTGGTAAAGAGTCTGCCTTGCAGTGCAAGGGGTGCCAGTTCAATGCCTGGTCTGGGAAGATCCACATGCTGCGGAGCGGTGTATCCAATTGCAGGCGAGCACTCTGGACTGCATGCTCCCAGAGCCAGTGCTCTGCAACGAAAGAGGCCACTGCAATGGGAGGCCCACATAGGCCAAAGAACAATGATGGATGAAAAAATAAATAAATGAAAGACCAATAAGCAGAGGCCAGAATTTTAAAAATTAAAAAAAAAAAAAAAACAGAATTGGGACATCTGCAGAGATGTGGATAGACCTAAAGACTGTCATACATAGTGAAATAAGAAAGGAAAAAACAAATACTTGAGAGTTGTGGGTTAAGTTTTATTTGGGGCATAATTAGGACTGCAGCTAGGGAGGCAGCATCCCATACAGCTCTGGGAGACTGCTCAGAAGAGGCAGCTGAGGAAAGCCAATATAAGGATTTGGGTGTGGAGAGAGTTCAAATGCTAAGAAACAAAGGGTTTCCAAAGGGTTTTGTTTACCAATGGTTTGGGTCAGTCATGATGATGTGATGTCTCCATGAAGGAATTTAGAGCTTTTCTAGGTGTGAAGAGATACACGGATTGAGACAATAAAATTTGCTCCTGAAAGTCATTTATCTATCTAAAGACCTGTTCCACCGAATTCCCCCGTTTCCTGAATTCCCCAGAGCACAGAGTGCCTTGCCCCACCCTGATTTTCTCCAGTGGGGTTGTTGAAAGTCAGCAGCTCCCAGAAGCACAGCCTTCAATCTCACCAGAGGCAGATGGCAAAATGCCCTTGCTGTCCATTCGTTGTACTTGACAGTTTTATATGGTAAATTTATTTGCCCTATCTGGGAATTGGTTTGTCTGGTTACATCGATGCTTGGAATCTGCCTGTGTCTTGTGTTTGGTATTCTAAAGCTTATAACAATGGGAAGTATTTCATCCATCCCAAAGGAAAGATCTTTAGTGTGCACATTAGCTATGTTGGAATCAGAAGAGCAATATGGTATATACACACAATGCAATTTTACTCAGCCATTAAAAGAAACAGAATTGGGGGCTTCCCTGGTGGTCCAGTTGGTAAAGAGTCTGCCTTGCAGTGCAAGGGGTGCCAGTTCAATGCCTGGTCTGGGAAGATCCACATGCTGCGGAGCGGTGTATCCAATTGCAGGCGAGCACTCTGGACTGCATGCTCCCAGAGCCAGTGCTCTGCAACGAAAGAGGCCACTGCAATGGGAGGCCCACATAGGCCAAAGAACAATGATGGATGAAAAAATAAATAAATGAAAGACCAATAAGCAGAGGCCAGAATTTTAAAAATTAAAAAAAAAAAAAAAACAGAATTGGGACATCTGCAGAGATGTGGATAGACCTAAAGACTGTCATACATAGTGAAATAAGAAAGGAAAAAACAAATACTTGAGAGTTGTGGGTTAAGTTTTATTTGGGGCATAATTAGGACTGCAGCTAGGGAGGCAGCATCCCATACAGCTCTGGGAGACTGCTCAGAAGAGGCAGCTGAGGAAAGCCAATATAAGGATTTGGGTGTGGAGAGAGTTCAAATGCTAAGAAACAAAGGGTTTCCAAAGGGTTTTGTTTTACCAATGGTTTGGGTCAGTCATGATGATGTGATGTCTCCATGAAGGAATTTAGAGCTTTTCTAGGTGTGAAGAGATACACGGATTGAGACAATAAAATTTGCTCCTGAAAGTCATTTATCTATCTAAAGACCTGTTCCACCGAATTCCCCCGTTTCCTGAATTCCCCAGAGCACAGAGTGCCTTGCCCCACCCTGATTTTCTCCAGGGGGGATGTTGAAAGTCAGCAGCTCCCAGAAGCACAGCCTTCAATCTCACCAGAGGCAGATGGCAAAATGCCCTTGCTGTCCATTCGTTGTACTTGACAGTTTTATATGGTAAATTTATTTGCCCTATCTGGGAATTGGTTTGTCTGGTTACATCGATGCTTGGAATCTGCCTGTGTCTTGTGTTTGGTATTCTAAAGCTTATAACAATGGGAAGTATTTCATCCATCCCAAAGGAAAGATCTTTAGTGTGCACATTAGCTATGTTGGAATCAGAAGAGCAATAGGCCCTGAATGGCTCACAGTTAAATAATCTGGCAGTCAGAAGCACAAGGGCAAGAAACACTGTTAAAGAACGCGCCTGGCAGGGCTCCCGTGGACTTGAGGCAACCAGTTCTAATTTCCCCTACAGGAGCCCCTGGTAACTTTGACAATGGGGAACAAGTTAACTGGCTCTCTAATAGATACTATTCTCCTTTATAAATTAAAAGCTCAAATAATCTTTTCCTCAGAACAGTCTGACATCAGAATCCCACTGAGCCTTTTTCGACCTCGCCTCATCTGGGGAGCTTTGGCTCCCATTTGGGGTGTTCTCCCTGTGAAAGGGGAACTGCATTTATAAGGTGCTTTAGAGAAAGGTCACTGGTCTAACGGGACTGGGAAATCATGTTAATGTGACTTTCTGGCAGGCTTCAATTTTAACGGGTTACTAAATGCTTCCTTGAAGGTGTCAACTACAATGAATGGACAGCAAGGGCATTTGCCATCTGTCTCTGAGGAGATGGAACACTGTGCCTTAGGAGCTGCTGACTTTTCAACAACCCTTGAAGGAAATCAGGGTGGGGCAAGGCACTCTGTGCTCCAGGGAATCCGGTGGGGCAGGTCTTTAGACAGGTAAATGACTTTTAGGAACAGCTTTTATTATCTCAATCCTTGCATCTCCTCACAACTGGAAAAGCACTAAAATCCTTCATAATGATATCACACCTTCATGACAGGCACAAGTCATTTGTAAAACAAAAGCCTCTAAAAAGCCCTTTGTTTAATAGCTTTTAAACTCCTCCACACCAAAATCCTTATATTGACTTCCCCCCCCTGCCTCTTTGGAGCAGTCTCTCAGAGCTATCTGGGGTGCTACCTCCCGGGCTGCAGTCCTAATTATTCCCCAAATAAAACTTAACCCACAGCTCTCAAGTTGTTCATCTTTTTCAGTCAACAAAGGCTTCCTCTAAGGTTTTCTCATGTCTTTCTCTTTGAATCCTCTGTGAACAGGCAAATGGCAATGTAAGCAATTGAGGAAATCTGGCCATTGTGCTCCAATAGGTATTTTGGGAAGTATTTCATCCATCCCAAAGGAAAGATCTTTAGTGTGCACATTAGCTATGTTGGAATCAGAAGAGCAATAGGCCCTGAATGGCTCACAGTTAAATAATCTGGCAGTCAGAAGCACAAGGGCAAGAAACACTGTTAAAGAACGCGCCTGGCAGGGCTCCCGTGGACTTGAGGCAACCAGTTCTAATTTCCCCTACAGGAGCCCCTGGTAACTTTGACAATGGGGAACAAGTTAACTGGCTCTCTAATAGATACTATTCTCCTTTATAAATTAAAAGCTCAAATAATCTTTTCCTCAGAACAGTCTGACATCAGAATCCCACTGAGCCTTTTTCGACCTCGCCTCATCTGGGGAGCTTTGGCTCCCATTTGGGGTGTTCTCCCTGTGAAAGGGGAACTGCATTTATAAGGTGCTTTAGAGAAAGGTCACTGGTCTAACGGGACTGGGAAATCATGTTAATGTGACTTTCTGGCAGGCTTCAATTTTAACGGGTTACTAAATGCTTCCTTGAAGGTGTCAACTACAATGAATGGACAGCAAGGGCATTTGCCATCTGTCTCTGAGGAGATGGAACACTGTGCCTTAGGAGCTGCTGACTTTTCAACAACCCTTGAAGGAAATCAGGGTGGGGCAAGGCACTCTGTGCTCCAGGGAATCCGGTGGGGCAGGTCTTTAGACAGGTAAATGACTTTTAGGAACAGCTTTTATTATCTCAATCCTTGCATCTCCTCACAACTGGAAAAGCACTAAAATCCTTCATAATGATATCACACCTTCATGACAGGCACAAGTCATTTGTAAAACAAAAGCCTCTAAAAAGCCCTTTGTTTAATAGCTTTTAAACTCCTCCACACCAAAATCCTTATATTGACTTCCCCCCCCTGCCTCTTTGGAGCAGTCTCTCAGAGCTATCTGGGGTGCTACCTCCCGGGCTGCAGTCCTAATTATTCCCCAAATAAAACTTAACCCACAGCTCTCAAGTTGTTCATCTTTTTCAGTCAACAAAGGCTTCCTCTAAGGTTTTCTCATGTCTTTCTCTTTGAATCCTCTGTGAACAGGCAAATGGCAATGTAAGCAATTGAGGAAATCTGGCCATTGTGCTCCAATAGCGGCCACCTAAGGTGGGTAAATGTTCTCTTCTTCCTCCCTTAGGCTGGGGACCACGCCAGTGGAATTACAGGGCAGATCCTAAACTCTGTCTTCTGATCTTTCCTGCTGCCTTTGCCTCTTTCTTGTGGGAGCCTGGGTGTTTTCCTTAGGCCTTCCAGAAAGGCCTTCTCCCTTAGGATTGAGGAATCTCTTTGCTGGGCGAGGAACTCTGAACAGCCTTTTTCCAGCACGACAATTCAAAAGCATCAATTCTTTGGTGCTCAGTCTTCTTTATGGTGTAACTCACACCCATACCTGCCAATTAGGAAAACTATAGCTTTGACCATGCCAAACTTTGTTGGCAAAGTTATGTCTCTGCCTTTTTTTTTTTTTTTTTTTTTTAAGTTTAAGCCACTTTTTGTTTATTTAAAAATATTATTGCACTGAGCTTCTGTGTAAAAGCAATAACCCTGTTTTAGGATACAGAATTTGTGTGTTTTAAGATTCACAAATGAACTTGATGTTTTCTTAGGTACCTTTACATTGTACAATGTTTTTCTGGAACCTTTCCTCTGTCATTTCTTTCTCTTTGTTTGAACATTTAAGTTCTGTTCTCTTAGTTGGTTTCAATTAGGCTAATTCCTTGTTGGGGAAGTCACCCAATTCTTTTTAAAAAGGAGGAGGGAAAAAAAAAAAAAAACTGTCCTTGGTTTACTGATTAGCCTTTACAGGACCAGAAGGGCAGCTTCAAATATCCTTCCACCACTCAGAAAACCTTCCCTGTACATCTTCTAAAGCTTGTAAATGACCTAAACAAAGGAGAAACAAAGTCAAAGACATCTCTGCTATATTTTGAACACAAACTCTAAAAAGGGCAAATTAATTTAAAAGTTTGCTTATCCAGGATAATTAAAAGATGCTTTTTCTACAAATACTAATTAATATTTAGCCATCTAGCCAAGTCAGCCTGACTTGTTTCATCTGAGAACCCTAATTTTACTCCAGCCTCTTTTGTAAACTGATGGGTTTTACAGTGCTATACCTGAGTCACAATGAAAATCTTGAAAAAGCAACTGAGGCCTCATTATTTGTGTGTTTATTTAAATAACATTGCTGTGGTTAATCTGTAAAAAGAGCTCTATTTAATTGGCTAAAATAACAGTAATAAGCACTTATAAACAAAAGAAATACTTCTAAATACAAAAAGAATCAAGTTAAATGAGTTTCAGATTCACATGAACTGAGAAATATCTAATATTAAGGCTTAAATGTGTTGATCTAACAATAATGTAGACATGCCTTGGGGCATCAGCATATTAAATAAAATATTAAATGTAATACTTGCATTATGCCTAGACTTAACATCTGTTAAAAGTCTGTCAGCAAGCAATGTACCACATTTTAGAAAAAAACTTTAGAGAAACTAAGATGTGTTTTCAATAACAACAACAAAAAAAAGGTTTAAAGAAAACAAAGGAGACTAGAAAGAGTTATGCATGATCAAGATTTTGAAAGACTTAAATTTAGCTTTTGTTGTCCATTCAGAGGACAGTTCTCTTGGAATGCATTTTTGATAAACAGGTTATACAAACTTCTTTGCCTTTAAGTGATTTATATTTGCTTTAGAGATCTTTGGTTACTTGGAATAAATATTGTCCAAGTGTCTTTATCAATTTTTCAGATGCTTAACCATTACTTTTAAGTCTTTCTGTCATTTAAAGATACTTTTGTACTATAATGATATCACAAAAAGGACTTCACTATCAAGGAAATCCTTTCTAAGCTGCAACTGAGACTGTACTATTTTCACACAAATTTCTGATATGCCAGAGTCTCCCTCACTCATTCTGGGGAAGGATACACTGAACAAGGTCCAGGCCTCTGTTTTCATAAACATAAAACCCTCTCCTTTTCTGCAACTGATCGATCAAAATATAAATTAGTTTGGTCACAAGAGACTCGAGGTTTTTAAGACTCTTCAGATGGCTCAGAATATTTCCATTGGGCCTAAGCTTAATATAAGTTAAATATTATTATGTCTGTTACAAGTTTGTCAACAAGAAAAGTAACTCGAGTGAAGAAACTTCTAAAAAAAAAAGGGGGGGGGGGTAAATGAGATATGAGCTTTTAGAAAACTCTACAAATGTAATTATGCTTTAAAATGTCTATGTAAAATAGCCTCTCCAGATAGTGATAACTTGAATTTTCAAGGGTTGTGCTAAACTAAATCATAAAAGTCTACTGAATAGACTGGTAGTCCAGTGGGTAAAGAATCCCACTTTGCAGTGCAAGGGCCAGGGTTTGAACTGGTGCCCCAGGAAGATCCCACGTGCTGTGAAGCAGCTGGACTGGTGTGTCCAAATAGGAGCCAGCGTTCTGGAGCACATGTGCCCAAAGCCAGTGCTCTGCAATGGGAGAGGCCACTGCAATGGGAATCCCACACAGGCCAAAGAAAAAAATGGATGAAAATAAATAAATAAATAAATTTTTAAAAAATTTTTAACTTTTAAATTAAAAAAAATTTTTTTTTTAATTAACAAAATTTTTTAAAATTAAAAAAAAATCTATTGAATAGCTAGGTTATTTCCAAATAAAATAAGGTTTTGAAACACATATTAATAAATAATGACAAGTTTATTTACCTTTTAAAAGATTTGTTCTATATTTGACTTTGGCTATGTGACTAGCTATAGTTTCACAATTACGGCGGTTATACTGTCTGACTAAGTGCTCTAAACTTTTTGGTATTTGCTGACAAAACTTCCCAAATTATTCTAATGAAGTATTTTTTGACTTCTAGTTAACTTTGGAATGCCTCAGAGGGCCCCAGGAACATCCCAAAGAGAGATACTATACTAATTAGGTTCATTTTGTATGTTAAATTGCATGGGAAGAATTGTCAAATAGTAACCTCATTCTTTGGAGAACTGGATATGCCAGAGTCTCCCTCACTCATTCTGGGGAAGGATACACTGAACAAGGTCCAGGCCTCTGTTTTCATAAACATAAAACCCTCTCCTTTTCTGCAACTGATCGATCAAAATATAAATTAGTTTGGTCACAAGAGACTCGAGGTTTTTAAGACTCTTCAGATGGCTCAGAATATTTCCATTGGGCCTAAGCTTAATATAAGTTAAATATTATTATGTCTGTTACAAGTTTGTCAACAAGAAAAGTAACTCGAGTGAAGAAACTTCTAAAAAAAAAAGGGGGGGGGGGTAAATGAGATATGAGCTTTTAGAAAACTCTACAAATGTAATTATGCTTTAAAATGTCTATGTAAAATAGCCTCTCCAGATAGTGATAACTTGAATTTTCAAGGGTTGTGCTAAACTAAATCATAAAAGTCTACTGAATAGACTGGTAGTCCAGTGGGTAAAGAATCCCACTTTGCAGTGCAAGGGCCAGGGTTTGAACTGGTGCCCCAGGAAGATCCCACGTGCTGTGAAGCAGCTGGACTGGTGTGTCCAAATAGGAGCCAGCGTTCTGGAGCACATGTGCCCAAAGCCAGTGCTCTGCAATGGGAGAGGCCACTGCAATGGGAATCCCACACAGGCCAAAGAAAAAAATGGATGAAAATAAATAAATAAATAAATTTTTAAAAAATTTTTAACTTTTAAATTAAAAAAAATTTTTTTTTTAATTAACAAAATTTTTAAAATTAAAAAAAATCTATTGAATAGCTAGGTTATTTCCAAATAAAATAAGGTTTTGAAACACATATTAATAAATAATGACAAGTTTATTTACCTTTTAAAAGATTTGTTCTATATTTGACTTTGGCTATGTGACTAGCTATAGTTTCACAATTACGGCGGTTATACTGTCTGACTAAGTGCTCTAAACTTTTTGGTATTTGCTGACAAAACTTCCCAAATTATTCTAATGAAGTATTTTTTGACTTCTAGTTAACTTTGGAATGCCTCAGAGGGCCCCAGGAACATCCCAAAGAGAGATACTATACTAATTAGGTTCATTTTGTATGTTAAATTGCATGGGAAGAATTGTCAAATAGTAAGTCTCTGATAAATGTTACTAATATAGAAATCCTAGAAACTATATGAAGTTCCTAAAATTCTGATATGTTTGGATAAAATGTTATCGGTCATAATTTTAGTTACTATCTTAAAATATTGCCATTCTAACTACATTTTCCAAAAATGGCTCCTCTTCAAGATCAATAGAAAGGACTCTTGAATAATTGCCAGTTTTTGAACTGGGTAAGAAACTACTAAGGATGCTAATGGAAAACCTGATGTCTCCACAAAGGTTAACAAAATGACTGAATGAACTGGCAAAAATACTTACAAAATTACTAGTTTGAATCTGTATTTTCCAGATGTAAGAAAAACCTTCCCTTTAAACTAATTATTACAATAGTAATTTGATAAATTATACTTTGTAAACAAATTGAAACATTTATCCTTTCTCTGTCTCTGACCCCTCCAGATACTAGAAACTCTTAGTTTTCAGTAACTTTATCAGGTAAATTAGGAAGGTTGTCTCACTAACAGGTACGGAAATCTCAAGGAATTTTGGAGAACTTTAGAGGAGAAGAATTCACTTATATCTGTTAGGTGAAATCTGGGGTAAGCCTTTGGCCTGACTTCCCTAGCCCTGAAGGGTTATTTTAAAAGTTCATTCTGAGACTCTATAAAATTTCAACAAAGCAAAAAAGTATACAAATCAATTATGATTATATAAATAATCAGGCTAAGCTTATTGAGGTCAGACCTATATTGAAAACAAGTCTTAATGTGGTTATACTTAGAAAAATTGAGGGTGATTTTTACGGAAAAAAAAATATGTTTTAATGAATGTTAAATCCAAGTTTGTTAATGGAGGTCTGTATCTACTTAGATCCATTCCCTGGTCAGTTCTTTGCTGTTAGGATATATTAATATAAAATTATATTACTGAAGGAGATTCTAGGTTTGTTTCTGAAGCTTGTTACAGTAGCCTGTCTTTGGGTGAAGATCAGATGTCTCAGGACCTGCAAACAGGACTGGAAAAAGACATAATTTAAGAGACTGACTGTCTTCAACCTTGTGGAAAGACCTTTTTAACAGATACTTAACTAGTTCATGCACAGTGAAATTAAGGGGCAATTTGGCTCTTGGACTGATTCCCACTTCCAAAGCTCCCTATGCTGAACTCACCTATGGAGATGTCTGCTGAACTCAACTCACTTTAAAATGATGCTTGAACAGAGGAAACTGCAGTACACTAGGACGAGAAGAAGACATTAAAAGTAGACAGCCTGCCCAAGATGCTGAACCTGACTCGTATGATCCTTTACAATGTTTTCTTGATTTCTTAGACTTTTATATGTCAATCAATTGTTTTCTATCATACATATAATCCTATGCTAGTTTAAAACTCTATCCAATTGTTAGGTTGTGGCTAATTACCTACATCTAGTATTTCCAGGCTACCTTGGTGGATTTCTTTCTTCCAGGGTTCTGATTGGATATCCTCTAAGAAATTATTTTAGAAGAGAGTTCAGTCCCGTTCCATCTATTCATGATATTAGATGGAATCTTCTCACCTGGTCAATTAATACCTGCAAATTGAAACATTTATCCTTTCTCTGTCTCTGACCCCTCCAGTTAGTAGAAACTCTTGGTTTTCTGTAACTTTATCAGGTAAATTAGGAAGGTTGTCTCACTAACAGGTACGGAAATCTCAAGGAATTTTGGAGAACTTTAGAGGAGAAGAATTCACTTATATCTGTTAGGTGAAATCTGGGGTAAGCCTTTGGCCTGACTTCCCTAGCCCTGAAGGGTTATTTTAAAAGTTCATTCTGAGACTCTATAAAATTTCAACAAAGCAAAAAAGTATACAAATCAATTATGATTATATAAATAATCAGGCTAAGCTTATTGAGGTCAGACCTATATTGAAAACAAGTCTTAATGTGGTTATACTTAGAAAAATTGAGGGTGATTTTTACGGAAAAAAAAATATGTTTTAATGAATGTTAAATCCAAGTTTGTTAATGGAGGTCTGTATCTACTTAGATCCATTCCCTGGTCAGTTCTTTGCTGTTAGGATATATTAATATAAAATTATATTACTGAAGGAGATTCTAGGTTTGTTTCTGAAGCTTGTTACAGTAGCCTGTCTTTGGGTGAAGATCAGATGTCTCAGGACCTGCAAACAGGACTGGAAAAAGACATAATTTAAGAGACTGACTGTCTTCAACCTTGTGGAAAGACCTTTTTAACAGATACTTAACTAGTTCATGCACAGTGAAATTAAGGGGCAATTTGGCTCTTGGACTGATTCCCACTTCCAAAGCTCCCTATGCTGAACTCACCTATGGAGATGTCTGCTGAACTCAACTCACTTTAAAATGATGCTTGAACAGAGGAAACTGCAGTACACTAGGACGAGAAGAAGACATTAAAAGTAGACAGCCTGCCCAAGATGCTGAACCTGACTCGTATGATCCTTTACAATGTTTTCTTGATTTCTTAGACTTTTATATGTCAATCAATTGTTTTCTATCATACATATAATCCTATGCTAGTTTAAAACTCTATCCAATTGTTAGGTTGTGGCTAATTACCTACATCTAGTATTTCCAGGCTACCTTGGTGGATTTCTTTCTTCCAGGGTTCTGATTGGATATCCTCTAAGAAATTATTTTAGAAGAGAGTTCAGTCCCGTTCCATCTATTCATGATATTAGATGGAATCTTCTCACCTGGTCAATTAATACCTGCTGTGACCCTTTTCTCTTGAGAGTGATGATCTAAGTCTTAATAAAACTTGTAGGGGCTTCCCTGGTGGTCCAGTGGGTAAGGACACCGCCTTGCAGTGCAACGGGTGCCAGTTTGATCCCTGGCCTGGGAAGATCCCATGTGCCATGGAGCGGCTGGACCAATGTGTCCAATTACCAAGCCAGAGCTCTGGAGCGCATGCACCCAGAGCCAGCGCTCTGCGACAACAGAGGCCACTACGATGGGAGGCCCACAAAGGCCAAAGAACAAAGATGGATGAAAAATAGATAAATGAAAGACCAATAGAAGTGGCCCGCCCACCCCCCTCCCTCCCCAACCGCCTCCCCCACCAAAAAAAAGCTACTGAGTCATCACCAGATTTGTCTTCCTGTACTAACCTATTCTGTGTCATATGGAAACATGCACTATAGGGGGTTTCCCTGGTGGTCCAGTGGGTAGAGAGTCTGCCTTGCAGTACAAAGGGCACCAGTTCAATCCCTGACCTGGGAAGATCCCATGTGCCGCGGAGGGGCTGGATCGGTGTGTCCAATTACAAGCCAGCACTTTGGAGTGCATACACCCAGAGCTGGTGCTCTGTGGCGAGAGAGGCCACTGCAATGGGAGGCCCACACAGGCCAAAGAATAAAGATGGATGAAAAATAAAAACTATGACTTAGAGACATTAAAAAAAAAAACTTGTAACCTCTCGTCTCTTAAAGGGAAAACTCTCATAATTATGAGATGGATCTATATGGTTAATACAGACTATAGTCATTTAAATTAGAGAAGTTCCTCTATATTGGGAACAATTAAATCATACCAAAAAAAAAAAAAATGACCTCATTGGGGGCTTGGAATCTGATGGTTTGAGAAGATTATCCAGGAATTAGTATATTTTTCAAACAAAAACCCTTCAGCAGGTTCCCATCACCCCCATCTCCCTTCACAATGTTCCATCATGGATCACCCACACCACGGAAAACCAGGAATACTGGGACTTCGATATTTTTGAGCTGGAGGCTGCTACTTGTAAAAGGCCGTTAATTTCTCTTGGTCTCAAAATGTTTGCCCACTGTGGAGCAATCTTTCAATCTTAAAATGCTTGGAGGCAACACTGAGAGCACAGTTTGAAGTCATCAAAACCAATTACCATGTGTCCAACCCCTACCAAAACTCCACGCACTTTGCCAATGTGCTGTACACCACTGCCTACTTTCTTTGCAAAGAGAGGATCAAGCAAGCTTTAGATCCACTTGACAAGGTCGCTGCCCTCATCGCAGCCACTATTCATAACCTGGACCACCTGGGTGGCCCAACTCCTTCCTGTGCAATGCTGGGAGCTAGCTGGCCATCCTGTACAATGACACTGCCATGCTGGAGAGCCACCATGCGGCCTTGGCCTTCCAGCTCACCACCAGCAATGACAAATGCAGCATCTTTAAAAATATGGAGAGGAATGACTACCTGCACCAGTGGATCATCAATGTAGTCGTAGCCACAGAAACGACAGAGCACTTCGAACACGCAGCAAATCTGCCAACAGCATCAACAAGACCTTAGCAGCACGGGAGGAAGACAGGGAGATGGATAGCAATCAGTAAGCCACAAACAGGATGCTTAGGACTCCAGAAAACTGTATTCTGATCAAACGGATGGTGATCGGTGTGTCCAATTACAAGCCAGCACTTTGAGTGCATACACCCAGAGCTGGTGCTCTGTGGCAGAGGCCACTGCAATGGGAGGCCCACACAGGCCAAAGAATAAAGATGGATGAAAAATAAAAACTATGACTTAGAGACATTAAAAAAAAAAACTTGTAACCTCTCGTCTCTTAAAGGGAAAACTCTCATAATTATGAGATGGATCTATATGGTTAATACAGACTATAGTCATTTAAATTAGAGAAGTTCCTCTATATTGGGAACAATTAAATCATACCAAAAAAAAAAAAAATGACCTCATTGGGGGCTTGGAATCTGATGGTTTGAGAAGATTATCCAGGAATTAGTATATTTTTCAAACAAAAACCCTTCAGCAGGTTCCCATCACCCCCATCTCCCTTCACAATGTTCCATCATGGATCACCCACACCACGGAAAACCAGGAATACTGGGACTTCGATATTTTTGAGCTGGAGGCTGCTACTTGTAAAAGGCCGTTAATTTCTCTTGGTCTCAAAATGTTTGCCCACTGTGGAGCAATCTTTCAATCTTAAAATGCTTGGAGGCAACACTGAGAGCACAGTTTGAAGTCATCAAAACCAATTACCATGTGTCCAACCCCTACCAAAACTCCACGCACTTTGCCAATGTGCTGTACACCACTGCCTACTTTCTTTGCAAAGAGAGGATCAAGCAAGCTTTAGATCCACTTGACAAGGTCGCTGCCCTCATCGCAGCCACTATTCATAACCTGGACCACCTGGGTGGCCCAACTCCTTCCTGTGCAATGCTGGGAGCTAGCTGGCCATCCTGTACAATGACACTGCCATGCTGGAGAGCCACCATGCGGCCTTGGCCTTCCAGCTCACCACCAGCAATGACAAATGCAGCATCTTTAAAAATATGGAGAGGAATGACTACCTGCACCAGTGGATCATCAATGTAGTCGTAGCCACAGAAACGACAGAGCACTTCGAACACGTCAGCAAATCTGTCAACAGCATCAACAAGACCTTAGCAGCACGGGAGGAAGACAGGGAGATGGATAGCAATCAGTAAGCCACAAACAGGATGCTTAGGACTCCAGAAAACTGTATTCTGATCAAACGGATGGTGATCAAGTGTGCTGCCATGTCCAACCCCTGCTGGGCCCTGGAGCAGTACGTCCAGTGGGCTGCATGCATCTCCAAAGAGTATTTCTCTCAGATGAAGAGAAGCAACAGGACTTGCCTGTGGTGATGCCAGTTTTTGACAGAAACACCTACAGCATCCCCAAGTCCCAGATCTCTCTCATTGATTACTTCATCACAGACACGTTTGATGCCTGGGACGCCTTTGTAGATCTGCCCGAGGTATCGCAGCACCTGAACAACAACTTTAAATACTGGAAGGGCTGGATGAGATGAAGCTGCGGAGCCTCCGTCCACCACCTGAACAGTGTGGCACTGCAGAGCCCTGACACCACGCCTCTGTGGTCACCTGGGATTCCTGAGGGCAGCCAGAGGTCCTTGGTCCTTTCAGTATTAGCAGAACAGCCCCCTGGCATGCCAAGCCTGTGAGAGAACCTGGGGACGCAGTCACCTTCCGTAGCCACCACCTGATGTTGTTGCCACTGGGTGAGGTTTGGCCACTCCATGCACCAGGCCTGCCGCGGGGGCGCCTCTGAAAGTCCCATGAGAGCCTCAGTTTCGTCAGCATTCCTCCCTTCAAACCTGAGCTCAGGATGCCCCACCGAAGACACTGATAAGAGGTCCTGCCAGTGATAGAGAACGTCTTGGGGCAATTTCTCTCAATTCATTCAGCCCTTAAGACTAATGGCAATCAGATCTTCTTCCACATCATAGAAGGTGCAATCACTCACTTTGGAATACTACTGAAAGTGACTTCTCTTTTAAAATTGAACAGCAAATGAAAAAGACAAAATTTGAAGTTGATTATTAATATCAATTATTAAAATGTTTTATTTTATTAGTTCACTATTTTCTATGAATTTTAAAAATACTTCAAAGCCAACTTTAAGCTCCATGACCAAATTTACATGATTCATAATCATTGAACATGCATCAACAAGACCTTAGCAGCACGGGAGGAAGACAGGGAGATGGATAGCAATCAGTAAGCCACAAACAGGATGCTTAGGACTCCAGAAAACTGTATTCTGATCAAACGGATGGTGATCAAGTGTGCTGCCATGTCCAACCCTGCTGGGCCCTGGAGCAGTACGTCCAGTGGGCTGCATGCATCTCCAAAGAGTATTTCTCTCAGATGAAGAGAAGCAACAGGACTTGCCTGTGGTGATGCCAGTTTTTGACAGAAACACCTACAGCATCCCCAAGTCCCAGATCTCTCTCATTGATTACTTCATCACAGACACGTTTGATGCCTGGGACGCCTTTGTAGATCTGCCCGAGGTATCGCAGCACCTGAACAACAACTTTAAATACTGGAAGGGCTGGATGAGATGAAGCTGCGGAGCCTCCGTCCACCACCTGAACAGTGTGGCACTGCAGAGCCCTGACACCACGCCTCTGTGGTCACCTGGGATTCCTGAGGGCAGCCAGAGGTCCTTGGTCCTTTCAGTATTAGCAGAACAGCCCCCTGGCATGCCAAGCCTGTGAGAGAACCTGGGGACGCAGTCACCTTCCGTAGCCACCACCTGATGTTGTTGCCACTGGGTGAGGTTTGGCCACTCCATGCACCAGGCCTGCCGCGGGGGCGCCTCTGAAAGTCCCATGAGAGCCTCAGTTTCGTCAGCATTCCTCCCTTCAAACCTGAGCTCAGGATGCCCCACCGAAGACACTGATAAGAGGTCCTGCCAGTGATAGAGAACGTCTTGGGGCAATTTCTCTCAATTCATTCAGCCCTTAAGACTAATGGCAATCAGATCTTCTTCCACATCATAGAAGGTGCAATCACTCACTTTGGAATACTACTGAAAGTGACTTCTCTTTTAAAATTGAACAGCAAATGAAAAAGACAAAATTTGAAGTTGATTATTAATATCAATTATTAAAATGTTTTATTTTATTAGTTCACTATTTTCTATGAATTTTAAAAATACTTCAAAGCCAACTTTAAGCTCCATGACCAAATTTACATGATTCATAATCATTGAACATGCATCATCTGGTGTACAGACTTATTTTCATAATAAAGATTTAAAATACAAAATAACCCATTTGTATGGCACTACAGAAATATTTGTGTATGTTAAGACTTTTCTGATTGATGCTAATTGGGAAAAGCTGTTTTGTGGGTGGGTCTGAACCCAGAAGAGCTCAAGAAGCACTCTCTGCCCGAAGCTCTTGACACTGGCTCCAACTGTCTGGGGGGCTTCATGGGGGACTCCCCAAAGTGAAAGAAATTAGGACTTCACATTTAATTGAATTTCCAAAAAATCTGCCTTATTTTGCATACAGTGTTTCTATAAAATACTCCTGATAAAAAAAAGAGAGAAAATGGAGTATTTCCTGAATTCACATTTTATAATCTATCTGTTTTCACCTGCATTTGGAATCTTTGATTCCAAAAATTTCTAACAGTTCTGTATCTCCACAGTTTGAACAAGTTCTACTGCCATAAACAATTGCACATAAGGACGTGTCAGAATGTTTGCTGTTAATCCTTTTAAACTTGTAGGGTTTTTTTGCAGATACAAACGAAATTAAGCTATTTGTTTTTAAGAAAAAAAACAGTTCAGAAAAACTCAGGGTTGGGAGTAGATGAAACAAAAATGGGAGAATGTTGATACCTGTAGAATCCAGGAAATGAACACATGGGGGCTATTATATTGTTCTTTATACTTACATGCCTGAAAATACCCTCAAAGTTTCCTTCCAAAAATTTAGTTCATTATTTGCAGAAATATTTCAAGATTCATCAATTTTGTATGGGAAAGACAGTAAAGTAGGAAATACAGAAGTAGAAAAGTATAGGACTTTAAAGCAAAATGGAAACTGTTGAAAAAAAGAGGGCTGGAAATTAGCAGAGGAGATAGAAATGGTGATAAAAAGGAGGGCAGAAGGAACAAGCCAGAGCAGAGAAGCCTTTCCTCCTCCTTTATAGACCCATTACAGTTGAGGATGCCTGCTGAACCAAGAGCTAAATTTGACCAAGATTTGGCCCATGTGCTTTGCATGCCTTCCCATAACACCACCTGATCAAGCCTTTTTCCCTCTTCCCTGATTTTTCTAAAAACAAATTTAAGCTCCATGACCAAATTTACATGATTCATAATCATTGAACATGCATCATCTGGTGAAAGACTTATTTTCATAATAAAGATTTAAAATACAAAATAACCCATTTGTATGGCACTACAGAAATATTTGTGTATGTTAAGACTTTTCTGATTGATGCTAATTGGGAAAAGCTGTTTTGTGGGTGGGTCTGAACCCAGAAGAGCTCAAGAAGCACTCTCTGCCCGAAGCTCTTGACACTGGCTCCAACTGTCTGGGGGGCTTCATGGGGGACTCCCCAAAGTGAAAGAAATTAGGACTTCACATTTAATTGAATTTCCAAAAAATCTGCCTTATTTTGCATACAGTGTTTCTATAAAATACTCCTGATAAAAAAAAGAGAGAAAATGGAGTATTTCCTGAATTCACATTTTATAATCTATCTGTTTTCACCTGCATTTGGAATCTTTGATTCCAAAAATTTCTAACAGTTCTGTATCTCCACAGTTTGAACAAGTTCTACTGCCATAAACAATTGCACATAAGGACGTGTCAGAATGTTTGCTGTTAATCCTTTTAAACTTGTAGGGTTTTTTTGCAGATACAAACGAAATTAAGCTATTTGTTTTTAAGAAAAAAAACAGTTCAGAAAAACTCAGGGTTGGGAGTAGATGAAACAAAAATGGGAGAATGTTGATACCTGTAGAATCCAGGAAATGAACACATGGGGGCTATTATATTGTTCTTTATACTTACATGCCTGAAAATACCCTCAAAGTTTCCTTCCAAAAATTTAGTTCATTATTTGCAGAAATATTTCAAGATTCATCAATTTTGTATGGGAAAGACAGTAAAGTAGGAAATACAGAAGTAGAAAAGTATAGGACTTTAAAGCAAAATGGAAACTGTTGAAAAAAAGAGGGCTGGAAATTAGCAGAGGAGATAGAAATGGTGATAAAAAGGAGGGCAGAAGGAACAAGCCAGAGCAGAGAAGCCTTTCCTCCTCCTTTATAGACCCATTACAGTTGAGGATGCCTGCTGAACCAAGAGCTAAATTTGACCAAGATTTGGCCCATGTGCTTTGCATGCCTTCCCATAAACACCAGCCAAGCTCTGATTCAAGTTTTTCCCTTCCCTCTGATCCACTGCATTCTGGAAAGGCAAGTTTTCCTTCTATGGGCCTGACTTCAAATCAATGCATATCTTTCTATGCTACTCTAGGATAATTCAACTAGCAATTACTGAAAAATTGACAGAACCTAAAAACCTATAGATAAAGTTGCAGTTTTAAATATATAACCAACAAGGGGACCTGCTATTTAAAAAATTAAAATATAATTTTAAAAATGGCTTGACAGGGCTTCCTTGGTGGTCCAGTGGGTAAAGGGTCCGCCTTGCAGTGCAACGGACACCGGTTCAATCCCTGGCCTGGGAAGATCCCACATGCTGCGGAGCAGCTGGACAAGTGTGCCCAATTAGGAGCCAGCACTCTAAAGCACATGCACCCAGAGCCAGTGCTCTGCAACCAGAGAGAGGGAGAGAGGAAGAGAGAGAAAGAGAGAGAGAGAGAGAAGGGCCACTGCATTCTGCCAAATAGGTCAAAATCATATACTGTGAGGGAAAGTGGTATGTTTAAACAGAATTAGAATAAATTTAAAAGAATTCAATTATAATTAAATTTAGTAGAACAGAATTTTAACTGAACATATTCCTCTGCTTTTTTCTTCTCATAGCCCAAACCATGTTTTCATGGTTCCCCAGGGAAACATAAATGTTTCAATTCTTCATCCTTGTCTTAACATTAATAAAAATGAGAAGCACAATTATGTGCCCAGGGATACAGTTTTCCTGTACTACAGTAGTCACTGTTTATTTATTTTATATATACTATTGTGTGTATGTTATTCCTGAATTCCTAAGGTATTCCTCCTTCTCACCTTGTAGTGGTGAGCACAGCTGCCTCTGAGCCCATAAAAAATCCTTTAAGAACAAGAAGATAGACCCTATCACTGTGATTTTATAAGAGGAAAGTGATGGGCAAAGAAATAAGTGAATTATTCAGAGCTGTATGCTTGATGAGTGGCTGTAATACAACTGAAATTCAGAACTTCTGTTGTCAAATCCAAACTCCTTCCTGTTCCTGAAACTGACTCAATCTCTAGAACAACAGTTACTGAATGTTTGCAATTTCTATTAGAGTCACAGAGACAATCACGCTTCATTTTTCAGCAATTACTCTCCATCAGGACTATTCTGAAGTCCATGATAATTACTTTGAGACTGTCCTACACAAGTCTTATTTCTTCTTTGACTGAATAATCTCTTAAGGTAACAAGCACGGAAATACAGGTCAGATCACGTCTGAGGTTATAAAGGCAGGATATTACTAGCAATTACTGAAAAATTGACAGAACCTAAAAACCTATAGATAAAGTTGCAGTTTTAAATATATAACCAACAAGGGGACCTGCTATTTAAAAAATTAAAATATAATTTTAAAAATGGCTTGACAGGGCTTCCTTGGTGGTCCAGTGGGTAAAGGGTCCGCCTTGCAGTGCAACGGACACCGGTTCAATCCCTGGCCTGGGAAGATCCCACATGCTGCGGAGCAGCTGGACAAGTGTGCCCAATTAGGAGCCAGCACTCTAAAGCACATGCACCCAGAGCCAGTGCTCTGCAACCAGAGAGAGGGAGAGAGGAAGAGAGAAAGAGAGAGGGAGAGAAGGGCCACTGCATTCTGCCAAATAGGTCAAAATCATATACTGTGAGGGAAAGTGGTATGTTTAAACAGAATTAGAATAAATTTAAAAGAATTCAATTATAATTAAATTTAGTAGAACAGAATTTTAACTGAACATATTCCTCTGCTTTTTTCTTCTCATAGCCCAAACCATGTTTTCATGGTTCCCCAGGGAAACATAAATGTTTCAATTCTTCATCCTTGTCTTAACATTAATAAAAATGAGAAGCACAATTATGTGCCCAGGGATACAGTTTTCCTGTACTACAGTAGTCACTGTTTATTTATTTTATATATACTATTGTGTGTATGTTATTCCTGAATTCCTAAGGTATTCCTCCTTCTCACCTTGTAGTGGTGAGCACAGCTGCCTCTGAGCCCATAAAAAATCCTTTAAGAACAAGAAGATAGACCCTATCACTGTGATTTTATAAGAGGAAAGTGATGGGCAAAGAAATAAGTGAATTATTCAGAGCTGTATGCTTGATGAGTGGCTGTAATACAACTGAAATTCAGAACTTCTGTTGTCAAATCCAAACTCCTTCCTGTTCCTGAAACTGACTCAATCTCTAGAACAACAGTTACTGAATGTTTGCAATTTCTATTAGAGTCACAGAGACAATCACGCTTCATTTTTCAGCAATTACTCTCCATCAGGACTATTCTGAAGTCCATGATAATTACTTTGAGACTGTCCTACACAAGTCTTATTTCTTCTTTGACTGAATAATCTCTTAAGGTAACAAGCACGGAAATACAGGTCAGATCACGTCTGAGGTTATAAAGGCAGGATTGTGTGTGCGTGTGCTCAGTTATGTCTGACTCTTGGTGATCCCATGGACTGTAGCCCACCAGGCTCTTCTGTCCATGGAATTCTCTAGGCAACAATATTGGACTGGGTTGCCATTTCCTACTCCAGGGGCCTTCCGGACCTAGGGATCAAACCCGACTCTTCCTAATGGTAGGCAGATTGTTTACCACTGCACTACCTGGGAAGCCTCAAAGGAAAAACTGATAGCTATTATATTTCTTTTTCTAAGTAAAAAAGGTTCAATATCAATTATATCTATGTACAATTTTATGAAGGATTTCTTTTAAATAATGACCCTATTTCCAAGATCTTGAATTTGTAATTTTTTCATATCTGACATATTCCTTTTGTATATGCCAGTTAGTCAAGGTCTATAAAAATAAAGAATTATTCCATCCATGATTTAATATGCATATCCATCTTTATAGTTAGAAATCAAATTTAGTCGTATTTTACCATCAATATAAAATGATAAGTTCTCATATGAGTAAATTCTCATATAGGCTTACTATGTGCCAAGTACAGTTCTAAAGGGCTCATAATATCTGATCCTCACATAACAACTTAATGAGGTAGGTACTTTTTATTATCTCCTTTTATATATATATATGGAAACTGAGACACAGACAGAGTAGCTTGCCAAGTTATATAGCAATAAGTAACAGTAAATAAATAAGCCTAAATTTGAACTCAAGTGGTGTAGCTCCAATAGTTCAGTTTAGTAACTCAGTCATGTCTGCCTCTTTGTGACGCCATGGACTGCGGCACACTAGGCTTCCCTGTCTTGCACGCTAGGTCTCCCTGTCTCTCATCATCTCCCGGAACTTGCTCAAACTCATGTCAATTGACTCTGTGGTGCAGCTCCAGAGTCCACATGTCAATGCCTTGTAGTTTCCAAAAGATTTTCACTTGCTACCAAGAATTAACCACGAATTTTAAAAACTTTTAAGAAAAAAACCTGATACTTTCTCCAAAAAAAATAAATAAAACAACAACTACCCTTCTGGAGCTAATGGTTATGTAATATGTGCTCAACACAAAACATGATTAATCCTTTAAACAATATGAGGTAGTAATTATTAATGTATTTCTACTTTATAGATAAAGACTATGGCATTTATGTCTGACTCTTGGTGATCCCATGGACTGTAGCCCACCGAGCTCTCCTGTCATGGAATTCTCCAGGCAAGAATACTGGAGTGGGTTGCCATTTCCTACTCCAGGGCCTTCCGGACCTAGGGATCAAACCCGACTCTTCCTAATGGTAGGCAGATTGTTTACCACTGCACTACCTGGGAAGCCTCAAAGGAAAAACTGATAGCTATTATATTTCTTTTTCTAAGTAAAAAAGGTTCAATATCAATTATATCTATGTACAATTTTATGAAGGATTTCTTTTAAATAATGACCCTATTTCCAAGATCTTGAATTTGTAATTTTTTCATATCTGACATATTCCTTTTGTATATGCCAGTTAGTCAAGGTCTATAAAAATAAAGAATTATTCCATCCATGATTTAATATGCATATCCATCTTTATAGTTAGAAATCAAATTTAGTCGTATTTTACCATCAATATAAAATGATAAGTTCTCATATGAGTAAATTCTCATATAGGCTTACTATGTGCCAAGTACAGTTCTAAAGGGCTCATAATATCTGATCCTCACATAACAACTTAATGAGGTAGGTACTTTTTATTATCTCCTTATATATATATATATGGAAACTGAGACACAGACAGAGTAGCTTGCCCGAAGTTATATAGCAATAAGTAACAGTAAATAAATAAGCCTAAATTTGAACTCAAGTGGTGTAGCTCCAATAGTTCAGTTTAGTAACTCAGTCATGTCTGCCTCTTTGTGACGCCATGGACTGCGGCACACTAGGCTTCCCTGTCTTGCACGCTAGGTCTCCCTGTCTCTCATCATCTCCCGGAACTTGCTCAAACTCATGTCAATTGACTCTGTGGTGCAGCTCCAGAGTCCACATGTCAATGCCTTGTAGTTTCCAAAAGATTTTCACTTGCTACCAAGAATTAACCACGAATTTTAAAAACTTTTAAGAAAAAAACCTGATACTTTCTCCAAAAAAAATAAATAAAACAACAACTACCCTTCTGGAGCTAATGGTTATGTAATATGTGCTCAACACAAAACATGATTAATCCTTTAAACAATATGAGGTAGTAATTATTAATGTATTTCTACTTTATAGATGAAGACTCTGGCATTTAGACTCAATTGCCCAGTTACACAGCTTATTGTTAGTGAACGCAACATTCAAACCCAATTCAGATTTCAGGGCCCTCCTCTTAGAGATTCTGCTAGCCTGTCTTCCATCTATTCTATTGAAATCACACTGGTTAAATTAAAGAAAAGCAACAAATATTTCTCCACTACAACTGTGCAAAGCAACACATGACACTTACATCCAAGTGCACCTCCCAATATGTTCAAAAGGACTGTCTCCTGGAATGAAACCCTCTAGAGGCCTTTTGAGAAGACAGCGTTGGAACAGTAAAAAGAAATGCTAACTCCCTTACTCATTTAGATAATTAAAATTCTGGATTGTTTAGTCATGAATTTGACAATTTATCTTTCCTTCAGGAAATAAGTCTGTCATAAAGTTTAGAAAACACAGACCTCCAAATACATCATTTCAAACATACTTCAGTAAATAAACTGAGATGCTGAACATTTATAATATTCTCATATCAGATAGCAGTGAAACAATTTGTCACTGACAAACCACCATTCCAGACTTTTCGGGAGTCAGGTGATTTGTCAGAGGTTTGAGAAACTTAATGTCAACCCACCTGTTGATAAAAGTCATAATTCACTTGTTGAACTCTGACCAACTACTGTACTTAGAATGAACTACCAGAAAATTCCAAGTGGTACAATAATTATTCACAACTACTAGATAGTTAAAAAACTTATTCCTTTATTTCCTAGATGATATTCAAGCAATATAAAGCAATATAATAACCAATACATCAAAGATAAACACAGCTGCTATGAACAGGTAATGGATTTGATTCATTCATTGAGCTGATACTGTAGAGACCACTCAAAGTGTGGATTTTAATACAGGCAAGCGCTGTGTTTGAACATTTGTTAAGAATAACAATGAAACATCAAAGTTGACCACAGCAAAATGTGGGAAGGTTTACTCAGTCTAGGAGTAATTTATCAGAGCTGAAAAGTCCTAAATCTAGAGGGGCAGACCTAAAACCCAGCCTCAGTTTTCTCATCTACAATGTAATGACAATCAGGCTGCTAACCCAAACGGCCGTGAGGAGTAAAATGGGAGACTACTTGCTGCTGTTTTGGTGCTAAGTCATGTCCAACTCTGGTGACTCAATGAATAGTAGCCCGGCAGGCTCCTCTGGGGGGCCATTTTCCAGACAAGAATGCCCAAGTGAATTACCATTTCCTCCTCCAGAGGATTTCCTCAACTCAGGGATCGAACCTACATCTCCTACATTGTCAGGCAGATTCCCTACCACTACGCCAACAGGGAAGCCCCTGGAAGGCTCAAAAGTGCTCAATATCTGTTGGTGTTACTCTTTCAGTTATCCCATTTAACAGGCATGATAAGGAGATTAAGGAGTTGGAGGCCAACTAAATCAACAGAAAATGTGCCTTGGAGTTTTAAAATCTTTTTTAAGGGAGAAGATCAGGACAAGAGCTATATTTGTCTTGTTCACTGCTGTATCGTCAACAGCTAACAAAGGGCATGATAAACACAGGTTCATTAAATACACACTGAATCATTACATGAACAGATATACTTAAAGAGTTGTCTCTCACAGTGTAAGGCATATGAGAATCCTGGCAGTGGGAAGAAAGAGGGTTTAACATGGAAGAGAGAAGACCTAGAACTGAGGTTAAAAGAATTCTATACAATTATTTTTCACAGCATAACCAGCAAGACCCAATCAGACTCTTTAGGTTAAGATCCTCACATCACTGATACACCTATGGTGCCAAGTGGTACAATAATTATTCACAACTACTAGATAGTTAAAAAACTTATTCCTTTATTTCCTAGATGATATTCAAGCAATATAAAGCAATATAATAACCAATACATCAAAGATAAACACAGCTGCTATGAACAGGTAATGGATTTGATTCATTCATTGAGCTGATACTGTAGAGACCACTCAAAGTGTGGATTTTAATACAGGCAAGCGCTGTGTTTGAACATTTGTTAAGAATAACAATGAAACATCAAAGTTGACCACAGCAAAATGTGGGAAGGTTTACTCAGTCTAGGAGTAATTTATCAGAGCTGAAAAGTCCTAAATCTAGAGGGGCAGACCTAAAACCCAGCCTCAGTTTTCTCATCTACAATGTAATGACAATCAGGCTGCTAACCCAAACGGCCGTGAGGAGTAAAATGGGAGACTACTTGCTGCTGTTTTGGTGCTAAGTCATGTCCAACTCTGGTGACTCAATGAATAGTAGCCCGGCAGGCTCCTCTGGGGGGCCATTTTCCAGACAAGAATGCCCAAGTGAATTACCATTTCCTCCTCCAGAGGATTTCCTCAACTCAGGGATCGAACCTACATCTCCTACATTGTCAGGCAGATTCCCTACCACTACGCCAACAGGGAAGCCCCTGGAAGGCTCAAAAGTGCTCAATATCTGTTGGTGTTACTCTTTCAGTTATCCCATTTAACAGGCATGATAAGGAGATTAAGGAGTTGGAGGCCAACTAAATCAACAGAAAATGTGCCTTGGAGTTTTAAAATCTTTTTTAAGGGAGAAGATCAGGACAAGAGCTATATTTGTCTTGTTCACTGCTGTATCGTCAACAGCTAACAAAGGGCATGATAAACACAGGTTCATTAAATACACACTGAATCATTACATGAACAGATATACTTAAAGAGTTGTCTCTCACAGTGTAAGGCATATGAGAATCCTGGCAGTGGGAAGAAAGAGGGTTTAACATGGAAGAGAGAAGACCTAGAACTGAGGTTAAAAGAATTCTATACAATTATTTTTCACAGCATAACCAGCAAGACCCAATCAGACTCTTTAGGTTAAGATCCTCACATCACTGATACACCTATGGTGCCAAACACTGCAGATGGACCAAGCAACACAATGCTTGCTCCCTGTGTTTATCTGCTCGTGTGAATTCAGTTCTTCAAAATAACGCTAAACCTTCAGAAGAAGCTCCATAACCACACCACTCTACTACAAACCCTAAGAGGGTCTAATATCTACAATGTTTTTTTTGCACTTACGTACAACAGAGAAGCCCATTATTTTAAGGCACCTGTACTTATTGACATTGACTGTTTCCTAGATCTTCTACAATAGACAGAAATGAAATTCTGTACATATTCTGTCCCTTTCAGTTTCCAGGCATTATCTTGGCCTCTACAGAGGCAATAAAGAGGAATAAGGCACAATGCTTATTCTGAAGGAGCATCCTGTATAATAGAGAGAGTAACACAAGTACACAAATAACATCAGTGGAAGGCAAATGTCATGGAAAAGTACAAGGAAAGGGACACACGGAAGAATCAAATAAATCTACTTGAAGCAATTAAACTCTATGATAGTGGGATGAACCCACGAGGATTCTGAATGGGCAAGGGCATCAGAGCTTGAGATGACAATGAGAGTAAAGAACAGTTAGAAACACATAGAATGACTTAAGTATCTGGGGGCCACTTTGATATTTTACTGGTTTATGGGGCCAAGAAGAGAATATTTATCATAGAAACACCTGTAAAATCTGGACAGAACAGTTAGGGTCAACAGGAGAGTGGCAAACTTATGAGAACTTAAGAGCTTGTTGAGAGGCATTCTTAAAAAAAACCCAAAAAAGCTGAGTTTTAAAATCTTTTTAAGGGAGAAGATCAGGACAAGAGCTATATTTGTCTTGTTCACTGCTGTATCGTCAACAGCTAACAAAGGGCATGATAAACACAGGTTCATTAAATACACACTGAATCATTACATGAACAGATATACTTAAAGAGTTGTCTCTCACAGTGTAAGGCATATGAGAATCCTGGCAGTGGGAAGAAAGAGGGTTTAACATGGAAGAGAGAAGACCTAGAACTGAGGTTAAAAGAATTCTATACAATTATTTTTCACAGCATAACCAGCAAGACCCAATCAGACTCTTTAGGTTAAGATCCTCACATCACTGATACACCTATGGTGCCAAACACTGCAGATGGACCAAGCAACACAATGCTTGCTCCCTGTGTTTATCTGCTCGTGTGAATTCAGTTCTTCAAAATAACGCTAAACCTTCAGAAGAAGCTCCATAACCACACCACTCTACTACAAACCCTAAGAGGGTCTAATATCTACAATGTTTTTTTTGCACTTACGCAACAGAGAAGCCCATTATTTTAAGGCACCTGTACTTATTGACATTGACTGTTTCCTAGATCTTCTACAATAGACAGAAATGAAATTCTGTACATATTCTGTCCCTTTCAGTTTCCAGGCATTATCTTGGCCTCTACAGAGGCAATAAAGAGGAATAAGGCACAATGCTTATTCTGAAGGAGCATCCTGTATAATAGAGAGAGTAACACAAGTACACAAATAACATCAGTGGAAGGCAAATGTCATGGAAAAGTACAAGGAAAGGGACACACGGAAGAATCAAATAAATCTACTTGAAGCAATTAAACTCTATGATAGTGGGATGAACCCACGAGGATTCTGAATGGGCAAGGGCATCAGAGCTTGAGATGACAATGAGAGTAAAGAACAGTTAGAAACACATAGAATGACTTAAGTATCTGGGGGCCACTTTGATATTTTACTGGTTTATGGGGCCAAGAAAAGAGAATATTTATCATAGAAACACCTGTAAAATCTGGAGCAGAGTGACAGAAATACAACAGGACCTCACAGGCTGTTCAACAGGAGAGTGGCATGATTAAGACTATTTATTAGAAAGACTGATCTGCTAAGAGCTTGTTAGAAAGGACAGAGAGCAGAACAGATAAAGTAACTCTGTAGTAGAGGATTAGCTTTACCAGAAAGAAGGTCTAGCCTTTGCCTGTGCATGTGGCATAGTGGCCTCTAAGCTCTTGAAATACCTACCTGATGAGGGCGTTTTCACTTTGGTGGTTGGGGCCACATCACATACACTATACTAACAATGTGATTTATGGTGTATGTCTAGGACCATGTGCTATGAGCTTGATCTCAGGAGAGACTGGAGAGTCAGCTAATAATGTCTGGATGACCAAGTCGAAGTGAACAAGCCTCAGTGAAAACACCAAACACAAGGCTTGAGTGAGTTCTTTGGTTAGCAATACTCCATGTGTGTTATAGGAGACATAAATCCTGTCTACATGACTCCACTGGGAAAGGACAATGGAATTCTTAGAACTCTTCCTGATCCTGATCTGTGTGTTCCTTTCCCTTGCTGATTTGGATCTGCGTCTTTTTGTTGTAATAAACCATAACCATAACATCTTTTAGAGTTCTGAGAATCTTTCTGGTGTATTGTCAAACCTGAGGGTTTGACCTTAGCAGTCAAAACTTGCATTCGGTGTCAGAAGTGAAGGTGGTCTTGGAAACTTCCCAACTTGAAAATGACCAATAAGAAAACTCTCCATCACAGTGCACAGCAAAGCTATGAGAGCCTGAAAAACTGGTGGATTGAAGAGGCGTAGACGCTACAGCTCTACAGAACAGAAACAAACAAGAAAATAGAGACCTGAGTAGCTATAAAATATTAAAGAGAGTTCATCCGGGAGAAAGTAACCAATTCAATCATTAACAAATAAAAACTGAGAAATCAGAAGGAAGTGTTAATTGTGGAGGAACACAGGTGAAACGGGACATGAGCAGCTCCTTCCCTTCCCTGTGTACATGCAAGATGCCTCTGTCAACAGGTAGAGTCTTTTCCTTCACCCCATAGAATTTTTCTTCACCAACAGAACACAGCAGAAGAGATGC
The DNA here is from genome assembly GCA_022376925.1 of Tragulus kanchil. Taxonomy (NCBI): domain Eukaryota; kingdom Metazoa; phylum Chordata; class Mammalia; order Artiodactyla; family Tragulidae; genus Tragulus; species Tragulus kanchil. The sequence goes on along the minus strand of JAIOJX010000005.1, from coordinate 89,602,415 downwards.
TTTGCCCACTGTGCTCCTGGCTTTTAAGAGGACAGGCAAGCCCTGCTTCCTGCCTCTCAGTACCTAATTCATCACATAAAATGGTCCAGGCCACTTGGCTGAGAACAGGCCACAAGAAAAGCACAGAGGCACCAGACATGTGAGTGGAGAAGCACCCTGATCATGCAGAGTGGGGAGATTCTAGATGCGTGTCACTCCTCAAAGGACCCTAGGCAAGAACTCAGAACTTCTCAAGCCATAAGGTAAGTAAAGTGACATTTAGGCTACTATGCTTTGGGGTGGTTTGCTACCTACCTGATGAGGGCGTTTTCACTTTGGTGGTTGGGGCCACATCACATACACTATACTAACAATGTGATTTATGGTGTATGTCTAGGACCATGTGCTATGAGCTTGATCTCAGGAGAGACTGGAGAGTCAGCTAATAATGTCTGGATGACCAAGTCGAAGTGAACAAGCCTCAGTGAAAACACCAAACACAAGGCTTGAGTGAGTTCTTTGGTTAGCAATACTCCATGTGTGTTATAGGAGACATAAATCCTGTCTACATGACTCCACTGGGAAAGGACAATGGAATTCTTAGAACTCTTCCTGATCCTGATCTGTGTGTTCCTTTCCCTTGCTGATTTGGATCTGCGTCTTTTTGTTGTAATAAACCATAACCATAACATCTTTTAGAGTTCTGAGAATCTTTCTGGTGTATTGTCAAACCTGAGGGTTTGACCTTAGCAGTCAAAACTTGCATTCGGTGTCAGAAGTGAAGGTGGTCTTGGAAACTTCCCAACTTGAAAATGACCAATAAGAAAACTCTCCATCACAGTGCACAGCAAAGCTATGAGAGCCTGAAAAACTGGTGGATTGAAGAGGCGTAGACGCTACAGCTCTACAGAACAGAAACAAACAAGAAAATAGAGACCTGAGTAGCTATAAAATATTAAAGAGAGTTCATCCGGGAGAAAGTAACCAATTCAATCATTAACAAATAAAAACTGAGAAATCAGAAGGAAGTGTTAATTGTGGAGGAACACAGGTGAAACGGGACATGAGCAGCTCCTTCCCTTCCCTGTGTACATGCAAGATGCCTCTGTCAACAGGTAGAGTCTTTTCCTTCACCCCATAGAATTTTTCTTCACCAACAGAACACAGCAGAAGAGATGCTTTGCCCACTGTGCTCCTGGCTTTTAAGAGGACAGGCAAGCCCTGCTTCCTGCCTCTCAGTACCTAATTCATCACATAAAATGGTCCAGGCCACTTGGCTGAGAACAGGCCACAAGAAAAGCACAGAGGCACCAGACATGTGAGTGGAGAAGCACCCTGATCATGCAGAGTGGGGAGATTCTAGATGCGTGTCACTCCTCAAAGGACCCTAGGCAAGAACTCAGAACTTCTCAAGCCATAAGGTAATAAGTAACACAGTGACATTTAGGCTACTATGCTTTGGGGTGGTTTGCTACAAAGTCATAGCTAACTGAATATATTCCCTAGCCAATCTCTTTATTTAAAAGTATATGATTCTCCAAGATAATGGAGGATAGGAGTCAGAAGTATAACTAATTAAAACCCCTGGATGACCCAAAGAGCTTGAGAACATTTTTCTGTGAGACCAGAAATGATCAAAATCACTTGATTTTCCAAAGCACCTAATTTGTATGTAAGGCACTGCTAAGGGGAATGTGCTCAATCAGGTCTCTGATTATACCTAGCTCATCTGCCCCCTCACTTCCTAGCTTCACTTTTCCAGTTTATTAATATCTTCAATTGAATCCTGTTTGATAAATTGCTGGTAAGCTCACTTAGTTCTTTGTTATTTGCAATCACACTAGAAAGTAACACCCCACACCCCATAGACACATACACATACCCACTGTGAACAAATTAATCTTTATCTTCCTTTATTAAAAACTGTTCAAAAGAACTCATGGTTCTTATAAAATAAGGGCATTTTGGCTTTAAAAACTGAGGCAGAGAATTGACTAAAATAATGCCTGAGGCCTAAGCAGGTATTCTGAAAACACTCAACGAAAAGTAAACAAGCAGTACCATTCAAAGCTTACAATGGCTTTCAAATTTTATATCAGCATACATTATAGGTAAGCAGGGGTTCTTCACCATCTTTTGAATCATGGACCCTTGGACAGACTGGTGAAGGCAGAAGATAAAATAGTCTCACAAAAGAAACCAAATCTAGTGAAATATAGCTATCAATATGTTTTTAAGAACAAATTTAGGATAAGATTAAATAAGTGCTTCATTATTAATCCATTAAATTGTACAATCTAGTGGCAGGTCTAGCAATGACTGTACTTTTAAAGAAATTATAAATGATGTGTCAAGATAACCTCAAAAACTATAATTTGAAAATATTCATTACTACTATTGGTGAGAAAGTGACAAGTACTATTGACACAACTGTGGCTTCTTACCTATAGTCACAATGAAAGAAGAACCTAGATTTTGACATAGAGATTTCAACAAAGTAATTTTTCCCCATCCAAATTCAGGAGCCTTGGAAATTCTATTCACAGTTAGTTGATTAAAACTCCCTGAAGTAATGCTTTGACATGTCTATTGCAGATTATACTGAATTCACAGATCTTCCAAAGCACTGAGGCTTGGTGGCTTGACAGATGCTGGTGCTCTGACAGGAAAGCAAAGGTAAAAATAACCACTGGTTTTAAAAGACAGTAGGAATGGGATTAAGAGGTAGAACTGGGCAGGGTTAAGAAGGACAAATGATTCGGGAGGGAATGTCAATCTGAAGTTATAGTAGGGTGCACAAGTATAAACACTGGCATACAACAGACTATGGCCAACTAAAGAGATCCGAATGATGACAGGGCAGTTCTTTAAGATATCCACAGAGAGATAAAAGTAGGGTCATGAGATTGGATAAGAGAAATTAAAAATCTGGAAAGATAGGAAAAGATCAGAGCCTTGAGATGCACCAAATTTAGTGGGAAAGGCAAAGGACTGAAACAGAAACGGTTGAGAGCTGTAAATGAGAAATAGAAAATGGTTCATTCAGTCCAGGCCCACACCAGACGAGAAACCAGAAAGTCTGATCAGAGCTGGATTAGTTGTGCTTCCTGATTTAAATAACCTTCACCCATTACAATAAAAGGAATTTAACTACAGCCAGAAAATTATTTACCAAACTGAACTGCAACTTCTAGAAAAAATTGTATTTACCTTCTGTTTAATTTTTCTGTTAAATATTCCATCAAGGAGGAAAGAATGGTAGATATGGAAGGGTAGTATATGATAATAACAAATTCTATTCAACCACATTATCTTCAGCCGTTAAAAACAAAAGAGACAGAGAGGACTCCCTGGTGATCCAGTGGTTAAGAAACTATCTGCCAATGGAGGGGACACAGGTTCGATCCCTAGTCCGTAAGGATTACACATGCTGCAGGGTAACTAATTAGCAATGAGGATCCACCTCAGCCAATAAATAAATGAATACTTCTTTAAAAATAAAAGAAAAAGCACCTGTATCCTGCTGCCAAAAACCTCTATACATAGAGACTGAAGAGCATAAGATCAAGATTAAAAAGTCCTTGCTGAGCTTGAGTGGGCTTGTCAGCAAACAGAACCCTGGCATACACTGTAAAAGGCTACTAATGTTGTATCAATGTCTTGCATGTAATTTGAAACCTAAAAATAATGAAACAAACTCATTATTATGACTACTTTGACATGAAGTAATCTTTTATTCCGTTTGAAGTTCACTCTCTGATCAGCTGTCATCAACTGAGTGACTCTGAACCCTATCTTCCTACTTTTTTTCCATTTTAATTATCATACACCTCAATAGCACTTTCTGTGTATGAGGTCTTGCCACAAGTATTTCACAAATGTAAATCCATTTAAACATTACAACCTATAATACAGTTATTGTTATTATTCCCATTATATAAGGAAGCTGAGGCCCAAAGTGGTTAGTTAACTGGTCCAGTGTTACAGAGCTAGTAACTGACCAAGTCAGAAATCATATTTAGCCAGTTTAACTCCAAAGTCTATACTTTTAACCACGGCATTGTGTTACCTACTGCTCAGCACATCCTGTGACAGAGAAAATAAATGCATACAATAATATTTTAAATGCATTCTCGACAATAAACCCTTCATTCATGAAATGCCAAGTATTTAATTTTATTCTTTTCCTAAATTCAATATGGCCATCCTAGATAGATAATATCCATTAAGGTACTAACCCTCTCATTGGTAAAACTGTCAGGACTATGTGTCATTTATAGATGAATATCATTGTTTGAGAATGACATAGCTTGGCAATTTAGAGTATTTTACTTTCAACTTTACTTGAAGCTACTCCTTCCAAAAGGGTTCCTTGATATAATAACAGCACGGATTAGAAGATCGACTTTTAAAAAAAAAAATTTGTTTTTCACTATTCTGGGTTTTCACTGCTGCCACAGGCTCTTCTCTAGTTGCTGGGAGTGGGGGCTACTCTCTAGTTGAGGTGAGCAGGCTTCTTGTTGTGGTGACTTCTTGTGGAACTTGGGCTCTAGGGCACACAGGCTTCAGCAGTTGTGTCACAGGGGCTCAACAGTTGCAGCTCCAAGGCTCTTGAGCACAGGCTCGATAGTTGCAGCTCACAGGCTTAGGTGCTCCACAACATGTGGGATCTTCTGGGATCAGGGATCAAACCCGTGTCTCCTGCATTGGCAGGTGAACTCTTACCACTGAGCCACCAGGGAAGCCCCAGAAGATCAGTGTTTTCAATATATTCTATCAAACTCTACTCACCTCCTCTATGCAAGCTACACCCATTCAAACACTGGGCTTACATTTTTCTCTTGGCTGCCCCATGTTTATTCAGAAACAATTCAAACATTCACTGATTCTTTAAAATACTGAATCATGACCCATGATTCTGCACAGAGCCTATTCTCTGCTGTAGGAGCAGCTATCCTCATGTATTCCATGAGAAAAAGCTTCCAGGGAAGGATGTCAGAGAGCTCCAATATCACATGGCTTCAGGGATACAAGAAAAGGATGTGAATTGACCCAAAGGCTGTCATGCAGTGTAAAGTAAGTCAGAGAGCAACAAATATCATATATTAACACATATATGTGGACTCTAGGAAAATGGTACAGATGAACCTATTTGCAAAGGAGAAGTAGAGACGCAGACATAGAGAACAAACCTATGGTCACCAAGAGGGAAACAGGGTGGGGTAGTGGTAGGAGGGTGGGGTGGATTGGGAGACTGGGATTGACATGTATACACTCCTGTGTATAGAACAGTAACTAGTGAGGACCTGCTGTACAGCAAGAAACTTGACTCAGTGCTCCATGGTGACCTAAATGGGAAGGAAATCCAAAAAACATGGGACGTACATATACCTAGAGCTGATTCCCTTTGTTGTACAGTAGAAACTAACATTATAAAGCAATGATATTCCAAAAAAAGTTTTTAAAAAGGAATACAAAAACAAGAAGACCCAATATCAAATCTTTCCACAACTTCAGAGAAAGGCTTGGCACCTCTCTTAGTCCATCAGGGCTACTCTAAGAGAGAACTGTAGACTGGTGGGTTTCTCAACAACAGGCCTGTCTCTCTCACACTTCTGGATGCTGCGAAGTCAAGCTCGTGGCACCAGCAGATACAGTGTCCAGTGAGGACTCAGTTCCAGGTTCATGGATGGTTATTTTTTCACTATGTCCTCACACGATAAAAGGGGCAAGGGAGCTTTCTGGGGCCTCTTTCATGAGGGAGCTAATCACCTTCCAAAGGTTACCATGTTCTAATACCCTAACACTGGGCACGTCTCAACAGAGGAACATACATATGAAATTTCAGGGCAAAGAAACATTCAGATCAAAGCAACAACTAAGAAGAAAAAAAAAAAAATCAAGCCTGATTATAAAACTAAAACTGTAAAACTTGAAGTTCAGTCATCTTTTCAAAATTTCTCATATATATAGATCTAATTTACTGAATTGTTATTATAACATTTCTTCTACTTGGCCCCGTGACAAAACAATGGTGTGTCACTCTATCAAGGTACCAATAAGGAAAGTAAATTGAGGACAACTGACATTATAGACCTAACACTGCTAATACGTCAAGAATTTTAAAATGATTGCTAAAGGGTTAGATGTATCAAAAGTTTTCCAATAGTATGGTTTTTTTCCAGTAGTATCTATTAAATAGTATCTTTAAAACTTCTCTTCAACCAAGGGATTTGCCATTTTACTGAAAATAGTTTCTCTGCTTTCTTATGTCTTAAAAAAAGCTACACGGAGCAATGAGTCACCAGGTGATTTCATTTATTTCTGAGTTCTACTTCAGAGACAAAAGCTACTCTTCCTCTCCTCTTTTCTCACATAATGTACCTGAGCTGCTATTGTTTGAAGTCGTGAAGGAGCCAGGAGATGACTAAACAAAAACTTAGGCTTATATGACATGAGCTTTATTACATGGGAGTTCATGTGCCTCAAAGGTTTAAGGCAATTTACATTTTTAGAATTTCTGGTGATAAAGCTAAATGGCTAAAATTAGCTTTCAAAACAGCTTTCATTTCTGTTTATTTGCAAAAAGGGTAACTAGCATCATATTTAAAATGTCAGAGATAACTAGGATATTGAAGTATTCTGTTTATTTTACATTATTAGACTCCAAAATAAATATCCTCAGATTCACTATCATCTCCAGCTAGCTGATATTGAAAAATACATAATGGCGGACTGTTGCCATGGTAACTCCTCTACAACTACACATTTTCCATGGCAACCCAGGCTCCATGGAACTAATTCAAATGGTGACTGCGAATAGTAACTTAAGATGGTCGAGGGAGCTAATCACCTTCCAAAGGTTACCATGTTCTAATACCCTAACACTGGGCACGTCTCAACAGAGGAACATACATATGAAATTTCAGGGCAAAGAAACATTCAGATCAAAGCAACAACTAAGAAGAAAAAAAAAAAAATCAAGCCTGATTATAAAACTAAAACTGTAAAACTTGAAGTTCAGTCATCTTTTCAAAATTTCTCATATATATAGATCTAATTTACTGAATTGTTATTATAACATTTCTTCTACTTGGCCCCGTGACAAAACAATGGTGTGTCACTCTATCAAGGTACCAATAAGGAAAGTAAATTGAGGACAACTGACATTATAGACCTAACACTGCTAATACGTCAAGAATTTTAAAATGATTGCTAAAGGGTTAGATGTATCAAAAGTTTTCCAATAGTATGGTTTTTTTCCAGTAGTATCTATTAAATAGTATCTTTAAAACTTCTCTTCAACCAAGGGATTTGCCATTTTACTGAAAATAGTTTCTCTGCTTTCTTATGTCTTAAAAAAAGCTACACGGAGCAATGAGTCACCAGGTGATTTCATTTATTTCTGAGTTCTACTTCAGAGACAAAAGCTACTCTTCCTCTCCTCTTTTCTCACATAATGTACCTGAGCTGCTATTGTTTGAAGTCGTGAAGGAGCCAGGAGATGACTAAACAAAAACTTAGGCTTATATGACATGAGCTTTATTACATGGGAGTTCATGTGCCTCAAAGGTTTAAGGCAATTTACATTTTTAGAATTTCTGGTGATAAAGCTAAATGGCTAAAAATTAGCTTTCAAAAAAGCTTTCATTTCTGTTTATTTGCAAAAAGGGTAACTAGCATCATATTTAAAATGTCAGAGATAACTAGGATATTGAAGTATTCTGTTTATTTTACATTATTAGACTCCAAAATAAATATCCTCAGATTCACTATCATCTCCAGCTAGCTGATATTGAAAAATACATAATGGCGGACTGTTGCCATGGTAACTCCTCTACAACTACACATTTTCCATGGCAACCCAGGCTCCATGGAATACTAATGAAAACCCATAGCAACAGAGAATTAAAGAGGTGATGTCTGGAAACCGAAAAGCTCACGTAACACTGATTACAAATGTTATGGTGGCCTTTGTATAGTTAATAAACAATATTAGTATATAGAGACATATTAGCCAGAAGATATAAAAGGCGTAACTGAAGTATTTCCTGAAGAAAAAACCCAAACGCCTAAGGTATTTAAAGGATCCACATCAATGTACTATTAATGTGAAAATATGTAATTCATATTTTAAAACACAAAATCATAATTTTTATAAAAAGGGATATATTATCTCACTTGCAGAAGTCATGCTCTAAATCCAAAGCGAGCCCAAGAGCAACTCCAGAGCTCTTTTCTTCAGATTTTTGTCTTTTCCTAGTTTCTTGTTTCAAGAGTTCCAGCTGCATAACCTTGATCAGTTAAGCTCTATCGAGCTCTTTTTCCAAAAAGAGCTATAGTTAAAGGACACAAATGCCTCTATGATTCCTATTCTATCATCTCCCAGCCAATGAACGTGCAGGGTCACTTAACCTGAGTGTCAGTTTCTTATCTGCCTCCCCTTCCCCATATCAGTTTGCTACAAAATATGCTAAATATACACAAGCACTCTGGAAAAAAGATTAAATGCATCATCCTAGCTAAAGAAAAAAAGAACTAAAATGCTTTCCTTTATAGCTTTATTACTGTGAAAGGTTGGCATTAACTATAAAGATCAATACAAAAATCCATGCACATTACAAAATATTCTGAGGTTACAATTACTTACTGAGCACCTACTATGCTGCCAGGTATTTGTGTTAGACCAAAGAAAAGACAGGTAGATCCCTACATTCATAAAGATCATGTTTTAGTAGAAACATCCAAATACCAAGAAGTAAACAAACACAACCAAGGATTATGAAAGTGCCACAAAGGAAGTAATCAGTTACGTGATTAGGAAGGATTTGAGAGCCAAGATGGGTTAGTGGAGATCTGTTTGCAGTTCGTCTTCCCAAAGGAAGGAAGGAATAAGGGACTAAGAAGTGAGACTTCCAAGATGAGAAGGAGCCAGCCAGGCAGAGGAAAGGACCACCAAGTAGAGGGGATAGCCATTCAAAGACCTTGAAATAGGAAGAAGTTCAATGTGTTGACAAAACAGCAGGGAGGCTCTTACCAGAACACAAGTCTGTGTGCCTGATATGATGCTGTTGCTTAGTCACTTCTGTCGTGTCCAACTCTGTGTGACCCCATAGAATGCAGCCCAGCAGGCTCCTCCATCCGTGGAAATACTCCAGACAAGAACACTGGAGTGGGTTGCCATGCCCTCACTCCAGCCCCAGGCTCCTCCATCCGTGGAAATACTCCAAGCCAACAAGAATATTTATAAAGGATATATTATCTCACTTGCAGAAGTCATGCTCTAAATCCAAAGCGAGCCCAAGAGCAACTCCAGAGCTCTTTTCTTCAGATTTTGTCTTTTCCTAGTTTCCTGTTCCCAGAGTTCCAGCTGCATCACCTTGATCAGTTAAGCTCTATCGAGCTCTTTTTCCAAAAAGAGCTATAGTTAAAGGACACAAATGCCTCTATGATTCCTATTCTATCATCTCCCAGCCAATGAACGTGCAGGGTCACTTAACCTGAGTGTCAGTTTCTTATCTGCCTCCCCTTCCCCATATCAGTTTGCTACAAAATATGCTAAATATACACAAGCACTCTGGAAAAAAGATTAAATGCATCATCCTAGCTAAAGAAAAAAAGAACTAAAATGCTTTCCTTTATAGCTTTATTACTGTGAAAGGTTGGCATTAACTATAAAGATCAATACAAAAATCCATGCACATTACAAAATATTCTGAGGTTACAATTACTTACTGAGCACCTACTATGCTGCCAGGTATTTGTGTTAGACCAAAGAAAAGACAGGTAGATCCCTACATTCATAAAGATCATGTTTTAGTAGAAACATCCAAATACCAAGAAGTAAACAAACACAACCAAGGATTATGAAAGTGCCACAAAGGAAGTAATCAGTTACGTGATTAGGAAGGATTTGAGAGCCAAGATGGGTTAGTGGAGATCTGTTTGCAGTTCGTCTTCCCAAAGGAAGGAAGGAATAAGGGACTAAGAAGTGAGACTTCCAAGATGAGAAGGAGCCAGCCAGGCAGAGGAAAGGACCACCAAGTAGAGGGGATAGCCATTCAAAGACCTTGAAATAGGAAGAAGTTCAATGTGTTGACAAAACAGCAGGGAGGCTCTTACCAGAACACAAGTCTGTGTGCCTGATATGATGCTGTTGCTTAGTCACTTCTGTCGTGTCCAACTCTGTGTGACCCCATAGAATGCAGCCCAGCAGGCTCCTCCATCCGTGGAAATACTCCAGACAAGAACACTGGAGTGGGTTGCCATGCCCTCACTCCAGGGGAATCTTCCCAACCCAGGGATGGAACCAGCGTCTCTGGAATCGCAGGCAGATTCCACCACTGAATCATCAGGGAAGCCCCATGGACTGTAGCTCACCAGGCTTCTCCATAGATGGCATTTTCCAGGCAAGAATACTGGAGTGTGTTGCCATTTCCTTGTCTAAATGAGGCCAAACAACACCAAAATGTTGGAGTCTGAAGCAGGCTCCTGAGGGCCTACAGGGAGACCAGTGGCTCCTACCTGAAAACCCTCCAACTCCAGAAAGCTCTCAGCAAAGCCCTTTTCCAGGAAAGGTGAGGGAGGGTGAGGTGAGTGGTTGCGGATTTCTTGGGGTCAGACCCTTTGTTCCGTCAGGTCCCGGTCAGGTAATGATGCTCCTGTAAACTGCCACCAAACTATTCTCTGTTCTGACAAGAAAGGGCAAGGGCCCAAGGCTCGGCTTTCATGCTGGGAGGTCCAGGTCTGGCTAAGAGGAGGCAGCTCTCAGCCAGCAGCTCCCTCAGGGCCAGGGCCCCAGATCCTGCCCAGCTGTCACCACTGAGGGAGGGGAGGAGCCCAGGACCCAACTGGCCCTCAGGCTCCACAGGCACCCAAATGGGGGTGGGTTAAAAGACTGCTCCTACAGGTGGCAGGCCTGGGCCTGGTCAGTGGGCAGCTCTGAAGAGGGCGCTGAAGTCCTGCAGGACACAGCCCTAGGCCTGTGCCCTGGGCCTCCCTGCTTATCCACTAGCCTGTGTGAGGCTGGGTGAGCTAGAGGGTCCCAGAGAGAAGGTTTAGATTTATTTACCTTATCGACAGTTGGTTTCTTGGTGATGTGGCCCCCTGTAGCACCAACCCATGGCTGAGCAGGACCACTACTGGTCACTCACTCACAGTTGGTTGCTTGAGGGAGGGACCCACGCAGCACCGACCAAAGGCTGAGCAGGACCACTAACAGGCCCTTGCCAGATAACAGAGGGAGGGGGATAGCAGAGTAGAAAGGCAACAGCAGAGGCTGGGGCTAGGGGCGGCACAGGGTGGCACTCTACTATAAGCTCAGTGAAACTGAGGAGCACAGAACCGAGACAGGATAAAAACTATAATAAGATTGATTTGGGTTTTTTGGGGGGACGGGGGCATGTCGCCTGGCATGCGGGATCTCAGTTCCTGGACCAGGGATGGAAACTGCACCCCTTGCCGTGAAAGTGCGAAATCCTGACCCATGGACCTCCAGGACGGCCCAGCACAAAGTTTTTTGGGGTTTTTTTGGCCTCTTTTATTGGTCCTTCATTTCTCTATTTTCATCCATTCTAATTCTTTGGCCTGTGTGGGCCTCCTATTGCAGCGGCCCCTCTCACCACAGAGAATGGGCTCCAGGTGCATGCGCTCCGAGCGCCCGGCTTGCAACTGGACACACCAATCCAGCCGCACTGCAGCAAGCAGGATTCTTCCAGGCCAAGGATTGAACCGGTGACCCTGCACGCAAGGCGGACCCTCCACCCATTGGATCACCAGGGAAGCCCCTAACTTTTTTTTTAATTATTGGGTGCCAATCAGGTTTGATCAAGGTATAAAAAACTAAGGTTTGCACTTCAAAACTGTTTCCACGGACTAAGGGATAACACCTAGATGCCCAGTTATTATCAAATACTTAGTCTATTGGTGGGGCGTTCAGCCACAGACCCCTCCTGCCCAGCTGTCACCACTGAGGGAGGGGAGGAGCCCAGGACCCAACTGGCCCTCAGGCTCCACAGGCACCCAAATGGGGGTGGGTTAAAAGACTGCTCCTACAGGTGGCAGGCCTGGGCCTGGTCAGTGGGCAGCTCTGAAGAGGGCGCTGAAGTCCTGCAGGACACAGCCCTAGGCCTGTGCCCTGGGCCTCCCTGCTTATCCACTAGCCTGTGTGAGGCTGGGTGAGCTAGAGGGTCCCAGAGAGAAGGTTTAGATTTATTTACCTTATCGACAGTTGGTTTCTTGGTGATGTGGCCCCCTGTAGCACCAACCCATGGCTGAGCAGGACCACTACTGGTCACTCACTCACAGTTGGTTGCTTGAGGGAGGGACCCACGCAGCACCGACCAAAGGCTGAGCAGGACCACTAACAGGCCCTTGCCAGATAACAGAGGGAGGGGGATAGCAGAGTAGAAAGGCAACAGCAGAGGCTGCGCGCTAGGGGCTGCACAGGGTGGCACTCTACTATAAGCTCAGTGAAACTGAGGAGCACAGAACCGAGACAGGATAAAAACTATAATAAGATTGATTTGGGTTTTTTGGGGGGACGGGGGCATGTCGCCTGGCATGCGGGATCTCAGTTCCTGGACCAGGGATGGAAACTGCACCCCTTGCCGTGAAAGTGCGAAATCCTGACCCATGGACCTCCAGGACGGCCCAGCACAAAGTTTTTTGGGGTTTTTTTGGCCTCTTTTATTGGTCCTTCATTTCTCTATTTTCATCCATTCTAATTCTTTGGCCTGTGTGGGCCTCCTATTGCAGCGGCCCCTCTCACCACAGAGAATGGGCTCCAGGTGCATGCGCTCCGGAGCGCCGGCTTGCAACTGGACACACCAATCCAGCCGCACTGCAGCAAGCAGGATTCTTCCAGGCCAAGGATTGAACCGGTGACCCCTGCACCGCAAGGCGGACCCTCCACCCATTGGATCACCAGGGAAGCCCCTAACTTTTTTTTTAATTTTTGTGTGCTTATTAGTTTTGATAAAGGTATAAAAAACTAAGATTGACATTTCAAAACTGTTTAAACGGACTAAGGGATAACACCTAGATGCCCAGTTATTATCAAATACTTAAGTCTAGCCTTGGTCATGAGTCTAACTCCAGACATAAGGATGGAGCAGATCCTTGGAGAGAGGCAAGCCAACCTTTTGCAATGTTCATCTCCCCTCTACCACCACCCTCCCGCGCCCCTGCAACCAGTTTCCACCAGACCCCCTTTTCAAACTCTGTATCTACTAAATTTGATACTGAGCACAAACAAGGTAAGTTTTCATTTTAAAAACACCATTTAAACTTAGTGCTATATTATCTTGAATTACTGTGTAATTCATACACTACACATTCATTTAGATGAAAGCCAAATTGTTCCCCTAGCCAGCAACATACTGGTCCTTCAATTATGCTTTCAATCTCCTCTAACTTATTTATGAAACAACACATACAGTATTTAAAATTCTAGTGTTTCCCTGGTGGTCCAGTGGGTAAGGACATCGCCTTGCAGTGCAAGGGGCGCCAGTTTGATCCCTGGCCTGGGAAGATCCCACGTGCTGCGGAGCGGCTGGACCCATGTGTTCAATTACCGAGTCGGAGCTCTGGAGCACATGCGCCCAGAGCCGGCGCTCTGCAACAACAGAGGCCACTGGGATGGGAGGCCCACACGGGCCAAAAAAAACAAAGATGGATGAAAAAAGATAAATGAAAAAGACCAATAGAAGTGGCCCGCCCGCTCCCCCTCCCTTCCCAACCCGCCCCTCCACCCACCAAAAAAAAAAATTCTACGTCACACTTCAGTAGAGTCCAGCAGAGTTCAAAACATTTGCTTTTAGAAAACCTTGACTAGGGCTTCCCTGGTAGCTCAGTGATAAAGAATTCACCTGCCACTGCAGGAGACACAGGTTTGATCCCTAATCTGGGAAGATCCCACATGCTGTGGAGCAACTAAGCCCAAGAGTCACAACTATTGAGCCTGTGATCTACAGCCTTGGACCTGCAACTATTGAGCCCATGTGCTGCAACTACTGAAGCCTGTGTGCCCTAGACCAGAGTCCCACAACAAGAAGTCATTGCAACAAGAAGCCTGCTCACCTCAACTCGAGAATAGCCCCCACTCCCTGTAACTAGAGAAGAGACTGTGGCAGTAGTGAAAACCCAGAATAGCCAAAAATAAATAAATAAATAAATAGTGATTGAGAAAATTACTAAAAAAAAAAAAAACCTAACGAAAAGACAAGAAAATAAAAATTAGAGAAGCATAATGTTCAAAGCAGTATATTTTAGTTTAAAACTATGTAATGTCAACTGGTTGTCAGTTTTTATTATGTAAAAATCAAAGCCATGGGAATTTTTAATTTTTATTTTTGGAACTATCGCCTCTAGTATTTCCAAAGAGATTACTGTTCATAGATACTACATTGGGCCTAGATTTTTAAAATTCTAATAAATCATGTTTGGAAGTTTGGTATTATTCAAGTTTAGTTTAATTACAACCACAAAAATAAAATGCAATTTCTACCTAGATTAAATCAAATTTTAACAGATATTTAAAATCATTGCATTCATTCAAATACTCTTTAAAAATAATCAGTAGTAAAACAAAGCCATGAGCATGACTAATGAAAGAGCAAAATACAGCAAAGCTTAAGACATTTTACTTCATGCAATAGCTGCACATTAAACAAATGCTGAAAACTGACTCGAGTAGGTTGAAAAAATGTTCAGTCATAAAGGTTCCTTTAAGATTATTTTTTTAAGTGCTATCCTTTGGCTAGGCATAATTTATTTCTAACAATAGATTGCTGAGATTTATTTATTTATTTATCTGGCCTCTTTTATTGGTCCTTCATTTATTTTTTTTCATCCATCTTAATTTTTTGGCCTGTGTGGGCCTCTCATCGCAGTGGCCTCTCTCGATGCAGAGAGCTGGTCCAGCCACTCCATGTGGGATCTTCCCATGTCAGGGATCGAATCGGTGCCCCTTGCACGTCAAGGCAGACTCTTTACCCACTGGACCAGGGAAGCCCTGCTGGGATTTATTTTTAAAGGAAACACTAGGGACTACAGAATTACAAAGCACATAAACTTACAAAATAGGCATAAACATTTTAGCAAATCTGTAAATGCATAGATTCGGATACAATCCAAAACATGGTCATGCTTTAAATTTTAACTGGCCAATCCAGTGAAACTGAACAAAGAAAAAGAAATTGAGCTGGGATGGAGATAGGTGAAGATATTTTACCTTCGCAATCCCATAGACTGTAGTCCGCCAGGCTCCCTGTTGATGGAATTCTCCAGGCCAGAATACTGTAATGGGTAGCTGTTCCCTTTGCAAGGAATCTTTCTGACCCAGGAATCAAACCTAGGTCTCCGGAATTGCAGGTGGATACTTTACCCTCTGAGCCACTAAGAAAGGAAGTCCCATTTACAAACACACAACACAGTAAAGGGTCACTGGCAGATCACTATCCTAAAAATCCACACCGCCTGAAGTGTTCAAATCTAATTCTATTTTTTTCCTAACTTTCAAATATTCGTTTTCATTTGAGTTTAAATGCCTATGCTTTCCACTGAACGTCAATTTTTAAAATTTGCTGATGTTTCCTGCCTTAGGGCAAATGCCAAGGAAAACTTAATTTCTACCTAGATTAAATCAAATTTTAACAGATATTTAAAATCATTGCATTCATTCAAATACTCTTTAAAAATAATCAGTAGTAAAACAAAGCCATGAGCATGACTAATGAAAGAGCAAAATACAGCAAAGCTTAAGACATTTTACTTCATGCAATAGCTGCACATTAAACAAATGCTGAAAACTGACTCGAGTAGGTTGAAAAAATGTTCAGTCATAAAGGTTCCTTTAAGATTATTTTTTTAAGTGCTATCCTTTGGCTAGGCATAATTTATTTCTAACAATAGATTGCTGAGATTTATTTATTTATTTATCTGGCCTCTTTTATTGGTCCTTCATTTATTTTTTTTCATCCATCTTAATTTTTTGGCCTGTGTGGGCCTCTCATCGCAGTGGCCTCTCTCGATGCAGAGAGCTGGTCCAGCCACTCCATGTGGGATCTTCCCATGTCAGGGATCGAATCGGTGCCCCTTGCACGTCAAGGCAGACTCTTTACCCACTGGACCAGGGAAGCCCTGCTGGGATTTATTTTTAAAGGAAACACTAGGGACTACAGAATTACAAAGCACATAAACTTACAAAATAGGCATAAACATTTTAGCAAATCTGTAAATGCATAGATTCGGATACAATCCAAAACATGGTCATGCTTTAAATTTTAACTGGCCAATCCAGTGAAACTGAACAAAGAAAAAGAAATTGAGCTGGGATGGAGATAGGTGAAGATATTTTACCTTCGCAATCCCATAGACTGTAGTCCGCCAGGCTCCCTGTTGATGGAATTCTCCAGGCCAGAATACTGTAATGGGTAGCTGTTCCCTTTGCAAGGAATCTTTCTGACCCAGGAATCAAACCTAGGTCTCCGGAATTGCAGGTGGATACTTTACCCTCTGAGCCACTAAGAAAGGAAGTCCCATTTACAAACACACAACACAGTAAAGGGTCACTGGCAGATCACTATCCTAAAAATCCACACCGCCTGAAGTGTTCAAATCTAATTCTATTTTTTTCCTAACTTTCAAATATTCGTTTTCATTTGAGTTTAAATGCCTATGCTTTCCACTGAACGTCAATTATTGTTTCTTGCCTAACAAATTTTGCTGATGTTTCCTGCCTTAGGGGCAAATGCCAAGGAAAACTTAATTTAATACAAGATGGGCAAAGAAATAGAACAGGAGTCTCATGAAACTTGAATAAACTAGCACTTGAATCTAACAAAAAAGATATGTATCTCAATTATAATACAATTTGCACTGCGTTCAATTATAACTACTTGAATGGGGGAGGGGTTAGCCACAATTTTCTCACTCATTCTAACAAGCTATGAAAAGCTTTACAGGGCTTCCCCTGGTGGTACAGTGGGTAAGGACACCATCTTGCAGTGCAAGGGGCGCCAGTTCCATCCCTGGCCTAGGAAGATCCCACGTGCCATGGAGCGGCTGGACCCATGTGTCCAATTACAGAGCCAGAGCTCTGGAGCGCATGCACCCAGAGCCGGTGCTCTGCAACAACAGACGCCACCGTGATGGGAGGCCCACACGAGCCAAAGAACAAAGATGGATGAAAATGGAGAAATGAAAGACCAATAGAAGTGGCCCGCCCGCCCGCTCCCTCCCTCCCCAACCCGACCCCTGCCCAAAATAATTAAATAAATAAATCTTTAAAACAAACAAAAAAAAAAGCTTTACAGATACAAAACAATTTAGGACTTTCGAAATTACTTTGGACTTCTTTTGTCCACTATTTCTATTTGGGTTTTCTTTGGGTTGGGTTGAAATTTATGAAGGCACATGATAATTCAACAAGAAAAGGGTACTAGAACAAGACTGTCAGTCAAGTATTCCAAAATTCTTCCATAAACCAACTTTATGATTTATACGCTGAGCAGATAGATCAGTAGGAAATCTGATTACTTGAACAGTCAACGAAGTTTTATCACAATCTTGGGAACTCGGGCATTTCTAGTACCTCACTAACCCAGGGGTCACACTTCAGGTACATTTCTCCAACTCCCCACTCTACCCCTCATCTCCAGGTACAGTCTTGGTGGAAAACCTCTCATCATTCCAAATGGTGGTTACACCCAAATACTGTCCACCTATACATAGACTAGTCTCTAGGAGACTTCCTCAGATTCTATCTGCTTCCCTTGTGATATGAACAAACTCCAGTAACTGCAATCTCAGCGTAAATCACATTAGGCAGTTCAGTAAAACTGTGATGGAGTCTGCCATACAAGAGTGAAGTCAGAACGAGAAAAACAAATGTCGTATATTACTGCATATATATGGAATCTAGAAAAATGGTACTGATGATCCTATGTGCAGGGCAGGAACAGAGATGCAGACATTGAGAACGGACAGGTGGAAACAGGGCTAAGGGGAGGGTGGGATGAGTTGAGAAAGTGGCACTGACATATATACACAACCACGTGTGAAACAGGCAGGTGGTGGGAGCTGCTGTAGAGTGCAGGGAGTTCAGCTCCGGGCTCTTCGAGAACCCAGAGGAGTTGGATGGGGTGAGCGGGCGGGGGGATGGAGGCTCCCCGAGGGAGGGGCTATGTGTATACACATAGCTGATGTGCTTTGCTGTACAGCAAAAACTAACACAACAGTAAAGCAATCACACTCCAAAAAAAAACAAAAACAAAAATGGAAAGCAGCAAACATACCTAATAGAAAAACCTGTGTCAGTGGATCAGATACTAGAAATGTAACAATCTACGATCACTCTTTTAAGGACTGGTGGATCTAACCGCATCGAAAGTTTCTGAACACCATGTCAGTTTATAACTGATTTTGTCACAGTGGGTCCAGATCATTCATAGAATGTTCCCAATATACTCTCTACAATCTCTAAGTTAAATGAGGCTTTTGTCCAAATCTCAAGCATAATGTGTAACAGGATTCACAATGTTCTTAGTAGCTGAAAAAATTATAGTTTATGCTGAAAATAGCACAAAAAAGCCTCCTTAAGCCCAAAATAACTGAAATACCAGAAATAGTCAAAAAAAGCAGAATACACAGAGAGCCATACGTACATTTTAAAATCCCACTCGGGCATTTCTAGTACCTCACTAACCCAGGGGTCACACTTCAGGTACATTTCTCCAACTCCCCACTCTACCCCTCATCTCCAGGTACAGTCTTGGTGGAAAACCTCTCATCATTCCAAATGGTGGTTACACCCAAATACTGTCCACCTATACATAGACTAGTCTCTAGGAGACTTCCTCAGATTCTATCTGCTTCCCTTGTGATATGAACAAACTCCAGTAACTGCAATCTCAGCGTAAATCACATTAGGCAGTTCAGTAAAACTGTGATGGAGTCTGCCATACAAGAGTGAAGTCAGAACGAGAAAAACAAATGTCGTATATTACTGCATATATATGGAATCTAGAAAAATGGTACTGATGATCCTATGTGCAGGGCAGGAACAGAGATGCAGACATTGAGAACGGACAGGTGGAAACAGGGCTAAGGGGAGGGTGGGATGAGTTGAGAAAGTGGCACTGACATATATACACAACCACGTGTGAAACAGGCAGGTGGTGGGAGCTGCTGTAGAGTGCAGGGAGTTCAGCTCCGGGCTCTTCGAGAACCCAGAGGAGTTGGATGGGGTGAGCGGGCGGGGGGATGGAGGCTCCCCGAGGGAGGGGCTATGTGTATACACATAGCTGATGTGCTTTGCTGTACAGCAAAAACTAACACAACAGTAAAGCAATCACACTCCAAAAAAAAACAAAAACAAAAATGGAAAGCAGCAAACATACCTAATAGAAAAACCTGTGTCAGTGGATCAGATACTAGAAATGTAACAATCTACGATCACTCTTTTAAGGACTGGTGGATCTAACCGCATCGAAAGTTTCTGAACACCATGTCAGTTTATAACTGATTTTGTCACAGTGGGTCCAGATCATTCATAGAATGTTCCCAATATACTCTCTACAATCTCTAAGTTAAATGAGGCTTTTGTCCAAATCTCAAGCATAATGTGTAACAGGATTCACAATGTTCTTAGTAGCTGAAAAAATTATAGTTTATGCTGAAAATAGCACAAAAAAGCCTCCTTAAGCCCAAAATAACTGAAATACCAGATTAATAGTACTTTAAACAAAAGCAGAATACACAGAGAGCCTTTTCTTCTCATCTCACATTGTAAAATAAGTAAAAGCCTTAGAATTATGACAGAAACAGAAATGGAAAGAGGCCACAAATGCTGACAACCAGGAGAGCTATTCTGATCTTAACCCATGTCATTGGGGGTCTCATAAAGAAGTACTTGACATCCATTTAAGAAATTTATATTCCTAAGAAAATAATCTTAAGTTTTTTTGTGTGTGACCCCCCCATCTTAAGTTTAAATAGATAAATGAACAGTAAGCCAATCCAATGTTCAGAAATTATGTTCACATATCACAGTGAGAAGATAATTAATTTAAAAATTGGAACTGCAGTCATTAATGATCTTTGGTTATCTGGAAACTTAGATCATTATAGAATACAGCTAAATGTTGCTTTTAGTAAAAAATACAAATTTAATTTCTATATCCATGATGAAGAAATTTGCTTTTAATGCCTTTAAAATCCTTTTAAACTTTTTTTTAACCTTTGTTTATACATTCAAAGTTTCGAACTAGTAAAGAGTGTAAAAGTCATTTTGTTAATCAAGAAGAGTTCCCTCTGCCACGTTTCCCCCTTGGTAACAACAAGTCTGTCCTCAACATCTGTAAGTCTGTCTCTGTTCCCCAAGTAAGTTCACCTGCATCATTTTTTAAAATTAGATTCTTTAAATTAAAAAAAATGGAATGCTTTGAGAGGGAGGCTCAAAAGGGAGGGGATATATGTATACTTATGGCTGATTCACATTGTTATGCAGCAGAAACCAACACACCATTGTAAGGCAATCATCATCCAATTATAAATAAATTTTAAAAAAGAGGCCCAATGACCTAAGTGCTTAACCAAGATCAGACAACTATTTGCACTCAGCAGACTGGAAACTAAGCCTATCTCCAAAGACCCAGTACAACTCTGTGGTTTTCCACTTCCTCCTTTTGCTAGACAGCTAGACTTTACCTAAAGTGCCTTTTTCTAAGGACAAAATACCAATGGTTTGTGTTTGCTCTAATGAGGCAGGCAGTCGTGACGAGACCTTCACTCCTTGCGAACCTGCGTTAGTAAGAGCTGGCCCAGAGAGAACACACATACAGGATACAGAATGGATCATATGCTCAGCTCAAGGACAGGCACGCAGGACAGCTCCAGGCAGGGTCACGCCTACACAGTGTGTTCTGTTTGCTGTTTAGGAGACAAGAAAGAATCAAGCCTATTTCACTGACAAGAGCAGACAAGAACTCAACCTGTCCTCTAAAGAATCAAACAACAAAAAAGGTCACTGCAGTATTTAAAGGCTGGCATTTTAACTCTCAGATGAAATAGGACTCATGTTATGAAAAGACTTCGGCAACCTCTGTAAGGAGCAAGAAAAACAAAACCAATGGTAACAAGCTGAACTTCACTATGTGTAAGAATTTCAGTCACCTTCGCCAAGGCAGGAGATGCAGGTTCAGTCCCTGGGTTGCGGAGATCCCCTGGAGAAAGAAATGGCAACCCACTCCAATATTCTTGCCTGGGAAATTCCATGGACAGAGGAGCTTGGTGGGCTCCAGTCCATGGGGCGCAGAGTCAGACATTATTTAGTGACTAAACAACAATAACAACATGATATACAGAGACTGAATTCGGAGTTTGTGTTTCTCTAGTTTAAGACCATACATTCTTACAGTATCTGCTTTCTGCCTCCAGATTCTACTTTATTTCCTTCTACATTCTCCCTTCTAACACAACCTTGGTACCAGCAAAACTATTCAGTGAATATGCCAGGCTGTTTCACACTTCAGTCACCTAAATGTCCTATTAACTCTTTTCACTTTTTTTTCACTCTGAGGCCTTATTAAAAACTACCTATCCTCAAATATTCAGTGAAAATATATGAAGTTTTTCTTAGGCAGAATTTGATCTTGCCTTCCAAAATTTGTCATATTCTAGTGATGAGTTTATCATCTCTCTCCATCATCCACCCATGAGCCCTCTGGGTAAAGAGGCTGTACTTTATTCTTCCCAGCAATAGACTTCACACTGTAATTGCATTCAGTATGTGCTCACTCAAAGAATAAAAAAAGGCTGTGCTGTTGAGGGGTGGCAAAATGAGTGCTCTCATACAGTCCCAGTGGAAAACCGGTACAATCTTTCCAGAGGACCTAACAGTACATTTGGAGGGTGTTAGTACTCTCAAATCTTTCAACCCAGTAACACCACCTCAAGAAATAAATTACAAAGACATAACCGGATGGAGCTTCCCTGGGGGTCCAGTAGACAGGAATCCACACTGCAATGCAAGAGGACCTAGGTTCTATCCCTGGTTGAGGAACAGAGTTCTCTCATGCTGTGGGGCAACTAAGCCTATGCACCGCAACTACTGAGCCCACACCTTCAGGATCCCAAGTACCATAACTAGAGTCCAAGCGCCAACAAAAGAGTCCACATGACACAATAAAGATCCTGCCTTTGCAACTAAGACCAACATGAAAGTGTGAAGGTGAAAGTGTTAGTCACTCAGTTGTGTCCAACTCTTTGCAGCCCCACTGGAGTGGGGTACCATTCCCTTCTCCAAGGGATCTTCCCAATCGGATCAAACCCCATCCATCTTCTGCACTGCAAATGGATTTTCTACCATCTGAGCCACAAGGGAAGCCCGTTCATTCATAAAAAAACCCAATTCTATAATTTTTTATATTTCTGCTTCAACCATTAAAGGATTAACTGCTGGGGCTTCTGTGGTGGTCCAGTGGGTAAGTACACCGCCTTGCAGTGCAAGGGGCGCCGGTTCGATCCCTGGCCTGGGAAGATCCCACGTGCCGCGGAGCGGCTGGACTGATGTGTCCAATTATCGAGCCGGAGCTCTGGAGCGCATGCGCCCAGAGCCGGCGCTCTGCGACAACAGAGGCCACTGCTATGGGAGGCCCACACGGGCCAAAGAACGAAGATGGATGAAAATAGATATGAAAAGACCAATAGAAGTGGCCCGCCCACCGCCCTCCCTCTGCACTCCCCCCAAAAAAACTTTAGAAAAAAAAGGATTAACTGCTATAGAAACTTCCTTTCTGTTCATTACCTGAGCAAAATACGTGAAAAAATGTTTTTTCAGATATTGGAAAATAAATAGTGCTGAAATATGATCCCCAGGTGAAGGGGGAAAGTGAGTTCAACCCTGTAATTGCTCCAACACGCAGTCTGGGGGGTAGTTTAGGGTCACAGACCAAGAAGATTGATCTCAAAGAGCATAGCAGCCTAAGTGGAGAAAAGATACAGCTAGATTCTGAGAGAGTATATGAGAGGAAGGAGCTGCACGGAAGACTCTGGATATGTGCAAAGAGGTTCACGGAATCATTAACAACGGCAGATCTATACCTGTATGGGGTGTAGTTACACGAAAGAGAAATGAATCAATAGACTAAAAATTCCGACGGCTTACACAGGGTTGGAAATAGCTCATGCTCCTACCAACCACAGTGGAGAGACTTTGTAATACATGGAGAGTCCTCAGGAGGATCACAGCGAGGCGGGCTATACTAGCCCAAGTAAGTTCCCAAGAAGTAGAGAGACTGTATATCATTTAACTGGCAATTTGAAGAAAAATTAACACCAAAAATGGATCCTGCCTTTGCAACTAAGACCAACATGAAAGTGTGAAGGTGAAAGTGTTAGTCACTCAGTTGTGTCCAACTCTTTGCAGCCCCACTGGAGTGGGGTACCATTCCCTTCTCCAAGGGATCTTCCCAATCGGATCAAACCCCATCCATCTTCTGCACTGCAAATGGATTTTCTACCATCTGAGCCACAAGGGAAGCCCGTTCATTCATAAAAAAACCCAATTCTATAATTTTTTATATTTCTGCTTCAACCATTAAAGGATTAACTGCTGGGGCTTCTGTGGTGGTCCAGTGGGTAAGTACACCGCCTTGCAGTGCAAGGGGCGCCGGTTCGATCCCTGGCCTGGGAAGATCCCACGTGCCGCGGAGCGGCTGGACTGATGTGTCCAATTATCGAGCCGGAGCTCTGGAGCGCATGCGCCCAGAGCCGGCGCTCTGCGACAACAGAGGCCACTGCTATGGGAGGCCCACACGGGCCAAAGAACGAAGATGGATGAAAATAGATATGAAAAGACCAATAGAAGTGGCCCGCCCACCGCCCTCCCTCTGCACTCCCCCCAAAAAAACTTTAGAAAAAAAAGGATTAACTGCTATAGAAACTTCCTTTCTGTTCATTACCTGAGCAAAATACGTGAAAAAATGTTTTTTCAGATATTGGAAAATAAATAGTGCTGAAATATGATCCCCA
This sequence comes from Tragulus kanchil, assembly GCA_022376925.1. Lineage (NCBI taxonomy): Eukaryota > Metazoa > Chordata > Mammalia > Artiodactyla > Tragulidae > Tragulus > Tragulus kanchil. The sequence continues at coordinate 89,578,403 of JAIOJX010000005.1, read as the reverse complement.
GGTGAAGGGGGAAAGTGAGTTCAACCCTGTAATTGCTCCAACACGCAGTCTGGGGGGTAGTTTAGGGTCACAGACCAAGAAGATTGATCTCAAAGAGCATAGCAGCCTAAGTGGAGAAAAGATACAGCTAGATTCTGAGAGAGTATATGAGAGGAAGGAGCTGCACGGAAGACTCTGGATATGTGCAAAGAGGTTCACGGAATCATTAACAACGGCAGATCTATACCTGTATGGGGTGTAGTTACACGAGAAAGAGAAATGAATCAATAGACTAAAAAATTCCGACGGCTTACACAGGGTTGGAAATAGCTCATGCTCCTACCAACCACAGTGGAGAGACTTTGTAATACATGGAGAGTCCTCAGGAGGATCACAGCTTCGTAGGCGGGGCTATACTAGCCCAAGAATAGAGGCTGCTCTGGACCGAACAGAGCTTAACAGCAGCCTCAAAAGATTGAATGAATCTGTATATCATTTAACTGCATGACAGAATAAACGAATCAACCATTTCTAAAGGAAGACAACAAAATCTAACACTCAACACTGTGAAATCCTGATGTCTAGTATCTAATTAAAAATTCTCAGGCACACAAAGAAGGAGAAAAATACGACCCACTACCAGAGAAAAAAGTAATCAATAGAAACAGATCCAGAAATAACAGAAATGACGGAATTAGCAGACAAATATGTTAACAAAGCTATTATAAATCTCATTACTATTCATGAGGACATAAGGGAAAAGATGGAGGAATGAAAAAACACGCAAAGGTCAGATGAAATTTATGCAGACGAAAATATGCTAGGCGGCTTCTAGAATCAAATATATGCTAGATGTGACTGACAGCAAATTAAGACGTTGCAAAAAAAAAAAAAGATAAATGAATGTAAAGACAGAATTGGAAACTATCCAAAATGAAACACAGATAGGAAAAGACTGAAAAAGTGAACCGAGGGTCAGTGACCAGTAGAACCATACCAAGTCATCTAGCTTATGTGCAGTTGGAATCTTAGGCAAAAAAGGAAATTAGCCTAAGCTAATCTGAGTGTGGCTTCTGCCACAGGAAACCAAAGAACCCAGATTAATACAAATAAATACAAAAGAATGCAGGAGAATAATTCAGCACTTCTGTTTTGCTTACCTATAGTTTTCTTTTGAAAAAGGAATAATGAATTTAAGATGAGTTAGGCAAGACCAAGAGAGACTAAAGATACAGCTGGGGAAAATCAGAGATTTGAGATGGGGGCTGCACGGAAGACTCTGGATATGTGCAAAGAGGTTCACGGAATCATTAACAACGGCAGATCTATACCTGTATGGGGTGTAGTTACACGAGAAAGAGAAATGAATCAATAGACTAAAAATTTCCCGACGGCTTACACAGGGTTGGAAATAGCTCATGCTCCTACCAACCACAGTGGAGAGACTTTGTAATACATGGAGAGTCCTCAGGAGGATCACACCCAGAGGCGGGGCTATACTAGCCCAAGAATAGAGGCTGCTCTGGACCGAACAGAGCTTAACAGCAGCCTCAAAAGATTGAATGAATCTGTATATCATTTAACTGCATGACAGAATAAACGAATCAACCATTTCTAAAGGAAGACAACAAAATCTAACACTCAACACTGTGAAATCCTGATGTCTAGTATCTAATTAAAAATTCTCAGGCACACAAAGAAGGAGAAAAATACGACCCACTACCAGAGAAAAAGTAATCAATAGAAACAGATCCAGAAATAACAGAAATGACGGAATTAGCAGACAAATATGTTAACAAAGCTATTATAAATCTCATTACTATTCATGAGGACATAAGGGAAAAGATGGAGGAATGAAAAAACACGCAAAGGTCAGATGAAATTTATGCAGACGAAAATATGCTAGGCGGCTTCTAGAATCAAATATATGCTAGATGTGACTGACAGCAAATTAAGACGTTGCAAAAAAAAAAAAGATAAATGAATGTAAAGACAGAATTGGAAACTATCCAAAATGAAACACAGATAGGAAAAGACTGAAAAAGTGAACCGAGGGTCAGTGACCAGTAGAACCATACCAAGTCATCTAGCTTATGTGCAGTTGGAATCTTAGGCAAAAAAGGAAATTAGCCTAAGCTAATCTGAGTGTGGCTTCTGCCACAGGAAACCAAAGAACCCAGATTAATACAAATAAATACAAAAGAATGCAGGAGAATAATTCAGCACTTCTGTTTTGCTTACCTATAGTTTTCTTTTGAAAAAGGAATAATGAATTTAAGATGATTTCTCTTTTTTTGGTCTATGCCCACCAGACTGGCACTGAATTACCAGCCATGGGCATTCTCTCTCATTTTTTTGAAGGTTAGTTGGTCTGCAACATTATGTTAGCCCAGGTATACAACATAATGATTCAATATCTTTATACATTACAAAAGGATCACAACAGGTCTGTGATGTAACCATTCTGCCACCATTCAAACATATTACAGTGTTACTGACTACAATCCCCATGCTGCACATTTCATCACTATGACTCATTTATTTCTTAACTGAAAGTTTTACCTCTTAACCTCTCTCATCTTTTACACTCTCAACCTCCCTCCTTTCTGGTGACCACTGGCAACCACCTGCTTGTTCTCTCTATCTATGAGTTTCTGTTTCATTCTGTTTGTTCATTCATTTTGGTTTTTTAAGTACTACATGTAAGTCAAATCATACAGTATTTGTCTTTTTATCCCTGACTTAGTCACTTAGCATAACATCCTCTAGATCCATCCATGTGGTTGTTGCAAAGAGCAAGATTTCATTCTTTAGTATGGCAGAGTAATATTTCATTGTGTGCACACACACACACACACACACACACACACAAAATCTTCTTAGCCATTCATCTACCATATCTCAGCTATTGTAAACAATGCTACGATGAGCATCAGGGTGCATATATCTCTCTGAATTTGTGTGCTTTTGTTTTCTTTGGAAAATTCCCTGAAGTGGAATTGCTCAATCATGATAGTTCTAGTTCTAAACTTTTAAGTAAACGCTATTATTTCCCATAATGGCTGCAGCAATTTACAGTGCCACTAACATGAGGATTCCCTTTTCTCTTCATCCTTGTCATCACTCGTTGCTTGTTGTCTTTTTGATAACAGACACTCCGACAGACATGAGGACATGCGGTGATAATTCACTGTGGTTTTGATTTACATTTTCCTGATAATTAGTAATGCTGAACATATTTCCATATGCCTGTTGGCCATCTGTATGTCTTCTTTGGAAAACTACCAGTTCAGGTCATCTGATCCTAATGACCTGAGTTGCCAGTTTATTTGTTTGTTAGATGCTGAATTGTATGAGTTCTTGGATATTAACTCTTTATCAGATTTGTCATTTGCAAGTATCTTCTCCCCTTTGATAGGTAACCTTCTCATAGTTTTCTTTGTGGTACAAGAGCTTCCCAGTTTGACATAATCCCATTTGTTTGTTTTTGCTTTTGTTTCCTTTGCCTGGGGAGACACATCCCCAAAAAAACATTGCTAAGACTAATGTCAAAGAATGTACTGTCTACACTTTCCTCTAGGAATTTTATATTTTCAGATCTAATATTTAATAATCCATTTTTTACTATATTTTTATATATAGTATGAAAAAGTAGTCTAACTTGATTCTTTTGCATGTAGCTATCCCGTTTTCTCAACACCATTTACTGAAGAGGCTATCTTTTCCCCCACTGTTTTTCTTCCCTCCTGTGTTGTAAATTAACTGACTACATAAGAGTGAGTTCATTTCTGGGCTCACTATTCTGTTCCATTGATATATGTGTCTGTTTTAGTGTAAGTATCATACTGTTTTGACAACTGTAGCTTTGTAATATAGTTTGAAAACAGGACACATGATACCTCCAGCTTGTTCTTATTTCTCCAGGTTGCTTTGTCTACTCAGGGTCTTTTGTGTTTCCATAAAAAAATTAGAATTATTTTTTCTAGTTCTATGGAAAATGCCATTGGTTTTTGATAGGGATTACATTGAATCTGTAAACTGCCTTAGGTAGTATGGTCATTTTAACAATACTGATTCCTCCAATCCATGGACACAGAGAATCTTTCCATTTGTGTGTGTCTCCCATTTATTTCAACAATATCATATAATTTTTCAAGTAAAGGATTTTCTATTAGATTAATTGCTAGGTATTTTATTCTTCTTGATGTGGCTATAAATAGGTTGTTTTCTTACTTTTTTTCCTGATAGCTCATTGTCAATGTATAGAAACACAACAGACAGTATATTTTCTATGCTGAAATTTTACTGAATTCATTTATTAGTTCTAATATCTTTTTGGTGGCATCTTTATAGTTTTCTATATATTGTATTTTATATATGTGTGTGTGTGTGTATACACATACATATATATATATATATATAAAAGAAGTTTTGCTTCTTCCTTTCCTACTTGGATTTCTTTTATTGCTTTTCCTCATCTGATTGCTGTGGCTAGGATTTCAATACTACGTCAAACAAAAGTACTGAGAGTGGGTGTCACTGTGTTATTCCTAATCTTAAAGGAAATGCTTTCAGCTTTTCATCATTGAGTACAATGTTAGCTATTTGATGTTAGCTAGTCCTGTAAGTCATGGCCATTCTCCTAGAAGAGCCCAGGAAGAAAAAAGCACCTTTAGGATATACACAACAGCAGTAAACATAAAGAGAACATGGTATAAAAACAAACAACTAAAAACAATGAGGCAGATTGTCCCAAATGTTATTTCAGCATTTAAACTGTATCTCTATTCATTTGTTAAAATGCTTTCATGTAGCATGAATGAAGATTTCTTAACCTCCATTATAAAATCATGAATATTTTTTTCTCCATCTTCTACAGATTTCTAATAAATATACCCCTAATAGGAAGCAGAGTGTTTTCATTTATCCTTTGAACTAAATAAAGAAATAACTCCAGCTTGTTCTTATTTCTCCAGGTTGCTTTGTCTACTCAGGGTCTTTTGTGTTTCCATAAAAAAATTAGAATTATTTTTTCTAGTTCTATGGAAAATGCCATTGGTTTTTGATAGGGATTACATTGAATCTGTAAACTGCCTTAGGTAGTATGGTCATTTTAACAATACTGATTCCTCCAATCCATGGACACAGAGAATCTTTCCATTTGTGTGTGTCTCCCATTTATTTCAACAATATCATATAATTTTTCAAGTAAAGGATTTTCTATTAGATTAATTGCTAGGTATTTTATTCTTCTTGATGTGGCTATAAATAGGTTGTTTTCTTACTTTTTTTCCTGATAGCTCATTGTCAATGTATAGAAACACAACAGACAGTATATTTTCTATGCTGAAATTTTACTGAATTCATTTATTAGTTCTAATATCTTTTTGGTGGCATCTTTATAGTTTTCTATATATTGTATTTTATATATGTGTGTGTGTGTGTATACACATACATATATATATATATATATAAAAGAAGTTTTGCTTCTTCCTTTCCTACTTGGATTTCTTTTATTGCTTTTCCTCATCTGATTGCTGTGGCTAGGATTTCAATACTACGTCAAACAAAAGTACTGAGAGTGGGTGTCACTGTGTTATTCCTAATCTTAAAGGAAATGCTTTCAGCTTTTCATCATTGAGTACAATGTTAGCTATTTGATGTTAGCTAGTCCTGTAAGTCATGGCCATTCTCCTAGAAGAGCCCAGGAAGAAAAAAGCACCTTTAGGATATACACAACAGCAGTAAACATAAAGAGAACATGGTATAAAAACAAACAACTAAAAACAATGAGGCAGATTGTCCCAAATGTTATTTCAGCATTTAAACTGTATCTCTATTCATTTGTTAAAATGCTTTCATGTAGCATGAATGAAGATTTCTTAACCTCCATTATAAAATCATGAATATTTTTTTCTCCATCTTCTACAGATTTCTAATAAATATACCCCTAATAGGAAGCAGAGTGTTTTCATTTATCCTTTGAACTAAATAAAGAAATAACTCTCTTTTAGGGCTTCCCTGGTGGTCCAGTGGGTAAAGAGACTACCTTGCAGTACAAGGGGCACCAGTTCAATCCCTGGCACGGGAAGATCCCACATACTGTGGAGTGGCTGGACCAGTGTGTCCAATTACAAGCCAGCATTCTGGAGCTCATGTGGCCAGAGCCAGTGCTCTGCAACAAGAGAGTTCACTGTGATGGAAGGCCCACACAGGTCAAAGAATAAAGATGGATGAAAATAAATAAATTAAAAAATAAAAGCAATAAAAGAGGCCAAAATTAAAAAAAAAAAAAATCCTTTCAATTAAAAAAAAAAAAAGAAATAACTCTCTTTTAAAAATTACTGTATTTCTGGGACTTCCCTGTTGGTCCAGTGGCTAGGACTAGGCTTCCAGTGCATGGGGTGCGGGTTTGAGCTCATAAAGTAGAACTAAGATCCTGCATACTTTGTGGCACAGCAAAAAACAAACAAAGAAAGAAGACACTATATTTCTCTAATGTGGAAAAATGTAGAAAAGAGATTAAGTTAATCACCAACAGAAGAGAGTTATAACAACCTTAATTATTATAACCTGGCTTATGGGATTGCTTACGCTATTCCTGGCAAATAATTATTCTCCAGGCACATACTGATCCTCTTCCTCTTCTCCAACATTTGATAACGGAGGAGACAGTGTATCTCACAGAAAAGTATAATTGTGAGTAGCATAGCAAGGAGGTATTCAATACTTATTATGCTGACAGATGATTCTAAAAGCAGTAAGAAAAGCTATCCACAGATGCCGATTTAGGAAAAAGAAAAAAAAAAAGAATACACTCAAATTGAGGGCTGAACCAGATAGTTTTGGTTTAAAAAAAAATAATGATGAGTCACTGCCGCTCTTCTTTGGTGCTCAAACTTAGATGTTAAAAGTCAAGTATAATTTTTAGAAGAAATTGTCTTCTACAAGGATGAATTGATTAGGATTGCTATTTACTTTTAAAATGATGGATACAAATATCTTAATGTCTTTTTCTTCTAATTTGAGAATATGTCTGGAAATGTGGGTTGGGCTGTATATAATTCTCACATATCCTCACTTCAAAACCGAAATTTTTCCAAGTGAAGGTTTTTGTTTGAATGCTCAGTATCTGAAGCCCTTTTCTGTCATCTAATTGACATCATCCATAGTTACCTGCAGCTACTAAAAAAGTCAAAAGAAAAGTTTGTGGTACAAAATCTATCAAAATTATCACTGTTAATAAGCATAAAAACTAAGCTACTTCTTAAAAAATACATTTAGTAGGCAGAAGTGGCCAAACAAGACAGCAAAGACTTACCTGCAAAAAATGGAGAGACTAAAATAGAGGAAAGCCCAGCCTCTGATGAAGCAGAAGAGAAAGAAGTCTGATTAATATCACACACCCAGTCCTATCAGCAGTCCCTGTCTTCCTTCTTGTATAATCTGGAGGAATATTTCTATCAACTATTTTGTAAATGTAAGTTTTTTAGTAGCTCTAGAAACATTTTTTAAAAGAAGGCAATCCCACCTTATCCCATTTTTTAAGTTCTTTTTGGGTTTTTTTGGCCACTTCTATTGATCTTTCATTTCTTTATTTCAATCCATTGTTGTTCTTTGGCCCCTGTGGGCCTCCCATTGCAGCGACCTCACCCACTGCAAAGCACCAGCTCTGAGTGCACGCACTCCAGAGCTCCGGCTTGGTAGTTGGACACATCAGTACAGCCACTCTGTGGCACGTGGGATCCTCCCAGGCCAGGGATGGAACCAGAGCCCCTTGCACTGCAAGGCAGTGTCCTTACCCACTGGACCACCAGGGTAAGCTCCACTTATCCCATGTTTTTAAGTCTAAGTGTTTCTTTTTTAAGAAGTGAAATTATTTTCTGGTTGTTTATTTTTTGGTACAACCAGAAAATAGTGAGATATTGAGGATGGGAGGATTTGATTGTCTGGGGTGTCAGCTTAACATTCCATAGATGGGGGCAGCTTGTATATCCTATAATACAAAGCATACCAAAGGGCAGTTTGGAGTCAGTTGTACGCTTAATGTCCTCAACACTTTGTGAATCAGTGGGACTTAGGATTGCTATTTAAGTGAATTTGGTATGTCTGGAAATGTGGGTTGGGCTGTATATAATTCTCACATATCCTCACTTCAAAACCGAAATTTTTCCAAGTGAAGGTTTTTGTTTGAATGCTCAGTATCTGAAGCCCTTTTCTGTCATCTAATTGACATCATCCATAGTTACCTGCAGCTACTAAAAAAGTCAAAAGAAAAGTTTGTGGTACAAAATCTATCAAAATTATCACTGTTAATAAGCATAAAAACTAAGCTACTTCTTAAAAAATACATTTAGTAGGCAGAAGTGGCCAAACAAGACAGCAAAGACTTACCTGCAAAAAATGGAGAGACTAAAATAGAGGAAAGCCCAGCCTCTGATGAAGCAGAAGAGAAAGAAGTCTGATTAATATCACACACCCAGTCCTATCAGCAGTCCCTGTCTTCCTTCTTGTATAATCTGGAGGAATATTTCTATCAACTATTTTGTAAATGTAAGTTTTTTAGTAGCTCTAGAAACATTTTTTAAAAGAAGGCAATCCCACCTTATCCCTTTTTTTAAGTTTCTTTTTGGGTTTTTTTGGCCACTTCTATTGATCTTTCATTTCTTTATTTCAATCCATTGTTGTTCTTTGGCCCCTGTGGGCCTCCCATTGCAGCGACCTCACCCACTGCAAAGCACCAGCTCTGAGTGCACGCACTCCAGAGCTCCGGCTTGGTAGTTGGACACATCAGTACAGCCACTCTGTGGCACGTGGGATCCTCCCAGGCCAGGGATGGAACCAGAGCCCCTTGCACTGCAAGGCAGTGTCCTTACCCACTGGACCACCAGGGTAAGCTCCACTTATCCCATGTTTTTAAGTCTAAGTGTTTCTTTTTTAAGAAGTGAAATTATTTTCTGGTTGTTTATTTTTTGGTACAACCAGAAAATAGTGAGATATTGAGGATGGGAGGATTTGATTGTCTGGGGTGTCAGCTTAACATTCCATAGATGGGGGCAGCTTGTATATCCTATAATACAAAGCATACCAAAGGGCAGTTTGGAGTCAGTTGTACGCTTAATGTCCTCAACACTTTGTGAATCAGTGGGACTTAGGATGTAATAGCATATCAATATTTGGAGATACTGGTACTTGATATCCTGTTAAGGAAAACCTGCCCCCAGATTTTAAGCTGGAACATCAGTGGAATAACTGCTAAGAGAAGAATCAAACTACATATTTTTTTAGATTTTTGGTACATATGTGAAGAGTTGTGTACAAATTGAAATGTCTGTGTACTGATCCTCAAAACAACCAATAAAATCTCAGTTATGAATTTAAAAAATACACTTCGTTCTAAAAAGGTCATTTTGACATGAATAATTTTGGATAAACTCTAGCAACAATGTTCTTAACAAAGTTATTGGCCTAAGAAGTTGATACATAATCAATGACCATGAAAAGTTAAGTTTTAGAAATTCAGAATAAAATGCTGCTGATTCCTGAGGTACTCATTAAATGCAGTTTATTATATGTGTATACCAGCCTATTCTGTTCCAGGAATTTTGCTATGAGGATATAACAGAGAAGTCTAGGAAGAAACACATGATGATATAAAATCTTATGGAATTGTGTTAAAAGCTCTGAAATAAATGCCAGATGATATGAGAACTTGTCACAAGAGAACCTGAGGCTGTCTTTGGTGACAGGGAAGGGATTCTTAAGGAAAAAACATTTAAATTGAGATGCGGAGGGAGCCTGAAAGAGAATCAGGCAGAGAACTACTGAAAGGTTTGCAGGTAAGGAGCAAAGGATGTTCATGTGCTCCACCACTTAGTTGTGTCTGATTCCTTGCGACCCTATGGACTGTAGCTCAGCAGGCTCCCCTCTCCATGGAATTTTTCAGGTAAGAATACTGAAGTGGATTGCCACTTCTACTCCAGGAGATCTTCCTGCCCCAGGTATCAAACCTGAATCCTTCGTGTCTCCTGCATTGGCAGGCAGATTCTTTCCTCCTGTGCCACCAGGGAAGCCTGTTTACTACACATGATCTTAACCCAAAAGGCTGAAATAGAAAAACTGGCTACTGAGGCTGGAGCACACTGAACGGAGGAGGGCTCAGAATTGAGCTAAAAATGTAGGCGGGGCTAGAATTGACACTGCAGTGGTAAGGATTTGAGATTAATTCTTCAGGGCAATGGAGAGCTCTGTGAGTCACTTCACTAGAGAAGTGAGGCTGCTATTGACAAGCTTTGTCTTGAGAGATATGGAGAAGAGATTGCTGGAAAGTGAGTCTGGACATTAGAGAACCCGTTAAGAGGTGACTGGGTGACCCAGGCGCAAAGACCGGCTTTCCTGGGGCGGGGGGAACAGTGTTGGAGAGAAGCTGGTGGCATGATGGGGGACTTGAGAGAGAGGTGTCAGAGAGACGACTGTGACCTGAGGAACCTCCCCATAAGCTCAGACAGGAGAAGAGGAGGAATCTCATGAGTACTGAGCAGCTGCCGCTGGGAAAAGAAAAACAAATAGGAAAACACAGAGTCTTCCACAGTAAGCCCAGGTACCCTGCATGGGAAGTTACTGAGAGCGAGGAAGATGTGGTCTGTAGCATGTCCCCTGGAGTCAGCAACAGGGAGGCACTAGAAACCTTACTCGGAGCAGTTTGGTGGCGTGAGGAGAGCAAAAGTCAAAGGGAAGTGGATGGACAGCAATCGTGTTTAGGAAGAAACACAGACAAGTGCAGGCAACTGGCACGTGCCATCAGTTTGGCTGACGGCAGAGAGGAGGTGGGGTTCGAAGCAGAGCATGGAAGGCTCGTAAAGTCTCCACTATAAAGTTCTACTACACAGCATGGCCACTGAGCCACATTTGTGTGTGCTGCATGTATGTGTGTCTTTACAGACCGTATAGGAATCTACAGGACTATACTTTGAATAGGATGTGTAATAACTAAAACATTTAAATCATTTTTGAGCTAAAACACTCCAGATCAGTACTTGAGCAACCATGTGCTTCCACTGTCCTAAGCACTGTGGAAAGGAGAGAAAAGTTACGGCATATTATTCCAGACTGCAGAAGGCTGGCTATCTCCTCTGCAAAGCTACAATGCCTAAAATGATGCAAATACAGATTATAAGCAACAAAGAAACTGCCTGCTCAGAATTCACTTAAAAGCTATTTTGTTGTTGATTAAACGTAGCTTTTTCAATGAAATATGAAGTCCATTTGCCTCAACAGTGCCAAATTGCAGCTGCAATACTGTATGTCTTTCACACAGGTTCATTTCAAGTGCAATATCATGTTGCCATCTACTGGCTGCTCCTCAGATTTTCTTTGACAGTTTTTTTACTTACACGTCATTGGACAACATCATTAATTGTTATTCTATTAATTAGAATACTAAATATCTGACAAACAGCATATGAAATTTAAACATAGTATAAATACACAGATGTTACTTTTTAAAAGGTCAATTTTAACAAATTCTCAAATTCATAGTGTCTAAAATTAGTGAAAATACTACCTTGTGAGAAAGTTTTATAGCATATACTATGTAGATACTTTCAAACTGTGGTGCTCAAAGACTCTTGAGTGTGTTTTAGACTGCCAAGAGATTAAACCAATCAATCCTAAAAGAAATCAACCCTTAATACTCATTAGAAGGACCGATGCTTTATAAAGCTGAACCTCCAACACTTGGGTCACCTGATGAGAAGAGATGACTCACTGGAAAAGACCCTGATGCTGGGAAAAACTGAGAGCAAAAGGAGAGGCGGGCGACAGAAGATGAGATGACTGAATGGTATGATTGACTTAGTGCACATGAGCTTGAGCAAATTTGGGGAGATAGTGAAGGACAGGGAAGCCTGGTGTGCTGTCACTCATAGGGTCACAAAGAATCAGACATGACTTAGCGACTAAACAACAACGTAGACTTTTAAAAGGGAGGAAAAAACTGATAAATTGTGGAATAAAGATAACTGATAAAAATAACAAATTACGGATAAAAATACATTAATCTTATTATATATCAGAGAATAAATGAAAACCTTTCCCCTTTCAACTGCAAACAGGTTTCAGCAATTTGAAAGAGACAGTCTGCTTTGGAGAGAAAGCTCCTTAAAATCTTGTTGGGAGGAGATACAACTTCTGCCTTCCTTTCCACCTTATACACAATTCTGATTCACCAAGTTCTACCTACCAAGCTCCCACTTCCTCCAACCCAGGAGAATTTGCTAGTCTCGCTGGCCAAAGCCCAGGGCAACCATAGCCAAGACCCAGATCAATGTCTTTATACTTTAGAAGCTATAAAGATATCGTCCCATGTCTCTTTTTCTGATTCTGTCAATCAAAGAGGGCAATGAAATTCAGTGTTCACTTGGAAACTGGATATTCTCAGTTAACTATAAACACAGAACCATTTAGCCTCCCTGGTCCCAAGACAGATACAAACCACTCCAATATAGCCTCCTGGTTATTAAGAAATAGCACTTCGCTTCTCAAAATGCCATTTTCCTGATGTTTGTTGTCCCAAGAATGCCACAAGAAGGGAGAACATATAGCAAGCCAAGATTTGGGCTTTGGGGAGCCCTGCCACACAGCAAATGCCACCCATATCACCACCAATCCCTAGCATACTAATTAAAAAATGCAAAGTTACAGTTACACAAGAGAAGTAAGTTTCAGAGACCTGCTGCTCAACATACTGTCTATACTCTGTAGTTGACAATAAGACATCGTGCACACAGAAATGTGTTCATTTTTAAGTCTCATATTAGGTGTTCTTATTAGAAAAGAAAGGGGTTTCCCAAGTGGCGCTAGTGGCAAAGAACCTGCCTGCCAATGCATGGGACTTAAAAGAGTGGGTTTGATCCCTGAGTTGGGAAGATCTCCTGGAGAAGGAAATGGCAACCCACTCCGGTATTCTTGCCTGGAGAATTCCATGGACAGAGGAGCCTGGTGGGCTACAGTCCATAGCATTGCAAACAGTCGGACACAACCAAAGTGACTAGGAAAGAAAAATGAAGGAAGGAAGGGAGGAAGAACAACAAGACACAAGGAAACTTGTGAAGGTGACGCTCATTTTTATGACCTGAAACTCATTCACAGTAACACAAGTGTATACATATGTCCAAATTCACCAAATTATATACATTAATGATGGGCATTCTGTATACGCATTACATGTCAATAAAGTGGGCAAAAAGCACACTGTCAAAAACATAAAAGTAATTTTAGAAGTTCACTATTGGACTTCACTCCAGCAGCTCTAATTTTACATTTAGCACTCCATAATGGGCAAAGAGGCCAACTTTCTTTCATTTACTATTTGCATGGTATATCTTTTCCAGTCTTTTCCTGCTAATACAATTGTGCCTTTTTATTAAAAATGCACCTTTCGGGCTTCCCTGGCGGTCCAATCAATAAGGACACCGCCTTGCAGTACAAGGGGCGCCGGTTCGATCCCCGGCCTGGGAAGATCCCACGTGCCGCGGAGCAGCTGGACCGATGTGTCCAATTACCGAGCCGGAGCTCTGCAGCAAGAGAGGCCGCCGTGATGGGAGGCCCACATGGGCCAAAAAAGAACAAAGATGGATGAAAATAGACAAATGAAAGATCCACAGAAGTGGCCTGTCCGCCCCCCTCCCTCCCTCCCCACCTCCCCTCAAAAAAAAAAAATGCACCTTTCATGAGAACATTAGTCAGCCTTTGTTTTCTTATTTTAGCTAGTGTTAGAATTTCTGCTTTTGATTGGTCCATTAACACTGAATGTAATTATTAATACGATTATACTTTGGTCTGCCTTTCTATTTACAATTTTTTTACATTTATTTTATTTATTTATCTTTTTGGGGAGTGGGGTGGGGAGGGAGGGGGACGGGCGGGTCACTTCTATTGGTCTTCCACTTCTCCACCTTCATCCATCCTTGTTCTCTGGCTCCTATGGGCCTCCCATCGCGGTGGCCTCTGTCGTCTCAGAGCGCCGGCTCTGGGCGCATGCGCTCCGGAGCTCCAGCTCGGCAACTGGACACATCAGTCCTGCCGCTCTGCGGCACATGGGATCTTCCCAGGCCAGGGATCGAGCTGGTGCCCCTTGCACTGCAAGGCGGTGTCCCCACCCACTGGACCACCAGGGGAAGCCCGGTCTGCCTTTTTAGTGTCTGTTAATTTGTCCCATCATTTTTTAATTCTTTTCATCTTAATTTCTTGCTTTGTTTTCTATTAATCGAAAATTTTTAATTCAATTTTATTTTTGCTGTTGACTTTCTAGCTTTACCTCCACATTATTTTTGTAGGTAATCTGGGAATTAGAATATCCATCTTTATGGCCAACAGGCACATGAAAAAAAATGCTCAACATTGCTAATTATTACAGAAATGCAAATCAAAACTACTGTGAAATATTGCCTCACACTGATCAGAATGAGCACTATCAAAAAGTCTAAAAATAATAAATGATGAAGAGGGTGCTGAGAAAGGGAACCCTCATAGACTGTCAGTGGGAATGTAAATTGGTGTAGCCACTATAAAGAATAGTATAAAGTTCCTTAAAAAACTAAACACAGATGAATGGATAAAGAAGCTGTGGTATACATATACAGTGGAATATTACTCAGCCATAAAAATGAACACATTTGAGTTCACTAACAAGGTGGATGAACCTAGAACCTATTAAACAAAGCAAGTCAGAAAGAGAAACACAATTGTTGTATGCTAACATATATATATATATATATATGGAATCTATAAAGATGTGATAGATGACAGTGGATAGCTTACGGTGAACAGTGTCAGATTTGTGACCTCCAAAGGAGAAAATTTCACTTTAGGATGAAAAGGCTTGGTTTCCACCACTCAGAGCTTCATGCAGCATATTAAATAAACAAATTGGGATAGAGAAAAGCTTCCAGTGAAAGGTGCTGGAAGGGGGTGGGAGAGTACCCAGAGTGGCTAGTTTAAGAGGGACATTTTGTACTCAGTTGGTTTTTAACAAAAAATCAAAAGGATATTTTGGTTGTAAAGGCCTTAACTAGACCCACGCCCACAATATTAACATAGGGTTAGCCAGAGGATGGTCTCATTAGGGATAAGACTAGATGAGACCTTTTCAATACAAAATAGTTTAAACATTTAGGCTAGAAAGTGTTTGTTCCCCCTCCTCCTTCTCTTCCTTGGAAACCTCTGGCATCCTTACCAAGTCTGCCTATTTACCCTTTCAGATGGCACCGATGAACCTATGCACAGAGCAGTAACGGAGACACATTGAGAGCAGATTTATGGACACAGCTGGTGCGGAAGAAGGAAAGGGTGTGAGGTATGGAGAGAGAAACATGGAAACATACATTATCATATGTAAAACAGACAGCCAAAGGGAATTTTTTTTTAAACATTTATTTATTTATTTCTTTTATGGGGGGTGGGGGTGGGAAGGGAGGGGGATGGGCAGGCCACTTCTATTGGTCTTTCATTTGTCATCCATCTTTGTTCTTTGGCTCTTGTGGGCCTCCCATCGCGGTGGCCTTTGTTGTCACAGAGCGCTGGCTGTGGGAGCATGTGCTCCAGAGCTCCAGCTTGGTAGTTGGACACATCGGTCCAGCCACTCCACAGCACATGGGATCTTCCCAGGCCAGGGATCGAACTGGCGCCCCTTGCACTGCAAGGCAGTGTCCTTACCCACTGGACCACCAGGGAAGCCCATCCAAAGGGAATTTGCTGGATGACTCAGGGAACTCCGATCAGAGCTAGGTAACAACCCAAGATTTCCCTTTAAATTTCCAGATGCTTCTCCAGCCCTGTTCCTTGATGTCTGCTCCATTTAGCTCTTGAGGGTTCAATGTGTCACTGCAGTTATTACAAAGAAAAGCACTACGGCACCACAAACTCACAGTTCTGAAACCTGCCAATCAGTTTCTTGAAACTGAATTTTTATCCAATTTCTTCTGCTCCAGGATACTTTTCCGAATCTTTAAATAATTGTAGTTACTTATTTTTAATTATTATTTCCTTCTGGTCTTATCATTGCTGTCTGCAAGATGGTTTGGATAACCACATCATTTCTCCAGCTGTGTTAGAAGCTGTTGGCAGTCATAAGTTTAAAACTCTAAAGTACATAAAGGCTATTTGGCCTTTATAAAACTTATCATAATAAGTGTACAAAATATATCCTTAGTTTATCATAAATATAAAAGTCATAAAAACCAGGAAAAGAATGCCTCTTGCTTTAAGGTATGTCCTAAGTATGAAATTAGTGGAACAAAAACTCAGAGCAGGAAAGGACAACTAGATGTACTGCACACAAAGCCAAATGAAGAGCTACAAAGTGTATAAAAGAGATTGGGGTACAAAGGAATCAGATCCTGGATTTCTTATATTTCCAGGAAACTTTGCAGCAAATAAGAGGAAACACCCTCAGATCTTCTTTTGTTAAATTTTAGGATATGTTTCTTCTTTGTTAATCAGTGATCTGCCTGTTCTTAAAACTCGGCCATACTGGAGATTTCTTTTGTTATATGAATAGAAAACTAGCTAAGTGTGTATGTAGGTGGGTGATATTCCTCCTTCTGGACTCTTAGCTCATGCCTCTCTGGTGGTACCTATTTTTCTGATTAGAAGATAATTGTTTGTATATTAAACTTTGAACCACTCCACAGCAGGGATCCTCTTTCATTTGCCTCTTATCTATTGGCATTTCTACCATATACAGGCACTAAAACATTTCTTGAATACACATATATGAGTACATCAAATATCTACCTACCTATGTGTATAAATGGCACTGTTCTAGGATGCAAAGATGCATCATCTAGCAGCATCTCTCTTCTCAGTCTTGGGATCAATACATCATACTTACAACTAACTAGAACACCTGTCCGGTTACAGTTTGTAAACTAATCATATTTGTGTTTACCCACATGTTTATGTCTCTTGTGCTCTTCCTTCTTTTTCATGGATCCAAGTTGCTTGTAGCATTTGCCTTCTGCCTGAGTATCAGTCAAATGTTCTTGTTTCTTTGCCAATCTAATGAGATAATATATTGCAGCTACTCTATATTCTGTTGTGTTCTTCTGAGGATTATGGCAGAAAATTCATGAAGAAATGAACATCTTCTTAATTCTCATCTTGGATTAAATTAGGGACGCTTCACAGGAGAGGTGACATTTAAGCTAGGTCATCAGTTTAAAACTCTAAAGTACATAAAGGCTATTTGGCCTTTATAAAACTTATCATAATAAGTGTACAAAATATATCCTTAGTTTATCATAAATATAAAAGTCATAAAAACCAGGAAAAGAATGCCTCTTGCTTTAAGGTATGTCCTAAGTATGAAATTAGTGGAACAAAAACTCAGAGCAGGAAAGGACAACTAGATGTACTGCACACAAAGCCAAATGAAGAGCTACAAAGTGTATAAAAGAGATTGGGGTACAAAGGAATCAGATCCTGGATTTCTTATATTTCCAGGAAACTTTGCAGCAAATAAGAGGAAACACCCTCAGATCTTCTTTTGTTAAATTTTAGGATATGTTTCTTCTTTGTTAATCAGTGATCTGCCTGTTCTTAAAACTCGGCCATACTGGAGATTTCTTTTGTTATATGAATAGAAAACTAGCTAAGTGTGTATGTAGGTGGGTGATATTCCTCCTTCTGGACTCTTAGCTCATGCCTCTCTGGTGGTACCTATTTTTCTGATTAGAAGATAATTGTTTGTATATTAAACTTTGAACCACTCCACAGCAGGGATCCTCTTTCATTTGCCTCTTATCTATTGGCATTTCTACCATATACAGGCACTAAAACATTTCTTGAATACACATATATGAGTACATCAAATATCTACCTACCTATGTGTATAAATGGCACTGTTCTAGGATGCAAAGATGCATCATCTAGCAGCATCTCTCTTCTCAGTCTTGGGATCAATACATCATACTTACAACTAACTAGAACACCTGTCCGGTTACAGTTTGTAAACTAATCATATTTGTGTTTACCCACATGTTTATGTCTCTTGTGCTCTTCCTTCTTTTTCATGGATCCAAGTTGCTTGTAGCATTTGCCTTCTGCCTGAGTATCAGTCAAATGTTCTTGTTTCTTTGCCAATCTAATGAGATAATATATTGCAGCTACTCTATATTCTGTTGTGTTCTTCTGAGGATTATGGCAGAAAATTCATGAAGAAATGAACATCTTCTTAATTCTCATCTTGGATTAAATTAGGGACGCTTCACAGGAGAGGTGACATTTAAGCTAGGTCTCGAAGCATACGTAAGATTCTTCTAGACAATAGAGTAGAGAGCATTAAGAAGCCAAGAAAATAGTTTGAGCTGAACAGTGTGAGTCTTCAGGGATTATCGCAGGAATTAAGAGTTGATATTGCCTCAAAATCTTGAGAGAATGGTAGCAAGAGTACTAAAAACAACACACACACAAGTGTGTATATACACACAGGCATAACACACCACACCCAACCAACCAAGTTAGAAAATATACCAAGGAGTTCAGGCTTAGGTTTATAGAAAATAGGAAAACACTAAAAAAAGTTTCTGTGCAAGAATTGAAAATAACCAGAAAGCTGGCAATGTAAAGGACTATGATGGGAGAAGCAATAATGATGAAAGTTGGGTAGAAAGAAGGAAGGTGACTTTTTCTGAAAGACTGCAATGTCTAGGTCACAGTTTTATTAACTGTCAAAATAACATATACAAATATATAAGCAAATATTACTGAAATAGTATATCTAATCTTCTAAATCCTTAACCATAAAACAAGAATCAGCTTTTCAGAAAATGAAAAAAAACAAGAGCTAGAAATAAAACTACTATAATTTCTAGGTATTCCTTTCCTTCTACCAAAATAGTACTTGTTAGGGAATCTCAATCTCACTGGAGGCCCTACTCATTTGCCCTCTAGTTTCTTTTTTTTAAGCCTACAAAAACTGTACTGTTTTCAGTCGTCTATTCTATACCTTTGTTATAGATAACAGTCCATTCCAGAGACAGTTTACTAACTTTTATTCTTTTTTATCTATGTTCATTGTCTCTAAACTTGTATTCTGAACGCCCAGCATACTAAGGACCTGCTCACTGTTTCCAACGTTGCAGACTTAAAAGACCCAAGCAGCCACTTCCCAGATGAATGACCGATAGGCTGTTTCCAGTTGCAGCTGTAAGAAAAAGTATCCCCAAACAAGTCTATCCAAATGATGTCCGACCACCCACTGGGAGCCCCTGGGCACCATCACCTTCCATCTGGCTCAGTGGAGCTACAAAAGCATTACTACTTCTAAATTCAGTTTTTGAGCTAACTCTAACACTAGCGTGCATTTTTAGTCCCCCATCAAAGCCAGACTGGGATTTGAACCAGATCCCATCTTAGCTCTAAATTGCTATCTACCACATAGGCTGTCAGAAGTAGGAAACAAGGCTTAAAATGAGATCTTAAATAAATCCAGCAAAATTCCTAACCGAAATCCATCAGAACATATCCTAAAATAGTATGAATTATAAACAAATCAGGGAATTTGTGAACACACTCTTTGCCACCTTTTAATTGGTCTTTTGTATTTTGATAAAAATGAAGGGGAAAAAAAAGGATTAAGAAAACAGATGACCTGCTAGCCAATTTTAAGTGTGCAACTGCCCTTTTGAGACGGAATGCAGAAATGTTTTCAACAGTCCTATGGATACACTAAGATATAAAGTCAAGTTAGTGTGTCCTTAATTCATATCTGATGAATACGTTTGTTATGCACTGATTTTTTAAACTATAAATGAATAACATGAAGCTCATAAAACACAATGAATCCTTTATAAACCTCTCCACCATAAAATTCTGGAGAAAAGTGAAAAACGAAAAGTTGTATGATCCATAGAACCAGATGCTAGCGACCTAATTTACTGGTAAATACACATACATATATTTACATACACACCATTATTGTCATCACTTTATAACATGTACCTAAGTCATTCATTAGGGCAAATATAATACACTGAGAATTTTCTCAAGCAAGCTTAGTAAGAATGAACATCTTTGGGCTTCCCCTGGTGGTCCAGTGGGTAAGGACACCGCCTTGCAGTGCAAGGGGCGCCGGTTCGATCCCTGGCCTGGGAAAATCCCACGTGCCGCGGAGCGGTTGGACCGATGTGTCCAATTACCGAGCCGGAGCTCTGGAGCGCATGCGCCCAGAGCCGGCGCTCTGAAACGACAGACGCCACCGCAATGGGAGGCCCACAGGAGCCAAAGAACAAAGACAGATGAAAATACAGAAATGGAAGACCAATAGAAGTGGCCCGCCTGCTCCCCTCCCTCCCCAACCTGACCCCCGCCCAAAAATAAATAAATAAAAATAAATCTTTAAAAAAAAAAAAGAATGAACATCTTTATCAATTAACTTCGTATGTTTTCTAAAGAAAACATAAACCCAAGTTCCAAGAGTATAGGAACCTGTTTTGCTCATTATTTTATCTGAGTCCCTAGGACAAGGTCTGCAATAAAACTGGTGCTCAAAAAACTTAAAGTCAACTACTAAGCTGGCCTTTTAAGAGGGTGCAGATAAAAGGGAACCTCTCTACACTGTTGGTGGAAATGTAAATCGGTACAGTCACTATGGAGAACAGTATGGAGGCTTCTTATTAAAAATAATAGGCCTACCAGCAATCTCATTCCAAGACATATTCAGAGCAAATCATAACTCAAAAAGATACACATACCTCCAAATTGCAGCACTATATACAATAGCCAGGGCATGGAAGCCACCTAAATGTCCATTAACAGATGAATGGATAAAGAAGATGCGGTGCATGCATACAATGGAATATTACTCAGCCAAAAAAAAGAACAAAATAATGCATTTGCAGCAGCGTGAATGGACCTAAGATTGTCATACTGAAGGAAGTCAGACAGAAAAAGACAGGATCATATGATATGCTTATACACAGATTCTTTTAAAATGGTACAGATGCACTTATTTATATATAAAAAAAAAATAGACTCACAGATGTAGAAAACAAATATAGTTCCCAAAGGGAAAGGAGGGAGGGATAAATTGGAGGTTGAAATTAACACATACATAGCACTGTATATAAGATAGATATAAATAACTCATAAGAACCTACTGTATAGCACAGGGAACTCTACTCAATACTCTGTAATGACCTACATGGGAGAAGAATCTGAAGAAGAGTGGATATGTATATATGTATAACTAACTGACTTTACTGTACAGAAGAACTAACACACCACTGTAAGCCAATTGAACTCTAGTAATAATTAATTTAAAAATAAACTATTGAACTATTCTAGGACCTTCCTCTATGTTTTATTGTTTGGTCACTCAGATATTTGCAAACCACCATGTAGGACCCTATGAGATACACAAAGAAGCCTTACATAGGTTCTTGAAAAGTCCTAAAGAATGACCTATGTGGAGAAACAAGTCAAGGTAACTCCAAGCCTTCCTGTCCCCCTGTTCCTTCCATAAACTACTCCCACCATATTGTTACCTGCCCCCAATAAATGGCCAATCCATGTAAAAATGTTTGCTATGCAAATAGCCCATACTCACCCCTGTCCCCAAATAGACTGTGCTATTGAGCCCTTCATGGTATATACTCTTGGCCACCAAGAAATGTAACCTTCTGATTCAAGAAGCTGAGGTGTGATATGAGGAAAGGCTGTTGGTTACTGAAATGCACAGAATGCCCATAGGGAGAAGGCAGAGACCAAGTTCACCGAAAATGGCTCCAGGTTTGAAGCTACAGGTCTCTAAGCCCCTTGTCTCTTGTTTTGCCCCAAGCAACTCTCCCTTAACCTGTGTTACAGGGCTTAGCTGAAAGGAGATAACACCAAACGATGACTTTCTGCCACCTACGCAGGAACATAAAGAGAAAGCAGAGGTGGGGACAGGGGCTCATGGGTACAGAGACACCCTGGATCTTAACCCTTGAGGCTCCTGATATTACAATGGCTGTCTGCTGGGATATCAACACCCTCAGTTTGCTTAAACCCATACCGGCATCTGTTCCTATTTCATTATAACGTTAAAATGTTCAAATGAGGCCTTTATGTAAGACATGTTGAAAGAGTAAACACACTACTTCATGTAAGTTAGTTTAATTCTCTCATCTTAAGTAGGTGGTTTGTTTAGTCCCTCAATTGTGTCTGACTCTTTGCAACCCGATGGACTGTAGCCCGCCAGGTTCCTTTGTCCATGGGATTCTTCAGGCACAAACACTGGAGTGGGTGGCCTTTCCCTTTCTAGGGAATCTTCCCAACCCAGGGATCGAACCCTTGGAACCATATCTCTTGCCTTGCAGGAGGATTCCTTATGATTTCTTTAGAGCCACCAAGGAAGCCCTAAGTAAACGGTACACCGACCCATTTCTCCAAAGTAATAGCAGAGGGCTTTTGAACTTACAAAAAAAATCTTTGCAAATAATATTTATCCTTACAACAATAAGTAGTAGTTAGAACAGGTCAAATGGTACTATTTAAAATCAGGAAATGAAAAGAGATGAAGGAGCTAACTCAAAGGCAAATGCACCTCGGGTCATCTGCCTTTTGCTTTTTGCTTTCCCCCACTGTGCTGTGCTGACTTCCAAGGCCAAACAAGCAGTCATGCTGCGAAAAGAAGCACGATCTAACGCTCAGCCACCCACACGGCTTCCCATGGGTGCTGTCAGGGAGAAAGGCTGAACAGGACACAGAAGGTTGCACAAACCCTAATGCTAACTCAGCCTACCATCCAACCCAGAACTTCTAAGAATTTCAAAACTTGGTATTTGTGATTCATAAACAAGAAGTAGTTAGTGTCACATTTCTTGTACTAATGCTGGCAAGTTATGACAAAGTACAGAAGAGGTTTTATCATGCTATGATTTTATAATTTGCCTGAAATGACCATTGTCAGAAACCAAGAGCCAAAAACTGAGAAGGAGTGACCTTGTCTTAAATCTAAGGTACAATCTAAGATATCTAGGTGAAGGTAAATATGTGCACACGCATACAGCAGAGAACATTCAAGAAAGAAACATTTAATCTTAAGTAAGTTGAGAATCGGTCACCTTGATACACCAGTTGGTCTGGGTGTCAGCCTGTTTCATGCAAAGTTAGCCATTCAAAATCTCCAAGCACAGAGAGAAACCAGAATAAATCAGCTTAAAAGAAACCGCTGCAGGCCAAAATGGTTAACAGAACACTCAAGAATTCCGAAAGACCTAAAATCTAAAAAACCACTGACTCCAGGAGCCATTTACAAGTATAAAACTCAAAATTCTAATAAGGACTTTTGCTGAATAAGGCACCTATAAAATATTTTCAAAAGGTGTCATAGAGGTATCTGCAGCATGCCATATATGATAATGCTCAATTTAATCATAAAGTAATAATTAATTTTGAAACCAAGTTGAAATATATTTTTTGGTCACTGCATATGGAACATCCCCAGTCAGGGACTGAGTCCACGCCCTCTTGCAGTGGAAACACACAATCTTAACCACTGGACCACCAGGGAAGTCCAAGATGAAATATTTTTAAGTTTACAGACGCCAAAGGTTGATAAAGAGAAGGTAAGAAAAATGAAATAGGATGAATTTAAACTGTTTTTATATCTAATATGCAATTCACTTAGAATAAGCCTTAACTCAAAGGCAAATGCACCTCGGGTCATCTGCCTTTTGCTTTTCTTTCCCCCACTGTGCTGTGCTGACTTCCAAGGCCAAACAAGCAGTCATGCTGCGAAAAGAAGCACGATCTAACGCTCAGCCACCCACACGGCTTCCCATGGGTGCTGTCAGGGAGAAAGGCTGAACAGGACACAGAAGGTTGCACAAACCCTAATGCTAACTCAGCCTACCATCCAACCCAGAACTTCTAAGAATTTCAAAACTTGGTATTTGTGATTCATAAACAAGAAGTAGTTAGTGTCACATTTCTTGTACTAATGCTGGCAAGTTATGACAAAGTACAGAAGAGGTTTTATCATGCTATGATTTTATAATTTGCCTGAAATGACCATTGTCAGAAACCAAGAGCCAAAAACTGAGAAGGAGTGACCTTGTCTTAAATCTAAGGTACAATCTAAGATATCTAGGTGAAGGTAAATATGTGCACACGCATACAGCAGAGAACATTCAAGAAAGAAACATTTAATCTTAAGTAAGTTGAGAATCGGTCACCTTGATACACCAGTTGGTCTGGGTGTCAGCCTGTTTCATGCAAAGTTAGCCATTCAAAATCTCCAAGCACAGAGAGAAACCAGAATAAATCAGCTTAAAAGAAACCGCTGCAGGCCAAAATGGTTAACAGAACACTCAAGAATTCCGAAAGACCTAAAATCTAAAAAACCACTGACTCCAGGAGCCATTTACAAGTATAAAACTCAAAATTCTAATAAGGACTTTTGCTGAATAAGGCACCTATAAAATATTTTCAAAAGGTGTCATAGAGGTATCTGCAGCATGCCATATATGATAATGCTCAATTTAATCATAAAGTAATAATTAATTTTGAAACCAAGTTGAAATATATTTTTTGGTCACTGCATATGGAACATCCCCAGTCAGGGACTGAGTCCACGCCCTCTTGCAGTGGAAACACACAATCTTAACCACTGGACCACCAGGGAAGTCCAAGATGAAATATTTTTAAGTTTACAGACGCCAAAGGTTGATAAAGAGAAGGTAAGAAAAATGAAATAGGATGAATTTAAACTGTTTTTATATCTAATATGCAATTCACTTAGAATAAGCCTTAAGACAATCAGAGAGCCAATGATAAGTGTTATGGGAACCTGCTTCAAGATAGGGACACAGAAATTGGTTCTTATTCAGATGAGTGAGAATCTGGAGTGGCTCCCGCTCAGCCCAATCAAGTGCTCAGATTTTCTTCGTGTAAAAGTACCTAGCCACACCATGCTCAGTCGCCTCCTCAACAAAATGAGAAGAAAGCTTCTCTAAGGCATGCTAGAGCCTACAAAACACTGTAAGAGTTTATGTTTTAGGTTTATTATTAATTAAAGACATGGAGAGAGGCAATTACTGTGCTCTCTTTTTTACCTATTGGAAACAGTACAACAGCACAAAAACATCAAAATGCAATTCTATTCAAAAAGCATCTCTCGAAAACCTAAAACATGCTCACCATCCTGTCTGATGAGCACTGAACAAAGTAAGAGGTGTCCACCTCACATTCATTAGGGGATATCTACAATCAACTGACCGATTCTCAACTTGCTTAAGATCAAACGTTTCTTTCTTGAATGTTCTCTGCTATATGCATGTGCACATATTTACCTTCATCTTGTTATCTTGGATTGTGTATCTTAGATTTAAGACAAGGTCATTGCTTCTCAGGATGTGGAAGAAATGGAACCCTCTAATCCAGTGTACTGCTGGTTAGAACTTAGTAAAATGCGACACCTGTTACTGAAAACACGATAGAAGTGCCCTCAGAAAAAAGGAAACTCAGGATTATCATCGGATCCAGCAATTTCTGTTCTGGGTATACACCCCTAAGAATTTCTCCACCATGTTCATAGCATTATTCACAACAGCTAAAGGTGGAAGTCCCTAGAGCAGTCACATTCACAGAACCATAAAGTAAAACAGTGTTTGCCAGGAGCAGGACAGAGATGAAGAATGAGGAGTTAATGTTTAACAGGTATGGAGTTTCAGTTTTACAATATGAAGAAGTTCTTTAGGTGGGTGGTACTAGTGGTTGCCCAATAATGTCAACGTACTTGACACCACGACTGCGCACTTAAAGGCGCCAAGATGGCAAACTTTAAGTTACATATATTTCATCACAACCAAAATAAAAAATACACCAGTAAGCTTAGCAAACCTAAAAGAGGAAGAGAAGAGGCGTATATATATAACTTATTCAAAAATTATTGTGTAAAAAATGTAGAATGTCTTCAGGATGATTGGTATAATCAATTCTTCTCATTCCTTGCATTTTAACTTGATTTCTTGAGGAGTGAAAACAGTGGGTGCTTAAAACTGTAGATAGCCCACAGCCAATCTTATCAAAGGCTATAAGCAATACAAGAAATTTTTAATAAATAGCTCGGGGACTTCCCCAGGGGTCCAGTGGTTACGACTCTGCCTACCCGTGCAGGCAATCACTAGTCAGGGAACTAAGATCCCATATGATGTAGGATAAGGTCAAAAATTAAAAATAAATTTAAAACTTGTGAGGGAATAAAAAAACAGCTCAGGCAATCTGCAATGACTATAATGCTTAGACATAATTCTAAAATTACATGGAATCTAGGGTTGGCATATAAAATACAGGACATCTTGCAAAAGCTTAAATCTCAGATGAGAATAAATAAGTTTTTAATATAAATGTATCCCAAATATTGCAAGGGACACACTTATATAAAAAGCAAAACCCTATTCACCATTTCTCTGATTTCAAATTTAGGCACTCTCTGTTTTTTATTTGCTAAAGCTGGCAAACCTACCCCAATTCCTTCTCAGGTTTATTCCTGGATAAAAATTTTAATAAGGAAAAGATCAAAAAGAAATTGATCATCTATGCTGCACAGGAAGGTGATGCACTTGCTCTTACCACAAGTTACACTCAGCAAATCAAAGGTGGCAAAATGATGATGTAACAACCCTTCTTATACTGAGACGTGGAAGTGTACAAGTGTCCTGTTATTTTAACGAGGAAACAAGTTGACTTATGCATAATTTTTAAGAATTCACTTTCTTCATTTATGCTATTAGCTATGGATTGGATTTCTGGGTGTAAAATTAAAGGTCACATTCTAAAATATTTTAAATTTTCATTTGCCAATTTACATTTTCTCTGGGATCTTCCTGATGCAGGGATCAAACCCATGTCTCTTAGGTCTCCTGTGTTAGCAAGCGCATTCCCATGTGGCTCAGTGGTAAAGTACCTGTCTGCCAATGCAGGAGACTCAGATTTGATCCCTGGGTTGGGAAGATCCTCTGGAGGAGCAAATGGCAACCCACTCCAGTATTCTTGCCAGGATAACCCCATGGACAGAGAAGTCTGGTTGGCTATCATCCATGGGTTGCAAAAAGTCAGACATGACAAAACTACTGAGCACACAACACATGTCCTTCCCTCCTCCTAGCCAAAGAAGCAGCAGTTTCCTTTGTTATATGTCCTTACATAGTTGCAATGGGGTTCAGACCTAGTCACACTCAGGAAAATAGGACAGACATGTGGTTACCATCATCACAGACGTGGGGTGGGAGAAGAACCCCACTCCAGGGACGAGCCATCAGATGTTAGAGACAGAAAAGGATTCTTCCTAAGAGAATGTAGAAAGATCTCCTCAAAGTCAAACAAGAATGTTCTCAACTAACAAATAAAAGCAGAAATGTGTTAAATATGTTGTTGAATTAAATAAAATATTAAAGTCTTAGATAAAGGATTGTGGGCCATCTTCCGGAAAGGTTTTTAATGTAATATATACATATACATATATTCTAAATTTGGCTGATGTGGGTTTTCATTGCAGCACATGGGATCTTTCATTGCAGCATCCTAACTCTACTTGCAGGCTTCCCAGGCGGCAGTAGTGGTAAAGAACCTGAGTACCAATGCAACAGACCAGAAACATAGGTTCAATCCCTGGGTTGGGAAGATCCCCTGGAGGAGGGATTGGCTCCTTACTCTAGTATTTTGCCTGGTCCACAGGGTTGTAAAAAGTTGGACACAACTGAAACAGCTTAGCACACATGCACACAACTTGTTGAGGCATGTGGAATCTAATTTTTTGACCAGAGATTGAATTCTGGTCCCCTGCATTAGGACCATGGAAACCACCAGGAAAGCCCCAATGTATACTTTGCCAATGCTTTCATTTTCCCCTTCCTCCCTAAAACCTGATGTGTCTTACTCAAGCTGTCTCCATTTCTACCGCTCCAATGCATGTTCTTGCCATAACTCCCTCTTTTTCCCTCCTTGTCTTCTCACTGAGCACAGAAGCAGAACGGGGACATCTTCAGGGCCTCGGAGAGTGGGTTTGGAGCCTGTATTGCCACATGGCATAGTCAACCCTGTCCCCAGCAGTTGATACGAATTTCCCCTATTCTGGACTGGCCCTGACTCTCTGTTTTTGATTAAGATAGTGCTTCTCAGTCTTCAGCTTACAACAGAATCACCTGGAGAGTCTGTTAAACCACAGGCTGCTAAGAACCATCTCCCTCCTTTCTCTCCACCCACCCTCAACATCCTCTTTGGATATAGCAGATCTGGGTTGGAGTGAAAAAATTACATATCTAGGAAATTCACAGGTTTATTAATATTTTTTTTGATGCAGACCATTTTTAAGCCTTTATTGAATTTTTGTTACAGTATTGCTTCTGTTATGGCCAGGAATCAAACTCACACCCCCTGCACTGGAAAGCAAAGTCTTAACCAGTGCACAACCAGGGAAGTCCCTCCCAGGTGGCTTTGACACTATTGGTCTAGGGATCACACTTTGAACATCACAGCATATGAGTAATCTTGTCTATTGGCCTATTTCAAATGACCCTATTTCACTTCCTAGGAAGAGGGAGAAGAAGGACGCTCAGTGAACTAAAGTGCTCACTCTTCTCCATAATGAAACCAGAAATAACTCATCAGATTAGGGGGAATTTAAAGCTTGGCCTGCACTCTCTCAACAAAATTTAAATTCTAAGTGGAGAAGGTGCCCCTGAAATGTAAGAATGACTTAGGAAGTAACTATTCATAGGCCTGGGGACCACTGCAGTGTGGCAGTGATTACAGTACTTAAGGCACACAGCCATCCACTGAGGCCAACCAACTCACAGATATAAATAATACCGGCTTTACAACATAAAGATCTGGTGGACTGCTTTCACACCATTGACATCAGGGGGTGAGCTATTCTTGCCAGGAACATCTTAATCACTTCATGGCCAAAGCCCCAATGTATACTTTGCCAATGCTTTCATTTTCCCCTTCCTCCCTAAAACCTGATGTGTCTTACTCAAGCTGTCTCCATTTCTACCGCTCCAATGCATGTTCTTGCCATAACTCCCTCTTTTTCCCTCCTTGTCTTCTCACTGAGCACAGAAGCAGAACGGGGACATCTTCAGGGCCTCGGAGAGTGGGTTTGGAGCCTGTATTGCCACATGGCATAGTCAACCCTGTCCCCAGCAGTTGATACGAATTTCCCCTATTCTGGACTGGCCCTGACTCTCTGTTTTTGATTAAGATAGTGCTTCTCAGTCTTCAGCTTACAACAGAATCACCTGGAGAGTCTGTTAAACCACAGGCTGCTAAGAACCATCTCCCTCCTTTCTCTCCACCCACCCTCAACATCCTCTTTGGATATAGCAGATCTGGGTTGGAGTGAAAAAATTACATATCTAGGAAATTCACAGGTTTATTAATATTTTTTTTGATGCAGACCATTTTTAAGCCTTTATTGAATTTTTGTTACAGTATTGCTTCTGTTATGGCCAGGAATCAAACTCACACCCCCTGCACTGGAAAGCAAAGTCTTAACCAGTGCACAACCAGGGAAGTCCCTCCCAGGTGGCTTTGACACTATTGGTCTAGGGATCACACTTTGAACATCACAGCATATGAGTAATCTTGTCTATTGGCCTATTTCAAATGACCCTATTTCACTTCCTAGGAAGAGGGAGAAGAAGGACGCTCAGTGAACTAAAGTGCTCACTCTTCTCCATAATGAAACCAGAAATAACTCATCAGATTAGGGGGAATTTAAAGCTTGGCCTGCACTCTCTCAACAAAATTTAAATTCTAAGTGGAGAAGGTGCCCCTGAAATGTAAGAATGACTTAGGAAGTAACTATTCATAGGCCTGGGGACCACTGCAGTGTGGCAGTGATTACAGTACTTAAGGCACACAGCCATCCACTGAGGCCAACCAACTCACAGATATAAATAATACCGGCTTTACAACATAAAGATCTGGTGGACTGCTTTCACACCATTGACATCAGGGGGTGAGCTCTTCTTGCTACCAGATGCCAGGAACATCTTAATCACAGGGATGTTATTCATTCGTACTGGAGAGGAGAACTGTGGAAAGGACACTGGGAACTTCACTTTCACTGCAAAAGAACTGTTTCAAGCGTGTACGTATCAGCCAGGCCTGGCTCGTTACCATCACAAAAGCTTTGCCCAGGGACATCCCTAGTGGTCCAGTAGCTAAGACCTATGCTCCCAATGCAGGGGGCCTATATTCAACCTCTGGTCAGTGAAATAGATCCCACAAGATGCAACTAAAGAGTTCACATGTCACAACTAAAAGATCCTCCATGTCACAACTAAAGTTCCTGCATGCCACAATGAAGATCAAAGATCTCAGGTGCCACAATGAAGACCCAGCACAGAAAAAAATATAAAATACACAGAAATAAACATGTTCAAAATGCAGCTTTTGAAAAAGAAGAAAGCTGGGACTTACCTGGTGGTCCAGTGCCTTCCAATGCAGGGGACGCAGGTTTGATCCCTGGTCATGGAACTGAGATCCCACATACCACAAGGTGACTAAGCTCTCATGCCTCAACTAAGACCCAATGCAGCCAAATAAATAAATAAATAATTTTTTAAAAAAAAGAAGAAAGCTTTCTCCAAGATTAAAAAAAAAGACTCTTCAGACACAAGAAGTGAAGGGCCACCACTTTTTTCACAATGATCTCCTGGATTTGAGAAGAGATCTAAAGGATCAGACTTAATGTGTCGCCACAAACACAACAGCAGGGCTTTCTCCTTTCAGGCCCTGGCTGAACCGATGGCACTTGGGTGCTACAAGTAGAGAAGGGCACTCTTCTGGAACAGCTTCCTCACAATTGTATCCACCCCTGACACCTGCAAGCAAAGAAGGTGGAAACGTCCTTCTGCTAAAGGCAATTCCAGCAGGCAGTCACTTAAACCCATTTCCCGGGTTCCATCCTGCCCCTCCTGATGATCTACTGAGAGTCTGCCTGTGGCGATGATCTTTTACTTTCATCTAGCTTGTTTCTCTTTTTCTATTTCATATTCACTGCTCCCATTTCATTTAGTTTATGTTTTCCAATTTCTCCAACTCTTTTTGTATGTTCTTTCTCAAGCCTTTATCAAACATAGTAGAGAAGCCTCTGCTACACGTATATAAATCACATGTATAATATATATTTTAGAAAACTTGATGCACTTTTGCCTAACTAGTTCATGACATTTTTTATTCCACTTGTTTGACTTAGTATGAACAGAATGTCAGATTTCTAATTAAAAAAGTACATATACAGCAACAAGTTTACTGTATAGCACCGAGACATACAGTCAATATAATAACCTATAACAGAAAATAACTTCAAAAATAATATATGTGTATATGTAGAACTGAATCACTTTTCTGTGTACACTGTAAGCAACTATATTTCAATAAAATACACATTAAAAAAAAAAAGATGCCTAGACCACACGCAGCATGGACTGTGGAGGAGAGTGAGCACTTGTGCTCCCTGGGCTTCCTTCTTCTTCTCTTTAGGAAATGAAACAGGTCATCTGCAATAGGTCAAGGGGCAGGATTGCCCATATGCAGCAGTCTTCAAAGTGTGATCCCCAGACCAACAGCATCACAGCCATTTGGAGGGACCTCCTGGGTGGTCCAGTGGTCGACACTGCCTTCCAATGCAGGGAGTGCAAGTTCGATTTCTGGTCAAGGAACTAGATCCTAAGTGCCACAACTAAGAGTTCACATGGTGCAACTAAAACCCAGTACAGACAAGTAAATAAATGCAAATTTTAAAAATAAATATTACAAAAATAAAGAGGGCACAAGTAACGTGTTCCCCTGGGTAGGCTAGCTGTAAGGGCAGGAGGGCATGTCTATGTGCCTCTTGCTCACCAATATAACCCATAGCCAGTCCAGCTGAGAATACAGTGAAAATGAAGTGCTTTGTGAGGTCAAATCACAAAAGACACTGCAAGCCCCATTTTGATTCTCTCTTGAATCACTCACTGTAGGAGAAGCTAGCTTCCATGGTATGAGGACACCCCAGCAGCCCAGCAGAGAGGGCTACATCCTGAGGATGCTCAAGACCTATGAAGGTTCCAAACCCCCCTTTTGGCCCCTCCTGATGATCTACTGAGAGTCTGCCTGTGGCGATGATCTTTTACTTTCATCTAGCTTGTTTCTCTTTTTCTATTTCATATTCACTGCTCCCATTTCATTTAGTTTATGTTTTCCAATTTCTCCAACTCTTTTTGTATGTTCTTTCTCAAGCCTTTATCAAACATAGTAGAGAAGCCTCTGCTACACGTATATAAATCACATGTATAATATATATTTTAGAAAACTTGATGCACTTTTGCCTAACTAGTTCATGACATTTTTTATTCCACTTGTTTGACTTAGTATGAACAGAATGTCAGATTTCTAATTAAAAAAGTACATATACAGCAACAAGTTTACTGTATAGCACCGAGACATACAGTCAATATAATAACCTATAACAGAAAATAACTTCAAAAATAATATATGTGTATATGTAGAACTGAATCACTTTTCTGTGTACACTGTAAGCAACTATATTTCAATAAAATACACATTAAAAGAAAGATGCCTAGACCACACGCAGCATGGACTGTGGAGGAGAGTGAGCACTTGTGCTCCCTGGGCTTCCTTCTTCTTCTCTTTAGGAAATGAAACAGGTCATCTGCAATAGGTCAAGGGGCAGGATTGCCCATATGCAGCAGTCTTCAAAGTGTGATCCCCAGACCAACAGCATCACAGCCATTTGGAGGGACCTCCTGGGTGGTCCAGTGGTCGACACTGCCTTCCAATGCAGGGAGTGCAAGTTCGATTTCTGGTCAAGGAACTAGATCCTAAGTGCCACAACTAAGAGTTCACATGGTGCAACTAAAACCCAGTACAGACAAGTAAATAAATGCAAATTTTAAAAATAAATATTACAAAAATAAAGAGGGCACAAGTAACGTGTTCCCCTGGGTAGGCTAGCTGTAAGGGCAGGAGGGCATGTCTATGTGCCTCTTGCTCACCAATATAACCCATAGCCAGTCCAGCTGAGAATACAGTGAAAATGAAGTGCTTTGTGAGGTCAAATCACAAAAGACACTGCAAGCCCCATTTTGATTCTCTCTTGAATCACTCACTGTAGGAGAAGCTAGCTTCCATGGTATGAGGACACCCCAGCAGCCCAGCAGAGAGGGCTACATCCTGAGGATGCTCAAGACCTATGAAGTCTGCATGGTGAGGAAGTGCTGCCTTCTCCCAACAACCCACACTAACTTGTCAGGCATGTGAGCACAGTAGTTTTATCTGCAGAAAAACTGCAGTCCCTGCTACTATCCTGGCAGCAATTTCATGAGGAATGACAAACAGGAATCCTCTACCTAAGATGCTATTGTGGTTCAGTCGCTAAATCGTGTCTGACTCTTTGCAATCCCACAAACTACAGCACACCAGGCTTCCCAGTCCTTCACGAGCTCCCGGAGCTTGCTCAAATTCATGTTTCGAGGTCTGAGATGCTCTTGGACCCCTAAGCCACTGAAACTGTGTGACATGATAAATATTTACTGTTTTAAGCTGCTAAGTTCTGGTGAAATTTTCTACTCAACACATTTCTATCATTTAAATTGGCAACCATCATGTTAGCAGGTAGACAAAGTCTACCTACCTAAATCCTAGAAAACTTGAAAGAGTTTATGTGACAGATGATGAAATAATTGTTGAGTTTTAAAAAACTGCTGCTGTGAACATGTTTTGCTAAAAACTTTTTTTAATAGGCATGAAAAAGAAAAGGGGAACTTCCCTGGGGAAGCAATGGTTAAGAATTCGCCTTCCAATACAGGGGATACAGATTCAGTAGTCGAGGAACTAAGATCTCACATGCCAAGGGGCAACTAAGCCTGTGTGCTACGACTAGAGGGCCTGCCTGCTGCAACTACAAAGCCCACAAATCCTAGACCCTGTCACTCGTCAACTAGAGAAGCCTCCGAGGGCTGCAATTAGAGACAGCCCAGGTGTTGCAAGGAAGACCCAGCAAAACATTAAAAAAAGAAAAGAAAGAAAAAGAAAAGGCACTCCAGAGAAACAAAAGGTCCCATCTTTCTACCTTTAACAAGCTGAAAAATGGTGAAACAGAAAATAACTCACAGGACTGGGGTCTACCTTTAAATCTGACCTCTCCTCAGAACACTTTTTAAATGTTGACCTTTCCTGCAAGCGTTCACTGTGAAAATGAAGATTGTTGAGGACAAAGCATCCATAAACTCTAATCTCCTCCTGAGAGCTGCTCTCTTCAGTGTCTTTCCCTCTGCAACGTTCAGGCTGCCCTCCTCGTCTCTCTCCCATGTGGCTACAGAGATGGAAGCAGTTATATTCTCAGGAATATTTGAGAATTAGAAGGCTGAGGTGGAATCAAAATGGCACAAGGAACTTGGTGGCGTACATCACACTTCTTAGTCTCTTTACACTGGGTTCAGTCTTCACTGCTCATGCATGGTCAAGTTCAGTTCACCCAATAGGAAACAGCACATGGGTTTGGAACAAAGTCACATAGTTATAGTTGTTATGCAATAAGCTGGAATGTCCTTCTTGGTGCTGGGTCTCAAACTGAAATCTATGGACCTATTCTCGAATTAAGACAATTCCTTTTAAAAATTATGTCTTTATTTTTTTCTTTAATTAAGGTAAACTTCACATAGAGTGAGTTAAAGTATACCATTTCATGAGTTTTGAGAAATGAATGAGCTCATGAAAATGATAACCAAATTAAGATACAAAAGTTTCTATCACCCCAGAAATTTCTCTTGTGCCTGCTTTCCAAGCAATTTACCCCCTAGAAGTAAGTAATCACTCTTTTCTCTTTTTTAACAGATTTCTGTTATTTACTGCCACACATCAACCTGAATCCGCCATAGGTATACATATGTCCCCCACCCGAACCTCCCCCCATCCCCCTCCCCATCCCACTCTTCCAGGTGGCCACAGAGCCCTGTATGAGATCCCTTAGTCTCATGGCATATTTCCTTCCCTCACCCCTATTATCCATAAGTCTGTTCTCTATGTCTGTTTCTCCACTGCTGCTCTGCATATACATTTATCAGTATCATCTTTCTATATTCCATATATATGTGTCAGTATACAACATTTATCTTTCTCTGTCATGGAAGTAATCACTCTTTTGATGTCTGGAGAATCCCCATGGTCAGAGGAGCCTGGGGTGAGGGGGGGAGTGGTACAGTCCATAGGGTCAAAGAGTCTGGCATGATTGAAGCAACTTAGCATACATGTATGCACCCTGCCAAGTATAATCTCTATAAAGAATTCATACAAATACCTTCTGAATCAGTTAGATAACTGTCTCATAACTGAATGTTATACCTATTCTATGTTCATAATCAAGTTGACATCAGGTAGTACTATTCCAAATATTTGTAAGCTGATAAAAAAATAAATAAATAAAAAGAATAAAAGCACAAACCATACATTGGAGTTCTAGTGGTGTGGGCATGTTGAACTTGAAAGAACCCAGGCCATAACAGTTTAGTGGCCAGAACCACGGTTACATTGAAATCGGCAATTTGCAGCAACATATCATTACCATTCTCTGTATCATTCTGTGAGTATAGGATATGTAAAACCAGTTTGGGGTTTTACAGTTGCACAAGAATTACAAGCATAATGTGTTAAAGCCAGTTTTGTGCTTTTACCTACTTAAGTAACATGAAATTTTAAGTCAGCACTAACAGGTTATAATAATTTTTTTTCTTTTAAAAGGAGTCATTACACTACATCAGTTTGAAAAATACTTCTTTAGTCTATGCATTCATCTTGAAAGGATCCAGCTATCTTCCTCTGGAAGTACAAGGATTTGAGGTTCTGAGTTCATTACTAAATCTTTGCAGCCAAGCTAACATTACCCACTCTTTTTCCACCTGTCTTCCCAATCTTCTTAAACTTAATTCAGCTCAATGTACCTAAGAATGTTAGGCCACACAATTTGTCCTTCTCTGAATCTGTGCAGCAAACAGTATAAATTTTTGTTTCCCTAAGAATTCCTGGCTTCTTTGGGGGCACAGACCCCCATGAACATAGCCAACAAAGAAGTTGAAATACTGAGATAATGTGCAAGGGGGGAAGACAGAATCTATAGTAATCTAAAAATTAAACTGTTTATGTTTTTATATGTAAATGCAAGTTCATCTCAAAAACAAAAACACCCTTTTTTTGTACATTTCACTTGTACACTAGAAACTATAAATATTATGACTACCATTAAAGGAAAGGCTTATCTAATTTTGATATAGGACATCATAAAATTCAATAAACTAAGTGAAAATGCTGTAATAAACCAGTCATTTCAATATGAAAATTTTAAATTATTAACAGCAGATTATTTTTGCAAGTAATTTGAAAAACTTTACCTTTTATCGATAAAATGGAACAAAACTAACTGAAACTACCTTAAAAGGATATATGTTCATAAGTTTCTTAAATTTTCAAACAGGCACTACATCATCACTTTTACATATTACAGATATATCATTACAGGTAAATGCTAATAAAATTATAAAGTAACATCTATTACACACATTAACAATCACATGTATTCAGGACACACACCACCAAGTCATCAATTTGTTGAAGAACCTATCTTTACATTTCTACAATAAAAATGCTTAACAATCACAAAATACTAAATAAACAAAAGCCCAATCTAAGGCTATAATATATTTATAGAATCAATAATAATTATGATTATGTTGAAAAAGGAAAACTAGAGATAGTACAAACAGTAAATGGCACCTTTAAAACACAGTCAAGAATTAAAGTAATTCCATGAAATTTTAAGTCAGCACTAACAGGTTATAATAATTTTTTTTCTTTTAAAAGGAGTCATTACACTACATCAGTTTGAAAAATACTTCTTTAGTCTATGCATTCATCTTGAAAGGATCCAGCTATCTTCCTCTGGAAGTACAAGGATTTGAGGTTCTGAGTTCATTACTAAATCTTTGCAGCCAAGCTAACATTACCCACTCTTTTTCCACCTGTCTTCCCAATCTTCTTAAACTTAATTCAGCTCAATGTACCTAAGAATGTTAGGCCACACAATTTGTCCTTCTCTGAATCTGTGCAGCAAACAGTATAAATTTTTGTTTCCCTAAGAATTCCTGGCTTCTTTGGGGGCACAGACCCCCATGAACATAGCCAACAAAGAAGTTGAAATACTGAGATAATGTGCAAGGGGGGAAGACAGAATCTATAGTAATCTAAAAATTAAACTGTTTATGTTTTTATATGTAAATGCAAGTTCATCTCAAAAACAAAAACACCCTTTTTTTGTACATTTCACTTGTACACTAGAAACTATAAATATTATGACTACCATTAAAGGAAAGGCTTATCTAATTTTGATATAGGACATCATAAAATTCAATAAACTAAGTGAAAATGCTGTAATAAACCAGTCATTTCAATATGAAAATTTTAAATTATTAACAGCAGATTATTTTTGCAAGTAATTTGAAAAACTTTACCTTTTATCGATAAAATGGAACAAAACTAACTGAAACTACCTTAAAAGGATATATGTTCATAAGTTTCTTAAATTTTCAAACAGGCACTACATCATCACTTTTACATATTACAGATATATCATTACAGGTAAATGCTAATAAAATTATAAAGTAACATCTATTACACACATTAACAATCACATGTATTCAGGACACACACCACCAAGTCATCAATTTGTTGAAGAACCTATCTTTACATTTCTACAATAAAAATGCTTAACAATCACAAAATACTAAATAAACAAAAGCCCAATCTAAGGCTATAATATATTTATAGAATCAATAATAATTATGATTATGTTGAAAAAGGAAAACTAGAGATAGTACAAACAGTAAATGGCACCTAACAATGATGAAAGAATATAAGCACATTGATTCCTTATCTATTCAAAAGTGTCTGAGGGTTAAGTGATACCATTATGATTCTTATGGCTGAAGACAAGTTCCCAGTGCACAGGCCTGGCTGAGACCTGGTGCCCTTGAGGGTAATTAAATTATAATCCAGAGAAAACAGATTAGTAATACTCTTAGACAAATTATATCAAAGAAGCAGCAGCAACATTTTAAGTCTGTTCTTTCCAAGAGCTGACTCTAATACGACACATATAATAAGCCATTTAAATGAAAGATAAGACAAGACAAGGCAGAACAATACTTAATCACAGTCATATGGCAGGAAAACCATTATCACTTTATTTCTAGATTTAAATCAGTACATGTTACTGCCCCAAAACATTAGTACACCTCATGCCGTTTAAATGTTTAAAATCTCCAAAGAAAATCTTTGGTTTTCGAGGCTTTTGTTCTTTCAACTGATTTTAAATATTTCATTTAGTTTTCCTACTCAAATAAGCAGCTTACAAAGTGAGAAAGTTACCACTCTGATTTTCAAAGAAACAAGTGTACTCAGACTACCTGAATGCCTTGGATTTAGAAATGGTTACAGAACATTTAAAATTATTTATGACTGATGAAAGCACTAGCTTTTCCAATCAAGCATCAAGTTTGGTCTCCAGAGATTCTCGAATTCCAAGCTGTTTCTGACTACCTCGCCTAGAGACCAAATCCCCAAGTAATCCTTTCCTAACAGGAAAAAAAGACAGCAAATACTGCTAGCTTTTCCTTACATGATGAAGCACAATACTCTTTCCAAATGTCAGGCTCTGCTAGACTTCTACCTGTCTTTTGTCACAGAAGCTAAACTCCACCCTAGCTGCCCGAACCCACTCAGACAGCCCTACTTACAGATAGTACTTCACTGCACTAAGTTAGGGAAGAAATGGAAATGAGGCTCTTATCTGTGAGCTGGTGGTTTTATCCTCCTAGAGGGAAAACAAATGATGTAAGACCCAAACTGAGAAGAAGGAAATACAGCTTCAGAATAATTTCCTCACTCTCCATGAACATGAACCCAATAAGACTTCTAAGAGTTAGTTTTAATGTTTCAAAAAACCTAAGGAAATGGTATTTTAAAAGTATATTACGGCTGCAGAATCCGACGAGAAAATAAATAGATAAGGCTTTTGTAAGAATTAAATTGTCCGCTGAGTAAAAACAGGGTATATTTTGCTGACAGTTATACTGGCATTCAATGGGGCAAAAAAAATAGGAAAACAGATGATTACTTAAGATACAATTTAAAGAGCAAAATTTCAAAACACTCAGTCAGAAGAATAAAAATAAGAAGGTCTGGGGTAGCCTTAAAACCACAATGCATAAGTATATATGAGTCTGTATTTAAGCAAAGCATAAGATTAATCTTATTATCTAGCTTAAATACTGAATACAGCTTTCTTCTTCTTGAAATTAAAACATGTATTTTTAAATGTTTAAGTTGTAAACTACCTTATTTACTAGAACTCAATATCATTATAAAATAAAATCTACAAATGCTATCATGAATAATGCTATCAGGCTACTACCAGCAAACATATTATTCTGCTTTGTTCAATTTTTTGTAAATCATTCATTTAAGGATTACTGAATACTAAGAGAAAATGACATACATGATTAAGGCTTCAAAATTTCAGAAATATAAAAAGGGTATTTTTGGAGACTGAATGAATGCAGTTATATGGGGATTTTTCCCAGTAATGTTTGGAGGCCCTGAAAATAAATAAATAAATAAATAAAGGTGGCAAGCCAACCATAGGCCTAATTCAGTGATGGAACTTAGGAATTTCCATGATGGACCAATAGTTAAAACTCAGCACTCCCACAGCAGGGGCGCAGGTTCAATTTCTGGTCAGGGAAATAAGGTCCCACATGTCATGAAGTGAGGCCATAAAAAAAAAAAAAAAACCCACAATGTTGGGACTTGGACACAGAAGTCAGTTAATGAGATGCATCTAAGATTGGGTTTTTAAAGGCTGATTGGCTGATCACAGATGGAATTGAGAAGCAAGGATGGAGACCAGAGTGCAGGAGAGTTTAGGAGAACAAAGCTGACCGTGGGTAGGGAGATGCAGGGTCCCCTGCCTGACATGGAAATAAAACACAGCTCTACGGATTCTATGACTAGGGAGAGCAATGAACTGAAAAGAGCCACAGGCTATATGCACACTAGTGAAATACACAAATGACGCACAGGCAGCAAAGAACTTGGTCTGCGAGATGAGCTGGTCCAGCAATGTGCAACTGGGACCTGAGTGGAAGGAACACAGAGTTGTGGAAGATGGGGGTGTCTTCAAGGGCCAAGGAGAAGGAGTGAGGGCCAGCATGGCCCAGGGGCCCCTACGTCACAGAGGGGACTGAAGTCCTTCTAAAACCAGTTACCCCATGAAGACGTCACTGAGCATCCAACGCACACTCTCCGGGTTTTGTTGCTAACTCTGCAGATATGCCTAACCTCAGTCTTCCGGGAACAACCAGAACACTGCTGAGCCGAACACTTCTTTTCACTCTACTTCTCTCTCTACCGCCTCCTCCTGCCAGTCCACTTACCAGGTCGATCATATGTTTCCCAAATCTATGTTGTAGCCTCATTCTTTTTTTCTAAATTCCAAACCCCTGAGTTTCTCTATTTAGATGTCTTGATGGTGCCTCTAACTAAGATGAACTTATCTTCCCTACTGGGACGACACAGCAGGGTGCAGTGAGTGGTTAAGAGTCTGGATTTCCCGCCTCACTGACCAGTCTGAATTCTGGCCCCAGCATTTTCTGACCCAGTATTCTGGGGCTGACTGCTCACCTCTCCATGCCTTAGTTTCCTCATTTATAAAACAGCAATCAGTAGAAGTGTCCACCTCCTAGAGCCAAGGTGAGAATCTAACAACATAAATTAGTCATCACAAATCACTTAACCCTGCCTGGCATATACCAAATGTAAGAAATTTGGGAGTAAGAAATACTATTCTTCCTCCGTCTTGACTTCCTCTAACTCAGGGAAAGGCACCACCACCCACTCGGCAGTTGACAAAGTCAGAAATCTGGCCCCTCTATGCTCAACTTCTTCCTCTCCTCCAATTTCCATACCCAAGTCTGCCGCTCTGAAAAAAGTGAAAGTGTTATTCATTCAGGTATGTCCGACTCTTAGCAACCCCATGCATGTAGCCCTCCAGGCTCCTCTGTCCATGAGATTTCCCTAGCAAGAATACTGGAGTGGGGGGCTTCCCCTGGTGGTCCAGTGGGTAAGGACACCGCCTTGCAGTGCAAGGGGCACCGGTTCGAGCCCTGGCCTGGGAAGATCCCATGTGTCGTGGAGCGGCTGGATTGATGTGCCCAATTACCGAGCCAGAGCTCTGAGGTGCATCCGCCCAGGGCCAACAGGAGAATGCAATAGAAACGACGACAGGCAGCAAAGAACTTGGTCTGCGAGATGAGCTGGTCCAGCAATGTGCAACTGGGACCTGAGTGGAAGGAACACAGAGTTGTGGAAGATGGGGTGTCTTCAAGGGCCAAGGAGAAGGAGTGAGGGCCAGCATGGCCCAGGGGCCCCTACGTCACAGAGGGGACTGAAGTCCTTCTAAAACCAGTTACCCCATGAAGACGTCACTGAGCATCCAACGCACACTCTCCGGGTTTTGTTGCTAACTCTGCAGATATGCCTAACCTCAGTCTTCCGGGAACAACCAGAACACTGCTGAGCCGAACACTTCTTTTCACTCTACTTCTCTCTCTACCGCCTCCTCCTGCCAGTCCACTTACCAGGTCGATCATATGTTTCCCAAATCTATGTTGTAGCCTCATTCTTTTTTTCTAAATTCCAAACCCCTGAGTTTCTCTATTTAGATGTCTTGATGGTGCCTCTAACTAAGATGAACTTATCTTCCCTACTGGGACGACACAGCAGGGTGCAGTGAGTGGTTAAGAGTCTGGATTTCCCGCCTCACTGACCAGTCTGAATTCTGGCCCCAGCATTTTCTGACCCAGTATTCTGGGGCTGACTGCTCACCTCTCCATGCCTTAGTTTCCTCATTTATAAAACAGCAATCAGTAGAAGTGTCCACCTCCTAGAGCCAAGGTGAGAATCTAACAACATAAATTAGTCATCACAAATCACTTAACCCTGCCTG
Source organism: Tragulus kanchil (assembly GCA_022376925.1). NCBI lineage: Eukaryota > Metazoa > Chordata > Mammalia > Artiodactyla > Tragulidae > Tragulus > Tragulus kanchil. The sequence continues at coordinate 89,536,315 of JAIOJX010000005.1, read as the reverse complement.
GCATATACCAAATGTAAGAAATTTGGGAGTAAGAAATACTATTCTTCCTCCGTCTTGACTTCCTCTAACTCAGGGAAAGGCACCACCACCCACTCGGCAGTTGACAAAGTCAGAAATCTGGCCCCTCTATGCTCAACTTCTTCCTCTCCTCCAATTTCCATACCCAAGTCTGCCGCTCTGAAAAAAGTGAAAGTGTTATTCATTCAGGTATGTCCGACTCTTAGCAACCCCATGCATGTAGCCCTCCAGGCTCCTCTGTCCATGAGATTTCCCTAGCAAGAATACTGGAGTGGGGGGCTTCCCCTGGTGGTCCAGTGGGTAAGGACACCACCTTGCAGTGCAAGGGGCACCGGTTCGAGCCCTGGCCTGGGAAGATCCCACGTGCCGTGGAGCGGCTGGATTGATGTGCCCAATTACCGAGCCAGAGCTCTGAGGTGCATCCGCCCAGGGCCGGCGCTCTGCGACGACAGAGGCCACCACGATGGGAGGCCCACAGGAGCCAAAGAACAAAGACGGATGAAAATAGAGAAATGAAAGACCAATAGAAGTGGTCTGCCCATCCCCCTCCCCCCATCCCCCCATCCGCAAAAGATAAATAAATAAAAAATAAATGTTTAAAAAAAAAAAAAAAGAATACTGGAGTGGGTAACCATTCCGTTCTACAGGTGATCTTCCCAACCCAGGGATCGAACCAGGTCTCCTGCATTACAGGCAGATTTCTGAGCCACCAGGGAAGCCCACATGCAAGCCTGCTGCTCTACAACATAAGTAAATATCCTCTTCCTTTTCTTAAAAGGTCTTTTAAATGCGGACCATTTTTAAAGTCTTTACTGAATATATATCAGTATGGTTTCTCTTTTTTTTCTTTGGCTGCGAGGCATGTGGGATCCCAGCTCCCCAACCAGGACTCAAACCCAAATGTTCTGCATCAGAAGGCAAAGTCACTGGACCACCAAGGAAGTCCCGATACTTACTTCTTCCTATTCCTTCTTTCTCTATTCCCAGCTGAGGTCCCACTGTCTCTTACCTGCAAACCAGCCTCCATTCTCAACTTCCTCATATCTATATTTTCAGACAATAACCAGGGTACAAATCTGGCAGTTTCCTTCACCTTCTGCAGTGGCTTTCCAATGCCCTCAGAACCAAGTCCCAAACCCTTAACATGACGAGCAGAGTCCTTCGTGGGGCCCTCTAAACTCTCACCACTCTCCACACGTGCACAGGATGAAGTGCTTTCAGCCCCTGGAAAAACACCACACGCTCTCACACCTCCTTTTTGCACTCACTGTTTTCCCTTCCTGGAACATTCCTCCTCTCCTCCTCACCTGGCTAAATCCTAATCATTTTTCAATCTCAGGCACCAGGAAGTCTTCCTTACCTATCCAGACCCCACCCCCAATCTCAGGGGCACCGCCCACATCCACCCTAATTGCTTGTACCCCCATGGAATAAGGATCCCCCTAAAATACAAAGTGCATGAAGGCACGGGGAAGGGCTGCCTTGTCCAGCACTGTGTCCCAGGGTGGGGCAGCCTGGCAGGCACATATCAGGACCACAGTAATGATGATGGCGGGGAGAGGAAAAGGGGGAGAAAGGAGGGTAGGAGCCCAGAAATTGCCCTCAGAAGAAAAGTGTTCTTGATGAGAAAACAGAGACTTAGAAAGATTAAATAACTTGCCCAAGGTCCAGGTCATGGAGTCAGATTCTAGAAGCCAGGATTACTAAGACCAGTGCACAATGTCTTCCAGTGGAATGCACATGCAACTCTGCATCAGATATCCTGGTCTCTAATCATGATTCTGCCACTTAATATATGTGGACTTTTCCCTCTGGGTTGCACAAGCTCTTCATCACGATATGTGGGCTTTTCCAGTTTTGCACAGAGGCCTTGTTGCCTTGTGGCACATGGGACCTTATTCCCCAACCAGGGAATAAAGATGCATCGCCTGCACTGGAAGTTGGATTATTAACCACTGGACCACCTGGAAACTCCCAATACTTGTAGATTTTAAGTAAGCAACACTTTGTGGCTTTCTCCCTTTTTTTTGACACCAGTTAAATGGCAATCATAATATCTGCTTAGGTCACTGCTAATATAGTGACAGATCGAGGATTTGGGGCCTCAGAAAGTATTCAGGAAGTGTTGAAACAATCCAACCATATCCGGGACAATTGTCAACTTCGACCAAACAGCAGCCTTTCTGGCAGGAAAAGAGCGGTGAGAGGAGCCAAACCAACATCATCAAACTTGCTAATTACTGAGGGGCTAATTGCAGCCACATCACTCTAGCCATGGGACACAGTATAGCATCTTGTCCTTATCCCACAAAAAGATGAACTAGAAAGAGTTCCTGAATTTCACTCCTGAGAAATTTTACAAGTGGGGCTTCCTTTTAGAAACAGAGCATGCCTTTTCTCAACTTCACCTTGAAAGCAAGAAAGCTATGAGAAGTCCATTTTGAGTTTGTAAAGAGCAAAACTGGGAATTCCCCAGTGGTCCAGTGGTTAGGATTCAGTGCTTTCACTGCCAAGGGCCCAGGTTCAATACCTGGTTGAGGAACTAAGATCCTGCAAGCCATGAGTGCAGCCCCCAGAAAAGCAGAGGCCAAATTAACCAAATTACTTTTCTACTTTTCTAAACTCCTTTCCACTCATTTCTTCCCTTTGTTGCCATAAGCACACACCTCACTTTTCAAATTCACAAATGAAGAAAGGTACAGAGAGTAAACTTAAGTAGCCAAACTGGAACCACAGATGATTCAATTTGCAAGTCCAGGTCATGGAGTCAGATTCTAGAAGCCAGGATTACTAAGACCAGTGCACAATGTCTTCCAGTGGAATGCACATGCAACTCTGCATCAGATATCCTGGTCTCTAATCATGATTCTGCCACTTAATATATGTGGACTTTTCCCTCTGGGTTGCACAAGCTCTTCATCACGATATGTGGGCTTTTCCAGTTTTGCACAGAGGCCTTGTTGCCTTGTGGCACATGGGACCTTATTCCCCAACCAGGGAATAAAGATGCATCGCCTGCACTGGAAGTTGGATTATTAACCACTGGACCACCTGGAAACTCCCAATACTTGTAGATTTTAAGTAAGCAACACTTTGTGGCTTTCTCCCTTTTTTTTGACACCAGTTAAATGGCAATCATAATATCTGCTTAGGTCACTGCTAATATAGTGACAGATCGAGGATTTGGGGCCTCAGAAAGTATTCAGGAAGTGTTGAAACAATCCAACCATATCCGGGACAATTGTCAACTTCGACCAAACAGCAGCCTTTCTGGCAGGAAAAGAGCGGTGAGAGGAGCCAAACCAACATCATCAAACTTGCTAATTACTGAGGGGCTAATTGCAGCCACATCACTCTAGCCATGGGACACAGTATAGCATCTTGTCCTTATCCCACAAAAAGATGAACTAGAAAGAGTTCCTGAATTTCACTCCTGAGAAATTTTACAAGTGGGGCTTCCTTTTAGAAACAGAGCATGCCTTTTCTCAACTTCACCTTGAAAGCAAGAAAGCTATGAGAAGTCCATTTTGAGTTTGTAAAGAGCAAAACTGGGAATTCCCCAGTGGTCCAGTGGTTAGGATTCAGTGCTTTCACTGCCAAGGGCCCAGGTTCAATACCTGGTTGAGGAACTAAGATCCTGCAAGCCATGAGTGCAGCCCCCAGAAAAGCAGAGGCCAAATTAACCAAATTACTTTTCTACTTTTCTAAACTCCTTTCCACTCATTTCTTCCCTTTGTTGCCATAAGCACACACCTCACTTTTCAAATTCACAAATGAAGAAAGGTACAGAGAGTAAACTTAAGTAGCCAAACTGGAACCACAGATGATTCAATTTGCAAGTCAATGAGCCTTGCCTGTATAATTTACAGAGACATTTATTTTAATTACAAACGGTGGGGGAGTGGGCATGATATATTCTACATTAACTTACTCTTTAAAATTTATGGAAATATCCACCTTCTCTAAGAATAGTTGTTTAAGTTATGTGTTCTCAACTATTATTGTTTGTGCATTTGTTTAATCAACACTAACCAACAGACCTCTGTCAAGTCACTTTGTTTGAGTCACTAAGTCGTGTCCAACTCTTTGTGACCCCATCACTGTAGCCCACCAGACTCCTCTGTCCATGGGATTATCTACTAGGCAAGAATACTGGAGTGGCTTGCCATTTCCTTCACCAGGGGATCATCCCAACCAAGGGATCAAACCTGAGTCTCCTGCTTGGCAAGCAAATTCTTTACCAATAAGCCCACTAGGGAAGCCTGTCAAATCACTATATGGGGTTAAAATAAATGTGCTGCCTTGGAGGCAACAAGAAAAGTATTAACACACTAAACAGAGAACTAACAATCACACTCTTGGAAACAAAGCAGGTAAAAAGTTTGACAGATATGCTGACTATTAATGTTGATTAACAGTCATCCTCATTTTTATATTGTCCTTCTCTTGAAGGGTATTGCCAGAACAAAAGGCCTAAGTCGTTAAAAGATGTGGCATGTTTTTAGTGCTCCTCCTTCAACTATTAGAAAATGCTTGTTAATGTTCCATACTGAGACTTAGAAACAAGCAGGGGCCTTTTCCCCCAACTTCACCTTGAAAGCAAGAAAGCTATGAGAAGTCCATTTTGAGTTTGTAAAGAGCAAAACTGGGAATTCCCCAGTGGTCCAGTGGTTAGGATTCAGTGCTTTCACTGCCAAGGGCCCAGGTTCAATACCTGGTTGAGGAACTAAGATCCTGCAAGCCATGAGTGCAGCCCCCAGAAAAGCAGAGGCCAAATTAACCAAATTACTTTTCTACTTTTCTAAACTCCTTTCCACTCATTTCTTCCCTTTGTTGCCATAAGCACACACCTCACTTTTCAAATTCACAAATGAAGAAAGGTACAGAGAGTAAACTTAAGTAGCCAAACTGGAACCACAGATGATTCAATTTGCAAGTCAATGAGCCTTGCCTGTATAATTTACAGAGACATTTATTTTAATTACAAACGGTGGGGGAGTGGGCATGATATATTCTACATTAACTTACTCTTTAAAATTTATGGAAATATCCACCTTCTCTAAGAATAGTTGTTTAAGTTATGTGTTCTCAACTATTATTGTTTGTGCATTTGTTTAATCAACACTAACCAACAGACCTCTGTCAAGTCACTTTGTTTGAGTCACTAAGTCGTGTCCAACTCTTTGTGACCCCATCACTGTAGCCCACCAGACTCCTCTGTCCATGGGATTATCTACTAGGCAAGAATACTGGAGTGGCTTGCCATTTCCTTCACCAGGGGATCATCCCAACCAAGGGATCAAACCTGAGTCTCCTGCTTGGCAAGCAAATTCTTTACCAATAAGCCCACTAGGGAAGCCTGTCAAATCACTATATGGGGTTAAAATAAATGTGCTGCCTTGGAGGCAACAAGAAAAGTATTAACACACTAAACAGAGAACTAACAATCACACTCTTGGAAACAAAGCAGGTAAAAAGTTTGACAGATATGCTGACTATTAATGTTGATTAACAGTCATCCTCATTTTTATATTGTCCTTCTCTTGAAGGGTATTGCCAGAACAAAAGGCCTAAGTCGTTAAAAGATGTGGCATGTTTTTAGTGCTCCTCCTTCAACTATTAGAAAATGCTTGTTAATGTTCCATACTGAGACTGTGCTTTAAATCATTTAGATTTTTCTTGGCAATATTGCACAAAGTTCTTACACAGAAAAGTGGCTGCTCTATCTACTTAGATAAAACAGAGCTGCCCTAAAAAGAGCACAGAAGAAGCTCTATCATTTTTGAGGAATGGACACAAGAATCATAGCACATTGTTTACACTTTTCCTTCATGCAGAAATGAGTCTGAAAGTCTCATAGGTTTGGGATCACAAGAGTCATAAGCACTTTCAAAAATCAAAGTAAAGGCAAAAATGGCCACTAATATTTGATGTCCAGTTGCTTTCATTGGCCTTAAAAAAAGACTCTGTCACTGTATCAACTTTAGTTCAAGAGGCTTTAAATATAGTCATTCTTAAGTTGGTAGCATTAGACAGTGGCTCAGACAGTAAAGGATCTGCCTGCAATATGCGAGACCCAGGTTCAATCCCTGAGTCAGAAACATCCCCTAGAAGAAGGAAATGGCTACTAACTCCAGTATTCTTGCCTGGAAAGTTCAATGGACAGAGGAACCTGGTGAGCTACATTCCATGGGATCACAAAGAGTCAGACACGACTGAGTACACACACACACACACACACACACACACTCCCTAAATCACAAAGAGTCAGACACGACTGAGTACACACACACACACACACACACACACACACACACACACACTCCCTAAACCAAAGTCAATTCCTTTTTCGTGTGTTAAAATTTGGCCATACTGTGCAGCTTGCAAGATCTTAGCTCCCCAACCAGGATTGAACGCATACCCCTGGCAGTGAAAGGGCAGAATCTTAACCACTGGACCAACAGGGAATTCCCTAAAAGTCAGTTCCTGATGGATGAACGACTAAAATGTCAAAAGAAGAAATTTTACTAGGTGGCAAAGAAATCAATGAGAAAAACACAAAGAAACTTATAAGCAGGGGGGAAAGAGTCAAGAACATAATTAGGCACTTTAGAAAAGAGGAAAATGTTTTGTTTGCAGCAAAGTAATGGTTTATTGCAGGCTGCCGAGCAAGGGAGTGGAGGACACCTTTCAGATCCATTTCCACTTGGTCTTTGAGTTGGAGGTATTTTTTCTCATAAAAACTTTATTATTATTATTACATTTTTTACAGGGTTTTGTTGCTTACTGCCACACATCGACCCAAATCCGCCATACGTATGCATATACATTAAACATATGAAAATAATTCACTATCATCTGAAATCAGGGAAACGTAGTAAATTAAACCACAAAAGCATTAATTTCACAATCAAAAACTGAAAAAAAAAATTTAATTTTACCATTTCAAGTGATGAAAGAATATGGAAAAATATCATCTCCTACACACACCTGGGTGATGAGAGGGGGGCAACAAATTTAATTAGTATAAATACTCGGAAGAGCAATCTGGCAGCATCATGAAAAACTAATTGGCCTTAAAAAAAGACTCTGTCACTGTATCAACTTTAGTTCAAGAGGCTTTAAATATAGTCATTCTTAAGTTGGTAGCATTAGACAGTGGCTCAGACAGTAAAGGATCTGCCTGCAATATGCGAGACCCAGGTTCAATCCCTGAGTCAGAAACATCCCCTAGAAGAAGGAAATGGCTACTAACTCCAGTATTCTTGCCTGGAAAGTTCAATGGACAGAGGAACCTGGTGAGCTACATTCCATGGGATCACAAAGAGTCAGACACGACTGAGTACACACACACACACACACACACACACACACACACTCCCTAAATCACAAAGAGTCAGACACGACTGAGTACACACACACACACACACACACACACACACACACACACACACTCCCTAAACCAAAGTCAATTCCTTTTTCGTGTGTTAAAATTTGGCCATACTGTGCAGCTTGCAAGATCTTAGCTCCCCAACCAGGATTGAACGCATACCCCTGGCAGTGAAAGGGCAGAATCTTAACCACTGGACCAACAGGGAATTCCCTAAAAGTCAGTTCCTGATGGATGAACGACTAAAATGTCAAAAGAAGAAATTTTACTAGGTGGCAAAGAAATCAATGAGAAAAACACAAAGAAACTTATAAGCAGGGGGGAAAGAGTCAAGAACATAATTAGGCACTTTAGAAAAGAGGAAAATGTTTTGTTTGCAGCAAAGTAATGGTTTATTGCAGGCTGCCGAGCAAGGGAGTGGAGGACACCTTTCAGATCCATTTCCACTTGGTCTTTGAGTTGGAGGTATTTTTTCTCATAAAAACTTTATTATTATTATTACATTTTTTACAGGGTTTTGTTGCTTACTGCCACACATCGACCCAAATCCGCCATACGTATGCATATACATTAAACATATGAAAATAATTCACTATCATCTGAAATCAGGGAAACGTAGTAAATTAAACCACAAAAGCATTAATTTCACAATCAAAAACTGAAAAAAAAAATTTAATTTTACCATTTCAAGTGATGAAAGAATATGGAAAAATATCATCTCCTACACACACCTGGGTGATGAGAGGGGGGCAACAAATTTAATTAGTATAAATACTCGGAAGAGCAATCTGGCAGCATCATGAAAAACTAAAATGTGTCTATCCATTAAAATACCATATTGTATACCTTGAAATATATATTCTATTTTTCTGCCAACTATACTTCAATAAGCTTTGAAAAAAAAATTTTTAAGTTTCAAAAAAGTCACACGAGTATACCGTCAGGCTCAGCAATTCTACCTCCTTCTAGCTACATATCCTAGAAAAACTCGATCTCAAGTACCCAAAGAGAGATTTTTTGAGACCTTTCACTGTTGTGAATTATTTTATATTTTTTACATAAAATCTACATAGTATTTGCTATGTTCCAGGCACTATTCTGTTTTTTCATAAATAGTAACACATTTGATCTTCATTACAACTCCATGATTACCACCTGCTTACTTTTATTTTCATTTTCAGACCTGTATACAACAATGGATTAGTCAGCATCCTTTGTTCCTGATACCACTTCCTTGTAATCCATGCAAAACCAACTTTTAACTGTCAGTGACTTTGATAGATATGTTAATAATGTGACAAGTATCTGAACCAGAAATAACTTCTGGAGTCCCTGCTTTTAGCCCCTACACAATGCTGAGTCTTAGTTTCTGATGCAATCAGCAGAGAAAAAAAACAAATGAAATGTTTATCAACAGCGAATGCATGACTATATAAAAGTATGCTTATAAAATGAAATCACTTACAATAGCTAAAAATGAATTGAAGTCAAATATACAAATATATCTCAAATTCATGATGTTGAGCAAATAAACATGAATTATATGTAGATCACGAAACCACCTATAAGAAATTTGAAACAATACTTTTTATAGACGCAAACACACCACAGTAGTATGAAAAACAGGCTTGAGAAAAGCAAATGCAACTTTAAGATGTACATGTTCTGGGTATGCAAAGCGAAATAAATCATATTAGAACCGAGCAAATAATAGGGATAAACAGTATTTACATAATCTATTTTAAAGAAATACCTGGAGCAAATGTGGCAAAGGAAAAGTAAGATCTCACAAAGTCAATTGGTGGAGTCACAGGTCACTTTCATACTCACTATAAATGTATTAGAAAAGCTTAAGAAAATGTCTTTTTAAAGGAAAAGAGGTTAGTGTGGTGTACTCAATATTTACAACCCATCATAATAATTAAGTAAATATATTATACAAACTTGCTCTTTGAAGTGACTTTACAGGTTGGATATCCTTTGATAGAAACCACCTTCACAAGGGAGACAGTCACTTCTCCAGTGCAAAATTTATAGTATCTTTGCCTCTCAGAATTCTAGCAAAAAATAATACTGTGATAACAGTATAAGGAAATTCAAGATATCTCTGAATTTACCAATAATAATTACAGAAAACAGTACAATTCAGATAGGCAATGCAATTTCCTAAAGCTACTTTGATTTTTTTTTAATGAAACATGAAATAAATTTTTTCCAAACAATTTTTCCAGAAGAGGAAGAAAGGAAGGATTTCATTGTTGTTTTGATACTAAAGCTAACTGGCTGGTGCTGACAACATGGATTAGTCAGCATCCTTTGTTCCTGATACCACTTCCTTGTAATCCATGCAAAACCAACTTTTAACTGTCAGTGACTTTGATAGATATGTTAATAATGTGACAAGTATCTGAACCAGAAATAACTTCTGGAGTCCCTGCTTTTAGCCCCTACACAATGCTGAGTCTTAGTTTCTGATGCAATCAGCAGAGAAAAAACAAATGAAATGTTTATCAACAGCGAATGCATGACTATATAAAAGTATGCTTATAAAATGAAATCACTTACAATAGCTAAAAATGAATTGAAGTCAAATATACAAATATATCTCAAATTCATGATGTTGAGCAAATAAACATGAATTATATGTAGATCACGAAACCACCTATAAGAAATTTGAAACAATACTTTTTATAGACGCAAACACACCACAGTAGTATGAAAAACAGGCTTGAGAAAAGCAAATGCAACTTTAAGATGTACATGTTCTGGGTATGCAAAGCGAAATAAATCATATTAGAACCGAGCAAATAATAGGGATAAACAGTATTTACATAATCTATTTTAAAGAAATACCTGGAGCAAATGTGGCAAAGGAAAAGTAAGATCTCACAAAGTCAATTGGTGGAGTCACAGGTCACTTTCATACTCACTATAAATGTATTAGAAAAGCTTAAGAAAATGTCTTTTTAAAGGAAAAGAGGTTAGTGTGGTGTACTCAATATTTACAACCCATCATAATAATTAAGTAAATATATTATACAAACTTGCTCTTTGAAGTGACTTTACAGGTTGGATATCCTTTGATAGAAACCACCTTCACAAGGGAGACAGTCACTTCTCCAGTGCAAAATTTATAGTATCTTTGCCTCTCAGAATTCTAGCAAAAAATAATACTGTGATAACAGTATAAGGAAATTCAAGATATCTCTGAATTTACCAATAATAATTACAGAAAACAGTACAATTCAGATAGGCAATGCAATTTCCTAAAGCTACTTTGATTTTTTTTTAATGAAACATGAAATAAATTTTTTCCAAACAATTTTTCCAGAAGAGGAAGAAAGGAAGGATTTCATTGTTGTTTTGATACTAAAGCTAACTGGCTGGTGCTGAGGCAAGTTTTTTTTTTTTAATTCTTTATTTTAAAGGTTTTACAGAGTTTTGTTGTTCACCGACATGTATGTTCCCAGATCAGTCATATGCATATCCCTGGTCGCCCCTCTCCCCCAGTTCCCCCCATCCCACCCCTCCAGACCATCGTCCCAAGCCATTGTAAGCACTCCTATTCCCTTAGCACTGACACTAGCTATCTTTCCCACACATGTCAGTATAGGTTTCTATGTTACTCCCTCCATGCCTCCCCCTCCCTGTTTCTTCCCCACAATGTCCATATGTCTATGCTCTGTCTGTTTTTCCATGAGTTCACTGCGTGTGTTATCAAGACCATCCTACTAGATTTCATATATATGTGATACTGTATACCTGTCTTTCTCTTTTTGACTTACTTCATTTTTTATGATAGATTCTAGCTCCAGCCACCTCATTAGGACTGAGTCTTCTGCATTTCTTTTAACAGCTGAGTAGTATTCCATTGTACATATGTACCAGGGCTTCTGTATCCATTCATTCATCGATGGACATCTCGGTTGCATCCATGTTCTAGCTATTGTATAGAGAGCTGCAATGAACATTGGGGTACAGGTGCTTCTTTCAGTTTTGATTTCATCAGGATATAAGCCTAAGAGTGTGATTGCTGGATCATAGGGTGCTTCTATTTTTAGTATTTTAAGGAATCTCCATACGGTCTTCCATAGAGGCTGTATCAATTGACATTCCCACCAGCAATGCAAGAGGGTTCCCTTTTCTCCGCACCCTCTCCAGCATTTATTGTCTGTCGATTTGTTGATGATGGCCATTCTGACGGGTGTGAGGTGATATCTCATTGTAGTTTTGATTTGCATTTCTCTAATAATAAGCGAGGTTGAGCATCGTTTCATGTGCTTTTGGGCCATCTGTATGTCCTCTTTGGAGAGGCGTCTCTTTAGATCTTTTTCCCATTTTTTGATTGGGCTGTTTGTTTTTCCAATGCTGAGTTGTCTGAGTTGCTTGTAGATTTTGGAGATTAATTCTTTGTCTATTATTTCATTTGCTATCATTTTCTCCCAATCTGTGGGCTGTCTGTTCAGCTTTTCTGTGATTTCTTTTGCTGTACAAAAGCGTTTAAGTTTCATTAGGTCCCACATGTTCATTTTTGTTTTGAGTTCCGCTATTCTAGTAGGTGGGTCATGGAAGATCTTGCTTTGATTGATGTCCTTGAGGGTTTTGCCTATATTTTCCTCTAAGAGTTTGATGGTTTCTGGTCTTCCATTTAGGTCTTTAATCCATTTTGAGTTGATCTTTGTGCATGGTGTCAGGGAATCTTCCAACTTCATTTGTTTGCACGTAGCTGTCCAATTTTCCCAGCACCACTTGTTGAAGAGGCTGTCTTTGTCCCATTTTAGATTTTTGCCTCCTTTGTCAAAAATAAGGTACCCATCGGTGCATGGGTTTATCTCTGGGTTCTCGATCTTGTTCCATTGGTCTATAGTTCTGTTTTTGTGCCAGTACCGTACTGTCTTGATGACTGTTGCTTTGTAGTATACTCTGAAGTTAGGAAGGCTGATTCCTCCAGCTCCATTCTTCTTTCTAAGGATTGCTTTGGCTATTCGAGGTCTTTCGTGTTTCCATATGAACTGTGTTATTCTTTGGTCTAGTTCTGTCTGAGGCAAGTTTTTAATCTGCCTGTTGGTTAAAGCCAGTGCTGATGTCCAGTCTCTCCCACCCCAACGAACTTCTGGTGAAAATAACAAAAAGATAATTACTACAGACCACCAATCATGAGCTGACTCACTGGAAAAGATCTGATGCTGGCAAAGATTAAAGGCAGGAGGAGAAGGGGGTGACAGAGGATGATGGCTGGATTGCATCACTGACTCTGTAGACATGAGTTTCAGCAAACTCTGGGAGATAGTGAAGGACAGGGAAGCCTGGTGTGCTGCAGTCCATGGGATCACAGAGTCAGACATGACTGAGTGACTGAACATCAACAATCAATCATGTATGACCTACCACTTTTTTTACTAATTTAATAAGAGCTGCACACTCCAAAGCCTCCAGAAGTTAGGCAGGAAAATGTAAAAGTACATATACAATCTCTAGATCTACAGGAGCAGTACAGACTGTTAGTGAGTGTTCCTAGCCCATGAAAAGAAAAGCACACTCTACTTTTGTTTAAATAATCATGCTAGGCTATTCTAGAAGGCTGTTTATACAGTCTTCCAGGCTAAATATAGTCATAGGTCACTAATTTATAGCTCCTAATTAAATCATACAGTTTTGCTTCACCACTCAGATAAACAATATTGGTAACTTCATTCAACAAGTCAATCTGTTTATGCAGTTTTCTTTTTAGCGGGTGTACAGTGTATTTATGGCATCTGCCCAAAGATCCTTCAGCTGTCTCAGTCTTTTCCACTTCTTGATACATACAGGAAAAAGAAATACTTAAACCAGCACTCCTGAGACTTCCTTGGTGGTCCAGCAGGTAAAACCCGACACTTCAACTGCAGTGGGTACAGATTCAATTCCTGGTTAGAACTATGATCCCACATGCCATGTGGTGCAGCCATAAAGTTTTACAAAAAATTGATTCAAAATTCCTGGATACTGTTTTTGCTGATTCCTAGTCCGTCTTCTTGATGACTGTTGCTTTGTAGTATACTCTGAAGTTAGGAAGGCTGATTCCTCCAGCTCCATTCTTCTTTCTAAGGATTGCTTTGGCTATTCGAGGTCTTTCGTGTTTCCATATGAACTGTGTTATTCTTTGGTCTAGTTCTGTCTGAGGCAAGTTTTTAATCTGCCTGTTGGTTAAAGCCAGTGCTGATGTCCAGTCTCTCCCACCCCAACGAACTTCTGGTGAAAATAACAAAAAGATAATTACTACAGACCACCAATCATGAGCTGACTCACTGGAAAAGATCTGATGCTGGCAAAGATTAAAGGCAGGAGGAGAAGGGGGTGACAGAGGATGATGGCTGGATTGCATCACTGACTCTGTAGACATGAGTTTCAGCAAACTCTGGGAGATAGTGAAGGACAGGGAAGCCTGGTGTGCTGCAGTCCATGGGATCACAGAGTCAGACATGACTGAGTGACTGAACATCAACAATCAATCATGTATGACCTACCACTTTTTTTACTAATTTAATAAGAGCTGCACACTCCAAAGCCTCCAGAAGTTAGGCAGGAAAATGTAAAAGTACATATACAATCTCTAGATCTACAGGAGCAGTACAGACTGTTAGTGAGTGTTCCTAGCCCATGAAAAGAAAAGCACACTCTACTTTTGTTTAAATAATCATGCTAGGCTATTCTAGAAGGCTGTTTATACAGTCTTCCAGGCTAAATATAGTCATAGGTCACTAATTTATAGCTCCTAATTAAATCATACAGTTTTGCTTCACCACTCAGATAAACAATATTGGTAACTTCATTCAACAAGTCAATCTGTTTATGCAGTTTTCTTTTTAGCGGGTGTACAGTGTATTTATGGCATCTGCCCAAAGATCCTTCAGCTGTCTCAGTCTTTTCCACTTCTTGATACATACAGGAAAAAGAAATACTTAAACCAGCACTCCTGAGACTTCCTTGGTGGTCCAGCAGGTAAAACCCGACACTTCAACTGCAGTGGGTACAGATTCAATTCCTGGTTAGGGAACTATGATCCCACATGCCATGTGGTGCAGCCATAAAGTTACTTTATTAACTGAAATTTTAAAAATTTGAACTCGTACTCCTGGTAAGAAGAAAAGGTCAATCACTGAGATAGACAAACTGGCCTGCAAGCTCCTGCCAACTCTGGGAGGATCTATGAGTCTATGCCCCACCCACAGTGCCGTGGCACACAGATCTGGAAGTTCTGCTTCATGAGGTTTTTATTCAAACAATCCAAGGAAGCATAATATAGCAGTCAAGAACTGAGACTCACGGGGGTTAAACAGTCTGTGTTTGTTCCTTGCTCTACCACACCCTGGGCTACGCTGTTGGCTCAGCTGGTAATGCAGAATCCACCTGTAATGCAGAAGACCTGGATTCGATGCCTGGGTCAGGAAGATCCCCTGGAGAAGGGAATGGCTACCCACCTCAGTACTCTTGTCTAGAGAACTGCATGGACAGAGGAGCCTGGCAGGTTTATAGTCCGTGGGATCTCAAAGAGCTGGACACAATGGCGTGACTAGCACACACTACCACACACTAGTGTGTGACCTTGGGCAAATTACTTAACCACATCATACCTCCATTTCTCTATCTGTAAAATGAAGAGGATAAAGCCAGAATGCATTCTACAAAGTCATTAGAAGAATTAAATGAAAAGTTCAATGTAAAATATTTAGAATTGTACCAGGCATACATGGGACACTTTTCTCTTCTTTAAATAACCAGCAGATCAAAAGCAAATTCTGGAAGAACAACTTGTCCTGCAGAGGGGTGAAAAGTGAAATGAGAGAGCGCCCTCGTGGTCCAGTGGTTAGAATTCCGTGCTTCCACTGCAGAGGGCACACATTTGATCCCTGGTTGTGAACTAAGATCCCACAAGCCGTGTGGCAAAAAGAAAAAAAGTAAAATGAGATGATCATTTTTCCCAATCAAAATGTAGGTCAGGCTTTTTGACTTTTCAACAGAAAATTTCAGCTATCTCTCTTGCATATCTAACAGACTGCTTGACTAATCCACCAAGACCAAACACAGTACTGCCTCTCAACCCCTAACCCTAGGCCTTTTATCTCCTAGCCTCTTTCTCTTGAGAATCCAGCCGAGATTTTTAAAATATTTAAGAATGAATAATTCAGTGGTGGTTCTGGAACGTTTTCTGCCAAAATGCACACATACATACTTACACACACTCACACATCTGTACTACAAACATTCCCACCAGGGAAAGAACTCACTCCTACCTTTTAAGCCCAATAAGAGAGGGTATTAGGAATAAATATCCTCAGCCCTAAGGAATACATAGATGAGATTTCTATTCTTCGTAATTAGCTAATTCCAAGTAGTCTTCAAGTAGACTGACCAAAGTAATGTGAACATGATTTAAGATCCACATAAACAGTATTCAACAGAATTAAAGCTCATGAGGTATTAACTTTTGTTAAGAGTTTAATTTTTAGGGCTTCTCCTGGTGGTCCAGTGGGTAAGGACATCGCCTTGCAGTGCAAGGGGTGCTGGTTCAATCCCTGGCCTGGGAAGATCCCACGTGCCGCGGAGCAGTTGGACCCATGTGTCCAATTACCGAGCCGGAGCTCTGGAGCGCATGCGCCCAGAGCCAGCGCTCTGCGACAACAGAGGCCACTATGATGGGAGGCCCACAGGAGCCAAAGAACAAACACGGATGAAAACAGAGAAATGAAAGACCAATATAAGTGGCCCGCCCGCTCCCTTCCCTCCCCAACCCGATCCCCGCCCAAAATAAATAAATAAATAAATCTTTTAAAAAAAGAGTTTAATTTCTAGAGCTGTTTTAGGTTCACAACAAAATTATGAAGGCACAGAGATTTCCATAAACCTCCAACCCCCATTATCAAAAATCTCCTAACATTTATTACAAGTGGTAAATCTGCATACATATGTCACAATGATCCAAAGTCCATAGTTTACGTTATGGCTCACTTTGCTGTTGTAAATTCTATGGTTTGAACAAATGTCTAATGATAGGCTGGAGTAGGAAATGGCAACACAATCCAGCATTCTTGCCAGGATAAATCCATGGACAGAGGAACCCGGTGGACTATAGTCCACTGGGTCGCAAAGAGTCAGACACAACTGAAGCAACTAAGCATGCACAGAACGACAGGTATCAATCACAGTACTACACAGTTTGTTTTCATTGCCCTAAAAATCCCCTGTGCTATGCTTACTCATCTTTTGCTCCTTTCCCAACCCCTGGAAACCACTGATCTTTTACTGTTTTCATAGAATTGCCTTTTCCAGACTGTCATACAGTTACAGTCTTTCAGATTGGTTTATTTCACTTTTGCATTTAAAATTCCTCCATGTCTTCTGATGATTTGATAGCTCATTTCTTTTCAGCACTGAATAATATTCCATTGTTTATATGTACCACTGTTTATCGATTCACCTACTGAAGGACATCTTCATTGCTTCCAAGTTTTGGCGATTATGAATAAATCTGCTATAAACATCCATGTGCAAATTTCTGTGTGGACATAAGCTTTTAATCCTTTAGGTAAATACTGAAACTGTAATCAATGGCTCATTGATGTAAGTACAGTATGTCTCGACTTATAGGAAACACCAAACTGTCTTTCAAAATGAGTGTTACATTTTACATTCCCACTAGCAAGGTGTGGGAGTAAATAAATTTGTGCTAATTGAATAAATTTCATGTGAATAATTATAATGGTAACTTAATCCAATAAAAATTTCATAGTGCTTAAAGAAAAGTTTTAAATAATTATTTCATTTGGTTTGATTTCTCCAGTTTTATTGAGGCATAATTGATATATAGCACTATATAAGTTTAAGGTATACAACATAATTCATCTTACACACATCACAACATGATTATTACAGTAAGTTCAGTGAACATCACCTCATATAAATACAAAATCAAAGAAACAGAAAAATTTTTATAATAGGAACTCTTAGGATTTACTCTCTTAACAAATTTCATATATAACATGCAGCAGTATTAATTATATATATATATCAGTTGTACATTAAATGCCTAGCATTGATTTATCTTACAACAGGGAGTTTTCACCTTTTGACCACATTCATCTAATGCTCCCTCCCTCACTTCCCTACCTCTGGGTATCTGCTCCTTTTCTATCAGACTGTTGGTTGGTTGGGTTTTCAAGTATAATTGATCTACAATGTTATGTTAGTTCCTGTTATACAATATAGTGATTCAATAGTCCTATGAATGATCACCTTGATCGTTGATCACATTATGATCACACTGAAAAAGGTATAACATTAAATTATAGTTTATAAAGATGTGTATAGTTTTTAATGGATGATTAGAGGCCTTAAAATTGTTGTGTTACTTCGACTTCATTGGTTACATTTAGAAGAATGATGGATCATTTTTAAGTGACAATGGTCACCATAAATAGGAACTCACATCATTTGCAACAGCTTACATTTATGATAGAAATGTTAGATACCAACTAAAAAAATGCCCCAAAAAACAAATAGTTTTTCAAAATTCTTTTAGGTGATACAAAGACCACAGGCTTAGAAGTTTCTATTAGTGTCCTAAAATGCAGATACCTCTCACAGTCTAGGTTTCTCTCTCTTTTCCACACCCACTGCCTCTCCCAGCCTTTGCTTTTTGTTTTTATTGTCGTTGTTCTTATCTTACTAGTGTGTACAACTTTATAATTTCTAAACACATATGCATTCAAAATGACTTGATGTAAAGAGGCGACATATAAATACAAAAAATCTACTGTAGATAATACCAATACTATAAATGATTCCCATACTGAGAAAATACAGGAATTCCTTAGTGGTGCAGTGGATAAGAATCTACCTGCCAATGCAGGAGACAAAGGTTTGATCCTTGGTCCGGGAAAACTCCACATGCTGCAGAGTATCTAGGCTCATGTGCCCATTCTCTAGAGTCCAAGAGCCACAACTACTAATCGCACATGCTGCAACTACTGCAACCTGCACACTTTAGGGCCATTGAGCCGCAACTACTGAGCTTGCATACGTAGAACCTGTGCTCCACAAGAGAAGCCACCGCCACAATAAGAAGTCCGTCTGCCCCAACAAAGTGTATCCCCCACAACACTGCAACTAGAGACAGCCCGCATAAAGCAACAAAGCCCCAGTGAAGCCTAAAATAAACACATAAATACTTTTTAAAAAGAGAAAATACAATAATCTAAAACAATAATCCTTAACCTTTCTGCTTAATACAGAAAGTCCTAATGAGATGTCTTATAAAATAATTTAAAGCATTAACTTTAAATTGTCTAATTTAAGGTTTCCAATTTAAACTGACCAATGTAAAAAAAATAAAACTTAAAGAAGACAATAATATAAAACATACTTGAAGTCATGAATGTAAACTTGAACTAGAAATGGAAAAACATGCCTTGAGATTAGAAAGATTCAACATCACAAAGATGTCAGGTCTAAGTTAATATATTAACTTATTAAAGAATCCCAATAAATACAACATTTAAAAAAAATCCTAGAATTAGGCTAGACAATATTGAAAGAGCGAGGCTTCCCTGGTGGTCCAGTGGGTAAGGACACCACCTTGCACTGCAAGGGGCACCAGTTCAATCCCTGGCCGGGGAAGATCCCACGTGCCGCAGAGCGGCTGGACCCATGTGCCCAATTACGAAGCCGGAGCTCTGGAGCTCGTGCGCCCAGAGCAGGTGCTCTGCGACAACAGATGCCACTGTGATGGGAGGCTCACAAGAGCCAAAGAACAAAGACGGATGAAAATAGAGAAATGAAAGACCAATAGAAGTGGCCCGCGCACTCCCCTCCCTCCCTAACCCGCCCCCTCCCAAAATAAATAAATAAAGAAAGAAATGTTTAAAAATATATATATATTGAAAGAACAAAGATGCAACAATGTCAGGAAAATCCTGCAAAAGATGATAAAATTGAGGTAGCTAGTGATCATGGATATTAAAACAAGTCTCTCAGGCTAGTACTGACACATAATTAGGCAGACTAATCAAGCAAAATATGAAATCCAGAATTATTTCCAATTACAAATGCAAATCTAGTATGTAAGGACAGATTTTCATGGGAGGGGAGAACATTTTAATAACCAGATAGAAAAACTATAAAACTGAGTCCATTTCTTATACCATACACCAAGATAAGTTCCAATGGATTAGAAATTGAAACATTAAAGAAAATGAAGTCATATAAATACGAGAAGAAAACTGAATGAATTTCTCCACAGCCAAGGAATGGAGAAAACCTTTCTAATTATGACTCAAACTCTAAAAACAATGAGAGAAAACCAAAAGGCAAGAAAAACCACAAGGAGGGCTTCCCTGGTGGTCCAGTAGGTAAGGACATCACCTTGCAGTGCAAGGGGCGCCAGTTTGATCCCTGGCCTGGGAAGATCCCACGTGCTGTGGAGCGGCTGGACCGATGTGTCCAATTACCGAGCCGGAGCTCTGGAGCGCATGCGCCCAGAGTCGGTGCTCTGCGATAACAGAGGCCACTGTGATGGGAGGCCCACACAGGCCAAAGAACAAAGATGGATGAAAATAGAGAAATGAAAGACCAATAGAAGGGGCCCGCCCGCCCACCTCCCTCCCCACCCCACCTCCAAAAAATGTAAAAAAATAAATAAATTAATTTTTAAAAAAGAAAAAGAAAAACCACAAGGAAAGTAAAAGGGAAAAATGGAAAAAGTCTTTACAATTTTTATCATAAATGATGGGAATATCCATTTGTGTATGCATTTGTGCCAAGTCGCTTCAGTTGTGTCAGACTCTTTGTGACCTCATGGACCATAGCCTGCCAGGCTCCCCTGTTCATGGGTTTCTTTAGGCAAGAAGACTGGAGTGGGTTGCTGTTCCCTTCTCCATATGTGTGTATATGTATATGTGTGAGTATACCTATCTATTGATCGATAATCACATAAACATATAATTTCCACATACAAATAGTGGGGAAAGGACAAATAACAATACAAGATACGGGCTAGAAAAATAAATAACTGACTGAAAAACAAGTGAAATGGCGCTTACTCTTGTGAAAACAAAATCCTTCAAATTCCTCATAAGAGCAGAGAAAATTAAAACTATGCAGACATGTTATTCTTTTATCTATTAAATAGGTAAAAACAATGTTTCATATCATGCTTTGTAGACTGAGTAAGCAAACATTCTAAAAATGTGAAAATGCAAAATATTTAATAGCCTCTAGAAAAGAGAACTAGGCAATAGTCTGTAAAATTACATATGCATTGTTATTTTATCCATCAATCCTGCTTTAGACATTAATTTCAAAGACACTGTAGCAAAAATATGAAAAGACAGATATATTGGTCCAAAAATAAGAAGACAAGAAAATCTGAGGAAGAACTATTATAACAGCAAAAAAATTTAGATTGAGACGAATGTTCACCATAAGGTAGCAAACGAAACAAAATGATAATATGTTCTCAAAATGGAGTTCCCCACAGCTCAGTAGTAATCTCAGGGATACCTTACTGACTCAAAAAGCAAGACAGAGGAAGTATGTACAGTATGCTGTACTGTACAACCAACCCAGGGATCGAACCCAGGTCTCTGGTATCGCAGGAGGATTATTTAACATCTGAGCCACCCGGGAAGCCCATACAGTATGCTAGGTTATGTAAAAAAAAAAAAAAAAGGCTGCAAATACATACATACACACACACCAAAAATATTAAAAACCATGAAAAATCTTAAACCATAAACTTAAAATTATAAGGAAAAGAACAGAGTAGAAAAAAGACATACGTCACATAACTATAAAATTAAATTAGAATACAGGAATTCCTAAAAATCAAAAATAAAATGAAACAAATGAATTTAAACATGTAGCCAGTTGGAAGCTAGCTGAATCTCAGTCTCTATGAGTTATAAACTCAGAAAGAGACTATGCCAAGTAGTTTGAAAACAAGTAATTTGTACATTCCAAGTGAGATATACACAAATATAACGAGACGTTAGAAACAACACTTACTTTATAGGAATCATATTGTTGAACTGGTAGTGGCATAATTGTTCTTTTATTTTGAGACTGTTATGTGTACACTGTGGAGTAAATCAAAAGTAATTATTTGGTACTCTAATCCTATCGTTCCTAGGGCCTAGAAAACCAATTCTTTCCAATGAAAAAATTACAGGTTAAGACTGAAGGAGACAAGTGAACCAACTTGTCAGTTTGAAAACTTTCTCTATGAACTGTACTAAAGATGAGCAATTTATTTTTCTATCAACATAGAAGTATTTCGGCCAATAAAAGAAAATGAATTATGCATCTAGAAAAGAAAAATGAATTCTAGAATCAGAGTATTAGTATTTTGCACTTCTTAAAAATGAATGTGCATTTTTCTCCAATAAAGACACAACCAAGAATTCATTATTTTGCCTCCACATGGAAGACCATAGCACAAAACCTATGTGAAATTTTTACCAAGAAAAAAAAAGATATGAATCTGACCGAGTTTCTAAATCCAACTACCAATTTAATAAAATTAGTACAAAATAAAATTCAATGTTACCACCAAATTACCATGAAATCAGGGGAAGCAATCAGCAATCAAGTGACTTGGTTTCTTTAACAAATAAATTGGGGGAAAACAGAGAAAGAGAAAACAATACATTAAAAGAGATTCAAGAGACATATCAACCAATCACACAACGTGTGCATCTTTTTAGATCTGACTCAAAAACACAATATTAAAATATTATGATATTTTAGAGATACTGACAATTTGAATATCTTGGTTAATTTAAGGAATGACTTTCAGTCACACACAACTTCAGTATGTGACTGAAGTTTTAAGCATTATTTAAGATTTAGATGCTGCGGTTAAGTTAGAAGTTTTTAAGTAAAATTAATTTACAATACTGCGTTAGTTTCAAGTGTATTGCAAAGCAACTGTTATATATTTTTCAGATTATTTTCCATTTTAGCTTATTATAAAATATTGAAAGAGTTACCTGTGCGTGCATGTTCAGTCATGCCCTACTCTTTGCAACCCCATGGACTGTATCCCACCAGGTTCCTCTACCCATAGAATTTTCCAGGTAAGAATACTAGAGTGGGTTGCCATTTCCTACTTTGAGGGATATTCCTGACCCAGGGATCGAAACCACGTCTCCTGCCCTGCAGGCAGATTCTCTATGGCTAAGCCACAGGGGAAGCTGTTGAGTCACCTCTGCTCTACAGTAATTCCTTACTGTTTACCTATTTCATGTATACTAGTTTGTATCTGTTAATCCCATACTCAATTTAAACCTCCCCACCCCTCTTTTGTGGTAACCATAAATTTATTATTCCTCTGTGAGTCTGTTTCTGTTTTGTAAGTTCATTTTTATCATTTTCTTAGATTTCACACATAAGTGATAAGATATTTGTCTTTCTCAAACTTATTTCACTTAGCAGGATAATCTCTAGGTCCATTCATGCTGCTACAAATGGCAGTGCTTCATTTTTAAAATTTTTAAAAATTCTTACCTCTCAGAGATACAAAGAAAATAATATGGGGCTCAAAAATTATGATGCTTTAACTTTCTTCAAAATAAATTGACAGGGTAGAGATGCAACCAGATTAACCATGTGTCAGTACTTGTTAAGGCTGAGTGATAGGTAAGTGGGAGTTTACTCTTCTGCCTAATTTTTTTTTTTTAATTTTTGGCCTCTTTTTTATTGGTTTTTATTTATTTGTTTTTTCCATCTTTATTCTTTGGCCTGTGGTTGGGCCTCTCTCATAAATATCAACCAATCACACAACGTGTGCATCTTTTTAGATCTGACTCAAAAACACAATATTAAAATATTATGATATTTTAGAGATACTGACAATTTGAATATCTTGGTTAATTTAAGGAATGACTTTCAGTCACACACAACTTCAGTATGTGACTGAAGTTTTAAGCATTATTTAAGATTTAGATGCTGCGGTTAAGTTAGAAGTTTTTAAGTAAAATTAATTTACAATACTGCGTTAGTTTCAAGTGTATTGCAAAGCAACTGTTATATATTTTTCAGATTATTTTCCATTTTAGCTTATTATAAAATATTGAAAGAGTTACCTGTGCGTGCATGTTCAGTCATGCCCTACTCTTTGCAACCCCATGGACTGTATCCCACCAGGTTCCTCTACCCATAGAATTTTCCAGGTAAGAATACTAGAGTGGGTTGCCATTTCCTACTTTGAGGGATATTCCTGACCCAGGGATCGAAACCACGTCTCCTGCCCTGCAGGCAGATTCTCTATGGCTAAGCCACAGGGGAAGCTGTTGAGTCACCTCTGCTCTACAGTAATTCCTTACTGTTTACCTATTTCATGTATACTAGTTTGTATCTGTTAATCCCATACTCAATTTAAACCTCCCCACCCCTCTTTTGTGGTAACCATAAATTTATTATTCCTCTGTGAGTCTGTTTCTGTTTTGTAAGTTCATTTTTATCATTTTCTTAGATTTCACACATAAGTGATAAGATATTTGTCTTTCTCAAACTTATTTCACTTAGCAGGATAATCTCTAGGTCCATTCATGCTGCTACAAATGGCAGTGCTTCATTTTTAAAATTTTTAAAAATTCTTACCTCTCAGAGATACAAAGAAAATAATATGGGGCTCAAAAATTATGATGCTTTAACTTTCTTCAAAATAAATTGACAGGGTAGAGATGCAACCAGATTAACCATGTGTCAGTACTTGTTAAGGCTGAGTGATAGGTAAGTGGGAGTTTACTCTTCTGCCTAATTTTTTTTTTTTAATTTTTGGCCTCTTTTTTATTGGTTTTTATTTATTTGTTTTTATCCATCTTTATTCTTTGGCCTGTGTGGGCCTCCCATCTCAGTGGTCTCTCTCGTTGCTGAGCACCGGCTCTGGGCATATGCACGCCAGAGAGCTGGCTCGTAACTGGGCACACCAGTCCCGTTGCTCCATGACACATAGGATCCTCCCGGGCCAGGGATCGAAGCAGCAGTTACTCCACGACATATAGGATCCTCCCAGGCCAGGGATTGAACCAGTGCTCCTTGCAATCAGACTCTCTACCCACTGGACCACCAGGGAAGCCCACTCTTCTGCCTAATTTTTATATGTTGAAAATTTTCCTACAAGAAAAAACTAACCAAAGTTTTTGGCATCTACAAACAACACATTTATTTTTGATGACCATTTTCTAGGTATGAACCCTTCTTCAAAACTAAAACATTATAAATCCTTTTTTGAAAATATACGGTATTACAAATATCCTATATCAACATATATATGTGGAATTTATAACAACAGTATAGATGACCTTATTCGCAAAGCAGAAATAGAGACACAATCATAGAGAACAAATATATGAATACCAAGGAGGATAGGGGAAGGGTGAGAGGAACTGAGATTGGGACTGACACAATAGCCTACCAATCGATACATATGCAAACCAGACAACTGAGGAGAGCCTACTGTAGAGCACAGGGAACTCGACTGAATGCACTGGGGAGTACTAAATGGGAGGGAAATGCAAAAAGAGGGGGATACATGTATATGCATAGCTGATCCACACTGCTGTGCACTATAAGCTGACAGCATTGTAAGGCAACTATACTCCAATAAAAATTAATTTTAAAAAATATATAGCTGTATTATGAAATACTTCACAAACACCATAAAACAACAGAACCAACAGTTATGTTGCTCCCACCAAAAGAAAATAATATGGGGCTCAAAAATTATGATGCTTTAACTTTCTTCAAAATAAATTGACAGGGTAGAGATGCAACCAGATTAACCATGTGTCAGTACTTGTTAAGGCTGAGTGATAGGTAAGTGGGAGTTTACTCTTCTGCCTAATTTTTTTTTTTTAATTTTTGGCCTCTTTTTTATTGGTTTTTATTTATTTGTTTTTATCCATCTTTATTCTTTGGCCTGTGTGGGCCTCCCATCTCAGTGGTCTCTCTCGTTGCTGAGCACCGGCTCTGGGCATATGCACGCCAGAGAGCTGGCTCGTAACTGGGCACACCAGTCCCGTTGCTCCATGACACATAGGATCCTCCCGGGCCAGGGATCGAAGCAGCAGTTACTCCACGACATATAGGATCCTCCCAGGCCAGGGATTGAACCAGTGCTCCTTGCAATCAGACTCTCTACCCACTGGACCACCAGGGAAGCCCACTCTTCTGCCTAATTTTTATATGTTGAAAATTTTCCTACAAGAAAAAACTAACCAAAGTTTTTGGCATCTACAAACAACACATTTATTTTTGATGACCATTTTCTAGGTATGAACCCTTCTTCAAAACTAAAACATTATAAATCCTTTTTTGAAAATATACGGTATTACAAATATCCTATATCAACATATATATGTGGAATTTATAACAACAGTATAGATGACCTTATTCGCAAAGCAGAAATAGAGACACAATCATAGAGAACAAATATATGAATACCAAGGAGGATAGGGGAAGGGTGAGAGGAACTGAGATTGGGACTGACACAATAGCCTACCAATCGATACATATGCAAACCAGACAACTGAGGAGAGCCTACTGTAGAGCACAGGGAACTCGACTGAATGCACTGGGGAGTACTAAATGGGAGGGAAATGCAAAAAGAGGGGGATACATGTATATGCATAGCTGATCCACACTGCTGTGCACTATAAGCTGACAGCATTGTAAGGCAACTATACTCCAATAAAAATTAATTTTAAAAAATATATAGCTGTATTATGAAATACTTCACAAACACCATAAAACAACAGAACCAACAGTTATGTTGCTCCCACCTACCATAAATTACAAAATATCAGAAACATTATGTTTCCCCAAATTATATTTTGCCCTCTGTCCACCTCTCTCTGCTCTCTCTAAAGGTAATCACTCTTTGAATTCAGTGATGAATAGTCCACATATGGAAACCAGTCTTCAGACACCTCTCCAATACATCTCTAAGGTGTTCAAGCCCTCGCGTAGACCCCTGAACTGAGGTTGGCCCTATCACTTGCTTTTGATCAGTAGAATGTGGTGAAACTGATACTATGTGACTTCTTAAGGGACAGGTCATAAGAAGCCTTGAGACTTTCACCTGGTCTCTTATGACACTAGCTCTTAGGTCCCTCCTTTTTGGAGCCCAGCCGCCGCCTCGTGAAAAGTCCAGACCTCAAGGAGAAGCCATGCACAGAGCTCTCTATGAAAGTCAGCAACAACATCAACCATCAGCCATACAAACCAGGTGTCCTGGAAATCTAGGGCAGCAGAAGCCTGACGACTCCAGCCCACTCCCAGACACTGTCTGCATTAGAAATCCCAAGAGAGCTGAACCATGTCTATCAGCAGAACCATGAGAGATAAGAAAAAGGTGATGCTACTAAGTTGGCGAACGATTTTTAAAACCACAGGAACACCACTTGTCTTATACTTTTACTACCTATTAATAAAATAAAATAACTCTAATGGAGCAGATATTCATATTAAAAACACCTACAGTGTTTACAGATACCTTTCCACCACTGCATCTGCCATAAAGATGAGCAGGGGTCTGCAAATACCAACACATGCACCAAATCTGCCTGACTTTGTACAGACCAGCAGGCCAAGAATAATATTATACTTTTAAGTGAAAGGATAAAACAAAAGAAGACTATTTCATGACACATGAAAATTATCTGAAATTCAAATTTCAGTGTCCATAATAAAACTTTTGGAACACAGGCACACTCGCACATTTCTGTATTATTTGTGCACATCATCTTCGGCTATTTTGAAAATGCAACAGCAGAGTTGAGTAGTTGTGACAAAGATTCTATGAGTTGTAAAGCCTAAATATTTACTATTTGGACCTTGCAGAAAAAGTTTGCCAACCACTGCCATAAACTTACTTACCACATGATGCATCTCATGGAGCAGAGTAACCCATTAAGTAGATGGGAAATAATACATGGACAGCCTGAAACTGGCAGTTCCATGGGAGCAGGCAGTGATTAGCCTTTAAAATAGCATCAAGAAAAGTCCAGTAAGAAAAAAATGAACAACTATTTTCCTACCACCACATACATTTACCCACAGATTAAAAGAAGGATTGAGGGAAAAGGAAAATACAGTTTCAAGATCATCTGAACTCCCTACTCACAGGAAAATAATAGAGCAGGTCTTAAATAATATGTTAGCTACAGCTTCCTCCTGAGTAAAACAAGTTCAAATTGAAATGGGAGGTAAGAGGGAGGGTACGCAGTACACTGGAAATTTGTTACATGCAGAAAATATTTCAAAGTTCTTAGGTCCCTCCTTTGGAGCCCAGCCTCGTGAAAAGCCCCTAAGGGCAGCAGACCAAAACCAAAAATCAACCATCAGCCATACAAACCAGGTGTCCTGGAAATCTAGGGCAGCAGAAGCCTGACGACTCCAGCCCACTCCCAGACACTGTCTGCATTAGAAATCCCAAGAGAGCTGAACCATGTCTATCAGCAGAACCATGAGAGATAAGAAAAAGGTGATGCTACTAAGTTGGCGAACGATTTTTAAAACCACAGGAACACCACTTGTCTTATACTTTTACTACCTATTAATAAAATAAAATAACTCTAATGGAGCAGATATTCATATTAAAAACACCTACAGTGTTTACAGATACCTTTCCACCACTGCATCTGCCATAAAGATGAGCAGGGGTCTGCAAATACCAACACATGCACCAAATCTGCCTGACTTTGTACAGACCAGCAGGCCAAGAATAATATTATACTTTTAAGTGAAAGGATAAAACAAAAGAAGACTATTTCATGACACATGAAAATTATCTGAAATTCAAATTTCAGTGTCCATAATAAAACTTTTGGAACACAGGCACACTCGCACATTTCTGTATTATTTGTGCACATCATCTTCGGCTATTTTGAAAATGCAACAGCAGAGTTGAGTAGTTGTGACAAAGATTCTATGAGTTGTAAAGCCTAAATATTTACTATTTGGACCTTGCAGAAAAAGTTTGCCAACCACTGCCATAAACTTACTTACCACATGATGCATCTCATGGAGCAGAGTAACCCATTAAGTAGATGGGAAATAATACATGGACAGCCTGAAACTGGCAGTTCCATGGGAGCAGGCAGTGATTAGCCTTTAAAATAGCATCAAGAAAAGTCCAGTAAGAAAAACATGAACAACTATTTTCCTACCACCACATACATTTACCCACAGATTAAAAGAAGGATTGAGGGAAAAGGAAAATACAGTTTCAAGATCATCTGAACTCCCTACTCACAGGAAAATAATAGAGCAGGTCTTAAATAATATGTTAGCTACAGCTTCCTCCCTGAGTAAAACAAGTTCAAATTGAAATGGGGAGGTAAGAGGGGAGGGTACGCAGTACACTGGAAATTTGTTACATGCAGAAAATATTTCAAAGTTCTACAAAATGACAGTATGCATGAAGTACTCTGTGGCTGAATAATAAAAACTCTTAAAGTTGCAATAATTTTCCAAACATTTATATCCACTGTGTCCATATGATTGTAAGACAGGCATTCTCTTTGATATCTGATTATTCCTTGATTATTAAAGTGACGTTTCTCATATGAGCTCTTGTGAGATGCAAGCAAAACTCCAAGACAATTTGATTTTGGAATTTAGTAGACCAGTGGATCCCAAGGAAACAAAGATATTGTAAAAGTTTACAACAATAATAATGATAAAAGCTAGAATAATATTATCTCCATTTTATTGAGCATTAGCAGAGTTAAGTACAGCTGATTCTTGAGTAATACTGGGGTAAAGGGTGTCAACTCCACTGACAGCTGAAAGTCTATCGATAGTTTAAACTTGGCCCTTCATATATGCAGTTCTTCTGTATCCAAGGTTCTATGTCCCTGGGTTCAACCAACTAGGGATGTAATACTGTCGTATTTACTGTTGAAAAAATTATGCATATGAGTGGATCCATGCAAACCCATGCTGTTCAACAGTCAACTGTATCTGTTCAAAGTCACAGAACTAAAACATGGTAGAGCCTGACTTCAACCCCAGAGGCTGGTTCCAACCCCTACATCTTCCTTGTGCTTATGCTCTCAATCCCTACATCTTCCTCTTTTCCAAAGTTAACATTGAAGAGCCAAGTAAGCCTAATAATGTGGAAGTGGAATCAAAGTCAAAAATAAGCTGTTGGGCTTTCCTGGTGGTCCAGTGGGTGGGAGCACCACCTTGCAGTGCAAGGGATATTGGCTCAGTCCCTGGCCTGGGAGGATCCCGCGTGCTGCGGAGCAGCTGGACCAATGTGCCCAGCTACTGGGCCGGAGCTCTGGAGCACATGTGCCCAGAGCCAGTACTCTGCCGCAAGAGGGGCTGCTGTGATGGGGGGGTCCACACAGGCCTAAAAACAAAGATAAATAAATGAAAGATCAATAGAAGTGGCCAAAAAAAAAAAGCTGTTAAGCCTCCAAGAAGTTTTAAAGTCAGAACAGGTAAATGTCAAATACAGTATTTTTATCATTTTATTTCACATCAGTATTACTTTTGTCTCTCATTTTACACTAGCTCCATTTAATACTAGTTGAAATTTAAAAATCTCACCTCTATAATGCATGTTCATCAAAGCTGATTGATTATTTAGCCTGTATAAGGAACTGAAATCAACATACACCTAAATTTTAAAAGAAATTTAGCATAATTACACAAAAAACAAGTATCCAAAACACAAAGCTTTTAGAATCAAAGACCTCCACCCTAAAACTCAAAAGAAAATATAATCTCAGAAAAAGTAATAAATTACGGTGAACTGAGAGAGATCCAAAGAATCTTAATAAGGTTGTTCTCCTGACCTCTCCAACAAAGAAACTCTATAACAAGGAAATACGAGGGTCATTCAATGAAATGAGTATGAATGAAAGAAGGAATCCAGACACATTAGACAGTCATTGCTCCAGTCAGAGTTCACAT
The DNA here is from genome assembly GCA_022376925.1 of Tragulus kanchil. Lineage (NCBI taxonomy): Eukaryota > Metazoa > Chordata > Mammalia > Artiodactyla > Tragulidae > Tragulus > Tragulus kanchil. Next base: position 89,505,945 of record JAIOJX010000005.1, on the reverse strand, counting down.
TCATTTTAATTAGGACGGTGGGTAACACGTAGCGATTAGTCTGCATTTTCCCCACAAAAGCACAAAGAATGCCACAGCACCCCTTGGGCAAGCAGTCCCTGTAGGAGCACATCAGTCACAGGGATGAGCTGTCACAAGGGCTGGCCTGAGGCACCAGGATAATCACTCTCTTAGTACTTTCCCTGTTTGTTTTCTCTTAGAGGTTCTTCTGTTCTGACTCTGCGAAAGTGTGAACCCTGCTTCACTCTCCCTCACATTGTAGAGTGTAACATGGATTACTCTAAAATATACCCCGGCAGCTCAACCATAAAGAATCTGCCTGCAATGCAGGAGACCAAGGTTCAATTCCTGAGTCAGGAAGATCCACTGGAGAAGGGAATGGCTCCCCACTCCAGTATTCTTGCCTGGAGAATTCCATGGACATAAAAGCTGGCAGGCTATAGTCCATGGGATCACAAAGAATGCGACACGACTGAGCAACTGAGCACGCATGGATATAATTGGCTTAATAAATCATTAGGTGTTTGTGGATAATTCACGTATTTTTCCTAGGATTTGTTTGTTTCCAAGATTGTCACAATGAGTATCATTGTTTCTGGGAGACAATCATTCAGGTTTATTAGACTGAATTAACAAATCAAGTCAAACACCTTGTACAACACATAATAAATACTTAAAGTACAATAAACTCAGGCCGGCAAACTAATTTGTACTGAATACTCACCGAAATATTTTGAACACACTTCAACTCTATGTTTCAAACCAAAGAAAATAAAAACTGTTGTGATATGAGGGAGACATAAACAAAGGTAATATTTATAACAATAACTCTTCTTCTTTTTTTTTTCTTTTTTTGGGCTACCTCACGAGGCATGCAGGATCTTAATTTCCCAACCATGGATCAAACCTGTGCCCCCTGGATTGGGAGTTCAGAAACTTAACTTTGGACTGCCAGGGAAGTCCCACAACAAACATTCTTGAATGTGAATGTATGTGTTTATATATACACATTCATATATATTTCATTATATATACTAATATATAAATGTGTTCAGAGATTTATTTCTCAAGAGTAAGTCCCAGGAGTTCACAATTAATGTTTAATAATTTAATGTTCTAGCCGGAATTACTAGTATGAATAATTTGGATCATGTAAAATCAAATGTCAGATTAACAAAAAAAGGATTAATGATTAAAAGGAGCACATCAGTCACAGGGATGAGCTGTCACAAGGGCTGGCCTGAGGCACCAGGATAATCACTCTCTTAGTACTTTCCCTGTTTGTTTTCTCTTAGAGGTTCTTCTGTTCTGACTCTGCGAAAGTGTGAACCCTGCTTCACTCTCCCTCACATTGTAGAGTGTAACATGGATTACTCTAAAATATACCCCGGCAGCTCAACCATAAAGAATCTGCCTGCAATGCAGGAGACCAAGGTTCAATTCCTGAGTCAGGAAGATCCACTGGAGAAGGGAATGGCTCCCCACTCCAGTATTCTTGCCTGGAGAATTCCATGGACATAAAAGCTGGCAGGCTATAGTCCATGGGATCACAAAGAATGCGACACGACTGAGCAACTGAGCACGCATGGATATAATTGGCTTAATAAATCATTAGGTGTTTGTGGATAATTCACGTATTTTTCCTAGGATTTGTTTGTTTCCAAGATTGTCACAATGAGTATCATTGTTTCTGGGAGACAATCATTCAGGTTTATTAGACTGAATTAACAAATCAAGTCAAACACCTTGTACAACACATAATAAATACTTAAAGTACAATAAACTCAGGCCGGCAAACTAATTTGTACTGAATACTCACCGAAATATTTTGAACACACTTCAACTCTATGTTTCAAACCAAAGAAAATAAAAACTGTTGTGATATGAGGGAGACATAAACAAAGGTAATATTTATAACAATAACTCTTCTTCTTTTTTTTTTCTTTTTTTGGGCTACCTCACGAGGCATGCAGGATCTTAATTTCCCAACCATGGATCAAACCTGTGCCCCCTGGATTGGGAGTTCAGAAACTTAACTTTGGACTGCCAGGGAAGTCCCACAACAAACATTCTTGAATGTGAATGTATGTGTTTATATATACACATTCATATATATTTCATTATATATACTAATATATAAATGTGTTCAGAGATTTATTTCTCAAGAGTAAGTCCCAGGAGTTCACAATTAATGTTTAATATAATGACACATTTGCCAAAATAAAAACACCCTCATGTTCTAGCCGGAATTACTAGTATGAATAATTTGGATCATGTAAAATCAAATGTCAGATTACAGAGGTTCTAATATAAAATTATTAGCAAGTTACATGATATTATTTCATCTTTGAAATCTGAATCTTCAAAAGTCATTATGAAACCCTTCATGTAAAGAGGGTCTGTTTCAATGCAAAAAAAAACCCAAAAAATTTAACAATTCACATGGAAACACAAAAGATCCCAAATAGACAAACCAAATCTGAGAAAGAAGAATGGAGCTGAAGGAATCAACTTACATGATTTAAGACCATACTACAAAGCTGCAGTCATCAAGATAGTATGGTACTGGCACAGAAAAATTATAGACCAATAGAACTAGATAGAAAGTTCAGAGATAAACCCACACACATATGGGTACCTTGTCTTGGACAAAGGAGGCAAAAATATACAATGGTTTTAAGGTAGTCTCTTCAACAAATGGTGCTGGAAGAACTGGACAACTACACGTAAAACAATGAAATTAGAACACCTCCTAACACCACATACAAAGATAAGCTTGAAATTAAAGACCTAAATAAAAGACCAGAAACTATAAAACTCCTAAAAGAACACATAGGCAGAACACTGTAGGACATAAATCACAGCAAGATCCTTTATGACCCACTTCCTAGAATAATGGAAATAAAAACAAAAATGAATAAGTGGGACCTAATTAAGCATTAAAGCTTTTGCACAGCAAAGGAAACTGTAAACAAGGTGAAGACAACCCTCAGAATGTGAGAGAATAATAGCAAATGAAACAACTGACCAAGAATTAATTTCTAAAATATACAAGAAGCTCACACAACTCAATACCAGAAAAACAAACCACCCTATCAAAAAGTGGCAAAAAGACCTAAAGAGAAATTTCTCCAAAGAAGACATACAGATGGCTAATAAACACATAAAGAGATGCTCAACATCTCTCATTATTAGAGAAATGTAAATCAAAACTACAATGAGATATCACCTCACATCAGTCAGAATGGCCTTCATTAAAAAATCCACACACAAGTGCTGGAGCAGGTATGAAAAAAAGGCAACCCTACTGCACTGCCTGTGGGAATGTAAACCGATACAGACACTATGGAAGATAGTATGGAGATTCCTCAAAAAACTAGGAATAAAACCACCATATGACCCAGAAATATACTTCTAGGTATATTCCCTGAAGAAACCAAAACTGAAAAGGACACATGTTCCCCAATGTTCACTGCAGCACTATTACAATAGCTAGGACATGCAAACAACCTAGATGTCCTTTGACAGATGAATGGATAAAGAGCTGTGGCACATATATACAATGAAATACTACTCAGCCACAAAAAGGAACACATTTGAATCAGTTCTAATGAGGCAGATAAACCTAGAGCCTATCATAAAGTAAGTCAGAAAAACAAATATTGTATCTTGTATATACTCCCACATATAGATGGAACCTAGAAGGATGGTACTGATGAACCTGTTCGCAGGGCAGCAGTTGGAGACACAGACATAGAGAACAGACTTCTGGACAAGAGTGGGCTGAGATGGGTGGAGAGCGTAGCATGGAAACACACACACCAACATATGCAAACAGACAGCCAATGGGAATTTCCTGTATGACTCAGGAACTCAAACTGTGGCTTTGTGATAACGGAGAGGGATGGGAATGGTGGGAGGTGCGACAGAGACTCCAGGGGGAAGGGACACATGTACACTTAGGATTAATTCACGGTGATGTATGACAGAACTCAAAAAAAACCAATATTGTGAACAATATTAATTAAGCTTTTGCACAGCAAAGGAAACTGTAAACAAGGTGAAGACAACCCTCAGAATGTGAGAGAATAATAGCAAATGAAACAACTGACCAAGAATTAATTTCTAAAATATACAAGAAGCTCACACAACTCAATACCAGAAAAACAAACCACCCTATCAAAAAGTGGCAAAAAGACCTAAAGAGAAATTTCTCCAAAGAAGACATACAGATGGCTAATAAACACATAAAGAGATGCTCAACATCTCTCATTATTAGAGAAATGTAAATCAAAACTACAATGAGATATCACCTCACATCAGTCAGAATGGCCTTCATTAAAAAATCCACACACAAGTGCTGGAGCAGGTATGAAAAAAAGGCAACCCTACTGCACTGCCTGTGGGAATGTAAACCGATACAGACACTATGGAAGATAGTATGGAGATTCCTCAAAAAACTAGGAATAAAACCACCATATGACCCAGAAATATACTTCTAGGTATATTCCCTGAAGAAACCAAAACTGAAAAGGACACATGTTCCCCAATGTTCACTGCAGCACTATTACAATAGCTAGGACATGCAAACAACCTAGATGTCCTTTGACAGATGAATGGATAAAGAGCTGTGGCACATATATACAATGAAATACTACTCAGCCACAAAAAGGAACACATTTGAATCAGTTCTAATGAGGCAGATAAACCTAGAGCCTATCATAAAGTAAGTCAGAAAAACAAATATTGTATCTTGTATATACTCCCACATATAGATGGAACCTAGAAGGATGGTACTGATGAACCTGTTCGCAGGGCAGCAGTTGGAGACACAGACATAGAGAACAGACTTCTGGACAAGAGTGGGCTGAGATGGGTGGAGAGCGTAGCATGGAAACACACACACCAACATATGCAAACAGACAGCCAATGGGAATTTCCTGTA